>OW121723.1:30000-1280000 GCA_933228805.2 Hipparchia semele | reverse complement strand
ATTGTAATTCATTAACGTGTACTCCGATTTCATTCATTCATTTTTTATTAGAAATAACATACTGCAATGATTGTTCTGTAATTATTTCAAGGTCGTCAGTTTAGTAGTTCAGAAATTATAGACTTCGCAATCCTCAGTAAAAGGTCCAAATAACTTGAACCCCGTTATGTACAGTAAACTTTGAATGAACGGCTCATCTTAGGCTGGCATTATATACTATCGCATAGCCATAGTGGATAGCCCTATTTTTAACCGACCTTCAAAAAGGAGGAGGTTATTAATTCGGTCGGTATCTTTTTTTTTCTATGTAGATATGTCCACCGATTACTCCGGGGTTTCTGGACCGATTCACGCGATTTTTTTTTTAATGGGCCCTTAAAATTTTTTACCTTCAACTCCTCAAACCTGATGCTGCAGGGGTACTTTCTCCCTAAAAGCTTTAGGAACTGTCGTTTACGAATTGGTATGCTTGCTACTAGATCATAGAGCTCCAGGTCGTCCTCCTCAATCCTGAAGGGAACTGCCCACCTAAATTGTAGGGATATAGGAGGGGAGAAAGAGAGCAAGCTGCAGGAACAAGCTACACTAAAAAACTTAAAATAAAAATTCTTTTCAAAAACCGACTTCAAGCGCCACAAACCATAAATAAATTATAAGTAAAAAACTTTTTTAAAAACAAGCTTTTATTTAAATGCGCTAAAAAGAATAAAATAAACTTTTCTGTTAAAACTTTTACTATCAACTTGTTATTACACAATTTATATGATATTATAAACGTTTTTCGCGAGATTTAACTAGGTACTCATATTTTTTACGCGGACGAAGTCGCGGGCATTAGCTAGTATATTTCGACTGTTCCGTAGAAAAAAGTCTCATCTGCTAAATTCATAACTTGAGATTTGAGCCTTGCAGATGTGACTTTTAAGGCTCAAATTTCAAGTTGTGAATTTAGCAGATGAGACTTTGTTCTACGGAACAGTCGATTTATATATGTACAAATAAATAATATTGGTAAAAACAATTGGTACACATAGTTACAAATAAATAATATTGTCTGTGTTGAAGTGAAGTGTTTGTTTGTAATATCAAAAGAACAGCTTTTTAGGGTTCCGTAGCCAAATAGCAAAAAACGGAACCCTTATAGATTCGTCATGTCTGTCTGTCTGTCCGTCAGTATGTCACAGTCACTTTTTTCCGAAACTATAAGAACTATACTGTTGAAACTTGGTAAGTAGATGTATTCTGTTAACCGCATTAAGATTTCCACACAAGAATAGAAAAAAAAAACAATAAAGTTTGGGGTTCCCCATACTTAGAACAGAAACTCAAAAATTATTTTTTTCATCAAACCTATTCGTGTGGAGTATCTTTGGATAGGTCTTCAAAAATGTTATTGAGGTTTCTGATATCATTTTTTTCTAAACTGAATAGTTTGCGCGAGAGACACTTCCAAAGTGGTAAAATGTGTGACCCCCCCCCCCTGTAACTTCTAAAATAAGAGAATGATAAAACTAAAAAAAAATATATGATGTACATTACCATGCAAACTTCACCGACAATTAGTTTGAACGAGATCTAGTAAGTAGTTTTTTTTAATACGTCATAAATCGTAAACCGCAATTGCTGCTACGGAACCCTTCATGGGCGAGTCCGACTCGCACTTGGCCTCCTTTTTACTAACTGCATACGAAAGTAAATACGGTACTTATACCAAGACAATAATTTTAAAATTTTTGTCTGTCTGTCTGTTTGTTGCCACTAATCTCGGGAATGACTGAACCGATTTTGACGGGACTTTCACTGGCAGATATTATCGGGCATCGTATAGGCTAAAAGGAGGAGGAGTTGTGTTTTTCTACCTCTGTATATCGATATCTCCGTGATTTCTTAACCAATTTGCGTGAATCTTTTTTTAATCGACACAAAAACTTTGCGAGATGGTCCCATAAAAACTTCGGGTTCCAACTCTTTAATCCCGATGCTGCAGGGGTACTGCTTCCCTAAACTGTGGGGATTTAGGAATTGTTGATTATTATGAATAGTTATTGTAGGGACAAAGTAAAGACATCGTTAAATTCCAGGATCCAACTCCTCAATCCTGATGCTGAAGGGGTTCTGCCAACCTAAACTGTGGTGATTTAGGAACGCGGACGAAGTCACGGGTGTCCGCTAGTAATAAATAAAATAATCATTGTATAGTGTAAATATCGACATCAGAGTACATCACTAGAGTATCGATAAAAATATCGACAATTGTCACTTCCCTATTAGTGTACATGTAAGCCTTACCCTCCCTCACCTCCACCCTACCCCCGTAAAGTACGAAAGGGACAGCTGCAGCTCGGGCTGATTTTACCTACAAAAACCTTGGCCAAAAGACGTTTCGTATTCTGCTGTTTCCTTCTTCAAAACTGGACAAATCTCAAATATTCTTATATCAAAATTTAGAGGAAGAGTATATCTATGCTTCTATGTTTTGCTTTTTTGTTAAAAACTTATCAAATTTTTCTGATAGTCGTTTGAACATGGCGGTAAAATCGAGGGTTTTTTTCGGGTTTTTGGATTGTCATATTTTTTTTAATGATAATGTTTTGGAAAAAAGAAAAACATAGAGGCACGTATTAATTAGACCTAGATTTTTTGGAAAAAAATCATTGCTCTAGAGGCATTATCCACGAAGAAAACAGCAGAATACGTTTGTATGGAGAAAGGCCCACTAGAGTACCCTCTTAACTGCTGCCCATTCTATTGTATGTCCAACTTTGGAACTAGATGCGCGGCCTCCAACGCGCGATACCTCATAAATATCACAACTAAATTAATAAATTATAAAATCTATATCATTTATTTATACCGAACCCAAAATATAAGTAGCTCACACATAACCTATATAAGAAAGAATGAGCGTTACAATCGAAGATTTCACAAACGTCATTACTTCATCTTGTTTATTTATTAACGGACGTGGTCGATCTAACTTGTACTATCTTTGTATAGATACAAAATCAGAACGTGAGAAGTACGCTTCTGGGAGTACAAACTCGTAATTTACTTCTTAATTAAATTCCTAAGAAACCGTATATTTTGGGTTGAGTATATCAAAGTTCTATCCACTTTCCGTCAAATATACCCGATGCACCATCTTATAAATTAGGGATATGGTATTTAGAGCGTCCTCTTCTATGTAATTATACTGTGAATTACTTCCTCCAATTAGTGTGAGTATGGACGCCCGATTGAGGTGGGTTGGTAAGCAATTCCGTTCCAGTGGTTTCACGCGGAGTGTGAACTTATCTTCATGGCCTTCAAGCTGTTTAGCTTTAATTACAGTGTGTTTTTTATAATTATTTATTTATGAGAATATCATATTTTCTTAAGTCAGTCGAAACACATCAGTTGCACCATATTACTTTGCTGCGCTTGCTTAATTTTTTAAATGCAGCAGCCACAGAAAGCAGCTGTCACTTAGCTTTTTAGTAACCACAACGATACGCTACGCTTTGTGTAGTTGATAGCAAAATCTATGTAACTGTGACTTGTAATAATAATAAGTAAGTATAAATATTTAACAACTTTACAGTACACACGTATATTTTCATTTTAATTTATTTCGTATAAATTTATGACATTCATATACTTGACAGTTTTAACTTTAAAGTATTGTATAGGTTGGAGGGAGCCCTTAACAACGAGTTTAAACTGATAACTTGTGTCAGAAATGTTGGCTGTGTGCAATAACGTATGTGTTAAATGGCCTTTATAACACAACAATATTGAATAGATATTATTTCTGTAATTTCAAAGGGTCGCTTAATTGAATATTAATTGATAGAACGGTGATTTAATCAGACGGCGCCTATTGCAACGATAAACTAAGTTAACAATTATCTCAGTAGAAGGTATTCCTAGGTATTCCATTAGACTTAGTAAAAACTAAATCATTTTATGTCTATTCGTTCCAACTTCATTCCACGACCGGCATTACCCGTAGAGTCATTGACTTGTGTGTGCAATTAAAAAAACATTAAGGCTGTAGGCAGTGGGACCTACTATAGACTACAGACTAGAGCGGCTGGATCTGGCACAGCCGTATAAATTAACTGGGTTAAAGACGGAGAATTGGACAAATTGTACTGAAAACTAATAGAGCTTTAACAGTTTCTCGGAAATATTCTTTAAACTTTTCCTTACGTAACTGCTCTACAGAAACGGCACAGACAGCTGTTGGTTACAAGCTTTTCTTAGGTTTTAGTATTTTTACTCGTTTTAGTGGGACAAATAGATTCTACTTCTTGTAGGTACAAGAAAATAACAAAAAATAAATCTTTGGTCTCAAATCTAATTTCGCAAAATATACTGGACTAACCCTTTTACAGTGTTCTAAAGAATGTTGTTATATATTTAGCGGGCAGCTCTTTGACTCTTTAAATTTTTGTTACTTTTTTCGTGTTACACTTTATGAAGCTTTTTGTAATTGGAATGTTTTTCCATTGCAATTTACAAACATCAATTGTAGTCAAGTTTAGTTTACAAAACATTATGTTAATATTACACGAAAGGTTCCGTACCAAAAAAAAAACACATTTGTAGTTGGCGAGCCCCCTTTAGTTTTATTTTTTAATTTTATTATTTGTTGTTATAGCGGCAAGAAATAAACATTCTCTGAAAATTTCAACTGTCTACCGATTATGGATTATGAAATACAGCTCGCTGACAGACAGACAGACGGACAGACGGACAATAAGGTCCTGTTGGTTACCGGGTACGAGACACTAAAAATGTCTTCTCTTTGATGCAGACATTAACCCAGTAATGCCCAGCGTGTCCATATGGACACGCTTATAGTAGTAAACTTATTTGCCCATTATGACAACATTTGGTATATATAAAAGAAAGAGTTAATGACATTCGGGTAGCCTAAGCTATAACCTGTTATAATATGTAAAAATTGGGACAAAAAGTGGGATTGATCTTAAAGAAAATTGGGTTTTTTTTTCACAAGTTGTGAATTTGCAAAAAAAGTGGATTCGAGAAGAGAAAGACTAAAATTGATCAATATTTATGTATTCTGGAAGGAATTTTTGTATTGTAAACTATTTAGTCATTATTTACCTACGTTTTTATACAGTGAAGCAATGGATAAATCTTTATTTTGATTACTTTTTATCACGATGAGGTTAGCGTGTCCATATGGACACGCTGGGCACTTGCAATAGCTTTATACACATAAATTACATCTGACCAAATTATTTGATATCAACCAGTTAAGAGGCAACTGGACACTAAATGAAATCTAAGATATTTTGTATGTTGATCAAGAAGGTCATGAAAGTCGTTCATCACCTGAATATAGAAGCTAAGACGTAGATTCGTGGAGAACTGGAGCTATTTCCATACTAAAAATATTATATTCTACAAACTGGGAATGCAATCCAAAATTTTACAATGAACAAAATAAATAAAGCGCTAAAATAATCAGCACGGGTCACTTATGACATGGATGCTGGATATTTATTGTGCCTGGGAAATAAAAAAAATATCTGGAGTGGTAAAATTTCAGCTTGATTTCCACTTGGAAATTATTCTGTCTTATTTCAATAAGTCCAAGGTACCCCACAAAGAGATTCAGGAAGACAGAGGTACCGCCTCTTCACTACCGATGCATGGAGATTTGACTGAGTTCATAACTTTACTGAAAAGTCGGAAAAATAAGAAACGATACTTGGCTCCTTACTGAAAAGCCAAACATTCAGCTGGTAAAATAGGACTTATGAAGTGTAATTTGAGATTAAGTATTGCATGCTTCGAAGCATAGCATACAAAGAAGTATTACAATGTCATTATGCCTAATTTCTTGTCTAAAATCAAGTTTAGTACTCATTAGATTTTCACCTAGTTGTTGTATTTTCTGATACTGTAACTGCCCAGCGTGTCCATATGGACACGCGTTTTTTTTCATACTTCAAATATATTTTTAAAATATTTTATTGTATTTATCATTTTCGGATCCCCTTCTAAGTAGTTTTAGAGAAAAAAAAACAATGAAAGTGAAAAAAAAATAATTCGGGCATTCCTGGGTTAATCTTATTTGCCATTTTAGAGTAACTCTCAGCTATTAAACCATTGAATTCTGAAAGTCGTAAACCGCTTTTAGAACCTTTAGCCAAACACTTCGCTTCGGCAGAATATCGAGGTTAAGTATAGACCTTTAATTTTAGCATTTAACGGCATTTTGTAGTGACATTAAACACTGGCATATTATGAGTTCACATTCCGGCCGAGTCAATACTGAACTGTCGTCAGTCCCTTGGGTGCCTATATGACACTATCGGGCGCATGGTGCTGTGTCTTAGGTACCTATATGACACTATCGGACGTATGGTGCTGTGTAACCTGTGTAGGTACCTATATGCCACTATCGGGCGCATGGTGCTGTGTAGGTACCTATTAGCGTTGCCAGACGTCCCGTATTTCCCGGGACATCCCGTATTTTAGGCATAGTTTAAAATGTCCCGGCAGGACTGAATCTGTTCCGTATTTAAACAGTACTTCGTTTTTCATTATGATATCGATTCAAGTATTCACACACGCAACGTTCGTAAAAAAGCGAGTTGATCACCGTTTTTACTTACGATTATAATTGTATTGATTTTTACAGATATGTTGAAACGAATAAAAATATGTTAAAACTGATTTGATCCTCGAAAAAATATTAAAAAAAAAAATGACACTAAATAATTTTGTTTTTTATTTGTCCCGGGTAAAAAACTGAAATCCCATATTTTTTTGCCTATTTAACCATTTGTCCCTTATAGGCTGAAAAAAAATCTGGCAACCCTAGTACCTATACATATGACCACACGATATGATGATAGTGTCATATACATATGACACTATCAGGCGCATGGTGCGGTGTAGGTTTAGTTTATTTTAGACTTGTCAATTTATTTTAGTCAGAATTAGTTAGGAATTAGTACTATTGTATCGCTTGTTTTTGGCACAGGAAAAAGTTCACACACCACGTTTCGATGACGATACGACAAGGCGACGACGCGGGGAGCTAACGACATCGGACGGATCAATTCGTTCACTACAAGGCGGGTGGTGCGGGGGAAAACGAACCTTATTGTTATGTAACATTTGATTCAAATTTGACCGACAATACATACTTTAATTAGGTACCTACGTCATTGATAAGGGTGACCATTATATTACATAAAATTAATAAGAATTGCCTAGTTTATATTGGTAAAGGTGTGTTATCTAAATATTCGGTATTTAGGTAGGTATAGCTCAAAGCAAAATAATTTGTATTTTTCGGGTATTTGAACAATATCACTCTATTATGTTTAAATATTATCCTATTAATTACTTTGTTATGTTTAAATAGTAATTATTATTATGTGTCAAATACAAGGTTTACAACAATTTGGGATTTAGAAATTGACATTTCTTGTAGATTTAAAAAAAGAGAACCATCATGGCCAAACAGAGAGCTATCGCTATTTATTGCAATATTGTATGGTATTGTATTGAGCGCTAAACAAAAAAAATAGGCAAAGAATTGAAAACCTCCTTTTTTTCGTCGGTTAAATAAGATAATTAAGAAAAGCAGCATCCTCCAATCCCACGATGGTTCTCTTTTTGAACGGACTCTACACATGAAGTGTATTTAGAGAATTCAACTTTGGACTGATTTACTTTTTTTAATTTTGGATTTTACTTTTTTCTATTGATTTGTTTCTTCCCATATTCTCATGTTTGTTAATAATAATAATTGATTTAAAAAAACAGAGCTGCTCATTCTCGTCCAACAGAGCAAGGCAAAAAAAATAGCAAGCCATGTCAACTATGAAGTCTCCGATTATCAATTCGGAGGACAAATAGAGGACGTACAAAAAAAAAATTGATGTCTTATATTGAATGTATGAAGTTTGTGAAACTGCAACTTTACCAATGTAAACTGAGCGTTAAAATTAGTTAAATTGTAACACGTTTTATATCAAAATATAATATTTTATAGCTCTAAGTCACGAAACGAGTCATGCCACCTGTCGCAAAACATAACTATGCACATAAATCATAGCCTCTATGTGTCATACAGACGGGCTGGATTTGCACTGCAAGCCGATTGCAAAATAGTTATACTTCTGATATGGTTACATTGTGGTTGAATTACTGCAGCAAAACTGCAGTTTTAAACTGCAGTAGATTGCATTCTTACTGCATACGTTCAGCAGTTTTGATACAGTGTTGCAATTTTACAGTTGCCTTGTAGTCCAAATTCAGGACGTCTATAAAGACCATATTTAAAAATAATACAGTTTAACAATTTGAAGCCAAATCAAAAACAGTTCCGATAGAAAAATCATTCATATCAGATCACAGACACCTATATATATTTTTCTGTCCGTTTAACGTCATTCATACATTTTTGAATGAAAAAAAAAAACATCAACACAGATACAAGAATAATAAATAATATCAAGGCGATACTTAAACACAACTAAAGTACTTAACTACTGTCTTTATACCAAATAGTTCTAGAACCTTTGGAAAATTAACATGTCTTTTGAACGTCTAGTCACTCACGTTATTCCGTTATGTACAACCTAAGGGGACAAAAGCTGTTCATTAGATAGAATGCTTAGGATTAGTACGAGTCCGCAAATTTCGACAATGTTGATGGTTTTCTTGTATCGTCCCAATAAAACGAGTTCTAAGACCAAAGACCAGAGGAGCTTAGGTCGATTTAAGCCTGTAGCTATAGTGTTTCAATGTTAGAAATCTGCCAACTTTGTCGAGATTTGCCGACTCGTACTAATGTTTTAACTGTCTGTAGGGATTTTGTTCGCAAAACGTTTAAAATGTAACAGTTTTAACTGCATTTCGTGTAGTCTAATTTGTCACTTGTCAGTTCTTGCACGAAGAGGTGTTAAATTTGATATTGCAAAATGCATTAAAGTGCGCAACGATATAGCAAATGTTACTATATCCTTTGAATATCCTACTTATGGTTTTGCATTTTCAAATTAACTGCAATAAGATCTTAGGTATTTCAGTATGTACATTATTTCTGGATTGACTACAGAGTACAGACTCTGTCAAAAGAGAGGCGATAGGTTTTTTTTGTTAATGATACAATAAGAAAATCAAAAACGATCATATTGTCTGAAACAACGCTGCTTTCCCGACATCGAGTCTTTAATGCAACGTCATCTCCTAACCTAACCTACAGCATTTGTCCCGCACGTAGGTTGTACACTAGCCCCCCTCCCCCTCCCCCGCCCCGCTGTCAGACGGCCCGCGGCGCTCAGTGCGCAGGCGGCTGCCCGCGCGGCGCTCGCGGTCAGTCCCCGGTAGCGGTCACTGTCGTCCAACTCCATGGACTGTTGTAGGATTTTTGACTGGAAAGAAAGAGAAAAAACTGTTAGATAAGGTTGAGAGACAATACTGAGCAGACAATTAATCCTAGGGTCAAAAAACACCAACGTGCGGTCAAATAGCCGCCTCTATTTATCATACAAATATGAACGACAAGATTCAGATTAAGCCGAATTTACACTGCGAAATTAGCGGCATGAAATTAGTTTCATGACATTAATTTCATCAACAGTCTCAGTATTTAAGAAAAAATTATCATCACACATAAACATCTGTAAACCTGCTGTAAACAATATAATATGTAGATTGTAGGTACCTAAAACTAAAAAAAACTTTAGACTAAGTATAGTGTACGGTTAGGAATACCATCTTGGAAGAAGATATTTTAGGACAAAAAGTAAATGAGCTAACTTTATACTTCGGAAATGAAAAATCTGATTGAGAAATCTTCACAAGTTGCATTCAAATTGAACAGCCTTGTAAGAAAGGCTTCAATTCAAATCAAGGGTGTGTTTTCAGTTGACAAACAGAGGGTAACGAATGTAGTGATTTGACAACTTTGTAACTATAAAAACAATTCGTAATAGGTACATATTAGTTGTTATGTACATTTAACCTGGATACTAATCTTAAAGCCGAATTTACACTGTGAAGTTATTTGTGTGAAATTAGTTTCATGACATTAATTTCATCAACAGTCTCCCGTGTAAACTTCTAATTTCATGCATGAAATTAATGCATGCATCATGAAATTAGAAGTTTACACGTGAAATTGTTGATGAAATTAATGTCATGAAACTAATTTCACACAAATAACTTCACAGTGTAAATTCGGCATTAAGATTAGTATCCAGGTTAAATGTACATAACAACTAATATGTATTAGGAATTGTTTTTATAGTTACAAAGTTGTCAAATCACTACATTCGTTCACCTCTGTTTGTCAACTGAAAACACACCCTTCATTTGAATTGAAGCCTTTCTTACAATGCTGTTCAATTTGAAGGCAACTTGTGATTTTTCATTTCCGAAGTACATATTAAGTTAACTTATTTAATTTTGTCCTAAAATATCTTCTTCCAAGATGGTATTCCTAACTGTACACTATACTTAGTCTAAAGTTTTTTTTAGTTTTAGGTCTAATCTACATATTATATTGTTTACAGCAGGTTTACAGATGCTTATGTGTGATGATAAATTTTTCTTAAACAGAAATCAGCTTTGAAAGCTTCACTTTAAACTGCTTTGCCTAATCTAGTTTCCAGACCGTATTTACCTATTTATGTTTACCGAGCTAATCCAGATTGCCGTGGATAAAGTTTATGTAGATGCTCTGTCAACATTGTTCTAACATTGATAAGAAAATACTAGTGCTTTGAGCTGTAGCACTTATGAATTGTGCTATATTTCTCAATTTTGAAATTATTCAACGAAGAAACTAATGAAACATTTTATTGTTTTAAAATTGTACACCTACTGGTCATAAAATTGTGTTTATTCGAAAACTTTACTTCGATAAGTTTTCGAATAAACGATAAGTACCTAATAAAGCAAATAAAGTGCGGTCGCCGAACAGAAAGAATTTCGTACATTAACCTGTTACTACCTGTCTCTGTCACTCCCGCTTTAAAATAATGCGTCACGCTCGCACAAATGCAATGACCGCCGTCCTCGGGGATTGTAAACCTTTTACTTGCAAACCTAAGGTTTGTTTTTGTTTGCTTGTGAATTGAATTTAGGGTGTCTAGATCATAATGTAGACAAAACTGTACATTATTTCGTTATAACTGTGACAGGCGAGACGTCGTCGGAAAGTAGTTACTCCGATACAGAGAAATCGGACTTTGATTTTTGAATTTTCATTTTTTTATTTCTATGTAATAAGTTAATATAACTCGATTATAATAACTGTTTAAAAATAAATAATTTATTTAATAAGCTACTAATTTTTTTTCTCCTTCAAATATTTTATATAAACCGCACTTAATAGAAAAATGTTTGTGACCACTGTCAGTAGGCAAAGAGGTCATTGTACGAAATTCTTTCTGTTCGGCGACCGTACTTTTTCCTATCTATTATATCTTAGTAGGTACTTAATATAGTAAAAAAAATAATAATAAATAGTGTAGTGAATAATAATAATTTTTTCACCTCACCAGCTCAAAAAGGGCGCCCTTGTTGTCTAAAACCAGTGAGCAAAAACTACTTTTACTCACTGGTTTTAGACAGCAAAGGCACCCTTTTTGAATTATTTATTTATTCTGTATGTACATTATAATCTTAACAACTCACTACTACTTACTACTAGTGAGGTGAAAAGTTGAATGTATCACATGATAGCAAAGTTTTTGTTTTTTGTGCCTTTGAATCCCTCACTACACTCAGGATTCTAACTTAGAATCCTTCGCCCGCTCGGGGTTCAAACTAGGCACTCGCAACAAAAATGAACTTTGCTGCTTTTGCTTGTTGAACAAATGAGATAGGTTTATTTGCTTTTTGCACAATCATGAAATACAAAGTGAGGTAGACAAAAATGTGTAAGGTCATTAAATATGGCCTGAATTGTATAGTGAGCGAACTAACAAAGAGATTAACGGAAACTTTCAAAAGCAGACCCTGATTCGTTCAAAAGTAGTATTGTAAAGTGTTCTTAACGAACGAAAGTTGAGACTTCGTATTCACTTGGAATTTAAATTAAGTCTATCTGAAGGATTAACAAACAGACTAAGATAAACAGAGTTTTCTTTAAGTGTAAAGAGTCTGCCGTCAGTGTTTGCTTACGGTATGTAGGTACCTACTTTAAGAAGATGGCGAGCCGTCGACTTGCGGATTATGTTTCCATGGAAAACCAAGCTTTACGCTTAAAGCTTTTAGTGTCAGATTGCAACGATGTTGAACAACTTAATCTTATTACGGTAAAGTTCGCAATAACATTGAAGTATTTTTGATTCTTTTTGGCCAAAACGAAAACGCGAAAAAGACATCTTGAACTACTCGAAGTATATAAAGTGAGCATTTTTGACAGTGCTGACTGTTGAACAAATAAATAGGGTCCCGTTGGCACCCTAATCAAATCAAATCAAATCAAAATTTATTTATTTCATGTAGGCCAACTTGTAGCTCTTATGACATGTCATAAACCTACCACCGGTTCGAAATGCAGATTCTGCTGAGAAAAGCCGGCAAGAGACTCAGTAGTTGCTCTTCTCAAAAAAAAATATAATAGGTAACAAAACTATGCTATGTATAGTGTTTCCACAATAAAGTTTCAAAAATGCAAAACAATCCAATACAAGTTAAGATAGGCTGACAAAAGCAGACCCATTCCCGTTGGTGGCACCCGTTCACGAGCATGAAGCATGATCTAGCCGTTGCTTCGCTCAACCATATTCGAGGGAACGAATGTAACAACCCGCACCACACGACACCACCACAGAAATGTTTAAAGAGAGATAAAAATAATCTCTAAAATGGGAGACCCAATAGTGAGCAAGTGATCGGGAGAGATAATAATGATGATGCAGACGAAACCGCAGGCATCAGCTAGTGACTGGAGGCTAGTTACCACCCTACCGTCAAAGACGTGCCGCCAAGCCATTTAGCGTTCCGGATCGATGGCGTGTAGAAACCAATTAGAAGTATGGGTTGAATGTACACTACCATAACTCTTCCAAGTTAGCCCACTAGCATATTAGACTGCATCGTCACTTACCATCAGGTGAGATCGCAGTCAAGGACTATCTTGTAATTGAAAAAAAAAAAGTAACTCGCGGCGAGGCGCATGTGCTCGCGTCTCGAGATCAACGCACGCGCACTTGACCCAGTTCCCTGTAACGAGCGGCTATGAATTATTTACCAAATGAATTGCAGCTCGCACGCAACGTTTCGCAAGTTTTAAACGCAGCAATTACTTGCTCAAGTGTGGCGACTGTGACAGCGGACGGGTTTATTTCTCATTTTTTTTACCCCGCAAAAAGGGGTGTTATAAGTACCTAAAGGTTTGACGCGTGTTCTTGACATATTTGTGTGTCTGTGTATCTGTATAGACACACAAGTACACATCTGTGCCCTCGTATAGTTCTTGCAATTCACGAGGGCGCGTAGCTCATGGTTGTGTGTGTGTCGTATCTGTATAAGTGTGAGGCACCTAGGCTCCTGACAGGCACGCACACTTACGCAATGTGCATGTACTACACGTACTTAATTGAATTTAAATTTTTGCTTATTTTACTATTAATATTATTTATTATAGGTATACTAGCTATTACTGCTTATGCTTTTGTAAGAGACTTCGCCTTCGTGGTGTTAAGTTTTTAAAGATATTTAGGGAACCCTAACCCTTTTTGATTGAAATAAAAAATAGCCTTTTCGCACCCGTCCCGTACTGTGCCCTCACCTTGCCGTTGGTTGGAGCCAGAGCTATTGTATACTTAGAGGCGCCATGACTACTGTACCACAAAAAAAATACAAGGTGGGAACGCTTTTTTGACGCCTGATTCTATTTGCATCTCTTTGGTCTGCAACTCAATGCACGGAACAGTAGGGTTAGTGCAAGATTTATTTCGATTGATCGTATTCGTATTCGATGACATTAGCGTCAAAGTAAAATAAACCTTAAATGTATTGAATTAAAATCCCAAATTCAGTACTGATACTAATTTTAATTTGGAGAGTACCCGTATAAGTAAAGTTATAGGAATGCATGCACGAAATCGAGCTCTAGTTTAATGATATTATGGTTCATTTTACTTTGACGCTAATGTTATCGAATACGAATACGATCAATCGAATTAAATCTTATGCTAACCGTAGTGAAATAACGCAGTAGAAATCATCGAGCGACGCGTAAAAACGCTAATGGGGGAATATTTGCACTGCGTCAGTCAATTTGCTTTTTTGTTATAGGCTATGCGAAAAACGTTAATCGTGGAGCCTCTTCAGACGTGACAACTTGTCGGCCGACGCGCGCCCACCACTTGAGTTGTTACGACTTATTTATTCAGAGCTACGACCACATCATTATGTGGTGATAGAAAAAGAAATACTCGCTTTTGTGTTCCAAGAGCCTGTCAACGTGTAAGGTACAAGGCTAAAAGTTTATTTATTTATTTTATTTTTATTATTTCGTACATAATAATCATAAACAGTGTTAAAAAATATTATTAGAAGAAGTGGACAAAAGCGAAGCTTATAATAAAATCTAAGATAGAAATCTCTTTCAGTTTAAGTCACCTTACCTACTCTTGTCAACAAAGTCAACTTGGAAGAAACGTTCTAAGAAATTATAAAGTGGTATAACTAGGGGTAGGAAAGGGTATACTTCCCAGGTGATCTTATTGTCATCAGATTAGGATCTGATGATGGGATCTTGGAGAAATCGAGGGAACTCCTCAAATTTTAGTGGCGTTTGAAGGCGGATTTTTAAAAAGATATTATATATCTTTTTTTTTTATCTGTAATAAAACGCCCAGCTGACAGTGACGGCCATATTATTCAAATTTCAAACTTCTTAAAACTTCTTAAAACATGTGGACTAAGTTAGTCATGTATACAACAGTATCGTTGCCAGCATCCAACTTGTCGGCACGTCTGTGTAATTTTTTTGCCATCTGGTAGGCTGGTATGTGAAAAACGTTAATCATTCGGTCTGGTGTTTCGATCTCTTTCTGAGTAAACAGTTATGTGCGTTTCGACGCGCGCTTTTTGCCCACCTTTATTGGTTTAACTGTGGGAATTAATGCTTATTGTGTTTGATTAACTCATCAATTTATTCTCGTTGGGATGGGTGTTCGTTGGCCGTTATTCTATACTAATATTATAAAGCTGAAGAGTTTGTTTGTTTGAACGCGCTAATCTCAGGAACTACTAGTTCGAATTGAAAAATTCTTTTTGTGTTGGATAGTCCATTTATCGAGGAAGGTTTTAGGCTATATAACATTACGCAGCAACCAATAGGAGAGAAGCATCAGTGAAAAATCGCGATCATAATAACAGAAATTGACGAAGTCGCGGGCAACAGCTAGTTTAATATATTTATCAGGTCCTGCCTCGTTGGTCTAGTGGTTAGCAAGTTCGACTGCAGCCGACGAGGTCTCGGGTTCGATTCCCGGATCGGTCCATAAAATGTATTGGGGTTTTCTGTTAAGAAATTCTCGTTAGGTTAGCCCGGAGTTAGGAAGTTGACGGTATTGTTGATTTTTTTTAAATATACAGACTAGCTTTTGGCTGCGATCTCACTTGATGGTAAGATATTAAGTTAGGCATGATGCCTTACATATTTTAATTTATGTAGTTTTAATTTTAGTCCATTGTATTTTTAAAGATTTCAGCAGTATAAGTAAGGTCTAGGTAGGTATCTATTGTATTTTCAACTATTTTTTTTTATTACATAACATTTTATTTGTTTTAATTTAAGTTTATTTAATTTACATATATATTTGTATATGTAGATCGTGTCTTTAAAAAAATTTGGTAATCTGTTAACACACTCGTAACTATATTAAAAAACGAGGGACACCGAAATGTTTACGACAAGTTAACAATATGACCTCATTACAATATTATGTGTATTTGAAAACATTTAAACCTTGTTTGTATTAAGGTTTTCCTTCCAGTCTAACTTAAGCTGTGAGAAGATAACGAAAGAAATAAAGTTTAACGTATTTATGCGGCAGAACTCCGTTATTTTCCCGCGTAATTTTATTGAACTTATTTTTGTTCACACCGCAGAAGGACCTCTTTAGGGTACAGGAATACCTAATGGTACGAGTGTACTAAATAAATTATGTGACTGTCCATTTTTAGGGTTCCGAAAAAAAAAACGGAACCCTTATAGGCTCGCTCGGTTTCCGTCCTGTCCGTGTGTCAAGACCCTTTTTTAAAATTTTATTGTATGGAGGGAGACCCTCCATAACCTCTATAAACTTTTATTTTTGCTCGATTTTAATAATAGCTGGTGTTAAATCTTGTCCGGAACCCTTCGTATGCGGTTCCGAATCGCACTTGGCCGTTTGTTCTTTTCTCGCTGGTACTGTACCTACTCAGTGATGTTTACCCGACTTCCAAAAAGGAGGTTATCAATTCGAACGGTACCTTTTTTTTTTTTAAAGTAGCAAAGTATAGCTTAGCTTGTGGTGTAGGTGTAAAACCGGCTAAGAAGGTCAAATAGCTTTGGTGGCATTTCACGTTAAAGCCATAACAAAGTCGAGCCTTCCTGCGCTCCAGGTCTGCTCTAGTACGAGTGTGCTCATCTCGGCAACGTTGATCGATTTCGAGTATTGAAACATTATTACGTATAATAATCTATTCTACTTCAGTTCACCTAACAACTACAGGGCTAAGCTAAGTAAGCTATTTGAATTGTGCGTTAGCAACATATCCAACAATTGTAGCTGATTCATTTCTGCCTACCTTTACTCCATTGCCGACTGGCAACCTGTAATTACGTACGTGCCCTAAACCCCTGTATATATTTGTATATTCAGCTTGCTTTGGTATTAGCATAGATCTGCGTGAGCTTATGAGCTTAGTTGAACGCGAGTCAAGAATGGTTTTTTAGTAATTCGAGTCAAACATGGTCCATGGTTTACTAGTTGATTAGTTTTTTTTTGTAAAACAAACACCAGGGACTAGGGAGGTACCTAATACAATACGATACGTTTACAACGAGTCGAGATGTAGACTCGTACTAAGACCACAGGGCTCGGCAAATACCGAAGAGTTAAACGCACGGCTCAAATCATCGCTTACTTATTACCTTTGAGGGGGCAACGACCTCGTCTTGAGAGGTGTATACTTCTAAGTTTCTAACTTATTACTACGTTGAGGTAGCTTACTCACTTTACTAGCCTTTTCGCGAATTGTAGTTAATATTTAGTTTATTACATGAAAATACTGTTAATATTTAACAGCAACGGAACTTAACATTCTACTGCTATTAAATTACTACCTAATTGAATTATATGCCTACAGTACAGTATTACATCAAGGTTTTGTTATATCGGGGCACTGCACTGATTAGTGAAGGAAGTAGGTAATGGCCCCAGTACATATTAAACAAGAGTGATCGGCGAATGAAGGCCAACGTTTAGGACAGCGCTGTTTGCCTATAACTGCCAAAACGAAACATGACTTTGAAAGGATTTTTGATTTTGCTCTTATAAAAATATAAACTATGTAAAAAGTAATTAAAACGCACTTCTTTAGTCCCGGTAATCAAACAATCTATTCTTTGTCAATTTGCAATTAACTTTGCATTCCGTTGCCTTTAAGATAATATTAGGATGTGTGATGTACAGATCTACAATAAACATAGGTGACCATGCCTCGCCCGGCCGCCATGCTTGTTGTGAACATCAATGTGGACGGACGTGTCACGGTACCGATAAATTACATACAAGCGTTTTATTTTACCTAGACCCACGATAAACCAAGTGATACGTCACAGGATGTACCTAAATAAATTTAATCTTGTATACATAATTATTGTAACTTTCGTGTTTTGAAAAGAGCAACTGCTGAGCTTGCAGGTTATTGTCAGCAAATTGTTCTTTTCAAACCATTAGATAGGTACTCATAAGGGCCAGAATTAAGCCTGAATAAAATAAAATCATTTAACGAAAAAGTATCGAAAATCCAAAAAGATCTATACGCACGCGGGTAATAGGCGTCAAGTCGCCAATGTATTCGAAACTACATTGGCCGAGGGCAGTGTTCAATGTGTAGTGGGCTGTTTACCCACATGCGTTGCGACATGCAGTATTCGCACGGCGCGGTCGCGGTCACATGGCAATTGGTCCAATTGCTTCCTGACCCGGGGCCGGGGGTCGAACCCGCTGCCTTCGCCGCTCGAATGTCAATAGGCGCCCATTACGCTCCTACGTTAGGTACCGGTATTAATAAACGCAATTGAATTGTGTTACGAGTTACGAGATGTAGATACACGCACACACTCGCATCTGACCCCATCGTACTTGTATGGGTGCAGAGTTGCAGACTAGATTTGTTTTTTTTTTATTCGATGACAAGATAGCCCTTGACTGCGATCTCACCTGATGATAAGTGACGATGCAGTCTAAGATGGTAGCGGGCTAACTTGGAAGGGGTATGGCAGTGTAAATTCAACCCATACCCCTAATCGGTTTCTACACGCCATCGCCACGCTAAATCGCTTGGCGGCAAGTCTTTAACGGTAGGGTGGTAACTAGCCACGGCCAAAGCCTCTCACCATACCACCAACAGTAGGGAACACCAATTATTTTCATCATCGAAATAGATATACCTACTTCCATCTCAAGCTTTTTTTTTATGCCGGAGGAGGAAAAATCCTCATGGATACCAGACTGGCATGCCCGACTACACTGCTGCGGACTAAAAAACCTCCTCCGTACTACGCTCACTACCTCCTGGTACAGCACTTAGCATTTCGTCAGGAGGGCAGCTGTTTTCTCCATCTCAAGTTGAACGTCGTCAACCGTTACAAAATGACGTGATACCGTAGCGTTGACAAGAGGTAGGTACTGGTAAGTATATTATATTAAATTAAAGTGAAAAATGAATTTTTTTATTTTGAATATTCTTTATAATAAGGAAGTAAGCGGTGATAGCGGTAAATAGTGGTTTTTTTTTCAGGGGGTGGGAGTTCGATTTGGGCAGGCAACTCTGTCTTTTCGGTATACATTTTTAAGTAATTAAATACCGCGTAGGTACTTTAAGTGAAGGTGAAGTAGTGAAGGAAAATATCTATCTATTATAAAATATATATATATTTTCCTTATGTACCTACACTATTATGTACCTACCTATTCTGAATAGGCAGGTACATAATAGTGTAGAGTTTGCCAATTTGGAACGGAGTAGATTAGTAGACCTATTATAACCCTTCTTTGAGCTGACTTGCGTTAAGTAGTGGCCGATTAAGTTAAGATGACGTTAAGGTATTGAGGCTTAATAACGTGGCAATCTATTTTTCTAATTAAGCGTCCTTGGAAATGTGTTCTATTTGGTATTTTGTTATTTGACTGCCCGTCTTGACATGCGTTGGATTGGTGTACCTACGTATGCATTTTTGCATTTTTGAAGCTTTATTGTGGAAGCACTGTATATATATATGAAGCACATAGCATAGCTTTGTAAAAAAATTTTTTTTTTTTTGAAAAGAGCAACTGCTGAGTTTCTTGCCTGCTCTTCTCAGCAGAATCTGCATTCCGAACCGGTGGTAGATTTGTGACTTATCATAAGAGCTACAAGTTAGCCTATATGAAATAAATAAATTTTGAATTTTTGAATTTTGAATTTATTAAAAGCGAGAATATCTGCGCTAGGTGGAGCTTCGTCGCGTCGCGCGTCGGGGGATCAGCGAGGGTATTAGTTTAGATTACATTTTTTCCACCCTTCCCCTCCATCCCTTCACAAATTCTGCTGAAATTAATAAAAAAATACTCGAGAAAATTTTTTACGCGAAAAATGTCTGAGTGCTTTTTTTCTAATATTAAAAAAACAGAGATCGTATAATAACATAATATCCTTAATTAAAAGTTTTTTTTTTAATATAATACTAGCTGTTGCGCGCGACTTCGTCCGCGTCAATTTCTGTTATTATGGAAGTTCCTCCGCGTTCTTAAATTGTTGAAATTTTTCCTGAATTTTCTTTGCTATAAACCTCACGGAGCCCGAGACCTTTCCAACGAATGCAAAACCGTGGAAATCGGTTCGTGCGTTCTGGAGTTATAGCGTCAGGAAGGAAAACCCGACTTATTTTTATATAGTAGATATTTTAAATATGGATAATTTTCCCCGTTTTTGCAACATTTTTCACTGATGCTTCGCTCCTATTGGTCGCAGCGTGATGTTATATAGCCTAAAGCCTTCCTCGATAAATGGACTATCCAAGACAAAAAGAATTTTTCAATTCGAACCAGTAGTTCCTGAGATTAGCGCGTTCAAACAAACAAACTCTTCAGCTTTATATATTACTGTAGATTAGCCAAGTTAACTATAAGTTTTTGTCCTTGTTTTTTTTTTAGAAGTAATGCATGTTTAGTTATTGCCGTCTTTCTTCTCATGTCATTTTTATTTAAAGTAGTGCATGTCAGTTTCTAATTTTCTTTCTTTTACGCCTGTAATTGACAACCATACTATATTTATGTAATAGAATTTGTCTGTCTTTCTTGTATGGAAGTTGTTGGTGTAAATAAATAAATAAATAAGTTAAACTTGACTAATATTCTGCTCGCCTTGCTTGTGTTAGGAGTGGGTATGACAATAGTGAAACGCGAAAGTGCGATCAAATCTGCATCTGAAAATTTACCATTGCACGCGCTCTTAAATATACTAGCAGGTAACCAGTAGGGCTATCATGCGCGCCACGAGTAAATTTTGTCTACAGTTTACTCGCGAATCTCTGTAGAGATTCACATATAGATTACGAGTAATCGTGTAGACAAAATTTTCTCGTGGCGCGCATGTTAGCCCTACAGAACTTTATTCAGACGATGATCACTGATTAGATTGACCCTTTCCCTTTACTTGTAGGCATCGCTGTATTGAATGGAATCTCGTTAAGCAAACGAAGTCGTCCGGACTCCGGTCTCCACAGCATCCCAAACATCTGGAGCAACAATCAACGGAGCAGGGACCGTACTGAAATCTAATTACTGCGGCCTACCTAACGTCACTTTGGGGTTAGGATTTACTCTTTAGTATCGTATTCGTATTCGATGACATTAGCGTCAAAGTGAAATGAACCTTAACTGTATTGAATTAAAGTCACAAATTCAGTACAACTGATTATAATTTGGAGCGTATCCGTATAACTAAACGTGTGAGAATGCATACACGAAATTGAGCTCTAATCCAATGTGTTTATGGTTCAATTTACTTTGACGCTAATGTCATCGAATACGATAAGATCAATCGAATTAAATCTTATACTAACCATTACCATATCTACGATTACAATGTGACGAAAACTGAAACTAGTAGTGAATATACGCGCCACTAGAAACTTTTGTCTACACGTTTACTTGTGAATCTCTATAGAGACATACATAGAGATAACGAATAAACGTGTAGAAAAAATTTTTTGGCGCGCATGTTAGCCCTACAGCAGGGCAAGGGCAGGAGACAAAAAAAATATCCCCGGTTTTATCCACTGACGAGAGATAAAATTTTCTTCTCCCTATGCTAAAGCATGGCGACAGGGGAAAGGAGAAGTAGGTATATTCCTTAAGTATGTCTCACTGTGGATATTATTTCAACCGTTTTACCCATGTTCGACGAGTGGATAAAATTAAGCGAGGAGATAAACATTTTATCCTTTCCCCACTTGAAGGATAATATCACTCATTTGCAACAAGGGTGACATAACTCAAAATTCACCAATTTTAGTGTCGAATATTTATACTTTTTGTTTAACATTACGCTAAGCACAAAAAAATAAGAGCGAGAGAGATTGTGACTTAATGCTCTGTTGCTTTGTTGGCCGCTGTGTTGTTTCGAGACCGCAGCATCCACAAAACATTACTTTCTAACGAGAGGATTCTCTCATCGTCGATTTTGAATTATGTCACTCTTGTCGCAAATGAGCGGTATGTCAGCTGCCCATGCTCACCCGATGCTGGGATACAGTACAGTACATGATGCAGAGTTGCTGTGATTTTGACGCATTACTTTCGCAACCTGTCGGTGGGCGTGTGTTTGTGTCGCAAAAATAGAGTTGATAATAATTATTTTGACTACGTTCATTTGGCTTTACTTTTGGCAGGGGGATCGCGGCAGACTGTAAAGCCTCTAGATTAATGGAATACACATTATTATCAATATTTTTTTACTGACAGGCGCGACGTATGTAGGTACAATTCATTTTGTTAATCTCTTATGTCTCAATTTTATTAACGTTTCTCAGGATTACGTTTATTGCGAAAGTAATTAATTACTTACTTTGCAATTTTAATATAAGTCTGTTCAATAAGTCAGTTCCTTTTATTAGACCTTTCAACGTAAATGTGTGAATAGTTGACAACCTCCCTAGCGCAGTGGAAAGCGTTGTGGTCTTAAAACTGAGAAGTCTCGGGTTCGATTCCCGGAGGGGGCAATTTGGGAATTTATAATTTCTAAATTGTCTCTGGTCTGGTCTGGTGGGAGGCTTTGGCCGTGGCTAGTTACCATCCTACCGTCAAAGACGTGCCGCCAAGCGATTTAACGTTTCGGCATACCCCATACCCCTTCCAAGTCAGCCCGCTACCATCATAGATTGCATCGTCACTTACCAAATAAAAAAAACCGATTTATTTTACACATTTACAGATTTATTTTTATGTAAATTATTATCAAACTGTTTGATTCATCGAAGACGTTGCATGTTTTTTTTTTCGGATAGTTAAAACTTGATCTACTGCTGTAAAAATCAAATGAAGATTTCCACCTCTTTCCGAATGCTCCATCTAGCCAGACGCGCCCTACACTCCGTTGACGAGAAGTTTATAGTTCAAAATTTCTCAACCGAAATATTAAAACGCAGGATCCTAGCAAATATTTTCACCACTACTACGAGTGAATTTAGGTTACAATCGAGCTGTCAAAGTAAAAATGTAATATTCAAGTTGAGCGAACAATTTTTTCACGGGAATTATTTTTGGACTGTCGGTAAAAGTCCAGAGTTTTCCGTCGAGCGGAATACGGGAGGGGGGGAGTGTAACGGGGGGATGTGTACACATCTCGACATCTCGTGGGAGGGATGGGGGGTAGTTACGTTAGAGGGGGGATGCGTAGTTCCGGCGTTGATGGGCTGCCAACTAACTTTGTTAGGCTCGAGGTAAAATATTTAGTTATAGTTATATGTAGCTAAGTGGGTACATCCGGTACATCAAGTTAATAGAGCAATATGTATAATATATTTATTAAAGGGCTTCGCTCACGTGAAGTTCGATTTTTCAAACCCCTATTTTATCCCCTTTGAGGTTGAATTTTCACAGATACTGTCTTAGCGGATGCCTACGTCGTAATAATTATCTCGACCGTTCCGTAGAACAAAGTCTCATCTGCTAAATTCACAACTTGAAATTTGAGCCTTAAAAGTCACATTTGCAAGGTTCAAATCTCAAATTATGAATTTAGCAGATGAGACTTTGTTCTATGGAACGGTCGATCTGTATGTGAAATTTCAGCCTGAACTGTCCAGTGATTGAGCTGTCCGTTGTTAGATCTATTTATTTAAATCATTTTGCGGAGTGAATCTTCTATACCTTTAGATTTATCTTTTTATCTATGCCTTTAGGTACCTACTCTGTGTTCTAGGTAAATATCGCTGTTAGGTAAGTTAGCCCTATGCAACCTGAAATGTACTTTATTGTGTGGTAGCAAGAGTCGCTATTTATTCAAATCATTTGCTGTTAAGTATTTTTTAGTATTCTGTGGCGAGAGAGAAAACTTCTTGTAAAATTCTTTTCTTATTAGCAAATTGTTTGATTTTCCACGCGCTTTCGCCAACACTGCCCCTTTGGAAGGCTAGCCGGCCAGACAGCGCCTTTGTGCTTCTTTAAGGCTAGTTTACACTTTGATTAGTGCGAGTGTAGGTGTTTAGCGATTGCGAGTGCGAGTGCGAGTCCTTAGTGCTAGTTGTGTTCAATACTGTTTAGCTCCTGTGCTTAGTAAAATTAAATTTTTGGGCGTCGCTACGCTAAGAATGCTAGACACTAATCACTAAACAAGCATGTCCAAACGTGTTAGGCCAGACAAGCTGCGAGTCAAAGGGAAGGAAGAGCACGCGGGACGGGACTACTCGCAAAAAAATAGAACACATTTCTATTCACTCCACTACGCTGATTAATAATAATCACTCGCACTAATCAGCTGCAGTCCACACGTGTTTTGTACTAATCACTAAGCACCTGCACTAAACACCTGCACTCGCACAAATCAAAGTGTAAACTACCCTTTAGAGCGTGTAATACTAATCACCGCCGCTAATTGATCCAATCAGGAACACAAGGAACTGATCCTGGTTAAACAAGGAGGGGAATTCTTCTCCGAAGAAAGGAGCCAAATACCTCGTTGAGTAGGTACCTACTACCTCTCTCGCTTGAAACTACACTCAGTATGTCTTAAGTGACATACCTTACTCCCTCCCCTTCCCCTTTTCCCTATTATAGTGCCATTAGGATTTACGGAAATGGAATTTAATATTGCCATGAAAGTTTTTCGGAATTATGGGAAAAATCTTCTAGGGAATTAAGAAATGCTCAATCTTGTTTGTTTACTAGCTTTAGTCCGCGATTGCGTTCACGTGGAGTTAGGTTTTTAAAAACCCCAAATTCAAATCCAAAATTATTAATTAATATAGGCCAACTTGTAGCTCCTATGACACGTCGAGACTCCTCCACCCGGTTTGGAATGCAGATTCTGCTGAGAAACTTCCCCGTGGGAACTTTTTTATTTTCCGAGGTAAAAAGCTTCTCCCTTCCCCTGTCGCCATGCTTTAGCATTAGGGAGAAGATAATTTCATGTCTTGTCAGTGGATAAAATCGGAGATAAATTTTTTGTCTCCTGCCCATGCTCACAATACAGGGAAACAAAAGATAGTTAAGTAATTATAAGGTAAGATCGATTTACAACGCGTAAGAAACATTATAATATTAATGGTTATCCGTAATTGTTACTTTCTAGTACATAAATTATCCGAGCGATTCTAAAATATGATGCATGGCAGTGCGTTTGAAGATCGTAACGGTGCTTTGCGAGCTGTTTGATGGAATTTATGATGTCTTTACTCTTCTAGGTATACCTTACATATCTACTCATGTATACCTAGTTGTACAGTGTTGTATGATTTATGACACGTGTACAGTTCCTATTTCACGTTTCGTAATAAAAATAAAACTTGTAAGTATTGACCATTTCTTGGAATCTGGGTTACATAAAATTAGCAATTAATTTTTTCAATTACGTTCAATTTCCTTTATTTGCTTGAATACATACATCACAATGGCACTTATTAGTTATTGAGTTTCAACTTTCAATGCTATCGGGCAGTTTTTGGTATCCAAATGTTTTCATAAGTTAAGGCGAAGCTCTCATACTTATCCACTATCCACTTTTTTGGGACTGCGCTAAAAACTGGCATTCCAAAACATTTAAAAATAATGAAGCTAATTAAAATTCTTTTATGAAATCGTCCCCCTGTCACCCCTTTTATGTATACATTTTGTACGGCTACAAATATTGTTAGCTTTAATTTTCATTCCCTTCAATATATGTAGGCAGGTACCTAGGAGGTAGGTATAGTTTGCGTCGATTAGTATGTACGGAAAAGACATGAAAATTCCCTCTCTCATCTATTTTAAATGACAGATATACCTACGCACACTTAGAATAGAATGGAAATGTTTTTTTTTAATTCAAATAAACTTTTATAGTGCTTTTATATCGTCAAGTGAATCTACCAGTTCTGGTTCGGAGTGCTACTCCAACCGCTGAAAAATTACACTAAACCCTGAGTCTGATGTAACTAAAATATATGTAGAAAATCATAAATCATGATGAAAAATGGAATCTTGGCCTATACCTACTACCGACGCTTAAAGCAGTATTATATATTTCAACTTGTTTTAAGATGTTATATAATGTCAACTTTTAAGTAGGTAATTATTATAAGATTGTCATTAAAGGAAATCTCAAAACTGCTTTAAGTGTTGGTAGTATAGGCTTAGAACTACCTACTTATGCCCATATTACACTATACTATTCATAAGATCCTATTTCGTACCACAGATTATCATCTCATATATTCTATATATCGTCGGCTTAATTATTATCAAACTTCGTAACTTCAAAATTTCCGATTTTTTTATTTTGACGCCATCTAGTGTAAAATCATGATAATAGATAATAAATTATAATTACAACAAACATGAGCACAATTAAATATTCAAATGTAAATAAAGCTGTTTGTCTATGTTTTTATTGTTAGTTATATATTATAAGTTTTTTCTTTCTCCTGTAAAGTGTGACCAAATGGAGATACGAAGTTTGATAACTAGGCCGACGATATAGATCATCATAATTATGTATTTCTAGGAAGATAAAATCAATGGTACGAAATAGGATCCTATAAATATAATAGTGTAATATGGGCCTTAATTACGAGTTCAAATTGCGAATTTAAATAACGTCAAAAACAAACATGAATATTGTGTAATATTTCAACATGAAATCTGATCGCGACTTAATTACGTAAAAACCGTATAGATATTTAATTAGCTAGCATACGTAAAATATAAACATTCATTAGAAAAACAAAGCAGTTCCTAAAAGCGAAAACATCGAAACATAAACAATTGTATCAAATACATCGAACATGGCGGAATCGGAGAGAGTGAGTGGCAAAAAATGCCGATCCCGTTACTTAGCAATAATACCAATTAGAGACATTTTTGTTACGGAAAAAATCCCGAGCACGCCCTGCTCGCAGGGTTGCCACAGACATTTTTTAAATTTTTTTATTCTATGACAAGATAGCCCTAGACTGCGATCTCACCTGATGGTAAGTGACGATGCAGTCTAAAATGGTAGCGGGCTAACTTGGAAGGGGTATAGCAGTGTAAATTCAACCCATACCCCTAATTTAACCTTCAAGCTGAGGTCTATACATCGTACCTAGATCCTAGGTCTTTGCTTTGCTTGTTAAAAATATATTTTTAATTAAACTCGAGTGTGTTTGGGCAATTACTGGGAAACGAACTAGAGACTCGTAGTTCAATTTATAATTATGCTAAATATCTACACTACATATTAATTAAAGAAAACTTTACAGTTAAGTAAACCTTAGATTTAGAGTCGATTAAGATACAAATCAAACACTAAAAAAATTATTTTTGCCAAGTTTAAACATTAGATGCTGGTTTTTTTTTATTAATATCCCAAAAACCAAGTTTGTGGACCATCTAAAATATAATATTTTTGAGAATCACAAATCCATAGACGAAAAATTCATAATTACACATGAAATGTCAGAAGCTATGCAGAGAGCCATATAAAAATAGTCTAGTATTTTTTCTTTCCTCAAACAAAATTCCAACATTTTCTGTTCACATATTTCGGTTTTCCGATGTGACAGCCCTGCCTACGCACGGGGGAGGTGCCACCCTACACCCTGGGAGGGTGTGTTATACGTCCGGGGGGTTGTCCCACCCCAACCCCCCGTTAGGGCGCACTCACATGCCACGTGGCGCGACCGCGACGCCTCGACAAGACAATAATGGATAATACGGGGTAAACAAGTGCGACAGGAGGTGGATGTATTATTTTAAAGATGTAGGTCGTGTAGAGGGCTTGTGGATTAAAAATAGGGGTAGCAACTTCCGATTTTCTATTCAAAGGCTTTGTCACTTTCTTCCTTGACTTTATATGATGTCAAGCGAGTGTAACAAACTAATTTTGAACAGATAAGTTTCTGAAAAGCCGGCAACGCATTGGTGGTGCCTCTGGTACTACAAGTGTTCATGGGCGGCGGGAATCACTTTACATCAGGTGACCCGCCAGTTCGTTTGCCCGCTATTCATTTAAAAAATAAAAAAAGATAATAGTCAAGAATAGATAATGCGTCTCTAGTATGCTGCAAAAAAGCATTTGCAAAAATTTATTAAAAGTAAAAACTTTTCTTTTCTATTGTACCTATTCGTCATTAATTATTTTATTTATTTTTATTTTTTAGGAAACATACAGTGTTATAAAATAATTAATATAATAATAAAAATAAGTTTCTAAACTAAACTAAATCGACAGCTATTAATCTAATGCTATTATATTTTTATAGAGACAGCATTATAAAAGGGATCAAACAAAAAATTTGATTCCTCCATGGGATAGCCCGAGCTTTAGACCTGTCATTTTAGTTTAATTTAGAGATGTTTATCAGAATCAACCACAATGTCGCTTCAGTCTCACAATTTCATACAAGGGATAAATCATGGCGTAATATCAGCAATTTCCCTGTTTTTCGTGGTATAGATTTGTTTCACTTTTGAGAGCAGTAATAAGATAGACAGTAGGCACTATTCTTGTAGTGTTAGGATAAAAAATGATAAGTGATGTGTAAATTGTACCTATATTTTATACCAAATAAACTCCTCTAAAAAGTTCACTAACGTTGCAATGTTAATAAAACCCATGCTTTTAAATCCCCAATTTAATTTGACTGCTGCAAAAAACTGCGTTAATTGAATGTTATTGACGTTTTCATTAATTGATAGATGCAATTAAATGTGAACCGGACGAACCATTAGGGCGCCTATCCACTGAAGCGGAGTGGAGCGGAGCAAAGTTGTGTTCGGCGAACACATCAGAACACAGAATCACATTATTTAGAAATGACGTTATAAAATGAAGTCATCTATAAATGATCTTTTAGCAAGAAAGTTGTATGTTCCCGATGTACTGACTGTATCTGCAGCTGAAACATGCTAAATCGGCGGAAGATCATGTTCTGTGGCGGTCCTTGCAAGTGACCCATGTCCAGCTGCTACGTCAATCGGGTGAGACGTTGCCCAGCTAAATTTTAGATATACCTACCTAATGCCCGTATGTCTAACATTTCCGTATTCCGTCTCTGTTAGAACACTTATATTTTATGTCCAAGTATACGGAGTACAGCAGTTGATTAATCTGCTGAGCTCATCTCCGCTCCACTACGCTTCAGTGGTCGGGCACCCTTAAACTGGATTATGAGTAGACATGTACGCACTTTTAATCCTGTTAAAGGGTGCGCCAGTCGCTGCAATTAATCTCTAATTGATTAATTTGCTTCCGCTCCAAGGCTCATTAGCTGTCACGATACATTTATCGTGACAGCTTTTCGATTTTCGCTTTTAATCCAATGATGATGTGAACGCGAGGACTGGAGTCCGAAGTCAAGTTGAGTCCCCGAAATAACAGCTCGAGTCCTAAAATGAACTCTGGTCCTGGCGCGAGTCCTTGTATACCAGTTCGAGTCCTAAAAAGAACTCTATTCTAAACTTGAATTCGATTTTTTATTAAAAACTTAAGTTCAAAAATTCGACTCTGAGGATAAAGCCTCAATAGCCCAACGGTTAAGGTGCGGACTGAAAACTGAAAGGTCGCGGGTTCGAGCCCCACCCGTTGCACTATTGTCGTACCCCTCCTAGAACAAGCTTTCCGCTTATTTGGAGGGGAGAAGAGAATATAAGTCAAGTTCAGCTTGGCTAATATTCTTAAAAAAAAAAAGACGTGTGGCACTCGGGGACTGCCGCGGTAAAGCTATTGCATAGCATTTTTTATCAACGCCATCTAGCGGTGAGAGGAGTCCCGTGTCAGGTTATTTTCGTTACGGAATTTCTGGATTCGGTCTCCACGCTCAAGGCCCGCGATAGAAGCTATGCCATAGCTTAAAAGATTTTCTACGAAAGAGTGTCCAGCTATGAACGTCTTTCGATTGAAAAGACGAAGAAAGAGGCCAGTAAACCGAGACATTAATTTTTTTCATGCCTACCATACCATGTACTAATCTCCGTAAAAATACTTTCAGCTAAGTATGTATCTAAGTACGTACCTACTCAAAGTTGAAAAAAGTTAGTTGTTTTGTAATAAGTAAGTACTATTGAAAAGAAAACTTGTTCAAAAGCTTATTCAATCGCGACAGAGTTCTGTTACCTTATTCCAAGTCTACTTTATTTCTTTTTGTTTTCGTTCCGTTGTTTAGTAAGGTTTCAATATAAAAAGCATTTTGTTTAAGTTTGTTTATAGGAGCCAACTATTTAGGTATTTTTTTGATAGAAATATTGTGCTTTCGTACAAACGTGACTTCTTGAACTTGAAAATCATGATCAAAAAAATTTTGAGACTAAATTTTCATGATTTTTTTCTTATTATTGAGTATCATTTTCTTATATAATAACACATATGGGGCAATATTTACATAGTGAAATTATTGGATTTAAAAAACAAAGATCAGATTCGCAAAAAAATAGCACCATTTACTTTTCTAGAATCTAGAGTCTAGACCATTAACTTTGACAATTACATATTAATTATTAATTAAAATTGATTATTTAAATATGTTTAGAATTCGAAGGAGTGGGGTATGAAAATACCAATAAAATATTAAAAGCTATTTATGTACCTACGTCGAATAAAAAACCTTCTAACTTTTTGATAAATAAAACCTCCTTAAAGCTTGATAACTTGACCGTATTTATTTATTTTATTTAGAATACACATTTTATATACTACACACATGGAGACACTGAACTTTTCGACTTGCAGTAACGTATTGAAAATAAAACTGACTCACATTTTCTTTTTATATTTTTAGACTAACAAAATGCTACCAATAATTACAATTTCCCCTTCCATTCAACCAATCAGATTACATTTTCGTTTGCTACCAATGATTACAATTTCCCCTTCCACACAACCAATCAGGTTACATTTCCGTTTTAATACCCCTTTAAATCAAATTAAATTATTTTTCTAATTAAGTTTCTTTTCCGGTATCATGCCACAAAATTTCTATACAATCTATTTCCTTTTTCTTTTTAGGTTTCATGCTATATAATTTAAGTCAAATACTATCATTTTTAATCAAATAGTTTATAATTTAAAATAATCTAACAGTTCGGCCATCCTCTAGAAGAGAGTCCTCTCGTTAATTTTGTAAATGTACAGAGAGAAGAAAAAAAAAACAACAATTAAAAATCTAAACAAATCATACTAGGTTTAATATAATATTCTTTTCTCTGTACATTTAATGTTACAATATTTAAATATGGTTTCGGCCATCTTACTGAATTAATTGGTCCTCCAATTTCAAAGACAATGTACAAAAACAAAATCTTTATAATACCATCTAATATAAACAAAAAAAAACAAATTTAATTGTCTAAACATTTTGAATACAAATGAATAGGTTTAAATTGTTGGTAAGGTTCATCTAGATTATTAATGAATCTTAATATTAGAATCACAAACACTTAATTTTAATTATTACAACATTCAACACTGGCCGATCGGCTGTGTACGTAAAATATCATAAGAATATTAAACACAAATCACTTTTTTTCATATTTGCCGATTGGCTTTCGCGATCGCGAACACTTATTTGCAATTAGATTAATCATCTGTTGTTTTTTCATCATATTTGCCGATCGGCTTTCGCGATTGCGAGCGCTTAAAACTTAAGTTTATTTACAATAAGATAAGTCTGGCCGATCGGATTTTGTACGATCATGAGATCGGGTCATTTTTTTATATGGTAGCCGATCGGCTAAAGATAATTAAAAAAAATACAAACGTACCTATTTACTAAAATAACACATCTTAATCATCATCACTTTTACATGTATTATTTAATTCGTCTGTCATGTCACTGTTTGTATCGTGTAAGTATTCTTGGGTATAAGTAATCCAAGGATGAATTTTATCAATAGACACTACTCCTTCGTATCTTCTATTATTCTTTTTCGTAAGAGGTGTATCTTCAACTATATATCTATCTTTATCTAAAACTTTAATTATTTTATAAGGACCTTGTAATTTAGGTAACAATTTTCTTGATTTACCATTATTGCTTCCTACGTCTCTTTCGATTCTAACTAAATCACCGATTTGAAATTTTAACGCCTGCTTACGTGTTTTATCGAACCTACTTTTTTGTTTCACTTGTTCCTTAGTTATTTTCAAATTGACGTCATCTCTTATTTTTTTAACATTCTCAGTTCTATTTCCGCATTCCTGATCTAATAAAGATGAAACTAACCCATCACCCTTTGCACGAGGGCGTACTCCAAACAACACTTCCGAGGGACTTTTTCCTAATGCTTTATTAATAGTGGTATTTAAGCCTAATTGAATTTCTTCTAAGTGTATGTCCCATTCATTTTCACGACAGTTATAATTTTTAACGGCCAAAGATGCTAAAATTGTGCGATTATACCTTTCCACTTGCCCGTTGGCTCGTGGAGTGGCGACGGCATTAAGAATGTGTCGAATTCCGTGTTCAGAAACAAAGTTTTTGAAATCTTTACTGGTGAAAGAAGTACCCCGGTCGCTTATCAACCGACGAGGAATTCCAAAAAAACTAATATATTGATTTAATACTTTCAATGTAGTTTTAGTTCTTGTATTTTTAACGGCATAAAGCGAGATATATTTAGTGTACGCGTCAATAATAACTAGAATGTAACAATTTTTAAGTTTGCTTTTAACGAAAGGGCCTATATGATCCATGTGTATAGTGTGAAAGGGCTCATCAAGTTTCGGAATTGAATGCAACATGCCTTGCTTTTTTCCAGCTGGAATTTTATGATAATTACAGTCTAAACAAGATAATACATATTTTTTTATGAATTTGTTCATTTTTGGGAACCAGTAGAGAGATTTGAGTTTTTCCAAAGTTTTTTCAACACCAAAATGTCCTAATTCGTCGTGGTTTTTTTTTTAATAATTGCCAACGCAACCCTTTTGGAACTACCCACTTTAATTGGTCATTAACAAGACGATAAACTTTACCATTTTTAAGTTTATAATTTTTATGTATGTCTAAGTTATTCACCGATTTGGGATCCTGTAATATTTTTTTAATTTTAAGAATTTCGTCATCTACGTTTTGCATTGTACTTAACCAATCCTCAGTTTCAATGGCCAAAACATCGAACACCGTCTCAGAATCTACTGTATTAGGAATAGCATTTCGGCTTAATGCATCAACATGACCCATTCGACTACCAGGACGGTACTCGATGTTACAGTCATACTCTTGCATCTGAAGACACCATCTACCTATACGTGGTATTAAATCTTTTTTCGAAAGGGTTGTTCGTAAAGCACAACAATCTGTAATAATCGTGAACGAGATACCTAGCACATACACACGGAATCTGTTTAAAGAAGCAATAACGGCTAAAGTTTCCAATTCGAATGAGTGATACCTTTGTTCCTCTAATGTAGTTTGTCGACTAAAATATGATATTGCTCTAAATGCACCGTTATTATCTTCTTGTAACAAGATTCCCGCGATACCCATTTTACAAGCATCCGTATGGATTTGAGTTTTAGCTTTTGGGTTGTATAATGCAAGTATAGGTCTTTTTACAAGTTCATTTTTTAAAGTTTTAAAAGCGGTTATTTGCTCCAAACCCCATTCCCATTTAACATTTTTTTTCAACAATTTCGTTAAAGGGTTGGCTATAATGGCAAAATTTTTAACAAAACGTCGAAAAAAACTAGCTAACCCAAGGAATTGTCTTAATTCATGTTGATTAGTTGGAGTTTTGAAATTTTCTACAGCATCAGTTTTATTTTTACCGGGACAAATTCCTTCCTCTGAGATTTCAAAGCCTAAATAATCAATCTTATCAAAGAAAAAATTACACTTGGACAATTTTAGAGTTAAACCGGCTGCCTGTATTAGTTTGAGGACCGATTCTAACTTTTCCATGCCATCTTTTACACTGTGGCAAGGAATAATAATATCATCCATAAACGCAAAGGCCTGGTTTTTAGAGTCTTTTAACATTGTATTAATGGTTTTTTGAAAAACTGAAGGTGCATTAGCAAGCCCAAATGGCATTCTGGTAAATTCATATTGTCCGTCGGGCGTTACAAATGCGGTTTTATTTTGGGAGTCCGGGGATATTGGAATTTGGTAGTATCCTGATGCCAAGTCTAACGTTATAAAATATTTGTGACCACCCAAACGATCAATCTGATCCTCAATTCTTGGCAAAGGAAAGTGTTCTTTAATAGTTTTAGAATTTAAGGCCCTATAATCGACGCATAATCGCTGCTCCCCGGTTTTTTTTTTTACAAGTAAAATTGGACTCGCATAAGCAGAGGTTGATTCGACGATTATGCCACAATTTAACATTTCGTCTACCATTCCCTTGACCTTTTCTCTTTCTGAATAGGCTAGCCTATAAGGTCTGTACACAACAGGAGTGTCATCTTTTAAGTTTATCGACATTTCAGTCAAGTCAGTCAGTCCTAAATCAACTAAACCAAATGAAAAACAACTACTATAGTTTTTTAGAAGAGTTTCCAATTTAGTTTTATCTTCCGTGTTTAAAGTATCACCGACTTTTAATTGGCTCGTGAAAGATTCGGGTAAATCAGTTTGTATTTTTCTTATATCATACAATTTATCAGACAGAATTGAAGCTCGCGTTAGAAGTTGGCCTTTGGGTAACATCATCTTTTCATTATTTAAGTTTACTAAAATTATGCAACCCTTACCATTTATTAAAGTGTAACTACCTGGCATAACATAATACTTACAATTTTTAGTATATCTAGTGGATTCTTGGACAAATATATTGCACGATATTGGTTCTTTAGCTTGAACAGGAACTGCAGCTACTGTATCAAATTTTACATCAGAGGTAACCTTAAGTTTAACTTTTTCTTTGTCATTGAAATTTAGTAATTCTTGTTTATAGAAAATTAATTTAGAGTCTGTTTTAATAATAATAATGCCATTTTGTTCAGTAAAAGTATGACCTAATAATATTGGAAATTTTAGAAGATCATCGTCGACTATAAGAACTTCCACGGACGTAGTAACGCCTTGAATTTGCAAATTAACATTAGCTTTACCTATAGGTTTTATCAGGTAGTTACCGAACCCTTTCAAGGAAAATTCATCAACTTTCTCATGTGAGATATGTAGATCTTTAAAATCACTATATCTTATCAAGGTGCACTGACTTCCTAAATCCACGTAACATGTTTTGGGTATTTCATTTACTAAAATTGGTAATATATATTTTTCATCTAAATTTCCGACTAATTTAATTTCAGAAATATTTTTACCTACATTTTTACCTTCCGCATTTGAGTTAGTACGTAATGGTAGTTTACAGTCAACGGAATTATGACCTAGTTTTAGGCAATTTCCACAAGTAACTAAAGGCTTTAAGCACCTGAAGCTTGGATGACCAATGGCGTTACAATTGTAACACCTACGAGTCTCGTTTGAAGTACCTGTGTTGTTTGAATAGTTTGAATTCTTACTAGAATTAATTGAGTTATTAGAGTTGTTTAGGTTATCGCTTTTTAAATAATTCGAATTGGTGGGCTGATTTGAGTTTATATTAAAAGTATTTGAGCCATTATATTGGGTACCGAACCGCCTTCGTACAAAAGGTGCACGTCTTTCCTCGTATTTAATAGTTTTGAAATATGCTAATAAATCTTCTGGTTTAGAATAATCAGCGGATTGTGCTCCTATCCTAACACTCCTGTCTACTATGCCATCTATCAAACAATCTATAGCCTTCCTTCCATTTATTTCACAACGATTTACTAAATTCATTTTATGATAAAAATAAGTTTCAAAAGTTTCGTTATATTTCGTTTTGCGTTCAAGCATCTCTTGAAGCAATTGTGCGTAATTTTGTACCGTAGGGAAATTTCGCTTTAATTTGTCTTTCCATTCTACCCATGTGAAATTAACTGAAGGAAGACCTTGGTACCAAACTTTAGCTATCCCTACTAATTTCGGTAACGCGTAATGTATAATTTGCGATTCAGACCAGTTATACAGATTGGAACATTCTTCTACCTTATTTAACCATACGTCAACCGTTTGTTCTTTATTGGCCGGGTCAAATTCAGGGACTGCATTATTAATCATGGAAAAGTGATTTTGATTTTGTGATGATGATGAAGGTAGGTTTTTAATTAAATTTAACATATCACGAGCTGTAATTACAACTTTTTCATCGTCACTATTTTTAATGTCAATTTTTTTTACCCTACGACGTGATTTACGCACTACATCTTCGACATCACTATTAGACACTTCACGAGAACTAGAATTTGAAGATTCGCTCACCCGTACTCTTCGTTTCTTTGTTCGATGCCTTGTGTTGCTTCCTCTCCGCTTTCTGGACGACTGCTCCGACCTTGTTGGATGTACCTCGAAGATTATAGAGCGTGGTGGTGAAAGCGCTCTTGAACGCCTTTCGCGTCGTTCCAGCGATTCGCTGCGTTGCCTGGTGCGTGAACGAGACCGTCTCTGGTTCTGGCTTGATTCCCCACGTTGCCTGGTGCGTGAACGAGACCGTCTTTGCCTTGATTCCAAGCTCTGCCTGGCGTGTGAACGAGACCGCCTCTCGCTTGTTGCCGCCTCGTTTTCACGTAATTCATCCATAATTCTGAAACTTCGAAATTGGTGTCAAATCTTGCTCTATAATATTAATATCTATTATAATTACTAATTTGTTGCGAATCTAAGGCCTCAAAATACAATTTTGCAAAAAGAAATTAATAACATCATGAGAATTCACACACAAAGAAAATATATATATATCCAAAACTACCCTCATGAAAATATATATATTTTTTTTTTTTTTTTTTTTAAAAGGTAATTTATCTTTTGCTTAGAGCTGTTTGCTATAAACTAATATAATTTAAACATGCACGCTCAAAATGGTATATATATAAATTCGATTTTTAACATTTAACATTTAACATTAGCAATAAATTGTATAATAATAGATAAAGATTTTTTTTTTTCATACCTTAATTTTGGCCGTAGGCGAAGAACTTGACCACTTCTGAACTGATAAATAAAACCTCCTTAAAGCTTGATAACTTGACCGTATTTATTTATTTTATTTAGAATACACATTTTATATACTACACACATGGAGACACTGAACTTTTCGACTTGCAGTAACGTATTGAAAATAAAACTGACTCACATTTTCTTTTTATATTTTTAGACTAACAAAATGCTACCAATAATTACAATTTCCCCTTCCATTCAACCAATCAGATTACATTTTCGTTTGCTACCAATGATTACAATTTCCCCTTCCACACAACCAATCAGGTTACATTTCCGTTTTAATACCCCTTTAAATCAAATTAAATTATTTTTCTAATTAAGTTTCTTTTCCGGTATCATGCCACAAAATTTCTATACAATCTATTTCCTTTTTCTTTTTAGGTTTCATGCTATATAATTTAAGTCAAATACTATCATTTTTAATCAAATAGTTTATAATTTAAAATAATCTAACATTTTTATTTATGAGAACTCTATGCGACATGCAGGAAACTAAAATTAATGACAGACTCTGAATTATTTTCGAGTTCCAATTCGCTCCTGTCGCAAATTATTATTGGTCCGACCTCGCCTTTATATGTAGGTCACGGGGTAACGAACGATATCGGGCCTTGTAACTTACTTGTTAAGGGTCAAGTTTGTATGCAGTCTGGTCCCATATATGTGATATATGGTTATATCTAAGATCGATTGGTTTGCATATACATTACATATACGTCGATATGGATGGGGGATTGCTATGCAAGATATTATTTTAAGATCGAAAAAACAATATTTGTGCGGGAGGAAGTACCTACTCAGTTCCACCGTTCTCAATTACCCCACTTTGCCTTATACTTTATTTCTATTGAACACTAAACAGTATTAAATTTTCAAGCCTCAATAGCCCAACGGTTGATGGTGCGGACTGAAAACTGAAAGGTCACAGGTTCGAACCTCACCCGTTGCATTATAAGGAGGGGGTTAGTCAACTTTAGCATGGCTGATATTCTTTAAAAAAAATATATATATTTTAACTGCAGGCGGGACTCGAACCCATTGCCCTCTTACCGCTCGGCCCATGGCACCACTAACCATCGATGCCGAAAATGCCAGTCTTTTTTTTCTTTTTAAAAGGCTTTATATAAATTAATAAGTAGATAGGCAAAACAGTAATATAAAAAAAAAAAAATAACTTAAATAAATTAAAACGACTACTAGTTAGGCATGGTGCCCAAAACACTGGTAGGTAAAATATTTTTAAAAAATTCAATTCAATTTAAATTTCATGTAGGCCATTCTGCAGCTCTTATGACACGTCGAGATTCTACCACCAGTTAGGAATGCAGATTTATAGAATGAAATCCTTACTAATATTTTAAATGAGGAAGTGTGTTTGTTCATAGGATTTTAGCCTTACTGCCCGCTTTCTGAATAACAGAGTGTTTAAACCCTGTCTCCCATGTTCTCGTGACACAAAAAACCCTTTGTTATAGTTATATACTTTGTGGAAACCCGATTTCACAAAGGAAAGGGATTTTTTCAACAATGGTTTTCCGGAATGGCTATTTCACATCAACCCAGCGGCATTTGAGTCCAGCCGATAATATATCAAGCTTTTGCAATTTTAATAATGATGGCTACGGTTAGCTAAAAATAGTTAAAAATTTACAAGTTTCTCTCTGAAAACCACATTTTATATTTTACACTAGATAATACTGTAATACCCACAACTTCGTCAGCATGGATTAAGGTGTTTTAATTCCCGGGGGAAATCTTTGTTTTCCGCGATAAAAAATAGCCTATAGCCTATAGGTATATACTTAACTCTCACATTCTCAAACTGTATCCACATGCCAACAATCGCGTCCGTTGCTGCGTGATTGAAGAAAAAACCAATAGGGAAAACTTAAATAATTATTTTTTTATTCAATGACAAGATCGACTGCGATCTCACCTAATGGTAAGTGATGATGTAGTCTTAGATGGTAGCGGTAGCTAACTTGGAAGAGATATGAAAATGTGAAGATGGTAAGTGATGATGTAGTCTTAGATGGTAGCGGGCTAACTTGAAAAAGATATGCTGAAGAACCTATTAGGTTTCTACCAGTGTTGGCCCAAAGTTAATCTGATTAACGATTAAAAATTAATGATTAAAATCATAATCAAAAATTTGATTAACGATTAATTTAATCATTAATCAAAAATTTGATTAACGATTAATTAATCATAATCATTAATCGTTAATCTGATTAATTATTTTTGATTAACTATCTATTAACTACTTATTTATTTATTTTCCGATTTTGCAGTAATTTATTGTTAATTTTGACCGCTCACTACTCACCACCACTCACCAGCACTCAGCACATTAAGCAGTCAGCACACTCACCACCACTGACCACCACTCACCACCACTGACCACCACTCATCACCACTCATCGCCACTCATCACCACCCACTCATCACCATCCATCACCCCACATCACCACCACTCATCACCACCACTCACCACCACTCATCACCACTCATTACCACTCATCACCACTCATCACCACTCATCACCACCCACTCATCACCACTCATCACCACTCGTCACCACCCAATACTTAATATCATATTGGTATTGTCTTCGAATTATAAAGGATTTTTCTCTGCCTGTGGTCATTGCTCGTTCTCGCCATTTCTTTTTCGTCGAAATTAAACAGCTATTTGCAAACACAATTTTTGACGACCTCCCTGGCGCAGTGGTGAGCGCTGTGGTCTTATAACGGGGAGGTCTCGGGTTCGATTCCCGGCGGGGGCAATTTAGTAATTTATTATTTCTAAATTGTCTCTGGTCTGGTCTGGTGGGAGGCTTTGGCCGTGGCTAGTTACCACCCTACCGTCAAAAACTTGCCGCCAAGCGATTTAGCGTCCCGGCACGATGGCGTGTTGAAACCGATTAGGGGTATGGGTTGAATTGATACTGCTATACCCCTTCCAATTTAGCCCGCTACCATCTTAGACTGCATCGTCACTAATCACTTACCATCAGGTGAGATCGCAGTCAAGGGGTATCTTGTCATCGAATAAAAAAAACACAAAGAAAAAAATAGTAAAAATAGTATAAAAAATAAAATATAGCATCGCGTGTACTTTTTCACATATTTTGGTTTAAACTGAATCTTAAAATAGTATACAATAAGGGTTATTTTAATACTGGTTTGATTTCATTTAAAAATTCAAACTTCAAATATCAATCAGTCGGCGTTTGACCGCCTTTATGAGTGGAAGCTGCTCCGGTTGCAAGCAAATTCTGTCGTCGAAAAAGATCGTAGGAACACGAAATAGTTGAGCAAACCAAATTAACACTTTATATAACAGAATCTGCATTCCGAACCGGTGGTAGATTTATGACGTGTCATAAGACCTACAAGGTAGCCTACATTAAATAAATAAATTATGAATTTGAATTTGAATATATTTTGATGAAAAGAAAGGTGAGAAACTAAGTACTTCAATATAACCAGTATCATTTTATTATCTACTAGACGATGCCCGCGACTTCGTCCGCGTGGATCAAGGTTTTTCAATTCCCATGGGAACTCTGTAATTTTCCGGGATAAAATGGAGCCTATGTTTTATTTCTGGGTATGAGCTATCTCCATGCCAAATTTCAGCGAAATCGGTTCATTCGTTGCGGCGTGAAGAAGTAATAAACACACACACACACACACACACAAACACACACACACACAAACAAACAAACTAACAAACACACACACACAGACTTTCGGCTTTATAATAAAATATGTAGGAGAGTAGGATCAGAGTGATTTTTGTTCAAAGCGCCATCTAGTGACGGTAGTCTTGTAACGTTTCATGACGGTAGTCTTGTAACGTTACAAGACTACCGTCACTAGATGGCGCTTCTTCCGTTTCACTTCTGATGATTGGTGATGCTCGCGTTCCTACAAATATTAGTGTGACTAGCTGATGCCCGCGACTTCGTCCGCGTGGATTTAGTTTTTAAAATCTCGCGGAACTCTTTGTTTTTCCGGGATAAAAAGTAGCCTATGTCACTCTCCCGGTCCTCAACTATACCCTTGCAAAAATCACGCCAGTCCGTTGTACCGTTGCTACGTGATTGAAGGACAAACCAACAAACAAACACACGTTCGAATTTAAAATATTAGTAAGGATTACTTAGGATAAGGAAGTAAAGATTATTAAGACCAACAATATCAATTCTAAACTGACAGTCTCTAAATCCTCACAGTTTAGGTAGACACTACCCTGCAGCATCAGGATTGAAGAGCCAGGACCTAGAGCTCCATGACGTAGTCTATGCTTGATACCTACAATATGAATTTTCAAGCGAAATACTAGTCGTAGGTGCAATTAACGTCAAGTATATTCAATTCTAATTGTTTAGGTACATAATACGATACGCGCCGAGCGCGGACTTCGCTTTACATCGATGCGTAGGGATGATGAAATCGCACTGCCCGCCTTCGTCGACGACCGAGCGATAGCGATTTTTTCGAGCGGTTCGGTGCCGTAGAGGGCGCGCGCGCGCGGGGCGAAGCACACCGCCGCGCCATGCCGCGCGCGCTGTTTAACGCCCGCTGGCTTCTCTCTTGAATCCACCATTTTGAATTTTTTGTCAGCTTCCTACCAATTTGATGAGGTTTCGAATGACTTTTGTTTGAATACTCCCCCTCTATCTTCGATACCCTGGCCGTGCTCCTCACCCGTCTCCGAAATCCTCAATCATCAGCTCTCTACATATTTTTGCACCAAATGAATTTTTGTCCTCCATACGAAACCATGAGTGAAAAATTTTTTTTATATACAAAATTTTACAGGAGAGGTGATCAATGAGTCAGACAGTGAGCGAGTCAGTCAGCGAATCAGCACGAGTAGCTATAAATATATAGTAAAAACATTGATGGATGTATTAGTTTATAATCAAGTTAATCAAGTTAAAAAAGTTAATCAATTAACGATTAATGATTAATGATTAAATTCATTAATCATGATTATGATTACTTTTTTAATCATGATTATTTTAATCATGATTAATTTAATCTGATTAAAATTAATCAGATTAATTAATTGATTAAAAAATTAATCGATTAATGCCAACACTGGTTTCTACTCGCCATCGTGCTGGAACGCTAAATCATTTGGCGGCACGTCTTTGACGGTAAGGTACCTAGTAACTAGCCACGATCAAAGCCTCCCACCTGAGCAGAACAGAGACAATTCAGAAATTATAAACTCCCAAATTCCGCCGGGAATCGAACCCGAGACCTCCCAGTTATAAGACCACAGCGCTCACCACTACGCCGGGGAGGTCGTCAAATAACAATAATAAAACGTTAATAAGAAGATAGTTAAGCAGTTAGGTAGTTTTAACGGCTGTTGCCTGTTAGTTTATAGGTATAATGTATATCTATATAAATATAAAATGTTGGTGCAGTCATTCCCCATTATAACTCCGTTCTAGAACACTAAATAGTCACATAAAACGTTAACGATTACACATTAAGACGGAGAGAGAAACAAAATGGCCGCTGAAACGATATTTTTAACCGACTTCCAAAAAGGAGGAGGTTCTCAATTCGTCGGTTTTTTTTTTAAGTGTGTTCCCCGATTACTCGAAGACGCCTGGACCGATTTGGAGAATTTTCTTTCTGTTTGAAAGGGTATACTTCCCAGATGGTCCCATTGTCATCAGGTCAGGATCTTGGAGAAATCGAGGAAACTCTTGATATAGGTACTTTGTAATGGCGTTTGAAGTCAGTTTTGTAAAGTTTTAATACGGCAGAGTCAATCGCTAGTCGAATATGGATCACCTAGAGACCTACATTAATGGAGATGATTATTTGATTTGTTTTTTTTTTAAGCTATTGCATAGCTTCTATCGCGGGCCAGTGTGGAGACCGAATTCAGAAATTCCGTAACGAAAATAACCTGACACGGGACTCCTCTACGGTGAGCCGCTAGATGGCGCATTTTTTATCAACGCCATCTAGCGGCTCACCGCTAGATGGCGTTGATAAAAAATGCTATGCAATAGCTTTACCGCGGCAGTCCCCGAGTGCCACACGTCTTTTTTTATTAGTATAGTTCCACGTTCTCGAATGTATTTCGAACAAAACTATAGAAACGTAGGGTGTCGCGTGCGGTTTAACGCTGCGGTCTGCACCCTGCGGTTCGCAGTCTGCGGTCGCCGGAATCAAACTTTTAGAGTAATGTAATGGATTACCCGAAGCCCCATAGATAGGAAGCAAACAAAGTAAAGCAACAGTTGTTATTAATGAACCGCATTACACATGCACTTAGCGGAAACGGATAACATTTGTAATGGCAGATAACTTATCTCTATACCATACGCCCTAGTACGAGTGTTCGAAAACGGTACTCGATGCCGTGTTTCCGCCTCGACTAGTACAAAAATTCGGTATTTTTGTACATACTTACATACATGTATTTTTTATATATTTTATCTCTCCTTGTATAGTATTTCTCATTGCTGAGGGTCGTTACCCCTTTTCTATTCATGTAATGATAAGAGTTTTCTTGGAATAATAATGCGATGGGTACTACAGATACTTCAATAAATACATAATTTTCATAATCGACACTTCCTAAATCTAATTGAGGCTTGAGGAGTTCATGGTAGAAAGGAGGTGGGTTGATAAGGCCCAAAATCCGCCCCTCATACACTCGAAAAAAAAAGTTCCAGATTCCGACAAATTGTAAATGTATTTATATACTTGAAGATATAAACTTTATTCTAATATAAAGTTTAGGTGATAAAAAAAATAGTAAGTTACAGAAAATATTACCCAAAAAGAGAGTGTTTCTTTTACTTTTCTTACATTTTCATACATTTTAGTCGTTTTTTAAGCTTTGATTTAATATTTTAGAATGAGGCGCTCCATGAACCAAAATAAATTAATACTCATATAAAAGCTTATAAAAAGGAGCATCATTATCAGTTACGTTTACCATGGTTCATGGAGCGCCTCATTCTAAAATATTAAATCAAAGCTTAAAAAACGACTAAAATGTATGAAAATGTAAGAAAAGTAAAAGAAACACTCTCTTTTTGGGTAATATTTTCTGTAACTTACTATTTTTTTTATCACCTAAACTTTATATTAAAATAAAGTTTATATCTTCAAGTATATAAATACATTTACAAATTGTCGAAATCTGGAACTTTTTTTTTCGAGTGTATGAGGGGCGGATTTTGTTGCCTTATCAACCCACCTCCTTTCATGGGACCATTTCGCAAACTTCTTCTGTCGATAAAAAAAAATACGCGAATCGATCCAGAAATCTCAGAAAAATCTGTTGACATATATTATAGAATCTTCTCCTTTTTGAAATTCGGTTGATAACAAAATACTGTCTTTCTAGTCCTACTGCTGTCAAATTGTATCATAGTTTAAAATTGCCTGTGGTAAGAACGAAAAAGTTTTCGAGATACGGAAACTGGTACTAAGGTCTTAGGGCACTGTAACCTACGTAGTACCTACACAGGTATTCGCCGCAAGTTCTCACAGCATACGAGCAGGTGTTCATACGAGCGCGCCGCTGTGATTGTACCATTTAATGAATGGAACATCATTTATAGGGTTTTGTTCTTATTTCGACAGTGCCATTTAATTTCCTGAAGTTGAATTTTTCATTGTTGCTTTCTCATCCCTCTTTATTTTCTTTTTCTTCTAAATATTTAAAAGGAAAATGTGACTGACTGACTGATCTATTAACGCACAGCTCAAATTACTGGACTGATCGGGCAGTTTGCCATACAGATAGCTACTACAACGTAGGCATCCGCTTAGAAAGGATTTTTGAAAATTCAATCCGTAAATGGGTAAAATAGGGGTTCAAAAAACGAACTTAACGTGAGCGAATCTAGTTAATATTATAAATACGAAAGTGTGTTTGTTTGTTGGTTTGTCTTTCAATCATGCAGCAACGTAACAACGGATCGACATGATTTTTTGCATGGGGTTTAGTTGAGGATCTGAAGAATAATAAATCCTTTTAATCCCGCGAGATTTTTACCTACAAAATCGCAAAATCTAGCAGGTTTAACATGGCATAACCGTTTAGTCGAGTATCCCTTGAACTGAAGACGATTTCAGCGTTAACTCCGGTCAAAAACGGTTTATTTCCCTAAGGCCCATATTACACTATACTCTTTATAGGATCCTATTTCGTACCTACCATAGATTATCATCTCATATATTCTATATAGATCATCATATATATTTCTAGGATGATAAATAATTAATCTATGGTACGAAATAGGATCCTATAAATAGTATAGTGTAATGTGGACCTAAGAAAGAAACATTTCCCCACACTTTTTCGGACGGGTTATATCAAGGTCTTATACCTATAAAATCTGTTACAAAAACTTGAACATGGAAGCTTAGTAAAAATCCCGTATCCCACAAACCGATCCCCGGCGGCGATCGACCGGAGATTTATATCCGGGGGAGGATAATATCGGGATCAAAAACTATTGGTTTCGTTCAAGCTTGTTGTGGGAACCCTTGCGAACAAATCCTACCAATTTGTGAAAGGATTACTTTGCGACGGTTTAAATTGATTAAAAAACGCAAGCAAATAATATCTAGAGAGTAAAATACGAGCAATTAATTGGTACCTAATTTATCGCTAAAAGGTTGGGAAATATTTAAAACATTTCTTATTTGGATGAAAAATTTGTGTGTTCACTAAAGTAAAATAAGTCGCCCTTATTTCCCTTGCTTTAATTAACTTATAATAATTATAAGTAAAGTAAGTAAAATAAGGGCCGATTTCATTAAAGTAAAATAAGTCTTATCCGAGCCTGATATTCAATACAAAAAGTGTCACAACGCCCACTTTATTCCTCTCATTGGACGTTGGTGAAATCGATTTAGTGCCTAAATCGATTTTTAATATTTTTTCAAATTTAAATTTCAGTTCCATTTGTAATTTATAATTTTTAAGTGCCATTTTGACGTGGTTTTTTAACATTAGATCATACATACTGCACTGCAGATTAAAGTTAAAATTGTTAAACAAACAAATCGTATGGTATGGTCAATCTCAATGTACATACTTGTAGAGTAAAATTTTGGCAAAATTGTTAAAGAACCCTTCGGTAGCCCAAGGAAGTCTTTTACTGGTAAAAAAAACTCCAACTGCTTTTCTCCACCTGATGTGCAAGTGACTCTAATTCTTATTCTTCTTCTTTATCAACCGATAAACGTCCACTGCTGGACATAAGTCTCTTGCATGGACCTTCACCGGTCTCGGTCTTGCGCCGCCTGAATCCAGCGGCTCCCTGCGACTCGTTTGATGTCGTCGGTCCACCTAGTGTAGGGTCTGCCAACACTGCGCTTCCCGGTGCGGAATCGCCACTCCAGCACCTTGGGACCCCATCGACCATCAGCTCATCAAACTATGTGCCCCGCCCATTTCCACTTCAGTTTCGCAACTCGCTGAGCTATGTCGGTGACTTTGGTTCTCCTACGGATCTCCTCATTTCTGATTTGATCTCGCAGGGATACTCTAATTAGATTGGTTACTGTAATTAGAAATGTCCTTATTATAGAAAAACCATATTTTTATCACTTTAACGTTTTTAGTTCAAGTTTACTTAGTACGAGTGTCTAAGCACTCCTTTGTACTAAAAATATTATAAAGTGAATTTTTTGTAGTAATAATTAAGGAGTAAATCTGTAAAATTTATTGAAATGAATAAATAAATCTATAAATTTATAAATCTATAAATCTATAAATCTATAAATCTATAAATCTATAAATCTATAAATCTATAAATCTATAAATCTATAAATCTATCACAAACAGAGTTCTTCAAGCATAGCAGCTACGTCTACTCATACTTCATAGTAGTCCTTCACCGTTTTAATTAATGTTATATTCATACAATAAATTATTCGCTATCCTAAAAGAGATGGTAATTAATTAATTAAACAAGCGTTAAGACGCATTTATCAATATTACTTTATTTAAATTGTAAGCTGCGATGTCATAATTCCTTTTAGGTGTTCAATTAATTATCTTAATGTACTTTTTTTCACGTGCGGCGCCGATAAAAGACATTGGAAATTCATTGTCCGAATAATAATGGACTACACTTTTATATCGTGAGATGTGGTAAGTTGTCATGCGTCATGCTCGTGAACGGGTGCCACCAACGGGAATGGTTCTGCTTTTGCCTGCCTGTGTTAACATGTATTGGATTGTATTTATTTGTATTTGTATTGTATTTATTTTTACTTGTATTGTACTCAGGAAAATTCATCGTGGAAGCACTGAATACATAGCATAGTTTCAATAACAATTGTAAAATTTTTATTTTTTTGAAAAGAGCAACCGCCGAGTTTCTTGCTGGCTCTTCTCGGCAGGAAAGGCATTCCGAACCAGTGGTAGATTCATTGACGATTCAAAAGTGCTTGTAAAAGTTTATTTGAATAAAAAACATTTGTATTCTATTCTATTCTATTCTATTCTATTAGTATATTGACATTTTTTAACCGACTTCAAAAAAAAGAGGAGGTTCTCAATTCGACGCGTATTTTTTTTTTAATTTTTTTTTTGCGATGCTCCTCCGTAACTCCATCACATAGGTATGTTGAAGTCGATTCATCGTTTTCATTTGTCGCGCATCGATTTCATCGTTTCTATTTAGGCCCGCCCGACTTCAACTATGTGTAGGTACAAACTAAAATTATTTTAATACTTTTAAGTGGCGTTTATCGATAAAACTGACGATGAAACGTGTCTCTCATGTGTCACCAGAAGGTGAGCATCGCGCATCGATTTCATCGTTTCTAGTTAAGCCCGCCCGACTTCAACAAACGTGTACAAAATTATTTTTATACCTACTTTGTAGTGGCGTTTGAACTTGGGTTTTTTAAAAAGTATTTTTTATATTATTAATAGACGACGCCCGCGACTTCATCCTCGTTGATAACGTTAATTCCCGCAGGAACTCTTTCATTTTTCGGGATAAAAAGGCTTTATGTTAATCCTGGTTATGAGCTATCTCCATTCAAAATTTCAGCCAAATCGGTTCATTTCTTGTGGCGTGAAGGAGTAACAAACACACACACACACACACATACAAACTTTCGCCTTTTTTGAACGAGCGAAGCGAGTTCTCTGAGTCAACTAGGGCGCTTGCCTACTAGACAGAGAAGTGTGTGTCCAAATGTCTGTCAGAGCCCTATAACTTCTGAATTACTGAATATTAGAACGTGAAACTTGATTGAATATTCAGTTATATCCTGTACTTGAACAACAAATACTAAAATTAGATAAATGTTATAAAGAAACGAAATTATTTAATTTTAAATGCTAATAGCTTCACAATAATGCTAATAGATGGCGCTGTGCCAATAAAACAGTTTTATGTCAACTATTTTTTTTTTATTGCGTCTAATGTTAAAAGTTAATTATTACAATATATAATTAAAACTTTTGGGAATTATGGGATATCGCGAGGTCTCAGTTCGGGGCGAACCACTAGTTAATATTAATGTGATTGGTACGAAACCCTTCGTATGCGAGTCCGACTCGCATTTGACCGGTTATTTCGGAATTCCGTAGACGGGCAAGTAGGTACTGTAGGTAGGTAGCCTACGCGGTTCCTACATTGAATTTTAAAACGGAATTGTAAATGCACGGAGCCAGCGTGCCGACGTTCAATTTCTGTGCCTATAGGTAGTTGTAGTTGTGGTTCTGCAGCGAGGTTCAACGGAACGTGCCAAGGTTGTTGCTAAGCGGCTCCGGTCGACCCGCGGTGGGCGGCGGACGCACAGACATGCCGTGGTACTCTTGATCAGTACACGGGTGATTCCAGCCAGAAATACAGTCCCAAACATTTTTTTTTAAAGAATTTCAGCCAAGCTGAACTTGACTGATGTTCTGTATTGTGTACAAGAGCGTATAGGTACTAGGGTTGCCAGATTTTTTTTCAGCCTATAAGGGACAAATGGTTAAATAGGCAAAAAAATACGGGATTTCAATTTTTTACCCGGGACAAATAAAAAAACAAAATTATTTAGTGTCATTTTTTTTTAATATTTTTTCGAGGATCAAGTCAGTTTTAACATATTTTTATTCGTTTTAACATACTTATCTGTAAAAAACAATACCATTATAATCGTAATTAAAAACGGTGATCAACTCGCTTTTTTACGAACGTTGCGTGTGTGAATACTTGGATCGATATCATAAAAATCGAAGTAGGGTTTAAATACGGGACAGAGTCAGTCCCGCCGGGACATTTTAAACTATGCCTAAAATACGGGATGTCCCGGGAAATACGGGACGTCTGGCAACGCTAATAGGTACCCATCCTATCCGCTCTTTGACGTGGAGGACTATGGCCTAAACCTTTCGCTAAAATTCGCGAGGAGACTGTGCCCAATATTGGGCCAGCGATAGAATGAGATGAATGAATGAATTATATTTTCGTTATTTATTTTTTTCAAAGAATATTAGCATTCTGAAATTTCAACTCGCTCCCTATTACGGATCATGAGGTACAGCACACTGACAGACATACAGACGGACATATGGACGGACGGACAGCGGAGGCTTAGTAATAGGTTCCCGTTGGTTACCTTTCGGGTACAGAACCCTGAAACACAAGCACAAGCTTAACCTAACTAATAGATAGGTATTGTCCTCAAATAGGCGCAAAGCTTGTGTTACGAGAAAAAAAAGGTAAAAACGAAACAACCTCTATATTAAACGCATGAATTATAGGTTATACGAATTGTATGAAATCGCATGAATTGTAGCTATTTACATGCATTTTACATGGAGGTTGTTTGAGTAATGCTCCGTTACATAGTGGTACAAAACATAAAGTAAATAAGATTTATGCCTGTTTTCATACTTAAATTATTTCCTAAGTAGGAGTCTCTTTACGTAGGTAGCCAGTAGCCACTGAATACAATGTCTTATCCAAAGTCATTTCCATCTGTAGGTGTTCCCTAAAGGTTTGTGAAAAGGAAATTGACAAAAAGCGTCAGTTTTTTTTTTAAAAGAACATCAGCCAAGCTGAAGTTGACTAATATCCTCCTATCCCCTCCAAATAAGCGGAAAGCTTTTGCTAGGTGTGGGTACGACAATAGTGCAATGGGTGGGGTTCGTACTTGCGAGCTTTCAGTTTTCAGTCCGCACCTTTAACCGTTGGGCTTTTGTGGCTTATAATTTACATAACGTTATCAAACGTTGGTGAAAAGAGCAATAGTCCGAGTGGAGTTAGGTTTTTTTTTAATCCTATCTAACTTTAAAATAGCATATAGACTCCTTTTTCTTTTCCTAAATTACGTACTCATTATATAAATAAACCCGCCATTAAAGCACCAGCCTAAATCAGTTCAGCCTTAATTCAACGTTTCTGATACGAACCGCTTAGGTGTGGAACACTCTTCCAGCATCCGTGTTTCCTGCCACCTATAATTTGTGACCTTCAAGGCAAGAGTGAATAAGCATCTTCTAGGCAAGCGCGCTCCAACCTAGACCTCATTGTGTACCTTCAAGGCAAGAGAGAATAAGCATCTTCTAGGCAAGCGCGGCCCAACATCATCAGTGCTATCCAGTATTGATTGTTAAGCGCAAGTCTATTTGGGATAAAAAAAGCCGTTCTAAATAAAAGCCATAACAAACAGACACACAGACAAACTCTCCGCTTCGTTATAGTGGACAGACATCCTAAATCTCTGTTTCCGGCCCTTAGCGCCAATATGTCACAGAACGTCAAACAGAAATAGTCACAGATTAAAAATAACGTAATGAAATGCAAATGTGCGAGTCAACGATCAGCTCCCGACCCAAATCCCCCGTTCATAATATTGCATATTTCATAATGCGGGGTAACGACCTCGCCGCGCAGGGTTGGCGCACTTACGTTACACTGTAATCTTGAACTCTTGGCAATAAGTTTCCTTAAAGTTTGCGCTAAAATGTAGATAATAATATCACACTAATATCACACTAATATTATAAATGCGAATGTTTGTATGTGTATGTGTGTGTGTGTCTGTTTGTTACTCCTTCACGCCACAACGAATGAACCGATTTAGCTGAAATTTGGCATGGAGATTGCTCTTATCCAGGATTAAAACATAGTCTACAGTTTATCCCGGAAAATTGAAGAGTTCCCGCGGGAATTCAAAAAGCTTAATCCACGCGGGCGAAGTCGCGGGCATCGTCTAGTTATTTATAAATGCCATAAAGTACTTTGGTTTGTTGGTTTTTTTAAATGTCCTTCAATCACGCAGCAATGGAGGATCGACGTGATTTTTTACATGCGTATACTTAAGGACCTGAAGAGTGGCATAGGCTACTTTTTATCCCAGAAAATCATAGAGTTCCCGGAGAATTTTAACTAAATCCACGCAGAAGAAGTCGCGGGCATCATTCTTTTGCATTAAGGCATAGATAATGAAGAGATAAATCAATATTAGGCTAAGTTATCTAACATCTAGAAAATTAAAAACTAAATTTATCAGCGCACCTAATTTAATACATTTGGATGAAAAAATCCGCGAATAGCGTGGCCTTTTCACGGACCTAAAAATGGTCTTTTCTGATTGAGATAGTTCAATTAATATTACATTTGGGTTTCCTATTGTTACATAAATATTCCTGCTTTTCAAAATGAAGTAAACTTTGAGAAAATTTGAGAAAATAATATACTGCGATCTCACCAAGGAGTCTATGGTTGAAATCTATAGAACGCACACTCACTTAGCTCGGACTCAAGAAGGAGTTAAAACGAGACAGATTTATGTCAGAGCATATTTGTGTCTCGTTTTAAACTCTACCTTGAGTATTAGCTGAGACAGAGCACGCTCTATAGATCTCTTGGTAGGTCTGCGGGTGCATGTGCGGTTTTTGACGTAAGTATTTTAACATAATTTACAATATCCAGGGGCGGATCTACTTAAAGGCTTTTTGGGCTGCAGCCCAGGGCCCCGCGAATACAGAGGGGCCCCAACCGAACTGGGGGTCTACTCTAATTTAACGAAAAACGAAATATCGATCGAAATTTCGCGTATTTCCTACCATCGTTTTCGTTCTGCAACTTCGTTCGAACGAAAATGTTTGACGTTTAGATTTTCTAAACCTACTCTAATTCATAAATGTTGCGAACGAAAATTTGCAATAAATAATGTTTTAATAAATAAATTAAATATTTTGTTTTCCTATTTTCTTCCTGTACTTAACATATACCTATTGCATTACATATACCTACATCACTATAGAAAACAGTGTCTTGTCAAAATGGCAATTAGTTGAGTAATTAGGTAGGGCCCCTAAGCAGTATTAGCCCAGGGCCCCACAAATTCAAGATCCGCCCCTGACAATATCCTTTTTTTGTTTTGCCATATTTGTTGGTCAAAAGTTTTAAGATTTTAGATAAGTGTATGAAACTGTAAATAACTATTCTTGGATGTTAAAATACTCCTGTGAGACTTAGGTTTTATTAAAACCTCGCGTACGGCTCAAGTCACACTCGTGTTTTAATAACCTCTTTTATGCAATAGTTTGATAAAGTACTCTTTATTTATTTATTACTCTTGAATAAATGATTTGAATTGAAAGCGTTACAACCCTAGTTTTCTGAGTGACAAACACTTTTGTATCCATGCAAATTTCGCCTCTAATCCCTCGAAAATATGAACTACAAAAGCTTGTCACAAGTCTGAGTATTATAGTTACTCAATACAGATGCTTTGAACATTATTGATGTCACTTAAGTTTACGTCGGCTTCGGCACTGACGGCTCCACGATCTTCTTAACCCGTCTACGACTAACGACGTTATAGTACCCGACAGTGAACGTGTCTTCGGCTGTCCTTGGATGTAATGTTCATCGGTTTTTCGATGGACGATGCCAAAGGAGTAATTCGCTCTTATTGGAAGTCGATGTGTAATTTTGGATTCTGATTAATGACTTTCATTACTCTTCTATTAAGGCATCTTCTAGGCAAGGCTTGACCGATTCTGTGTGTATATTTCAGTAGGTCTGAGAATAGGACTTAAACTTACTAGGACTTAAAAAAAAAAACTACATATTTTTCATACCCCTAAGTAATAAGGGTGGTGGGTGGTTTTTTTTTTTTTTGGAGCAAATTTCTTATGATTAGGCAATAATAGAAGTCGCTAGGAGGGATCTACGAGTATGTCTATGGTTAAAATTGACATTGCAAGCGGAATTAATTTTTTTTATATGAATAGCGGGCAAACGAGCTGGCGGGTCACCTGATGCAAAGTGATTACCGCCGCCCATGAACACTTGTAGTATCACCAATGCGTTTCTGGCTTTTCAGGAATTTATTGGTCCGCCCCTTGAATAACCCCATATTGTAATTAAGTGGGAACACTGTCGAAGGGAGATGATTCTACAATTTGGTAGTACGTGGAAAAAAGATCTGGACCAACGGATGGTAATTATGGCGTTCTACCCTCTTTTTATACATATACCTGCTATATCATAGGTATATATGTATACCCATTTCGAAGACTATTAAAAGTATACAATGTAAAACATAGCGATGCATTCCGTGTCATTAATTTAGCTATAACGGACAATAAAAATGGTGTGAACAACCAAGCCATACATTTTAATACAAATGTCGGCCATTGCGATAAAAAGCGATTGTCGTCACGGACGGACGAAATCAATTAATGTTGATGTATTTCCGATAGAGTTACTACTCATAATAGTTATTTATGATAGTAATATACAAGCTTTTGGCCGAGGCTTCACCCGCGTAGAGTTACGGATATCCTGTGTTTCCGGGATAAAAACTAGCCTAAGTCATTCTCATTAACTATAAACATTTAAATAATCGCGTTGATCTATTATTAAATGGTCCGTATTACTAAATGTTAGCCCTACTGTAGAGCTAACATGCGCGCCACGAGACAATTTTGTCTACACGTTTACTCGTAATCTCTATGTGAATCTCTACAGAGAATCATGAGTAAACGGGTAGACAAAATTTTCTCGTGGCGCGCAGCTTAGCCCTACAGATTTACTTACGTGGAGATAAAGTGGCTTACCACTTTATCTCCACGTAAGCACTTATGCTTAGCCAGGCGACCGCAGCCGCAAGCAGGTACTGAGCATGCGGAACCATTCGTTCCAACCGCAACGCATGCGCCCGCGTGCGGTTACCGTTCACCCCTTCCCCCCTCTGTGAACTACCATCTTACTTCCTATTTTATGCTGATTTATGAAAACTTAAATGGCAAAAGATAGTTTTATGTTCGTTTTCAGCAACCGTACAATTAAATCATACCCTAAGTAGAAGTATCTTTACTTAGGCAGCCTTATAGTACATTACTGCAGCGGCCAGCAAAAAAGGTATTGATGGACAAACGTGTAAATGTGGGCCAAGGCTAAGCCGAGGCACACACACGTAAGACCATCAATGCCTAGTTGTGGCCAAGGCTTGTATAATATTTTTACTAATACATACATACATAGTCTACATGGTCTCGAATTCGATTCCCGGCGGAGGAAATTTGGGAATTTATAATTTCTGAATTGTCTCTGGTCTGGTCTGGTGGGACGCTTTGGCCGCAGCTAGTTACCACCCTACCGTCAAAGACGTGCCGCCAAGCGATGTAGCGTTCCGGTACGATGGCGTGTAGAAACAGATTAGGGTTATTGGTTGAATGTAGGTACATTGTACACTGCCATACGGCTTCCAAGTTAGCCCGCTCCACTACCATCCGCTACCATCTTAGACTGCATCGTCACTTACCATCAATTGAGATCGCAGTCAAGGACTATCTTGTCATCCAATTAAAAAAAAAAGACGTGTGGCACTCGGGCACTGCCGCGGTAAAGCTGTTGCATAGCATTTTTTATCAACGCCATCTAGCGGTGAGAGGAGCCCCGTGTCAGGTTATTTTCGTTACGGAATTTCTGGATTCGGTCTCCACGCTCAAGGCCCGCGATAGAAGCTATGCAATAGCTTAAAAACACCGACCATAGATTCACATGTCGGGGAGTTTTATATTTTTGATTTACACTTGTACAAGACTTATCTGTAGTTATATTTACATTAAAATCATTATTTTGCGTGGGTTTGCAAATCTACGCCCACCGCTAACGAATGAAAATCCTCTTATCGGATATATGTTTGAAGTAGTTATATGTACTTACCTACCTACGTGTACACAACATACTTTTTACGAGGTTCTATATTGTGGGCAATGTGTGTTATTTTTTTTTTGAAAATAATATTAGCCAAGCTGAAATTGACTTATATTCTCCTCTCCCTTCCAAATAAGCGAAAAGCTTGTACTAGGAGTGGGTACGACAATAGTGCAAAGGGTGGGGTTCGAACCTGCGACCTTTCAGTTTTCAGTCCGCACCGTTGGGCTATTGAGGCTTAATTTTTGTATGTTTGTTACGCGATCCAATTGCGGCACAAAAAAGAGGGTATAGTGTTTATGTATGTATACAGGGTGTCCCACGGCTATGCCACATGGAGGGGAAGTACCTTAAATATTGTAGATGGAACATTTTACTGAAAGAAGACTTCATTTTAATTTAAAAAACAATTTAAACTGCATTCATAGATTTTTAAATAATTGCCTGGTTGAACCGGGACTCGAACCCGCTATACGAGAAAAAAAATTAACCTGTATCTTTATCATACCGATCGGAAGGCTTCGTCATAAGGATTATTTTTTGTTAAATAACATAGCATGAGAAATAAAAGGAAGACCATGAATTTTAGCCTTTGATGTAAAATTTTGTTCAGAAAAATGAAAAGCTGACATTGGCGTATCGACATACAAATGACATTCAATCCCGCTGCAACAGAGCTACGAATTGCAGCGGGATTGAAGGACAAACCAATAAATCAACAAACAAACACACTTTCGCATTTATAGGTAATATAAGTAAGGATAGTAAGGATCGGGAAATGATGCGTACTTCTCAAGTGGGTACTCATTAGTAATAGTTCATGTCAGTTGTATACGTATGTCGATACGCCAATGTCAGCTTTTCATTTTTCTGAACAAAATTTTACATCAAAGGCTAAAATTCATGGTCTTCCTTTTATTTCTTATGCTATGTTATTTAACAAAAAATAATCCTTATGACGAAGCCTTCCGATCGGTATGATAAAGATACAGGTTAATTTTTTTTCTCGTATAGCGGGTTCGAGTCCCGGTTCAACCAGGCAATTATTTAAAAATCTATGAATGCAGTTTAAATTGTTTTTTAAATTAAAATGAAGTCTTCTTTCAGTAAAATGTTCCATCTACAATATTTAAGGTACTTCCCCTCCATGTGGCATAGCCGTGGGACACCCTGTATATGCATGTAAGTGGCGCTCTGGACACCGAAAGTGTGGACCGATTTAGATGATTCTTACGTCAATCGATTCATTTTAATCTTGAGAGTGGAAAAACAAAATTAAGGGGTCCCGAGGATTTTTAATAAACCTAATTCCACGCTTAAGAAGCCGCGGGCAAAAGCAAGTATAGTATAATCTAAATGTATAAAAGGAAAAGGTGACTGGCTAACTGACTGGCCTATCAATGCACAGCTCAAACCACTGGACGAATCCGATTGAAATTTTGCATATTATGACGTAGGCATCCGCTAAGAAAGTATTTTGAAAATTCAACCCCTAAGGGTAAAATGGGGGTTTTAAAAATCTAACATAACGAGAGCGAAGTTTCGGGCATAAGCTAATAATTATCTATTTATTTGGACCATTCTAATGACGTCATTCACTACCATCGAGTGGCGATTGACGTTATTAGTATACTGTGGAGATGTCAAAAGACTGGTAATAATAAACAAAACACTAACGCTATGACGTCATAACTACATGTTGATGTCTACTTGAAAGGCTTTCAGGTTTTCGCGTGGGCAATAAAGAGCGTTTTATCTTTGTTTCCAGGAAAATTGCCGTCCTCTCTAACGCTGTGGTGGGCATTTTAGTCTTCTAAGTGGGGGCCCGGATTCGGTTCCCGGCAGTGGCAATTTGAACATTTATAATTTGTTAATTTTTTCAGGTTTCGTCTGGAGGATTCTTTGGACTACAAGGAAGTACGTGTCATCAAGCGATACGCCTATGTCACTCTCCAGGTCCTCAACTATACCCAGGCAAAAAATCACGTCGATCTGTAGCTCTGTTATGGTGTGATTGAAGAACAAACCAACAAACAAACACACTTTTGCATTTTTAATAATGTCCGCTCGACCGAATCCGGCCACGGCAGCCAATATCCACAGAGACTAGCCATCTGCGCGGGAGATATTATAGTACACAAGTGTGTGCAAAAACACAGGTGCACTCTCTGTTCCCTCACTCTCATGGTCCGATGGGAATACGAGAGTGAGGGAACAGAGTGGGATGGATGGGAAATCTGAGACGCGAGGGTGACACACCTCCAACTACCCAACTCCGGGCAAGTACCTACTTACTGAAAATTTCTTGCCAGAAAAGCATAATGCCCTGATGCCCGCGACTTCGTCCGCGCGGATCGAAGGTTTTTAATTTCGGCGGGAACTCTCTTATTTTCCGGTATAGAAAGTAGCCTAGATGTGTTATTTCACACTATAAAATCGATCTCTGTACCTTTCAGCCAAATCGGTTCAGTCGTTGCTGCGTGATTGAGTAATAAACATCCATCCATCCAAACTTTCACATTTAGGGTAGGGTAGTAGGATAGGAAGTAGGATTAGTAAGGATAGGTAATATCCCAATTCATGCCTCTGTGAAGCTGCGAGTGCTGCGACGAGATGTGGCTGCGGTGGAGCCGCGCGGTCTGACGCGGTCGACGGCCTTTGTAGTGACGCGCGTTCGTAGGAGGCGTAGGGCTGCTACAATCTCGTTTGCTCGTAGAGTATTTTTATTTAAATATATAGATGGTAAGTGAAACGCAGCCTAAGATGGAACGCGCTTGCCTAGAAAATGCCTATTCACTCTTGATTTGAAGGTACCCAAATTGTAGTAATTGTAGAGTTTCCTATGATAACTTAAAAGGTTTTCAGGAAAAGGCGATTTATTAACCGTGGTCCCTTCCGTAGTCCTAAAAGGGACCATGGTTGTTTTTTTATTCGATGACAAGTCCTTTAGTGCGATCTCACCTGATGGTAAGTGATGATGCAGTAAGATGGTAGCGGGCTAACTTGAAAGGGGTATGGCAGTGTACACTCAACGCATACCCCTAATCTGTTTCAATACGCCATCATCGTGCTAAAACGCTAAATTACTTGACGGCACATCGTTGATGGTATGGTGGTAACTAGCTACGGCCAAAGCCTCCCACTTGACAAACTAGGACAGTTTGAAACTAGGACTTTTGATCCAACCAATGCTCTAACCGTTGCGCTATTGAGGCCATTGGGGCATTCTACTAATAACATTATTGGCAGCCCTATTACATCCGATTCATAGCGAACAAACCTTTTATTCTAGCTTTAAGTTCTCTTAAGCGACAATACTTGCACTTGTAGCCATGGTAACGATTTCCTAAGTACCAACTATTATGACGTCTGGACGCCAATAAAAACATCTAGAAATGGAAACATAAGTTTAAATCTATTTTTTCTTAGCAGTTTAAAGATTACTAATCGCAGACAATGTTTTGGGGGAAAACGGGCGGGCGCTTACGAAGTTCTTAATTTTGGCTTTCACTTTTTACGGTTTCGTACTAACAAAGTGCCAAACGGGACTCATACTACTAAGCCCCCGCTTTCCGTCCATCTGTCTGTCTGTCTGTCAGCTGGCTATATCCCATGAATAGTAAGTATATTATAATGATTATAATAGGTAGAGACTTGGAATTTTCACGGAACGTGTACATCTTCTCTTCTTAGCTTCTTAGGCCGCCATTTGTGCTCTCATTTATTTTAAGTTAAATTTATGTTTCTGTATATATGTTTCTGTATTTATGTGGTGTACAATAGAGTGTATTCATTTTACTTCATTTCATCTATTGCCGTTATAATGAAAAGTTAATAATTATTAACTTATTATTGTATGGAGACCCTGTTTAATTATAATTAAACAGGGTCTCCATACAATACACTTTTCTTTTTGCTTGATCTTATAATAGCTGGTGTTAAATCTAGTACGATGGTACGGAACTCTTCGTGTGCGTGTCCGACTCGCACTTGACCGGTTATTTTTATTGAGACGGCTACGGCCATCGATTACGCATTTCTCCAAAAAGTTTTTCACTATTTCGGCTGCCCCATTTCAAAACCTAGTAAGTGTGATTGACAAAATTTTACAGGAGACCAAAAATGGTTTTGTAGTAGATGGCTTAGCGAATGAATAAATATAACCAATAATAGCTTTCAAAGTATATAGTTTATTAATAAAAAAATAATTCTTCAACAGATACTGAAGAGTTCAGGCCACAAATAGGTTTTTTATTCTCCTGTAAAATTTTGTCAATCACACTTACTAGGTTTTGAAATTTGGCAGCTGATTTGTTTATCATTTTTTACAAGTGAAGGAAAATTAGATTATACAAATCATTAAATCATTTTATCTAGCATCTCATATCGCTGCGTAGTTAATGCGCCCTCGTTTTAAACAACAGTTAGAGCTTATCTCAGCTGTTTACAGTTAACTCTGTAACTTTAATTGACTTGTCGGATTGTCAGACTTAAAAGTACAAAGTACCTACGGAACCCTTTATGCACGAGTCTAACTCATACTTGGTCGGTTTTTTAGACAATCATTGGATTGTCAGGTTCAGTTTAATGTTATCGAGACAATCCCGTTAAGACTAGGCGTGTATTGAACCTACATTAACAGTTCAAAAAGTAGGTTAATGTAAGCTGGAGCCAATTTGGTGATAACTGTACATAATTAGCGAATGCTGCAGTTTGCTACGTAATTGCTTGCTGAATTATAATTTACAGTTTTGCTATGAGAATGTAATTTATACCTAGCGTCTAAATATAGTACGGAGTACATTTTAAACTACAAACTGCGAATAAATAATAAGTCTTATTTATTCGTAGACTACAAGTAGAATAAGAGTTTCTATAGCAACATTTTAATTAAATAATGTAAGCTATGTAGTTTGTATGAAAGTGTAAATGTTATTGTAATATTTTTCATGCTGAAATACGCCGTGACAGAATTAATAACCATTCTTAGTAAATTTAAAAATATTTTTATTATATTAGTCGTACATAGTTTTTCTAATAATAACAAAGATTGTTTTTATTCACTTAATTAAAGAAAAACTTTCTAGTTGAAAAGCTAGTTTAGCCGAGCTAATTCTTGGAACAGCTGAACCGATTCTGGCTAAACTTTTACAGACTAGAGAGTTTAAATAAAAGGCTCTCCTTGCCTACTTCCGGGAATAAAAGTAGCCTACATCTCTATGTAGGCTAGTTTTTCCTTTTTTTATCCCGAAAATCAGTTTCATTTTAAAAAAACCAAACCCACATGAGTAACTAGTCTAACACTAGCTCTGATATTATAGCGAAAATCCGTCTGATTATTGGTTTGTTCCTCAATCACACAACAACGGAATAACGTTAAAGTTGAGGATATGAAGAGTGACAGACTATTTCCCGCGGAATTAAAAAAAAGTCTAACTACACGCAAAAACCGGTTTCAAAATAAATAAGAATATGATACACAAACCACAATACTTATACATGTACCGCAGAATAAACAATAATTGCTGTAAGTGCATCTGAATAATATTTTTTTCCCAAACAATTTTGACAATTATAAAAATGACTCCCGTACCCCCTTTTAAGAGTTCAATTGGCGTGTCCGATTGCTTAGTACAATGAACACGCGCCCTCCCTGCACTTTGTGGCACAAAACAACAAATTACCAACTAATTGCTTACAATTTAACCTCTACCGCTCATTATTTACAGCATAAATTCCTTTGACATAACTATAAAGTAACTTTGTCGGATAGCACCAACCTTTTTGCAGTCCGGATGCGTCTTAAAGCTGAGGGGTAACGTTTAATTTTGTTTGGCTGAGTTTTATTGAAGCTGGTAATGCATTCCTGCATGGATGCATTCTTGACGGCTCCGAAGCCACATTTTAATTGATAAAAACAGGGGCGAGGCTCGTTTTGCTATAAATACCGAATACCTACACTTGTTGAAGCCGATGAGGGCCCATTCAAATAACTTTATTGACGAAAAGGCCTGTCAATTTACGCACGCCCGCAATTTTTGTGAAGGTTCTTTTTTGGGGACGCTTTGCTTTCAAGTTTTATGATGTTTTTTTTTTTCAATAAGGTTCTTATTGGTTGTCAGATCAGATTGCGTGATAATATTGTGAAAAAAAAAACCGGTCAGTAGTTGCCCGTCATTACATGCATACTTAAAAGGGAGTACAAATGTAATTTTTATCAAAAAATGTGCATATATTTTTACATTTTAAATTCAAATTCAATATTCAATTCAAAATTCAATATTCAAGAGTTAAAACGAAACACAAATATGTTCCGACATAAAATTCGAAATCCTTCATCGTACATAGGTAGGTATACCTATAAGTCCTATAACCTAGTAGGTACGAGTCTGCACTAACCACCTACTAAGGTAACTAACTCAAAGTGCATGTGCGTGTGTGTGCTGTGTACAGTACACAGTGTAGCGTGTATAAATAATGCATGTGCAGTGCAGTGCAGTCAAGGTTAGCAATGCATCGTGTTCTTAGCGAGACCGGTTCCCGGCGCCGCCCGCCCCGCTAACACACTACCACCATAAGTGGCACACTGCTGACTGCACCACTCGCGTACTTACACCACCTTACTTAGAACTTAGAACCAGTGCAATCGATGTATAATCTATACTAATATAAGAGTTAAAAGTGCAAGATGTTTGTTTGTTTGAACGCGCTAATCTCTGGAACTATCAGTCGCATTTGAAAAATTCTTTTTGTATCTGATAGCCCAATTCTTGAGAAAGGTTATAGGCTATTCAATATCTCGGTACGACTCTTAGAAGCCGAGCAAAAAGAAAAAATAGCGCGGGCGAACAATGCGATGCGGTAAATCGGTGGTCGAGGGCGGTCACCCGAAGAGAACCGAACAAGAACCGAACCGAAGGCTATTTATTAATCTGGAAGATCAGAGGGTTCCCACGGGATTATTAAAAACTAAATCCATGCGGACGAAGTCGCGGGCAACAGCTAGTAACCTTATAGATCTTAAAAACTGCCTTCTGTTCCTAATAAGAGTGATGGAGTTTTCACCAATTCTTATTTTGTTCTTTTTTTGAAAATGCTTTTTTTGTTTGAAAAGGTATACTTCCCGAGAGGTCCCATTGCCATCAGGTCAGAATCTGATGATGGGATCCTGGAGAAATCGAGGGAACTCTTCACATTTTATAGGCACAATTGATATAGGTACTTTGTAGTGGCATTTGAAGAAACGTAAAAAGAATTTTTACGTTTATATAATTACCATATGATGTCAAAAATCAAACTTCATTTGTTTGGTGCGCTCTTGGGAACATTCAAAATATGTAATTTCTCTCAATTTATTTTTATTTAAGCACATTCAGTATTCATATTCGGTGTTCAGTAAGATGATGTTAAGATGTGAATAATATTGTAATACGAATTTAGTATAGAAGCCTTCACTGTTGTATAAACCAGTTGGTATTCTTATCTGTGTCAGGTCCAATGTTCCCATAACAGCGTATGACAGACGATGACGTCTTGTCTATGATACATGAATGAACTGTCAAAAGTGACGTTGACTGACGCGTACATAATGCCCGTGATACACATGCTTGTTACTCGCACAAAAGCCTGCCAGTCACAAGTAAAATGAGCTACTCGCACGAGTAGATCGCAATCAAGCGGCTTGCGACCTACTCGTATGTTTTATACTGGCACGTGAGTTACTGGTAGAATCTCGATATATATGCGAGTAGCTCATTTTTGCTTGTGACTGACATGCTTTTGTGCGAGTAACAAGCATGTGTATCACGCACTTAAGCCAAGAAACCATGGAAGTACAGTAGAATCCCGATTATCCGGACATCGATTATCCGAACATCCGATTATCCGAACTCATTCGTGATCACTCAAAAGATGTGATTGATTACGTCAAAGATCAATAACAAATTATTTCGAACCAAAATTTTAAATTACTTACATAGGTACTTTGTAATTAATTTGCTTTGAAATCGATTATCCGGATTTTCGATTATACGGAATACCCCTGGTTTTATTTGATCCGGTTAATCGGGATTCTACTGTAGGACTAAAGATGCTAGAAATGATTACTATCGGTCACATTTGAGTTCCTGGAAATATCAAATTCAATAGAATGATTTGTGAAAATTATTATTCCTATTCAAAAAGAAATCTAAGCCGCAATAGCCCAACAGTTAAGGTGCGGACTGAAAACTGAAAGGTCGCAGGTTCGAGCCCCACACGTTGCACTATTGTTGTACCCACTCCTAGCACAAGTTTTCCGCCTATTTTGAGGGGAGAGGAGAATATAAGTCAAGTTCAGCTTGGCTAATATTCTTAATCAAAAAAAAGTAAGTATCTTTATTGAAATGAGAAATTCAGAGAAAAGTCGCATAATTTTTTTCCGTTTTTAGCGTATTTTCCGATTTGCTAAATAATTAAATAAGCCACCATTAAGAGTAAATAGCTATAGAAGAGCCCGTCCACACAAAAATATTCACCGTTCTACTAAAAATCACATTCACCTCTCATTTCATGACAGTCTCTCCCAATGAAAATGCCATAAATTCAGCCAATGAATTTGAATTCACTTCATAATAAACATACATTTTTATAATACTATTAGATAAACTACAACCTCCCATTGTCCTATCACTAATTATTTATTATGGTGCAAAGTTTTAATAAGAAACCATAGAGCAATTTCGATGTGAAAACACTAACACGACTTTCCATAGCACGATGTAGATTGAAAAGCTATAACGGCCTTTCTATCCTACACTGTACTCTAGACTTTCTTTTAAGTCTAAGACCAAGGACAAACGTAACAGAAAAACAGCGCATTTGCGTGACAGGAAATCGGCTGCTGCCATTTTTACATCAATGGCTGCTACTTTGTCTTTCAGTCTTTTTGTCAGTTTATCTAATCTTCGGAACGACTGTAACGATTTTCATGAGACTTCAACTGTGGGGCAAAGGAGTAAGTACATAAGGGCATCGGCTCTAGTAGATACAATGTAATACAAGTTTCATGTAATATGCGTCCTACTAATATTATAAACGCGAAAGTTTGTAAGTATGTATGGATGAACGTTTGTAACTCTTTCATGTAAAAACTACTGAAACGATTTGGCTGAAATTTGGCATAGAGATAGATTATAGTGTGAAATAACACATAGGCTACTTTTTAATCCAGAAAATAAGAGTCCCGCGGAAATTACAAAACCTTAATCCACGAGAACGAAGTTGTGGACACCAACTAGAGTAACATAATGTTGACTTACTTACTATGCTTAAGTAATAATTTGGTCATATTATTATTCATTATGCATGGGTGATCTGGTTTTTCTAATAACTAAGGATTATAAAAAGTCAAAATTTAGGTATATAGTGATGGTGATGGTAAATAGGTAGGGCTATAGGTAGGACTTAGCAAAATACATTGGTAGTCAAGACTATTTAAAAATATCCCAAAGGAACGCGATACAATACGATACTACGACTACATGGATAGGATCCAAGAAGGACCAAAAATCAAGTGCATGATTTTTGGTCCTTCTGACCTTCGTATCGCAAAATGAAAACTTTCACACAATTTCTTATATAACAATTTCAAATAGGCACGTTAACGCGTTATGTGTGGCATAGGCCTTAACTTAAGTTTCGCTTTATTGGACGTATAATCTGTATTGGATTACTTTATGAGTATATAAAATGCACCATTCGTATTACAATTATGGTGGTAATTTGAAACTGGGGGGTTGTAAGAGAGTAATTTGCAAGAGTCGAGCGGTAAAACAGACCGCCCCTAACTTTTCCAGTTATATAGGTACGTACCTAAGTGAACTCCGAGACTTCATAAAATTAAGTAGGTACAAGCGAAGTGATTTACTAAGTATTTGTATATATTTTTTTGTTACTTACTTGAATATAGGTAAAGTTGGCTTTTCAATTCAAAATTAATTGAAAAATTAAATTTAAATTAGATTAAATCACGCAGACGAAGTTGCGGGCATCAGCTTGTATTAATAATTATGTATAAACCTAGGTTCAGGTCTGTCAAAAAGACTGGACTCCAAATATATAAATCACTTAGATAATAAAAAAAACGAGGTCGATACCACCTGGCTACAGTCAAGCGTGAAGTGGACTACAAAAAAAATAAACAATAATTATCTATGATTCCCGTGTTCGAATTTGGAAAACATCCGCACCGGCATGAATGGATCGCGTGGTGTGGCGACAGTGACCTTGCCTGGCTGTTGCACCGACCCCTCCCCCCTCGGCCCCCGCACGCAAATTATTGAACGTCCTCCCCAGGCGCGGCCCGCTGCATTTCCTTCCGTGGCATTTCGAAATTGGAATACCTACACTGTGTAACTTATTATCTGTGGCGTCGCCCCTTCTGTTCTCATTTTGAATGTTTATTGGCCGCGAGTTTTTTTTTTCAGGTTATAGGGCTGTGGCTTGCGGTTACATCACGGTGAGTCATAAATGCGAAGTTAACTAGAAATGAAGCCCTATAGCCGAACGGTTAAAAGTGCGGACTGAAAACTGAAAGGTCGCAGGTTCGAGCCCCACTCGCAGCACTATTTTCGTACCCACTCCTAGCAAAAACTTCTTCTTCTTTAAAAAAAAGTTATCTTTTTCGCCTAGACGAATGAACTGATTTCAACGAAGCCATCCTGAGGATGCAGGCTACTCCTTGTCCCGAAATATCTACTGTGAGCCTCATAAGATAGTTCCAGTTAGTCAACGATGGAGAATGTACCATGTTTTTTTCCGTGATCAAATCAGAAATGAGGAGATCCGAAAATATTAATAGATATTTAGTTCTTGAAAGAATCGATAAACTGAAGTGGTAATGGGTGGGGCACTGAGTTCAAAAAACCGATAGAGGTAGGTATCTCTCCTAGGGCATTTCAGATACTTCTAGATGGACAGATGACATCAAACAAGCTGGATACAAACGGCACAAGACAGAGACTTGGAAATATCAACAAGAGACCTATGTCCAGCAGTGGACGCCTATCCTATGTTTTAGAGTCGGTAATTATTAATCCGATAATGTTCTAAGCAGTGCAGTGGTGCTAGCTTTACCTAATTCCATTTGCGTCGGGATTAGTGCCGGTTTTAATATTGTATTAATTCTAGGACAAGAAACGAGGCCATACGCGGTTCTATCTAGCTAGGTAGAGTGTACGTATACCTAGAAACTACACAGGTTCCAAAACAACAGAACCCTTATAGGATCAATTAGTTGTCCGTCTGTCTGTGTGTCAAAACCCTTTTCTTCAGGAACGGTTTGAAGTACTATGTTGAAAATACTGCTTACCAAGGTCAATGGCCATTAATTTAAATCAAGGCTTTGAAAGGATTTTGTAATAGGTATTATTTTAAAATATGTAAAAATTAATTTTATGATTTAAATAATTACGACATATGCACTCCCTTTTAAGTATGCATTTGGCCGTTTATTTGGAACTTTTTAATTTTTTCAGTGGCCAAAATAATTTTAACCTTTTTCTCAATTACTAGGGTGACCAACCATTTCAGATTTTCTAGGATTTTTCCTAATTTCTATACTGAGCCGATTTTGAAGAATGAGGTGTTAATCTTATATTTTTAAGTTGAAATTAGGGGTTTTATTGAAAACATCTTTAAAACAAATATCTTGAAAATGGTTAACTTTTTGATAACACATTAAAGGGTCAAATCTATCAGTAATGATCTGAATAATAACATCCTTAATTATCTAGGTTGACTTTTCCTGTATAGTACGTTTATCTCACGAAGTTACGGGCGCTTTACTAGTGGTTACATCGAGCCTAGGTGGGAGCGGTCAGGCGCGAGCAAGTTCTCGCTCATACAGATACGACACACACAACCATGAGCCACGCGCCGTTGTGAAATGCAAGAACTGTAACCCTGTATATGACGAATGTTACATCCAATTTTCCGAACTCAGGTTACAGTTTTAAAACATTTTTTGCTTATTTTATTCAATCACAAGGTACATGTATAGGCTTGTGTTTGAACTTAAGAATATAATCCTATTTCGCGGTCGGTTAAATTCCATTAGGGAATTGTATTAGACATGACGTGTTGTAATCCCATAAAGTTAATTGTGTCAATATTTGTGTTCCAACATGGACGCCGATAGAATAATAACAAATGTTATGATTTCAAATTGTTGACAATTGTACTTTATTGATCTATTTACAGGTTTACATACCTTACAGAAAATTAAGTTTGCTTAGACGTGTCATTGCTTTCCATCTGGCATGACTATCGTAAAGCACACACCCATCTTGTAATGAATGTTATTTTCGGCTTTAGCTAGCTTTACATAGAATTTGAATTAAACAAGGAACAGACAGACAGACATACAGATGAAAAAGTGCAAATTCACCTAAATATTGCACTTGGCACGCCACTAACAAATTCTGTCACAAGTTATTGTCAGGTGGTTATGACCATGACCACTACTTCGTCTAAATATTAGGTTTATCACTTTTTATTTCGTGAAAGTGAACAATATTTACTTCACTGTTGTTTCAGTTAGCTTACATTGTTATTTAAATCCATAAAAAATATTAGTGAACTTCTACATTCTGGGTGAGTATCTAATAAAAACCTTGAAACTTGAAAGTAGATACGACTAGGTAGGTATGGTTATTAGCCATGGTATGTGTGTTAGAACACCGAGAGGGCGTCAATTGGAGCTATCGCTGATCTTACGGCCTTGCATTCCTTCTAAGGTCTTGCAACGGCTAGATTATATCCTTTTTGTATTTTCATGAGACAAATTAGTATTTGGCGTTGCATTCAAGAATAAAGTTTTAAAACTAATGACGTTGTTTTACTGTGTCTTGTAAGACATGTTAAGAACACTGTACACTTGTTCATTTGAATGATATAGAGAGGAATATGGGAATATAGCTTGGAGGGTACAGCTGTTTCCACTCTATGGAAGTTTGGTTTTAATTAAAGATTAGAACACACACAACAATGCCATCTATTCTCCTTATTGCATACTCTTTAATAAGTGGTATTATATGATTTACGAGCATACTTTTAATAGATTTGTTAAACTAGTGTAAACTTATTGTCTGCAAAATTTGATTAAAGAATTCGTGCCCGTTCGTATAAGCAAGATTCGTATACCTTGAGGCGCAGTTAAGAATTCATGAGATTTCTATTTAGATTCCTAATTTGCCTGTCGTGTAAATCACGTTTTTAATCTTTGCTAGACAAAAGTTAACGCTACTTTAAGAATAATAATTTTTTTATGGGTTTCTTTGTGAAAAAAGATTTATGATACTTCGCGTTAAAATAGTCATGGACAGTGAATACAACATTTAGAACATTTTGCCCGAGCAAGTTTCCCAAGATAGCGCTCCGACTACGGCTGGCTATCAGATCGCAATCCGCACCACATTTGGATCTGATACCAATAAAGATACCACCCGTTGATTGTATCGCCTCTCGCTACGGCCTACGGTATGATATCGTTCTGCTCTATTATTGTCTTGTTGCTCCCAAATGTGCCATTGTGAGGAGATTTTCTCTAGGATACTTGGTATGCTACTTTCTTTACAGCCTGTTGTTTACTGTGTACTTTGATTCACGATTAAATTTACGGATTCTCTTTACTTTTATTTTTAAAAAATAAAGGGAATTCAACATTCACTTAAACTTAGGAAGGAACCTACTGTAATTCAGCTGTGGGATAGTCTTAAATTCATTGTTTCAGTGTGACGAACGCAACCATATCTGCTTGGTTGGTACTGTCTCGCTATCGGTTAAAATGCATTGTTGCAGAAAGTACGGCACAATTATATTCAAATTCAAAATTATTTATTTCATGCAGGCCAACTTATGGCTCTTATGACAAGTCGAGACTCTACCACCGGTTCGGAAAGCTAATTCTGCTGGAGGAGCCGGCAAGAAACTCTTATGTTTTTAGAAAATCACACAAAAGATTCAATAATCATGATAAGTAAATAAAAACAGAATGGTGAAATGAAAATATTTATTCGCAAGAATATGGATAAAAATACAAGATGTTTCTATTAATGTTTCAATGGTAGACGTTTTGAAAAGGAAGATTAAACAATTCCGATTCTCAAATGAAGTAATGTAAGTATATTAAATTATAAAAATGTTGTTAAACCAAGAGCGAGACCAAGAGCGAGGTATTTTACACTGAAACGACAAATTCAATAAATATTTCGCTACAACTACGTTGAAAATTTATCTCGACGCGAATATTGGTCTGAGGAAAACTTCTTGGAAAACGAATGATATTGGGGACAGCGTGGAAAATGAAGAACGTTTTGACAGCTTCGTAGAAATGTAATAATTCTGAGTACCTAATGTTATAGGTAGCACCTACAGATTTTTTAAAGAATATTAGCCACGCTGAACTTGATCTACATTCTCCTCTCCCCTCCAAATAAAAGAAAAGATACAACTAGGGGTGGGTACAACGGCTGCGGCTCGAATCTGCGACCTTTAAGTTTTCAGTCCGGCTGCTTTAACCGTTGGGCTTTTGAGGCTTTATATTACTGTCATGCACAAAAAAATGCCATCTCATCGGTTTCTATTATATTATAATATATTAATCATACTGATAATAATTATACTGGTAATTTTTTGGAAGAGCAGTTTAAAGTTTTCAAATTCAAATACAAAATTATTTATATTATGTAGGTGGGCCAACTTGTGGCTGTTATGACAAGTCAAGATACTAGCATCGGTTGCGAACTGGCGGTGGTAGTCTTGACTGGTCATAAGAGCCACAAGTTTGTCTACAGTGAAATAAACTTTGAATTTGAATTAATATTCAACCAACAAATGACAATGTACACACAATTTATACTATACTATTATACTATGCCATAGATTCTCTTACTTGCTTACTTATATTCAATCTATCTGTAATCTGAAGATAAATTACCTGGTAGTTGCTATGTTAAAAATGTTCATACAATTTTTGACTATTAACAACTTTGTTCGTAACTTCACGAGAGATTACAGATAGATCCAGTAGGTATAGGAACCGGGCATTAGATAACTGAGGTAGACGTAACAGACATAAACAGTAGACACTTACGTATAGCACGGTTTTCTCACAAGATCGATGACGAGTCCTCCCATTGCCAACACAGTTCCCTCCCGGCTGACAGCTCCCGACCGGAACAACCGACACACGGGATCGATAACGAGCAGGAAGTAGGTATACAAGCTAACTGAAGGAACAAAATGTTCTCATGTCCTTTAGAAAACAGCGATGTGTTACGTTAAATAATTTATTGTACACCTATACAACAGTGACCTTAACTGGTCGACCCAAGAAGCTTATGGTATACGGGGTTTAAAGTAATCTCTCGAGAAGCTTTTTCCGGGATAAAAAGTAGTCTATGTTAGGTCCTAAGCTACACCTACATAGCTACGGTTTGAAGTGATTTTACGTGTGGGTACACGTAAAATCACTTCAAACCGTAGCTATGCGTTTTGCTTTCATTTAGAGATTTGTGTAGGGAAATATCCCTAGTCTCAATAGTTTTTCAATCCTAGAGTGCATGAAGAATTTTCGAAATTACATGCCTAAAGGGAATATCCAAATAAAAGGCCTAGAACACATACAAAAACGCTTACAAAGACGCGGCCATAAGCTACCACTACAGTAATGATATAAAATCTTGAGCCAATTTGAATAAAAACAACAGCACAGTTTCATAGACCTAAAAGCTATTATTTACATCGATGGAAATGACTATGTTGTTGCCACTAGGTCACACCATCGTCAGTACATTACAACTACCCATAACCGAAGAAACGAATTTCCCTCCTTAGAAATCAATGTTTTGAAGTCGCTCTACATCCACGCTCCCGAGGGACTCACGACCGCCTGTTTTGAATTTATAAGTGCGCAACAGCTGATCGAGACGTTGCCGCTTCGCCCTTAGCCCGCCCCCGCGCCGCTGCGTTGCCGCTCCGCACGGCTCAGAGGCGATCGACCGACCGCGGGGGGAGGCGCCCCCCTGAACTAGGTACGTACTACGTTTCTCAACGCTCTGAAATAGTTGGACCCTTTTATAGATGGTGGGAAAGGCTTTTGATTTTTGCAATTGTTCGGACATGTTGCTAGCTTCGCACGCGTGAAATTCAGGTCAATCTGTCTTGGGTAAAGATATTAAATCCGATTTTGATCAAATATTGCGCAAGTGAGTACCTACTACCTATCTAGACCATCTAGACTATACCTACCTAGGCGTAGGTACCTACTAGACAAAAGAATAAGTTTACTTATAAAGTGCTTCTGAATATTATGAAAAATCAACCACGGGATCAAAAGACTTTCTTACGTTGCGTAGTTCGTCTTCGTACGTATGTAGGTACCTTCTATTTGTAACAAAAAGCTATTTATAGAGAGTTAAGAAAATCCTAATTAAGAGAATACGGAAAAAAAGATCTATCCTAGAAGTGCGCTATAGAGGGATTTTCTAAATCTATCCCTAACACGTGAAAAAGGATTATAAAATTTGTATAAAGAAACATTTTTTCGCAAAGATTTGAATTTCAAAAAGGTTTCTTTAGTTCTTTAGTCATCAGCTAGTTTTCTACTAGTCTCTTTATGGTTTTACAATAGTTGCCTATCCAGCATGAATTATGAACACCGAAAATGTCGGGTTCGTGCGTTGATTGAACTGTAATGTAGCCGCAAGACCTACTTTTCGCATAGTTCGAGGGCAAAGGTCGGGGTGCCGGTCCTTTCCAATTTCTCTAGCAAAATTGATGTTGTCTTACGTGAAATTCCCAGCAATACCTACTATTAAAGTGAGCAACATAAAATTGAAATATAGAGCTAGGATTTTACAGATTTTTCTTTTAACAAAATTATAGTGTCTTACGTGCCATCAGTACTTACTATTAAAGTGAACAACATTTTAAATATTGATAGGATTGCCAGTTTTTTCTTAGAAAATACCAATCCTAACCCAAATATTAAAAAAAACTTATTTTATTGTCCCTATACATTCATTCGTTAAATCAAACACAATTGAAAAAACTTTTTCTTATATTTCTTCGAAATAAAATTCTGCGTCAACCGCGTAATTATTTTCGTCAAAGTTAAAGTTGCAGTTGGTGACAGTTCAAAGTGTAGAGTGGGGGGATGAATGACGGCTGAGTTGTGAAGTATTTAAACAAATAACTAACTATAGAATAATTTAAATAATGACTTAACAATAATATAAGTAAGATTACGTCTACTGATTGAATTATTATGTACTGACGCACATAAAAAAGGCAAAAAGTAAAAGATTTTAAATTTATTTTAGAGGGGTTAAATAAAGACAAAATAAAAACTCTGTTGTTACTCTATGAGTTTATAAATTCAAATAGAATTTAGTTGGAAGGTAATTTATACAAAATTACAAACACTCCAGCACCAACATAAACATTCAAAAGCATCTACCTATTTGAATTATTTATAAATCATAATGAATGAATTTATAAATAACAAATTACAATATTCATTAAAACATTAATTACGTAATTTTTGCATTAAAATTTACTGTAAACAATGTATATTCTGGAAGCCCCCAGAGACCTTTAGATAGGGGACAAAGTTCATGAATGAAACATAGCAGGTAGATAAAATATAATATACTTTTCCGTATATTGCAGTAAAGACTGACTGCCAGACAACGAACAGTACAATGCGCTGTACATAGATATAAAATTGAAAGGAAATTAATTTTTCCCGCTAAAGGTTTGATAGGGGGTAGTAAAAGGGGTTGTACGAAAGAAAACTGATTTTAAAACCTAAACCAACCAATGCTGGTCTCATAATGACGTAGTCCTCTTTCCTACTTAAGTTTAAGCTAAAATACTTATTATAAAATAAGTATCTACTAGTAATTATTATTATTAAACAGTATCTAGCCTTCATTAGTAAGCCAACGCGTGACAGTTATTAGCTCAATGTAATATAAATGGCGAATAGGATAATAAGGCTCTCGTAATGGTAGAGCAATTAAACTAAGCTGTACTTTTATAGCTTTGATTAAGTTTAAGTGTGGAATGACGAAGGCTGCACTAGACTACTAGAGTACCACTAGACTCTAGTGGTCTGATGCAAGTCACGCCGAACTTCTAGTTCGCCCTGAACCGCAGGTTTAGTATAGCTTAGCACATAGTAATTATTCAAAGCGACTTTACAACCCACAGCGTTCAAGAAGTTCAAAGCGATATTTTTAAACTTCTTTTTCATATAGCGATGTTCTTGAAGAATCAACTTATTTGAATTCCCAAGTAGTAGGTTTTACGCGTGCCAACTGGGCACAGAGTATTTCGCCTGTGTAGGTATCGTTGATATAGAAGGCTAAGATGCAGTTTGTGCCATTCAAAACAGTCACATGGATAAACGAACGCTGCTGTCAAAATGACAGATGGTAATTATGTATGATGTATGATAAATTGCAGCTCTTACATAAAAAACGTTGAATATCAAAATGATTTGTACTTAGATAAAAAATATCTTTATTGGAATTAAAAATACTAAAAAAAATCAAAATGATTTATTGGAGGCCATCTTGTGGCTCTTATGATAAGTCAAGACACCATCATCGATCCCGAAAGTAGATAAAAAAATGGGCAATAATATCAGCAGTTGCTCTATTAAAATCACAAAAACAATAATAAGAATTACGGCTAATAAAATACTATTTAGTGAACAGCTGAACGGAAAGCCGAGTACTTTCATGCAATTAAGTCATAAAGAAATTCAATAATTATTTAATAGCATAAGAATTAATTACACATGGAAAAGAAATGTTAATAACGACAAACTGAATAACAGTCATAATTTAAAAATCAACTTATCGCCAACTCAAGTGAAGAGTTTTACTTTGATAACGAGTGGTTCAAGCGTGGTTACAGGGTAGCTCGATGCAGGGGAATTATGAAGCATGGTAAAAGGGTTGTATATGTGGAATGTCCCAGAAAGAAAGTAATGTTGGAAACCCTAGCAGGAACCGGGGATTTCGTTTAGGTACAAGGAGCTATATGTACTATAGTACATAGTGCTAAATGTGCTCTATTGATTTTCAGCTTCAAACGCAACCGTGCGGACGCCTCTCCGTGATCCATCAGGGAAGCTTTCAAATAGGTGCTACAGCGAAAGCGGCTTAGTTAGTTACGTAGCTATAATAAAGCATAGTATAGAATCGTGTGGATTAGTTTATTAATACAAGCATTGCATAAAATAATGCCACAGATAGTTATTTATGTCTTCACTGGAGTTTAATAATTTGATTTGACATAAAATGTAAACTTTGATGAGAGATTTCACAGAGGTTCGGTTTACAGTGCTTTAGAAAATAACATTTTCTTATGATTTTTTCAAATTTTAAAATTTTTCTTTTTTTCAGCTAATCGGAAATCATGTGCCAGTGGAGATCACCAACCAACCAGTACAACGAGTGGGATTTGAATCATAAAAATTCTAGTTTTCATTCCATATCCTGACGTTTGGTTTATTGAGATCTATGTTAAGAATTGCACTTGTTAAGTATGAATTTACACTGTTTTTGATAGATTTGTTGATTTGGTAGTTCCAGCGTCTGCTGTGTTCTTGTATTGTGCAATTTAAATTACCGACTCATGCAATTATTTATAATGCGAGTCCTTAATTAAATCGTATACTTTGCGCAAAGCAAAGACCCGATATTATTCTAATATTATTTATTTATGTTTTCGAAATATTTTTAGTTTTGAAAGTTCCTGCTGGGGCTGGTGTTTTTTGATGAGTAAAGAAAAGACTTTAAGTAATTAATCGAAAAAAAGAAAAAGTGCTTAGGGACTAACGAAACAAATGAATTTCTAGGCCTGTCCTAGAAATTACTGAAGCTTTGTAACCCTAATAGAAACCCAGGCGTCAGCTCTCGTCTAGGTACACAGAACACCTATAGGTATCTACGTACCTATGTAGCGGCAATAAATGTACTGTATCGATTTTGAACTTCAAACGATAGATAGGTACGCTGCCGGTGTCTGCTTGGTGGCAGGATAGGTAGATAGGAAGGTGACGAAGCTTTCGCATCTTGGTCCTGCACTAGAATTTAATGGTAGCTAGTTGCATGTAGATAATAGATTAGCCCATTTTTACCAACGTTCCCTATTTACTGGATTCCTAAGCTCAGGTGACGCTTTCTGTCAATTTAGTTTTCACGAATGTTTAACTAACCTAATTGACATTTTCAATTAATTAAGGACATCATTCAGATTTTCTTATGATGAGAAATATTTGCATGCTATTTAGTCCTACGAAGGAATTAAAATTATTTCGGTTTATTAAAGGTTTATTTCTCCAAGAAGAACATACTGTTCACTTAAACATAGATGAATTAGTAGCTCTACATTTTTTTTAGTTTAAACACAGACGCATTATAAAACGCTATCTAACATAATTTTTAATCTTTTTTTTATCTTAATTCATTAATAAATTGATTAATTGATTGATCTTAAGTAAGTATAAAAGTAATAATAAACTTAATAATAGTAGATAGTAATTTAAAACAAATCAACATCTTGCTATGAACTCATATTCAACGAATTTTCATTTCATTTCATTTTAATGATCGAGATGCTAGATTCTCTGAAGTCTGAGCTAATAGCCTTAATTAATATCGTAAATTTTATTATTAATCTCACTTATAACTTCTGACATGTCACTTTAAGTCTTTAAGCCGCCATTTAATCCCCGATGCACCTGCATTTCGAAAGATTCGGATTATCTTTACATCTGTCGACTGTCAGTAACCAAACGATCGATATTGTTAAGTAACAAAAAACTTCGATCTTGATAACAATAATATAGCTGTTACTGTTATTCGTTTTTTTTTGCATTGCTTGTTAGATCGAAATGACTGCTCGATTGATTAGGCTTTCCGTTTATGTACGTAACAGATGAACAAGATTAGGTTTTTTTTATTCGATGGCAATATAGTCCTTGACTGCAATCTCACGTGATGGTATGTGACGATGCAGACAAGACAAGAGCGTCAGAAACTCTCTCGCTATTGGTTAAAATGAATAGATGCAGCAAAAACGTCATAAATTCAACCAATCAGTGTATAGATTCTCTAAAAATGATTGCATCAGTGTAACGATCGCAATGGCCGCTGATTGGCTGGTACCCTCCCGCTATTGGTTAAACTGCATTGATGCAGCAAGAACGTCATAAATTCAGCCAATCAGAGGCCATTGCGATCGTGACACTGATGCAATCATTTTTAGACAATCCCATAGCAGCGAAATGGAAAAGACTTTAGAAATCTCCCCTTCGATCACAGAAAATTCTGTGATCGAAGAATCTCCCGCATCTATGAAAATGTGGCTTAAACTATATTTTAACAAAGATTTTTCCGAGAAATCCAATATCAGTGTAACATCTACCTTATTTGTATTTCATACTAGCGTGCGCGCTTTGTACGCGTGCATTGAGATTTTTAATTCCCGCGGGAACTCCCTTAATTTCCGGGATAAAAAGTAGCTAATGTATTATAATCTATGACTGTGCCAATTTGGTTCAGTCATTGCGGCGTGATTGCGGCGTGTAACAAATATCCATCCATATGTCCAAACTTTCGCATTTATAATTTTTTTAAAAGGATTGAATCCCAGACCCTCAAAACCCAGAGAAAGATCTAAACCACTAGTCTCTCACCCAGTAGCATATATGGAACACGTAAACTGATAGTAAAACACTTTAACATTCAAAATAGAACGCGTGTGTTCCATCAAGCAGAGTTCGTTCGCTTGGAGATGTCGCGCGTTTCTCTTGTGATCAAAGAAAAAAACGACGCACGTAAATTAGCGGCCATTTTTGTTTGTTATTATGCGATTTCACCCGCACATTGTATGAAAGAAAAGTGGTATTCCATTTTTACTTTTGTATGAATTATTTCCGTCTACACGCACAATGCTCTATTGGGTATTTTACTGCTGTCGAAATGTGGATATTCATTAATTACAATCGAAAATGTAACATGTAAGAATAGCGTTTGTAAAAACAGAAAATAAATCGGTCAAAAAACAAATAAGTTATAAGCTGTTTTATTGCGACTGTATCCGTCTCTTTCTAAAACGATATTTCGTATGGTCAGTGTATGGAGCTACTGAATTTGTGACGCCACATGTCAGTAGCGCTCTCTCTGTCTAACAGGATACTTTGAGAGAGCGCGGTCTATAGATTTAACCTTAGTAATAGGGTCCTATAGGACCCTTTGGGTACGTAACCCAAAAAAAAATTACAAAAACCAGCTATACACCTACATACGTAATTAGTACGTAAGTACCTATATTGTACGTATATAGAACGTACGTTTATGTACGTAACCATAGTTAATATTATTGTGCTAATCTGTAGACCGATGATAATCGCGTTTCAGGGCTTTTGGTATCCTTTTGTTTCTGAAATGAGTCACGTGGAACGAAAGGTCGAAATAACGGTGAGGATGAGGAAACAACGCAGTGGCCTTGCAAGCAAAAGGTCCCGGGTTCATATGGGTACTCATCTATACTAATATTATAAAGCTGAAGAGTTTGTTTGTTTGAACGCGCTAATCTCAGGAACTACTGGTTCGAATTGAAAAATTCCTTTTGTGTTGGATAGTTCATTTATCGAGGAAGGCTTTCGGCTATATAACATCACGCAGCGACCAATAGGAGCGAAGTATCAGTGAAAAATTTTGCGAAAACGGGGAAAATTATCCATATTTGAAAATAATATATTCTTTTAAAAACTTCTTAATTGCGATCATAATAACAGAAATTGACGCGGACGAAGTCGCGGGCAACAGCTAGTAATTAATAAATAGGTAACTAATGTCCTTATTTCATTAAATTTCATTTAATTTCAATAGGGTTTTTAACAAAGAAAATATCCAAAAATATATAAATTAGTTTAGGCAATAAAAAATCTAGAAATGTAAGTTTCAGTTCACTTTATAAAACAAATTTTATATTTTGTTTATCAGTTGTCACTTTTTTATCTATGCTAAAAATACCTAAATAATAATAATAATAAACGGTACCCGCCATTACATTACGTCATCATATTTGTAATTTATAGATCGTGCGCTCAAATAGTTTGCAGTACACGCATTTTGGAAACTATGTGAAATTAATAAATATATAATTCAATGGGTATCTTATTTATTTCAATTTTGTTACATTAATGAAACATTAATTAATCAAAATAGTAATAGTAGTTACCAATAATTATTGTGAATCATCATTTTAAAATCATACTATCAAGTATCATCACAAATCACAATACAAAGGGTAGGGAACCCTAAAAAAGATACAGGCCGAATTGACAACCTCCTCCTTTTTGAAACTCGGCTAATATATATAAATAATATATGCAATAACAAGGTTTTTTTATAAAATATTAATACTCGTAGAGTCGTGCCCATTCGACTCTAATCTTCACAAATCTACGCCCACTACAGTAACGAACAGAAATCCGATAAGAGGATTTTTGTTTGAAGTGTATTTTTTTCAAGAATCTCTGTTGTTGGAAATATGTTCTGACAGGTGTTGTGTGGTGCGACGTAGACTAAAGTTTTTTGATAAACCCGTGGAAAATCTGTGATTTTTCCTGGATAAAAAGTATCCTAGAAGAGTCGAATCTATCAAGTTACGTGACACAGGCAAAGTGCATTATGCTGGTTCGGTGTTAAAAAATCCATTAACTAAAGGAAGACACAATGAAGGGAGGCTCGACTCGAAAAATAACTTATTTTTTACGTAATTTTTTAATTTTATTATAAAAAAAGAATATTAGCCAAGCTGAAGTTGACTAATATCCTCCTATCCCCTCCAAATAAGTGTAAAGCTTGTGCTAGGAGTGGGTACGACAATAGTGCAACGGGTGGGGATCGAACCTGTGACCTTTCAGTTTTCGTTCGCCTTTAACCGTTGGGCTAATTGAGGCTTAAATAATATCCTCCCACGTAAATAATCCGGCCACGGCGGCCAATCTTCAGAGAGAGTTGTTACAGTGCACAAATGTGTGCGCAAACACAGGTGCACTCTCTATTCCCTCACTCTCATAGTCCGATGGGAAGGAAAATCCGACACGACCGGAGACAGATCAGATGCAGAAAGACGGCTTTACGTGCTCTCCGAAGCACGGAGGTGATTCACCACCAACCTCCTAACTCCGGGCTGTAACTGAAAAATTCTTAAAAGAAAAACCCGATACATTTTTTGGTCCGACCCGGGCATCGAACTCCGTCATCCGGAGTTGAAGTTAACGTAGACAGCATCCCGACATCAAAATTTGGCCAACACGACAAGTCGGCAAAGGTCACGGATACGGTCGGAGGTGGTTGACCGGGTCGGACGTAACAAGACACCCATTTGACTGACGACTGATCCACATTACCGTAACCGACTTCATTACCGTTACCGGCTGATCGCACCATGTATTATTTATCGGTGTTACAATCGCTGGTGTTACAGACCGAATTCGCTCAATAGCGCCCATGTTGTAGGTACACAATTGATTTGGATGTTACCTACTCATAAAATGTTTCTTAGTGATTTCTCTCATTAATTTCTTAACACATTTACAATTCATTGTTTTTAAAGATGTTTACAAAAAAACAATATACCTATATAACATCCTCAAAAATAATATAATTAACTGAGCCCCACTTGCTGCGGGGTAACCCAAGCAGCCAATGGTCAGGGCTCTAGAGTGAGGAACCTCCTCACAATGCGTGTCGTCTCAAGGAGTACCGCCTTCTGTATCCTGCTCTTGATTCAAGTACTAAGCGAAAGTTTCTTAAGGTGTTGATCGAAACTTTTCGCTATAAAGACCATTGACCGAAACAATCGGAACTACAATGGTTGAATTAACATCCCCCATGGCGGTAATCTCGTGGGCGAAGTCTAAATATTTTGATAATTTTTCTTTTTCCACCTTTTATTAGGGTTTCTAAAACCGGGATACCGGTATTGGCTAATACTGGGATCCCTGATTTTTTTCAATACCGGTATTACGGGCTTCCAATAATAGGATCAGCTGCCCGTCTGTCAGCGGGTTGTATCTCTTGATCCGTAATAGGTAGAGAGTTGAAATTTTCAGAGAATGTGTATTTCTGCTATTGCCGCTCTAACAACAAATAATAAAAATAAATTAATTTAAGAAGATTCCCCTACTAGAAAGTGTTTTTTCGGCGTTATTTGGTACGGAGCCCTTGGTGTACGAGACCGATATTTGACCGGTTATTTCAATACCTGCAAACATGTCTGCAGTCCAATGTTGAGTTGCTTTGAATTGAAAAACACTTGGAAACAGAGAAGCTATAACTCAAAAAAAAGTATCTAAACCCCAACATTTAAGACCCGCCCCGGGAATCGAACACGGGACCTCGTCATCCATAGTCAAACCATAAATAACAAAGATAAATAAGGAATACTATATTTATTATTTTGAACTGAATTTTGAACATTCTAACAGCTAGACCAACGAGGTAATTGGTCTAGTGGTTATATATATGTGTACCTATGTATATGTATTATGTTACACATATGTAGAGCAGTTTCCATCAGCTTATTTTATCGCCGACTGCCGGTAGGTAGGCAGTAAACAAATTAATGACCGTCAGTTAATTGGGGTAATTAAAACTGAAACAGCCTCGAGCTTCGTTAGTTCCCCCGTGTGCTATTATTATTTTTTTAAATCCTTAACATAGAATCTTTTCTATCCTTACTACGATAATGAATGTGAGAGTGTGTTTGTTAATTGTTTGTCCTTCGATGATTAGTGTGGGTAGTTGCATATACCCAAAACGTGATCGCTATTCGCTAACTTTGGGTCGTTTAAGAACAATCTTTGGTCAATTCTATACGCATTCATACTGTCTAGTCTGTTTCTACAAGTTTCTAATGCTGAGATCTATAGAGCGTGCTATGACCAAGCTCGGACTTAAGATAGAGTTAAAAAGAGACACAAATATGCTATGACATGAATTTCATGAGAGTGCGGTCTATAGATTTCAGTCTGAGTCTGAAACATTCGAGTCTGTTGTATTGCCCGGAGAAATCTAAATATATAAAAGGCAAAGGTGACTGACTGATCTATCAACGCACAGCTCTAACCAATGGACCGATCGAGCTGAAATTTGGCATACAGGTAGCTATGATGACGTAGTCATCCGCTAAGAAAGGATTTTTCAAAATTCAGCCCCGAAGGAGGTAAAATAGAAGTTTAAAAAATCGAACCTTACGTGAGCGAAGCCGTGGGTTAAAGCTAGTATACAATAAGCTTGCTTGGGTGCAGGGTTTATATTTAGGCTGGCATGTAAAAATCGAGTTTTCCAAGACCAAACAGAAAATTTCTGTGGCAAGTCTTTTGTTGAAAATTATTTTTATACTTTGTGGTGGCGTTCGAAGTTGGTCTTTTTTGTAAAAAAAATTTCAAATTCTAAAAGATTCAGAGGTAAAAGGAAAAAAAAAATAATGAGACATCAAGTAACGCGAGATATGGATCGCAGGAAGCAATTTACACGTCGCGATCGCGAAGATACCGCGAATGAACTCCCTGGGAACTTTAAGGGTTCTATTTAAAACATTTGGATGTAAAGCTTAGCGGCCGGTAGAGACTAGAGAGCAAGCTCTGATTTCATTAAAGTACCCTATACCTACCACAATTTCAAACATCCAATTTTCACTTCCACAAAGTAAGTTGTTTTGAACTTTTTGTTTCGAATTTTTCTTTAGCCTGTTTACAAGTAGATTTCCCGAAATCTGCATTCATCAAAGTTATTGAAAGGGTAAACTTTCAAACCGTGTTTCAAAGGTTTCAAGTTCTTTATTGTACGAGTATGTTGAAAATCCTAAAAATACTCCTAATAATTTTCGCAGTTTTCTAACTATTAGACCAAAAGCTTTTTAATGTTTGACTTTTCAAACCCCTACTTTACCCCCTTAGGGGTTGAATTTTCAAAAATCCTTTCTTAGTGGATGCCTATGTCATAGCTATTTGAATTCCCAATCCGATCCGTCGACTAGTTCAAGCTATACGTTGATAGATCAGTCAGTCGGTCAGTCTTTGGAAACTGACAGCCGCCTAACTTTGGGCTAGTAGAACATCGTCCGTAACAGAAGCCTTAGCACGAACATTTTAACTTTCGAATAGAAAAGGTGAAGGAGTAACAAACACACACACTTTTCACCTTTATAATATGAGTGTGATACCTGCTATCACACTCTATAAATATGCTATTACACGATAATAATGTCGTTAAGGTATCTCCAGTGCACTTGTAAGTATTCCACGCAGACGGAACAGCGTGCATTTATTGTATGCCATAACTTTGAAGGGAAATCAATGAAGATACGTCCCGGGAGCAATCAATGTAGGCACCGCAAGGGCGGGCGTGTGCGAGCGAAACGAACATATATGTTACATGTGATAGAGTAGGACGCAGCATTTTATTGGAGCGTTACAGATTTCAGGATGTATGTACAGTGCAAATGTATACATATGCATGGGAAAAGCTTAATTAAAATTTTCCTATTGTTTCTAATAACCTATTACGTACGTGTTATTATGGGATTTGGCACGGTTAGGCGCCTTAGGCGTTTCCGGTCTTTTAATAACATCGCAGAGTTTATAAATTAAATTTCATTTGAGGCTGTAGGGTTTCGTAGATACCTAAGATGAAAGAAAATAACGGAATCCTCAAAAGTTGATCGTTCCCTTATCTATCTTTCTCAATAAAATCGATTGGACGTAATTTTTAGCCGACTTCCAAAAATGTTGGAAATTTCCAAATTTTTATGTATGTTCCTTGATTACTCGAAGACGCCTGGACCGATTTGGAAAATTATTTTTTTTGAAAGAGTATACTTCCCAGGTCGACCACCTGGGAAGTATTATCAACAGGTGAGGATCTGATGATGGGATCCTGGAGAAATCGAGGGAACTCTTTTAATTTTATAGGCACAATTGATATACTTTGTAGTGGCGTTTGAAGTCGGTTTTGTTAAAAGAAACTCTAGCTCTAGTAACACATTCAAAAGTGACTTTTCTCTATTCTATGATTAATTTTATCTAAGCTATTCCCAAAGAGCCACACTATGCTATCGCAAAAATAGGAAAAAAAAATATTTTCTATCTTATAACCTCGACCAATCAGCCAGTTCTGCCAACAGGCTGACGTCACAACCGGTGTTTCTAATGGAATCAAATAAAAAAAACCTCTTCCACGACGAAGTTTATTTTATTTAACGGGAGAAGATTTTCCAATAATCAAGTTTATTTCTGAAATTATCCGTTTTTCTTTTACGAGTGTTTTACTTTTAAGTAAAGTTTTTATTCGTAGTAAAGATTTTTATTCGATTTTCATAAATGTAGGTATAGCCGGATGAATCCTACTAATCCTATTAATGCGAAAGTTGGATGTATGGATGGATGGATGAATGGATGTTTGTTACTCAATCGCGCCGCAACGCCTGAACCGATTTGGCTAAAATTTGCCACAGAGATAGATGAAGTTAAGTGAGAGTTTGGAATAACAAAAAGCGCACGAAGTCGCGGACATCAGCTAGTAAATAAATTAATCTCATAATCGTAAATATATTATACCTTCTAGGTAACCTAACCTATTTAATCTACATATAATAGAGGCATCTGTCAAATTATTGCCTGTAAACCAATGCAAACACATTTTTTTAAATTTTGTCTGTGTGCCTGTTTCTAGCCCGATCCGTCCAGTGATTTGATCTGTGTGTTGTTAGATCAGGCAGCCAGTCAGTCAGTCACCTTTTCTTTTAATATATTTAGATAGGTATATATCGGCCACTGATTCCACAGTCCACACGTCGGCTAGGCTTTGATTTAAATTTTTAATTTTCAGTCGTGTTAAAGTTCATTTGAATTATAAAACTTTATCCAATCCATTAACTATTTTTTTGGAAATAATTAACTGATTGGTAAAGTTTTATTATTATATACTAGCTGTTGCCGGCGACTTCGTCCGCGTCAATTTCTGTTATTATGATCGCGATTAAAAAATTTATTTTAAATATGGATAATTTTCCCCGTTTTTGCAACATTTTTCACTGATGCTCCGCTCCTATTGGTCGCAGCGTGATGTCATATAGCCTAAAGCCTTCCTCGATAAATGGACTATCCAACACAAAAAGAATTTTTCAATTCGAACCAGTAGTTCCTGGGATGCAGTGCAGTGGTTCCTGAGATTAGCGCGTTCAAACAAACAAACTCTTCAGCTTTATAATATTAGTATAGATTTGTTATAGTAAGTATGTAGGTACGTTATTTATTCGATGACAAGATACGATTGATTGCGATCTCACCTGATGGTAAGTGACTATGCAGTGTAAGATGGTAGCGGGCTAACTTGGAAGGGGTATGGCAATGTACATTCAACGCATACCCCTAATCGGTTTCTACACGCCATAGTGCCGGAACGCTAAATCGCTTCGCGGCCACTTTAGCCACGACCAAAGCCACCGACCAAAAATTATAAATTACCAAATTGCCCCGGCAGGGAATCGAACCCGAGACCTCCCAGTTATAAGACTACAGCGCCCACCTCTGCGCCAGCGAGGTTGTCGTAACGTACGTACATACGTAGGTACGTCTTAGGTAATTTACATAATGACCATTAGCAGATTAGGTACACTACATAAACTAGGATGTAAACTACATACACTAGTATATTTTTGTCTTACGTAGGCGAGAGTTTGTTTTTCTTGTTTTACTTGAATAATTTTCTCGTTAAAGAGTGGGAAGATTCTAAAAGGAGAAAAATCTGCGTTACAAGTAGGTGATTAATTAAAATTAAAGTGTATCTGTATAAATTAGAGAAAAACGTTTTCTTTGTTCTCTTCTCGGGCAAGAAAAAAAAGTTCCGCGTGTTTTTTTCTTTCGCGGAATTAATAAATGTACCTAGCCTTAGGGAACCTAGTCTAGTTTTCCTGAAAGAGTTTTCCTGTAAGTAACATATTTTGATGGAAAACTTTTCCTAAGAAAAAAGTAACGCGTGTTTTTTCCTCTCGCAGAATTGAGACAGACCTGTCCCTAGCCTTAGGAGCCTAGACTAGTTTTATCAAAAGTTTTTGTTTCCATTTTCCTCGTTATACCTAAGTAGGTAATGAGGAAAAAGGGAAGATTTGCGAATTTATAATTTCTGAATTGTCTCTGGTCTGGTCGGGTGGGAGGCTTGGGCCGTGGCTAGTTACCACCCTACCGGCAAAGACGTGCCGCCAAGCGATTTAGAGTTCCGGTACGAAGGCGTGTAGAAACAGATTAAGGGTATCGGTTGAATTAACACTGCCGTACCCCTTTCAAGTTAGTGCGCTACCATCTTAGACTACATTGTCACTTACCACCAGGTGAGATCGCAGTCAAGCATTATCTTGTCATTGAATAAAAAACCTACATATTAAGTACTTTTGTTATTTTGCCGGCATTTCTCAGCAGAATTTGCTTTTCGAACCGACGCGACGCCGACGATATGGTAGAGTTTTAATGTGTCATAAGAACCACAGATTGAAATAAAAATAATTTTGTATTTTGATTTTTTTAATGCCTAAAGCCTACCTTTTTTTTTAACGAGAGGAAAATCTTAAAAGATACCCGAAATCTTAGGGCAGAGTTCGGCTTATGTGAGATTTTTACTCACTAAAACCCCCTTTTCCTTAAGTTTTTGCAACAGAAGTTTAGATAGACGTAATCACATACCTACCTACTATTGATATATTACAACTGTATGAGAAAGTATCGCAATTTTATCAATAGCCCAACGGTTTAAGGTGCAGACCGAAAACTGAAAAATCGCAGATTCGATCCCCACCATTGCACTATTGTCGTATCCACTCCTAACACAAGTATTCACTTATTTGGAGGGGAGAGGAGAATATCAGACAAGTTCAGCCTGGCTGAAATTCCTTAAAAAAAAATAGGCAGATAAAAACAAAACTGTGCGGGGCTAAACATCGTGCCAAACCTTATAAAACTATTGATTTGTTATAAAATCAAGTCAAGAAATAAAGACAACATGGCTGCTTCCCACGACTAGGCACAAAATATACTTTATAAGTTTATGGGCCCCACCATTTAGGCTGCCTGAATAATTTATACCTTTACAAGAACCTACTTAAGGCCTAGTCAGATAAAATGCGTCGCGGGACGATCAAACGACAGACTGAAGTCTGAACACATGATATAGGTACGATATTTTCTTACAAATACAATTTATATAAGCAGTTTTTATCCTTTTTACTATCATCATCTTCATCATCATCACATCAACTCGTGAAGACAATAAGTAGGTATATAAACTCGTAATAAACTTGTTTCTTACTAAGCCTCCACTGTCAGTCTGTCCGTCTGTCAGGGGGCTGTATCTCATGTACCGTGATAGGTGGATATTTGAAATTTTCACAGAATGTGTTACTATTGCCACGATCACAAAAAATCATTAAAAAAAATTAGACATATTTTGCTCAAACTTAACAAACACTGTTACGATGTTCGTATACGAGTCCGACTCCCACTTAGCCGGTTTTTATTTATTGTTAAAGCCAATAAGCTCACAGCATGAGGGCTACTTTGCGTTTTCGTCCCGCCCTGTCTGTGTCCAAGCCTTTAGCGACGGACGTAAGCGAGGGCCTTGGCGCGGAATTTTTGATTGCCACTAAATACTTTATAGATACTTATTTATATAGTTTTATACCGATTTGCTATAAAATTATTGATTGCTAGCTGATGCCTGCGACTTCGTTCGCGTGGATTAAGGTTTTTTATTCCCGCGGGAACTCTCTTATTTCCCCCGGGAAATAAGAGGGGAATAAAAGGTCCTATTCCAGACTATAATCTATCTCTGTGCCAAATTTCAACCAAATCGGTTCAGTCGTTGCGACGTGATTGAGTAACAAACATACAACTTTCTCATTTATAATATTAATAATAGGAATAGGATTAGCTTATGCCTTGTTATGCCTAGTAAATTATGAAGACTCAATATATTTAGGAACTGTCAATTGAGAACTGGAGAAGCGGATGAAGTCGCGGGCGTCCGCTAGTAGTAACTATATTATGAGCTATACGTCAATTTTAAAACTTCAAAGAGGGTACTTAGATATAATTACTACGTTTTAAGTACGACCCATATTGAGGCTTTGAACAACGCCTTTAGAGCCTTTCGCTGAATTCCTTATGAGGTGTAATTTCTTTGCGAATCTCATACAATATTAACGGACCAACGGCCTGCAGACACGTCATGTAGAGTCTAGTGTTTTGAGGACGTCTAATTCTATTTTTGTAGTAAGGTCATAGAAGTAATCAATACACACTGTCTAATCTAGTAGTTAGATTAATATTCTCGTAATCTAGAGTATTACAAGAGCTCTGCCCTGATAGCATGGGCGGGAGAAATTTTATCCCCGGGAAAAGGATAAAATGTTTATCCCTTCGCTTAGCTTTATCCACCCGTCGAGCATGGGCACAGCGGTGGAAATAGCACTCAGTGGATATACTTATACAAATATACATCGCCTTCTCCTCTGTCGCCATGCTTTAGCATAGGGAAAACATAATTTTATCCCCTGTCAGTGGATAAAATCGGGGGATAAAACTTTTATCTCCTGCCCATGCTACCAGTGGTGATAGTTTAGTGGTTAACCTCTTTTTTTGGGTTCGGTTCTCAACTTTAACTTAAGTGGATTTTAGTGTCAATTTCACCATCGCTCAGTAAAGCTTAACCGAGGAGTAAAGACGAGCTAATAGATACTTTTTGTATTGAAAATTGTCAAAACATCACATTCATTCGTCGCTAGTGTTATTCGGTGATGGAACATCCTACTAATTCTACTAATATTATAAATGCGAAAGTTTGGATGTATGGATGTTTGTTACTCAATCACGCCGCAACGACAGAATCGAGTTGGCTGTAAGGCACACAGATAGATTATAGTCTAGACTCTATAATAACACATAGGCTACTTTTTATCCCAGAAAATAATATAGTTCCCACGGGGATTAAGAAACTACAATCCACGCGAACGAAGTCGCGGGCATCATCTAGTATTTAAATATATAAAAAGAAAAGGTAACTGACTGACTGACGGACTGATCTATCAACGCACAGCTTACATCACTGGACGGATGGGGTTAAAAGGCATACAGACAGCTATTATGACGTAGGCATCCGCTAAGAAAGGAATTTTGAAAATTCGACCTTTAGGTAAGAGAGTGAAATTGGGGTTCGAAAAATCTATTTTGATGTGAAGCCGCGGGGCAAAAGCTAGGGGGCAAAAGTACATACATGTGGATATGAGCATTCAAACAAACGAGAAACGGTAGGTAATGTCATTACCATCATAAAATTAGCTACGCGGCGTGGTTTCATTCAGAGCACACCACAAGAGAGCCGTTAGCGGTGAAAACCGGAAACATGGGACAGACATTTTATGATCCTTTATGTTCCAAACTGCAAAAACCTAGGGGCTACGTTGAACAAACATCCATCCATAGCAAAGATCCATAGGGATGGATGTTTATTACCTACTAGCTGTTGCCTGCGACTTCGTCCGCGTCAATTTCTGTTATTATGATCATATATTTTAAATATGGATAATTTCCCCCGTTTTTGCAACATTTTTCACTGATGCTTCGCTCCTATTGGTCGCAGCGTGATGTTATATAGCCTAAAGCCTTCCTCGATAAATGGACTATCCAACACAAAAAGAATTTTTCAATTCGAACCAGTAGTTCCTGAGATTAGCGCGTTCAAACAAACAAACTCTTCAGCTTTATAATATTAGTATAGATTACTCCTTCACACTACAACGAATGAAACGATTTGGCTGAAATTTGGAATGGAGATACCCAGCGAGTTCATACCCAGGATTAACACAGAATACATGTTATCCCGGAAAATTATAGTTCCCGGGGGAATCTAAAGCCCTTAGTAATCCATCCGTACGAAGTCGCAGGCATCAGCTAGTTAAATTATATAATAATCCATACGCAGTGGTGAGCGCTGTCTTAAAACGGGAGGTTACCACCCTACCGTCAAAAGACGTGCCGCCAAGCGATTCAGCGTTCCGGCACGATGGCGTGTAGAAACCGATTAGGGGTGTGGGTTGAATCTACACTACCATACCCCTTCCAAGTTAGCCCGCTACTATCTTAGACTGCATCGTCACTTACCATCAGGTGAGATCACAGACAAGGACTATTTTGTCATCGAATAAAAAAAAAGAATGTGGATTCAGTCAACCGATATGAGTACGCGACATTTAGTACGTAGTAGGTACATTTATATCGATGCATAGCCCAAATTTTTTTTTTTTTTTTTTTAATTTTTGGCGAGCAAACGAGCAGGCGGGTCACCTGATGTTAAGTGATTATCGCCGCCCATGAACACTTGTAGCACCAGAGGCACCACCAACGCGTTGCCGGCCTTTCAGGAATTTGTTGGTCCGCCCCTTGAATAACCCCATGTTGTAATTCAGTGGAAACACCGTCGCAGGAAGCTGGTTCCACAGAATGCGCGAAATGTGAAATATCTTGCAGCTACTATGAAAAAAATTACCTACATTCAATCATCATTATCGTCATTAAGCGTATACGAGTGGATATGGGGCCACTGGCGGTTGGCCTCGTTCACAAATACAAATCAAGAGACAGACAAAATTAGAGAGCCTCTAAAGGTGTCAGAAATCAAATCGAAAATAGAGTTCCAAAACAGAAATCTAGCTATTCGAATGCCAGCAAATATTTAAACAGAGTTAGAGACTAGAGTGACGCGATCGATTTTTAATCAAACAATATCTAAATGTAGAAGTTCATTAGGTCAAATCGGGTCAGGTCGCCGCGGGCAGAGGCTGGATTTAGAAAATCGATTGATCAAAATAGATGTCAAAATCAGAAATGGGCTCGTCTGAAGTCGGAAGTGGGTGTCAATATTTACGAGTAATCTCAAGAACGCGAACGATTTTTAATCAAGTCATGTACTTAGTTCCTTCCATCAAAGTACGGAGCGGTGGTACCTAGCTTAGTTAGTTAGAATTCGGGCGCCTTTTGAGGAGGTCCAGAGTTCAATCCCAGGCACGAATCTTTTTGACTTTACTTGCTTGAGCGGGGAAGGAAAACAGCGTGAGAAACCGGCATGCTTGAAAGTTCTTTATAATCTTCTCAAAGGTGTGTGCAGTGCACGAGTCTGTACTTTTTTATAATAAAGAATATTAGCCAAGTTGAACTTGACTTATATTCTCCTCTCCAAATAAGCAGAAAGTTTGTGCTAGGAGTGGGTACGACAATAGTGCAACCAGTGGGATCGAACTTGCGACCTTTCAGTTTTCAGTCCACACCTTTAACCGTTGCGCGTTGGTGGTGGACTATGTTTTAGGTTGCTTATTAGGTAAATAACCCATTAATAAATTTTATTAATGGGTTGTTTACTGTTTAACCATTCGGCTATCACCGCAAAATTTTCTATTTTATTAACCGCAAATCTTCAATTTAAATTGGATATTTCAGCTAAAACTATCTAAACATGATTTCAGAATCAGACGACCGAAGCAGGTCAAAGTAAGGTTTCTTTTAGAAAATATACGAAAATAGAGATTTGTCACTTGGTCAATAGGTAGGTATACGAAATTAGAGACTTAATTCGGGAATGTCCCAAATTCAAATATAGCGTAGATTGAGTCATTCCATATAGCTGGCATTGATATTTTTGTGTTCCACGTAAATTGCCCAATCAATTTTGAATAGGCCATTATAGACCAGGGTAGATCCCTGTAAAAATAATAAAAAGTGAAAAAAAATAGTAGTAGGATGAAACCCATTAGAAAAGAAGGGGAATATTATAAAAATGAAAGGAAAAATAATTTACGGGCGATCTGAGGTCGGGAAGGGGTGGGGGTGAGTTTTTAAGGGGAAAAAATGGTTTTTCTCGATTTCCGGCAAAACTAAAAGTCCTATCGAAAAAAGTCAAATGGCAAAGTTGTAGGTAATAAAAAGATCTAAAACTTTTGTATTTACACTTTTTTCACATAACCTCAAAATTTATGTGAAAAATTCAAAAAACCAAGTTTTTGGTTTTTGATTTTTATCTTTTACAAAAATTATTTTTTTTTAACGAAATTTGGTGAAAACTTACCTTTTTATGTCCCAAATACGCTGTAATTTATTTGATTAAAAATATTTATTTTTTCACCTTATTTTGAATTAATATCGAAAAAAACACCCTAATTTTCAATCGAAAAGTCACCCGTCAAAATATCAGCTTTTTTCAAAAAATTAGTATGTTTTCTGTTCGTTGAAATCTCTACTTTCCGATGGTGAAAAAAAAAAATATATGTTACTACAGTAAATCTTCTCAGAAAATAATTTCAATCTTTAGGTTATGTTACGTTAAGCATACTATTTTTTAAAGAAAATATTAGATTTTAATGTTTGAGTTGATTTTCTTGAAGATAATTGTGACAAGTTTACTTAAAAAAATAAAACAAAAATTTTTATCTGTATCAATCAACTCAAACATTAAAATCTAATATTTTCTTTAAAAAATAGTATGCTTAACGTAACATAACCTAAAGATTGAAATTATTTTCTGAGAAGATTTACTGTAGTAACATATATTTTTTTTTTTCACCATCGGAAAGTAGAGATTTCAACGAACAGAATACATACTAGCTTTTTGAAAAAAGCTGATATTTTGACGGGTGACTTTTCGATTGAAAATTAGGGTGTTTTTTTCGATATTAATTCAAAATAAGGTGAAAAAATAAATATTTTTAATCAAATAAATTACAGCGTATTTGGGACATAAAAAGGTAAGTTTTCACCAAATTTCGTTAAAAAAAATAATTTTTGTAAAAGATAAAAATAAAAAACCAAAAACTTGGTTTTTTGAATTTTTCACATAAATTTTGAGGTTATGTGAAAAAAGTGTAAATACAAAAGTTTTAGATCTTTTTATTACCTACAACTTTGCCATTTGACTTTTTTCGATAGGACTTTTAGTTTTGCCGGAAATCGAGAAAAACCGTTTTTCCCCCTTAAAAACTCACCCCCACCCCTTCCCGACCTCAGATCGCCCGTAAATTATTTTTCCTTTCATCTTTATAATATTCCCCTCCTTTTCTAATTGGTTTCATCCTACTACTATTTTGTTTCGTTTTAAAAATTATCTACACTGGTCTATTAGGCCATTGTGAGGTTTGAAATGTGTACCTATTTTCATCTAAATGTCAAACTGGTAATATACGTGTCAGATCATGAAATGCCTAATGATTTATAGTTACTAACACAGTTATAGTCGAAATATGACCTATTCGAGTTTTCTTATTAGATTGGCTAGATTTACCTACTGACATGCACAAGGTACCGATCTACCGAATTTACATGAAGTACATATACCTTCGCTTTCGCTTCTTGATCAAATCAGACATGATAGAGATCCGTAGAAGAACTAGAGTTACCTACAACCCAAGGTCAATAAAATCTGCACGCAGTTCGAATGGAATAACCCTTACGAAAGCCCTTACGGTACCTAGTAAATAATACCCGTAGTAAGCTGTTATTCCATAACCCATCGGTAGATATTGGGGTGCCAAGGTGGTCAAAGTCAAATTATTTACTCGTAATCTTAATAGTAGTCAAAAAACAAGTAAGATTACGTTCTTGTGGGAAAATTTTTGTTTCAGTACTATCAAGTAAGTATAGGTAGATAGGTCATAGTTCGAAGAGCTGATGGTCGATGAAGTCCCAAGGTGCTGGAGTGGTGACCCCGTATCGGGAAGCGCAGTGTTGGCAGACCCCTTACTAGGTGGACCAACGACATCAAACGAGTCGCAGGGAGCCGCTAAATTCAGGCGGCGCGGCGCAAAACCGAAGCCTGTAGAGGTCCATGCAAGAGACCTATGTCCAGCAGTGGACGTCTATCGTTTGATGAAAACAGGAGAACTTACCTAATATAAAATCTGTGATTTTTATTGCATTACAGGTCGTATGAAACAAAACTGAAGCCCGAAGGGTGGGCAACCGTGCAACCCTTTAGAAAAAAAAACAAAAACACTATGCTTTTGTAAAAGCTTTTACGAGTACGCTTTTACGAGTACCTACGTAAAAAAGCCTAATTCAATTTTCCATAGCGTTCACTAACTAATACTCGTACTTGTTCGAATTTTAATTCTTTTAGCGCGGGGGAGTTAAAATCCGCGTGGGTGCAAGGGGTCGGAAAACTTTGTCCATTTGAAAAGGGGTTGTTTTAATGAAAGTTTTTCAATGATATAATCCTAACATATTTGCAGCATAAAATGTAAAATCTGATCTATTCTGTAGACTTAGCATGAACATATTAACTTTGGAATAGTAAAGGTAAAGCTTTGAAGTAAAGTTGCCGGTATGAAAATGACAGGAGCGCTCCTGTCATTTTCATACATTGGCGTTATCTTCACCTTTACTATTCGAAAGTTACAATGTTCATGCTTAGACTACTGAGTTCAATTTCCGAACGCAGATATTTCCTAATACTTTTATAAATTTCACCTAAAACCTTTCCTAAAACCTACACATGTGTTTATGTAGCTTTTTCAGGTGTAGCGTATAGGTAGCGTTTGGGTCAACGACATGATTTCACATCTCCATAATAGCCTTAAATGACAGATTTACGCATAATTAACGTTTATTTTAATTGTAATTTTTCACTGAGCGAAGCGATGTTTTCAGGAATTTGTAAGTCTGTCTACGAGAGCCGTGGCCCGTGTACCTTCTATTAGTCTTTGACGGCAATCCACTTGCCTCTATTGGACATGCTGCTGTCATCCTTTTTATAGGATCTGCTTGATTGACGCCATTTCGGCGCTGTAAACAGTTACGAGTGTCCAAGGAACTACTCGTAAAATTAGTGAGGGCAATAGTTGACAACTGAAGGCTGATACATGTGGGCACTTTCTGCATCCCAAGTATTTATTAATTCCAGAGATACCGTATGTCAAAGGTGGCGCTTCTAATTGATGCTTAATTTGAGCTGACATTTCATCGATTACCCAACGCAAAGTAGTCCTATAAAAAAGACTACAAGTCTATCAATACTAATGAAGGCTCATCTATCAATACTAATAAATAAAGGCCTATCTATCAATACTAATTAAAAAAAAATTATAAGTACTCTTTTACTTATAATAGCATTTCACAAGCACAAGTGGACTATATATAGTATATAAATAAAATAGGTACTATACAAATATATTATAGTAGGTATCTAACCTTAGTCGTTGAATATGCATTGCATGTAAAAATAAATCTATGCGCAAAATAATATTATTGATGTCCTGTGATGCTCGTTTTGTACTTATGTAACTACCTATATACATATCTAGTATACATTATGTTGTGTTTGGCGCTATTGTTATGTTAATAAAATATGACGAGGCGTTTTATTTCAAGGAAATCGTTGTAGAATGCACATTTTTTAAATCGAATAGCTACAAATACCAAAAACATATAAGGATAAACCTAAGTATAAAATGTTTGAGTACCTATTCAATCAATCAGAGGTGATTGTTACTCGTCACACTGCAGCAATCATTTTTAGACAATCCACACGAAACTGACCGACCAAATGACAGATTGACAATACGAAAACTGTCAAAACTCGTCGGTTCCTCGTCGGTTCTTTACTTGGCAATGGTGGAATAGGTTGTAAATGTCGATTATGTAAAAGCTGTATCTAGCAACAGTCTCAATTCTGGTGGTTGGCTGAATTTACAGTTTGAATTCTTTCTTGCAACAATGCTTTTTAGCCAATAGCGAGAGAGAATCGACTATTTCAACAAATCAGCGGCCTTAGCCATATTACAAACGTGGCTTCTCTTTTTACGCGCTAAAACAGGGGTTCACAATTTTTTTTTATCACGCTTCCCTTCTGAAAGGATAGGACGTGCGATACAAAAAACTTTGGGAGCCCCTGCTTTAGCGTAAGCGATCGTAGAAAGAGACTACACGTTTGTAATATGGCTAGGGCGGCAGAGGTGATTGCAATCGTCACATTGTAGCAATAATTTTTAGACAATCGCACAGCTGTAAAACATGATAGCATTGCAGAATGTCACAAAATAATACAGTTCATTCCGTCGATACAAATGTAGTTCGCTCTCATTACTATTTCCGACAAATATTTTGAGTTTTATGAGAGAGTCTTCGCTGAAAATTGGAGGAGATTTTGAAAATGGTTTTCAATAATCAACGTGGATAGTAGTAAGATATTAAGAAGTAAAATAAAAATATTTTTCAACCAACTAGGATGATAGTGTGATTATAAAGAAAAACAAAAACTTAAACCTATTTGTTAGTAAGAATACTAAAATGTAAAACGGGTCCTAAGACGGGCTCGATTTGTCAGCATAGAACCATATTAGTAGTTCAAGTACTGACAATCGATCCTGTCAGCGAATTCTCTCGAGACGCTATCGGCGTCGGCCCGGACTCTGTGCGATTTATGTAGCCTTAAAAATGAAAACTCACTTGCCAAACAGGGGGTGCCACAGGTGGAAGGAGGCCGGGTCGTGCGGGTGCGGCGGCAGGTGCGGCGGCGGCTCGCCCAGCGGCGTCGTGCTGCCGACCTCGGGCTCGTCCCTCCGCCGACCCAGCACGGACGTGGGAGTCGCTGAACTCCGCCGCGAAGACCCCACGCCGGACGCGGCCGCCGCGGCTGGCTCCAGAAGGTTGTGCAACGACTTCACACTTATCCTCGGCCTCGGAGACTCCTGCGAGGCCGCATTCCGCTGGTGGTTCTGACTCTCCGTCTGTTTCACCGATTGCAAGTAGTTGTTGTTCGGGTAGTAAGGCGAGCTCGGGCTCTTCTGCTGTCCGCCCCGCGGCGACCGCTGGTTGCCCATCATTTGAGGATTGAAATACGGGATTTGCAACCCGGGCAGGGGCATATTTGGCCGTATGTTGGGATTCATGCCCGGATACATACCCTGTAGAAACGGATTGTGAGCCATCGACCGCTGGTTGTAATTATGCGCTATCGGACTCGTCCGCGCAGAGGAATGGGTTTTGCTCGGGTGGTTCTTAGTGGAATGTACGTATGGGTTCTGGACGTCGCTGGATTTGGAGAGCTCCTTCATCTGTTCCGCCATAGCCCCCTGTTTGCTTCTGTGCGAGTTCGCGTGCGACATCGCTTCTTGCCACATCGCAAACTGCAACCGATTGTCGTAATCCATCGGCGGCATCATCGGAAATCCACCCGCGCTCATGAAGCGATTTGGATGGTTGAACATCTGCGAGAGGTCTGGGTAATTTTGACCGGTATAACCGGCCGAATTTAAAGCTTTTAGAAAGTCCATGTTTTGAGAACAAGCCGCCATAGCCTCTAGTTGACTCAGATATGGTAACCATAGCATTTGGTTGAGCGCGGCCGACGTGGCAGCATCAATGTCGCCGGCGAGGGCGTCCATCGAGGGTATAGGCTTGGGTTGACTAGTTTGATCGGGCTGTGGCGTACCTGATTTATCTATGCTCTTACAAGACGTAATCGCTTTAGGATCCTTGTCTTTTGGAGGTTTCGGTGATGGAGACTTCAATTCTTCATTTTCTAAAATCGTTTCTAATTGCGACATCGAAACGACCAGTATATCCGGATCCTGCAAGACGGCCGGAAAAGCGAACGCTTGCGGCAACCTCAGCTCCGGTCTCTGTAACAGCAGCGCTGGTATTTCTCTGCCCGGGGCGATGAGAATAGAATTTAGCTTATCCTTAGGAACTAATAGTGGATCTGGAATGTTCAATTCGGGATTCGATTTTAAAGCTAGCAACTGTTTAAGCGGTGAAGTTTCATCAATGGGTGATTTAACGACAACTTTCAGCTCTGGTTTTTTGGCGATTTGATCTTCTGTCTTAAACACTTTGCTCACTTTCGCTAATTCTTCGGTGGACTCGCGCCTCATTTTTTTCTCTTGCGGTTCACCGAATTCTTTGTTTAGTTTCTTCATTTCGTCCGAGCAACTAGAGACGGTAGGGCTCGCAGATTTTCGATGTTTCCCTAGATTAAGCGGCTCACACTGCTGTTTTGTTATCGTTACTTCCGAGGTATACATTTTTGGTGAGGGCGATGAAAGCAGTGTTTCCAAGAATAAGGTTTGTTTGCTTTTAGTCAAAGGCATAGTAAAAATCTCTGGCGACGATGGCACGGCTGGAATTCCACTGGGTTGAGGGGATTGCATAGCATCTGACTCCCTGGAAGGCGCGCGCGGAAGTTCAGTTCTTCGCGGTGACGCATGCGGAGTCGGTAGCCGCCTATGCATCGTCAGGTCCCTCGGCTGCTCATCACTCTTTACAGACACATTGTCCTCGAGGTGAGGCGTATCTGTGTCACACGGAAGTATCATAGGCGCTACAGATTTTTCAATATTTTTTATACTTAAATCTGTAGGCACCAGATCTTCATTCGCCGATTCTTCATCGTGATTTAAATTACTAATATCTTGAGTAGTTGGCTCAGCGGTAACTTTTTGAACTTCCTCGTTGGTTTCAATGTTTTGTTCATCTTCTGACTTTTCACAGATGTCTTCACAAGCTTGTAAACACCCATCCATAGTATGATCTTCAGTGGTCTGCGTGGGTGTATTAATTTCACTTTGATCGGGCAAGGCTTGCGACTGGAGCTCATGGTAGGTTTTATTTTCAGAATCTGCCTCTAGTGAATCAGGTACATGTTCTGCACACATGGCGTGTACATCTCCAACGTCATCGTCTAGCCTCTTATCGGCACTCTCATCATATTCTTCTATGTGGTTCATATCGTTCAATTCCTGCAACTCATTAGCCGCAGCAGTCAAAGATTCCATGGGACACTGAGAGGTGTCTTCCGGAACGAACACTTCCTCCGACATATACGATTGCTCGATGGCTTGCCTGTGGTCCGCCTGGGAGAGGTGGTCTCCTATGTGGTGTAAATGTAGCAGACCCTGTGCGGCCGTGATACTGCTCTGTCCGGGCGATTCGAGCGTCTGCTCGAGTCGATTTATGATATCAGAGACCGGAGCATTGCTCAGGAGCATATCGTCCTCTACGTTATACTCACCGGATCCGTGCACAAGATGAGTGAGTTTGTCCAGCGCCTGGCCAACTAGGATTTGATTATCTTCACAACCTTTTTCTACTAACGATTCGAGCAACTCCTCATCGTGAGGTCCACCAAGCTCCGGTAAATAGTGAACTTCACTGATGGTCTCGAAGAGATCTTTGTGCGCACCAATCTCGCTGGCGTACTCTTCGCGCTCGGGTGGCGCCTTCCTCTCGAAGTACATGGCGTCCTCCGGCGGCTTGGGCGGCCCGAGCTCGAACGACATTACGTCCCGGGCGTCGTCGGGCGGCAGGAAGTAGGGCTCCGCGGCGTCCAGCTGCTGGTTGAACTCCAGCTCGGCCACGGCCAGCAGGTTGTCGAGCGGCGTGGGCTCGGGCGGAGGCGCGCGCGGCACGGCGATCGTGTGCGACGGGATGTGCGACTCCAGGTCGGGCTGCAGCCACAGCGCGGGCTGCGGCTCGGGCGCGGGCGCGGGCTCGGCGGCCGAGCGCGCGCGGCGGCGCGAGCGGGCGCAGCGCCGGCGCCGGCGACGCTCGCGCGGCGGCGGAGGGGGGGGCGCGGGCAGGCGGATCGAGTTGTAGATCTCGGTGCGCGGGATGACGCGCCAGCCGGTGGCGGTGCGCGCTATGCGGATGCGGTTGCGCGCGTCGTAGTCCTCGCAGCGGACTTCTTGCACGGTGCCGTGGAGCTGGCGCGCCCACAGGAACACGGGCCGCAGGCGCGGGCGCGGGGGGAACGGCAGCGCGGGCGCGGCGCTGCGCGCGCGGCGCCGGGCGCGGGCGGCGGGGGTGCGGGGTGCGCGGGGCGGGGGTGCGCTGCAGCCGCGCGCGGCATCGAGGCGGGCGGCGCGAGGCTCGCCGCCGCCGCCGGGAGCCCGCGGAGACACTCCGTCCGCCGCACGACACTCTCAGGCGACGACCGCGTGGACGCGGCCCCGAGGCGGACTGGCGGCCGCCGCGCGCCCCGCCCCGCACGCCTCGCCCCGCGCGCCGCCCCGCCCAGCATCGATCCGCGACCGCGCCGCCTGCCCGCCCCGCGCCCGCACGTAAACACGCCGCCCGCCGCCCCGCGCCGCGCGCACCGCCCGCGCCCCGAGTGCCCTCGTTAATCTTAAATCCATATCTGTGCGCCGCGGCGCCGGCCGCCCCCGACCGGACCCGGCCGAGGGACCCCGGCCGCCGCTGACGGACATCGCCTGCCACTCTCCGAGTTGATGCAACATTGATCGCATACGTTATAAACCGCCGACACTAATTAGTTGTTGACGCGAAGGTACAGCATCTTACTGAAAGATGTTCAGTAAACTCCAACGACAGTCTTGCCCCCATGGCAACAGCGCGTACTATGGCGCGGGTACGATTCCGGCCGGACGCACATTTGCGCGCGGCGGTCGCCGGCCGGAACCGCAGGCTGCGCGTAATTATTCCCGGTAACGATCTCTAATCCGGGGGCATCGGACCCCTGTCTGCGCTTTGCGGTCAAACGACAATTGCCTCCATGTACAGGAATTCCGCATAGTATGAATTGGAATCCTATACTTAATCGGCAACCGCAGCTTTACATCATTGGCACATGCCAATAAGGAAATAACAACAGAAAAATGTTAACTAATATAACATTAGATAAATACCTGACCATGGAAGGGTCCATGAACGTAAATATTTTTTTAAATAGAAAACAAATTACGTTTTACTTCATAAAAATATAGATGGCACTGTAGGTAAGTAGATAAAGAGATGCTCTTCCGGCGAAGGAAGGCTTTCCGGGCTTTTCTTCTACGTCTATACGTAGAGTTCAAGCTTCTTAGCATAGATGGCGGTAGCTAACCATATTAAGTTTTTAATTCCCTCTATTACGTTGAATTAAAATATTTTTGTAGTTTGTTTCATCAAATCACTAATTTTTCAGTTAGGTAGGTATTTTCTTTAATTGATTCTGCTATAGACTCTATTCATACAAAGTTAATTTTTCAGTGCCTGCGAACTTTATCATAGCAATTGAGAGCGCCTTAGCATTTAATTATCATATTTTGAAAGGATATTACTAGCTCTCTCTGCTCTCCGAGGCACGGGGGTGACTCACCGCCAACATTCTAACTCCGGGCTAGTACTGAGAATTTCTAGACTGCAAAAACCCAATACATTTTTGGCCCAACCCGGGAATCGAACCCGGGACCTCATCTGCAGTCGATCTTGCTAACCACTAGATCAACGATGTAGTTGTATTGTAATAATATGACAGCTTGGGTTGTCCCAAATCAGTGTCATGCACAGGTCTCGAATTGTTATTAGTAGAGACCGGATTATATGCATTTGCATATTCGCATATGCATTTGCGTACTTTAGCCATTCTCAGCGGTAATAGCATATTTTACCTAAGATCTAGTTATGATGCATATTATCGGTACATTTACAATATTTTTCACTCGCTCTGCGTTCCGCCGCCGCCGCATTGCCCCATAAACTTAAAGAAAAGTTTGAAAACATATTGAGCAATAACCCAGGTTTTCAAAGCTTGTGTCAAATTGATAGTTTCATTAATGGGACGGCAGAAATTTTGCCAGAAACTATAAGTGCCATAGCACCCAAGTTCAAATTCTGCCCAGTTACCTCAATGGATATGGAGCGAACCTTTTCTACTTACAAAAATATTCTAAATGATCGTAGACACAATCTTACCGCTGAAAATTTAGAAAAATATTTGATTGCTTACGTTTACACAAATTCTAAATAATTTTAATATCATATAATGTACCTATTATCGCCTATCAAAAAATAATTTACTAATTGTATGCTGATTTTGAAATAAAAAAATTAATACTTACGTTTCTATTTTTTTAGGGATTCCTAAAATTTATCATTTAATTTCGCATATTCTGCCAGTTTTCGTGCATATTTCAAGCATTTTTCATGCATATTTGCATGCATATAACAAGCTTTTTATGTTGCATATAATCCGTTCTCTAGTTATTAGGTATAATATTAAAAGATATTTCTTCTCTTTTTTTCTCATTAGAGCTACTTATCGATATCTTGGCTGCTTATTCTAGTGACTTTAGTAACTACTAGTTTTGACACAAGAAGTTACACTTGTGATAACTGAAAGGGGTTTGTCCTGCTCTGGCATGCGAGATTTTAAATAAGAAAGAGTGAGAGGTATTGTCATAGTATCTTTTTATTGCTTCCTTGTCTTGTCTGGTATTGGTGCACGGCGTTCAGCAGGTAGAGGGAGCCCGCTACCACGACGATGACAGTACCGCACGCCACTACGGGGTAGTGGTCCGTATTGCCGACAGGGACATCCCAGATTATAGGTGCGGTGACCTGAAATATATATTTTTTTTATTCGATGACAAGATAGGCTTTTACTGAGATCTCACCTGATAGTAAGTGGCGATGCAGTCTAAGATGGTAGCGGGGTAACTTGGAGGGGGTACAGCAGTGTAAATTCAACCCATACCCCTAATCGGTTTCTACACTCCATCGTGCCGGAACGCTAAATAGCTTGGCGGCACATCTTTGACGTTAGGGTGGTAACTAGCCACGGCCAAAGCCTATCACAAGACCAGACTAGAGACAAATCAGAAATTATATATTCCCGCCCCGTCGGGAATCGAACCCGAGACCTCCCAGTTATAAGACCGTAGCGCTCACCACTGCACCAGGGAGTTTGTCAACTTAAGAATTGAAATAAACAAACAAACATACCATTATGATAGGTATTTCTTTCCACGGACATACTTCCTTGGCCACATTGGCAGCACAGAAGTTGTTTTCGCTGCTGAGCTCCGAGTACAAATCATCACATTGGTTCAGTTTGTTGTTAGGGCACAATAGGTACAGCTTCGGGACTGGTATCACGTTCCTCACTGTTCTGGAAAAGGCATACTTAGTGTTTAGAATGTATCTGTCTCTTTCTAATATGAAATTTTCTATGGAGCATGTATTAGCTCCATACGCTCTTACTTTTAAACTAGTGGCACAATAGGGAAGTGGTTATAGGTTACATACGTAGACAGAGAAGTGCTATAGACTTAATGATATCTCCTTTTCACTCCCACACGAAAGAGATGCAATTTAGCGATGTCAAACAAGATAGAGTGGGACACAGCTATGTCTATATCCAACCCTCACTGTGTGCCACATTTTGAGTTGTTGCTCACAAAAGTAGGTATTTCACAGTATTATTATAATTTTAGTGTTAAATTCAAGTTTTTAACCTTAAATAAAGAGTGCTTTAAGTTATTAAAACTGATCTAGAATATAAACAATGGTGCGTTAAAGCATTTTAATATTGTGTGTATTTATTACCTATCCCTTTTGGCAACACACTTGGTACGATTCTAGAGGATAAACATTCTGTTTACATAGTTCATTAGTATTCAGAAAAGCATTGTCAGATAAACGTCGTTTATCCTACACATAAAATTGAATCAATAAAAAAAATAAAAAAAAAAAAAAATTTTTTTTTGAAAAGAGCAACTGCTGAGTTTCTTGCCGGCTCTTCTCAGCAGAATCTGCATTCCGAACCGGTGTTAGATTTGTGACGTTTCATAGGCGCTACAAGTTGGCCTACATGAAATAAATAAATTTTGATTTTTTTTGATTTTTTGAATAGCTAACAAGAAGTTAAATGGGAACTTCAGGAACCGGGCATTAGTATACTAACCCTCCACCAGTGACCGCATGATGGTATCTGGCATGCACAGGTATGTAAATATGCGTGCTATAATCCCTTACTTTGCTCAGCAGGTGTAGGACGATCGGCTCAGACTTCTTAGCTGGGAGCTCTATGTTGACCGGTGTTTTGAATATTGTGTGTATCTAGAACGATGATTATAACATGATTTAATCAAGAAACTATAATTCAAAATCAATGGAGTGAGAAGTTTCAATATTTTATTGGATTAATTATAAAAATTTGAGTAAAACGAAACAGAAATGTTAAAGAATCATTAAAATATCTCTAGAAATGGAATAGTTGCAGTGCAGCTTCTTACAATCAAATTCAAGTTTTACATAATATCATTCAATAATTTTAAGATTTCATTTACTTCCTAGCAAAATTTTGTCAAACATTGATTCAGCAGTTTAAACATAAAAAGGTAACAAACAGATAGAGTTACTTTTGCATTTATAACATTAACCAGCTGATGTCCGAGACTTTGTCTGCATGAATTTATTTTTTAAATATCCCAATGGAACTCTTTGATTTCCTGCACTGGTAGCATGGGCAGGAGATAAAAGTTTTATTCCCCGATTTTATTCACTGACAGGGGATAAAATTATCTTTTCCCAATGCTAAAGCATGGCGACAGAGGAGAAGACAATGTATATTTCTATAAGTATATCCACTGAGTGTTATTTCCACCGCTGTGCCCATGCTCGACGGGTGGATAAAGCTAAGCGAGGGGATAAACGTTTTATCCGTTTCCTGGGGATAAAATTTCTCCCGCCCATGCTACCAGGGCTGGGATAAAAAGAAGCCTATGTCACTCTCCAGGTTTTCAACTATGTGGAATATGATCCATAGCTCTGTTGCAGCGTGATTGAAGGACAAATAAACAAACACACTTTTGCATTTATTATTTTAGATTTGTAAAGATAGTAACGGTAGTAACTAGCTCACCAAACTCTTGCAGCTATTGTCATTGATGTCATCAAGGCTGGAATAAATTCCAGCAGGCAATGTCTGTTCTATGCCCACCATGCAGTCTTCATACAACCACCTTTCCTCTTCATTCTCACTTGCAAAGTCTATGTTGATGCTCAAATTTCTGGAATGAAGTTACGAAGTGAATAATTATATAGTTAAACTGATAATTTTCTAAATACACGAGTGGTAGTTTGTCAGGAGAGATACTTTTGACAACATTTAATATTTGACATACTAAAAAAAATTAGACAAACTTAATAAAACAAACTTACCTGAAGTGAAGTTTGACCATAATTATATGAGACGTTACATCCGAAGAGGTTTAAATTATTTAGTTAGTGTAGGCCAACCTATAGTTTTTATGACACTTCGAGACTCAACCATAACAGAGTGCAGATTCTACTGAGTGAACCTCCAAATTAAGGCTGTAGCAATGATAATGAACCTTATCAATATAAATCGACTGTTCCATAGAACAAAGTCTCATCTGCTAAATTCATAACTTGAGATTTGAGCCTTGTAGATGTGACTTTTAAGGCTCAAATTTCAAGTTGTGAATTTAACAGGTGAGACTTTGTTCTACGGAACGGTCGAAATATAAAATAAATCAATTTGTAATCAACTAGACATCTAATATGTATGGTTGGCTAGTCTCTCTTGGGATTGACCACTATGACAGATAGAAAACCTATTATAGCTTTGAAAGTATACACCTATGTACTTCTATAGAGCACTGTTTGAAAATATCTGCGGATCAATTAAATAGCTTTGGCCCCACCTCCTGTTGACCTGGTTTTTTAAGATAATTGGTGTTAGTACACACTATGAATCCTCACCTTACGACTTATAGGGGCCAACGTGTGGAGCAGGTGTAGGGTGTTTGCCTGCATGCTCAAAGATGTCATAATAAAAACATCACTAAAGTTTAGCGACATGAACGTCGATAAAACTTTACAAACATGTTCAAGTTTATGGTTTTAATATACTCAAAATATATAAAAATACCTGTGAAAGCCTTCATTAAGCAATCTTTGTTCAATTTGTACATTAAAATTGCAATTTCTCCCTTCGATTTCACGTAAAAATATTAAAAAACAAATAGCGCTGATTTTATTTAAGTGTATTCGATTATGGTCCATCATTTTGTTGAAAGACTTGTACCGACTACGATAGTGAAGTGGTATGAGTTATGATGAATAAATAGAAATACACATTTTAAAACTTAAGATTAATTTTAGTAGATAAACAAACAAACAGCAAACTTTTGAATTTGATTTTATTTTCTACTTTCTGTGCTTTGCTTTTTGTCATCTCACATCTGTCACATGTCTGTCAAGTGTCACTTGACTTTTCTGTCAGGGAGCCACAGATGTCAATAGTGTTGCCGACAGCACTATACTAATTACTAAACATAGTAAGTCCATGGCCGACAGTCAAACAAGAAAAGACCGAAACCGGATATGTAGTACCTACCTACTTGTATTGTAATTTAAGCAATATTAATTGTCGCACTGCACAAAATTATCCAACAAGCCCGACAGTCATAATTCCTCCAAAAAACCAGCAAACTAATTGTAGCGATACACGCATAGCGCAACATGACTCCTGTTGCTGATTCAGCGAGTCGCCCCGCCGCCTCCGCTAGATTTTATATTCTAGTTGAGTTGCGATTGGTACACTGCGCTGTACACGCGGGAACACGCGAATTAAATAGTGAGTCGCAGGAATGACTGTTTTCTTACCCGTTCCCTAGTCCCTAAATAATTTACCCGCAATCGGGTAAAAACGTAATTTAATGATTTAAACCCTAGTCCTCATTGATTCTATAGGTATAAACACAAACATATAAGAGTAAGCAGACCTAACATAAGAAAAAATTGGCGTTCCAATTACGCCTACATACAAATCTCACGCACACATTGACAGTAAACAGAGCCGGACTTCGAAAAGCGAGGTTCAGCGAGGTTGAAGGGACTGGAGAGTATTTAATATCTGTAATTTGAAATAATATGGAAACTACGGAAAGTTGCCATCAAATTGTAGGTTAAACCCTTATTTTACATTCTGTAAACTTAATTCTATAAATTAATTCTTAATTATGAAAATGGATTCTAATGTGCTAAGTTTCGCGGTTTTGTAATCAAACAAGTAATAATGTTACAAAATAATATTTAATAAAATCAAAACAAAACATGATTTACAAAATCTACCCAAAAGATATATCTATTAGATAAATAAAACAAAATCAAAAAGCAACTTTTTCTCTAATATCTTTTAGAAATACAAACATTGACAATACGATAACATCAACAGTAGTTTAATTAACTCTTACATTCTATTCAGCCTGTATCACTCATTTCAATAACCTTATTAGAATAGTATTACACATTTTAAACTTATAAAAATAACAAAATAAACCATATGTCTCAGTCTTTTCAATAACGTAATAAGGAATAGTATTACTCTATACTCTTTATTAATAGTATTACTAGGCTGTAAATTTTGCAAGTCCATCAAAACTTGATCTCCAGCAGCTTTTCTTTCTACTGGACCTTTTACTGATGATGTAGACATATGCTGAAAACAAGAGTAATAAATTATCAGTTGTCTAGTATTAACAATTTAATAGGTAATACAAATAGGTACACAGCTATATATATATATGGGTATAGCTGTCAATATTTACGTTTAAATGGCAAGATGTTTTGGGTTGGTACCTAAATATAAGAACAACTAGAAACTTACTTGTAATGATAATCATTGGGATTGCATTAGAAGTAAGGACGGTACGAAAACCACTGCAATCCACTAAATGTGCTTCAAAATGTTCAGAACATAGCACACTCGATGTTTTGTGCTGCCAATTTTTTTTATTCGTCTGCATCAACCAGGCATTTTTTATATTTTCATCCTTTGGAAAGCTAAAAAATGATTTAATTTTATAATTTATCCTTACTTTTATAGAAATAGAAATATTTTATTTCAAATAAACTTTCACAAGCACTTTTGAATCGTCAATGAATCTACCACTGGTTCGGAATGCCTTTCCCGCCGAGAAGAGCCAGCAAGAAACTCGGCGGTCGCTCTTTTCAAAAAAAAGTAAAAATTTTACAATATTTAATGAAACTATGCTATGTATTGCTTCCACGATTAATTTTCCTAAGTCCAATACAATACAAATAAAAATTAATACAATCCAATACATCTTAAAACAGGCAGGCAAAAACAGACTAATTATTTAATCAAAATATACCCACTAAACAAAACTTGCGCCTGAATACGGCCCTGTCAAATTGTACAAGTATATGAAACGACAAACAAGATCCTGATATTAATTAATTGATAAATATTGCAACAGGAATATACTAGAACCAAAATTACTATAACTGTCTACGAGTTTTGCGTATATAATAATTAGGGACTGCTTCTAAAATGCCGAGTAAGCATATAACCAAATTACGAGTCTATAGCACATCAAAACTTACCGATGAAAAGTAATTGCAGGTGTTTTCCTATACGGAGAATTGCCACACAGAGGTGCACAACACTTCACCATTTTATTTCAGAATTTTTGATTCTTTAGACTCGATTTTAAAGCAAATTTAAAAGAATAAACAACTCGCAGGTTATGTTGTTGTTTTTGACAAATTGACATATTCCACCATACTTCTCTTATTTGTAGCTTACGAATTGCCTCAAGCTCAATTATGTCTATGAGTGCGTAAGTGTTGCAACAACAGAAGTAAAAGAGATAGAATCATATATTTTTTGTTGGAGAGAAGCAAGCGAAGATATTATTTATTCGTTTAGATGTAGTTGTGAAAATTATGTTAGGTCTGCTTACTCTTATATGTTTGTGGGTATAAACGTCAAATCAAGTAGGTAGGTACCTAAAGGTAAGTAGGTAGGTATCTTTAGGTAGATACGTGATTTGACGTTTACCATCATAATTCACTGTCACTGTCAAAGTTGAACTGTTGCTATGTTGCTATTAAAAAAAAAATTCGTCCTAAAATTGAACGAAAAATTGAAGGAAAAAACGAAAAAGCTAACTAAATGGTAGGTAGATAAAAAATATGCAGAGTTTGATAAAGAAGGAAGGAAAGGATATCATAATCACCTTTGACCTTTGATTTTATGTACTTATTGCATTTCTTACTTTCCGCGGCACTAAACTTTCTTACTTTTCTTTCCGTTGACGGTAATAAAAAAATAGTACCTACCCACTACAAGTTCACTGCAAGTTGGTCGCTACCTCGCGTCGCCCTTCCCGCACCGCACTTCAAGCCAGACCCACTTGTACGGAACCCTTTATATACGCACGAAGGGTTCCGAAATAAAAAACAGGCCAAGTCCAACTCGCTAGTCGAACGGCTTCTTGCGTTTAAATTTGAATTTAAGAGCAAGCTTTCACGCAGAAAAAGTTAGCCTACATATTACTAGATATTGAAGATGTCCGTTACTGGTTAAGTTAGCTCAGTTACCCGATAAGGTAAAAGCACAACAGGATTGTTCAATGTACAACAGCAACATTGAGACAGGACGGCGCTCTACCTTGAGTCATTGCCGTCAATTATGACGACCGAAGGCGGATACGGTGGCCGCGATTCCCACGAATGCGGGATTTCCTGGGAAATTTGCGAGACTGCTTTTTTATTCCTGCTTCTACTTTGGATTTCAATCTAAAATAATAATTTTTAGAGTGTTTTTATGATAAATAAATTGTCACAATAAAAGTAATTACAAATGTGATTTAAAAATAAGTGCCGTTATTTCGGCACAGAAGCAAATAATTTTTATTGTCTAAGTTAAAAAAACGTATGGAGTATGGACTTTTCGAAATTTTAGTACCTAGATTAGTATTATGTTTTTAACAACTGTTTTTGTGTACAATTGAGGGATCATATTTTACTGTACACAATAATTGAACTTACTTTTATTATAATAAATACAAAAGTGTATATGTTTGTTCAACAAGGCAACAATGGAGCAAATCAATTTAGCTCAAATTGATTTTTACATGGATATAGTTGAAAATCCACAAAATGAGAGAGGATATTTTTTATTCCCGAAATAATCCCGCGTTTGCGGGATTTTTTTTAAATTAATTTTTAGGGAGCAAACGGGCGGGTCACCTGATGTTAAGTGATTACCGCCGCCCATAAACATTTGTAGCATCTGAGGCATCACCAATGAGATTCTTAACTTAATCTCACATGGAGGAAGTCGCAGCGAAAATTATTTTTTAATAAAAATTACACTAGCCAGGATTGAACCTACTTACTCTATTTAGTTGAGCCCTCCGTGGTCACCCTACAAAATAACTGATCAACAATCAAGAAGCCGGTTGGCGGTTGCCGCAGTTGACGCTGGAGCTCGTGAAAGGTTGCAAGTGTGTTCGATCTTACTGTGTTACTTCGTGTTTAAAACAACAAACTGTTAGTATTCAGTGCGCATCCTGCATACCACGCGAAGGGGACATTCTTAAGGTAACTTTATTAGCTTATTTATTTAACACAAATACGTACTTACAAAGTTTGGTGAAGTTGCTGGCCTCTTGGAAAATCACTATTAGGAGATTTTAGGGTTGTCTACTACTAATCGAGATTCGGAATTCAATATAGATAAATGGAAGAAAGAAAAAACTTTATAGCAACTAAATACTAAGTATACAAAACTTAATAAGTAGATAAATATGTAGTAACTTATTGGAAAGCCTAAAATCGCGATCAATGTTCGCAATTTTTTGCATAGGTATTTGCCAACAGCACGTTCCAATAGCGCCTACTTAGAATGGTTTGGTGGAGCGTGGAAATAAGGATATGGGAGGTCCGTTTAGGGTTGCCTACCATTTTTAAAATAGCCAGGTACAAAATCGTTCAATAAAGCGTCCAATAAAATCCTAATTGGAATGCGATATCTCAATCTAAGCTTAGGTAGGTAGGTCCAAGACAGTATATTTTATTTCTTCTCTGTACCTTAGAGCAGATATTTTTTCATTCTCCTTATTTAAGAGCTTTGTCATAATATAGTAATTAACTATGTCGCTCTGTTAGTTCTAATTTCAAAAATTAAAATACCTATTTAGTATCTATGTTGGTTATATCCTGAAAGATATCTATGACTTATATTTTATTCATCAATTTTGGCTGTCCACATTAATGGGACATTGTATTACATCAAACTATAGTCTTTTTTTAGTAATTCCAATGGTCGAAATAGGTAGTATGCGGGATTTCACAACTTAAAGAATTCGAATTATTCATCAAATAAATAATTTTAGTACTTACTTCCAAGACTTTTTAAATAAAATATCGATCGGTTTTACAATTAGAAAGATTATAAATATTATAAATTTTGCAAAAACTTGATTATAGATGCGGGATTATAATCCCGCAATCCCGGAATCCTGCAAGTCATGTGAATACTAAATAATAAGGTTTGATAAAGGTCGTTCACCCTAAATTGCACTAAACTATTCTGATTTATGGTATTTTAATATTTAAAATAATTAAAAAATAACTGTAATAACGTACCAACCTCTGAGAAAGAATAATTTGAATTATCAATTTAAAAAATTCAAAATATCACATGTAGGTTCACCTATACTATAGCAATTAGGTATTCTGTGCCTATAGGTAATGTGAATGGTTTGCAACCCTAATTTTGGAGTCGTATGTAAATATAATAATTCTCAACTTCTCAAGTTAGGCTGACATAGGTACGTCCTAACATAAAAACCTTTGATAATAAACTCTCATAAAAACCTTCAATAAAAGATTAAAAAAAAAAAAACTTCTCAAGTTAGCTGTGATTTTTTGACCCATACCATATTGTTTATCGATTAACACTTTATAATGTACCCCAAGATACCTCCCATATAATTATAATACCCAATTAGTACTTATACTTCTTTATTCCCCGCGCGCCGATCGAAATGCAATAAAACACGTCATGGTATGTTCAGTAGGTAGGTACTAAATATTTTAACCGATTTCAAAATAGAAGGTTTTTAATTCAAAACGCTTTTTTCATTTGGTCAAGATATAGGTAAGTATGTATAATTATTTATATATAATAATGTTGTCTGTTAGCGGTTGGTTATTCTTTTAATTCCTGTTTTACTATTACATGTATAAACCTGTATGTTTATCAATAAAAATGTCTGACTATAAATAAATGATATATTTTCATACAAAATATTTGTTTAAAGGTATATTATAAAAATGTGATAAGATACATCTACCGGTTTGAGTTATGTTTTTTGCTTGTCTTTAATTTTATGCATACCTACCTCCACCCACGATGAGCGCCATTTAGCTAACGTATCGCCAAAAAGCAATAAAAACTACTCATAGGAAAATAAACCATTATAATATTTTAAGGAACCTAAATAAATCTCATACTTATTATAAACTAGCTGAAGCTTAGCTGATGCCCGTGACTTCGTCTGTTTGGATTTAGTTTTTAAAATACCGCGGGAACTCTTTGATTTTCCGGGATAAAAAGTAGCCTATGCCACTCTCCAGGTTCTCAACTATACTCATGCATAAAATCACGTTGATCCGTAGCTCTGTTGCAGCGTTATTGAAGGACAAACCAACAAACAAACACACTTTCACATTTATAATATTAGTAAGAATAAGGGTATATAAAAGGAAGAGGTGCGACTGACTGACTAGTCGACTGCCTGATCTACCAACGTACAGCTCAAATCACTTGACGGCAGGCCAAAATAAATAATAATAATAAAAAAAGACGTGTGGCACTCGGGGACTGCCGCGGTAAAGCTATTGCATAGCATTTTTTATCAACGCCATCTAGCGGCTCACCGCTAGATGGCGTTGATAAAAAATGCGCCATCTAGGGGCTCACCGTAGAGGAGTCCCGTGTCAGGTTATTTTCGTTACGGAATTTCTGGATTCGGTCTCCACGCTGGCCCGCGATAGAAGCTATGCAATAGTTTAAAAATAAAAAAAGGCATTCAGATTTCAGATTATGACATAGGCATCCGCTAAGAAAGAATTTTTGAAAATTCAACTCCTAATTTTCTGTTCTGTGCCTCTTTCCATCTACAGAGCGCATATACCTACCTACTTCACTGGTTATTTATTAAGTATAATTTTATAAATATACCTGTTACCTGCATGCGACATGTCATCAAATAAAATTAACAACAGTAGATATGGGTAAAACACTTTAGCATCGACATGATAACTTGCGTCAACAAAGTTCTTAAATTATCCTTTGCAAATCGTTCGTTCACGACATCATAATATCATGTGAGTTTGTTGGTATCTACCTACCTAGTATATCGAAGGTAGCTAGGAATAAGTATTGAAGAATGATTGAAGATTATACTAAAATATACCTACCTATATTCTAATACTAGCTTTTGCCAGCGACTTCGTCCGCGTCGCTTTGCTTAGTGTTTTTCCGGGGTAAAAGGTCAATTTCCTTGCCATCAAAAAACCCGTTCAATACAAAATGTAGGTAGGTACATGATATTTTTTAATTTTTTTTTTCGTCAATTTTCCAATGTTTTTAATAGTTATTCTGCTATTAGGGACGGAGATAAATACAACAAATAAAAAACCATGAAAATCGGTCCAGCCGTTCTTGAGTTATAAGAGTTCAAACATACCCGACTTTATTTATAATCTTCAGTAGAGATTATTTATGATTCTCCGCAGTCCTAGCTGAAATCCTTGACTTCGTTCGCGTCGATTTAATTTTTGAAATCCAGCGGGAACTCTCTGATTTTCCGGGATAAAAAGTAGCCTATGTCACTTTCCAGATTCCATGAAAAAAAAAACACGTCGTAATTGAAGAACAAACCAACAAACACACTTTCGTATTGTTAGCCTCATGTTTAAAATTGATTACGAAATATTAAAATAGTAAGGATATACAACTATAATGTATTGAAGGTAGGGTCATATTTAAATTGATCTTTTGTTATTTGAAGGTAGTTTGATAAAATCGCTATTAAACATTGTTGCTGTGCGGCGCAGGTGTTCGTCTGTCGCGCCGGACTGGCGCCGGCCGTCGCGTCTGGTATAAATAGGCGGGTTTGACGTTGCGAATTCAGTCTCTTCCAGAGACTCATACGGCTATTGGATGCTCTCGCGTCTAGGTCGTTGTGTTTGATTAAGGGATTGCGATAGCAATCGCGCCCTAATCGAATAAATATTGTCGGAGGTTAGGATTAGTGTAATCGATTAAATTGTATTTTTGATAATTACCCACACGTGCAGATGGTGGTTTTGTCTGACGTGTTGTGGTTAAATTTATTAGATGTGAGGTCAGGGGCCGTTATAAGGGGCGGATGGAGACGGCTTTAGGTAGGATTTCAGCGTTTTAAGAGATCAGATCTCTTAAGGCGTGATTAGGTTTAGGACTGACGACTCCCACTTCTGGACTGTGTGTGTGTTGTTTTTGATGTCCCTTTTAGTTCAGAAGTGGGATAATAGAGCCACGTTGCCTTGATTTGCTCGCGTCATCTTCACAGTTGTGTGGTTTTGACAGTTGACTGTTATTGACTTGACTGAGGGCGAGGTAAGCCTGTGACTGGAGGGCAAGGTAAGCCCATGACTAAGGGCGAGGATAAGCCCATGACGTGACCATGACATGAATTAGTGATTGTAATTATGACGGATGGGAAACACGGGGACGTGTTTGGTTGCAGGATGGCCGAGCTGTTAGCCTCATGTTTAAAATTGATTACGAAATATTAAAATAGTAAGGATATACAACTATAATGTATTGAAGGTAGGGTCATATTTAAATTGATCTTTTGTTATTTGAAGGTAGTTTGATAAAATCGCTATTAAACATTGTTGCTGTGCGGCGCAGGTGTTCGTCTGTCGCGCCGGACTGGCGCCGGCCGTCGCGTCTGGTATAAATAGGCGGGTTTGACGTTGCGAATTCAGTCTCTTCCAGAGACTCATACGGCTATTGGATGCTCTCGCGTCTAGGTCGTTGTGTTTGATTAAGGGATTGCGATAGCAATCGCGCCCTAATCGAATAAATATTGTCGGAGGTTAGGATTAGTGTAATCGATTAAATTGTATTTTTGATAATTACCCACACGTGCAGATGGTGGTTTTGTCTGACGTGTTGTGGTTAAATTTATTAGATGTGAGGTCAGGGGCCGTTATAAGGGGCGGATGGAGACGGCTTTAGGTAGGATTTCAGCGTTTTAAGAGATCAGATCTCTTAAGGCGTGATTAGGTTTAGGACTGACGACTCCCACTTCTGGACTGTGTGTGTGTTGTTTTTGATGTCCCTTTTAGTATTTATATTATTAGTGAGATATTTCTCAGTAAGTCAGAAGTAAAATGCTACCAAAGTTTATTTTTAACCGACTTCCAAAAAGGAGGAGGTTATCAATTCGGCCGGTATCTTTTTTTTTTTTTTCTATGTATGTACACCGATTACTCCGGGGTTTCTGGACCGATTCAGGCGATTTTTTGATTTCTTGCTTTAGATTATACTTATAAAAGGGACAACACTACACAACTACACACAGTCCAGAAGTGGGAATTAGCCGTCCTGAACCTAATCACGCCTTAAGAGATCTGATCTCTTAAAACGCTGAAACCCTACCTAAAGCCGTCTCCATCCGCCCCTTATAACGGCCCCTGACCTCACATCTAATCAATTTAACAACACGTCAGACAAAACCACCATCTGAACGCATGGGTAATTATCAGAAATATAATTTAATCGATTACACTAATTATAACCTCCGGGTAATATTTATTCGATTAGGACGCGATTGCTATCGCAATTCCTTAATCAAACACAACGACCTAGACGCAGGAGCATCCAATAGCCGGATGAGTCTCTGGAAGAGACTGACTTCGCAACGTCAAACCCGCCTATTTATATCCGACGGCCGGCGCCAGTCCGGCGCGACAGACGAACACCTGCGCCGCACCTGCGCCGCACAGCAACAATGTTTAATAGCGATTTTATCAAACTACCTTCAAATAACAAAAGATCAATTTAAATATGACCCTACCTTCAATACATTATAGTTGTATATCCTTACTATTTTAATATTTCGTAATCAATTTTAAACATGAGGCTAACAGCTCGGCCATCCTGCAACCAAACACGTCCCCGTGTTTCCCATCCGTCATAACTACAATCACTAATTCATGTCATGGTCACGTCATGGGCTTATCCTCGCCCTTAGTCATAGGCTTACCTCGCCCTCCAGTCACAGGCTTACCTCGCCCTCAGTCAAGTCAATAATAGTCAACTGTCAAAACAACACAACTGTGAAGATGACGCGAGCAAATCAAGGCAACGTGGCTCTATTATCGATCCCACTTCTGAACTAAAAGGGACAACACTACACAACTACACACAGTCCAGAAGTGGGAATTAGCCGTCCTGAACCTAATCACGCCTTAAGAGATCTGATCTCTTAAAACGCTGAAACCCTACCTAAAGCCGTCTCCATCCGCCCCTTATAACGGCCCCTGACCTCACATCTAATCAATTTAACCACAACACGTCAGACAAAACCACCATCTGAACGCATGGGTAATTATCAGAAATATAATTTAATCGATTACACTAATTATAACCTCCGGGTAATATTTATTCGATTAGGACGCGATTGCTATCGCAATTCCTTAATCAAACACAACGACCTAGACGCAGGAGCATCCAATAGCCGGATGAGTCTCTGGAAGAGACTGACTTCGCAACGTCAAACCCGCCTATTTATATCCGATGGCCGGCGCCAGTCCGGCGCGACAGACGAACACCTGCGCCGCACCTGCGCCGCACAGCAACAATGTTTAATAGCGATTTTATCAAACTACCTTCAAATAACAAAAGATCAATTTAAATATGACCCTACCTTCAATACATTATAGTTGTATATCCTTACTATTTTAATATTTCGTAATCAATTTTAAACATGAGGCTAACACTTATATTCTGCACTAGATTTTATCGCGTGGAGTTAGGATTTTGCAAACCTTTTATTTTTCCAAGTAGCTCCAGTTCCTAAACTATGCCTATGCAAAAAATCAAAGCAAACATCCATTGTTCCATAGACAATATGCGTTATTCCGTTTTCAATCAAGCGGATTGAAGGAAAAGAAGGAAAATCAGCAAACCGATGAGGGGTATGGGTTGAATCTACACTGCCATACTTACCCCTTCCAAGTTAGCCCGCTACCATCTTAGACTGCATCGTCATTTACCATCAGGTGAGATCGCAGTCAAGGGCTATCTTGTCATCGAATAAAAAAAAGGATACTCAATATTTTTTTTAAAGAATATCCGCCAAGCTGAACTCAAGTTCAACTAATATTCTTCCCTCCCCTCCAAATAAGCCTAAAGCTTGCAGTGTTAGGAGTAGGTACGACAATAGTGCAATAGGTGGTGATTGAACCTACTACTGTACAATACCTATTAATGAATGAATAAATGAAGTCCTTTTTAAGTGACCTAATTAAAGGCTACTACTTTTTTTTTTAATTCTATGACAAGATAGCCCTTGCCTGCGATCTCACCTGATGGTAAGTGACGATGCTGTCTAAGATGGTAGCGGGCTAACTTGGAAGGGGTATAGCAGTGTAAATTCAACCCATACCCCTAATCGGTTTCTACACGCCATCGTGCCGGAACGCTAAATCGCTTGGCGGCACGTTTTTGACGGTAGGGTGGTAACTAGCCACGGCCAAAGCCTCCCACCAGACCGAAGACTTGATTTAATTTACTTTTTGTCATTAACAGAGCTAAATTGTAGGAGGTCGTAGGTAGAATGATGTAATTGATTTGACTTGCTGTCATAATCAAATTTACTGTTCATTGTAAATATTTCAATATTATAAACATTTTAACAATAGTAGGTTCCATGTTGTATCCAAAATACAAGCATTTACACGCCAAAATAGCCCCTATGTACTTCTACTTAATAGCGGTTATTGTTTGTATGATTTATTACCCAGTGTAATGTTGGTCGGCCTTTTAAAAAAATTCGACACAATACACAATTAGGTACTGTTTTGTATTCAAAATAGGTGCACAACAAAATAACCTTTGTTCTAGAACGAATTTACGGGCGTTAATTGCTTAAAATATTTTCACTTTTAGAAGTGTGAACACGTTGTTTAAGTACAGTGAGTCACAGTCACCTTGTTATAACAAATTGATTTATTTTATTTTGAACTCGGTTATATTTATGTGCCTTTGTTTGATCGGTAGCTTAATAACCTTGTCGTATTTTCGCAGTCAAACTAAAAATATCATATAACAGGTAGGTACAGTACCTACCTATCCACAGTCAAAACATTTTACCAGATCTACTTACTACTAAGTAGGTACAAAACTTCTTTTAGTAGTCTTAAAACTTTTGAATATTCACGTGAAGAGAAAATGACAGGAGCGCTCCTGTCATTTTCATGCACTGGCCTTAACTTCACCTTTACTATTCGGAAGTTAAAATGTTCGTGCGTTCGGAAATTATAATCATAATCAGAATATATTTTTTTAGGGTCCCAAAAAAAACGGAACCCGTTTAGGTTCGCTCCGTTGTCCGTCTGTCTGTCCGTGTGTCAAGACCCTTTTTCTCAGAAACGGCTTGAGGTACTAAGTTGAAATGTATACACAATATTAAGGTTAATGGTCTCTTAATGCTCTGAAAATTTCAAGTTTGTAGTTTAACTCAGTGAAAACTTACAGCATTCAGAACGTATTTGTAGCGCAGCGCCATCTAACGCCATTCATGAGAGTTAGTTCGATAAAATCGCCGTCTACATGGATAAAAATTATGAAATTCAATTTTATTTTATGATACTTATAAAATCTGCATTCCGAACCGGTGGTAAATTTGTGACGTATCATAAGTGCTACAGGGTAGCCTATATGAAATAAATAAATTTTGAATTTTGAATTTTGAATAAAATTGAGTTTCATAACTTTAGGAACAATAGCTTCAGAAAGACTTTTTAATCTTCTAGGGAAGAGAGACCCTTTTTGAGTTGTCTCACTTTTTATCTAGGTGCACCACTGCACCCTGTATAATCGGTATTTTTACAATGGAGGGACCCAGGCAACAGAAGTTTCTCTTGCGCATGATTAATACTTACCAGCAACGATTACGTTATTTCATTGTTAATTACCGCGACTACTAATTAAGAAACAGTCATTAATTGCAATGCAAATGTAAATTAGTCGGGAAACCATGAAAACGATTTCTTTGTAATTCTTTTATCTGCTTTGAATCACCGATCAAGATTCATCATTGGGACCATTAACCGAATAAATGACGTCAATATTTAAAAAAATCATATTGTCGCGATTTCGGTTAATAGATATCTTCAAGTAAACATCTCTCATGTTCTGTGTCACATAACATGGTCAATGCCTTTTGGACGAGTCTAACCTAACCTAATGGAGGATTTTCAATCAAAATTACCATCAGGTGAGATCGCAGTCAAGGGCTATCTTGTAATAGAATAAAAAAAAAGGTCTTTTAAGGCTTATTCAGTTCTGCTGCCCTAGCCATATTACGAACGTGTTGTCTCTTTCTATGATAGTTTACGGAGTTCCTATGATAGTTTCCCTTCTAAAAGGATAGGAGACGTGCGAAAAAAGAACTTCAGGAGCCCCTGCTTTAGCATTATCGATCGTAGAAAGAAACAAAACGTTTGTAATATGGCTAGGACGCCTGATTTTATCACGTAGAGATTATTTACTCAGAGTATAGCCAGTTGTATACTGTACTATTTTTCATTTTTTTAAATATTTTTAGCGAGCAAACGATGTTAAGTGGGGGTCACCCATGAACATTTGTAGTACCTGAGGCACCACCAATGCGTTGCCAACTTTTGAGGAATTTGTTGGTCATCTCCTTCGCCCACTGAGTTAATCTGAGTTTTTTTTATCTGTTGTGAAGCGATAAACACGTACTTATATACCTATTCGTAACTGCACAACGATATACCCTCCGTAAGTATTCGGGTACCTAATAACTTAATTGCTTAAGAATCCAAGTAGATATTACTAATTAATCCTTAACTAATCAGTTATTTTACGTACTGTATTAAAAATTACCAATATAATAGCTTAATTACTGCCAAATGAGGTATTGTTAGTAGGTATGTTGTTACCACATTATGCCTAGATACAGTTTTCATAAATCGTTTACCCAATTGCAATTGAAACGCATTGTGTTGTGTGTGCATCGCATCGCCTTCCTGGAAGAGAAAACGCGTTTTTCTTGGACATTTTTGACGACCTCGCAGTGGTGTGCGCTGTGGTTTATAACTGGGAGGTCTCGGGTTCGATTCCCGGCGGGGTGAATTAGGAATTTAAAATTTCTGAGTTGTCCCTGGTATGGTCGGGTGGGAGGCTTTGGCCGCGGCTAGTTACCACCTTACTGTCAAAGACGTGCCGCCAAGCGATTTAGCGGTCTGGCACGATGGCGTGTATAAACAAATAAGGGTAAGTAAGTACTTACTTACTTATCCTTATTTGTTTATAGACGCCATTATTATTTCTGGTACTTACCAGAAAATAATTACATGACACACATTGGTACTTACGCATTGGTTGTTTTGAGACTACTGGGAGCGGAATTTTGTTAGAAACTTCCTACTACTTCGTAGGTATGACGTTACTAATGTGTCCTACAAGACATGAGCAGGTATACCTACTTAAAAGCCAAAACATGTCCAACACAAGGCGGAAGGCGGAAGTCTAGCATCTTATTGTTACTTATGTAGGGTGTGTGTGTGTGCGTGTGTGTTTTTTCCACCTTCACACCACAATTAATCAACCAATTTGGCTGGATTGGAGAGAACTCACACATTATTAACACATAGGCTACATTTTATTCCGGCAAAAATTTACGAGTAAGTTCCCGCGGAAAGCGAAAGTTTCAGAGGATGGATGTATGGATTATATGCCCTACACCCAACTATAAGTAAGCTTCTTGCATAAACTTCTATAAATATGAGTAGTTTATACACTTAGTTCATTATTTTCTCAATTATCGTTGTTCTACTGTTGTTGATACTATATAGGAGCCGTTTTATTGCACCGATAACGCAGAATGGCGGGGAAACCGGGTCACACATTACTTAAAGACAACTTGCTTTGTATTGTTGCTTGTTTTTATAGCTCTATCATAGTTTACGAGTAACTTACTACCCGAAGTAATGAGTGTGACTTCAGCCACTAACTACAACAATATTGCAAAATTAATATGTAGGACCCAGTCTTCCGTGCGTATGTAGGGGTTTTTAAAAATATCAGTGGGAAGTCTTTGATTTTCCGTCCGTCTGTCTCTCAGCGGGATGTATCTCATGAACCGTAATAGTTAGATACTTACTTGAAATTTTCACAGAATGTGCATATAAAAATAACAAAAAAAAAGACGTGTGGCAGTCGGGGACTGCCGCGGTAAAGCTATTGCATAGCATTTTTTATCAACGCCATCTAGCGGCTCACCATAGAGGAGTCCCGTGTCACGTTATTTTCGTTACGGAATTTCTGGATTCGGTCTCCACGCTGGCCCGCGATAGAAGCTATGCAATAGCTTAAAAAATATTATATACATAAATTTCCCAATACAAGAAAACGCGATTTTATGCGTTTTCGGCGTGATTCGGTGTTTTTTGCTCGACCTTAACAATCGCTATTACGATGGTACGGAACCCTTAGTGTGCGAGTCTAACTCGCACTTGGCCGGTTTTTTTGGTAAATATTTTAATTGTACCATTAGGAATCTATGGGGGCTTATTGACGACTGTTAGATTACATTCACGGACAATATTCAACGAGATATATCGTATTGGCCTCAAGTATGAGTGTTCCGATTTTAGTGGGTCAGGGCGTACCGGAATAAGTCGCTCATAGGTGCGCCCTCGACAGCGTACCAGCACGCAGGCGACATGGCAAATGTACGCGCGATTACAGTCATTAACCTTCTGTGTATAAGGATAATTATGCTGTGTACTATTTTTTGTAACGAACTCTACGTATATGTTGTACAGTACACCTTTAGTGTATGCATGTAACTTTATTCGCTCACATGGCATTAAAGCTTTTAACGCTACGAATGTAAGGACGATTATTGTTTGAGGAGGATGTGATAAGGAAATGTCAGTGCGTAATTTTTATTCGCATTATGCGTTAACGTGTCAAAGATAATAAAATGCGTGGGGCATTTTAGTCACATCGTCGCTGGATTCTTCTCGTGAAAGTTCATAGGATCGCCACAGAACACTCACAACCTTGTAAAGGTACTTGTACCTTGTATGTTTGTCTTATCTAATCCTGTTATTTAATTATTTGGTCCCTTTGGTTACGGAAGTCAAGAAGCAATTAATTTTTTTTATTAAAGACCAAATTCTTATGGATTTTCGTACTACACTTCGCGGATAACTAGAGATTTGTCATAGATTTCCAGATATAAATGTATATTTTACAAGTTAGCATATTTTTATACAGTTTATTATCATTCCTACGTCATTAAATTCGAGGTTGATTGAAAAGATTGGTCCGTTGGCCGCTAGCAAGGTCGAGGTTCCTTTCTATTATATAATTTTCCATGTTCCTACTGCGATAATAAGGCGGTTGGAGAAAACATAATAGCATAATTAATCTAGTTAGGTAGGTATCTTAACATTATTGTGAGTATTTTTTTTATATTTATGTTAAAATAATTACTTTAGAAGATAGAAGCAACTAAAAAGGGAAAATAATTTAGAAGTAATTTAGCCTTGAAGCCTCAATAGCCCAACGGTTAAAGGTGCGGACTGAAAACTGAAAGGTCGCAGGTTCAACTCTCACCCGTGATTCGAAAAATCAGTTTCGTAGCGCGCATTTCTTCGAACATCTTAACTTCTTCAAAACCATTCACATTTAAAATCACGTTAAAATATTCATAACAGGGCGATGATATAATACTTATAAAGCCGGGGTCCCACGGCGCGATTAACTGACGGGCCGCGCCGGACGAAAATACGAGTCAAGAAAAACGACTCCAAATCACTTTTTAAGCTATTGCATAGCTTCTATCGCGGGCCTTGAGCGTGGAGACCGAATCCAGAAATTCCGTAACGAAAATAACCTCACACGAGACTCCTCTCACCGCTAGATGGCGTTGATAAAAAATGCTATGCAATAGCTTTACCGCGGCAGTCCCCGAGTGCCACACGTCTTTTTTTTAAATACGAACATACATTTAACTTACTTTAAACACTAAGACTATAGACGAAAAGACTTACCTTCCTTTGCACTCATGAAAAGTCGACTTTTTTGCCTTACGTGATGCTAGAATTTAAGCAAAGCTGTACCATAATACAGTCGCTGCTTTGGTACTGCGGAGTCGCTGCGGCATCCTACATGGAAAAAACCGTGGTATGCCGCGACGTCACTTTGCAAAAACTTATCACAATAGATACGAGCACAGTTCGGCCTGGCGGGAGGTTTTGGCCGTGGCTAGTTACCACCCTACCGTCAAATACTTGCCGTCAAGCGATTTAACGTTCCGGCACGATGGCGTGTAGAAACAGATTAGGGGTATGGGTTGAATGTACACTGCCATACCTTTTCCAAGTTAGCCCGCTACCATCTTAAACTGCATCCACACTTACCATCAGGTGAGATCGCAGTCAAGGACTATCTTGTCATGCAAAAAAAAAAGACGTGGGGCACTCGGGGACTGCCGCGGTAAAGCATAGCATTTTTTATCAACGCCATCTAGCGGTGAGAGGAGTCCCGTGTCAGGTTATTTTCGTTACGGAATTTCTGGATTCGGTCTCCACGCTCAAGGCCCGCGATAGAAGCTATGCAATAGCTTAAAAAACAGTCACTTAGACGCCGCAACGCAGCGTGTGGTATCGGCCTTATATGGCGTTGCGATTCAATTCAGCACGCTCACGGCATTAAAATAACTCTGTTATTGCATTCACACTAAAATCACCTTCCAATATGATAACAATAAAGCTGATAATCGAATACAGCAATTTGTAACGTCGATTTGTTTCGCCTATAAGACACGCCTGTAAAAGCACTTAAACTTGAAAATGAAATAAAATGCTACGTATTTCAGCGTGAAATAACATTCCATATTTTTTTTATAGTAAACATTAGAACGATTTATATGAAATCATATTTTTAAAATTGAAAAAAAAAAAACGCTATCATGAGTTCATCAATGCTAAAAAAAGGTAAAAATTTCTATTGTCTTGATAAAAAAATCAAATAGGCCCAAACATACTCAATGGAGTTAAAATTAAAACAAATTTTAATACGGAAAGTACAAATAACTGCTAGAGGCACAAGACCGAAGCCTGTGGAAATCCATGCAAGAGACCTTTGTCCAGCTGTGGATGTATATCGGTTGATAAAGAAGTAGAAGAGGAAGATTATAAAGACCTAGTTAGCAGATTCCTTACTTGTAAAGTTGCGTGGAAGGAATTAGCTTTGCTTCAGCTGATAGCTGTTAGTAGGCTTCGGCTGGTTTTCGAAACCGGTTTATTTGATAATAGTTTGCACAAAAAGAGAAAAGCCACTAGAAAACTGGTCTAATGTATGTATTCGTATTCATACTTAATTTTTCGTATATACTTGCTTACTAATGTCTAGAAAACTGTTAAACTGCTTTGTTATCATAACCATATGCACCTTGTTACATTGTTTATTTACTTACATATTTTGTTCTGCAATTGTATAAAAAAAGTAGAAGAGTTAATATTTGCATAGAATTTAATATTATATTTATTTGCTAGCTTTTGCCCGCGACTACGTCCGCGTACAGTTAGGTTTTTGAAAAGAGAATTCAAATTCAAGTTCAAAATTAATTTATTTCATGTAGGCTAACTTGTAGCTCTTATGACACGTCGTGTCTCTACCACCGGTTCGGAATGCAGATTCTGCTGAGAAGAGCCGGTAAGAAACTCAGCAGTTGCTCTTTTCAAAAAAAAATTTTTTTTTTTACAAAGCTATGTATACAGTGCCTCCACAATAAAGCTTCAAAAATGCAAAAAATGATTGGTTTTTCCGGGATAAAACCCTGTGCGCAATTTTGGTGCTTGCCAGAAACCTTCGGCTTCGGCCAAGACTTTGGCCGAAGATTTGGCCGAAGGTGAGATTATAGGTCGAAGGTGGCCAAAGCTGGTTTGGTCGGACACTATATATTGTCCTCTTTTTACATACTTAATCTGTGTAGCCGATACCAATTTTCCTAAAAAGGAAAGCTCGCTTCGGACGTCATTCAATGTAAACTGACACAAATGGTCCATGTTCCCACTGTTTCTATACCTTCAATTTCTCTTGTTAGTTTATTAGATTGGCATGTAGCTAATGATGTACTTCGTAGTAAAAGTGATTGTCAATACACTGGTTCAGCTAATCTTTTCGCATTGGTTTCGTCCACAGGTCTCGCCCTTTCCAAACCAGCCCCATTTTTTTATATATATGAATAGCTGGCAAACGAGCTGGCGGGTCACCTGTTGTTAAGTGATTACCGCTGTCCATGAACACTTGTAGTACTAGAGGCACTACCAATGCGTTGCCGACTTTAAATAAAACTACGTATACCTACCAACAATATTTAGGAATACCTTATAATATAATTTTAACTTTTTGAGTTTAAAATGTAAAGGCGTAAAGTGAATGTAAAGTTTCGCATAGCTAGAATGTTCATTACGAATTACAAAAACTAAGTGAGTCACTATTAATTATATAGCAGGAAAATATTAATTCACTTTGTGTTTCCCAATTTGGCTTTCCCATTCGGAGTGACGAAACCCACGTGTCCAAGACATGAGGGGCTATACTATATTTCAGTGGTTATCGTTCAGTTTCTAGTTACCTACTCTCTGCCATCATCACCATCATCACGATTAGTATAACCTCAATAGCCCAACGGTTAAAGCTGCAGACCGAAAACCGAAAAGTCACAGGTTCGATCCCCACCCGTTGCACTATTGTGGTACCCACTCCTAATACAAGTTTTCATTTCATACCACGGTATGATCCATCGATTCTATTAGGTACCTATAAATATCAAAAATGAATTCTGCATTTGAAACCTGTTTCCACGCGGAAGCATGTATTATATTGAAATCAGTCTATTATTTGATTACATTTAAAACCAGTATGTACGTATGTTGTAAAGTATTTATAAGATTTGTATATTTATATTGTATTTTTTGCCTATACCGCTTAATCAGAATCGAATTTCCGATCAGTACGTTTGATCAGAAATTATCTGTCTTAATGGTTTTCGGTAAGTAACCGATGCGCTAAGTACGCACTGGAACCATGCTAGGGAAAAACGAAACTAATTAAGATGGTCGAAGGTAGTTATCATCTCTAACTATGCTACAAAAAAAAAAAAGAAACCACGCTCTCAAGCCTATCTGGTCCAGTGGTTGTTCATCGCCAAACAACGTGGCAATGCTGCAAGCTTGATGAGCAATTTTTGAGCCAGGGGCAACCAGGAACGGACTTTTTGAATATTTTGACGATGTGGTGAACAGATATTTTTTTTAATGCTGCTCTTTTGGATGACTGAACTGATTCTTTGGTAGGCGTCAGCTCTTGGATCCCCGGTAGACACGATGACCTTTTTTGAAAGTTAAAAGCTCTTCAAAAAGAGCTTGAGCCCCCGGGCCCCACGGCCCCAGATTCAGATTCTAACCCAGAAAGCAAACGAATTTTTGTTAATGGAAATAATTTTCTTCCATTCCAGTTCCGAAAATGGGGGGCACGAAGACCCTCATATTCCTCCAGCTGGTCTACATCACCACTTGCATGGAGCAGCTGGACATCATCTACGAGTGGAAGCAGCTGGACTTCCAGTTCCTCACGCCGGAGGCTCGGCAGCAGGCCATCGACAGCGGGAGCTTCATACCCGAGAACAACATTCCCATGGGGCTGGAGATATATGGGGACAAGCTGTTTATCACTGTGCCCAGGTGGAGGAGCGGGGTCCCGGCTAGCTTGACCTATGTTAACTTGAAAGGTGAGTTACGTGGTTCGTCATAACTCATATTATTTTCCGATTCGTAAGTACCATGGAATGGTAAAAAATTTAAATAAAATTAAAAATAGCAAAACAAAATCCCTGTATACGATAGGGGACAAAAAAATGTCCCTGTATAAAAAAATACCTATTCTTCTTGCACGAAGTGCGAACGCAACCTATCAAAACTAGCTTATTTTTTATCAGTTTCTACGTTTTCTTTTTGATACAAACTACTCATATCCTCAGTATGATAGGTAATATTTTATACGGGTTTCAGGCTTTCTGATCATGTTCATCTGCAGATGAAGAGATCCCGGATTCCATTGCCGGGTCTGGCCAAAAAACCTGTTAGATTTTTCTGTCAAAAAATTCTCCTGAAATACGTACCTACTCGTAAAGTCGTCGGTCCTGCGCCTGATCTCTCACTGGTCTTCTCGGATTTCCGTCGCATCGGACTATTATGGGTGTGAGGGAAAAGAGAGTTTACCTGCACACATTTGAGCGCTATCATATTTCCCGCTATGTCTAACCTCTGTTTTACTGTTGTCTTTTGTGCCTGTGTGGCCGCCGTGGCCAGATTCGGTCGGGAGGGCATTTTTATAATATTTCTTAATTTAGTTAACGATGTCGGTTGGGTCATCTCGCGCGGCAGAGGCTGGGGACGGTTGGAGGTGACCCGCTATATCGATTTATTCGTAATGCCCTTTTTGGGCGCGCGATCATTACGAAGGCATCTAGACCGGTTCTTGACCACGCAAGATTCACTCGAAAATTTCGCGAATCCCATAATTTGTGAACAAGGCTTCATCCTCATAATGCTTTATTGGCCTTTGGTCGTGGTTTCACCTAGGGTTGTACACTTTTTGTACAACAAGTAAAGCATGTCACGGTCAGAGAAGAAAATGAGCGATACGAATTTGTTTATCTATAGGTACTACTTATAATAAAACTGTAACGGGACGAATTCTGTACATTCAATGTATTTTGAAAATTTTAATCGGCGGATGCTTAATTTATTTATCGATATTGAGCCCAAAACAATTTTGTTTAAGTTTTCGTCTGTCCCTCTTTCTGTACGCGCATCCGGCGAAAATTACTGAACAGATTTGAATGAAATTTGGTATAGTGGTAGCTGATACTCCGGGTCAATAGATATATAGAATACTTTTTATTCTAATGAACAATAAGGTTTATCCGGGATAGGAGATGAAAGATTTTGTTAATTTTGCTCCATAACTTCATGAAATCTAAACCGAATTTGATAATTCTTTTTTTATTATAAATTGTGTTCTATTGGAAATATTTTATTCAATTTTAGTGAAGATCTACTAAATATTATCGAAGATAGAGGACATAACTTCTCGCGGATAGTAGCAAGTCACTGTAACTTTTTCCACGCGGACGAAGTTGCTGGAATCAGCTAGTCCTCAAATAATTTACCTTGGCCACAACACATATGCACGATAGATTTTTTGATATGTAAATGAAAACAAAAATATATAATTTATTTAACAAAAATTACAAGAGCAAATCAACATCTTGAAGGTATATTATATCACTCAGTTTTTATAACAAATAGTATATGTAGGTATGTATATTTATTATTTATTGTAAGCCGTAGAATAATAATGCTTATTATTAAACAATAAACAATAAGTGTTATATCGCAAAGATATCTTCCAGCGCAGAATATAACTCATAATTATGTCCATAAGCGGAAATAAATAGGAACAAATTATTTATTGTCTTCAATCAAGTGGCTTTGTAGCCTGATGTTGAGATCTATAGAGCGTGCTCCGACTTAGCTTGGACTTGAGATAGAGTTAGAACGAGACACAAATATGCTCTGACAAAAATCTGTCTCGTTTTAACTCTGTCTTGAGTCTGAGCAGAGCGACAGTCTGTAGATTTTAGCCTGAGTGCGGCCGCAGAAGTTAATTCTTATTGTGAATTTCTGACTGCTATCTATCATCAAGCACCTTAAACTTTAACCTCTTATTGTACCTATAATTTATTAGATGATGCCCGCGACTTCGTCCGCGTAGATTAAAGCTTTTCAAAATCCCGCGGGAACTATAATTTTTTTCGGGACAAAAAGTAGCTTATGTTTTAATCCAAGGTATAATCTATCTCCATTTTAAATTTCAGCCAAATCGGTCCAGTAGTTTTGCGTGAAAGAGTAACAATTTCACACATTCACACATCCAAACTTTCGCCTTTATATATAAGTATCTATGCTTTTAACTGAAGGAGCTAGTACAATATATTTACAGGACTCCAAGCTAGGGTACCTATCCACTAATATTATGGTCTTCGCTTACATAATGGTTGCTACATGACCCCTCATCGTTGTATAAATATTCAGTTACCAATGTCAAGTTTTCTGACATTTAATTGTTAAATGAAAGTTACTTCCTACTTCGCGTTCACTTTCTGAATGTCATAAGCGTAACTCACACCGCATACTCATCAGTCATCACCCACCATATCATAATATTATTGAATTTCTAACGATAAATAATGAATCACAAATACTTGTCACTTGTCAGGTCACAGGAAAGTTGTCGTTTACATGTCCTGTGTCCTATTAAATACGTCTTATTTTGATGGGAAGTGATTATATGGTCTACGGAATATTCCAGTCTGGGAATTATCTATTTCGCTTTACATTTTAGTTCACTGTAAAAAGACAAGAAACACCTCTCTGGATGATATCCTCAAAATTCAAATCAAGAAGGAAGTTGGTTAAAAACTTAACTACGGAAAATTTAAAACAATCATATCAAAAATTTGTGCTATAATCTCGATTTAATTAATATGTTTTATAACACATAGTTTAAATTTTTGCAATGGCAAATCCAAAAATACGTACAAATACGTAGTTACCATTGTATTACAGCATTAGAACGCATTGTACTACATTCGAAATTGGTAGGATATCGAGGAAATATGGCGGTATTTTGCTGTTCGACGGTGATTAAAAATATCCTTTCTTTTTTGCAGATAACTCGACGAAATCACCAAGACTAATCCCCTACCCAAGTTGGGCTGCCCACCAGATAGGATCGGATGGAAAACCAGAAATCGTCTCACCCTTCAGAATCAGAGCTGACAAGTGCGACCGCCTTTGGGTATTGGACAATGGGAAAATTGGAAATTTAGAGAACAAGACAACTGTATTCCTCCCATCTCTAATAATTTATGATTTAAAGACAGATACTCTCATCAGAAAATACGTTTTCCCTGAAGACCAAGTGAAGGAAGAGTCTGGCTTTGCGAACATCGCTGTCGAAGACACGGATTGTGAGAAAACTTATGCTTACGCCGCTGATTTAGGGAAACCAGGCATCGTTGTTTACTCATGGGAGAAGAACGAGTCGTGGAGAATTACTCATCACTTCTTCCACCCAGATCCTTTGGCGTGTGATTTTAGCGTCAAAGGACACAACTTTAGTTGGACAGACGCCATTTTTGGTTTAGGATTGTCAGCGCCAAACCCAGATAACTTCAGCACTCTGTACTTCCACCCGATGGCGAGTTACAATGAGTTCGCAGTATCTACAGAATACTTGAGAAACCAGTCAGTTGCTGATGCTAATTTTGATGCTTTCAAATTACTAGGGAGTAGAGGACCAAACGCCCAATCCAGCGCTTCATTCGTCGATCCAAAAACCGGAGTTCTTTTCTATTCTTTAGTGAATCTAAATGCTGTCGCTTGTTGGAGAACAACTAATAAGGAATACCTGATGAAGAACCAAGGAAGAATTTACATGGACGACATGAAAATGATATATCCAACCGACATTAAAGTTGATTATAACGAGAACCTATGGGTGTTGTCGAATAGAATGCCAATTTGGATGTACGCTAAACTGGACCCTAATGAGTTCAACTTCAGGGTTTTCTCTGCTCCAGTTTTAAATGCAATCAGTCACACAGCCTGTGACGTCACCCCGAGACTTGATATTTTGGACAAGTTTGTGAATAAAGTCAAGAATGTAACTAATAAAATTGCAAACAAAATTAATCCTAATTCAGGTGTCCACAATACTCCATTATCTTTCGCATTTGTTGTGTTATTAACTTCAGCTGTTTCATTATTAATGTGATTGGATTGTACAAAATTTTAACATAATAGCTTTTTAAGATTTACTTATAAGTTTTCGTTCCGGTGTTTTTTGGATGAAAACTCTCGACGTTTCTAATAAGGACTTTGAAATAGTCATTGCAAATGTTATAACTGTAATTTATGTAAAGTCGGTAATTGACGACTATAATTTTATGATAAATATCATAGGCTACTTTACAGCATAAGCATATAATGCAGTGCCCAAGATATGTACTATAGTTACAAAACTGTCTTTATTGATATATCATTACATATTGCAAGCTTTTCCTATGCCGTCAATAGTATTGTATCTACACGCACGAAACCCTTTACGTTTTAAATCCTCACAAGCATAAGTTTTGAAACACGTCTAGGAAATTTAATTATTTTTCCTGAAACAACCAGGGACACATAAAACAGGAGTCAATAGGCTAAAATCTAGAAGATCGAAATCCGCAATCCGGATTACATTTTCGATCTACGATCTATTCGATCCTGTCGTAAAGCGTGTCAATTAAACATGTATTATATCCCACTTATATCCTAACATTATTTTTATCATTTAGCTTTAGGATTACATTACATTAGGTTATCTCAAAGCCCATGTCTGGTGCTGTTTAAAGCTATCATTAGACGTATTAACGTCTTAACAGACAAAATGCTTGGCAGTTTAATTAGATCTTGAATTGAGACGCAATGTGAACGATGTTGGCCATTCATCTAGGATTCCTCAAGTGGAAAGTCTAAAGGCATTTTGGCAGGTACAAAATATAATTTAAGAAATATACTCTCCGAGTGTGTACCATCTTTGTACATACTCAATGAAAAATACTTAGTTGTTGCCAGTTAATTGACATGCGAAACGGAAGCGAAACTACCTGTAGTACGCAGAGATTTGGTCGTATGTCTCTTTCTCGCTTTTCACCCGATTGAACCACGCAAAGGAGGGTATAATGTTTATCAGTCTATGTGTGTATGTATGTGGCACTCTGGATGCCAAACGCATGGACCGATTTTGATGATTCTACGTCAATCAATTTGTGTTAATCTTGAGAGAGTCACTAAAGACATCACAGTAATCAAAATTCAATATGGCGACCACCAGACACTAGATATTGTGAAAAAGATAAAAATGAAACTACATATGTTAAGTGGCATATCGTTGAATAGGTATTTGAAAATCATTGTTAGGTTTGTTTGATGATTTTTCATTTTAAATGACTATTTACGATCTATGTTAATTTAAAATTGTTCAGTTGATTTCCTTTAAAGCAGTGGGGTTTTTCAATTGCTTGTTTCGGTGACTTTTTCGGAAACAATAATGGCGAAACAGAACGTGAAATTGAGTGGGAAAGAGGCGACGAGTTGAGGGTCTTAGTACACCTCCTTGCGACAATAGCTGCGGAACGAAAGAGATTACGATGCATATAGTTTAACATCTGCGGTATGTGTGTTTCGCTATAATTTCGCATTTGTTTCGCATGGAAATGTTATTATGCTCTTCTATTCCACTGACCAATAGCCTAAGGGAAGACCAAGTTTTAAACGTTACCTTTATTTATTGTGATTTTGTACAGAATAAATGAGTTTGTGTGTACTTACTTAAAGATTGTGCCTTGTTCGAGTGATATTAACTTAATGATTAACTAATTAAGTTAATGATAGCATTGTTTTTTATTTTGTAAATAATACTTATTTGTGATAGATAATAAAGGCCTGAAATAACTTAAAATGTTTTTATTTCGAACTAGCGATCCACGACGCTGGCGTATAAAGGGTTTTTGTATACCTACATACTATAGTTTAGAGTAAGTATGACTGTATTCCTTAAGGAATACCTACATACTGCAATCTGTATGTACAAATATAAAGGAAGGCAAGCATAGGTATACTATGATAAAACTAGTTATTAATACATAAGTAAAATTCTTACCGACTTACCGACTGTTTATTGACAAACATGGTAGGTAGCTAGTTATGTAAAATCAATTAATAGTGAACGGAAACAATAATATTATCTTAGTTAGATAAAGTAAACAACTTCAGTCTCGTTAATATCACACGGAATTATTTGCTTTTACTTACATTTTATTGACACTTTCTACTTTCTCCAATAATAATTGTCGAAACATCTAGCGCCACCTGTTGATGAGTTCTTAAACTGCTATCTAAACTAGCTGTGGCCTTTGTATCTTTCCATATAGCTACTAGATGGTGCACCGGTCCGTCCTAGTTCCATTTCAGCTTTATTATTATTCCCCTGAAAAAAAGAAGCCTGGATATGTCCGACATAAAATATCTGTGTCTTTCTTGAAGAGTGATAACAAAAAAAGCTTTACAAGGCACTTAAAATATTGCTTAAAAGGTCTTCTCAATCGGTCACTCTTGTCAATGTGTTCGTGGCCGCTAAGATAAAAAGTAAAAAAGTTCAAAAATAAAAATTTTAGATTGTTGTCTAAATATTATAATACGTACTTATATAAATCCAATTTATAATATCATTTTATGCTTTTGTCGTTAGGTTCATTATATTGGCGATAAATTGAATTACAGCTTAATAATAGCAAGGGTAACAATATAATTTCAATTAGATCAGGACATGTCTTTAAAAATCCTAAAAATTCTTAGGGCCTATTCACCATGCCCAAGTTAAGTTTAACTACAATATGGGGTTTAATTAGGTACAATATGGGGTTATTCCAGAGGCGCACCAATAAGTTCCTGAAATGCCGGCAACGCATCGGTGGTGCCTCTGGTACTACAAGTGTTCATGGGCGGCGGTAATCACTTTCCATCAGGTGACCCGCCAGCTCGTTTGCCCGCTATTCATATAAAAAAAACCGACGAATAACTTTGACTTTTTGTATTGGTAATGTGTTTAATTTATCGTTCGAGGATGGTGAAATAATGAAATATGTAGCTCTTAATGTTAAGTAGATGGATAGGTATATTATTTTTCACACACACGTAATAATAATTATAGCCATGATAGCATGTCTTAGCGGTTTCCTAAAATGATGTGCCTATACATATTATAACATACCTACTTATCACGGTTTTTCAATTTTATTAAATCACAATACTTACCACAAAAAAATGATTAAAAAAAAAGTTATTTCGAAAATGAGATTCGTGTGAAGACTAATCCTTGAAAGCCGAAACTTATATACACCATTTTTATAACCAACAAAATTAACAATTTATTATCTCGAATTACCTATAGCTATACCTACCATAAATATACCTAGATAACCAAAGCCCTGACGGGGTTTTGTTATTATATTTTCCGAAGTTTCCTGGGTCAGAAGTGGAATCAATCAATATGTTTGTTGATTGAATACACTTCTATAACGATGTCGGTTAAAGTAGAAGAAACGGTACGTTACTTACTATTACTTGCTGATAATGGGTAGTATATAAAAGGCAATTTTGAAAGTTGTCGACTTTGTATTTTATTGTTTTTCTTTTTGCATTTCACTAGGGCGCGTGAGCTTTACTTGTGGTTACTCGTGTACATGCAAATTGCGTAAGTATGCGTGCCTGTCAGAAGCCAAGGGGAAAGCGGTCAGGCGCGAGCAAGCTCTCGCTCACAATTTTACACATACGACACACACACAACCATGAGCCACGCGCCCTCGTGAATTAAAAGAACTAGAAAGAACTATACTTTTTGTTATAGAAGTACGTAAATGAACTTATTAATGAATATTTATATATTATAAAGAAGAAGAAGAAAGAAAATAAGTATATTCATAAATAGTTCTTCTTGTTCTTCTCAGAAGGAAGAGTTGCCTGTGAGTTTAAAGCAACAATGTGCAAAATGCTTCCAAGGAACCAACTGCCTCAAGACTGTTGTCATCCTAATGTGTCTTCTACTGGTCGTGCAACAGGTAAGTACGTAGATACCTAAGCTCGGTTTTTTTAAAACCAATAAACTTAGTGCATAATAAAAATAGAATTTTTACGTTTATTATTACGTTTATTTATCCGACTTGAAACGCCACTACAAAGTAGATCAATTGTGATTAAAAAATTTTAAGAGTCCCCTCGATTTCTCCAGGATCCCAACATCAGATCCTGATTTGATGACAATGGAACCAGCTGGGAAGTATACCCTTACAAACAAAAAAGAATTTTTCAAATCGATCCAGGCGTCTTCCAGTAATCGGGGAACATACATAAAAAAAAAAAACCGACGAGTTGAGAACCTCCTTCTTTTTTGGAAGTCGGTCAAAAATTGATTCGAGTCAATAGCTTAGGTAAAATCCTTTCCATTCGAAACCATTGGATGTTCAGTGTTCTCTAGCTGATGATATGCTAGGTGATCTCTCGCACAGATAGTATCGTGCATCGGGAAGCTGATCGACAAGCCGATCACCACGTACACGCACTTCGACTACAACAAGACTATCACCTACCCTAGCGTCACCTTCTGCCGGGAGCCGCCCTACAAGGGGGACAAGCTTGAGGTGAGTTAATCATCAGCGTCCTGAGGAAGTTTTTCTTTCCGTTGCGACAGTAGATTTTATTAGAGATGACCAACTTTCGCACTATTAAGGTATATTAGGTTTAATTAGGGTTGCCAGCTCTGCGAGTTGCGAAACTGCGGGGCACATAGTTCGAAGAGTCGATGGGGTCCCAAGGTGCTGGAGTGGCGACCCCGCACCGGGAAGCGCAGACCTCCCACTAGGTGGACCGATGACATCAAACGAGTCGCAGGGAGTCGCAGAGCGCCGCTGCATTCACGCGGTGCAAGTCCGAGACCTGTGTAGGTCCATGTAAGAGACTTATGTCCAGCAGTGGACGTATATCAGTTGATAAGGAAGAAGGGTTGCCAGACCGGAAAATCAAAATATCTGAACAAAATTACAGTGTCAGGATTATGGGGTGGTTGACTGGAGAAATGAATATTACGAGACAAAATTTAAATTATATTTTTAAAACTAGCGGACCCGACAGACGTTGTCCTGTCTTAACTATGAATATTGAAACTCCCCTTTTTACCCCCTTGGGGAGAGAATTTTCAAAAAATGTAAAATACGTAATTCTTTATTTTTGATCAAGAGCCAAAATATCAAGTTTCATAAACATAACTTGAAAAATAACTTGAAGAACGAAGGACTATCATACAAACATTCAACCCCTATTTAATACCTTAGGGGGTAGAATTTTTAAAAACTGTGAAACACCTACTTTTTTGTTTTCAATTTAAAGCCTAAGTACCGAATTTTATGGGTATAGCTTGAAAAATAACGGAGTTTCATACAAACTTTAACCCCCCTTTTTACCCCCTTGGGGGGAGAATTTTCGAAATATGTAAAATACGTAATTCTTTATTTTTGATCAAGAGCCAAAATATCAAGTTTCATAAACATAACTTGAAAAATAACTTGAAGAACGAAGGACTATCATACAAACATTCAACCCCTATTTAACCCCTTAGGGGGTAGAATTTTTTAAAAGTGTGAAACACTTACTTTTTTGTTTTCAATTTAAAGCCTAAATACCGAATTTTATGGGTATAGCTTGAAAAATGACGGAGTTTCATACAAACTTTAACCCCCCTTTTTACCCCCTTGGGGGGAGAATTTAAAAAAAATGTAAAATACGTAATTCTTTATTTTTAATCAAGAGCCAAAATATCAAGTTTTATAAACGTAACTTGAAAAATAACTTGAAGAACGAAGGACTATTATACAAACATTCAACCCCTATTTAACCCCTTAGGGGGTAGAATTTTTAAAAACTGTGAAACACGTACTTTTTTGTTTTCAATTTAAAGCCTAAATACCGAATTTCATGAGTATAACTCGAAAAATGACGGAGTTTCATACAAACTTTAACCCCCCTTTTTACCCCCTTGGGGGGCGAATTTCGAAAAATCCTTTCTTAGTGCTCGCCTACGTCATAAAAGGAACCTACTGTCAAAATTTCAAGTTTCTAACTTCAGTGGTTTAGGCTGTGCGTTGATCGTCAGTCAGTCAGTCAGTCAGTCAGTCAGTCAGTCAGTCAGGACAAGCCTTTTTATATAATTATTATTATAGATTAAAAGCCTAAAACGTTAGCATATCAGTCAGTGAAGTACCAGACGCTGTGTAGGTTTGGCTCTAGGTTGGTCAGGTCAGTGCAAACATTTTCATGTTCTTGTTATGTTTTTTAGTACATTTATAGATTTCAAAAAACCTAACTCTACGCGGACTATATCGCGGGTCAAAGCTAGTGATAAGTAAATGAGTAAGAAAGTTAGGATAAAGATGAATAGTAGGCGATTATAATAATTTACTAGTTATTCCCGCGACTTCGTTCGCGTGGATTGAGGTTTTTTATTCCCGCGGGAACTCTCTTATTTCCGGGGTTAAAAAGTAACCTTTGTGTTATTCCAGACTATAATCTATCTCTGTACCAAATTTCAGCCAAATCGGTTCAGTTGTTGCGACGTAATTGAGTAACAAACATCCATATATCCAAACTTTCGCATTTATAATATTACTAGAAGCCCGCGCCGACTTCGTCCGGGTTGAAAATTTAAATATTTGTTTTTACGGGACTGATCGCACAGAGCTTCTTATAGGAGACGATTGTAAATAAGATCACCACAGGAACCAGAGAATCTCCCGCGCCGAAACCCGCCCCCGTGCACCGCCCCGCCCGCCGGCCGACATCATTTTATTATTTTGTCGTGCGGAAATAATAATTTTCCGATAACTCCTATGATATTTATTTAAATTGTATAGTGTAGAGGGCAAATATGTTCTAAATTAAATACTTACGATAATAAACATATTTATTTAGATATAGATTGACATCACATCGGTTAAAGAAGCTTCGAAAATAATTCATTATTTTTAATCAAAATTTGAAAGATAGAAATGGTTACTGTAAGTTATCCTTAGAATATAGACATATGCTATCGCGGACTTTTTTTAGAACTCTTTAAGAGGAACAATTCACCCATACATCATTTTCATCCAATAGCAGTATTTAACCCAGCGCACGCCTTGAAAACGTTTAAGAGTCAAAAAATTTCCGACTTCCTTAACAAATTTGCACATAATATCTAGCCATAATACTTTATGAGCATAATATATAGCCTATAACCATCTGGAATAATGTACCTTTGAATTGGTAAAAGAATTTTTGAAACAGGTGCGGTGGTTCCAAAGTTTGCTCCGGACATACATACAAACTCACAAAATTCGCACTCTCTCTTTATTATAATAGTATAGATAATAGGATTATGTTTTTTTAAGAAACACAACTTATATTGGCATCCACGGTACACTTCCCCGTGGAGATCGTTCAACTTCTCCAGCATCCCTTTGGACCAGTTGTGGGAAGAGATCACGTATAATCAAAACGATTACTTCGTTCAATATGGACTTGACAGACTTGCAGACAGTGAGTGCCTATTTCCTACTTTTTTTCAAAATCAAAATTACTTATTTCATCTAAGCCAAACCTAAGACAAAAAAAGACATCTCAAGACTCTATCCTAGGTTCGGAATGTAGAATCTGCTGTGAAGCTGGAATTCCAATTGCACAAAATTAAAAAATGTTTAAAACCACATTCGTCGAGGTTATTACAAAGTTAATGACAAAGTTGCATGGACTCAATCGGCTTAGCATCCAACTGCCCACAAGATAGTGTAATAACTTATCACCTTGCAACATTAACATACATTAACTTTGTAATATTTTGTTATGAAAAGAGCAAAGCTGCTGAATTTCTTGCCAGCTCCTCTTAGCAGAATCTGCATGCCGAACCGGTGGTAGATTCTCAACGTATCATAAGAGGTACAAGTTTGCCTACTTGAAATAAATAATTTTGAATTTTGAAGTGTCGCCAAGGAATTAGCAGTTGTTCTTTTCATAAGAGAAAAGTTGTGAAAGAAATTATGTATCACAATTCACGCTGTCTTGTGGACAGCTGAATGCTAAACCACTTGCTTTCATGCTTTGTCATTAAGAAATTAATTACTTGTACGTATGATAGGCTGTTCGGAAAGCAGATTCTCCGAGTACTAACTGCTGCCAAGAATTCATTAATTGTGCAATAAGCCTTAAAAAATGTGTTTTCACACATTGTATGGCCATTGATCTGTCGTCGTACTTTTTACAGGGGATTTAGCTCTTTAAAGATATCTTCAAGCTGTTAAATTGGGGTACTTTTGGGTCCCTCTCTTCTCTGTCTTTATATTTAGAGGCTGGTTAATAAAAAGTTTTAATTAAAATAGTATTTTTCTTCTTCGTTTTATTTAAACCAACCCTCTTGCTACCACAAACGGTTGTTTTTCCTATTATCAGATGTGAAAATAACTCCAGTGGTGGGTTTTATGGGCGGCCGCTGTTACACCATATCGCCTAAAGTTCCGGACATCAAGGCGAAGGCTACTCGAAAATACGGTTACTCTGTCACCCTACAGCACTACGCTTCAGACCTGGAGTCACCGACTGGTATAGTTCCTCCAGGGTACCATGTTTACATTCATTACGGAAGGGAGCCGTATACAGGTATGCCTATTTTGGTAATCCCATTTCTAGTGAAACCACTTGACAAATTGGTTTGAATCATGGAACTTGGTTGTCTCAAAATGCGGACTGAAACCACAATAGTCGTAGGTTCGAACCCCACTGCGTTGCGTGAAGTCGTCCGATTTGCATTTAGATAGAGTGGTGGATTCCTTAACCTTCTAATTATGGTAGCTAGTCACGGAAAAAGCCTCCCCCCCTCCTATAATTAAGAGTTGTTTGCAGAAGTTGAAGTGTACAACGGTGGGTTGGTGGACTACCTATACGTGAACACTGGGGAAATGGTGCACGTCAAGCTGAAGGTAGACGAGTATGTGATGATCAGCAAGGAGGACGACCCGTGCACATATGCGGCCAACTATAGTGCCAATACTGTAAGTAAATTCTTGGCGGTTTCTATCAGACTTTTCTCTCGATGAAACGACCGCAACGACTGAACAGATTTGGCTGAAATTTAACACAGAGATAGATTATAGTCTGAAATAGGACATAGGTTACTTTTTATCCCGGGAAATAAGCGAGTTCCCGCGGGAATAAAAAACCTTAATCCACGCGAACGAAGTCGCGGGTATCAACTAGTCTTAATATATAAAAGGCAAAGGTGACTGACTGACTGATCTATCAACGTACAGCTCAAACCACTGGACGGATCGGGCTGAAATTTGGCATATAGATAGCTATTATGACGTATGCATCCGCTAAGAAAGGATTTTTGGAAATTCAACCCCTAAGGGGTTAAAATAGGGGTTGAAACAATCGAACTTAACGTGAGCGAAGCCGCAGGAATAAGCTAGTAAACAATAAATGAAATAAAATAAACTGAAAAAATAATGATACTTTGGCGGTCTTATTAGTAAGAAGCAATCTCTAAACAAAGTTTGTCTTTCAGTGCACAACACAATATGTGTCTGAGCTGGTGGCGAGGCGGGTTGGCTGCTCCGGACCCTGGATGAGCAGCAGCTTGCCGCATTGCACCAACTTTCAGGACATGAGAGCTCTGATCTCCAATTACACATGGTAGGATTTTTACTTCAACTTCTTTAATGTTTATCATTTTGTAAACCATAATATTATTTTACTATCCTACTAAACGAATCCTATTATCCTATTTCCTATTAATATTATAAATGCGAAAGTTTGTATGTTTGTTACTCAATCACGCCGCAACGACTGAATTGATTTGACTGAAATTTAGCACAGAGATAGATTATAGTCTGGAATAACACACAGTCTTTTTATCCCGGAAAATAAGAGAGTTCCCGCGGGAATTAAAAAACCTTAATCCAAGCGAACGAAGTCGTGGCTGGATCACGCGTCATGCTCGTGAACAGGTGCCACCAACGGGAATGGGTCTGCTTTTGTCTGCCTGTCTTAACATGTATTGGATTGTTTTGCATTTTTGAAACTTCATTGTGGAAACACTGTATACATAGCATAGTATTGTTACCTATTGAATTTTTATTGAAAAGAGCAACCGCCGAGTTTATTGCTGCCTCTTCTCGGAAGGAACGGCATTCCGAACCAGTTGTGGATTCATCGAAGATTCAAAAGCACTTGTAAACGTTTATTTGAATAAAAAATATTTCTATTCTAAAAAAAAAATATTTATATTCTATTCTTAATCAGGCCTTACTATAATACTAATAACAATGTTTTTCTAGGTTCTACCAGAACCACGACAGCCACAGCTGCCCTCGGTTCTGTCGCTCGCTGCTCTACACCGCGTTCGTGACGGACAGACAGAGGAACTACACCTGGGACGACCAGGATACCCACAAACCCGAGTCTGCGGCGGACGCTAGGTTACAGACAACTGTGAGTGGTTCTTTCTTTTCTAAACTCATCAGCTGCTACACACGTTAGACGGGCTGCTCTTGTTGCTTTAAAATGTAAATGATAAAAAAGCGTGGATATAATTCGCTCCAGTGATTCATAAGACAGTAATAACTATCCTGTGTTCAATAACATTTGTAAAATTTTTATTTTATTGAAAAGAGCAACCGCCGAGTTTCTTGCTGGCTCTTCTCGGCAGAAAAGGCATTCCGAACCAGTGGTAGATTCATTGACGATTCAAAAGTGCTTGTGAAAGTTTATTTGAATAAAAAATATTTCTATTTCTATTTTTAAAATCTAAAACTAATTAAATTAAAATGATTACTTCTGGATCCGGAATATGGTCGCTAACTATGGGTCTCATAAGAATTGAGCGCGATTGAGGGAGCGGAGTGATTCTGCCAGATCAAATTAGAAATGAAGAGATCCGTAGGAGTACCAAAGTAACTGGCATACTTAAATCAGCGATTTGCGAAGCTGACGTGGATAATAGGGGCAGGTATATATTGCGAAAAAGTTATGGTCGTTGAGGTCCCAAGTTGCTGGAGTGGCGACCCCATACCTAAAAGCGCAGTATTGGCAGACCATACACTAAGTGGACTGACAACATTGGAGGAGTCACAGAAATCCGCTGAATACAGGCGGCGTAAGACCAAAAGACCATGCAAGAGACCTTTGTCTAACAGTGGACGTCTGTCGATTGATAAAAAAGAAGAACATTCAATTGAATAAAAATAAATATAAAATAATTTCAGATATACCTGCATTTCAACAACATGATGATCTCGGTATACGAGGAAAAACACACCTATGATTGGAATTTATTTTTGTCGGACCTTGGAGGGAGTGTCGTAAGTTATCTAATTATTCTGCTCAACACACGCTATTACCTAGTATTTACTTAAAATAAGATCGATTATTTAGATTTTAAGCATCACCGCCTCGAGAGGCAAATGGATAAGGTAAATGATGGAGAGGAAAAAAAAGATACCGGCCGAATTGATAACCTCTTCCTTTTTGGAAGTCGGTTAAAAAGGGAAGGGAAATCATCTTATTATAGAGGACCAACACAAAATAAAAGGTATCTGGAAGAATAGAGAAGAAATAAGTGGTTATTTTGGTTAGAGATAAAACGAAGTTTGCCAACCATCCGGAGTGGATTTCAGTTAGGTAAGTAGTTTACTATTACAAAACTTGAAGGAGAAGTAAAAAATCGCAGGTAAAACAACCGTTAAGAGTGGAAAATATTACTTTATGTGCAAATAGTCTATTTTCACCAGTAGATCTTAAGAAGATGGTGGCAACAAGAAGGTGAAATATGCGCACAAAAACTTTGTTATGTAAAATAAAATGTACGTGAATGAATTTGTTAGTAAGAATACGTCTTAGTGGTGACTCAGCATAGAACACAAATAAAGAGAAGGAATAATTACAGTTTCCAGTCAGAAACAGAGAAGCCGTGGTGAAACAGATGTTCCCTGTTTCATTCACATACATCTTACATGTAACAACATTGTGTCTTTCGTGTTAAAAAATTTTGCTACCAATAAATTTAACATTTTGTTAACATAACATAGCACCCCAGAACAACACTCCAAAAATAACTCGGAAACGCGAAATGAAAATTTGCCTGTAGGGTGGCAGAAATTGGAATTATATCTGTAAAAAACTCCAGGTTTAATGTAAAGGTTAACTGCGTAGCTAATTTTTATGCCAGAGACGAAAAAAGAATATTTTTTTATCTTGAAAAATTAAAGAGTTTTATAGGATGCTTACACTCCTTAATGTAATAACCACTAATAAATAACAGATATGCAGACAACAGCATATATAATATAGTATATTATAAATATATAGACTACTAGCTTTTGCCCCCGCGACTTCGTCCGCGTGGAATTAGGTTTTGGGGTGGAATTTTCAAAAACTGGGACACACGTACTTCTTTATTTTTAACTGAAAGCTCAAATACCAATTTTGATGGAAACAGCTTGAAAAATGACGGAGTTTCATATAAACTTCCATCCCCTATTTAAACCCCTTAGGGGTGAAATTTCCAATAATCCTTTCTTAGTGTGCACCTACGTCATAAAAGAAACCAACTGTAAAAATTTCAAGTTTTTAACTTCTGTAGTTTAGGCTGTGCGTTGATATCTCAGTCAGTCAGTCAGTCAGGACTTTGAATTTTATATATATAGATAGAGAGATAGAATTGCGATGGAGTCTAGATATATTTGACGTGTGATAAAGATCAGCCAATAAAGTGTATTCACTTTCCTTTCTCTTAACCATGCCTGGGTTTTATTAGAAATCTTGTTCGAAGCAATGGAGCAAAAGAAGCCATGTGTTTTCTACACGGAATGTTCATAACTTCCCAAACTTAGGTACAATAACTAAGTTAGGAAGTTGTCATAATCATCATCATGTTAGTCTTTTGACGTCTGGACATAGTTATCTAATGAGCACCACCACCTCTGATACTCAGTTCACCCTTCCTTATTCAGCGTCTTCTGTCCTCTCTAACCATCTTGCCGATAAAAATCTTTTCTGACATTGCAATTTTACCTTAGAGGCATCCTTCTAACTACTTGACGATCATCTGTTCTAGCTATTCAGCTATTCTAGGTACACTAGAATACATCCCACGTCATAGAACGTCAGCTTTTACGTAAATTCAACATTTCTCACCGTACCTAATGCAACCTATTGGATATCTGACGTTCCACAAATAAACAAGTGTATTGAACATGTTTACGAGGCTTCCCACTTAATCCTAGACTCAATGCATTGTAGAGTTTAGGATTACGTCTCACACTGAGACACCTACAGAAAATTTAGGCCATAGAGTAGCTGAATCCACGCTAACCAAGTGCAGACTTCATACACCTTTGAGAACCTTGAGGAGAACACAAGCGTACAGTTTTCCTCACGATGTTTCCAATTTCATTGCTTAATAAAACACATAAATTATTTCCAAAATTCAGAAATCTTTTGAAGAATGGGGGCAGTGTCGATGCGAGATGAAACTGGTACGGTACGGAAATAAAACATTAGGTCAGCCATCCGTCAGCTGTATTTTTCTTTTCTTATGTAGAGAAATGTTCTGGTTCTTTGGTTCAATGAGATCGTCACAATCGTTATTGTAAACTGAAGCTGAAACACTTACTTGTAACCCAATAGATTTATAAATACATATCAAAAATTCCGGTGCCGGCGGGATGATGATAGATAGATGTCGCTAACAGTTGCTATAAAACTGATTGAAAAAGTAGATACATATCACTAATTTCGTGGCTGACGTGTGGTTCGCCGTGGTGTAACGGATAACACACTCGGGCGCGATTCCCAGAGAGATGTGGGTTCGAATCCCGCCGGCCCCGGAATTTTTGATATGTATTTATAAATCTATTGGGTTATTTCCTTTAAGTGTAGGTTAACACTTCAATAAAAAATTAAAAACTTACTTGTAATTTTGTAGAAGAGGTTTAATATACTCAAAAACCAACCAACATGTGACTCTTATGACCAGTCTAGAGTCCAGTGGTACTAGATCGGAATGATCTTACTGAGAAAAGTCGCTTCTCACACCAGGGAAATATTCACGTGATCTTTAGCTTTGGATAGTAGTAAGTAGTACCTATTACTCTAGGTAGTAGTAATAAGTTTGTTTAAAAATGACATCATTACCAATAACTAACTCATTATGTGCAATTGTTGAAGAATAAAGAATTTGCCTGCTTTGCCTATGGTAACTCAGAAGGCAGTTTCAGCAGCTGAATGCGATATACGTTATAATCTGGCGTAATTCCAATATTCGTTTCGCCCTGGGCACGTTTCTAAATGAACTGGTCGCTTTTCTAATGACTCATTGGAAATTCTTCTTTAGACACAATATTTACGATACCTCATTATTATACGCCCTGTTTGAGAATTCAAATAATCAGCGGTTATAGTGAAATTCAAAGGTGATTTGGGTTATGGTATGAACAATAGTTTAACTAGGGAGTTTTATTACAAATAAATTGTTAACTCTTTTTTACAGGGCTTCCTCTTAGGTCTCTCAGTGGTTGGATTGTTCAACATCATCGGCTATATCTGGATGTACTTCATCAGGCCATGCATTTGCAGCAAAGCCAAGAAAGTGGCTGTCACTAGCAGCAACAGTAATTCAGATAGCGTGGCCACGAGTACCCAAAGCGAATATTTTAAGAAATATAACCAGACAAAATAGAAGCATTCTAGAAGCCACATTTTATGTTAAGACGGATGATTTACGTATAAGAGTTGATGAATTTTTAATGGATTTATCGAAATGTTTATTACAATATGTACCATTTTACTATTTGGTTTTCAATAAATAAATGTTTAATTCAGCACGCTTTTAGTGTTTGATTTTTTATTTGACAAAACTTACGAGTATAAAGTTCTAAAATACTTCTGCCCAACTTGGGCAGCGTGGTGAACTATGGCCTACATCTTTTCTCTTGTTTCTAGCTACATCCCTTTTATTTTAGGAGGAGTATTTCTGGAGAGTTCCAGTGTCAACGACGACAGGTTGAGGTGATGAAATGAAGCAACTCGGATACTCTCAAGCAACTATTACTTGCTGCAGTTCAGTGACGCCAAAAATGTATCCGTAGCATGATACTAAATAAACATCCTTTCCTTACTATAATATTATACATGCGAAAGTGTGTTTGTTTGTTGGTTTGTCTTTCAATCACGCCGCAAACGTTGAGGACCGGGAGAGTGACATTTTTACGGGATTTTAAAAACTAAATCCACGAGAGCGAAACCGCGGGCATCAACTTCAACTAGTTCGTTATAATTTTGTTTATAACTACAAAGTTGTCAACCAGTGGGAGTTGGTATATCCTTGAGTTATTAATGATCTTGAAATATTGCGCCGGCGCTGATGCGACGGTCATCTAAATCAAAAAGCGCATTTATTATAAGGCTTGATTCAGTTTACACCGAGTCCTCGTCTTCATCGAGCCCGAATTACTCGTAGTGTGTGCAAATTCATGACACCAGTAGGGCTAACATGCGCGCCACGAGAAAGTTTTGTCTACACGTTTACTCGTAGTCTCTATGTGAATCTCTACAGAGATTCACGAGTAAAGTGTAGACAAAATTTTCTCGTGGCGCGCATGTTAGCCCTACAGAGCATCCTCAGGAGATATCGACTTTACGATGCTGTATTGTCTATAGACGTGCGTCGAGAATAGTATAAAAGTCTTGTGTGATGGTGGTATTGCTTGCTTGGGAATTTTGCTTTCTTGCTTGGTTGGGGAGCTTACGCGGTGCTTAGCTTGTAACTGCATGTTTGACCACACAGATTTTTTCTGTTGGCGGATTATAGCAAAGTAATTCTAACCTTTTCTTGCTAATTTTTTGTAAAGTCACATTAGAACATCTGCGTCTTCCGAGCGCCGTCTAAGCATGTGCCCGGTTTAAACTTCTAGACGTCCACTGCTGGACATAGGTCTCTTGCATGGACCTCCACAGGCCTCGGTCTTCCGGCACAGGCTTCGGTCGGTACGCCGCCTGAATCCAGCGGCTTCCTGCGACTCGTTTGATGTCGTCGGTCCACCTAGTGGGGGGTCTACCAACACTGCGCTTCCCGGTGCGGGGTCGCCACTCCAGCACCTTGGGACCCCATCGACCGTCAGCTCTTCGAACTATGTGCCCCGCCCATTTCCACTTCAGTTTCGCGACTCGCTGAGCTATGTCGGTGACTTTGGTTCTCCTACGGATCTCCTTATTTGATCTCGCAGGGATACTCCGAGCATAGCTCTCTCTCGGTGTAAACTTAATCATGCCTAAATCGGTACGCTGCTGCACCGAATTGCATCTCTTGGCAGATGTGAAACGATTATATCGGTCGCGACCGTTTAACAGCGAGGTTCACACGAAGGGAGAAAGCGTTTCACGAACTATACTAGATGATGCCCGCGACTTCGTCTGCGTGGTTTGTGGTTTTTAATTCCCGCGGGAACTCTTTAATTTTCCGGGATAAAATTAAGCTTGTGTGCCTAATCGGTTCATCCGATGTGTCGTGAAGGAGTAACAAACATCACTTTCGCATTTAAAATATTTAGTAGTATACTTCTGTTTTATCTAAATAATATTTTTTTTCTAGCTTTTGCCCGCTTTTGTATGCAAGGAGTCCGAATGGAGGCTTGGCATTTTAACACCATGGGTGAAGAAACCAATGGGAACCAAAGGTTCTTCGAGCTATGTGCCCAGCCTATTGTTGTATCAGTTTCGCGACATAACTTACTCAAAAAGCTCTTAATTTGTAGAGCGTAATTTTACGCGTAACTTCGTCAAGCTATTGAGTATTTAATCGCTTTGTCTAAGCAATGTAGCCTCACCCGTATATTAGTCACCTGCGAGCCGTGTCGATAACCCAAATTAGTGTCTAGAAATTCAGCTGGCAATAAACGGAATCGGTCGCACTCGCCAGTTTTTAACCCCTGTCGCAAAAACGAAACGGAGTGTTATAAGTGTCTGTGTGAATTTTTTTAGCTATGTTTGATGAAAATCGGTCCAAGATGGCCGCCGCCACAAAATGGCGGATTACATATTTTTTCACAATTCTCTCAATATGGCTATCAAATGAAAGAGCTTGACTAGTAGAATACTCTATGATAAATTTTAAATCCAAGATGGCCGCCGCCAAAAAAAGGCGAATTACTTTTTTTAAATTTCACATGTTGGGATGTTTTTCAATTTACACTATTGTATGTGTGTGTATCTATATTTTGACTGATCTATTATATTGAACCATAGTTAGTGGAAATTTTACTAGTGCTGTAGTAACCTAATGCTCTGTGGTCCTCTATTCAGATGGTCACAGGTTCGATCCCTAGCAACTTACTTTTCCTCTTGAATTTTACACTAGCCCATTGTTGGATTTACTAAGTGTCCCTGACGAACTGCACTTATGTGTAAACATGAAAACGGCAAAAAATAACCGGTCAAATGCGAGCCGGACTCGCATTCGAGGGGTTCCGTGCCGAAAAAACACGTTTCTAATAGGGGAGCCTTCTTGAATTTTTAATTTATTTTTATTATATTTGTTCTTTATTAATTTAAAATTTAAAATGTAAAATGTAATTTTATGTATTGTATAAATATTCATGTAACTGATTAAGGATATATAAAAGGCTTTTTTATTTTTTTATTTTATTTTATTATATTTGTTCTTATAGCGACAAAAAAAATACACATTCTGTGAAACTTTCAACCGTCTATTACGGATCATGAAACAGACAGACGGACGGACAGCGGAGGATTAGTAAATTAAAAATATCTATCTATTTATTATTTATCTATCTATCTATCTTTTATCTATCTATCTATCTAAAATAAGCGATTAAGCGACTGGACTAGGAGGAGAACTCTAACCACTGCGCTAGAAGCCTGTATTAGTAAAGTTCCCGGTAGCTGGTTACGAGGCGGCTGGCGCGCATCGCTTCCTGGCATTATCTTTGCTGTAAATAGATCGTGTATTTGCGTTATCTGTCGAGTTTATTGTATCATCAATACGTTACCTCCTATACTTTACGTCTTTACAGCAGGGTGGTAGCCACGGTCAAAACCTACCACCAAACCAGACCGGAGACAATTCAGAAATTATCCCAAATTGTCCCCGCCGGGAATCGAACCCGAGACCTCCCAGGTATAAGAAAGACACACAGCCAGGGAGGTTGTAAAAATAAAATATATCTATATCCGAAAATTTCACCATTTTTGTTCTTCATAATATGATTGTACATTTTATATTAATTATATAGATATTCTTAAGATCTTTGTAATTGAGCAAATTGTCCTTTGAGAGTAAATTCTTTAAACCTAAACCTATTTGCTGGTTTTTTACTATTCGTAAGGGCGGCAGGATATGCCCCTCAAACATTCCCTCCAGGACATCACCAGGTTCTAGAAACGCGAGGGATTGGACAGAAGAAGGATAAATACAATGCCCAGATAAAATGAACAGACGGGAAACTTTTCACATGCCTAATGACCAGATGGCAAAATAGTGCCTGGATATAACAAAGAAAAACCATGCAGTAAAAATTACGCAATGTTCTAAAATCAGCGCGTCCCTTTCTTAATATAGGAAAGGGCAAGATCATTGAACAGCACGTCTGGAAGAAGACATCGCTATTCTTTCGTGTGATATGTAAGTATCATCACACTAATATTAAAGGTTTGTGTGTGTATGTTTGTTACTCTTTCATGCGAAAATTACTGAATGGATTTGGCTGAAATTTGGAAAGGATTTTCCTCTGTTTTAACACATAGACTACTTTTATCATTTATTAAATTTGAACAGTTCCAGTAAGAATCAAAAACCTTCATCCACGTGTACGAAGTGTTGTACGTGTAGTTTATAAATAAATCTCTCTTACACACACACACACACACAAACACACACACACACACAAACACACACACAATTTTCGCCTTTATAATATTGGTGTAATATTAGTGTGACAGATTAGTACGAACGTCCAGCATTAATTCATCGTTGACAAAATTAATTTTGGATTACTTTTTGGTCCAATTATTTGGTAGAGGGGAACATCATATCTATCTCTCCCCTCGAAGAGAGTTTTACTTTTTGGCGCGACATACCTACTTGCTAACGTTCTTGTTTTCGTAACAAATACCTACATAATGCTGTCGTACGGTTCTGGACTGTGAATCACACGATTCACAAATGTAAAGGCCAAAATGTTCGCTGTTTAGAATAGGCAGCCCACAGTCTACATTTATTTACATCAACAATTAGAAAATATACCTACATACAATGCGATTCAAATGAGAATAGGACTGCCAAACAGCCATTTTCTATTTCTGTCCAGCTCATACACGGTTTACACTGAGTGAGATAGAAACAAAAAATGGCGGCTTCTCATTCCTATTGTCATTTGAAACGCATTATACACTTGGTTATTCCTCATGCTACATAATTCAGAGCGACGAACCAATTAAAAAAATGCACTACACTATCCTACAACATAAAGTGGTTAGCAAGTTCGACTGCAGATGACGAGGTCTCGGGTTCGATTCTCGGGTCGGACCATAAAACTAATTGGGATTTTCTGCCAAGAAATTCTCAGTACTAGCCCGGAGTTAGTAACTGCGGGCTAGTACCTACTGAAAATGAGATTTTCTTGAGAGAAAAATCCAATACGTTTTTTGGCCCGACCCAAGAATTGAACCCGGTACCTCATCATCCGCAGTCAACCTTGCTTACCACTAGACCAACGAGGCAAGTAAAAAAAGAAAGTTAAATTAGTATTTAATATATATAATATGTAAAAGATTATTCATATCAAAAATTTCGAAATAGGTATTATGAGAATGTTTCATTTTAATCATAAAATTTTTATGAGTCTATACCTACGCTTGCGCGCGTTTAAACACAATAATGAAAACTTCTATGGCTCCTATTTATTTGTTCTGTGAAATTTTATGAGCAATGAAAAACGATTTATTCTACATATTTATGATATGAAACCTCTGTACGTTATTAAAATTAGTTTTGTGTTTAATTGAACACCATCTGCAAGACCATGACTATTGACCATCTGCTGGCCGAATAACCGGTCAAATGCGAGTCAGATTCGCATACAAAGGGTTCCGTACCAAAAAATGCCGAAAAAAAGTATCCTAGTAGCTCTACTCCTTTAATTTTTAATTAATTTTAATTTTTTATTATTTGTTGTTATAGTGGCAACAGAAATACACATTCTCTAAAAATTTCAACCCTCTACCTATTACGGATCATGAGATACAGCCCGCTGACAGACAGACGGACGGACGGCTGAATTGACGGACAGCACAGGCTTAGTAATAGGGTCCCACTGGTTACCCTTCGGGTATGAAACCCCAAATACAATACAATATTCTTGTGAAATGGAGTTGATCTGATGATAGAGCCGGAAGATGGCTCTAGGAATGTAAATATATAAAAGGCAAAGGTGACTGACTGACTGACTGACTCACTGATCAATCAACGCACAGCTGAAACCACTGGATAGATCAGGCTGAAATTTTGCATGTAGATAGCTATTATAACGTAGGTGTCCGCTAAGAAAGGATTTTTGAAAATTCAACCTCTAAAGGGATAAAATAGGGGTTGGAATAATTGAACTTAACGTGAGCGAAGCCGCGGGGTAAAGCTAGTTGTATAATAAAACAACGTAAGCCATCAAGTTTGGGTTCGTCTGATTTGTCTTAACAAGTACTCTGCTTCTAGATGATATTCATGGTCTGATGATGTAGCCAGCTACTAAAAGCTTGATTTTCAAAAATAAAATTTTTAATTTATTATATATTTAGCTTTATTGTGGAAGCACTGTATACATAGCATAGCTTTGTAAAAAAAAAAATTTTTTTTGAAAAGAGCAACTGCTGAGTTTCTTACCGGCTCTTCTCAGCAGAATCTGCATTCCGAACCGGTGGTAGATTTATGACGTGTCATAAGAGCTACAAGTTAGCCTACATGAAATAAATTAATTTTGAATTTTGAATTGGACGCACATATATGCCAATAAAGAGTCAACCCACACAACTTATCAATTGGAAAGTTAACTTTATTCCTTTACATTATGTATGTATTTAATTTGACAAAAGCTTGTGGGTTGTAACGTTATTGCGTATTTGCGTCCAATTTATACTTTATACTTTTTTCGGTTCTCTCTGATCATTCAATTAATCAAGCAATGATTGATGCAACTTTACCACAATCGTTTTTACCACAAGCTTTTCTAACTATGAATTTATATTTTCCGTTTCCTAAAATATTGAACAAGGACGTAGATATACATAGTTATGGTCGCTATACTATATAATATTATGTTCATACAAAAGTCTCTACCTAACTATTATAAACTGATCCAATTCAAGACATTGAGATATTTTAGGTACGTCCAAAATGCCTTACAATAATTTACGTCAGCCATTCATAATCTGACGTCCAAATATATAGAACTCGTTCTTATGTCCAGCAGATAAGGTTGCAAATACCATAACCTTCGATCGGCCGCCAAGAATTCACAGCATCCAAGCATTGACCTTGCGATTGCCTCGAGATCAGTAATTTGGGTGTATTATGGGATTTAGAATGCAGCTCATCGATTGTACAAAAGTTGCACCAATCATTGCTACAATTCAATTAAATTTTTTTTAATTCAATGACAAGATAGTCCTTGACTGCGATCGCACCTGATGGTAAGTGACAATGCAAAGAATGTGATGCGATTCCCGGCGGAGACAATTTGGGAATTTATAATTTCTGAATTGTCTTTGGTCTGGTCTGATGGGAGACTTTGGCAGTGGCTAGTTACCACCTTACCGTCAAAGACGTGCCGCCAAGCGATTAACCGTTCCGGCACGATGGCGAGGAGAAACCAATAAGGGGTATATAGGTTGAGTGTACACTGCCATACCCTTTCCAAGTTAGCTCACTACCATCTTAGACTGCATCGACACTTATTATCACTTGAGATCGCAATCAAGGATAATCTTGTCATCGAATAAAAAACAGTTTAGGTTAAATTAAAATGACTTATTAGCGAAATAAATTAGGCTAACTTGTAGTTACATTGAGTACCACTTCGGTACTCAACATCAGGAAACAAACTACAATTAAAAATATTAAAAAATACGACTGCCCAGCCAAAAAACGAACTAAAAAAGTTAAATACTACAGTTATTACCTTTGGAATCTTATTCACATTTTTAAATGATTTTTTTTGTGAATCTCTGGATATTGAACTATAATGTTATAAGTAATAAATTTTTGGAATCTACTCATCATTTTCTAGATGATGATCTTATTTTCCAAACTTTATATTTTTACTTTAGATTTTTTTTTCAACTTTAGTCTTTAATGCGGGACCATAGTCACACCATCAATTTTTTTTTTAAATTTTACCTTAGCCTTTGTCACCCCGAATAAGCTAAGGATTCTAATGATAGCTCATTCATCAAAATCGGTTCAGGCGTATAGAAGTTATGGTGGTAACATAGTTTATCATGGGACTTGTTGTAAGACGGTGGAGCTGGTGAACGGACGTATCAAATAGCGGAAGTTCGCCAGCTCTACCGTCCCCTCTTAAGGTGTAACTAAAATGATACCTTTATTGTGAAATAAAAAGAGCATGTGTGGCCAAATTAAAATAGGGAAAAAAAAAAAAAAAAAAAAAAAAAAAAATATAGGAACTCACATACATACATACATACATGAACCCTGAAAACAATATACTCCTTTTTTCAGGCAGTCGTATAATAAAAAAAGAATCCTGTGTCGACGAGTCAGCTAGCAGAGAAACAGACAAGCAATTTGGTGTCAAACCCGTACGCAGCAAAAAGTTGAAGCCCCTTGGCGTATTTGGTACATTCCTCAATGAAATGTCACCGCGATATTTTCGGTTTAGTGTATTTGGGGACGCGTGGCTCACTCGCAGGTGACTCCGCCGTCAGCCACGAATAGCAGCGCAGTTACCGACATGGGCAGCTGGAGCCGCTCCAGATCGGAGACACCGAGTCATTCATGGTCTACTGTCTCTTGGCAACATCATGCGTCGTCAGGGTTACCAAAATGGTAACAAAAACGTACAAACGTACAAATGGTAACAACCCCACCGCACGCCACCAAACGCAATTTCAGCCTTACCACCTGCGTGCCTGGAGCACTTCGATCATCTGTTGCTCCAGATCTTTTTTTCCACGTTCCAAATTGTGGAATCATCTCCCTTCGACAGTGTTCCCACTTAATTGCAATATGGGGTTATTCAAGGGGCGAACCAACAAGTTCCTGAAAAGCCGGCAACGCATTGGTGGTGCCTCTGGTACTACAAGTGTTCATGGGCGGCGGTAATCACTTTACATCAGGTGACCCGCCATCTCGTTTGCCCGATATTCATATAAAAAAAACCCTAGACTAAATCTTTCTGTCAACAACCCATCAACGGCTCTCTACTGAGCGCAGATCTGAGGTAGAATCCGGTTACGGCGGCCAATCTCCACAGGAATTAGCCATCTGCGCGGGAGATGTTACAGTGCAAAAATGTGTGTGCAAACACAGGTGCACTCTCTATTCCCTCATTCTCATAGTCCGATGGGACGGAAGATCTGACGCGACCGGAGAGAGATCAGGCGTAAGACCGACGGCTTTACGTGCTCTTCGAGACACGCGGGTGACTCATCGCCATTTCTTGACAGAATAACTCTATACATTTTTTAGATGGGAATCAAACCCGGGACCTTGAACTTGCTAACCCCTAGACCAACGAGGCAGTTAAACGAATTTCCGTATGAACTTTTTCTATTTAAAAATGAAGTATTTCACTACTTCATAAAATGGAAGTAGCAGTTTTAAATAAGATGTAGATAAACACAGCCTCAATAGCCCAACGGTTAAAGGTGCGGACTGAAAACTGAAAGGTCGCAGGTTCGAATCCCACCCGTTGCACTATTGTCGTACCTACTCCTAACACAAGTTTGCACTTATTTGGAGGGGAGAGGAGAACATCAGTCAAGTTCAGCTTAATTGATATTCTTTTTTTTTAAAAAAAAAAAGTGACCTGTGTTATCTTAGTACGAGCATCTTTACCAATGTATCAAACTTTAGACCGTCACTGTACATGTAGTACCAATTCCACCTATACTGAGCAATGTTTAACTGAGGAATAAACTTCATGTTATGCTGCTGGTGAAATTGGGTCCAGTTTGAAAGGGCTTCATTGCCATCCATATATCTAAATATACACATAATATATAAAAATCAATTGCTGTTCGTTAGTTCGCTAAACCTCGAAAAGGACTTGTCCGATTTGAATATTTTTTTTGTTTTGTTCGCCTTTATACAGGGGTGGTTTAAAACAAAAAAAAAAAAAATAGGGGAACCCAAAAGAACAGCTGAAAATTTGAGAAAATCAAAAGTGATTTTGTATAGGAATAAGCACCTCGAATTACTTTCAATAGAACTATCTATTAAAAGTAATCAGAAGGAGCAAAGCTGCGGGTAAATGCTAGTAAAATATTACAACATTCTGCGCTCTATCTTCGAAGGGAAGGAAGCTTAAAATCTAAAATAAGTTATTTAGCTATCTAAATAAGATATCTAGTTTTATAGAAATTAGCAATAGGTAATCTTTCTTGTCTACTTACAGTAAGACATTATAAAAGCAGTACAGACAATTATAGATAATGTATTGTATTTACAGGGATTAAACGCTCATTCGATCTTGAGGCAATTTGGCACAGAAATAGCTTGTAACTAAGAGACGGATTTGAAGGTTATTACATGATCATGATCTTGTTCAAAGTAAATAACGAATGCACAATTTTCGTAGACATTACAGTACAAAATACATTTTAGTAACCTAACAACATCAACAAAATAACAACAAACTTCTAAGAGTTATTTTAAAAACACCAATGTCCTTTGAATATGATGCATTGTAGAAAATTCAAGAAGCAACGGCACTATTAAAATGTAACCTGTAAATAAGAATTTTTCTTAACACCATGTACAAATATAAAGTCACACTGAACAAACAAAAACAAACCCTAAAACTGTTAGATAGGATACAAATTCGAATGATAACGTTAATAAAAAAGATCCAATTGAAACTGAATTCTAACTTCAGAAATCATAGAATTGAAAGTTGATTGTATTATTTGTGTCGTTCGTAAGAATAGATTTGGCAGACGGCAAAACTAAGGTGCATATTAGGTTACTAACGCGAGCCAGCAATGCTTGAGTAATTTATTTTATAGATCTAACAAGAATTCCTGAATCAGTCGCTTTTCTAAAGCTTTTGGGCAGCAGTTCTGATCATTGACTAGATAACCTAACTTAAGATCGATAACCTAGTCGAATAGTGGATATCGCATGTTAGTCCGATTTGTGTAACCACTAAATATGATAGCACACAGTGAGTGCAGATCATTTCGCTAGCTAGTGTGTCATCGAACATTGACGTGAAGCAGTCATTTAAGTGTCAAGGAACAATGATACATTTGCATAATAGTTGAAGTATGAAGTGCTGGATCCCCTTATTTTTCTGTGATCGAAGACTATTTAAAGACTAAATGAGAAACGTAGTGTAACTGCACATCACGGATAGCTCACTAAAGTCCCAAGAGATCTGTAAGAGATTTATACAATGCCTTACAGACAATATATATAAATTATTTAAGGCAAATCATCAATCAACCAAGCTTCATAAACAGCATTAATTGTCCGTTAAATTGAGGCTTCAGAAGAGAAGTGAAGTTATTTATTAGAATAATATGGGTAGAGTAGAGGATTTTGAGTTCAAACTATAACTAGATATTGAAAACCATCAATTTTTTTTTATTTTTTATATTTTTTATGTGCATATAAGGAATTACAAGACAACATAATATATTAAAGTCAGTTAAAAAGAAGTAGGAGAAATAGGAGGGCATAGGAGAAGCCAGTATTGACATTAATAAAAAAAAAAAAGTATCTTTAAGCTAGACTTTCAAAATTGCGGGATTAGAAACACTTTTAAAAGCTGTAGTTATGTGTTCAGAACAGAAAGCTGAAATCTTTTAAATTTTAAGAAGCTAGAGTTATTAGGAGAAGGGTCGATGATAATTCTAGCAAAAAACCGAGTTAAACAGTGCCCCCAAAAACTGACAGAAACGCTCCGTTATGTATAGGATATCGTAGGTTTATTAGTTTGCCAAGTGGAACGATGTCCTGCTAATGAACTGGTAATAGTTTGTGCAAAATTATTATAAATTGCTTTGGCACACCGTATCAGAGTTCCTGTGAATATTTTAACCAGCTTTAGAGAACTAGATACTACATAAACACTAAGTAGATTACAATTTAAATTAAGAGGGTTATAAATTTACTTGGGCACTTACGAGGCTCTAGGACAGGAATATTTTACATAGTTTTACTTTATAAAAGCTTGTAATTAAAGTAAATAATAATTAATTGTTTACGAGCTTAATTCAAATATAAAATAAATTGTCAATTATTAAGAATCGCCAGTGATTTGAGATTTATTATTTCAATAACTTTTTATCAAAGCATTATTATTTGATTTGAATAATCTTTTCGAACGAAAATCCTTGAAAGTATATTTTATTGTTATCAATATACATACATATTCCATAATCGACCAATACAAAAAATACAATAGCTGTCTGTATGTAAGTTTGTTTCCTTTTTGCGGCCAAAGAGCTTACCGATTTTTGACGTGGTACAGTTTGTAGATTTAGGGCAAATAATAGGTTTTTCCCCAGCAAGCTTTAGAAGTCCTTTAATAGTTTTAGAATTTTACCTTATTTGAAATATCACAAGCAATAATAATTATTTAAATCATTTAAAAACAAAAACACAAAAGATATTAATAATCACAAAAAAATAAAATTAAAATAGAGTAAATTAAATCTATAAATATAATATTGCATTCGTATCCATGATATTGTTTGTTTGTGACACTGTGTAACAACTACTAATAGGTAATTTATTTTTCTGTTTTCTTTCCTTTTATAGCGTAACTTTTTTATATTTATTAATTTAATTATATTTCCTCAGGACTTCCAAAAATTGCAAACTAAACAAAATTAAAAACTACACATACACAAATATTTTAGATTTATAATTAATTTAAAATTACACAACAATTGCAAAAAAAATCAAAAAAAATTAAATTTATGAAGTTATCAGAGTTAAAAACTATCCAGGAGACGAGATCCAGAACCAAACAGATGAAATTAATAAAGCCACTTATGAATAAAATATGAAACTTTTTGAAGTATATAGTAACTCTAAGGAAGACGAAAGGCGTCCGGCGAAGAGCAAGAAGTTGAAAAAAAGCGAGACTCGTCAAAGATTACGCAAATGTCACATTCGGTCCGCATCCGCTATTGTATCGGGCAGGAATCCCGACCCACATCGCTTAGCGATCTTTGTCAGTATTTTTAGCCCAGCTGAAATAGTCGGCAGGGCATACGACGGAATTAGACCAGGCGAGATTCGCTCGTTGTCGTCAACGGTGGCGCTTCGTGTTTTTCATAATGCCCTATCGCCATCTAGATCTATATCTTCTCGTACTACTCTTGAATGAATCATGGAGTAGCCCCTTTCAAGTGAGAAATTACGATAAGATGTGTTTTAACATACGACAACCTTTTCAGCCGATTCATCGTTGTTTTAAAAAGTTTGATCAATTTTTAAGTTCCTTGCAAGTATGATACAATCTATGGATTGAACAGTTTATTTTGTTGTTCCTGTACCTACGATACAATCTCTGGATTGCACCAGTTTATTTTGTTGTTCCTAAATGAAAGTGCTACTGTTCTTATCAGAATCTGCTTCCCAAATCGATGTCAGAGTCTTGACTTGTCATTTAAAGAACCACAAGTTTTCCTACACGAAATTGAATTTGAAAGAAGAAAACAAGAATTTCAATTGAAAGGATAATGGGTAATTTTGTATGGGCCTCGAACCTAAGATTTTACTGTGCATTATGAACTATATCGGCCTTTGTTACTCTAATGAAGTAGTTTAATAATTAATCCTAGGACTGCATGCCTGAATTCACTTGAAGAAAAAAGATATGTTCGTTAAAAGAACTGATTTTTCCTAACAATTAATTCCTTAATTAGTGTAAAGTAATCTAAAAGTCGAGTATTTTTCTTCTCCTAGTGAATTCAGATATGCTATTTTAAGATTTATTAAACTACTATATAAAAGTAACAAAAACCGACACAGATCAATTAACTTTGTATCTGGGTCCACCTTCTTACCCATACTCCTTTTCTTCTCATATTTTGACATTTCCATTGGCAACCAGCTGTTCACTTATTAAAGCTTCTATACAGGAAGCTTTTTTAGGTAGTGCACAATTTTTTTTTGTGGTTTTATATCGTTAATAGAACATATTTCCATTAATAGTTGTGTAACGTTTTTGAATTTTTTTTTTTACCATATCGACGAAATTAAAATACGCGCTCAGAGGTCAACGGCCGCCGCGGGCGCCTAATGTATCAACAGCTGATAGATTACTTTTGTAAAGTGACCCTAAACATCTGTTTAAAAGTGGATCTATTTGGTAAACGATAACTTTACGTGTTGATTAAATTTCGTTTATCTTAATATATAAAAATGAATCGCTTAATGTGTTGGTAAGCGCATCACGCGTGAACGGCTGGACCGATTTCGCTAATTCTTTTTTTATTGTATTTTTTATTGTTAGGAGAAGGTTCTTATGAAAGAAAAAATTAAGAAAATTGCGCGGAAAATTAGAAAATTTAAGAAATATTAAATTATTTCCACCATATTAAATTATTTCTAATGTAACCGCTTTTACAATTCAAACTTTTTTGATGTAACCTTATGGCGTTTGACATAACATTGACAGAATGCGTGCTGCCAATTTCGTCAAAGAGGATGTAAAAAAACTTAAGACAGGACAACGTCTGTCGGGTCCGCTAGTATACAACATAAAAAAGTGCACTACCAAAAAAATCACCTGTATATAAACAGTAGTTATATATCCGTTTGCATTCTCTGACCTTCGATAGCTTCAAATATACTTTTTCGTTGCGTCCTCAGCATCGCCGTTATTTACGCAAACACTCGATGATTGATTAATTTTGTTATTGCATTCGACGCTCGGAGTAATTCAGTACGCTCAGAAATAATTCCAATGAATCATGCATATTTATTTGATTCATTAAGAGTTGGAACAGTTTTAGATTAATGGTCGGGGTTTAATTAATTTGAACGAATTTAGGATTTACAAAACTCTCAAGATACAAATCGTATAATTTATTTATTGTACATTGTAGTCAATGTGCGGCTCTTATGGTAAGTCAAGAGGCTTTGACAAAGCAAGATAGGTAGAAAGCAGATAATATTATAAAAGCGAAGGTGCGTTTGTATGTTTTTTTCTGGACAAAAGCGGCACAGGATCGTGTTCTGTGGAAATCCTTGCAAGAGAATATCGGACACCTATCGGTTGAAACGATGATAGTAAAGCTAATAGATAGATTAGTAATAATCAATATTCTGGCAGCTATAATTAACATTGCAACGGTACATTCTAACAATCAGGAATTCTTGGCAGCGGCTCGTGACGCCAGGTTTTTGCATTTTGCCCAATGCACGGTTTCGAGACGGTAATTTCAGTACTTCTATAGCCGGTAGCTTAAATAAGCTTCCATGTTTGATGACTTTGTAATTGACAAATTTAAACTTTATCAAATTCCACACTTCAGACTATTTGACTGATAAACTCAACATGAATAGAATTGTAATCTGTCCATTCCAGAAAGCTAGAGAAGCGTATGTATGCAATGTCTACATGTTTACATATATTATGTTGTTTATCCAGCCCCTTGATTCTGTACTCAGTGCAGCTCACTGCCTATCAAAAATGAAAGCCACTGACATATATTTTTTATCCATTGAAGGTTTACTATGAAATAGTAAATGACATTTCTCTTCAAACCTTCAATGGATAAAAAATGCCTATCGTCGTTGATAGGCACTGAGTTACAGAATCAGCAGGCAGAGGTAAGGCAGCAGCTGCGATTGTGAAAAATATCTAATAAAGTCAGAGTAGATTTGCGAGTCTGAATTACGACGGATGTATGACTGATTGTAATTTTTAAAAATTTATTGTTTTCGATTTCAACACTCGCACAGCGAGACGAATTGCAATCTACATACTTATCAGAACTGCATTTCAGAAATCTTAAGAATCGTAAGTAAATTTCTTGACTCCACCTGCAATTTATTGGTTGATGGTGCTCTTTAAAGCTGTTTACGTATTTTGCAGTTGTTTCATGTTACAAGTGTGAACTATATATATGTACACTGAATTTTGAAAATACTTTATACATGGACCGTCGAAATGTCGTCTAAAGCCACTTCAAAGTGGCCATTCAAAACTTAAATGAAAATACTTATATGCCCACATATTATGTGCATTGTAACAAAGTAACTCTATTACTTATTAATTGATTGAAATCATTGTTCCTCGTTTATATTTAGAGTCTTCAATTGATAATAACCATTTGACTTGAATACTCTCAAAGCCAGACGAATCGCAATCCAATCACTTATCCGAACTGCATTCCAGAACTCTCAAGAACCGTAAGTACAAAACGTCCGTGATCACAGGATGCTTCTATGATTGTTCCACCTGCACTTTAATGGGAGTACTGGAGACTTATTGGCGCCTCGCCAGCCGGCCGCAGACTCGGTGTGTCATTCTGTCACAGAACAGTTAGGAGTAGATGGCTTCGGGCTTTAGACAACCTACGTAAGAAAGTAAAACAGAATCGCTCTAATAATTTTTTTATTCGATGACAAAAAGTCCTTGACTGCGATCTCACCTGATGCTAATTTGTAAGGGATATAGCAGTGTACATTCAACCTATACCGCTTAATCTGTTTCTATTGCACGCCATTGTGCCGGAACACTAAATCACTTGGCGGCACGTCTTTGCCGAAAGGGTGGTAACTAACCACAGCCAAAGTTTCCCACCAAACAAAAGTAAAAAGGAAGATATATTTAGAAGCGCAGCTCCAACATGTTTATCTGATACTATTGGCAAGTGTTGTAAGGCGTACTTCTCGGCTTGTGATCAGTGCTGATTGGTTTGTTACCTTTTGCGATTTCTAGATTTTTCCACAATTCGCAAAAAGAGTTGACTTTCCAACCGGGCCGAAGTCCGAAAAAATTGGGTTTATGTGTACAGGAGTCATTGCTTTTAATGTGTGTAACGTGTATAAATACGATAAATGGTTTTATCTATTGTTTGACTGCAATTGTGCCGATTAAAACGGAAACACAGTAAAACATATCTGCATGATCCAATCCACAGCTAGCCTGCCAATTCTACAATTCCAGAATTCAGAGAGTCGCCTCTTAGAATATTCTATTACGCTTAAGTGTGCGATTGGCAGAATCCACACACCTTTGAGATCGTTATGTACACTCTCTGGTGCGGTGCAGATTTCCTCACAGTATTTTCCACCACCATTAAAGCAGGGTATATTTAATTAATTAAAATGCACTCATTCTCCGAAATGCTTAAACTACACCGCAGATGAAATTAATTGTGTACAATTTTTTATGACAAACTGCAAAACTACATCTTTTGTATTATAACGTTACATGTAACGATAAAATTTTACGAGTGACGGAGACGATGCTCTACGAAGTCTAGGCTGGCCAATTGTTATTTCTAGAGCTCCATGTGTATAATACGTACTGTTGGGTACTGTAACTGTTGATTATTCATTGGTCTTATTCTTTGTCATCTATTTACTGTACCTCTCGGAATAAATCACGTCTGGTTGTTAGTCTTTGATCGTCACGTCACTCGTGTAGGCAACTTTATGGGTCGCAGAGATGTCGTGCTAAATCTCTCGTGACAACGAGGCTTATCTCATAACAAACCCAAAATAAATTAACTGTTTCTATTTATATTTTGTGAGGACTATTTTTTTAACTCCTCGAGTGCAATGAGCATATAGTTTGAAGAGCTGATGGTCGTTGGGGTTTCCTCACTTGGTGGAGTCGTAGGGAGCCGCTAGATACAGATACCGCGAGACCGAGGCCTGTGGAGATCCATGCGGTTGATAAGAAAGAAGAAGTGCAATGAGCAATTCAGCAGTCTATTTCTGTTTCGTTATATTTACCTGGTGGTTGCCTGGCTGTTGGTTGGTGGGCCAGCGTGGTTCATTATGGCCTATAACTCTTCTCCTAAAGGAGGCCTGGGATGATGATAATGAAGGTTGCCTGCTAGAGATTGTTACTTAGATAAAATACCGTCCTTGGTACCGGAATGCTGATTCTGCTGAGAAGAGCTGGTAAGAAACTCAGCAGGTGCTCTTTTCAAAACAAAAAATGTTACAATAGTAGCTTATCTATCTTTTGGACAGCTGAAGCAAAGCAGATTGGTTCCAAGCAACTTTGTCATTAAAGCATTCATTAACTGTGTGACCTCTACTTATTAAATGTATCTTTACACACTGTTTAAAATGTAATGGTAAATCTACCAATCCTTTCGGAATAAAGTTATAAAAGCGTATACTCGACCCCATATAGGACTTGTGCACTTTACGCAGACGATAGCATACGTCCTTCCTTCCGGAAAATTCACCTGTAAATATTACGTAAAAGCATTTGAATAACTTTATTTAAAACACGTTGAATAAATCGATCTAGATCGCATTAAATTCATTAGCGATCAGTAAAACAGTAACGATCTAATAGTTTTTATTGAACTCGACCGCGTGGTTTCGGCGGCAGATGTTCAATTAATTACTGCACAGATTATTAGTTTTCGGGTAAATCTGTTAATTTAGTGGTACGGGACGTGTTATGACATAGCGTAAAGACGTAATGTGTGGCTTAATTAGTGATAGGGTTGTCAATTTTGTTTTAAAAAGAATAACATTGGGTCTACAGTTTCTTCTTGTAGGTGACAGGTAAAAAAAAAAATTGTGCCTGATTGCTGCAATCATAAATTTTAAATTCACACAAATAAAATCTATTGAGACTATTGTTAGTTATTTAGAAAATCTGCTGCTGGTAGTAGTGGTGGTTTTTTTTATTCGTTCACAAGATAGTCCTTGACTGCGGTCTCACATGATGGTAAGTGACGATGCAGTCTAAGATGGTAGCGGGCTAACTTGGAACGGGTATGGCAGTGTAGATTAAACTCATCGGTTTCTACACGCCATCGTCGTGCCGAAACGCTCAATCGCTTGGCGGCTCGTCTCTTTAACTTGCATTTTAACTTGTAGTAGATGCATGTTGTATACTTGTATCATGGCTGGTTGGTATAATGTCACTAGCAATAGCTCATGTTTGCTGGCACATGCCAGTGCATGGGTAGGCACATGCATTGCTTTGGTACCTAGGTAATTTACATGATGCATACATGTACGTAAGTTAAAAGTACACCAGTGTGTTTAGTGTCTTTCGAATTAGCCATTACAAATATAACTGATAAAGAGATAACTGACAAGATGCAGTCTAAGATGAAGCGCGTTTGCCTAGAAGTTGCTCATTCACTTCTGATTTAAAGTTATAGTAATTTGCAAAAACAGAGACGGGGTGACATGCATATAAAATCAAAAATACGTAATTACAATTTAATAACTTTCAAAAAATTGATTGGAGTGAAGTTTTACAATTTTGGTAACCCTAGCAAAAGTGAAATATGGCGTCGATAATGAATAGAGACACGAAGTACACATGTAAATGTGACACTTGACGATTAGACCCTGGCAGACTCGCCGACATTATAGTTATTAGGTAAATGGGGAAAATATTATTAATTTAAACGGTCCGCCCAAACATGCGACCCAACAAAATATTTAGACAACAAGCAACAAGGGTTCGATTAAAACAATAATTTTTTTAGGTATATTATTTATAGAATAAAAATAGCCAGAACCAAAAATTATAGATTGAAGGAATAGAGCTTTGGTAGGTATAACTTTTGAAGTTAAAACCTTCAATGTGCGCAAAAGTTGGCCGATTTTAGAAACGCCGCATCAATCAAGATTCTAATTCAAATTCAAAATTATTTATTTACTATCTGATACTCACTACTTCATACACGTGGATTAAGGTTTTTGATTCCCGTGGGAACTCTGTTATTTTCCGGGATAAATATTAACCTACTACAAAAAAAAACAGCCAAATTTAAGCCAAATCGGTTTAATCGTTGCGGCATGATTGAGTAACATACATCCATCCATCCATCTATCCATACACCCAAACTTTCGCATTATAATGTTAGTAAGAGCAAAATTTATTTGATGTAGGTCTATCTATAATAACTGTAGGTGTATGTAGTTGTTACGACAAGGCAAGACTCTACCACGGGTTCGGAAAGCAGATTCTGCTGAGAAGAGCAGGCGTACATCGCAGCAGTTGCTCTTTTCGAACCAATAATGTCACAATATCAATATTATAATGAACTAGTGCACTGTCAATCAATTTACTCTGCGGTTTGTGGGTTAAATATTCTAAAAAGCGTTGAAAATAAATGAAATGAAATAAAATGACACGAAATGAGTTTATTTTGCCAAATGTGCGTTGAACATAATATTAGAGTACAATGCAATAATGCTTTGAGGATGCTACTAGGGCTGCTGCGGGACTGTAGTGCGGGTGGAATGCTTGCTGAAGCGAGGAGTATAATGACTTTCATGCCATCATCTGCCAGCATGAGTTGTCAATCAATTCGTTATGATCGTCCGCATGACACATTTTATACGAACAAAATCATTATAACGGATTTTAAATCCAATTTTCCGTAATTGATTTACAATTTTTAAACTTTTATCCTTTTTCAAATAAGGACTATTCCCAAATTACCTGCCGTAATAAACGACAGATCTAGGCTTTACTAATCTGCTAAAAAAGTTACATCAGGGTTCTGTAGTCCACAACGTTAAGCTTCCACAAGCTTCGATCTTTTGTCGCTCGTCAGCGGTTACTGTCAACTCGTCTGATGTCGTCGGTTCATCTAGTAGGGGGTCTACCAAGACTGCTCTTTTCGGTGCGAGGTCGTTATTCTAGCACATGTAACCCCAACGACCGTCGGTCTTTCGAACCATGTGCCCCGTCCCACGTGGAAGTGTATTCAATAGACCTATGTCTATCAATGAACGTTTATCGGTTTACAAAGAAAAAAAAAGAAAAATTTCGTAGAAAATTTTCAACTTAAACTTCGATAAGGATTGAATCGCTTTATTGAAAATAAAGTTCAGAATATTTCGTTAGCGTAACTCATAAAATTAATAATCGATATAGTAAAAATGTTACGAGTATAAAATAAAATATTAGTCGATGGAAAATACCTCATAGCAAAGTTTTATGAAAGCAAATGCACATAATTTCCAATTTTAAACCATTACTGATTAATGGCTGAGTTTGCTTTCGATTATCTACGTTATAATTAGATCAAACATGGCCGCCATGTTGTATTTTATAAACATCAACTCCAGATCTCCTCTCAGTCTTCTCCAGCGGCTGTCCAACATACTTCAACAGCTAAAAGGTCTTATATCTTTTCTTAAGGACCAACTTAAATGATTATATATGAAATGATGAATGAGAATTTAATAAAAACGCTTATATCTAGGATTTGTGTAGCTTTTTCCTCAACTTCCTGAATCATATTTTTTATTGCTGAGAGTGATGACACCTTTCATCATTACAAATTGATGAAGATTTTCTTGTAATAGTAACATCCTTAAAACATTATTTCTGCATCAGTTTTGATCCATCGTAACGTTTAGATAAATATGTGGGGAACGGTTAAGCTGAAGAAGAAACAGTGCCAATCTAGAGAATCATTAGTTTCTGTTAAAATGTGGTGTAGTAGGAACCCGGAGGCTTGGGGTGTGTCGGCTGGGTACCCGTCGCCTGCCACAGGTCCGGTGGTGCGAGCGCTCCCGCTCAAGTGAAAGCTAAGCTCGTCTGAAAGTGTAGATGCTAGGCAGGCTGGCATCCGCCTAAAATGGGGTGATCGGGCGCGGTGGTGTCGTGTTGCGCGTATAAAAAGCAACGGCGCTCCCCGCCGCCGGTCAGAACGGCTTCAAACGTAAGTACGCACGCGTCCCTCCCCGTGCGTCCTGTGAATACAGTGCTTTATGACATCGCGAGTGTGATATCAGTGACGTAGGTGTACCCCAGCTGGTTTACCCGAGTGGATTTGGACTTTTGCAATTGTGTGCAAGTGGCTCAAGTGAGGTGCCCGGTTGTTTATTGCCTTGGTGGTGGATTGTTGGATGCTAGCGGTTCAGTGTGATCACTTTTAATGAAAACGATGAATTTTGAACAGAACTGTATCTAGTTAAATTTATAGAATCAATCAAGAAAGAGAATTTTAAATTTTTAGATTTAGAATTAAGTTTAATAAATATAATTCAAAAATCTTAGAGCAATACTGAAGTTAATTTAGTAGAATATAATATTATAACTGGATTAGATAAGACAATTTTAGATGTCGATTGAATAAATTAAATAGAAGGAAATATTAACTTTCCTATAGTACTTGTAGTAAATAACAATAAATCATTAATTGATTCAGAACTTTTCCCAACAACCATTGCCATAAAAGACAATAAACAACAATCCACGATCGGTCTAAATCCGTTGGCGTCGCTCCAGAGCCGCATGCCTGTGACGTAACATCCGCGAAGGGCCGTTCGGGATAAGCTAATAAAAAACGCGCGCATAAAACTCTGTATTACGCAAACGGCGTCCGAGCTGGCACCGTTCCCAAAGCGGCCACTACTCGGGTTACCGCCACAAATAGACGCACGGGGCCTCCGGTTCGCGCTGAACGAGGCGTCAGTCTAACGTGTAGTGTTCTTCGACAGGAAGACTCCAGGGCACTGTTCTCGTGTCTCGACTAGCCCAAAGTCTCGTTAGCCCTCCGAAATGCCGAAAGCCGCCGCACAAGAGGGTGAAGACCCCGATCCGACCCCATACCTGTTCGTTTCTCTCGAACAGAAGCGTATCGACCAGAGCAAGCCCTACGATGGCAAGAAGGCTTGCTGGGTGCCGGACGAGAAAGAGGGCTTCGTGCAGGGAGAAATTAAGGCCACCAAGGGCGACCTGGTGACCGTCACACTCCCCGGGGGCGAGGTAACTATGAGTGATGAAGGAGTGCTCCTGTACCTCTTACGACTTCGAGGGTCAAGTTATGACCTCAGTTGAGGATTGTTACGAGTATGTCCTTAGCTGAGGTCAGAACTTTACCAAGTCACGACCTTAGCAGAGATTTAATTTATGACCTATGTCAAGTTATAACTTATGTATAGGGTCAAGTTATAATTTATGCAGAGCGTCAAGTTATGACTTAATTAGAGTAGAGGGTTAAGTAATTGGCAAAATTTTCAAGTTTAGATAAAATTATTGAATCGTTTTTATTGACAATTTCATGAAAATAGAATTCGTGATTTGAATAACTTTGTTTGTTTATAATATGATGATGATAAAAGATTACAAATAGATGAAAGCTTCAAAGAATGATAAAGCTAGTCAATGGGACTTAAAAAATTTCATAGCCGGATTTATAAACTCAGGTCATTGACATTTCTTTCAGATTATTAATTGTGTTTGGTACATTAATTTGTTAATTTTTTTTTTACGATAAATTAGACCTTGATCACTGTCTCACCTGGTGCTTGGTGATGGTGCTTCTAAGATGGATACTGACTAACCTTGAAGGGGCATGGCGCTTTCACTGAACTCGTATATCGGTTCATTTTAATTTATAAACTAATATTGATATGCCTTCATTAAATGAGCAGGAAAGGACGGTAAAAAAGGATCTCGTCGGACAAGTAAACCCCCCGAAATTCGAGAAAGTCGAGGACATGGCTGACCTGACGTATCTAAACGAGGCGGCCGTACTCCACAACCTACGACAACGATACTATGCGAAACTTATATATGTAAGTAGGCGCGCCATGCGCCTCTACCATTGCTCTAATATTGATGCTAATATCTCTCCCGCAGACCAAGGACTTCAAGAAGGACCTAGTAGGACAAGTCAACCCGCCTAAGTACGAAAAATGTGAGGATATGTCCAACTTGACATACCTCAACGACGCTTCAGTTTTGTATAACTTGAAGCAGAGATATTACCATAAGCTTATTTACGTAAGTCAGGATCAAAGCCGAGGTTGCAGCGTTGGAGTTTGCATGTGTTTACACCACCTTCCCCAATCTATGGACATCATACTATATAAGTGCAATTTGGAAGTTTACCAAAATTTCGGGCCATTCATTCTCGATTGACACATTGATTTATTAACATCAATGTACTGACAGTTTGAAGCATAACAGAACATAAACATAGCTCGTTTTGTTTAAATATTTTGCTATATTTAAATCTGTCATTAATAACAATGACAGGTGGCTATTTATATCGTTTTAATTATAAAGATATACATTTTCAACGAAATTAATTAGGTACAATTTTCAAAATTAAATTACATTAAAGTTTTTATATGTAAATAAAAGTTTGCAATTGCAACGAGACGCGATATTATATACAACTTCAAAAATAATCACAATTAATAATTGAAATTCACAACTAATATTATGTTCTATTTCGTTGTTTAAAGCCAAAAATTCCATTAGAACTTACTATTAATATTTAACTTAATTGAGTCATAACAAATAGTCAGTCAGACTAATTCATTTGTTTTGACTATCAAAGTTGGTGTTTTTAGATTTAATTTATCCTGGGTTCTAAATCAAAAAGACTCAAAAGCTGTAAATCTGTAACTTTGGTCATTCTCGATCATTTGAATTAAGTATACGTAAATAAAAAATGATAACTTTAACAAAGCCAAAAATACGTTTAAAAAGTAAAATTTTTTACGAAAAACTTAATTTCGGAGATATTTAAGAACAAAAGTCTTCAAATAATAGAGCTAAAGCAGCAACAGGTTATAAATGATATCCATGTAAAAACTATCGATCTATGATGTCCATTATCCCAGTGTTATCCTTGTCCTTTGGTATTCAGCATCTTTTCTTTCAGTGCCGTTCTTGAACCCTCGTACACAGGACAAGACGGTGGCAAAGGACTCGAAAACGTCCAAGGAAAATCTTCTGTTTCTATTTATCGTATCCAGAAAAGATTTATTTCAGTGTTGTGTTTCATAAGAAAGCTTTTATTTCAAGTTTACTTATTGTAATTACAAAAAGCTCCAAAATCATTATAATCCACTTCAGTGTAACGGTTTCGTGATGGAATATCAAGCAATAAGCTTTTTAATAGACGATAACTAAAAGCTTTCTTTTTTTGTTTCTAGAGTTAGAGAAAAGGCATTGTAAAATGTCCTTCTACCTCTATTCTTTCCTAAGACATTTTCAATGTTTGACAGATGATATTGTGATTTACAAGCAACATATTGTGATTTACAAATTTTCGTAAAATTCTCCGTTTGAAAATGTTTTAAAAAATGTACTTACTCGACAAAATTTAATTTAGTATTGATTTTCTTTTATAATAATGCGGAGAATTTTGCTTAAAGACATTGAGATATAAATGTAGAAATTTTATCTCGGTGACTTATGTTTTCTTGGTTTTTTTTTTGGTGCTAACGGTTTTTGATGTCGTATCAAATTCGCCTTCACAATTGGTTTGTGTTTTTCACACCATTTTTTTTTTTTCAAAATGATACCCTTATTATTTTTCTCATTTAGACAGCTCCACTTAAGTTGCCCTCTATTTAAAGTAGTATATTCTAATCGTAATTATAAGTAGTATAAAAATCCTGTATCTTCCTGTTGACTATAAATATTTATACAATTAATATACGACACACGACGTAAAAGATTCCCAAAATCCTCAAGTCTCAAATCTTCTTAGTCAAAAAAGTCACAATCCTCATCCTGTCCTTCTAGATTTATTTTTTCTTATTTTAGGGGACATAATTAGGTATTTTCGTTATTTCATCTGTTTTTCGTCAGCCAGATCTCGACGCTCGTCATATTCCCATCATTCATCACACGGTTTGTCCTTACAACATGTAAAACATTTCTCCTTCTCGTGCAGACTTACTCGGGTCTCTTCTGCGTGGCTATCAACCCCTACAAGAGGTTCCCCGTGTACACGTTCCGATGCGCCAAGCTCTACCGTGGCAAGCGCCGATCGGAGGTTCCGCCTCACATTTTCGCCATTTCCGATGGCGCTTATGTCAACATGTTAACCAACCACGAGAATCAATCTATGTTGATTACGTAAGTAAAAACCTCTTTAATTATTGTTAAACTTTATTTTAAATCTCTCTTTAAAACTTAAGCTGTACTTATTATTTTATGTTACCAAATAACAACAAACGATGAAGTAAAATGGGGTTGCCAGTTTAATAAAAATATAAAGGGACCTTTGAAATTCAAAAAAAATCATCTGGGGGTAACCTTTAACTTATCGAATCTAACATCCTTAGCCTTCGCAAAGCGGTAGATGAAATCGGCAATATAAAATGGCTTGACCATGTTCGATGTGTTATTTTGACAGAAAGTAAATTTGACAATTCTACTAACGTATATTTGAAACTAGTTAAACTCACTCCAATTTTTGAACTTAAAACGGAATCTCCTCAACAGCGGTGAGTCTGGTGCTGGTAAGACTGAGAACACGAAGAAAGTAATTGCGTACTTCGCCACCGTCGGTGCCTCTCAGAAGAAGGACCCGAGTCAGGATAAGAAGGGATCTCTGGAAGACCAGGTCGTACAAACTAACCCTGTGCTTGAAGCCTTCGGTAACGCCAAGACTGTGCGTAACGACAACTCCTCCCGTTTCGTAAGTACCTTTTCTATATTCCTACTTCCAAAAATATTTAGTCGGTTTACTTTTTGGATAAATACCTACTCAAAAACTACATAGCAAAATATGAATTAAGTTAACTATGCCTTATTAATAGAGAACAACACAAAAAACATAATGTACTATTTGGCGACAATACTATAGGACTGTAAACTATAAGTATCAACAATAGATAGAGAAAATTGTCGTAACATGACAATTTTTTCTTTTATAAGCAATTAGCCACAAAAGTAGATTCTAATAATTATAATTATTCGTGAAATAATTTTCAAAATCAGTACAGCAGAAACAAAGAATATTCCAAATAAACAAACTCTGTACGAACAAGATAAATAAATGCTTATCCTTTTTTCTTACTTGAACAGGGTAAATTCATCCGTATTCACTTCGGACCATCAGGAAAACTGGCCGGTGCCGACATTGAGACCTGTAAGTACATTTTAGACCATGGACCCTTATAATACTAGAGGCTGTGCTATTACAAAATAACAATTGACTTTTCAAAGCGCCCCACCGTGTAACTAGGAATCAAAGCGATGCACAAAATAAAAACATCAGTGCAAAGTTGCCTGTCTGTTGGTAATCAGAAAAGAATAGAATAATTTTTTGCAAAGTGCTTTCAAATCGTCAAGTTAATCTACCATTGAATGCCATACCAATTTCAAATTTACTCTACAGGATATAAAGCCATTTCGGAGAGTATTAAGAAACCTATAATCTATATCTTCAAATCGAGAGTTATCAATTCATTTATTTGTTGCATAAATTATGTACACTAAAGGTTTTATAGCGTCACTTTTATCATCTTGGACTGTATCAATCAATTGTCCGCATTTCGTAAGTGCTGTTACTATCGGATTGTCCTTATCTTGCAGATCTGCTTGAGAAGGCTCGTGTCATCTCCCAACAGGCGCTTGAGCGTTCCTACCACATCTTCTACCAGATGATGTCCGGCTCCGTTAAAGGACTTAAAGGTATATTCATCAATCAATCAGCAAATCATTCATTCATGATTAGTTCCTTCATAACTTTACTATTCTTTAATTGAGTTAGGGCCTATTTCACCAGTCCAAGTCAGCTAATCTAAATTTTGTCAGAGTTTGCATTAGCAATTGGCCAGAACGTCTTTACATGTCGAAGTTTACTTGGGAATGATGCGATGGGCCCTTAATATCTAAAAATCTAGATTCATTATAATTCAAACAATAAGTTTAAATTTAATCGCTGTTATTTTAAAATCATTTTTTTATTGCTAAACTATTCATAATACGAAAATCATTGAAGTAGATTGTTAAATCTGGTTTTCTGTAGAAAGAAAAGTTAAATATTGGCAAATATCAAATGTCAAAGAATGCAAATCCAAATTTTAGTTGCATTTTTTATATTTTGAATTTCATCAAATTATTCTTCATGATATTATAATGAAAGTAATGAAACCGATTCCTATTTCATCATTATTAAAGTATTGTATTCTATCTTCTATTCTATCTTATATTTTTCTTATGTTTTATATTTTTCAATCTACACTTCATAAAACACATCAACTTAAAACTGATAATTAATAACAATTATTAAAACAAATTTCCATATTTAGAAATGTGTCTGCTGTCAAATGACGTACATGACTATTACATCGTATCGCAAGGAAAAACTACCATACCCAATCTAGACGATGGAGAGGAATGTTTGTTGACCGACGTAAGTTGAGCCTTCCAAGAACCGAAGGCTTTGACAGAGTTCCCGCATGTAGTGCGCTTCGGACCACTGTGTCGCATACAACCGACTCGTGGCCGGGGTATTGCCTCTAAACTGAGACAAGATTTCCTTACAATTTGTGATAGTGTTAGCTAAAGCATGTGTTTGGTTGATTTCATCGCTTTCCTCTTTGCTCCTAATACGTGTGACTGTTATTGGTGTCGTTTTGTAGAAATCTGTTTTCTGTCAAACGACGTCAACGACTACCACATCGTGGCGCAAGGAAAGACCGTCATCCCGGGCGTTGACGACGGCGAGGAAATGAAACTTACCGACGTGAGTCCAGAATATGACAGCTGGATCGTCATTTCTATCAACCTCTTCTGTTCTATCTTCTTTACCGCTTGCTACGCTTTGGGACTGCTCCTCTGATTAATCTGCGCATGTGTATGTCAGATGGTTTGGTTTTTACAGAGTTAACGATGCTAAGCACCCGCATCTCCGACTATCCGACGATTAGTCAGGGGAAAACACGGATACCTGGTGTCAACGACGCAGAACAATTCGATCTCACGATCGTAAGTTATGTGCCCGAGCAAGGAGCGTGCGTCGTGGATCAGATATTGGTGTTTTACAAAGTTGGGGCTTTGAGCAAAATTTCTGACATTCGCATGACTACAGTACCATCAATACAAGTTTGCATACTCAATGTTAATAGACTTCGAGTGTAAAAACACTATAAAGTCAAATGAAAAATGCTCCTCAAGTGGAATTATTTAAAAATATAGATTGATATAGTGATAATCGGAATCACCTATGATTGGCTGATACTCTCTCGAATACAATATAATTAAAAACCATCACCACAATTGGGACTTGAGACTGTATCAATGTAGCCTTTCCGCAATCGACAGGATAAACTGCCAAACATTAATGTTCGAGTTCATATCTATGCAGGGTTAACGTTATAGTGTTTCGATGGTCGAGTTCTATTAACGTTGCCGAGAAGAGCAAACTTGTAGTAACGGTACAGCATGCCCGCTCCCTGCAAAGGTGAAGTGATCGCTCTGCACAGATGTGGAACCACAAGTTAGTTGCCCCCTCCAGCACGGTCACCCCCTACACTATTAACTTCACGGACACGACACGGACAGAACACAGGCTAGGGTTGACTTTCTAGGTTTCCAAGGTGTATTTAAGCGCGTGTAACTTAATGGAAATCTCCTTATTCACCAACAGACATGTGTATGTTGTCCAACGACGTACACGATTACTATAACGTCTCGCAGGGTAAGATTACCATCCCCAACGTCGACGATGGTGAGGAATGTCTGTTGACCGATGTAAGTGGAACAAATGTACCCGAGATGTTGCGAGTTGCGAGTGACCCCGGAGAAGCCACATGGCGCTGCGCTGATAGAACCTGCCTGAGAGTTCAAAAGAGTTACAACCTTACTAGATAGTTCTAAAATCCAAAGAACTGGATTTAGTTTAGCCCCTCGTCTATGAAACACCTCTGCTGTGAAGTGATAGCAACCGCTGAGTTTACGCCAAACGCTGAGATTCAGCCACTCGCTATTTCAGACGCCAGTTACATTTCCGGAGTGTCCGAATACTTCGTTGATATCGCGTGGAGAAAAGACGCGAGTAAATAGAACGTGCTCTGACTTTGCTCGATCTAGAGACCACAGTTAAAACGAGACAGGTTTACGTCAATATTTATTGACATCTCGCTTTAACTCAGTCTCAAGTCAATCAAGACAGAGCATCCTCTATAGATCTCAGATTTATCATCTCAGGCTGAGAAATCCAAAATGGTTGAAATTCTCAGCCATTTTGGATTCATTACTATCTACCAATTGCATCTAAACTGCGACCCAACCGCGTGTTTAAAAAACGCGGATAAGTCATGGTGAAACACAACGGTTTCGCTGCTATGGTCTCCGCGGAGGTGTGCTAAGGCCCTTATCAACTGTGACATTCAAATCGTAACATAATTTTATTGAAGCCTCAATAGATCAAACCCTACAGGATAGAAATAGGAAATGGCGGCTTTTCATTCCTATTTTTTTTTTATATCATTACGCTACTACCATGCTAATGGACTTGCCTTTAATATCAGAGACAGAAAAATCGATGCGTAGCTGTTCATCCGCTTCAACTTATTAATTTATTAAAAACAAAGTTTATTAATGAAGCTGTTAATTGGAGGAAAAAGAGTTATATGATTGGCTGTTCTTCTGCGTATTTTTACCATTTGAATGTCTCGGAAAAAAGACCCCCGTTATAAGTATACGTGTAGAATAGGTATTTTGTAGATTTAGAATTAGAATATCAACAGTAGAAACCCCTCATCCTGTGCACCAGTGTCACGAAACTCCTTACTTGCTACCAATAACGCTATCTTACATTTTACTATTAATGTGTTGTATTGAATGTTAATTTTAGCACATCTGAGATCTGCACCTATTTTATTATTGACTTTTTTAAACGTTGGATGTTCTTCCAAAGCTGATTTAAAAGGTAAATAAGAACAATTGCAAGGATCTCAACTGATCCTCGCAATGGTGTTAGAGGGCCAATCTACGAAATACAAAACAAAGCTGACATCACATTTGTTTTATATTTGGCCAAACAATGTTTCACCTCAAAGCTTCAATAATGTGTTATCTTGAAAAATGCATATTAAAAGGAGACTGTTTCATAACTAAACATAAACAAAAGGTTGTGTCCAGTGTCAATCTAAGACTCGTTATATATTCTATAACGAATGTTAGATTAACACTCTCTATCTATTTATTTAGACACAGTAAGTTACTGTTATGAACCAGTCTCCTGGTAATTTGCATTTTCAAAATAACACATTATTGAAGCAAGGAGGCGGTTTTGTATTTTATATTAGTTTGCTTTAACTTATACGGTTATGGCGATGTTGTTGACACTCGTTGCTGTTGTAGGAAGCCTTTGACATTCTGGGTTTCACCCAAGAGGAGAAGGACAACGTGTACAGGATCACTGCCGCCGTCATGCACATGGGCAGCATGAAGTTCAAGCAGAGGGGTCGCGAAGAGCAGGCTGAGGCTGACGGCACTGAGGCAAGTTACATTTTTTTTTACTACAACACCGACAAAATTGCTGAAACAACACAACACCAACACATTGGGTGATGTTGCGTGATTTTGTTGTGTTTTTCCGGCGTTTCTTCTACACTGAAATCTGTTCGTTGTAAAAGGTGACTGACCGACTGACCTATCAACGTACTGCTCAAACCACTATACGGATCGGGCTGAAAGCCATACAGATAGCTATTATGACGTAGGCATCCGCTAAGAAAGGATTTTTGAGTATTCCACCCGTATGAGTAAAAAAAGGGCTTGAAAAATCATGAACGAATGAACGAAGCCGTGGGTAAAAGCTGGCAAAAGAAGCTAGTTATTATCTAGATCAATATTTTCAAAGACTCCCATTTGTTTTGTAGGACGGTGAGAAGGTCGCCAAACTTCTGGGCGTCGACGTCCAGGACCTGTACAAGAACTTGTTGAAGCCCCGCATCAAGGTCGGAAACGAGTTCGTGACCCAGGGTCGTAACAAGGACCAGGTCGCCAACTCCGTGGGTGCCCTCTGCAAGGGCATGTTCGATCGTCTCTTCAAGTGGCTCGTCAAGAAGTGTAACGAGACTCTGGACACCAAGCAGAAGAGGCAGCACTTCATCGGTGTACTGGATATTGCTGGTTTCGAAATCTTCGACGTGAGTATCAGCGAAGGGTTTAAACATAGAATTGTAAGGAATGCGAAGTGTCTACTGGCAAATTAACTTCCGCAATTTCTTGCAGAAGTGAAATCAAACTTACAAAAGAAAATAACTTGCAGCAGTAACAGTCCAAGTGACTTGTTGAATTTGCCAGAAGCGAGTTTTCTTGTCAGTGGACACATCGCTATACGTCATAGAAGTGGAACCAGTTGTCTTTTAACTAAGACAGAGCGATAACATATTGGCGCATTTTGAACAACTTTCTGAATTCTATAGATTCGATCATTTATCAAATTTAATTTATCTCAAAAAGTTGAGATTATATGAAAATTCATCCAAACTGGTTTTGAATACTTTGTGATTTCGAAAATGAAATTATTATTTTATTTTCAAATCCCGAAGATATACATAGTTATAACTCTGTAAGGCGATGGTTCCATTATTTTCATTTTCTTTGTGTATTGTATGTTTTTATATTAAGTTCAACAGGTAGAACGAGGAAATATGACCAGAAAAGCTTTATCCTTCGATATATAATGCCATTTACTTCCTTAGTTCAATGGGTTCGAACAACTTTGCATTAACTTCACGAATGAGAAATTGCAACAATTCTTCAACCACCACATGTTTGTGTTGGAGCAAGAGGAGTATCAACGTGAAGGCATTCATTGGGAATTCATTGATTTCGGAATGGACTTACTGGCCTGCATTGACCTTATCGAAAAGGTACACTGGGAAAAGAGACAACGGGGCGACACAGATCCCCTCGATGTTGCCTATGTTTGGTGGTTGAGCTATCGACGTACCCTGCTAACTAATCATATCATAGTTTAGCTAATCTAACTTTATTTCCTTTCCACTTATTTCGGCTTCATCTCTTTTAAAAAGTACAACGGTTTCGAGCAACTCTGCATTAACTTCACAAACGAGAAGCTGCAACAGTTCTTTAACCACCACATGTTCGTTCTCGAACAAGAGGAGTATAAGCAGGAGGGCATCAACTGGACGTTCATCGATTTCGGAATGGACTTGCTAGCTTGTATCGATCTGATCGAAAAGGTAATAGTCCACCGAGTCGTTTTGCTCGTCGTCGACTGGACTACTACCGACGGGAATGAATTTGACACCATCGCCAAATCTATGGAGATAGATGTGGCTCCTTCACAGATGCACAGTTGCACATCCAGGTCTTGGAATAGGGAAACGATATCTACGGAATGTGATCCGTAGCCACTGTATTCTTAGTCCCGATTAATTCTCTAAACCTCTAGCTTAACCTTTTCATTAATAATGTCCCTGCAGTTCAACGGTTTTGAGCAACTCTGCATTAATTTCACCAACGAGAAACTGCAGCAGTTCTTTAACCACCACATGTTTGTGCTGGAGCAAGAAGAGTACCAACGCGAAGGCATCGAATGGACCTTCATTGATTTTGGCATGGATCTCCAAAATTGCATTGACCTTATAGAAAAGGTAGATGGCGTAAACGCAACAATGAACGCTTGCAACTCGCCATGGTCATCGAGAAACGTCTGGGCAAAATTTATGATTCCACATTCTAATTCAAAATTACCAATCAGATGTTCAAAAGGCTTTTCTCGATCGACTAGCAATGTTATTTGAAGTGTTGTGTGATCTATCGTGTGTATTTGTTTTTCTTATAATACCTACTATATATATGTTGTAATATAAACCAACGTTACTACATCACAAGATATGCCCATACCACGAATACAACTCGAATTAGGTTAGGTTTTTAACAATTGCTTCGATATCTTTTACATGTCCCCACGGCAGTTCAACGGGTTTAATCAGCTCTGTATTAACTTTACCAATGAAAAATTGCAACAGTACTTTAATCATTTCATGTTCGTCCTAGAACAAGAGGAATACGAAAGAGAAGGGATCGCATGGACCTTTATAGATTTTGGTATGGATCTCCAAGCGACCATTAATTTGATAGAAAAGGTATTAGCGGTGTAAAGTATCTAGCTTGAGGCTGTAGGGTCGCGGTAGACGAGGCTTCAGGCTGAATACATCTGGTTGATCCTAATCAACGCCTATCATCGCTTGCAAATGCAAGAATAAGTCTGGCTGAACTCCCCTCCCCAGCGGGTATCTATTAAAATACGTAAGGCTTTCAAAGCACGCGCAAAATCTCGAACTAGCTATTTCATTTATGCTGTACTCTATAGATTTTTCCTAAGTATTTGCACCAAGCTGTGGCGATCAAATTTTTCAAAGCGAAAAAGATAGGATGAGCACTAGTAGAATCGCGTAGAATAAATATCTGTTAAAATAATATTAGCTAATGAATAAGCTTTTTAACTATTACGCAATTTTGTGAGTAATATATTTCTCGCTACAAAATATAATACATTTTGCCTATTGACACAACGTTCTAATATGCAAGCTGTTTTATACTCGTAATAATTTACTATAAAAGAAAATACAACGCCTTTAACGTGCCTATATAAAAATATTGTACATTACACACTCACCTTTTATACTGTATTTTGCATGTTTATGATTCTTTATATGCTTGCTTCACATTTAGTTTTAAGGATTATTTAGGTCTTTATCAAATTATTTTTTATATAATCTATAATTTTCCCTTTTCAGTTCAAATTTTCTAGAATTCTATATTTTATGTATTTTCAGATTCAATTAAATCAAGGTAAAATTAAATAAAAGTAAAATTAGTATTGTTTTAAATAACATAATTTACACGCACACACTATTATGATCAACAAACATAAGAAACTTCTCAGTAAATTCATTTTCAATGTTGAAATTTTCAGTAGTGATTCCGACTACGTATACCAATTTTTCGTGTTCTAATCTCACTGGTCCAATTTCAGCCTATGGGTATCCTCTCAATTCTTGAGGAAGAGTCTATGTTCCCGAAAGCCACTGACCAGACATTCGTTGAGAAGTTGAACAACAACCACTTGGGCAAGTCTGCTCCTTACCTGAAGCCCAAGCCCCCCAAGCCTGGTTGCCAAGCCGCCCACTTCGCCATTGGTCACTACGCCGGTAATGTAAGTATCAAGCAAGATGAGAACTACAATATTAAAAACAACATTATTACAGAAAGAGATCACTATAAAATAGGATTGTGTATTGTATTCAAATGTAGGATAGTGTAAGACAGCAAGTATACTGAATTCTTATCTACTAGTTGTTGAATTCAATATGGTATCATATAATTTACCTATCATGCTTAATTTCCGTTTCCTCCTGTAGTATTTTCTTTAAAGATATTTTACTGACAAAATAAAAATGCTCAATATGTACAATCTATAATTATATAAAAAGGCTTGTCCTGACTGACTGACTGACTGACTGACTGACTGACGATCAACGCACAGCCTAAACCACTGAAGTTAGAAACTTGAAATTTTGACAGTAGGTTCCTTTTATGACGTAGGCGAGCACTAAGAAAGGATTTTTCGAAATTCGCCCCCCAAGGGGGTAAAAAGGGGGGTTAAAGTTTGTATGAAACTCCGTCATTTTTCGAGTTATACTCATGAAATTCGGTATTTAGGCTTTAAATTGAAAACAAAAAAGTACGTGTTTCACAGTTTTTAAAAATTCTACCCCCTAAGGGGTTAAATAGGGGTTGAATGTTTGTATAATAGTCCTTCGTTCTTCAAGTTATTTTTCAAGTTACGTTTATGAAACTTGATATTTTGGCTCTTGATTAAAAATAAAGAATTACGTATTTTACATTTTTTTTAATTTCTCCCCCCAAGGGGGTAAAAAGGGGGGTTAAAGTTTGTATGAAACTCCGTCATTTTTCAAGCTATACCCATAAAATTCGGTATTTAGGCTTTAAATTGAAAACAAAAAAGTAAGTGTTTCACACTTTTAAAAAATTCTACCCCCTAAGGGGTTAAATAGGGGTTGAATGTTTGTATGATAGTCCTTCGTTCTTCAAGTTATTTTTCAAGTTATGTTTATGAAACTTGATATTTTGGCTCTTGATCAAAAATAAAGAATTACGTATTTTACATTTTTCGAAAATTCTCCCCCCAAGGGGGTAAAAAGGGGGGTTAAAGTTTGTATGAAACTCCGTTATTTTTCAAGCTATACCCATAAAATTCGGTACTTAGGCTTTAAATTGAAAATAAAAAAGGACGTGTTTCACGGTTTTCAAAAATTCTACTCCCAAAGGGGTTGAATGGGGGTTGAATGTTTGTATGAAAATCCATAATTTTTCAAGTTAATATCGAGCAACGGATCTACGTGATTCTTTGATGGGTATGGTTGCAGACAGTGTGTTATAGGTTACTTTTATTCAGACAAAATCAGGAGTCCGCACGGGATTTTCAAAGAACCTAATTCCACGCGGACGAAGTCGCGAGGGGACAGCTAGTATTCTCATATTTTCATAACATAATGCGATAATGAATTGGTGTACCGTACCATTCTTACTAGAAAATGAACCAAAAATCTTTGTACTTGTATCTTTGTCTTCTCCAAATTCACGTTCAATATAATGTCATGATGTAGTTGATACTTAATATACTTAAAACTTTCATACTTAATTACATTGAGTATCGTGTTCATCTATATGTTTTATAAATCGGTTAGCTCCTCTTCTTTATTTATGTGTTATCCATAATAAACCCTTTTGGACAAAAATACGTCCATACTGTGGCTATAATTCTGTTATCTTAATCTCGTGCTATTACTTTCCCTTTGGATAAGGATAGCGTCAGATTTAAACCTTTCAGTTTAGTTTACTGATTGTGTACAACAAAATTAGTTAAATTATCAATGACTTCAACTTTTATCCTTTTGTTGAATAGGTCGGTTACAACATCACTGGCTGGCTTGAGAAGAACAAGGACCCCCTTAACGACACCGTAGTTGACCAGTTCAAGAAGGGTCAGAACAAACTGCTGGTTGAGATCTTCGCTGACCATCCTGGTCAGTCTGGTCAGGCTGATGCTGGTGGCGGCAAGGGTACGATCTATTTTAATATTTTTTTTTTATCTTTAATACAGTTGATATTTTATAGAACTGAGATTAGCGACCTTTAGGTGATGCGTCACCTGTACTTGTTAAAGTAGATCTGGCGAATATGGGAAACCCTATAGCACTAGATAGCGTCAATGTAGATTTTTTTCTGATAATTTGGACGAAAAAGACTCAGGACATTTTTCCCTAGCATTACTTATTGATAATTTAAGTAATTTTTCCTCTTTATTATGTAAACAACGTGGTAGTTAGAAACGTCTAGCGTTTTGGGCTCTGCGAATGAAAGAGTGTAACTTGCTAGTCATATTAAGAATGGTGGAAATAAAACTTCAAAAATAGACTGCACTGTTCAATATTGGAGGTTCGAGGAATATGGTAAAGATAAAATCTACGTGAGTAACATCAAAGACACGAAACTAATTGATAAATAGTAATAGAATAAATTATATAACTATGTGACGCTAAAAAACTAATAATATTTGTAAACATACACAAACACACTTTTATTAATCAGTCACTAATACACACTATTACTTAATATAATTATATAAAAATAATAATATAATATACCTATTGAGAATAAAGCACACACATTTAATTAAAATCAACATTTTTACCTACACATACTCGTATCCTACTAAAAATTCACTACACTGAATATAAATAAGGTAACCACACACCACACATAAGGAACAAAAACACACACAATGAGCTAGTATACTCTGTAAATTATACGTATACATTTTATATAACTAGGCGCTGGAGGAAAGCGTGCCAAGGGTTCGGCCTTCCAGACCGTATCATCACTCTACAGGGTAAAACGACGCACATGTCCAAGATTGCGCTTCTGTGTCTCGTCGCTTGTCTTCGTCTCTCAATATTCTTGGGATGGCACCTTTGAGAATTAAAAAAAAATCACCTTTTTTACCAAAATTTGACTCTATTTCATGTCTCATATGACAAAAAAGAAAAAAAAAATGATGTAATCTATGCGATATCCACAATACACTAATTGGCAAACTATCAACTTAAAAATCAATTAGCAGAATTTCAACCACTAAAAAAACCAAAAAATTACCTCAATGCAAAGATTCTGACTTTCGTAATCCAAATATCCGGTATTCATAATATTGGTTAAAATCAACATCCATTTTCATCCATTGAGTTAAACGAGATACAATATCTAATTTCACTTGAAATATGTCGCACATCCTGTTGTCAGAATTTACGTAAAATCCAGCGTGATCTTTATAAAAAGATTCATTCAAGATGCCATCTCTAGACGCTTTCAAATATTAACTACACGTATGTCCACTGTCCACGTTAGTGTTTGTTTTACAGCAATCTCTGTCTCCAGAGTCCCACCGTATTCGTCGAAGTTTAGTTTATGTTTAACTGTGATCGTCTTTGCATTAATAGTTGCTTGTTAATGTATATTCGTAGGAGGTCGCGGTAAAAAGGGCGGTGGTTTTGCTACTGTCTCTTCCGCATACAAGGTACAAAACGTTTTTCATTAGGTAGATGGTTGATCTTTTTTCACCCCTCATTGAGTGTAGATGTATGTTCATTATCTACACTTGGTCAAACTATTTCATACAAAGAAGTAGTTTTTTTTTTACCTCGACCAATAAACCAAGAGTTCGAGTAAAAAAATCCTTTGTCATATTCATAATAATGGTAGATTTCAAAAGTCTACCATATTTGTTTGTACCAATTTTGACACGCATAAAATACTAGATGTGTCAAAATATTCATAATCATACAGCAGCAAATGATCGAGTAATCAATTTTGCCGCTGGTTAATATTACTAAGCTTTTTGTTTGTCTGTTTTTGTATTTAACCCTAGTTTTTTGTGTTCTAATATTATGTCCACTTTACCATTAATCTACCTACTTCACGTTTCGTCTCATAACCGCCTCAGGCTCCGGAGTATCTTTTCAAGTTATCGTTAAATGCGATTAAGTCTGGCATTTACCTACGTCAAGTAGATGACTTGAAAAGCTACAAGGGTTCTGTTCTATGTTTCGTTTTTTCTGTATCATTGTTTGTTTCACCATATATTATTATTAAGACAAACCTATTTCTTGGTTGTCAATATCGTGTTTGTTATCGTTGATTACTAATTATATTAAGACGTTAGCTTAAACGGTCTCTATGATCGACAGGAACAACTGAACAACTTGATGACAACTCTGAGGTCTACCCAGCCTCACTTCGTGCGTTGTATCATTCCCAATGAATTGAAGCAGGCCGGTGAGTGTTACTTATATCTGTATTACCGCAGTCCACAGAAGCTATTCATACTTCATCATATTTATTATCACTACTCATATTTATGGGCAATGTGTGATGCGTTTCAGCGAAAATAGCTTTGATATATATTCAGAAATTTTTATAGGGCCGTTATATTTCAAGCGTCCGACACATCCACTCGACACTTACAGTGTCGTGTGGGTGTGAAATGATGAAATATATTTAGTAGCGGCACCTCAGGAGCAACATCGAAACTATCAACGTCATCTTAATTAAAATGAAATATTACAAAATTCCTCTGCGCTAAAATTGTGCCAAAGACACAGTTGTGCAAGTGACGCACTTGTCGAATAACGCGATGTTTCCGTTTGCCAGGTCTCATCGACTCCCACCTTGTGATGCACCAGCTCACCTGTAACGGTGTGTTGGAAGGCATCCGTATTTGCCGTAAAGGTTTCCCCAACAGGATGGTGTACCCTGACTTCAAGCTCCGGTAAGATTTCGTGTGAATGAACTTGCTCTGAAAATGAACTTCCGAAAACAAACTAATAGTAATAAATCTCGGACATAAGTTTATGTAATTGAGTCTTCCAGTGGAACATACAACTTATTTTATTTTCATAATATATAGGATCATAACTTACGTTAAGTGGTTCATTTTAGTTGGCAGACTAAACATTTTTCTTATAGCTCTGGAATATACGTAAAACTGGAACGGATAGTGTTATTCTGGTACAGCAGCTGACTCCACCTTACGTCATAGGAATCTTGCTTGCTATGAGTAACATGTTTCAAATTTAGTTTGATGAATCGACTTCGCGCTTATGATTCGACTTTTCAAATTCACACTAATACCAGTCACTAGGTGACTAGTTCACAATTCCGTCTATTTTTAATGCGGTTACTAAAATTGTATTCTTATTTAAAATAAAACAGCTACATGATTCTTGCGCCCGCTATAATGCAAGCTGAAAAAGATCCAAAAGAAGCAGCAAGGAAGTGTCTCGAGGCAGTCGAGCTCGACCCTGAAAGCTATCGTATAGGCCACACTAAGGCAAGGCTACATTTTGCGTGCGGTTTTCAGTATGGTATTTAGAAGAATGTTGATTTGGAGATAGAAAGCCAACTAAACTCTAAAGAATAGAGTTGTAGGTTGAACATTGCACATTACTCCCTATGTTTTTTTGATTTTCCAATGATTCACCAAACATGAAACAAAGAGATCATGTGTCATTTTCCTTAATTTTACTGTATCAGTAGTTAGCTCCGATGCCCATGAAAGGCATCGGAATATTTATTTTTATACTGTTTGACTTTCCCTTACCGAGTGTCCATGTATTTTGATAATGTAGCTACAAGATCCTGGCCCCTCAAGCTGTGGAAAAGGAATCTGACCCCAAGAAAATCGCTCAAGTCATCTTGGATGCCACGGGCTTGGATGTCGAGTCCTACCGTCTCGGTCACACCAAGGCATGTCTGATGTTTCCGTAGATTGCAACTGCAGTCCACCGATCCAGGCATACCCACAATGGATCACTTGACTTGACCTTTTTAATGCTTGGCCGGAAACTAGAACTTATAAGGACATAGTTTTACGCCGCCCCTCAAACCTTACTGACTAAGGTGCTTTTTCCTTTCGAGCACAAGCTACATATGCTCGAGGTGTTACCCCTACCTTAACCTTAGTATTATTTTTATTTGTGTGCTCCCCAAACGCAGATACAAAATTCTGTGCCCGAACCAGCTCAAAGAACCCATTACACCGGAGAAAGCCACCGAGAAAATTCTCGAACATACCGGCTTGGATTCGGAGTCTTTCAGGCTCGGAAAAACAAAGGTAGCGCTTTGTTGCATGCAGCTAGAATATCCTTCCTGTTATGTATCGAAATATAAATGTGAACTAACTAATTCAAGGGCTTCTTCACCTTCTCAAAGTTTGTATCATACATACTACTAACTTTAAAAGCAAACATTATTGGTGTTAATGGATAATTAAATTACGATTTTATTTATTCATTCAATTGGCTAAAGTTGTTATTAATTTTTCAAAATTTTAAATCTTGCTACGTTTTTTATTGAATCGATTTTCACGCCGCCCTCATCTTAGAATCTGTTTTAAAACCTATTTGGGTGAGTAGGTATTCTTCCGCGCCGGTGTCCTGGGTCAGATGGAAGAGTTGCGTGATGACAGGCTCTCCAAGATCGTATCTTGGCTCCAGGCCTACATCCGCGGTTACCTCTCCAGGAAGGACTTCAAGAAACTGCAGGAACAGAGGTACGTTCATCAAAAACCGAATATGTCCATATTCGGTTATTCGCTCGCGATTGTCACTACCAAATTTTTTCAAAGTTTTGTTATTGATATTATGTTTTGAATGTTTTTGTTAACTTTAAATAGTTACTTATTATTTTTATTTGGTTACTATTGTTAGCGTATCGTCTTCTACGATGAGTAAAAAAGAAAAAATGTTGTATAGCGCAGATTAATTAATGACTTTTTTCGAGGGAAGAAATATAAGAAATTAAAAATTACGCTTTTAGACTTTCATCTATTTTTCTATTTTTTACGTCATTTTGTAACTTTTGATGACGGTCAAGTTGACGTGAACGGGTAGTAGCAAGTGACACCGAACCGTGTCTGTTGTAGATTGGCTCTCCAAGTTGTCCAGCGCAACTTGCGCAAGTACCTGCAACTCCGCACCTGGCCCTGGTGGAAGCTGTGGCAGAGGGTCAAGCCCCTCCTCAACGTCACGCGCATCGAGGATGAGATCGCGGTACGTGTGGCCTCCGTTCTCACCTGTCCTAAAATGATCGAGCACTTTGACCTATTAAATTTTCCACTTTACATCGTGATTCAGGCGTACGCAAATAGACTCGACCGCGCCCACCTGGCGGTTACGTGACACCGCCGTACCTGCCGCGTCCATTTCTGGATTTCTCCCCTCTCCAGCGGCTACGCGCTTTTTCCTAACATAATGCGTTCCGTGCGGGGGCGCAATCGCCCGCTGGAAAACTCCAGCGCGGTTCAGTTGCGGAGTGGTCGGCGGCGCGCGCACCCACCCCTCCTCTCACGAACGACCCGAAATATTGCATTCCTTATTTAATTTGATGGTGTGATATATGAAGTAAAGATGTCCGAGAATTTTAAGTCGACATGGGACGGTGTAGGAGATAAGCCAGATAACAGTGAGGTGATTTTACAGAAATTGGAGGAGAAGGCACAGAAAGCACAGGAAGCCTTCGAGAAGGAAGAGAAGCTTCGCAAGGAAGTCGAAGCCCTTAACGCCAAGCTCCAAGAAGAGAAGGCGAACCTCTTGGCTTCTCTTGAAGGCGAGAAGGGCTCCCTCTCCGAGATCCAGGACCGCGCTAACAAGCTCGCGGCGCAGAAGGCTGACATCGAGAGCCAACTCCGGGTAAGTGACAATGTCACCTTAATTGTTATACTACTTCATCTTGTGCCTACTACTTAGGATTTGATTATACTTTTTGATCACAATTATAGGTAAATCCAATTAAAGTTTCAATAGTCTATTACCTACTTATTTGAATAATTTATAGTAAGAATTAGAATTTATTTTCATATTGTTATATCTTAAAACTTACACAAGTAGAAAAAAAGTAGAATAATACTTTTAAGCATTAAGAGGAATAAGATATTTTTGTAGAAGGCATCGTCATCGTAATTAAAAAGTAGTAGGTATCTATGTATCTTTGTATCTGCAAGCAAGTTGCGAACCGACTTCGCGCGGTTCTTTAAATAAACAAACTTTGTTTACACAGGAAATTGTTTAAGATGTTTGGAAATATATTGCACGTCTGCAGGCTGCACGATTTTATTGCGAACTGTAGTTAAAAATGATACGATTACTTGTCGATAGATAGGAACCAGACGCGATTAAACATCAAGATTCAAAGTTTGTTTACGACTGTTTATTACTTTTTAACTATTATTACTTATCGATTAAAATATATTCTAGGACACCCAAGACCGCCTCACTCAAGAGGAGGACGCCCGTAACCAACTTTTCCAAGCCAAGAAGAAGTTGGAACAGGAAGTCTCCGGCTTGAAGAAGGATGTCGAAGACCTCGAACTTTCCGTCCAGAAGTCCGAACAAGACAAGGCCACCAAGGATCACCAGATCCGCAACTTGAACGATGAGATCGCTCACCAGGACGAACTCATCAACAAGCTCAACAAGGAGAAGAAGCTCCAAGGCGAGTCCACCCAGAAGACCGCCGAGGAACTGCAAGCCGCCGAGGACAAGGTCAACCACCTCAACAAGGTCAAGCAGAAGCTCGAGCAGACCCTCGACGAGCTCGAGGACTCGTTGGAGCGCGAGAAGAAACTGCGCGGCGACGTCGAGAAGCAGAGGAGGAAGGTCGAGGGCGACCTCAAGCTCACCCAGGAGGCCGTTGCCGACCTCGAGCGCAACAAGAAGGAGCTCGAACAGACCATCCAGCGCAAGGACAAGGAGATCTCTTCCCTCACCGCCAAGCTCGAGGACGAGCAGTCCCTCGTCAGCAAGACCCAGAAACAGATCAAGGAACTGCAAGCCCGCATCGAGGAATTGGAAGAGGAAGTCGAATCCGAACGCCAGGCTCGCGCTAAGGCTGAAAAGCAGCGCGCTGACCTCGCTCGAGAACTCGAGGAGCTCGGTGAGCGCCTCGAGGAAGCCGGTGGCGCGACCTCTGCCCAGATCGAGCTCAACAAGAAGCGTGAGGCTGAGCTTAGCAAGCTTCGCCGCGACTTGGAAGAGGCCAACATCCAGCACGAGTCCACGCTCGCCAACTTGCGCAAGAAGCACAACGATGCCGTTGCCGAGATGGGCGAGCAGCTCGACCAGCTCAACAAGCTCAAGTCCAAGTAAGTCATTTTGTACCATTTAAAATTTATATACCCAAAAACCATATAGCCATTCGCTCAGAAATATTTGATCTGATTAAGAAGAATCTTGTTTAAGTTAGAGAGTTGGTGTCAAGCTGCGGTCACTTCAATGAGATTCTTTCCTATTCATTTTTGTAATGAATTCAAGAATCTTTTCAGCAATAGAGCCGATGTTATTTTTTCTATAAAAATGTTGACAACCCTAACTTAGGAAATGTAATTCAATGAGTTACTAAAAATTCAGGGCTGAACATGATCGCGCGTCTTGCTACAACGAGCTTAACAACACACGTGCGGCCATTGATCAAGTCGCAAGGGAGAAGGTAACACATCCATTGAGGCATGTGTACCGCCTGGGTTGAAACTGCATGATACCTTCCCGGTAGACTCAGTTACCACACTTCAAACAGACACAATATCGAGAACATTTGCCCACCCTAAATAAACGTGTTTAGGTCAACAGCATACATTTACAGGGGCTGAAGATCTGTCAACTGTAAATAATGGAATACTAATATGAACTATGTTATATTTTATCTACTCAGGGCTGAGAAAGAACGCGCTCAGTACTTTAGCGAAGTCAATGACCTTCGCGCCGGTATCGACCACTTGTCCAACGAAAAGGTATAGAAAGATTAAAAGATAAACGTGTTGGCATCAGCAATAATTCTAGGACGCTTCGCCGCTTTATGTAAAATAATGGAGCAAAAATAGATCCAGCAATCTGCAAAAAAACACTACTCATGTACAAATGCAACCTTTACTACACTTTGATATTATTAATTAACAAAGAAATAATAATGTTCCGTTACAAATGCATTTAGGACTGCTTTATAACTTAAGAATAATACGTGAGTGTCTACTAATGATAAAATATAATATTATAAAAGAGTGAAACTAATACTATTAACTAGTGAATGCACGATAAGACTTATTATAAATTATATAAAAGGCGCAAAAAATTGAACCTAAGGAAATGTTTGATCAATAACAATACATTTAATTAAACGTTTATGATTAACAACAAAACAGAAACATTTCTTCAACATAAACATAAAATCTTCAAAATAATAACACGATAATCTAATCTAAATTTTTTGCTCAACACAATTCTGTATTCAGGCTGCCCAAGAGAAGATCGTCAAGCAGCTCCAACACCAGCTCAACGAGGTCCAGAACAAGGCTGATGAAGCCAACCGCACCCTCAACGACCTGGATGCCGCCAAGAAGAAGTTGTCCATCGAGAACTCCGACCTGCTCCGCCAATTGGAGGAGGCCGAGTCCCAGGTGTCGCAGCTTTCCAAGATCAAGGTGTCGCTCACCACACAGTTGGAAGACACCAAGAGGCTCGCCGACGAAGAGGCCAGGGTCAGTATTACTACGATTTTTGATTTCTTTTAAAAATTAAAATAATTGTAATAAGTATATTGATTCTAAACTTTTTTTTCATTCAGTAGTAATCTATGTAATAATGTAAAGTTTTAATTCTAATCAAACACTTTTATTTACAGGAACGTGCCACACTTCTTGGCAAGTTCCGCAACCTCGAACATGACTTGGACAACATCCGCGAACAAGTCGAAGAGGAAGCCGAAGGCAAGGCTGACTTACAACGTCAACTTTCCAAGGCCAACGCTGAAGCTCAACTGTGGCGCTCGAAATATGAGTCTGAGGGAGTTGCTCGTTCTGAGGAACTCGAGGAGGCCAAGCGCAAGCTCCAGGCCCGCCTTGCCGAAGCCGAGGAGACCATTGAGTCCCTCAACCAAAAGGTTGTTGCCCTCGAAAAGACCAAGCAGCGTCTCGCCACCGAAGTCGAGGATCTGCAACTCGAGGTTGACCGTGCCACTGCCATTGCCAACGCCGCTGAGAAGAAACAGAAGGCCTTCGACAAGATCATTGGCGAATGGAAACTCAAGGTTGATGACCTTGCTGCTGAACTCGATGCCAGCCAGAAGGAATGCCGTAACTACTCTACCGAATTATTCCGCCTCAAGGGTGCCTACGAAGAAGGCCAGGAACAACTCGAGGCTGTCCGTCGCGAGAACAAGAACCTTGCCGATGAAGTTAAAGACTTACTTGACCAGATCGGTGAGGGTGGCCGCAACATTCACGAAATCGAGAAGGCCAGGAAGCGCCTCGAAGCTGAGAAGGATGAGCTCCAAGCTGCCCTTGAGGAAGCCGAAGCTGCCCTCGAACAGGAAGAGAACAAAGTTCTGCGTGCTCAACTCGAGCTGTCCCAGGTCAGACAAGAGATCGACAGGAGGATCCAGGAGAAGGAAGAGGAATTCGAGAATACCCGCAAGAACCACCAACGTGCTTTGGACTCAATGCAGGCTTCCCTCGAAGCCGAGGCTAAGGGCAAGGCTGAGGCCCTGCGCATGAAGAAAAAGCTCGAGGCTGACATCAATGAACTTGAAATCGCCCTCGACCACGCCAACAAGGCTAACGCTGAAGCCCAGAAGAACATCAAACGCTACCAGGCACAAATCAAGGACCTCCAGACCGCCTTGGAAGAGGAACAGCGTGCTCGTGACGATGCTCGCGAACAGCTCGGTATCTCAGAGCGTCGTGCCAATGCCCTCCAGAACGAACTCGAAGAATCTCGTACACTTCTGGAACAGGCCGACCGCGCTCGTCGCCAGGCCGAACAGGAACTTGGCGATGCTCACGAACAGCTCAACGACCTCGCCGCGCAGAACGGCTCACTCTCGGCTGCCAAGAGGAAACTCGAGTCCGAACTCCAGACCCTACACTCCGACCTCGACGAGCTCCTCAACGAGGCTAAGAACTCCGAAGAAAAGGCAAAGAAGGCCATGGTGGATGCCGCCAGGCTCGCCGACGAGCTCCGCGCTGAGCAAGAACATGCCCAGACACAGGAGAAACTCCGCAAGGCCCTCGAACAACAGATCAAGGAACTGCAGGTCAGGCTTGACGAGGCCGAGGCGAACGCGCTCAAGGGAGGCAAGAAGGCCATCCAGAAACTCGAACAGAGGGTACGAGAACTCGAAAACGAGCTTGACGGTGAACAGAGAAGACACGCAGACGCACAGAAGAACCTGCGTAAGGCCGAAAGGCGTATCAAGGAACTGACTTTCCAGGCCGAAGAGGACCGCAAGAACCACGAGCGTATGCAGGACCTCGTCGACAAACTTCAGCAGAAGATCAAGACCTACAAGAGGCAGATCGAGGAAGCAGAAGAAATTGCCGCCCTCAACTTGGCCAAGTTCCGCAAGGCGCAACAGGAATTAGAGGAAGCCGAAGAAAGGGCAGACCTCGCCGAACAGGCGATTAGCAAATTCCGTGGCAAGGGACGCGCGGGATCCGCGGCGAGAGGAGTCAGTCCGGCGGTGAGTTAGCTTTTTATATTCATTTAGCCTTTATTTTTACTTAAAATACACGGATTTTTTTCGCAAGAACTATTCACGGCAATTTATGGGGTCAGATGGTCGTGGCCCAGTCTGCGATCAATAGTCCACCTGACTAGCGTACCACTGGCTGTGATCGTAGCTATGTAGTACGAGAGATCTAAGCAATTACATCAAATAAGGAATTTCTCTTTAATCCTATTAGATTTTACACTAAACTCCAAGAATTACTACTATATTTCGTAGGTACCAACAACTATAATCATTACGCACCGCTAAAATCTGGAATACCATTCCGACTTCCGTTTTTCTAAGTAACAATTTGGATACCTTCAAATCAAGAGGAAATAGGCATATATTATCTTCACTGGCCATCAGATGGTTATTTTTAGATCAGGGATTATTCGTTAAGAAAAATTCAATCGACTGACTCTTGCTTAAATTATTCCCAAGTTATATAAATTATAATGAAGAAGGATTATTACGTAAGATATTGACTCAAACATACTGTTTTCATTCAGGCGTCCGTTAAAGGGCGTCCATAGGTCACCAAGGATATAATAATGTAAGTTGTGTTGCCCCCGATCAGACACAACAACAACACAATTTACAGTGTTGTTAGATTAGATATTCCTATTGTTTAATACCAAAAACTTTATGTTTAAGCATACAAAGCATGGGTGTCAATATAATTAATTAGAGTAAATTATGGATCCGGCATGTATCCCGCATGATATATTATATCAATGGTAATATTGTAATAGTTCCCATCTAAATACCTCTTATGAAATTAAACATTAGGAATTAAGTGAATACAAAGTAATACAAACTTCTAGACAACAGCTAGTTTCTAATTTTATAATTGAAAATTGAATACAAATATCTAACGTCAGCAATGAAAAAGACGAAGCAGAAACGCTCTTCTGATAACGAATTCGTATTCATGAAATTGAACCTGAATTTAACTTTTAAAATTACCAGATTGAAAATGAGGAATATTTACTTTTAATTGCATTTTTAAAATTTTCAGTTGATTAAAAAATCCATTTTTTCTAAAAGTATGATGACTGTGTAGTATAAGTATTATTTATATCTCTAATTGTGGCGTGACCAGCCTCGGGATTCGTTGAAAATGATTATTGCAGCCTGGCGGTCGCAATCGCCTCTGATTGGGCGCTACAAAGCTGCTATTGGCTATTATGTATTGTTGCAGCCAGAATACAAAAAATGCAGCCCATAAATTCTGTGAAAAATCACAATTTAAACTCCTAGGAAAGTAGGAAAAGTAACAATAAAATTGATTCCAAAATCGACCAGCAGCGCTATTGGGCAAACCCCAAAATAAACTAATTTCACAGATCTTAATCCCGTGCTATCCGAAAACTTACCACGAGATTTAGACATGTCAATTTAGTTTAGAGATTGCTATTTACAGCCATGGGATTGTCCTAAAATGTGTCTTTTTCATGACGATCACATCGCCTCTGATTGGCTGAATTTATGATGTTCCTGCTACAATAAATTTTGACTGATATTGAGAGCACCAACTAATCAGAGCTGATTGCGATCGCCTTAATGTTGCAATCAATTTTAGACAATCGCACAGCTGTCAATTCAGTTCAACAGAATTAGAAATATTGACATTTTTATTTTACTTTGCAGCCCCGCTCGCGCCCGTCAGCCTTCGACGGCTTCGGCACCTTCCCACCAAGGTTCGACCTAGCGCCAGAAAACGATTTCTAAACGTTCCACAACAGAATATAATAACGGACTGTACAGATTATATCGTTGAACCAAACAGCAACAACAACAAAAAGTTTTTTATACAACACAAGTGTTTATAAGACAGCGTTTACTATTCATTAATTTTATTATAAGAATTACAAGCAATTATTGTAAAATGTTACACCCCGATTGAGGAAACTCAAAGTTAAACATGAACTAGTAATTTGTTATAAATGTTTTTACGAAAGGATATTTTGTATCTTGTTGATAGTTATTTATAATTATTTATTATTTATTATGTGGAAGTATGTATCCCATCGCGTGGATGGGGTGCAAGGAGTGCGCGCGCACCCGCACCTCCGAGACACACCCTTCACCCCTTCAACGGAGTCGCGCGCGCACCCCTTGCTCCCCCGCCATTGACATCCAATAAAAGATATCGTTGTCAGAAAATATTACCCAGGACGTTTCATTTATTACCATCCACCATTACCTACAAAAGTATATCGACCAAATCCCTGTTTTACACAAACGTGTGGACCAAACCACGCGGTGTGGTTTTTGTGGCGTGGTCCACGCAGTCAGAGGTTTAAGAGATTATATCTAGTTTTTGTTGAAAATAACCACACCTTTATGAAAGAAAATGCCTCGTTTTTTAGATGAACTTCAAAGCTATTATTTATTTCGAAAATAATTATTAAATTACTTGAATATTTTTAAAAACGTTGCAATTGTTTGCACCCGTGCCTCACCCACCGTTCCGTTATATCTTGGATAAATAAATAATTAATTATATCTGGTAGTGGTGCTACAAATGTTTTCTCTGAGGATGCATTTCCACTGAGACGGAGTAGAGTAGAGATGTTGTATTAAAGTGATTTATGTACTGTAGATCAATCAAATCATTGTTAGTTGACTTGAAAAATTTATCACGTCTCATTGGTTTCAGCATAGTATTATTTATAACCATAAGGTGGGCTTTATTGCATACATAGAAATTAATCATTAATGATAATACCCAACTGATACATTTCAATACTTACCTAATGCCTGCGACTTCGTCCGAATGGTGACAGAGATAGCGTCCATCGTTGAGACGGAATACTTTATCAAAGAGTTGCCTCGAAATATTTTTAATCTATAATACATAATATCTTACGAAATCGCAGTTATCGGTCAGTAACTAAATAATTCTAAATAATTCTCTATTCAACTAGATCGATTAGTTCCATATAACCACTTTTATATTCAGAACATAGACTAAGAAAAAGTATAGACATTCACCAACTGTTGATAAATGAGGAACGTTTAAGAGTGGATCTAGACAAAAATAAGCCTCAATATTTGAGAAAAGAAAACTTATTATATATTTAGTAATATCTTAGCCACCCACACCCATTAGGTGGATATTTATACTATTATTAAAATAAGTAAAATTTTTGCACTTTCAATTCTATATCTTGCATGTTATTGTGAAAAAAATAAACTTTAGTTTAAAAATCATGCTGTGAAACATGGATAGCTTGTTGAGCTAGTTGATTACTTTTTGAAACTGTCAATTGAGTTTATTCATACAATCACGTCCATTGTTACGTGCTGTGGAGCAGATATGTGAACCTTTAAAAAGAAAAATTTTGTTGCATGTTTTATGAAAGATAACACGTACTCAAATGCCCCGTCCATCGGAACTTTAGTCTGTGATTTACTTAAGTATTATTTACTACCGGTAAATAGGCCATAGTCATTAAACTTTAGTGTCCTAATAACAGCGCTTGTAGGACCATGTGGCAGCTCTTGCTCGGTGTCTGTCTGCCTCTAGTGAGCGGTCAATGTTACTGGAACAATAGAAACCCCTACCCTTACTTTGGAACTAAGACCCCGTATGATACCGTGAGGGGTGACTTCAGAGATGTTCCAGAAATTGAAGGTAATTTATCCACCTGAGGCATCACCAATGCGTTGCCGGTTTTTCAGGAATTTGTTCACACTAATATCATAAATAAAAGGCGACAGTTTGTATTTGTATTTGTGTATGTGTATTACTCCTTTACGCCACAAAGAATGGGATTACCGATACCGATTTGGCTGAAACTTGGAATGGAGACAGTTCATACCCAGGAGTAACACATAAGTACATTTTATTCCGGAAAATTAAAGAGCTCCCGCGGGATTTAAAAAACCTTAATCCATGCGGAGTACGGGCATCGTCTAGTATGTTATTTTTAAAGATTTTATCAACTGTCCACATAAACAAAATAATGTTAGAATTATTTTGCTGTAATCCGCCGTCAGAAAAAATCTGTATGGTCAAACATGCAGTTATAAGATAAGCACCGCTTACCTCCCCAACCAAGTAATAAAGCAAAGTTCCCAAGCAAGCAATGACACCACCACTCACATGCACCACCACACAAGACTTTTATACTACTCTCGACGCACGTTTCGCCCCGACACCGGAGCATCCTCAGGAGATATCGACTTTACAATGCTGTATTGTGACAATAAAATATTGAAGGGTAGGTACTTTCCAGATTGTGAACCAATCAGCATCTGGTTCATGATACGCCACGGCACGCGGCGCCCCAACACTGTCGACGCGCGGCACATGAAGAAAGCCTCACTCCTCAAAGACGACATCATAGAGAACCACGCTGACGGTAAAGGAGGAATGTGCGCACAGGTACAGTATTCTTATCACGACACTGCGGCAGGGCCGATTTGTTAGGAGGCAGCTAGGTTGGGGCAATCTAGGGTGGTCCCTATACATGGGTCTGCCGCTTAGTGCGTGCGCGGACTTGTGACTTGTGAGCGCACAGGTTTGCCATAGGAAATACGGTCGGAGAGGTATAGGTATTTGAATAAAGTAGTGCCGTCGCTCTATGACAGTTCGGAGGGCGTCCGAGCGCGATAGGAACAGAGTCCAGATTCCACTGTTTAGTCTATATAAAAAGGCATAATTCGAGGTTTGGCTCTCTACTGTTTCCTCCTCCAATATTGGACCATTTTAAAAGATATTTCATATACATACAATAAAAAGGATATATACTGTGCTCCTATGTTTTCCTTTTTTCGTTAATAGTTGTCGTACACTCTAGGTCTCTAATCTCTATTGACAGCGGTTTAAAGCAGGCAATTTTGAGTATTTTGTGTGCTTAGACAAAGAATGTATCTTCAAAAAGGAAAACATAGAGACATAGAAACATAGAGGCACAGATCTCCATACAATAAACTTACACAGGTACGGAACCCTTCGTGTGAGGGTCCAACTCGCACTTGGCCTGTTTTATTTCAGGATATTGAGGATCTCCAAAATTGGACCTGGAACCCGAAATTGGACTACAAAATTTCCTACCTTACATCCCAAGGTTACCAGGAGCTGTTCGAATTTGGCCAAAGATTTGGTCAAAAGTTCTCAAGTTTCCTAAAAGATGTCATTTACTCGGTGCTGAGGCCTACAAGTGAGCAGAGGACGCAGGGGAGTGTCAAAGCGTTTGTCCAAGGTCTGCAAGGGATCAACAGAACCTTTGTAATTGAGGACCACATCCTCAATGATCCAGTTGCAAGAGTAAGTTGATTTATTGTGAGACCCTGGGTCAAATAGAGTTATTGTGAGACACTGGGTCATATAGAGTTATTGTGAGACGTGGGTCAAATAGAAAATAGAGTTGGGTTTTCGCGCTAACTTCATTAACGGCTTCATCATTCTACTAGCGACAGTATAAAAATTTGTGAAATTTTCTGCCTAGCTATTAGCCTTTTTAACCGACTTCAAAAAAGGAGGAGGTTCTCAATTCTTCGAAATCTTTTTTTTTATGTACGTTCCCCGATTACTCGAAGACGCCTGGACCGATTTGGAAAATTCTTTTTTGTTTGAAAGGGTATACTCCCCAGCTGGTTCCATTGTCATCAGGTTAGATCTGATGATGGAATCCTGGAGAAATTGAGGGAATTCTTCAAGTTTTACAGGCATAATAGACATTGAGAACCACTAGGCAAACCTGATGTAGCCAACTTCAATAAGTATGTGTATACAAATAAAGAAGTGTCTATCTCAGATTCTTAAATTATACCGTTTGCTGAACTAATTATTTAACTAGTTATTTTTAGCTTCTAACAATAGTTATTACTTATTATGTACGAGTACTTGCAAAGGTATTGAAGATATGACAATAAAAATTATATATTCAATGTAACGAATCGCATCAGCCCGTATAATGCCACACAATAAAAAAAATGATTGTAATATTTCACGGTCATTAACTTTTGCTTACTTATTGAGGAAAGCATAATACCTACCTACATTATACGATAAAAACATTTATATCAATACCTATGATTATTTATCAATGAAATCATGTTACGTAACTATATTCAAAAACCGTCAAAGGTCGCAGGTTCGAACCCCACCCGTTGCACTATTGTCGTACCCACTCCTAGCACAATCTTTTCCGCCTATTTGGGGGAGATAGGAGGGTATTAACCAATTTCAGCTGGGCTAAAATTCTTTTTTTTAAAGATTAAATAGAGATCAGTCGTCTAAATATTCATTTCCAGCCGTACAGGTACTGCGCTAAACGAGAAATGAAAATAATAAACAGCACCCGAGTCTCCTCCGAAATACAACGTTTTCAAGAGACGAAGGAATTCAGACAGGTTAGTTGCATTTACTAAAGGTAAAGCTAATATAGCTACTAGGCCTCTATTGACAGCGGTTTAAAATAGGCCATTTTGAGCATTTTGTATGGGTTTTAGTGATTAGAAAAATAATGTTTCTTCAAAAAGGAAAACTTAGAGACATAGAAGACGTTGGTTTTTTTTTTATTTGTAAAAAATCCTTTTTCTAGGGTCATTAACCAGCAGCGTGAGCATGGGCAGGAGACAAAAAATTTATCCCCAATTTTATCCAAAGACAAGAGGTAAAATTATCTTCTACCTATGCTAAAACATGGCGACAGGGGAAAGGAGAGGCATATTCCTACAAGTATATTTATTCCTCGTCTATATTAATGATCTTCCTGGTGTAGTTAAACAACTGGCAAACATCGTTTTATTTGCAGATGACACCTCTCTCGTATTCAAAATAGATAGGAAAATATGTGATTTAGGCAACCTTAACAAAGCGCTCTCCATGCTTTCACACTGGTTTTCTGTAAATAACCTAGCACTTAACAGTAATAAAACTAAATGTGTATATTTTGCAACTTCTAACTTTCGTGGCGATAGAAACGTTGATATATTACTCAACAATGTAAAATTAGACATCGTTGATAATGTTCTTTTCTTAGGCCTTACCATTGATTCTAAATTACAATGGAAGGAACATATTAACATTTTAGCAAACAAGTTAAGTTCAGCAGTTTTTGCAATTCGCAAAATAAGGCAATTAACAGACATAGAAACTGCTAGAATAGTATATTTTGCATATTTTCAAAGTTTGATGTCATATGGAATATTGTTATGGGGTTCTGCTGCTGATTGGAAAACAGTTTTTATACTCCAAAAAAGGGCTATCCGTGCAATATATAAAATGAAACCCAGAGATTCTCTTAGAGCCTTTTTTAAAGATATCAGTATATTGACTATGCCATCACTTTATATCTTTGAAAATATTATGTATGCTAGAAAACATCTTCCATCTCTAATAAAGAACACCGTCTGTCATAGTTATAATTTGCGACATTCGCATGTTCAGTTGGCCGTGCAGAAATGCAGGTTATCGAAAACAAGTAAGTCTTTTATAGGAAATTCTATACGCTTTTACAATAAAATTCCAAAGGACATTACAAATCTTTCTGACATACAATTTAAAGCAAAAATAAAATATATTCTAATAAAAAAGGCATATTATAAAATAAATGATTATATAGAAGATAAAAACGCCTGGAAAATCTAAGTGTGCACAAGCCATTATATATCTTTTCTTTTTTTTTCTGACATAAAAATTATGTACTTGAGTACCTATTTATTTTTTAATCATATTTGTTATGTTTAATGACATCACATTATTATTATATTTTGACCCTTGACATAAGTAGTACATAATTTTTTTTTGACATTTAATTAATTTATTTTATTTTTATTAAGTATTTTGTACTTATTGATGTAAAATTTGTTGACATTCGTAAGCGCTTTTGTAAGTCTAAATCGAAGAAATAAACAATACAATACAATACAATACAATACAATATCCATTGTGGATATTATTTCCACCGCTTTGCCCATGCTCTATGGGTGGATAAAACTGAGCGAGGGGATGAATATTTTATCCTTTTCCCGTGGATAATATGTTCCCTGCCCATGCTCACCCCTTATGAGAGAGTTACGGAAAAAAAACCGCTCGCATGTCATCTTAAGTCTGCGCTTTACATCAATCTATTTCAGATGCAAGAAAATGTACAAAGGAAAACTGGAATGAATACGGAATTGAAGCCCAATACCGTTATGGGCTTGTATGACCTGTGCCGCTTCTACCGCTCCTACGCAGTGCTGAGAAGGAGCCCCTGGTGCTCACTCTTTTCTGACGATGACCTGGAGATCCTGGAGTATGTTGAAGATGTAAAGCTTTATTTTCGGTGAGTGTTACTCTTACTTTTCCATACATCGCTATATATTTTTTAGCCATTGACTTCGACAAGTTGGGTTTTTGTCGGCTCTTATCAGCAGGATCTCCTTTCCGAACTGGTGGTAGAGTCTTGACTTGTGATAAGAGCCACAGGTTTTTTTGAATTTTGACTTCTTAATGAGGTAGTGACCAAGTAGTCTAAGATGATAGACGGTAGCAGGCTAACTAGAAAGGGAAGAAGACATACTATTCTTAATTAAACCCATACCTCTAATCAGTTTCTACACGTCATCGTAATGGAATGCTAAATCGCTTGGTGACACCAGACTAAATCTTTTTTTAATACATTATATGTACATACTTGACCATACCCGATGGAGAGTTATGACGCGGTTTAAGATTTAACGCGCTTACCTAGAAGGAGCATATTCCCTCTTGTTTTAAAGATACCCACATTGTACCCATCAAACACAGATCTCGGAAAAGCATTCCAAACTCAAGCCGGGCGAATGGTCAGAGCCAAACCAGAAAATACCCTGCCTAGAATCGCACCCACGACCGCCCACTAATAAGACTATAACCCTCAACACTTTCTCCCAAGGCATCGTCATTATAAATCATCAGACCATCGCGAATAACTTAATAAGCCCCACAGAAACGGCTACGGCAGTTCACTCAACGGACTCACAGGCTCAGCAGGCCTAAAGGACCTGTACGAGAAGTTCCACAACGCGACCGAAACCGGGCACAAATCCTTCACAGCCTACTTCTCTCATGACACCATGGTCGACATGATCTATACCGCCATGGGACTGTATGAGGACTATCCGAAACTCTCTGGCTTCGAAAGGGTTAAACATAGAAAATGGCGCACCAGTTTCTTGACACCATTTGCAGCTAATTTTGTAGCTGTCTTGCACAGGTGAGGACATTTATACTGAGATCTATAGAGCATGCTCTGACTCAGCTCAGACTCAAGATAGATGTTAAAACGAGACAAAATATGCTTTGACATAAATCTGTCTTGAGTGTAAGCTGATGAGAGCGCGGTCTATAGATTTCAGCCTTAGATTTTGTAGACATGTTGAAGAACTGTTATGAAGCCTTGTCGTTAGGGATGCAGTCTCTCAATCGAAGTGCCACGGGTTCGATCCCGAGCACGCACCTCTGACTGCAGAGATTTCAACTAAATTAGTTTAATTGCATAAGTAGAATGTACGGCGGGAAACGGAAATCACACGTCAGTGAACCCTAATTTATTGCGCATTACAGCAATTTTGGCAGACGGACTACGGACATCATCAAAGTAATATTTTATATTCATTGATATATTATGTGGGAATGTTTTGAGAATGTGAATTACCGTAGCTACGCCCAAGAACGAAAAAAAATAAGAAAGCACGAGAAAAGAGAAACAAATAAAAAATTGTGTGCTGCCTACAGCTGCAACTACTTCTTTGTACTCATCGGTTGCAGGTGTCCAAAGGAAGCGACCGCGATCACGTACAGAGTGCAGCTGTTCGTGAACGAGCGAGAGCTGCACCTGTGCAGGAACCGCGTGTGCTCCTGGAGCGAGTTCCGGCGCTCCTTCCAGAAGTTCACCAACACCACGCTCGACTTCTGCGACGACCTCGCTTATACTTATAATGTGTAAAGCTACTGTAAAGACGTAATGTGTGACATAATTAGTGATAGGGTTGCCAATTTTATTTTATAAATAATAATGTTTGGACAGATTTTCAACATAAAATCTGTGAAGTTGGCCCTAAGTGTAATTTATAAATCACTCTCAACTATATATATCCATACAAAAAATCACGTCGATCCGTAGCTCTGTTGCAGCGTGATTGAAGGACAAACCAAGAAACTTACAAACCAATACCCCAACAAATCAACAAACAAACACACTTTCGCATTTATAATATTAGTAAGGATTATCGATAAAGGCTTAGTTTAAAAACAGTAAAAATCAAAGTTCAAATTAAAATATTTATTTTTTTCTCTAGTTGATATGCCGTAGAAGTAATAATACTGCCTTAGTTGGAATTATATTATCTTTATCTTATATGTTCATAACACCTTTTATTTTGGAAGATAATAATTATTATATCGCAGATTAAATTAGACGGTATCAATCAGTATACAAATAAATAAAATAAATTAAAATCTTACTTTGAATTAAATTAATTCTAGAATAAAAACTAATTTAAAAGTTACTAAAGTCTTATCGGTTAAATTAATCGGTTGTACAAGTGAGATCGATATTACGTAGCTCAACTCAGACTTTGGATGTCCAAACAAATTCTTTGGGCAAAGAAGCTGCCAACTCTCTCGGTGCACTGTTTAAATTGTATAAAACTTGCTTTTGCCCGAAACTTAGGAGTGAAGTTAGGTTTTCAAAAATCAGTTCTTACTGAAAATTTAGTTTCTCAGGAGAAAAAACGATAAAGAACATGGGAAAACTGGGGACATGAGAATATATGCTGTAAGACCCAGCAAGCTGTGACATAAACTAGATCTAGTGCCTCGAACAAAAACGTACAATTTAGATTAAATTATCTTCTTGTGAAACTGATGCCTTAAGACTAAAACAAAATATGAACTATACTATCGGCAAAACACCCAGAACTAACATGAAAATAATTAAACTATTCGCTAAGAACTTTGTACTCGCACTTGAACGCCCAGACAAGAATGCTGCCGAATGAAACAACTCGGTTTTGGATTCATTCTCATCTTTCGCACAGAAGTCCATGTTCGCTTTACTGAAGACCTGGAAGATGTCCACGAACTGTTGCCAGGTGCAGCCCACCGCTGGGCAAAGAGGCGTTGGTTCCTCGTTAATGAACAATCGGACGCGATGGATTTGTTTTCCTGACTCGTTACATCTGGAAATTGATTTTATATTATTTTAAAAGGATTTGCATACGAAGGGTTCCCTACTAAAAAACGCCGTAAAAAAAAACACGATTCTAGTAGGGAACTCCCTTTAATTTTTATTATTTGTTGTTATAGTGGCAACAGAAATACAAATATTCTGAAAATTTCAACTGTCTACCTATTACGATATACAGCCTGCTGAGAGACATACGGACGAACGGACTGGGAGGTTTAGAAATAGGGTCCCGTAGGTTACCCCACGGGTACGGAACCCTAAAAAAAATAGAGAGTGAACCTTGCACTATAATAGCACCTTCGACGTTGGCAAATCTTCTTCGATCTTAGCCATAAATTATGATTAAGAAGATGTCTAACCTGGATAGAACCGCAATGAAGTTAGTCGCAAAAGCGGCAATCCGGCTGGTTCTCCAGAACCTGTCATAGTTCTGCTTCAACCCTCGCAGCGGTTCAGGGTCCTTGTACAACCCGAGCGCAGAGAAGACCATATCCAACATGGTGTCGTGTGTGAAATAGGACACCAAGGTTTTCCTGTTGCTTTCCGTCAAATTCACGAACTTGTCGTACATGTCCTTCAGGACTAAAGCGCCGAGTTTTGGGTTTATCTGAAAGTTGGATGGCGAAATTCGAAATTATTTATTTAGTTTGCTCAAATTAAGGCCTATGACAAGTCAAGACTCTACGACCAGTTCGGAAAGCGGATTTCGTTGAGAAGAGCCGACAAACTCAGCAATTGTTCTGTTTAAAAAAGGGTGTTAGAGAGTATCTCGTAGAGTTCAAGTAAAAGAAGAGTTGCCTCGATTTCTCCACGATCCCAAACATCAGATCCTGACCTGATGTTAATGTGACCACTTGGGAAGTACACCCTTTCAACTTTCAACAAAAAAAGAATTTTCCAAGTCATTTCGCAAGCTTCCTCCGTCGATTAAAAAAAATATCGTGAATCGATTCAGAAACCCCGGAGTAATCGGTGGACATACATAGAAAAAAAAAGATACCGGCTGAATTGATAACCTCCTCCTTTTTGGAAGACCGTTAAAAAAAAGATTCCGAAGAATTGAGAACCTCCTATTTTGGAAGTCTGTTAATAAGGTAGAAACATGCTTACCCACGATCCATAACCGTTTCTATAGTAATGCCGCACATCGTCCCTGTACTCCAACACTATCAGGTCGCGGGTGGAGAAGAACGAGCACCAGGGGGAGCGAAGTTTCTCACTCCAGGAGCGCTCGTACCGGCACAGCTCGTACAAAGTGAACACGTCAGTGAACGTCAGTTTATAATCTATGGGTAGCTTCTCCTGCACTTTATCTCTGATCTGAAAAATTAAAAAGTAAACTCTTTTTTTTTTCGATGAGAGTCCTTGACTGCGATCTCACCAAGTAAGCGACTATGCTTATGCAGTCTACCCGATTTGCGTGAATCTTTTTTTAATCGACACAAAAACTTTGCGAGATGCTCTCATAAAAACTTCGGTTTCCAACTCCTCAATTCTGATGCTGCAAGGGTACTGCCCCCTAAACTGTAGATTTAGGAACTGTCGATTATTATGAATAGTTATTGTAGGTACCAAATAAAGACTCCTTCGTTGAATTCCAGGACCCAACTCCTCAATCCTGATGCTGCAGGGGTTCCCCAACAAAACTGTGGGGATTTAGGAACTGTCGATTGTGAATTGAAGAAGCGGATGAAGTCGCGGGCGTCCGCTAGTAATATTCATAAAATTATAGGATTATATATAGGATTCATTATTTTTTGATTTGTCTGAGGCCATATGTAATGTCACCAGTCACCACCACCCACCCAGGTGGGTTGAGGTAGAGGAATACTTACAGCTTCAAAGCTAGGACTCGAATCGTAAGCTGCCAGCTCATCAGCTAATGGATGACCGTTTTTCACCTCGTCCACGTATCTTGCACAGTTATCATAGGGCTAAAACGAATAAAATTATAGGTAGATATGCATAAATTTTTTTACAACCATTTTAAAATGTACGTATTGTAAACTAATCAGTTTAATTCGATTGATCGTATATTAATTCGATGACATTAACGTCAAAGTAATATGACCCTTAAAGTTATTGGTTTAAAGTCACAAATTCAGTACAACCGATTTAAATTTGGAGTGTATCGTTTACGTAAGCGTATAAGAATCTATACACGAAATTGAGCTCTAAATCAATGTATTTATGGTTTATTTTACTTTGATGCTAGTGGACATGAGTTATACGCATTTTGATCGAATTCCAGCCATTCATTTGGTCTAACTACAATACTTTCAACTTGCGTGAAGGTAGGCGTCATATAAGCTGCCAAAACAATGCATGCTTCTACCCATGTGCTGATGTGTGCCAACCAACATGAAATTGTTTGCATTTGTTTTTAATTTATTTTTAATTATATATTTTTCTTTTTAATTATTTCTGTGGCGTCACCTTAATTTGGGTCCTGGCTGAAAATCAGCGCTGAATATCTTTGCTAAAGGTAAGCGTTTGCTGAGCTTGGACTTTTTTTCGGGTCGTGCCACACATGACATATTATGATAGCCCGGCGCTTCTATTGCTTGGGTTTTTGGCAAAATGCTTGAGAGGTGGAAGTTCTTAAATAAATGTTTTTTCTTTCTTTCTTTCCATTGACAGTGAACATGAGACATACACGTCTGGGTAGTTAGCGCATGCGTCTTACGCAAGTTGAATTTTTAGACAATCCTAGAGCTGGGCATACCCGTAAGAGGTCATCTTTTTCCAAAGATGGACGAATTCCCATAGAGAAGTTCACCAACGGAGTACCATCAGTCATTCCGTGAACAAATGCCATGAGACTAGCGGCAGTTCTCTGTAGGTTCGTCGCTCTGAAATACACTTCGTCGATGGATTCCAGGAAGCTATTGAAAGAAAAATAGGTTAAAAATTGTAATTCAAGCATCTCTCAAAAACTGTCTACCTATTACGGTTCATGAGAAACAGCCCGCTGACAAACAGACGGACGAACAGCAAAGGCTTAGCAATATAGGGTCCCGTTGATTACCCTTCGGGTACGGAACTCGAAAAATATTAGGTACCTTTGGTTTTTTTATATGAATAGCGGGAAAACGAGCAGGCGGGTCACCTGATGTTAAGTGAAGGGCCGCCCGTGAACACTTGTAGTACCAGAGGCACCACCAATGCGTTGTCGGCTTTTCAGGAATTTATTGGTCCTTGAATGACCTCATATTGTAATTATTAAATGGGAACGTCGTCGAAGGGAGATGATTCCACAATTTGGTAGTACGTGGGAAAAAAGATTTGGGGCAACGGATGGTCGAAGTGCTCCAGGCACCCAGGTGGTGAGCGTGAAATTGCGTCAAATAGCTCTTCCTTCGGAAACCTTTGGTATTGAGTATACACCCTCCTGCCAAGCCGGTACACCTCCTCGTAGCCGGTCCCAGTGAGATAGGCAGCCGAGGTCTCCAGGGTGGAGTTCCACTGCCACTTCATCAGGTCCTCCATATCCTGGAAATGATTTTCATTCCAAATTATTTTGCTATTATAATCACGCTAATATTATAAGGAAAAAAGTTTATCAACGTGCATGTGTGTGTTTGTTACTCTTTCACGCAAAAGCTACTGGACGGATTTGGTTGAAATTTGGAACGGAGATAGATTATACCGTGGATTAACATAGGTTTTTACTTTTTATCCCGTAAAATTAAAGAGCTCCCGCGGGAATCAATATTTTATCATATTTTACTGTTTTTTAAACAAAAAGATTCCGACGAATTGAGAACCTCCTCCTTTTTTGGAAGTCGGTTAAAAACCATGGCTCATGCTCATCTTCACGTCAATGCCGAGTTTTTTTTTCATGATAGGGACATGGGCCTTGATTGCGATCTCATCTGATGGTAATCTGGTGGATAAGTGACGATATAAGCCTGAAAATATGTTTAAATTAGCCCGCTATGAAGCGGGCTAACTTGGAAGTGGTTAGCAATGTAAATTAAACCTATATCGGTAATCGGTTTTTACATGCCATCGTACCGGAACATTAAATCGTATAATAAAGTAAAGTGTAGTAAACCGTATAATTCAATGGCGTCGATCCACTGTATACTCAGCATACAGAGTTTATGACAATGTGCACTGTGCACTGTGTACCTACTCATTCGACGCAAAGTTTGGATGTATGGATGGATGGGTAGGAGTTTATTACTCAATCACGCCGCAACGATCTGACCGACTTTGCTGAAATTTGGCACAGAGATAAATGAAAATGAAAAAATATTTGGATAGAGTCAGGCGTTACTTTGCGGAAGTTCATGATTAACAAAAAAATGTTAGAATTATTTTGCTGTAATCCGCCAACAGAAAAAATCTGTATGGTCAAACATGCAGTTATAAGCTAACCACCGCTTACCTCCCCAACCAAGCAATAAAGCAAAGTTCCCAACCAAGCAATGCCACCACCACTCACATGCACCACCACACAAGACTTTTATACTAATCCCGACGCACGTTTCGCCCCGACACCGAAGCATCCTCAGGAGATATCGACTTTACAATGCTGTATTGTCTAGTCAGTCTTTAATGCGGGATCATGGTCACCCAATCATTTTTTTTTTCATTTTACTAGCCTATGTCACCAGGAATAAGCTAAGGATTCTAACGATACCTCATTCATCAAAATCGGTTCAGGCGTATAGAAGTTATGGTGGAATATAGAAACTCACATACATACATACATACATATAATATACCAATATACTTCTTTTTTTAGGCAGTCGTATAATAACCTGAGCACAGTTTTTGCTTCGTCTCCTGTTGGTGTGAGTGTCATGCAGATGCTGCGTCATAACGTGCTGCAGCGCGCTGACGCGCTTAGTGACGTCAGCGCTGGGGTTGCGGTTGCCGTGCCGGTGCAGCGACCATATGCCGACCACTTCACAACCTGCCAATAAACAACGACTTTCTATTTGCCACAAACCAAGCATTTAAAAATAAGCTTCAATCTAAATTCATATTGAAATTAGAACTAAATAAAATCTAAAATTCCATCGAGGTCCCCGCGTATGGCATAATCCTTTGGTCAGCTCTTGGATTACCGGTAGACTCAAATAACTTGGCATTCAAAAATCGGTAATAGCGTAGTTGTTACAACTTTGGCCTTATTTTTTTGGAGTTCGGGTTGCGAATCCTGGACATACACACGGTATGGTTTACATAAGGTATCGTAACCTTTCGTGCGTTTTAAGCTGTTACACCTCACTTGCTGTAACGTTGAAGGAAAACATCGTGAAGGGAAACCTGCACGTCTTCTTCATATTCTTAGTTATTACAGAAGTAGACTCGTAGTAGATTGGTCACAATCTCCGAAGGGAACCCGACAACATAGCGAGACAGGTTCTCGACTGGAACCCTCAGGGAAATAGAAAGCGGGGCGCCATTAACAAACTTGCCGGTTACGGTTCTGGCAGTGGTTCTCAGGGATCATGTGGAAGAGGTCACGGATGTAGCTAAAAACCGTTTGGTATGGCGTAATACTGTAAACTTTCTCAGCCCCACAGGGTGATTAGGACTACAACGCACATCACCATTTCCGCTATACGGTTCTTCCGGTTCTTCGATTTGTTTTTAGAACATTTATAGACGTTGAATATATATTATGTTAGAGGTATGGGTTGCATATACACTGCCATACCCTTTCCAAGATAGCCCGCTATCATCTTAGAGCCCCACAGGGTGATATAGGACTACAACGCACATCACCATTTCCGCTATATGGTTCTTCCGGTTCTTCTATTTGTTTTTAGAACATTTATAGACGTTTCTATGAATATATGTTGGAGGTATGGGTTGCATATACACTGCCATACCCTTTCCAAGATAGCCCGCTATCATCTTAGACTGCATCGTCACTTACCATCAGATGAGATCGCAGTCAAGGGCTATCTTGCCATCGAATAAAAAAAACGTAACTAGGTGCCTACCGCCATCTTCTACTTGGTCCCGCAAGTCTCCGCGAACACTGTCGTACGGAGTCACGGTGCCGTAGTTGTGGTACACGCACTCGCTGTTCCAGTAGCACTCTTCCTTCCTCTTCAAAGCCACCACTAGGCTGAGTAAACTGATCACCGGGATCAGCGCTCCTTTCACTGACATTCTCCTTCTCACACTGGAAGCACCTACAAGTGTAAATAAAAAAGATGTGTGGCACTCGGGGACTGCCGTGGTAAAGCTATTGCATAGCATTTTTTATCAGCGCCATCTAGCGGCTCACCGTAGAGGAGTCCCGTGTCAGGTTATTTTCGTTACGGAATTTCTGGATTCGGTCTCCACGCTGGCCCGCGATAGAAGCTATGCAATAGCTTAAATATTTAAAACACCCCCGACATGTTACAACATCCTGATAGCCAGTGAGTAATCGTGATTTATCACGAATATTGTTACGGCGAACAAATAACGCAGGATTTGCACTAGTACAGAACAACGACCTGACTGTTTACATGGCAAATTGTGGTGCCATGATTTGAATAATAATGAGAAATTAAAGAAACTAGGCAAGTCAGTGTACTCCGATTATTTATTTTTTAGCCGTGGTGTATGAGTACGTGTGGAATGTGGATCCGTATGGATTCTAGCGATCGACAATTTTGCATTGAACCGCAATAGCCTAACGGTTAGAAGTACGGACTGAAAACTGAAGGATTGTCGGTTCGAGCTCTAATTCTCTACCCGTCTTGTCTAATCCTAACATAAGAGGAGAGGATAATGTTAGTCAAGATTTGCTCAAATTGACGCTTGAAAAAATTATTACTTTTTACAAAAAATTTAAATCGACGATAGGAGAAACTGAGAAATAAAATATAAATCTTTTTAGTCCTACTAACTAATCTCCTAGACTAATGTAAGTAACTAAGTAACAGACTTTTTTAAGAGCATAACTATGAGCCAAAGAATTCTATGAGCTATATTTTTAAGCATGGCTGCGAGATACCTTTTAAAAAAGTTTGTCTTAAAAAGTAGCCTATGTGTTATTCCAGACTATAATCTATCTTAATTGCTTATTCCAGCCAAATCGGTTCATTTGTTGCGGCGTGATTGAGTAACAAAAATCCGTCCATCCATACATTCATTTGTAATATTAGTAGGGTTGAATATTTGGCATAGCAAAGTCCTAGTCGTTGAAATTTTTTCGTGATTGATACTGGAGATTTTTTTAAATTACACACAATCTCCTAGAGATTCGCGAGTAAATGGGTAAGTAAAATTTTCTCGTGTCGCGCATGTTAGCCCTACTGGTCAAGGTTACCATAATTTTCTCAGTGTCATTCCATTTACTTATTGTTTTGATACACTGTAAATTCAATGTCACTGATCTATTTCCAGTCGAAAAGGCAAGTGAAAGTAATGTAACAATGTAATTATTATTATAACATTGTATGACTTAACAGTGCGCAGAATGCCAGAAAAAAAAAAACGCTGCTATAGAAGAAATAAAACATAACCGAAACCTCGAGTGAAACGCGACAGTTGCGACTTGCGAGTGTAGTAAGCGCCAAATACATCATGTATTGTACTCGTAAGATATTAATTAAAAAAAATGGATGTATCGTCTCTTAGTAATATGTATAGGAATTTATTTATGGCTCTGTAATATGCGACACATTGAAAATAAATGCAAGTTGGTTAAAAATTAAACCTAACTTCGTGGTTTTTTTTTGTCGGACTTTTATTACTTTATGTTTCTACTCAGTATCGTCCTTTGGAAATATATTAATTTTTATTTTTTTATTTTTATTCGATGACAAGATAGCCCTTGACTGCGATCTCACCTGATGGTAAGTGACGATGCAGTCTAAGATGGTAGCGGGCTAACTTGGAAGGGGTATAACAGTGTAAATTCAACCCATACCCCTAATCGGTTTCTGCACGCCATCGTGCCGGAACGCTAAATCGCTTGGCGGCACGTCTTTGACGGTAGGTTTGATATAATGTAATTTTTGCCTGTTTTTTGTTCGGATAATTAAAACTTGATCTACTGCTGTAAAAATCCCATCTGCATAATGAAGATTTACCACTACACGCCACGGTCTACCCGCTGCGATCACCCGACCGAATCCGGCCATTTTGGCCAATCTCCGGAGAAATTAACCATTTGCGTGGGATATATTATAGTGCACAAGTAAATGCGCATACACAAGTACACTCTTTATTACCTCAATCTCATAGTCCGATGGGACGAAAATTCGACACGACCGGAGAGAGATCAGGCGCAGGACGGCTTTACGTACTCTCCGAGGCACGGGGGTGACTCACCGCCAGCTTCCGAACTCCAGGCTAGTACTAGGAATTTCCTAACCGAAAACCCCAATTAGTTTTTTGGCCCGACCAGGGAATCGAACCCGGGACCTTATCATCCGCAGTCGAACTTGTTAACCACTAGACCAACGAGGCATTTGCATTTAAATCGGTGCATCCGATTTTTGTGCTACAATGCCACAAACAGATACTCAGATACAGTAACACGCATATAGTAAATGCGGTCAACCTTATATAAATCCCATTTTTTCATCGGGTAGTTAAAATATCAAACGTCACCTATTAGACCTAAAAATTTTTACTACTGAGAGGAATCTTTACTACCAGGAAGCTGTGAGCGTAGCATGGAGGAGAATTTTTAGTTCGTAGGCTAAAAGTGGAGTTGGCAATGCTATCTCCATCCATCCATCCAGAGAATTCATCCTCCTCCAATCACTAAATAAAAAAAAAAACAATAAAAAAAAAATAGAGATTATACACCTACCTCGTAGCAAAACTTTCGTCACTTAATTTTTTTACACTATTAAAAATAAAGTTATTTTATTTTTATTTATTATTATTACACAGTAACAATAACTGCGATCTCAATTCCCACGACTTGTTCTCGTACAAGCATTCGCTGTACTGTAATACTGCACTGCGAACTAAGTGCTCTTTCACACTAACTCGAAACGTGGGTTGCGGCGACAAATGACAACATTAGAACGGTACGTTAAATACACGATATGAAAGCAGTATGAACACATGAATAAATAACCAACCAGAGGCAACGCTTCAGACAGAAATCAGTTAAAGAAGTAAAGATTGTTAACGTCATACATAAGAACAAAACTTGCGTAAATCTAGTTATTATATTATACATTGTCTTTCAGAGTTACGCCATTTATCTGAGTTCAACGCAAATAACGATCTTTCGTCGATTTTCTAACAGTAAAATAAAACGTGAAAACCTAATAACGCTATCACACTTCACATCACATCACATCACATCACACTAATATTATAAAGCCGAAAGTTTGTATGTGTGTGTGTGTGTGTGTATGTTTGTTACTCTTTCACGCCAAAACTACTGGACCGATTTGGCTGAAATTCAAAATGGAAATAGATTATACCTTGGATTAAAACATAGGCAACTTTTTATCCCGGAAAATCAAAGAGTTCCCGCGGGATTTTAAAAACTAAATTCACGCGGACGAAGTCGCGGGCATCAGCTAGTCTATGATAATTTTTAGAGTAATTTGATTTAAATAGAGAGTTTTTTTTTAAATCTTTAATAGTTAGAACGTATGTCAGCCTTATCGTACCCTAAACAAAATATAAAACTAAAATACTATTTACACATGAATAGACTGAACAAACTGCACGCTTCGTCAGAATTTGGATTTGCCAATAAATTATGAAAGACACCAACGTGCAGTCTGTTCAGTCTTAAATCTTCCATCAACCGGACTCTATCAGACTGATACCGGACACATTCCACCAAAAATAGAGAGTTAGTTGTCAATTTTATGCTACTAATCTCTTTGTTGGCGACACTACTGTAAGTATGCAGCGTCTACGTGCGTGACTAGTCGCGGCTGATCGCGTGCTCGCTCCGATAGAAAAACCGGATTACGCCGCCTCAGCCAATGACAAGTTCAGGGTCTTTGCAACAAGCATTCTGTTATTTTCACTCCACGCAACTCTTAATGAAAAACTTATCATTAACTTCGGAATAAATCTTTAATTTCTTTGAACCTTATTTACTTCTTTATCTTCTTTATCAACCGGAAGACGTCCACCGCTGGATATAGGTCTCTTGTATTGATTTCCACATGACTCGGTCTTGGGCCGCCTGTATCCAACAAGCAATTCTACAGAACAGTAGTAGTCTAAGGTCCAGGGGGATCTAAGGTTAGGGGGATTTTCAATACAGCACTTTTGGTTGCGAAGTTGCTACTCCAGTACCTTGGGACCTTCATGACCACAGGTTATTCAGACTATGCACCCTGCGTATTCTAACACGTTTGCCATATTTTATACAACTTGAACACATACCATTACTTTATCTAAATATATAAAAGGCAAAGGTGACTGACTGACTGACTAACTGATCTATCAACGCACAGCTCTAACCACTGGACCGATCGAGCTGAAAATTGGCATACAGGTAGCTATGATGACGTAGTCATCCACTAAGAAAGGATTTTTCAAAATTCAACCCCGAAGGAGGTAAAATAGGAGTTTAAAAAAATTGAACCTAACGTGAGCGAAGCCGCGGGTTAAAGCTAGTTCAGATCATAAAGAAATAATGGAACAGTAATATTTTTAACGACTTCATAATCGGAATAGAGTCATAGTAATAAAATAAAAATAACTTCGATAAAATGAAATATTTACCTAATATTATAAATACCAAACCTAATTACTTAGTAAAAATGTAATCTTACGGGGCTTCATGTAATCTTACTCCATAATAGTATTATGTAAATAAATTATTATGTAAGTAGTAGTCTTATGTAAACAATAAATAAATATACTAATAATAATTTATCTTATAATTTAACAACCCTATCAAAATAGGTATAAATTTTGCATAGTCTTTAGAAGCTTAGCCTATGTTAGGTTATTTACTCATGATGTAAGAAAGTGTCACCCCTTTGTTTATGTTCAAATCGTCGGTAATTTATTCTACAATCTACTCATATTTATCCAACGTGCCTATGCAAAAAAGCCTAAGCGACGCGTTTTGGACGACCCTTTGGAGGTTCTACCAAGAATTAATAAATTTTTTTTTTTTTTCCAATAATATGAGTACACACTATTAACTAATATATACTCACTAAAATTACAATCTAACCTATTAAACTGGCTAATGAGTAATTTTATTTTAACCTAAACTTATAAAATATCTTAAATACTAAGAAGTAGTCCACTGACGTATCTTAGTCTTTCTTTATCAGTTTAAGACACTTTGTTCTTGTGTTCTTTGAGGCAGCTTTTACACTACACTATCACTAATCACTAATCACTACGCACTAGTCACTAATTCAAAACTAGTTCATGCGGTTTTGTCCTTTTGAGTCTCCTCACTAACTGCGTTACGTCGAGCAGCTGGATTGCCTCAACGTTAACGTGATGATGAAGCCGATGTTCGTGGGCTTCAGAAAATTTGGCAATTACTCTGTCCACGTATTCAACTTTGAGGTCCCGGTGAATACATTCATTTCTTATGTACCAGGGTGCGTTAATAATGTTCCTTAATACTTTATTTTGGAACCTTTGGATAATTTTTGTGTTGCTCTTTTTGGTGCAGCCCCAGAGCTGGCATCCATAAGCCCAAATAGGCATTAAAACTTGCTTATAAAGCAGAACTTTATTTTGTATTGACAGCAAGGAATTTCTTCCTAGCAACCAATGCAGATTTCTATAGCGAAGTTCTAGCTCATCTCTTTTCTTTAGAATTAATAAATAATGCAATCGTGTTACAAGTGTAAAACAAAATAAAGGCTAAAGCGCCAGCAAAGGGAGTCGTGTTTCTCAAAAAATTGATTGTTATTTGCAAAATTTAGTTCTCAAAATGAGAAATGTTTAGACCCTAATCCACCACACTTGTCTTCACACATTAATACCCTACTAACAGCTAAACGGTGTTCGAACACGGTAAAAAAATCAGACAGTTACAAATCCATCAAAAGATTGCTTTCCTTTTACTGCTGTTTAAACCGCGCGGTTACAATCCGCACGTCTGAACTGCCCGCTACTACGTCCGCGCCTGCAATTTGTAAGTAATTTAATACCTACGTACAGACATGAATGGCCGACATTTATTGGGGTACCGGTAAAACATTACTGCTACATTTCAAGACCTAACGGTTTTGTAAAGTACAGTCACCTGCGAAAAATGTATATCAACAAAACATTTAATAAAAACATTTAATATTAAAATTTTACCTTGAAATAAAATTTCTATTATGTTTCCTAAGAAGTCCATTATGAGAGTACATCGCTTTTTCCACGTCTTTTCCGCTAGATGCTGCTTAATTCAGTCACGTGACCCGTGCCACTAGCGCCCCTAACGGCTGTTTTGTGAACTAAACAACGCAAGCCGCGAGAGCCACCCCATTTTGCCACTATTCGATTCATAATGATGTGTATGGAAAGTAGTAGCACCAGGAAGACATTATCTGGACTTCGGACCTCTTAGGAAACAATAGAAATTTTATTTCAAGGTTAAATTTTAATAGTATGTGTTCCGTTTGATGTCCGAAGTCAATTATGAAGAGACTTGTTTGTTATCTCCTGGTGGTTTGTGGACAAAAAAACGCAACAACATGATAAATACATTTTATTTGATTATAATAGTAAATTGTGAAATGTAATTTATTTATATATTTAGTTAAAGTATAACAACAAAGTGATGCGAGAACAGATTAGAACGATTGATCCCGCAGAAGTAAGACTGATGTGTTGCGGTGATCATAAATTAATAGAAATATCTAATTAAATCACCAATAACCACACGATAGATAAGTCGTTAGTAATATAATCAATATAATTAAACAATTAAGTTTATCGAATCATTCGAAATATGTGGACAATCAAATATTTTGCTAGTAGGTATCTCCCATACTATAGTATTTTTATTAAAGACTTTTTGAAGCGGAAAAAAATAAGAAATTAAAAATTACGCCTTTAGACTTTCAAGATGTCATTACCATGAAAATAATTGCCAGACAAGAAAACTTCATAGTTGTGGTTACAGTAAAAAATACAACTATTATTTTCTTGTCAACGGTACGGTATGACGTCATTTACATAACGGTCGCCCATGCCCAACTTGGGAATTACCCTTCGTAATTGCTTAAGACGCAAATAATTCTGAAAAATAAGAGGTGCCTGGGATTCAAACCCCAGACTTTCTAACAAGAGACCAAACTCTGAGCAACAAGGCTAAATGTAGATAATTTAAGTGACTCTTTAGATATATCTAACTTATCTTACATTCAATAATCAAGGCAAGGTATTAACTCATATCGGAGATAAAGCTATGGGATATGGCGTGATATACACACCTTCTCACCGTGAAATCAAAGGATGGTAGTTTACGTGTGGTTTACGTGATCATGACGTCACGTAGGTGCGATAATGTAAAATACAGATAGCGATATTTTATTGCAATTATATTCTATTCATAGTAAAAACTATTTTATTTTTGCTCTATGTTTCTGCCACTTGTTTTAGCACCGTGAAGAACGAGTACGACGCCTTTATCATCTGTAAGAAAATAGATTTTCCTTTTTACTCAGGTTAATAGTCTCTGTGCAGCCCCACCTGCAGGGTATGCATGGGCAGGGGACGCATGGGCAGGGGACTTATTATCCGCGCATAAAGAATAAAATGTTTATCCCCCTCTCTCAGTCTTATCCACCCGTCGAGCATGAACAAAACGGTGGAAATAATATCCACAGTGGATATAGTTATAGGAATATACTTCACCTTTCTCTTGTCGCCATGCTTTAGCATAAGGATTAATGCATTATTTAGCATAGTGGATAAAATCGGGGATAAAGTTTTTGTCTCCCATACCTCGAAGGGCTTCGGCCTATCGAGAAGATACCACGACAACAGATAGGGACAGTTGTGTGAACCGCTTATCCCTGTACCTCGATAAGGGTACCCGAACTACGAGGTAATGAGTTGATAGATGAATTTAGTCGGTTTTTCTTTCATGAATATTTCTTTAGCGGGCTTAAACTTCATACAGCGACATCTAGTATGTGAAGAGGTAAATGGTATCGTGCAAGAGACGTACAGCCATAAAAGTTGCTAGGGATAGCTGCGTGAACCCGCCGGCCGTGAGCTTGCTGGCGAGGTGCGACCTGGTCATCAGCAGCAGCAGCGAGCGCCGCAGCGGGATGCTGCACGAGTACCAGGGGCACATGTACGCTGCTGTGGAAACCGCTTCACTCTGTCAACAATATATTGTATTCGACTGTACAGTCAAAATGTTCGTTATACGAAAATGTAACATCATGTAGAATAACATTAATAATAAAATATGAAATGAAAAAAATTAAAAACCCGACTACATAAATAAATACGCACACGCACATACACAAAAACACACACACACACATTAAGGGCCCCATACATTAAATCATTCTTCCGGGCCGGGCTCGGAAATCATTCGGCCGGGCGTCTTCCTGGCTTAAATCTTTTTTATCCTAATTTATAAGATCTGTTTTGGAGATGTTTTTATCGTGTTATGTTGGCTCAAACCTTAAGTACAATTTTTACTACAATATTGGTGTGAGTCTAGCTCCAAAGGTGGCCCGACATTGGCTCCATCAAGTCTTAATGTTTGGACGCGTCGTAAACATTGGCGTTATTTCTTAGAAATCGTCATAAACAATTACACCTGTGGCTAACTTCAAACGTTGGAGCCAGTGTCGGGGCCTACCCGTAGGGTCTACACACAACCTGAAACACGTTGGTACCTCAATAACAAGCTGGTGTCCTTGGTAACAATAAATGAACACCTGTAGCATCATCGCCGCCAGGTAAGCCACCATTGATATTACCCGAACCAAACTGGTAGACTCCTGAAAATAACAAACAACGGAAGGAGTCATATCTTATACCTAACAAAATATGGAAAATCCCGGCGTGACCGCCACTTACACGCAAATCGTCACTCGATAGACGGCTCACGGCTGGACATATAAGTCTCTTGTAGGGACTACCACATGGTTAGGTCTTGTGCCTCTTGTATTCAGAAGCTCCTTGTGACTCCCGTGATGGCATCGGTCTAGCGTCAGTCAGTTCTAGTAAGAGAGTTCGTCAAAAGCCTACTTCAACATAATATGCAACGACTATGGGTCTTCGAAACGTCACTACTCGATGAGGTATGTCAGTAACTCTGGTCCCTTTTATGTCAAGTTGAAAATTATTTATCACACTAATCCTTACACTAATCACATGACAGCATCAATGCATGACACTAATATTATTAGAGTGTGCGTGTGCGTGCGTGAGTGTGTATGTGTGTGTTCGTGACTCCTTTACGCAGTTAACGAGGCTGTGGAATGAAGATTATCCCGAAAAATTAAAAAGTTCCCGCGGGAATCAAAATACCTTAATAGAGGGACCCTAGACCCTACAACCGGTTCGTTGAAGTTGTAAAACATAGAGGTGTAAACCCACGAACGCCAGTTGGTACGCCGTGGCGCATATAATGACTGTGGAGACGGAGAACTGCGCCAGCAGCGGCATCGAGAAGCAGTTCTGCAGGCGAGCCACGTGCGCCAACGCGGCCTGGTGGCGGAGCACGCAGGCGCGCAGCCGGCCGCTCGCCGCCGCCTCACTAGCGGCCGTCAGTCTACCCTGAAGGAATGAAGAGATGCGAGGAACAGAAAATTTTAAAAGGATCAGACTCTACAAACAAGATAAAAAAATAACCACTTAAATGCGAGTCGGATTCCCATATGAAGGGTTCTGTACCAAAAATTGCCAAAAAACACGTTTGTAGTAGCGAAGCCTCCTTTAATTTTCAATTTCTTTTATTTTTACCATTTCTTGTTATAGCGGTAACAAAAATACACATTCTCTGAAAATTTTAACTGTGTATAGTCCCGTTGCCCCCGTTAGGTAAGGAGAAGCAAGAAAGACAAGCAAAATAAAGAACAAGAAAGGAAAAGAAAATATTAAAAGAATTTTCAAGAAAATTGTGCAGGTGGGTTTTTACGGCATCGGTAGTGTCCAGCCCGTCGCACAGAGTGGTCAGCGACAGGCCCAGCAGCCGCAAGCGACAGCGGCACATTGACACCAGTGACGTCACCAGCGTGTCCAGGCATACGTTGATGAAGGCCGCCAGCTGTATTGCGATGCTCTGAAAGCGGACCAGAACCACTGTCTAGACCAGTGATTCCCAAAGTGGTCCAGGTGGACTACAACGGGTCGAGTAGTTAAGATATAAAAAATGGTATTTTTTCTGCTTGGACGCTGCATGCTGGCTTGGATATTAAAAAATGGTATTTTATTCTGCTGCGGCCTTTGAATCATATTATCAGTGCAGAGTATCAACACACCTGATGTGCGTAAGTCAACTCATAGGCCGGCGTCTTTGAAGTGTCGTAAGGATACCTGAAAAGTTAATGGGCATACTTAAAATTTATCCTTTCAAGACACTTATAATATTAAAAGTAATTTCATCATCATAATCATAATCAGCAGCTACTAATATCTTACTAATAATATTATAAAATATGCGAAACTGTGTTTGTTTGTTGGTTTATCCTTCAATCACGCAGAGCTGCGGACTGACGTGATTTTTTGCATGGGTATAGTTGAGGACCCGGAGAGTGATTTAGGCTACTTTTTATCCCGGAAAATCAAAGGGTTCCCGCAGGATTTTAAAAACTAAATCCACGCGAGCGAAGCCACGGGCATCAACAGAAAAATGGAAGTTTTTCTTTTATTGGAATACTTACCAGGCTCGTAAGGGAAGTTGGTTCTTTTCCGCGCTGGCGGCCCATCCCAACACTGTCATCGTCGATAGTGAGACATATACAGCGAGCTGTCGCGTTGTCTCGTCGTCGCAACTGTATAAGCGTCATCAAGTTATAATAACTTTGAAAATGTCGGCTCTTTGTAGAGACAGAAAGGCATTGCTTAAGGTTCCATCGATTAGAGGAGAGAAGAAAAATCAGTAGGTACAACACTTGTGTTGTACAGAATCTTTAAAATAAATTTATATAGTGTCAATTTAGTTTAGAGACGTTTAGTTTTGAGAGTCTTCAGTCTATGTGTGAACCCTCAATGTGGTTAAAGATTGGGATCGAACCTGCAACCTTTAAGTTTTCAGTTCGCACCTGTAACCGTTGGGCTATTGAGGCTTATTATTTATATGTTTAGTTTTACCTTTTAACAATATCTCGGCCTGCGATTCTCTTTTCGCTCGCCAGTTCTAGGTAAGACTCTGAGAGCAAGTCCTGAATTATCTTCTTCTTCCACATAATGTTCAATGCCTACGGTGTACAAAGATATGTTACTCAAAATTTTTTACAGATTATATACAAACCCAAGTACAAACCGAACCGGTGCAGGTAAGGTCTAACGTGTCATAAGAGCCAGGTGGCTCTTATGACAAGCACTGCACTGTACGGCACTGGGAATTCTGAGGTCAGAATACCCAGTTCTGTATCCTGAGAGAGCCACATATTGGCCTACGGGACATGAATAATTTTGATTTTTTATACATTTCTAAAATCAACGTGACATAGGAATTTATATTTCAGTGAATTAAAAGATCCCACAGGTTGCGCTGGGTAAACAAAGTTAACTCAAATCGGTGATTGATCGACTTTGGCATTTAACATTATATAAGTCTCGGTTGTTATCACTAACATCTGATGTTAAAAAAATCTATAAAACTAAGAACTAGAACAGTTAAGACCAACATAGGTGTCAAAATTCCATACCATTTCAAATCACCACAATTGAGACTGAAGCAATGATTGAAGCAACTTTTCCGCATCCGACCAGCTGATGAAAAAGCCTAGTCAATACTAATGATGTAGGTAAGTAACGAATATTCACGTACTTTTTGATATTTGCATTCGGCTCGACTATGATCGATAACATGGCCAACACGAAATGTTAGATCTATCTAATATAATTTGTCTAATGTCTAAAGTCCGAATGTCTAAAGTCGTGTTAAGTAACTACTCTGCCCAACTTATTTAACTACGGACTTTCGGTAGGTTCAGTTGTTCAATTATTACTTTAGATGGAGAATGACCTCATAGTTGATATACCTTAGTGCCAAAAGCTAGGTTGGTGCAGAGCAGGAAGATGGTGCCAGTCATGTATGGCAAATTGCCCCACACCTGGACCAGGTCGCCGATTTGTATGATGATGAACGTACCTAACATTACAGTAAGATTATTACACACGTAAGTTAATTTTCTAGGCAAGCGCGCTGTAAGCTACACCTATTCAATGCTTTCCATCATTGATTGGCATCAAGCGCAGGCCTATCTCATAATGTGCTCGTAATAAAAAAGGTAACTGTAAGCTTAAAAGCCAGCATAAAGTTTGGAATGCCTTTCCGGTTTCCGTTTTTCCAACTTATCATAACTTGGGTACTTTAAATCAATAAAGGCATCTTTTGGCGAGCGCGCTCCATCTTATCCTGCATTTTCACTTACCATCAGGTGAGAACAATAATAGGTGAGTTTAATAAACATTTAAAAAATCGGATGAGCGCTAGAACTGTGTATGCTGTAATCAAAATAATCAAAGGCTGTAATCTATTGACGGTGTATATTCCAAGGTTGGCACGAAGACTTATAAAAATTTAACCCTTTATGTGAAAAAAGACCTAGGTCTGGTGTTATCCATCCATCATGCACATGACCCTGGGAAGATGGATTAGTACGGACGTAAGTCTGGGGGCTATCTCCCCCTTAGAGACGAGCCCAGTGGGTGTCGCGCTTGGAAAGCTGCAGTTGTATTCTTAAGAGATCTCGGAGCCTTCCAATATGCGCAGAGGGTGGCTATGGAGGGGAATTTAGTGGGTAAAACCCCCACATTACCCGGGACTCTACTCCAGGATTTTTAAAGAAGATTTCCCCCGCGTTAAAAAAAAAGGTCTGGTGTTATACTTATATACTTACCAATGATAGATATGAATGATATTACTGAATAAAAGTTGTAAAGTTGCTTCAGGAATCCTGTTAAATGGTTTGGACGCCATAGTCCAAACACACTAAAAAATATCTCACAAATTTTGAGAGATAAGTTGACGCTCTTTACAAATAACATCCTTTTTATTTTTAGTTTGAATTTTACATTGATTTTAATAGACAATTATTGTATGCTAAAGTTGCTGGAATCCTTAATACTTATAGCTGAAGAGTCCATTGTTATTTGAAAACCAGGTGTACAAAACAGTTTAACAAATGTCACTGTTTATTAAAATCAAAAATCCTAAATTGATTGCTACAATCTGTACCTCTATCATCTCTGATTGGCCGCTCCTCTCTGGCTATTGGCTAAAATAATAAATGTCATCCTCGTCATCATTTATTTTCTTGTCATAATCGTAATTTAGATCAAATCTCTCAAAAGTTAAAACAACAACAACAACTCTCATGAAGCTTCTACGTATTGTACCTTTAGGTACAGGCTTTGAGAGTACAATAATTATTTATTTTACTACCGTACGGTAGTAAATAAAGGAACATGAACAAGAATGAACCCACAAACCTTTCAGACTGTAGGTCACTCTTTACTAACCCCATAATAATAACCCCATGTTGTAATTAAGTGGGAACACCGTCGAACTGAGTTGGTTCCACGGTCTGGTAACTGTAAAAAAAAGATCTGGAACAGCGGATGGTCGAATCTATTGAACTTTTGATTATAAATTGGATTATTAAAAACTGTTTGTGACATATGTTCATTTATATTTCAATATGTGTACAGGTTTGTGTCAACGGTGCCTGTGAATGTTACCACCTATAATTACGGTATTACACTAATTAACACCTTGAAGGCTTTATTACGATCTTTAAGTGTACATAATTATTTCCACAGCTCTGCTCAACACGTCTGGTGGGGACATTTCATTCCTTTATTTTTATTAAATAAATTTATTATAAAAAAAAGTCATTTAATAGTCATTAGGAAATATCTTGTTCTATCCAAAGCATGCAAAAAACAAGCAGGTTAATTACCTAGTTTTTACAAAAATCTTAAAAAAAAAAAAAACAAAAAATAACCTAACTTTTTGTCATGTTTTTCGGTTTACTATTTTTTCTGTATCTTAATGACAAAATTAGACAATATTTGTAACAATAATTTGTTGGGTACATTTTTAGCTATCGAACAAAACTAGTTTTGTGTCTGTAGGACTGCTACATCATGAGAAATTGCTAAATAAATGCAAGTACCCTTGCTTAGTCGAAATGAAAATTAAAATAGCTGCCATTTCCACAAAGTTGATTAAAAAAAAATTGATTTGTCGATAAAATTGTTTGTATCGCTTATCTTTAACGGGTCCGACATCGGTAACCAGACAGATTGTATATACAACTATTAGATTCAAACAAGCCGAGATACTAATGATTACATATTTATTCCTTAGATAGCACAACTTTAACAAAACCCATAGTACAACTTTAGCAAAACCCAATAACCCATATTACAACTTTAGTAAAACCCGTGTGTCGTTCCCGGAGACTCAGCCAAAAGTCAGTCGCGGCCTACTGCCCACACCGAGGCAAACGCCGCCATCTTTCCCGCCTTTCGAGCACGCGGCGCTGACGTCTCGACCTCTGACAGCTGCCAAAGTGGCGCTGGCGTCGACTTCCGCGCGTGCAACATCCGTTGTCGCTAACACGGCCGTCCTGCATGGTGTCCGCCCCGGGCACCCCACGTGTCGGGAAATTACTACGGAGTATAAGAACAACTGTTAACTCATAAATCATTCTACACACATACATATCCTTAGTTATTTTGCATATTCGTAAGGCTCATCGGAATATTTCGTCATGCGACCCCAGAATTCAATCAACATGACCATCCCACCTAAGGGAACTAGCCAAACTTAGGAGACAGATGTGTCATCGTTGAAAAGTTTGTGAAGACTGTCCATCATGTGACCCCGGAGCTCATTCAACATGACCATCCCACCTAATGGAACTAGCCAAACTTAGGAGACAGATGTGTCATTAATTGAAAACCACTTGCACTCAAAGAACATTTCGCTCACTTAAGTGTACCAAGTTGGTGAAGACCACTTGCTCTCAAAGAACATTTCGCCCACTTAAGAGTACCAAGTTCATCCTCAAGCTCAGGCGCTCGCAATCCAATGTGACATTCTTCACAAACCCCCTTATTGATTCTATTATTGCCCACAGAGCGTAAGTAACTAACTAATGAATCATAACAATATAATTTATAACTTTTCTAATCTAGATCACTCATCAATATAAATCCATGATTTCATATCTATCGTTGCTTATGATTTTCTTAACTTGGATTGGCTTTACTAACTCAGTGATACCAATTCAACTCCGTTAAACCATCAAAATAACTGTTCAACCACAAACACTGCAGCTCAGCCACCAATATTACAACTAAACCACAAGCAACACTAGTCAAATTAATAAACCAGTCCGTTACACGACACTTATTAAAACAATAACTTTAAATTAAGTCACATTAAATTCAATTTAGTAACCACATAAGTATGTACCAAAGATTCAAGAACTAATGTGTAACCATTTAATGACAATCGATCTTCTTGACTTTAGTCAAAACATTGATTAAATGACTGCTCGGTCTAACCTGACTTTATCTAATAATTCAAATAACCAGTATCACTTATGTACGTCAGCGATAGCAAGTATACATCACAAATATACCTCCACGGATTAATGAATCTGAACTTTTCTATTCAACAAATAAGTAACACCGACAAATAAAACCAAGTACGTATCTGTACATTTAAGTTTTGTCAACAACCTAAAGGTCGGAATACCATCGAAAGGAAAACTACTCACTTTAATACCAATTAGAAATTTAACAAAAGGTTGCTTGATATTATTAGCGCATCAACACTTGTCAAAACTGGTTCTAACCAAATCTTTTATCCAACTACTTTAAAAACTTCAGCAAAATTAATCGAAACACTATCAACCTTATATGAGACAAACACAAGGAAATTAACCAATTTAGTTTTGCTTCATGACTAACTATTTCACGATTTTAATTTCTACCTACATTTGCACAATATAATATTAATTTCACGCAAAGTTATTATGATTTGTAAAACAACCTTTGATAAATAGACTCTGCTATCCTTATTCGGAATACCGGCACTTAAAATTTATTTGTCTACCCGTTTTTGTAACTGTTCATTATTTTACGATTTAAAGATTTATCTTTACTCACTCAATTCGAAACATCAAAATGTCAATTCTATCACCAAAAACAAATTAGAAACGTCTCACCAACATTGTGCTAGCTACCCGCCGATAAGCGCGGCAGTAACCTCATACCACAAGGATTTCACCATGGCACCGACCGGCAGCAACACGCCTGCTCAAGCCTCAACAATGCGCTTGGCAACAGACCGCTCGCCGGGTTGCGAGTCGATCCCGAAGCACACGTACAAACTGTAAACTTTTTATAATATTAGTGACCACTCGTTAACACAAACGAGGCCGCTTTCAAGTTACGGTAAGTTTTATCAAAAAGACTTGTATCTTTACTAAACTGAACTGCTCAGATTGACTACTAGATTTGAACGACACCATTATTACAAACACGTAGGGTAAACTTGTTAATTTTAATTTCGAATTCACACATTTTAATTTGAGAGATTTTAAACTGACAAAACTTTAATTTGGACAAAAATACTAGAACTGAATACGTCAACGTGGCCAACACGTGCTTAGCTATAAATCTAAACACCAGCGGAACACGCAGGCATATACCACTTCTGATATTAGATTCAAACAAGCCGAGATACTAATGATTACATATTTATTCCTTAGATAGCACAACTTTAACAAAACCCATAGTACAACTTTAGCAAAACCCAATAACCCATATTACAACTTTAGTAAAACCCGTGTGTCGTTCCCGGAGACTCAGCCAAAAGCATGGGGGTGACAGTGACATACTTCTTGCTACTACAAAATTATTGTATGGAAAGCGATGCCATCTAGCGTCCAGGGCGTGCTGACATATTTCGCATAGAGCCTTAAAACTGTACTAGATGTCACTATAGTAGCAGATTCATAAAATACGTCAAATCAACCGTCTTATTTTCAAATTCTTGTTCTTGTCTGGTCGAGGTGGTGATAAGTTCGTGTGCATTTTCTGTTGTGGTTTTTATTATTTTATATTTAATAACTTGGCGTGTTTTCCGGACCCTGATAGTGCTTCCTTGACTGTGATTTGGTTATTTCATACGGACACCGATTTATGCTCCTAAACTGACTGACCCTGGCTTCGTTTATTGGACTTGACGTGTACGTTTTACCTGAAGAATTGGCTACGATTTTATACTGTACTGATGGCGAGTTTACCGAAAAAACCACGCTCCAACTGTTATTTCGGATGTAAAGAAGGAGGTAAATACCTAATACTATAGAATTCTATTCAGACTTTTTTACCATCTCTAACCCAACTTGATCAGAGTATTGTCTTCGGGTTTTAATTTGAACGATTTAATTTCAGGTCCGCTACATCACTTTCCCAAACCTGATGGGGATGTGGAAAGATTTGATGTGTGGAAAGAAGTTTTAGATGACGAAACGAAAGAGAAAGGAAATATATACATTTACAATCAACTGAGATTATGTCATAAACATTTTGAAAATTATTTTAAATCCTCAAGCAACCGCTTAACAAGAAATGCAGTTCCAACTTTATATGTTAATAAAGAAGGTAAGAATATGTAATACATACCTAAGTATAATAATATTTTGAATTTTCCCTAAGTTGTAAGAGTAGCAAGTTTCATTAAAATTAGTTCAGTAGTTTGAAAGATAATACCTAAAATGTGATATGAAGTTTGTTCATATGTATTTAACATTAACTAGTTTTAACATCTCTATTGTGTACTACCTGTTCACTCCAAGTTGACTGTCGTCAACTGTTACAAAATAATGTCATACTGGTCGGTATCATTGACAGTAAAATAATAATATAAAATAATAAATAATTACTGTAACTGTGATGGAAGTTTTCTTTTCTAGAAATGCTTTTCATGGCAATGACGTTTTGAATGTTGAAGGGTGCGATTTTTTATTTGTTATTTTTCTTCTCTTCAAAGAAAGTCAATAGTAAAAGTGCTAGTCCTTTTTTAAACTCTTCATAGAAAATGACATGTGAACAATAGTAATCAAATAAAAATTAAATACATATAACAAAAACATTTTAACATAAGATCAACAGTGAGAATCTCAAGTGGTATGTTGCCATCTGTACTAGCAAGTCTGACTTGAGGTGCTGTGTGGGGAAACATATTGCGATGTAGCGGCCAACTTGCAGTGAACGTTTAGTATTAAACACATTTCTCTAAGAAATAGTTTTATCTTAGGTAAAACTTTATAGGTACCTATACAATAAATTAATTTTTCTCTTGAGTTATAAATTATAAACAAATAATTTCTGTTCTCTATTACAGATTCCACCATTACACAGATACCGAGCCCCCAAGTAGATGCGACACCATCCATATCAGCAGAATTAAGTGTTGTGTCAGCTCCTGTAGTTTCTAAAGTTGCAAATACTACTTTAAACCGAAAATTAAAGACAGGTTGGTAGTTAACATTAAGAGTATTCATAGGGACCATCATCATATTTGTAAGGACGAAATTTGGCACATCTAAATATATAAAAGGCAAAGGTGACTGGCTGACTGACTGACTGATCTATCAACGCACAGGTCTAACCACTGGACCGATCGAGCTGAAATTTGGTATACAGGTAGCTGTTAGGACGTAGACATCCGCTAAGAAAGGATTTTGGAAAATTTCAACCCCAAGAGGGTTAAATAGGGGGTTAAAGCTAGTTATTAATAAGATTAGGACCTTAAAAAAGTGACTTAAATCCTTCCTACCTCACATTTAAGATCTATTCAATGGCACAGCATCATTCCTTGCACCTAAATGTGTGAATAACATTTTTATAAAAAGTAGTTTTACTATAGGTAAAATTTTATAGGTAGGTAGGTATACTAACTGACCTATGCCCACTTTGCAGGGTATCAAACTTTTTTACTAGTGATGAAATTACCTTGTGTGGTTCTTATTACTAAGTGTAGTAATTCCAGAGATTAGCCCCTACAAACCAAACAAATAAACTTCGAACTTTACCTCTTTATAATATTTGTACAGATAGTATTGATAGTAAATTAATTTTTGCTTGAGAATAAATTATAAACAAATAATTTTTTCTGTTCTCTATTACAGATTCCACCAATACACAGATACCGAGCCCCCAAGTAGATGTGACACCATCCACATCAGCAGAATTAAGTGTTGTGGCAGCTCCTCCTGTAGTTTCAAAAGTTGCAAACACTTCTTTAAAGCGAAAATTAAAGACAGGTTGGTAGTTAACATTACAAGTATTCATAAAACGTCATCATATTTGCAAGGATGAGTTTTGGCACATTATTAACAAGCTTAGGACCTTTAAAAAGTGACTTAAATCTTTCCTACCTCACATTTAAGATCTATTTAATGGCACAGCATCACTCCTTACACCACATGTGAATAATATTTTTCATCAATTAGTCATTTAAAATTTTGTCTATGTATCTTTAGTACCTTCTGAGTAAAGTAACTCATACGGACAAATAGAAGCAGTTAGCCTAGTTATTCAGGCTTCGGTCTTTCGCCGCCTGCATCCAGCGGTTCCCTGCGACTCGTTTGATGTCGTCGGTCCACCTTGTGGGGAGTCTGCTAATACTGTGATTCCTGGTGGGGGTTGCCACTCCAGTACCTTGGGACCCCAACAACCATCAGCTCCTCGAACTATGTGCCTGCCCATTTTTGCCCTGTTTATGATTGATCTTAATAATAGCTGTTGTTAAATTTTGTACAATAGTACGAAACCCTTCATGTGCAGGTCCGAATCGCATTTAGAAAATTTTTTATATTTGAAATTTGGAAGAACAAAAGTAAACAAAATAACAATTTTATTTTCAGGTGGTACGAAGAAAAGTAATCACCTTAAAGTAATTGAAAAGTTGAGCCAGAAGATATTAAGATTATCGCAAAAATGTAAAACCCAAACCAAAAGAATTAAAGCTGCTAAAAAGATTTCTGAAACAAAATCTTTCATGAAAATTATTGACACAATGCCAGACAAATTAAAAGTGTTTATGAAAATGCAACTAAAATGTCAACAAAAGGCAAGGGGGAGAAAATTTTCTTTAGAAGAAAAAATTATGTGTGCCTCAATTTTGAAACAAAGCCAGAAAGGCTACAATTTTTTAAGAACATTTGTTGTACTACCATCAAAAAGAACACTACAACGTTTATTGAGTGCTTTTTGTATCAAACCGGGAATTAATAAAAAAATTTTTAAAAATTTGAAAGAAACTGTTAAAAAACTTCCACTGGAAAAAAGGCTGTTTACACTGTTGTTCGATGAAGTTTCATTGATGCCAGGGCTAGATTTTAATAAAAATGAAATTATAGGTTTTGAAGATTTTGGGGGAAAAAAAAATAAAAACATTGCTGATCATGCATTGGTTCTTATGATCAAAGGTATCAAATCTAAAGCAAAGCAGCCAATCCTATTTCATTTCTGTAAAAGCACAACAAAAGCATTTGAATTAAAAAAAGTTATAATAGATACTATACAACAATTAAGAAATGCTGGTATCATTATTGTGGCCACTATTTGTGACCAAGCAACTTCAAATGTAAGCACGATAAAAATGTTACAAAAAGAGACGAGGGAGAAATATTTAAGGCAAAATAAAGAATATCATTCGAATGCTTTTGAAGTTGATGATTTAAAAATCTTCCCCTTATTCGATACACCTCATTTATTAAAAGGTGTACGTAATAACTTTCTGACAAAAGATGTTAAATTTGAACAAAATGGAAAAATAAAATTAGCTAAATGGGAACATTTACGCATGTTGTTGAATGAAGATAAAGGAGATGATGAAATAAGAATTCTGAATAAATTAACAGAGTATCATGTAGATCCTGCGAAAATTCCCAAAATGAAGGTTAAATATGCAGCCCAAATTTTCAGTCAACGAGTGTCTGCTGTTATGAGATTTCTAGCAAGTAAGTATCTCATAATTTTACCGAGAATCTTATAAGTAGATATCCGATTATATTCATTTGTATGTATTGTAAAATTATGTAAATATATATTATAAATATAGTATAATATATATTATGTAGGTATATAATCTATATATTAATACGTGAAGCAAAAACTTTGTGTTTGTTTTGTAAACTTTTTATGAAAATTGTGTGGACGGAGGAGTATGAAATTTCCCACACTTATAGTTTCAGTAGTTAAATGTGTTAGGTGTGATATTTTTTGAAAAAATGAATGAACAGAGTAAACCCCTTCCAATTTTTTTAATTGTTGAAATCAATTATTGTTCTATAATAATTGATTGTGCATAATATTAAAAATTTCTCTAGTCTAAATAGTGTTCCTAGAAAAAAAAAAGCCAGAATGATATAATACTGATGTTATAATATTATTTTAAGTATATTTATCTGGCTGGAGGGACTGGAGTCCATGCGCCATCCCTCTATTAGACAGATGGACAATCTCAGGTGTAGCTTTGTCCAGCAGTTTATTGGTTCAGATGATGATTTTTGTGCTATATAATATTTGAAACTTTAAAAAATATATTGATTATATTTTGTACTAACTTGGGCTGCACAATATCTGAAGTGAAGTGAAGAAATTACATTTTAATGACCGATAAATTTCATTATGTTATCTATTAATAATTAAATCTAATATCTAATAATTTTAGGTTGTTTTTTTACTAAAATGTAGTGCTTGCTGGCAAATAAACTGTTCATTTCTTGTTTCAGGACGCAAAATCCTACCTGCTGAGAGTGAAGATACTGCAGATCTATTAATTATCTTTGATAAATTATTTGATTCATTTAATGGCCACTCATACCGTGATACAGCAAAAGTTCTCAAGTCATGTCTTAAAAATAATTCCAAACATTTCCAGTTCTGGGATGAAATATTACCTATATTAAAATCTATAGAGTTTGTAAAAATTATAAAAAATCAAGATGGCACAGAAACCACAAAGTACGAAAAAGTGCCATCAGTCCAGAACTGGATCCACAATATCACGACATTTAAAGAAATGTGGAAACACATTAATGAAAAATTTAAAGTTACTAATATTTTGACCAGAAATTTTAATCAAGATCCTCTTGAGAATTTCTTTTGCTGTATCAGGAGTAATGGAATCAGAAATATTAATCCCACTTGCATGCAATTTATGCATGCTTATAAAACACTTTTAATTAATAATATGACATCAGCTCATTCAATTAATGCTAATTGTGAAAAGGATGATTATGAATCACTACAATCAATGTCATTTTTATTAACAGAGAAAAATGGTGCTTCACTTTGTACTGATTTTGCATGTGAAGTTGATTCTTTGATTACCACAATGAATGAAATTAAATCGAGCGACAATATTTTGCATGACGAATCAAAAAAATATGTAGCAGGATACATAGTAAAAAAATGTAAAAGTAAAATAATAAAAAATTGTACAACTTGTTTGAAAGATCTGATGAAGTCTGAAATTGATCCTGATTCCTTTAATTATATGATTGATTATACTAAAAAATCTTTATTGAATGCATGTGACGATTTTGTGAAATTACTCAATGAAATTTATTTCATGATTGTGACATGTCTACGGGATTCTCCTGATATTAGTAATTTAAAAGATAAAATGGTGTTCTTTATAAATTGTAGGTGTGATTTTTCGATATTAACTTGTAGCAAACATAAATTGGTATTGATAGATTACCTAATTAATTTATCAATAAATTTAATAGTCAATAGTTGGTGTACAAATGTAAATAGAATTTTAGTTGGAAAAATTGTTGCTTTTGATTACAAAGATGCAGTTAAATTACAGGCTCTCAATTACAATAAAAGCCATAGAAAACGAAAATAGTAATAATTACTATCATGGCAAGACCTCTTAATATTAAATTTAGTTATACATACCTATGTTATTTATTTTTACTCATTTATTTGGCTAAAATGTCTGTAACTTTTATTTTAATTGATTTATCTACACTTTGTTTTGCATTGCATGATATATTTTTTGATTGATTTGTCTGGGACTCAGGGTTTGTAGAAGGTATAACATGAATTAATTTGATTTGACTTTGATGATGAAATAATAATGAATAAGGTATGAGTGGTCTGTTCGTAAAATTTATTTTGTTTTTGTTATGTTCGTTTCTCAGTTTGTCACCATATCTAGGTAAAATAAATTATACAATAAAAACTGGTTGTTTTTACTTTTATTAAAATATATATTGTGTAACTAAATCTGTATCCAGAAAACCACAAGACGGTATATTCTTTTTCACGTTGTGGCTTTCGGTTTTAGATTTTTTTTACACAAGTTCCTACTAACCTTCTAAAGTCTACAAACAGCCTATAATTATTATCGTACTATAGATACCTACCTTACATTAGGTATATAGGAGCTAGATACTAGGTAGGTATATGTATACCTATATAAAATATGCTAACAAAGATGCCAGCGCCATCTAGTGGAGAGGGCGTGTAAATAAAAAAAGGAGGATCCGTCAGTGGCTCATCTATTCCCAGTCTATATGTATTATCTATGGCCAAAAGTGAGTCGCGGCCGTAGAGAGAGAAGACATAGAGCCAGTGACGATTTCTTTCTCACTCACACTAAAAAGAGAGCAGAAATAAAGTTATTAATGTGATAAACAGAGACGCAGCTACCCAATTTTTTGTCCCTCATCGTGTAACCAGTTTTTTTCAAGGTCGACACACTTTTGTGCCCAACAAACTGACAGTTAATAAGAAAATTTAGTATCTATGTGTGTTGCCAGCTTTAGGTACCTATACAATGTCCCGATTTTCCCTATCCTACTTATATTATAAATGTGAAAGTTTGAATGTATGTAGGGCCATCCATACATACATCCAAATTTCAGCCATATCGGTTTAGTGTGGCGTGATTGAGTAACAAACATATGGATGTTTGTTACTCAATACGCCACACTAAACCGATATGGCTGAAATTTGGCACGGAGATAGGTTTTTTTTAGTAATGTCCTCTGACATACCGTAACGGCGGGTTACTTTGGCTACTTTTTCAATTTTTTTTTTAATTTTTGTTGAAACAAAATAAAGTCGTGATGGAAGAAATGAATATTATGAGAAAAGAAAAGAAAGATGATGGATACTAGAATATAATATATGTCGGCGATGATTAAAGTGTATTCAGTTAGATAGTGTCGGTTACTGTTCTGAATCATCCTGAAGTTTCGTTCGAATGTCCAACAACCAGTCGAGAACTGTTGGCGATCTTAAGAATTATTTTATTTACAAAGTTCTTAATTTTTAAAGCCATTTTTAAATAGCTAGAGGCAGACTTTTAATGTTTTTTTTAAATAATTATTAACTTAAACTATGAAGAGTTGCAGTTTTATACGACTGCCTGAAAAAAGGAATATACTGTTAATTTCATTAATGATGATTTTGATGACTAAATATACAATTTTTGTTGCTTTTAATTCAATAGCATTACTCGATCGAAGGAAAATTTTAACTGTTCATTACAAATTATTTTGTGTAACATTCTTACTAGTAACGAAAAAAAATTTTCCTTTGTGTTACATACATCTTTTTTCAAAGTGACTCACATATGCTAAATTTCTATTCGGCATTTCAATATTTTTTTTAAGGAGCAAATAATTATCTAGTGAATTGGTCCTATGAAAGTACATTAAAAAACTTTAGTATAAAAAAAAATATTTTTAAAAAACCGACTTACGTGTACAAACTAAAATTATTTTATACTTTTAAGTGGTGGTTGAAGTTAATATTGTGTGCAATAAAGAATAATAAATTCTTTATTGCACACAATATTAAGATATATGTAAAAAATAGAAGCTTACCCTAATAGGTATGTCTCTCCCAGACAACCTTATATGTGTAGGTATGTTATTTAAAAAATAAAACAGTTCAGCATCTGTTTTTTCGTTTTATTTAAAAATCCTGGGAAGAATTTTCCATCTAATTTGGGGTACTAGGGGAGTGCAGTTATTGTGGCAACATTAAACTCGAACTTGTCATGTGACGTCATCGTTACGTCATGTTATCTCTATTTCAGTCGCGGTTACACAGTACCTTGGTCTATTGCCTTCTCTGTCTACGGTCGCGGCCTACTGCCCACACCGAGGCAAACGCCGCCATCTTTCCCGCCTTTCGAGCACGCGGCGCTGACGTCTCGACCTCTGACAGCTGCCAAAGTGGCGCTGGCGTCGACTTCCGCGCGTGCAACATCCGTTGTCGCTAACACAACATTATAATTTATGTCTTAGACAGCCTGATTTTGCTTGCAATAATTTGCTTAAACTGACGGACGAAACCTTTTTCGCGTTTTGGATTTATTTCGGATCGGACAATTTTTAGCGCTGACCCGAAGTCCAGTATTATTATGTCAATGCCAATAGTCGACGAGGTGATAAGCCTTTTTTAGTAAGCCTTTAAAGGCCGACTACGCAGTATCGTGGCGTTAATACGACGAGCTCGCACAAAAATATTAAAAAAACGACATACTACTTAGAGTTACTTAGAGTTCCGTACCCACCCTGATTACGTAAGCAGTAGCGATAGGAATAGCAACGCGACCGCAATCGCCACTCGCGATAGGACGGCAATAGATGTAAACAAAATGAAGCCTCAATAGCCCAACGGTTAAAGGTGCGGACTGAAAACTGAATGGTCACAGGTTCGAATCCCACCCGTTGCACTAATGTCGTACCCACTCCTAGCACAAGCTTTTCGCTTATTTGGAGGGGATAGGAGGATATTAGTCAACTTCAGCTTGGCTTTTATGTTCTTTCTTTCTAAAAAAAACACAGTTTTTATCGTCATCTGTGGTTGAATTTTTATATTTTTTATTTATTTTGTGCTGTGTCGGTAACGTAAATAATAAATTTATCGCGTTGGCTCCGAGAAGCAGTGCTGCAAGCGCTCAGCGGCCTCCAACGCCTTCTGGTGCTGGATCACGCAGAACCGGAGTCTCTTCTTCACTATGATTTCTTGTTCTTGAGTCAGCATTAACGTTTTCGGTGATGGAAGGAGAGATATACTTGATGTGTCCTGCAAAGTACCCTTGCTTTATAATTATTTGAACGACTTTTCCACTTATCTATCGATTACTCTTGCGAATGGCTCTTATTATTCATTGGTGTAACGCAGAGAGCTATGGTCCGTGTATCTCTACGTGCTTAAATCAAAAAGCCCGTAAAAGTTAGGAAAGGTTGGTGAAAATGGGCCTAAGTATATTTTAAATTTTTTTCTCCCAATTAATACCAATAGTACACATGATATCGCACACCCAGATCAATAGTGAGACGACTCAAAAAAGGTCTCTGTTCCCTAAACGAAAAAAAATCTTTCTGAATCTTTTGTTAGTTAAGTTATGAAACTCAATTTTATTTTAGGTCGCATTTCATGACATCATTTATGACCTAAAATAAAATTGAGTTTCGTAACTTTACTAACAAACGATTCAGAAAGACTTTTTTTCGTTTAGAGAACAGAAACCTTTTTTGAGTTGTCTGACTATTGATCTGGGTGTGCGATATGTTAAAATCCGACAAACTTTTAAGGCTACAGGGAGTGCGAAGGATCAATGCAAATAAAAAAAAGTAAAATACAGCTAGCGATATTTTATTGCAATTATGTTCTATTTATAGTAAAAACTATTTTATTTTTGTTCTATGTTTCTGCCACTTGTTTCAGCACCGTGAAGAACGAGTACGACGCCTTTATCATCTGTAAGAAAATAATTTTCCTTTTTACTCAGGTTAATAATCTCTGTGCAGCCCCACCTGCAGGGTAAGCATGGGCAGGGGACATATTATCCGCGGGGAAAGAATAAAATGTTTATCCTCCTCGCTCAGTCTTATCCACCCGTCGAGCATGGGCAAAACGGCGCAAGTGGCAAGTGACAGTTGCTTGAATCCACGTGTCCCGGTCTATCAATAGGAACAATCGACACATCGTTAGCCTAGCCTTAGTTTATTCTCGAAGCCATGGTTCACATGAATTTCAAGTAAAGTCAGGAATCGGAGATGTCGTCATGAAGTATTTAGCGTCGGACTTCGGACAGCGACTGGCAATCACCATGTGGCGACTCCGGTATTTAAAGAGCGAATTGTGCTCTGACTCTGACTCAGCTCAGACTCAAGATAGAGGTTAAAACGAGACACAAATATGCTTTGACAATAATCTGTCTCATTTTAACTCTATCTTGAGTCTGAGCTGAGTGAGAGTACGGTCTATAGATTGCAGGGTCGAAACCAACAGTCCAGGTTGTGAATGCTACCTCAGAATACGTATCTGGGCAAGGAGACTGCCTCGAGGCACATACCTCGACGGACTACTAGAAGATACCACAACAACAGCTAGGGACAGTTGTGTGAACCGCTTATCCTTGTACCTCGATGAGAGTGCCCGAACTACGAGGCAATGAGTTGATAGATGAATTTAGTCGGTTTTTCTTTCATGAATACTTCTTTAGCGGGCTTGAACTTCATACAGCGACATCTAGCATGTGAAGAGGTAGATTGTATCGTGCAAGAGACGTACAGCCATAAAAGTGGCTAGGGATAGCTGCGTGAACCCGCCGGCCGTGAGCTTGCTGGCGAGGTGCGACCTGGTCATCAGCAGCAGCAGCGAGCGCCGCAGCGGGATGCTGCACGAGTACCAGGGACACATGTACGCTGCTGTGGAAACCGCTTCACTCTGTCAACAATATATTGTATTCGACTGTACAGTCAAAATGTTCATTAATTATGTTAATTAATAAAATTATAATCGAAAATGTAACATCATATAGAATAACATTAGTAATAAAATATTAAATTTAAAAAATTAAAAACCCGACTACATAAATAAATAAACACACACGCACACACACAAAAACACACACACACACACATTAAGGGCCCCATACATTAAATCATTCTTGCCGGGCGTCTTCCTGGCTTAAATCTTTTTTATCCTAATTTATAAGATCTGTTTTGGAGATGTTTTTACCTATCGTGTTCTGTTTGCGTACAATTTTTATTACAATATTGGTGTGAGTCTAGCTCCAAACGTGGCCCAAAATTGGCTCAATCAAGTCCTAATGTTTGGATGCGTCGTGAACATTGGCGTATTTTCTTAGAAATCGTCAAAAACAATTAGACCTGTGGCTAACTTCAAAGGTTACGCTAGTGTCGGGGATAAGTTGGACGTTATATTGGACAAATAATATTGGAGCCAGTATCGGGGCCTACCCGTAGGGTCTACACACAACCTGAAACACGTTGGTACCTCAATAGCAAGCTGGTTTCCTTGGTAACAATAAATGAACACCTGCATCATCATCGCCACCAGGTAAGCCACCATTGATATTACCCGAACCAAACTGGTAGACTCCTGAAAGTAACGAACAACGGAAGATGTCATATCTTATAACATAAAATGGAAAAGACAGGAAAATCCCAGCGTGACCGCCACTTACACGCAAATCGTCACTCGATAGACGCGCACGGCTGGACATACCTAGGTCTCTTGTAGGGGCTACCACATGGTTAGGTCTTGTGTCTCTTGTATTCAGAAGCTCCTTGTGACTCCCGTGATGGCATCGGTCTGACATCAGTCAGTTCTAGTAAGAGAGTTCGTCAAAAGTCTACTTCAACATATGCAACGACTATGGGTCTTCGAACCATCGCGCGTCGTTACTCGATGAGGTATGTCAGTAACTCTGGTCCCTTCTATGTCAAATTGAAAATTATTTATCACACTAATCCACTTATAATCACATGACACCATCAATGCATGACACTAATATTATTAGTGTGTGCGTGTGCGTGCGTGAGTATGTGTGTGTGTTCGTGACTCCTTTACGCAATTAACGATTTGGCTGTGGAATGGAGATTATCCCGAAAAATTAAAGAGTTCCCGCGGGAATCAAAATCAAAATACCTTAATAAAGAGACCCTAGAGTTAGACCCTACAACCGGTTCGTTGAAGTTGTAAAACATAAAGGTGTAAACTCACAAACGCCAGTTGGTACGCCGTGGCGCATATAATGAGCGTGGACACGGAGAACTGCACCAACAGCGGCAACGAGAAGCAGTTCTGCAGGCGAGCCACGTGCGCCAACGCGGCCTGGTGGCGGAGCACGCAGGCGCGCAGCCGGCCGCTCGCTGCCGCCTCACTAGCGGCCGTCAGTCTACCCTGAAGGAATGAAGAGATGCGAGGAACAGAAAGTTTTAAAAGGATCAGACTCTACAAACAAGATAAAAAAATAACCACTTAAATGCGAGTTGGACTCGCATATGAAGGGTTCTGTACCAAAAAATGCCAAAAAACACGTTTCTAGTAGGGAAGCCTCCTTTAAATTTTCAATTTCTTTTATTTTTACCATTTCATGTTATAGCGGCAACAGAAATACCCATTCTCTGAAAATTTTACACTGTGTGTATAGTCCCGTTGCCCCCGTTAGGAACCGTGTGTCACGCCCCCGTTGCCCCCGTAAGGAGAAGTAAGAAAGACAAGGAAAACAAAGGACAAGAAAGGAAAGGAAAATATTCAAAGAATTTTTTTGAAAATTCTTTGAATATTGTCCATACCCCTTCCAAGTTAACCCACTACCATCTTAGACTGCATCGTCACTTACCATCATGTGAGATCGCAGTCAAGGACTATCTTGTCATGAAATAAAAAAAAATAATAATTGTGCAGGTGAGTTTTTACGGCATTGGTAGTGTCCAGCCCGTCGCACAGAGTGGTCAGCGACAGGCCCAGCAGCCGCAAGCGACAGCGGCACATTGACACCAGTGACGTCACCAGCGTGTCCAGGCATACGTTGATGAAGGCCGCCAGCTGTATCGCGATGCTCTGAAAGCGGACCAGAACCGCTGTCTAGACCAGTGATTCCCAAAGTGGTCCAGGTGGACCACAACGGGTCGAGTAGTTAAGATATAAAAAATGGTATTTTTTTCTGCTTGGACGCTGCATGCTGGCTTGAACCAATGAATTATTATTATAGAGCTGTGGCCTTTGAATTATATTATCAGTGCAGAGTATCAACACACCTGATGTGCGTAAGTCAACTGATAGGCCGGCGTTTTTGAAGTGTCGTAGGGATACCTGAAAAGTTAATGGGCATAATTAAAATTTATCCTATCAAGATACTTATAATAATAAAATTAATTTCATCACCATATTCATAATCAGCAGCTACTAATATCTTACTAATATTATAAATGCTAAATTGTGTTTGTTTGTTGGTAACTTGGTTTATCCTTCAATCACGCAGAGCTGCGGACTGACGTGTTTTTTTGCATGGGTATGAGGACCCGGAGAGTGACTTAGGCTATTTTTTATCCCAGGAAATCAAAGGGTTCCCGTAGGATTTTCAAAACTAAATCCATTAACAGAAAAATGGAAGTTTTTCTTTTATTGGAATACTTACCAGGCTCGTAAGGGAAGTTGGTTCTTTTCCGCGCTGGCGGCCCATCCCAACACTGTCATTATCGATAGTGAGACATATACAGCGAGCTGTCGCGTTGTCTCGTCATCGCAACTGAATAAACGTCATCAAATTATCATTACTTTGAAAATGTCGGGACTTCGTAGAGACAGTAAGCCTAAGCACGAACATTTTAACTTTCGAATAGTAAAGGTAAAGTTAACGCCAATGTATGAAAATGACAGAAGCGCTCCTGTCATTTTCATACAAAATTTCTTGTTGGCGTCAACTTTACCTTTATTCGAAAGTTAAAATGTTCGTGCTTAGGCTACAGAAAGGCACTGCTTAAGGCTCTATCGAATAGAGGAAAGAAGAAAAATCAGTAGGTACGACACTTGTGTTGTTCACACTCTACAATCTTTAAACTAAATTTACATATTGTCAATTTAGTTTCGAGACGTTTAATTTAGACAGTCTATGTGTGAACCTTCAATGTGGTTAAAGATTATTTTCATTAAGTGGAGGGGAGAGAGGAATATTAGTCAAATTAAGTAGGTATTGATAAGATTCTTTAATAGAAACCAATATTAAAATATAAATATACTTTAAAAAAAAAAAATATCAGCCAAGCTGAACTTGACTGATGTTCTCCTCTCCCCTCCAAATAAGTGAAAACTTGTGTTAGGAGTGGGTACGACAATAATGCAACGGGTGGGGCTCGAACCTGCAACCTTTAAGTTTTCAGTTCGCACCTGTAATCGTTGGGCTATTGAGGCTTATTATTTATATGTTCAGATTTACCTTTTAACAATGTCCCGGCCTATGATTCTCTTTTCGCTCGCCAGTTCTAGGTAAGACTCTGAGAGCAAGTCCTGAATTATCTTCTTCTTCCACATAATGTTCAATGCCTACGGTGATTATATTATGTTACTCAAAAGTTTTTACAGATTATGTACAAACCCATGTACAAACCGAACCGGTGCAGGTAAAGTCTAACTTGTCGTAAGAGCCGCCTCAGAATACCCAGTTCTGTATCCTGAGAGAGCCACAAGTTGGCCTAGGGGACATGAATAATTTAGATTTTTATACATTTCTAAAATCAACGTGACATAGGAATTTATATTCCAGTGAATTAAAAGACCCTACAGGATTTTGAAAAACCTGAAGCAGCCACAGGCAATGGTTGCGCTGGGTAAACAAAGATCGACTTTGGCATTTAACATTATATAAGTCTAGGTTGTTATCACTTACATCTGTTAGCGAAATATTGAAATAGTAAAGATATATAACTTTAATGTATTGAAGGTAGTCTGACAAAACTAGTAGTAGGTAGTTTGACTTTGTTGACGACGTAGGCGCCCGCGCCGGTCTGGCGCCGCGCCGTGAGTATAAATACAACAGGTTGGACGTTATTAATTCAGTCTCTTCCAGAGAATCATACGGCTGTTGGATGCTCCCGCGTCTAGGTCGTTGTATTTGATTGAGGGATTGTGATAGCAATCACGCCCTAATCGAATAAATATTACCCGGAGGTTTAGATGAGTGTAATTGATTAAATAATACTTAGATATGTTTGATAGTTACCCTCACGTTCAGATGGTGGTTTGTCTGACGTGTTGTGGTATAATAGATTAGATGTGAGGACAGGGGCCGTTATAGGGGTGGTTGGAGACGGCTTTAGTTAGGGTTTTAGCGTTTTTTTGAGTTTATACATCTGATGAGACGATAAAACATCGATAAAGCTAAGAAATAGAACAGCTACAACAGACCAACCTAAGAGTCAAAATTCCATACCATTTCAAATCACCACAATTGAAACTGAAGCAATGATTGAAGCAACTTTTCCGCATCCGACCAGCTGATGAAAAAGCCTAGTCAATACTAGTGATGTAACGAATATTCTCGTACTTTTTGATATTTGCATTCGGCTCGACTATGATCCTTTTTAACATGGCCAACACGAAATGTTAGATCTACCTAATATAATTTGCGCGCACTTTACTTCTTTTTGTTTTATTTTTGCTGGAAAGCCTACATTCGCATTCGCTTTCACGAATGGTGGGAATAAGCATTCGCGAATGTCCAAAGTCGTGTTAACTACTCTGTCCAACTTATTGGATTACGAGCTTTCGGTGGGTTCAGTTGTTCAATTATTACTTTAGATGGACAATGACCCCATAGTTGATATACCTTAGTGCAATGAGCTAGGTTGGTGCAGAGCAGGAAGATGGTGCCAGTCATGTATGGCAAGTTGCCCCACACCTGGACCAGGTCGCCGATTTGTAAGATGATGAACGTACCTAACATTACAATAAGATTATTACACACGTAAGTTAATTTTCTAGGCAAGCGCGCTGCAACCTACAGCTATTCAATGCTTTCCATCATTGATTGTCATCAAGCGCAAGCCTATCTCATAATGTGCTCGTAATAAAAAAGGTAACTGTAAGCTTAAAAGCCAGCATAAAGTTTGGAATGCCTTTCCGGTTTCCGTTTTTCCAACTTACCATAACTTGGGTACTCTAAATCAATATAGCATCTTTTGGCGAGCGCGCTCCGTCTTATGCTGCATCTTCACTTACCATCAGGTGAGAACAAGCGCACGTTTAATAAACACTTAAAAAATCTGTTGAGCGCTAGAACTGTGTATGCTGTAAGCTATTGATGGTGTATATTCCAAGGTTGGCAAGAAGAGTTATAAAAATTTTTACCCTTTATGTGAAAGAAGATCTAGGTCTGGTGTTATCCATCCATCATGCACATGACCCTGGGAAGATCGATCCTTAGTACGGACGTAAGTCTGGGGGATATGTCCCCCTTAGAGACGAGTCCAGTGGGTGTCACGCTTGGAAAGCTGCAGTTGTATTCTTAAGAGATCTCGGAGTCTTCCAATATGCGCAGAGGGTGGCTATGGAGGGGATTTTAATGGGTAAAACCCCACATTACCCGGGACTCTTCTATCTTTAAAGAAGATTTCCCCCGCGTTAAAAAAAAAGGTCTGGTGTTATACTTGTATAACTACTTACCAATGATAGCCATGAATGATATTACTGAATAAAAGTTATATAGTTGCTTCAGGAATCCTGTTAAATGGTTTGGACGCCATAGTCCAAACACATTGAAAAATATCTCACAAATTTTGAGAGATAAGTTGACGCTCTTTACAAATAACATCCTTTTTAGTTCGAATTTTACTTAGATTTTAATAGACAATTGTATGATAAGTTGCCGGAATCCTTAATACTTATAGCTGAAGAGTCCATCGTTATTTGAAAACCAGGTGCGTAAAACAGTTTAACTAATATCACTGTTTATTAAAATAAAAAATCCTAAATTGATTGCTACAATCTGTATATCACATCTGATTGGCTGAACCTCTCTGGCAATTGTCTAAAATGCATTGTTGCAACAAGAACTCTATAAATTCAGCCTATCGTCTGCTCTATTTTAAATAATGATGCAGCTTTTCTGTCATCATCATCATCATTCTCATTTAATTTTTATTTTAGTTTTATTTAATTTTTATTTTATTGTATCCATAGCATAATTTCGATGAATTCTCTCAGGAAGCTTCTACGTATTGTACCTTTACACATGCTTAAGATACCAGCTTTGTGAGTACAGTAATTTAATTTATATAGATAGACACGTCAAAACACTTACAGCGGTAGTAAATAAAGGAACATGGACAAGAATGAACCCACAAACCTTTCAAATTGTAGGTCACTCTTTAAACATTTAACTTTCTTTTATTTCTCAATCTTTTTTTATATGAATAGCGAGTAAATGAACATGAGGGTCACTTGACGTTAAGTGATTACCATCGCCCATGAACACTTGCACCAATGTGTTGCCGACTTTTCAGGAATTTGTTGGTCCACCCCTTAAATAAGCCCATGTTGTAATTAAGTGGGAACACCGTCGAACTGAGTTAGTTCCACAGTTTGGTAGTGCGTAGAGAAAAAAAGATCTGGAACAGCGGATGGTCGAATCTAATGAACTTTTGATTATAAATTGGATTATTAAAAAACTGTTTGTGATATATGTTCATTTATATTTCAATATGTGTACAGGTTTGTGTCAACGGTGCCTGTGAATGTACCTATAATTACGGTATTAAACTAATTAACACCTTGAAGGCTTTATTACGATCTTTAAGTGTACATAATTATTTCCGGTGTGAGAGTGCGGACATTTTATTCCTTTATTTATTAAATAAATTTATTACAAAAAAGTCATCTAAATATATAAAAGGAAAAGGTGACTGACTGACTGATTGACTGACTGATTTATTAACGCACAGCAAACCACTGGACCGATCGGGCTGCAATTCGGCATACAGATAGGCAATAAGACGTAAGCATACCCGTAGAAAGGATTTTCGACAATGCAACCCCTAAGGGGGTAAAAGAATATAAATAACTAATATGACCATCGGAAGATAACGCTTAGAAGCCCAATAGTCGACGCGGTGATAAGCCGTTTTTAGTAAGCCTTTAAAGGCCGAATGCGCAGTATCGTGGCGTTAATACGACGAGCTCGCACAAAAATATTAAAAAATGACGTACTGTACTGCGAAAGAATGTCATAATTCATCACAATTTCTATCAAAAGCGTAATTATACCAGTACCTGTCAATACCAGAAAACTCTCACACATTCATTGGTTGTTTTGAGCCCACGTTTTAAGCGGAATTTTGTCAGAAACTTCTGTTCTAAGCGTTATAGTTCGATGTATATGACATTCTTAACAATGTTAACCTATGAAGAACTAATATACTACATGTTTTTTAATTACATTCCTTCTTAATTTCTTGAATCCACTTGCTGCAGAAGCGTAAAGAGTGAATACGATGTTTTTATAATCTGAAAAGAAAAACGATAAATTAAAAGTAGGCATTACATTGCGGAATACAAATGGACAGAGGAATTCACTCCGACACTGGAGTTTGAAATAACTAGCTTTCGTCCGCAACTTTTTCGCCCTGTATTTCCGGGATAAAAGAATCTTTTGTTACTCTCAAGGCTTTGAACTATACCCATGTAAAATCACGTTGGATCGTTACTCCGTTACTGTGTAATTGAGGGACAAACCAAGAGTCAATTTTTTTTATTCGTTGACAAAATAGCCCTTGGATGCGACCTCACCTGGTGGTAAGTGACGATGCAGTCTAATTGGGAGGCTTTGGCCATGGCTAGTTACCACCCTACCGTGACGCCAAGCGATTTAGCGTTTCGGCACGATGGCGTGTAGAAACCGATTAGGGGTATGGGTTGAATCTACACTGCCCTACCCCTTCAAAGTTAGTCCGCTACCATCTTAGACTACATCGTCACTTAGCATCAGATGAGATCGCAGTCCTTGACTGAAAACTTGACTTGGAAAAAAAAGGGTATTGATACACAGACAGACGGACGACAAACTGATCCTTAAAGGGTTCTGATTTTTTGTTCGGAGCCCTAATTAACTCACTGCCATAAAAGAAGCCAGAGACAGGGTGGTGAACCCGCCAGCGGTTATCTTGGTGACGCGGCGACACCTCCTCATTAGCACTATGACGGTTCGTCGCACCGGCCCGCTGCAAGTGTACCACGGGAAGTCGTACGCGGCACCGGCGACCTCTTCACTCTGTTGGGTATGCACAGACATAGTCAGGCTTTTGTTAGCGAAATATTGAAATAGTAAAAATATACAACTTTAATGTATTGAAGGTGGCTAGATAAGGCTAGTAGTAGGTAGTTTGACTTTGTTGACGACGTAGGCGCCGGTCTGGTGCCGCGCCGTGAGTATAAATACAGCAAGCAGGTTGGACGTTAATAATTCAGTCTCTTCCAGAGGCTCATACGGCTATTGGATGCTCCCGCGTCTAGGTCGTTATATTTGATTAAGGGATTGTGATAGCAATCGCGCCCTAATCAAGTAAATATTGATTGTTTAGATAAGTGTGATTGATTAAACTAGTGGTTCGCCCCGAACTGAGACCTCGCGATATCCCATAATTCCCAAAAGTTTTAATTATATATTGTAATAATTAACTTTTAACATTAGACGCAATAAAAAAAATAATAGTTGACATAAAACTGTTTTACTGACACAGCGCCATCTATTAGCATTATAGTGAAGCTATTAGCTTCACAATAATGCTAATAGATGGCGCATTAAAATTAAATAATTTCGTTTCTTTATAACATTTATCTAATTTTAGTATTTGTTGTTCAAGTACATGATATAACTGAATTTTCAACCAAGTTTCACGTTCTAATATTCAGTAATTCAGAAGTTATAGGGCTCTGACAGACATTTAGACGGACACACTTCTCTGTCTAGTAGGCAAGCGCCCTAGTTGACTCAGAGAACTCGCTTCGCTCGTTCAATAATACTTGGACATGTTTGATAGTTACCCTCACGTTCAGATGGTGGTTTGTCTGACGTGTTGTGGTATAATTGATTAGATGTGAGGACAGGGGCCGTTATAGGGACGGTTGGAGACGGCTTTAGGTAGGGTTTTAGCGTTTTTTGTGTTTATACTTTTAATGAATGTTGGCTCTTTAGGACATTTTTGCAAGAGTTACTTCTTAGAGTTCCGTACCTACCCTGATTACGTAAGCAGTAGCGATAGCAATAGCAACGCGACCGCAATCGCCACTCGCGATAGGACGGCAAAAGTTGTAAACAAAATGAAGCCTCAATAGCCCAACGGTTAAAGGCGCGGACTGAAAACTGAATGGTCACAGGTTCGAATCCCACCCGTTGCACTAATGTCGTACCCACTCCTAGCACAAGCTTTTCGCTTATTTGGAGGGGATAGGAGGATATTAGTCAACTTATTATTTTGTGCTGTGTCGGTAACGTTAATAATAAGTTTATCGCGACAACGCGACATGAATTTTCGCACGATATAGCCGCAGCATAAGGCAGAAAAGAGCAACTGCGGAGTTTCTTCTGTTTTTGAAATAAACTTTGAATTTTACCTCCACTGAAAGCTGGTTGCCCTGGTAGCAATAGATGAACACTTGGAACATCATGTTGAGCAGGTAAGTGCCCATTGAAAGCAATCGGACCGGGTTGCTCGTTTGCTGTAACCAATTTTTTTTTTATTCGAAGACAAGATATAGTCCTTGACTGCTATGGTAAGTGACGGTAAATGACGATGAAGTCTAAGATGGTAGCGGGCTAACCTGGAAGGGGTATGGCAGTGTACTCATACCCCTAATCGGTTTCTACTGGTTTCTACATGCCATCGTGCCAGAACGCTAAATCGCTTGGCGGCACATCTTTGACGGTAGGGTGATAACAAGACACTGCCTTCTACCAGGTCAGAGCAGACAATTAAATTAAAAATTAAGAAATTATTATATTCCTGCCAAGAATTGAACCCGATACCTTATAAGACAAAAGTGTTCACCACTGCGCCATGGGGGTCGTTAAAAGATCAAAAACAAAAGTTATTAACATAAGTTCGATACCTCCTACGTAAGTTGTTGTATCCGACAAAATTGGCATTTTAGGATTCTTGCACTTATCATTTGTTTTTATCTATTTTATGTGTTCATTTAAAAAAAATTAAAAACATTAACACACAATTAAGCATTCTTTAACATACTTTCAAGATGTATACAGTTGTATCGTTATTAAAACGACGGCCTAAGCCATTGTATTGACCTTCACAACAATTAACGCGTCACGTAAGCGTTTTGGGGATACAACAACTTACGTAGGAGCTATCGAGTTATACCGCAGTCAGCTGAAATGCCGTCACGCATATAATGACCAACGACACAGTGAGCTGCACGAACGTTGGCTCCGAAAAGCAGTGCTGCAAGCGCTCAGCGGCCTCCAACGCCTTCTGATGCTGGATCACGCAGAACCGGAGTCTCTGCTTCACTATGATCTCTTGTTCTTGAGTCAGCATTAACGTTTTCGGTGATGGAAGGAGAGATATACTTGATGTGTCCTGCAAAGTACCCTTGCTTTATAATTATTTGAACGACTTTTCCACTTATCTATCGATTACTCTTGCGAATGGCTCTTATTATTCATTAGTTTAACGCAGAGAGCTATGGTCCGTGTATCTCTACGTGCTTAAATCAAAAAGCCAGAGGAGAGCCCGTAAAAGTTAGGAAACGTTGGTGAAAATGGGCCTAAGTATATTTTTTTTTCTCCCAATTAATACCAATAGTACACATGATATTGCACACCCAGATCAATAGTGAGATGACTCAAAAAAGGTCTCTGTTCCCTAAACGAAAAAAAAAATTTCTGAATCTTTTGTTAGTTAAGTTATGAAACTCAATTTTATTTTAGGTTGCATTTCATGACATCATTTATGACTTATCCAACAAACTTTTAAGGCTACAGAGAGTGCCAAGGATCTTGCAAATAAAAATCCTGTGAAAACCATACCTCGCCTATAGGGTGCTGCTCATCACAGACGTGCCTCAAAGCCAGGCCCACAAGACGCAAGCGGCATCGACACTGCGCTATAAGCGTGGTCACCAGGACGTCCTTGCTGACGTTCAGGAACGCAGCCAGGCTCAGTGCAAACACTTGGTGGAGGTACGTTATCTCGTAGGCCGGGGACTTGCTTGTGTTGTAAGGGTACCTGGGAACATTTTGGGTATGTAAACTGAACATAATTAACTCAACTTTCATAAATAGTAACTACACACTCGTAATTTACAAAATAAATAAATGTCTAAATTAAAATAATTTACCACTTTAATTAAATAACTTCAACGATGTGTCTCCACACCACAGTTCATCCATAGTACCCAAGATATTGATAGCATTGCCAATTTGGATGGCTAAACTGTTGAATAGTATAGATAGAACAGAATAGAATTTTTTTTATTCAAATAAACTTTTCCGAAGAAATATGAACCTTCAATCGAGGCTTTCATATTCGCGTTTCTAGCCTGTTCGGCGCTAGTAGCCGTTGCACTCAATTTTCGCTATTTTCTTCTCTTTAACTGAGATCTTGTTCATTTTATTTATGTCTGTATTATTTTCTTCGTGTTGGAGTGACAAAAGCTTGCAAGATGGAAGGAAAAGAAACGTGTATAATATGAAGGGACGCGAACCATGCTTGTAGAGGCAATTTATTTTTCTCCGCACTGCTAGCCCACCCAAAGATGGTGAGGAAGGTCAGAAGGCAAAACAGGAGCTGCTGCCGACGAGCTCCCCGGTCACAACTAAAAAAAAATTCTATCTAGTAGGATTAAAAAGCAAACCCGTTCCAAAAAATCGTAGCGGCATCTTACGAGTAGATATATACCTTCTTACAATCTCTTGACCTTCAAAACTCTTCTCGTCTCTGAGAACAGAATCAGAGTCATCAATGATCGCTTGAATCATCTTCCTCCTCACAAATATATTGAATAGCTTTGTGGATTGCGCGAAATTCGTGAACAGCAGAAATGCTGTCGCCGTCATAGCGGGAAGGTTTCCCCAGATGAGGAACAGATCTACTATTTGAATGATGAGATAGGTCCCTGAAACGTTAAATATTAGTCTCAATAACTAGACTTTGTCTGGTGGGAGACTTTGGCTAGTTACCATCCTACCGTCGAAGACGTGCCGCCAAGCAATTTAGCGTTTCAGCACGATGGCGATTAGAAACCGATCACGGGTATGGGTTGAATGTACACTGCCATAACCCTTCCGGGTTGGCTCGCTACTATCTTAGACTGGATCGTCACTTACCATCAGCTGAGATCGCAGTCAAGGACTATCTTGTCATCGAATTTAAAAAACAGCTATTATAAAACTGAACACTGAAATATCGGAGTTCTATTCACTGGACTATTATGAAATCTGAAATACTTAACAAGTGTAAATTGAAATGTAGTGGAATTTATGTAACTTTATTAAGACTTCATCCGCGTGGATTTAGTTTTAATCCCGCGGAAACTCTTTGATTTTCCGGGATAAAAAGTAGCCTATGTCACTCTTCAGGTCCTCAACTACATCCATGCAAAAAATCACGTCAATCCATATGGATTTTTTAGCTCTGTTGTAGCGTTATTGAAGGACAAACCAATAACACACAAAAAAAACAAACACACTTTCACATAATGATATAAGTAAGGATTTATAAACTTACCCAAAAGAAACATAAACGAAACGAATCCATAGAAATCGTAAAGTAATTTTGCACCGCCCTTCAAATTGTGAGGTGCCCAAAACCCGATGATTCTCAGCGCAGTTAATGACAAACTCACAGAGAAACTGACGTTCTTAATAAGGAACGCCATCTTTTTTTTTTAAATTTTAAAGAATTTTTAAAAGAGACTATAGAGCCTGTTAGAGTTATCTAACAAAATCTTTAATAATCTTTATAAAAAAAACTAAATGATGCCCGCGACTTCATTCGCGTGGATTGAAGTTGCTTTATTCCCACGGGAACTCTCTTATTTTCTGGGATAAAAAGTAGCCTATGTGATATTCGAGACTGTTTTCTGGAGAATAGTCTGGAATATCAGACTATTTTCGAGAAAATAGTGAAACTTATTTCAGCCAAATCGGTTTAGTCGTTGCGACGTGTTTCAGTGACAAACATCCATCCATCCATACATTCAAACTTTCGCATTTATAATATTAGCAAGTAGGAATTAGGATTTTTTTTTTCGATCTTTGACTGCTGTTGAATTGTCACTGGCACTCAATGATCTAGTCCTTCCTATAAACCAACGATTCAATAGTGATTTTTGTTTGTAGTCTTGGCTTTATAATTATCTAAAGAATAATTACTTCAAACGGTAAGCTCACGAAAATTGTAGTCTTTATAAAGCATACAATGATTTTGTTAAACTTCTTAGGGGTGTTAAACATTTCAAAGTTCTAACTCAATATTGAAGTAAACAGGGTATTGGTGACAAAGAGCTGGTCAACTCCAGATTTCAAAGCTTGGAGCATCGGCGAAAGCTTGCCTGTCTGTCGGTATTCTACATAATAATTACGTTTCGGAGAGTGTGCTCAGGAACTTGTCAACTTGGTTCCACCGTCACCATTCTACCATCGAAACGCAAGGCACAGAATAGGTCTGCACCCTTACGTGGTTGAAATCCCAAGGGATACGCACCGCTAAAATTCGGAATGCCCGTTTTTCCCCATAACTACAATTTTGGTACCTTCAAATCAAGAGTGAATAGGCATTTTCAAGGTAAGCGCGTTCCATCCTAGGCTGCATCTTCACCGTCAGGTGTGATCGCAGCCAAGCGCTAGTCTATATGTATTTAAAAAAACTATAGCAGTTACTACTGCACCAGAGGGATCTCAAAACCTCAAGAAACCTTCTGATAGTGTTTGCAACTCCTGCTGTAATCGCTGCTGATAATTACCTAGCAAGTTGCGCAAGGAGTGTAATTCCTAGACACACACAATTATGTCATTATTTCCAATAGCACTATTGTTTTGCTTTGCTTTCTAATTCATACATTTAATAGTTTGATTATACTCACACTTTTAACTTTGACCTTATCTATTACTAGCTTTTGCCCGCGACTTCGTTCGCGTCGAGTCAGGTTTTTAAAATACCTCGAGAACCCATTGTTTTTCCTAAATAAGAACTAGCCTATATGTTTATCATATCTTCTTCTTCTCCTTTATTTATTTAGGGCTTTATTTTATGCCCATGGAGTTTGTTCAGTTTCAGCTTGATGAAACTGATTTGAAGATCTGATATTTCAAGTCTTTAGGAAGTAAAAAAAGTACGTACTTTAAGTAGGATCTAATGCTGAGATCTATAGAGCGTGATCTTACTTTGCTAAGTCTCAAGATAGAAGTTGAGACACAAATATGCTCTGACATAAATCTGTCTCATTTTAACTCTGTCTTGAGTCTGAGCTGAGTGAGATTGCGGTCTATAGATTTCAGCCTCAGACAATTGCTCTAAGTCGTTGGTAGATCAGTCAGTTAGTCAAGTACCTATCTCCAGATTAAGATTTAAATATACTTATAGCTTAGTGGCCGATTATGTGACCCATACATGAAGCGATAACACCCGCATCTCGGTGCGGCGCTCTTTGAGATGTATCCCATTGTTCAAAGGCTAGAATTACTGACCTTTAACATAATGTCTAGTTAGGTATAGTTAGTATTCTACTGATATCTTGAAAGCGGCGTGAAATTATTCAGCAGTCCGATGCAGCTGAATTTATGCCGTTCTTGCTGCATTTTAACCAATTGCGAGAGGCTACCATCAGAGGTCATTGCAATCGTTACACTGATGCAATCATTTTTGCAAGCAATGGCTGGATCATGCGTCATGCTCGTGAACGGGTGCCACCAACGGGAATGGGTCTGCTTTGACTGCCCGTCTTGACATGCGTTGAATTGGTGTACCTACGTATGCATTTTTGCATTTTTGAAGCTTTATTGTGGAAGCACTGTATACATAGCATAGCATTGTAAAAAAAAAAAAATTTTTTTGAAAAGAGCAACTGCTAAGTTTCTTGCCGGCTCTTCTCAGCAGAATCTGCATTCCGAGGTAGATTTATGACGTGTCATAAGAGCTACAAGTTAGCTTACATGAAATAAATAAAGAATTTGAATTTAGAGAGTCGACACAGTGTTCTAAGCATTATACCGCTTCTAATGTAGCTAGCTACAGCTAGTTCGATGGTACTGACCAAATCTCCTGACACGAAAAAGTACTTACCTACTTTTAGAGTTTGGTATAATAAGATAAAGTGCGATCCGCGCAGTGATTACTTCCATCGATCATCCTCACGGCTGCTGCGGCAGATTGGCCCAATCTGGGGAAGTCACAGCAGCCGGGGGCGTGCCGGTGCTTATTCATACCATTGTTAGGAAGACTGTTCATCGGATACTTCGTAACTCCCAAACCACTCATGAGCTACGTCTACACTGAAGGCCTGGCGCACTCCGTAAACTGCGGAGCTACAAGTACATGGCGTACCTCTTCGAAGGGCCTAAATTCTAGAAAGAGAGAAAAGTCTAGGTGAATAAGACGGTAGGTAAGTAGCGCTGTGTTAACCTGAATTGCTTTGTGCAGTTTTTATTCCCTCACACCCTTAGACCGATGGGACGTCAATCCATCACGACGAGAAATATATCAGACTCTACCAACTCTCCAAGACACGCGGATGTAAACCATCAACTTGTCAACTGTGTGCTGCTAAGAAGAACCTACGTAAGAACTCAATCATTTTTACTTTTAGCGTGACCTGGGACTCGAACCCAGGACCTCACGTTCCGTATAAGCTAGCCTCTAGAGCAATAATAATAATAATTCCTTTTATTTGTAGCAACTGAGGCTCATTTTGTTAGTAAACAATCTTGTACTTATAGCTAATGTTAGTCATAAATCAACATGTGGCCTCACCAATACTTGCATCATGTGTTCAAGCATTGGCGAGTCCATCTTCAGGATGCAGTTGGGACTTGAGCGCAGTCTTGTCAGCAGCGATGATGACTTCTTCCGCATTATCGCAATGAGGCAGTCAAAAGTCAGGTGTACAAACACCTTAAACCTCTCACAAATAAATACAAAATTCTCAAGTTGCCGGCACTTGTTGCGGAGGGCGTGTCGGCCACGCCTCCCTGCAGGCCTCGTGGACTGGTCCAGGACTCCCGATGAGGCCAGTCCGGGCCAGGCCGTCGCGCGGTACACTCAGCATGACGCACCTCCTCCGCTTCGACATGAGCTTCCTGTCGCCCGAACGCTGACGATTACTCAAGCACAAGGTAAGAGGAAGCCTTTTTGAAAATATTTTTCTCGGAACTTGGAACATTTGTTTCTTCATACTTTAATGCCGCACTCAAAATCTCTTAATATTAACTTAAAGTTTATTCGTAAAATAAGTATATTCATCTTCTATAACTTAATTAAATTAAACAAATTAAAACTACTACTAATTATATTTACAAAAAATACACGCCGTCCAAGTGGTCGTTTATGGGCATGGTGCCCAAAAACGACCACTTTTTCGTAAAATAAAATTTTAAAATAATGCACCATTAAAAGGTTAAATTACTTCTAAACTTAAAACTAAAATAAACCTAACATAAATTTTGACGACCTCCCTGGCGCCGTGGTGAACACTGTGGTCTTATAACTGGGAGATATCGGGTTCAATTCCCGGAGAGGGCAACTTGGGAATTTATAATTTTTGAATTTTCTCTGGTCTAGTCTGTTGAGCTTTGGCTGGTTACTACTCTACCGTCGAAGACGTGCCGCCAAGCGATTTAGGGTTTCGGCACGATGGCGTATAAAAACAGATAAGGGGTACGGGTTTTTTTTAAGCCACTGGGAAATGCATTTAGGTACGCATCCCAACCCGAATGGGTGGGTATATAGGACTCGCTGGCGGCTGCCAGAATACCTACTAAAAGCCAGTGGCGTGTATGATAGGGGTACTGGTTGAATGTACACTATATATCCCTTCCAAGTTAGCTTTTAGTTAGCGCTTAGTCTGCATCGTCACTTGGCATCAGGTGAAATCGCAGTCAAGGACAATCTTGTCATCGAATAAAAAAAATCTTAAACTTCAATGATGTCACCGCATCGCGGCATAGTAGGTACCTAAGATGCAGGATGGCCCTTTAGCTATTGGCTAAACTAATACTTGGCCGAAGCAGCTGCGAGCTCTTGGATTTCCAGTAGACTCGATGACCACGGACCACACGGCCTCAAAAAACTGAAGAAACTTTACTTTTTTTGAGTATTAGCCCTTCTGAGCATGACATTCCCCTTGTTCGTAAAAACAAGCGTATAGCTTGTATTAACTTTTCGGTTTTTAGTCTACCGTACTGACCGTTGCATTATTGAGCTGTTGAGGCAAAGTAATGTACCTACGGCTCATTAAGAGATTATGACATGTAGTTAGTTAGTTAATGACTCAATTCATTTTCATAGCTACGATATCGGTACCTTAAGAAGAAAGTTTGAAAGGAATTATTTCTGTTAATGTTAAACTTATAACTTTTGTTCGCCACCTCGTCCGCGTAGAGTTAGGTTTTAGTAATTCCTCGGGAATCCTTTGTTTTTCCGGACTAAAAAAAAGGCTAATATCTTTCTCAAGACCTTCAACTATTATTATTCAAGCTAAAATCAGGTCGATCCGTTCAACCACGCAGATTGACTTTCATATTTTTAATGTTAGTAGGAATTATAGTAGTATTTTAGCAAATATGTAGGTAGTATGAAGAAAATCGTATCCTAATAGGTTTTCCTAATGAGCAATTAAGATCTACGAAAATAAAACTCGCTAACTGCAAGATAGAGACGCACGATAAGTCTAGGGTTCTGTACCTCATAAGGAAACATTGACATATTTATATGGTTAAACTATTCGACCAAAAGGACCAAATTAATAAGAAACCTCTTTTTTCGGACCGCTTATCTTAAGTTAGTGAACGATTATATTATCGCTGATCCCGAAATACATGCGTACTAGGACCGTTTTTTAATTTTCCCTGTTATCATCATCATCATCATCATCAACAACATCACCTCATCAACGGTCATCTACGGGTACGGGCCTCTTCTCAAAATGAGAAAATTTTTGGCCGGGTCCAGTTCGCCACATCAAAATACACAACATCGAAACTCAAGAGATCCAACACTTTACATCGATAGCTTAAGTAGATTTGAACCCGAGACAACCCGGCAAGTAGGCTGAAGTACCTATAATATTCAATTATTACAAGTCACGGAACCCTAAAAAGAAACGTGAATAAGTAAAATTTCAACTACCCGCAAAAAATAACTCAGAATCCTAATTCAAATTCACAAAAAGAGAAACATTTTTATGAAGGTAAAAAGCATTTTTTGCGCTAAAATATTAACGTTTTAAGTGAAATAGCTCAGAAGAGTCAAAGTAAACCAACAATTCAAAGGACAGAAAGTGTAAACAAAGTAAAGTATGCGCGAGTTACATTCCGCCCTTGACTATTGCTTCAGGGTTCCGCAGGGAATGTACTCACGTAATCGTTGAATTTAGTATCTTCAGGTTATTTCAACCCATGCCGGTCCACTTATGGGCATAGAAGTCCTCTCGAATAAAGAGTTTAACGTTCCGGCACGATGGCGTGCAGAAACCGATTAGGGGTATGGGTTAAATGTACCCTTTCCAAGTTAGCCCGCTAGCATCTTAGACTGCATCGTCACTTGTCATCAGGTGAGATCAGCATCAAGGTCTATCTTGTCATCAAATAAAAAAAATAAAAAAATGAGCAACATTACTCTCCCTTCATATCTTATCTTCCTTTCAGTGTTTGCATCAAACACCCATTAAATGCTTCTTAAATGCTGTACTTTGAAACTGTAAAACCAACTTCCTGCGACGGTGTTCCCTTAATTACAACATGGGTTATTCAAGGGGCGGACCAACAAATTCCTAAAAAGCCGGCAACGCATTGGTGGTGCCTCTGATGCTACAAATATTCATAATCACTTAACATCAGGTGACCCGCCTGCTCGTTTGCTCGCTAAAGATATAAAATTATTAAAAAAAATGCAACCATGACTTCGTACGGAACCATTAACCACCTTAGCGCTTATGTTATTCGGCCGACAGTCTCTTATTTCATCTCTTTTTCCTTTCCCGCTTGCCTTTTAATAGTTGGTAGATACTAAGGTAAACTTAGTTTGGTTGAAAAAAATTATAATCTTGTTCCATCGGACCTCCCCTCGGACTATGAGAGTGAGGGAATAGAGAGCCAATACGAAACACCATGTGTACTATAAAATTTTGCGCTTCCAAGGAATTTGGTCACCGCGGCCGAATTTGGGTCAGGTGGACATTATTATTTGGACACGGTATGTCTAAGTTAGTCCACCTAACTTGAAAATATAGTTAGCAACTATATCAGACTTAGGTACCGAAATGATATCGCCCTAGTTCGCACTCCTGTGGTTTAAGGTAAAGCGACAGAACTTAAGGCGTGTATTGACTATACCGAAATATTTATAAGAAATAGAAGAAGTAGTGTAACATGTAACGTACATAATAATATGATACTATACTAATAGTAGGTACATCAATCTACTAATATTATAAATGTGAAAGTGAGGATGGTGGGACGGATGTTTGTTACTCAATCACGCTGCAACGATTAACCCGATTTGCCTGTTTGGAGTGTTTGGTACAGAAATAGATTAGTCTTGAATAACACATAGGCTTCTTTTTATCCCGGAAAATAAGAGAGTTCTCGCGGGAATTAAAAAACCTTAAACCTAAACAAAAATTACGGGGCCGGCGGAGAAAGAACTCGAACTCGGAACTTATATTATGTATCTACCTTTAATCTATGAAAGTGTTACATATGAACCTCTTGAACCTAACGTAAAGCTTGTTTTAGGAGTGGGTACAACAACAGTGCAACCGGCAACGGTTAGGGATTGAACCGTCGACCTTACAGTTTTCAGACCCCACCTCTAAACGTTGGGCTATTGAAGCTCATGTCTCTATTGCTTCAGGAATATCGGTAAACCTATTCACTATCGCAAACTTACCAAACTGGCCTTTTAAATTTTTATTTAGAACACTCTATAATGCTTACTATATTAAATGTAACTTGTGGTTTGCGTGGTTGACGCCACAATTAATAATATTAGTATATAATTTTTTTAGTAATAATATAATATTGTGATGTTGTTTGTAAACCCAAATAAAATAAAAAATAAAAACACTCTATAATATCTCACTCTATAAACACAGGGTTTTTTCGTAATACAGAGTCCATATAAAACCTTCGCAGTTATCCACACAATTACCAGGATTGTATGACATGGCATGTCACGGACTCCACAGCATAGCTACTGCGCAGGGGATACTTTGCATACCTGCGGTGACCTTGTGTACCGCAATTCTTCACATTGCTGCCCAACGTGTGACGTATGCAGTGGTCCAAGTTACAGGAGACTTTATTAAAAAAAAAAAACAAAGCGTATTCAGTTACAAGTTACAAATCAGAGGCTGGAGCTTTGTTTTGAAGTCCACTTGCTCCAACCCCCTAATTTAAGTTGAATTTTATATACCTCTCCTTTTCTTGTTCACTCTGAACTAATCTTGCCAAAAAGTGACAGCATTACAAAATTTAATTGGTGCAAGATGGCCATGTACAATGTACATTTTGCTAGAAGGCTCCACTCTTCCACAATCATCGATGTATCCAAAATACAGTAACGTGTCATGTTAGTACTTAAACTTAGTACTTAAATTTACTTATTAGATACTGTAATATGCAGCAGTGGTAGCCTAGTGCTTATAGGGGAAATTGAGCTCTATTTAAATAAAATCCCAGTTGCACGAGTTACACTTGTATAATTAAAGAATAGCGATAACAAGACTTTGGTAAACATGAAGACTTTGGTAAACTGTTTGAACATGCGCTGTAACGTCTTGTGAGGACGGAAGCTTAGAATATACTTGTAATTAGACCACCAGCTCAGTCGGTGGATAAAGGAATAATGAATAACGACGCATGTCTAAACTTACAATTCCAAACAATATTCAAATAACATTCTAAGTTCGAACGCCTTCGAATACCAAAGATAAAAGTGGCCAGTCAATAAACCAGCCAGCAGCAGTAGTAGCTAGACCAACAAGCCAGTTCCGATTTATAATATCCAAAATTCTTATTTTTTTCATGTAGGCCAACTTGTAGCTCTTATGACACCTCAAGACTCTACTACCGCCGCACATTGTGTAATTTTTCCCAAAATCGGACATCCCTTTTTTATGATACTAATCGAAACTTTAAGCTTTTTTTAATGCTAGAGTAGAACACCCAGAAGTTAATTCTGTTTAGAACCGGAGTTATAATTTTTTTTAAAAATTTTTATGGTTACCAGAAAAAAACTAAGAAATGCTGTAACTTTCTACGTAACGAAAGTTTTTAAGTTTCAATTATAGCATGCTATAAAATCAATTAAGTTTTATTTTTGGAAACATATAATTAATTTCTAAGTGAACAATAAAGGAAGATATGTTTTTTTTAAACTAATTTTGAAATTAATTTTTATCTCATCTTTGTATAAATATTAGCATCTAATTTTCACATATTGTATTTATTAGTGCTATGTTAACCCGCCTGTATAATATCAGATACGTAACACTTAGGACCTCGGAGTTATTGAATTTTAAAAATTTCATTTTATGCAACTCAATAATAATCCCTGAAAAACATAACCCTCCGTTTTCACAGTCGGATAAAAATTCTTTCTTTCAGCCACTTTTTTAGAATTTTCTCTCGTACATTTGTAATTAAGATCTTTGTGACAACCCTAATATCATAGAAATTGTAAAATCTCATATCTCCAATGTCCTCATAGATTTCTGTGTGTTTTTTTACTAGTAACAATACAGTTACGAGGTATGTTTTCAGATAGATATCTACTGCTAATCGTAAATGGTTTATGAGAAAAAAAATAAAATGTAAAAATCACAAAATTAAGAATAATTACATTATTATCAATACTAAAATTATTTTGTTTAGCTTATAAAATGCCCTGTATATAATGCCACTTTGCCCTATAAATAATTGTGTAAATATCATATGCAATTCTTTTATTTCGCCTTTTTCTGAAAAAACAGAATTTTCTAAAAAAAAATATTACTCCGAGGTCCTAAGTGTTACGTATCTGATATTATACAGGCGGGTTAACATAGCACTAATAAATACAATATGTGAAAATTAGATGCTAATATCTATACAAAGATGAGAAAAAAATTAATTTCAAAATTAGTTTAAAAAAAACATATCTTCCTTTATTGTTCACTTAGAAATTAATTATATGTTTCCAAAAATAAAACTTAATTGATTTTATAGCTTGCTATAATTGAAACTTAAAAACTTTCGTTACGTAGAAAGTTACAGCATTTCTTAGTTTTTTTCTGGTAACCATAAAAAAAATTAAAAAAAATTATAACTCCGGTTCTAAACAGAATTAACTTCTGGGTGTTCTACTCTAGCATTAAAAAAAGCTTAAAGTTTCGATTAGTATCATAAAAAAGGGATGTCCGATTTTGGGAAAAATTACACAATGTGCGCCGGTTTGGAATGCAGATTTTGTAGGGATTATTGATAATGATTATTATTAGTAGGGATTTCTATCTCCTAACCGCTCTCACAACTTGTAGGATGATTTAATGTTGTATTCCGTGTTCCGCTTACATCTTAAACCGTTATTATTTGAGTTTTGGTTCAGTTATAACGTTCGTGGTAAAGTAAGCTGTGATTACGTGCGTCGAATTGTTACATTTTATTGTTTTATTACTTGATTATTGTGTATAATAGTAGATTATTACTGTTAATTACTCTAATGATCCTTACTACTCGTAATATTAATGTGAAAGTGTGTTCTTTGTTTGTCCTTCAATCACGCATGAATATAGTTAAAGATTTTAAGAGTGGCTTACGATATTTTTTATCCTTACTTTACTCGGACGTAGTCGCGGGCAGAAGCTTAATTTCTAGTAACAATAAATCTTTATTATAATATAATAGATAGTACTTCATTCTACCTCTGGCTTTCGCTTTTACAAAAGTTTTTAAAAACCTTCATACGAAAAATTCAATAAGTGTTCACACTTTTAAATTGACAGAAAAAATTTCCCTTTTTACCTTTATTGCACTTTTTTAATCAAAAAAATATTATGGCTCGAGAAAAACATCGATTAGAAAAATAAACATTTACCGACAAAAATCGTACGGTATTCAGAAAGGTCGCATGAAAATTGTTCAAGCAATCGAGTAACTTTTCGGGTTGAGATTTTAAATTAACCGATTTGTTTAACTTCAGAGATTGATTTTTTAATTCTGATTAAGTTTTTGTTGTTCTTTAAAATTTACATATAATTTTTTGTCACAGAGAATTGATGGAAAAGCCACGACAATATTTAAAGAGCCTTTAGGAACAATTCTTATAGATTTTCTTATAAAAACATGATAGGTATTTATTATACTATGTAGTTGATGCTCACAACTATGTTTGCGTGGATTTAAGTGCTAAAAACTTATGAGAGACCTTGGGCCTGGTACTACGCTTTGGCCTAGACTCTAGTGTCAAGAACGTATCGCCAAGCGATTTAGCATTTCCGGCACGATGTCATTAGAATGCGATTAGAGGTATGGTTCTAATTAAAACTGCCGTACCCCCTTCCAAGTTAGCCCGCTATCATCTTAGACTTCATCGCCACTTACCAATATGTGAGATCGCAGTAGAGCTCGTCTAAACTGAAATGACGCGCCACATTTACGTTCACAAGACACTATGTATTATCACAATTAATTATGTAATGGGGCGCGTCATTTCAGCTTAGACAAGCTCTACTTATATATTTTATCCAATGTATATTTTTTCAATCAAAACTCAATTTTGATCCTGTAGTCATTGTTAAGTATACGGACAGGCGAGGGCTGCTTTGAATTCGCTCGTTTTATTGACAATAACGTTTGAGGAGGCCGTAAACGTAAACCCATGCACTAAGAATGCCGCTTACTACGTGCTATTTTGCATTTTATCTCCTATATTTGTTGGTGATAAGGCTTTTTAAAAACAGCCTCTGATCTATGCCTACTCCCTATATATTCAAATATTCCTAAATTTATTTAATTAACCAAAACAGGTCCGTCAAAAACTGTTTGAGAAGGAACCGTCTATTTGGAAATAACTATTTGTTTAGTTAACCGTGGACCTAGGTTTAAGTCGATAGGATCTTATAATTTTCTTACAATAAAATAGACAGGATATACCGTTAATTGCCATAATGTAGACAATCCCCTAGCTACTACTATTACCTACCAAGTGCGGTAAGTAAGGAATCCTTTACCTTGTAGAGTAGTCCTTGTATTATAATTATTGTAAAATAATAAATGTTTGTTCTTCAGATGCCGTAGCTATATATTGACGTGGTTGTTTGCATGGGTATATTTTTGGACCTCGAAAGTACATAGACTACCTTTTATCGAAAAAAAAACAAGAGGAGCCGCTAGTAAAAGCTAGTCAGCAATAAAATCCTTCCTTTCTTATTATCAATCTTAGTATGTCTATCACTATTAACGCTTAATGGAGCCACAGTAAACGGCTAAACAAATTAATTGTACGTATCCCTTCATTAGCAGTAAAATGGCTGAAGGCGCATCAAACAGCCAGTATACAATCAATCTGGCTTCTCAATTTGTGATCTTGTTCAGATGGATGGTGTATATTGATTGAAAGATTGGTACACATACCTACTTTGATATGGTTATATAGGCCATTTGGTCACTCAAAAGTCACAAAAGGATAACAAATAAAACAAACTTCTGAATTGATGTCAGAATTATCTATTTATTTACTAGGATTTGCCCACGACATCCTCCACATAGTAAGGTTTTCAAAATTCCGCATAAACTTTATTTTTACGGGATAAAAAGTAACTCTGGTGCTACAAGTGTTCATGGGCGGCGGTAATCACTTAACATCAGGTGACCCGCCTGCTCGTTTGCTCGCTAAAAATATATAAAAAAAAAAACAACTTACTAGTTACTAAAGTAGTAATATATAACATTAGTAGTAAAAATCACGTCAGTTATTCCATTGCGGCGTAAGTGAAGGACAAACCAAAAAACCATCAATTAAAATGAGGAGTAACAGATCAAAGTGTATTAACTCCACCTACCGAATTATTCTAATACAGAACGGATTTTTTATCTATTTCAAACCTTGAAAACTTATGTCAAATTATGACGCATCAAACTGTATTACTTTTTATTATAAAAAAGAACCAAAAGTAGTCACCGTTTCAAACAATATTAGATCCAGGTTCGTTGCCATATCCAAGTGTATTAAATTTTGTCGCTAGAACAAAGTGTGTTACATCCATAGACATCAAGTACAAGTCATTTCTGAACGCAACAAACTATATTGTTTGTGGTCACTTGTCACTCGATGTCAATATGACAGGAAACATTGGCGGTTATGTTGTCACTGTTGTTGTGTTAATGTTTTTTGAATAATAAAATAGATTTGTTATTATTTTATGGTAATAATCGTATGTAAATATGGAAGAATCAATATTTGTTGGAGAACATTCGGATGGTTCACGAAAACGGCCACGTAATAAAAACCTAAGAGCTCGGCGTAAAGAAGCAAGGTAAGTGTTGTTCGCACTTGTGTATTTTATCACAGCATTTATAGTAATTTATTTTAATGGGTTATTTGCCTGTTTTTGTTTATGTCATAATGTTTATTGTTTCAGATACCGTGATAGTGATCCGGCTTTGTTTGCCTTTAATCCACCATGTACACATACGACAAAACGGTATTCTTGCTGTTTGATTTCTATGAATTACCTGATTTATGCGAAACAAAAAATGTATGACGCCCATACGAAAATTGAGCAGGATAGGCGATTGTCATACATGTTAAGGGTTTCAGGCACTAAACGATCTAGGCCAGTAGCAAAGCCTAAAACTAAGTCCAGAAATGCTAAGAAATTCTCCGTTAAGTATTACATTCCTGTCAAACAAGGGAAAATGATGCCTGTTTGTGCAAAGTTTTTTCAAAAGTTGTTTAATGTTTCTCAAACCAGAATCAACTCAATTGCAAAGGGTGTTTTTAGTGGTGAAGGAGTTCATGAACGGAGAGGTGGAAATCACAAGGCACATCTGTATGCCCAGAAAAAACAGGCCGTTATTGAATTCATTTCTAAACTTGAGGGTAGTATAAGTCACTATAATCGCCTTAAAAGCAAGCGCATGTATTTGCCATCCACGTTGTCAATAAATAAGCTTTACAAAATTTACAACAGTCAAGCCAATGAAAATCTTAAAGTTAAAAAAACTTTCTTTGCCACAATATTTTGTACAAAATTTAATATTGGCTTCGGAACTCCTGCTGTTGATGTTTGTAGTTATTGTAAAAGGATGGCGTCTGCCATGAGAGCAGAAACTGATACACAAAAGAAAAACAGTTTGATGCACAATTTGGGAGCTCATAAGTTACGTGCCAAGACATTTCATAAGTTACTAAAAGCAGACTATTCTGATAGTGTCAGACTTTGTTTCGATCTTCAACAAATTCATCCTCTTCCTAAACTGAATATTAGTGAAGCTTACTATGCTCGGCAAATAAACTTTTATACTTTTTGTATTGTTGACCTGAATATGCAGGATTCACATTTTTTTACGTGGACAGAAACGGAGGCCGGAAAAGGCTCAGTGGAAATATCCTCTGCTATACTATCATATCTACAAACATACAATTTTGCCGAATCCAAGACCAAATTGAGACTGTTCTGTGACGGTTGCGGAGGGCAGAACAAAAACATGCATGTCGTTCATAGTTTATGTTGGTGGCTTTTTACTAAAGCTCCTGTACATATTGAGGAAGTTGTTTTGTTCTACCCTGTAAGAGGGCATTCTTATATGCCTCCAGATCGTGTCTTTGGAGTGGTAGAAAAAGAATTGAAGAAGAGAGAAGAAATCATCACACGAAAAGAATATACACAAGTTTACTCTGAAAAAGGAAAAGTCCATGAATTGGGAAAGGAATGGAATACGCTGGATATAAAAAGTCTATCAGAATTCATGAAAAAGATGGATGGAATCAGAGATGCTAAAAGGATTTATATAAAAAAGACAATGGTAAGAAACAAAGCAACAAGGCAACTTAAACCAAGAATAGATGTCAAAATGGAAAATTTCTACAATGCTGATACTGGAAAAGACTATGGTCCAATTATGAAAAGGGGTTTTAAAATTGAAAATATACCAGAGCCTGCAATCATCAACAATAATAATTTACTAAATCAGGCAAAGAAAAATGATGTAAACATGTTACTGAAGAAACGTTTTGGAGAGGAATGGCAAGATAATGGGGAGTTAGAATATTACAAAAAAATTATAAACAGTGATGGTGATGGTGTTACCGATTCAAATCAAGAACAGCAGGAAATGTGTGACTGTTTGGAAGAGGAGGATGAAATAAGTAAATTTTAGTTCAGTGTGTAATAGTCTTCACACCCATGTCAAACTGTATTAAATCCCAAATGTGCCACATCAAACAGTATTATTTTATGGTTAATGCATCAATATGTATTAAATCCAAAAAAATATGTAAAATTTTATTGATAATTAATAATAAGAAGTATGTGGATTTCAGTTTTATTTGCTGATTTGACTTCCAATAAACCCTATTACAATACAAAGTTGTTTGTTTTTGTCCTCTCTTAAAAATATTATGGATTATGCTTTTATCTCAAAAGTTACATTAACGGAGTTAAAACACTTTGATCTGTTGCTCCTCAAATATCTATAACATTTATAATATTAGTAATGATGTATTTAATAAGATTCCATGTTCGAACAATTTACAACATAAATATAAAAATTACGTCAAAATAATTATAGTATCTACTTATCTATACATATAAAATTCAAAGTCCTGACTGACTGACTGACTGACTGAGATATCAACGCACAGCCTAAACTACTGAAGTGAGAAACTTGAAATTTTTACAGTTGGTCCCTTTTATGACGTAGGCGCACACTAAGAAAGGATTATTGGAAATTCCACCCCTAAGGGGTTTAAATAGGGGATGGAAGTTTATATGAAACTCCGTCATTTTTCAAGCTGTTTCCATCAAAGTTGGTATTAGAGCTTTCAGTTAAAAATAAAGAAGTACGTGTGTCACAGTTTTTGAAAATTCCACCCCAATACCTAATTCCACGCGGACGAAGTCGCGGGGGCAAAAGCTAGTTCCTAATATTTTTTGTGAACTAACGGCACCGTAGCACCACCGTAGCACCGCTACGCTGCTGGGTCTTTTTACGTAATTTGTTCCTGAGTAGCGCCTAAATTACTAAGCTGATTTTGATAAATGAGGTGTCAATCAATTCACCATTATGATCCGGATGTCTTAAATTTGTTCATACGAAGAAAATCAATATTTCATTTTAATGTTCGTTTGGTGGGAGGCTTTGACCGTGGCTAGTTATCACCCTACTGTCAAAGACGTGCCACCAAGTGATTTAGTGTTCCGGCACGAAGACGTGTAGAAACCGAATAGGCGTATGGTTTGGATGTACACTGTCATACCCTTTCCAAGTTAGTCCGCTACCATCTTAGACTGCATCGTCACTCAATATCAGGTAAGATCGAAGTAAAGGACCACCTTTTCATCGAATAAGAATAAATATATCGGATCCAATTTACCGTGATCGGGTAGCGTTTTTAAACTTTTACCCCTGTTTAAAGTTTAATTTATCTCGAAGTATACTAGACAACAGCAAGTCGCCGTGAAAGCACGCAATCAGCGCGTGAGGGGGCTCGAGCTCGCAGCCCGTGGAAAGCCGGGGAAGGGCCACACTTCATTATTTTTATTTGCGAAGCAATCTTCGCGGCTGTTTGCTTGCTCGTGGCTCGCGGCTCGGGCAAACACGGCAAATTGTCCGGCGAAAGCCTGCTAGACTTTTCAAATTTAAAGTTTAAAAAAAATATTTATACTAGTGCTTTGCAAATTTTGCAATGTAGGCCTACTTTCGATTTCATTGGGTATTAAAAGTTGCTTGCCAAGAACTCTCAAAAATAACTAAGAACCGCATTTTGTGTTGCAACTATGGCAAAGCCAAATGCAAGGGTTATGATTTTAGTAGTCTATATACGTATATATATATCCATCCGTACGTTTTTTTTTTTATAAAAAGGAATATTCGCGAAAGTGAATTTAACTAATATCCTCTTATCCCCTCCAAATAAGCGTAAAGCTTGTGCCAGGAGTGGGTACGACAATAGTGCAACGGGTGGGGTTCAAACCTGCGACCTTTCAGTTTTCAGTCTGCACCTTCAACCGTTGGGCTATTGGTTTGTGTCCATCTGTTTATTTACGTAGTGCTTAAACTACTGAGCCGATTTTGATGAATGATTATTCGATTTGATCATAGCCCGGGTGATATACGCTACATTTTATACGGACGGATGTTTCTTTAGTCGGTTTTTTTTCGTTGTCTTAAAGCAAACGTGTTTCCCCAGGGCGAGAGCCCAGGGCCGGAGCGGCGGATCGGCGAGCGTGAGTGCGAGATGCCCGCCTCGCCCGACGCGCCGACCGCGCCCGCGCCCGCTCCCGCCTCCGCCACCGCGTCCGCCTCCGCCTCCGCCAACACTCTCGCCTCGCAACCCATACACAACGTAAGTGTTCTAGTGCAAACAAACCGCTATTTTAAACAATATTATTGCGACAGGAACTATAAAGTGACGTCGTATTGACACTAAACATGGGAAACGAGTGAGTGTCAACTTTTGTGCTTACTTTTTTTCGACGCATTCAGTTTGGAGAATCCATCTAGATATTTAAGTTTATCAAAAGTACTAATCTTTGTCTTATTTTGATTATTTACTGTTATGATGTCTTGTAACCTTTATTACTATAGAGTCACAAAACTCGAGCAGTTGTGGTGTCGCTGACGCCGGAGCGGCAGCGCGAGACCTGGGCTAAGAAAGCGGAGTTCCTGCTGGCGGTGGTGGGGTTCGCGGTCGACCTCGGCAACGTATGGCGCTTCCCCTACATCTGCTATCAAAATGGCGGCGGTAAGAATGGTCCACTTGTGTATGCTCCGTAATGTAGCCTACATTCCTAGCCTAGCCTAATAAATATGGTACGAGTTACATTATTACGTATTATTGCTACGATTTACAACTTAATTTGCTACGAGCTACAACATATCGTCGCTATGAGCTACGACTTATTATTGCTACAAGTTAAAATTTGTCGTCACTATGAGCTACAACTTATAGCTACGAGTTACAACTATCTATGCTACGAGCTACAACTTATCGGCGCTATGAGCTACAATTTATTATTGCTACGAGTTACTTTCTTTGCATCGAGCTCCAACTTATTTGTACATCATATTTTTTATTCGATGACAAGATAGTTCAAGACTGCAATTTCACCTGATGGTGACGATGCAGTCTAAGTTGGTAGAGGACTAACTTAGAAGGGGTATGGCAGTTAACATACATTCAACCCATACCCCTAATCTGTTTCTATACGCCATAGTGGCGGAACGGTAATCGCTTGGCGGCACGTCTTCGACGGTAGAGTGGTAACTATCCACGGCCAAAGCTTCAACCAGACCAGACCAGAGACAATTCAGACCAAAATGCCCCGCCGGAAATCGTTCCCGAGACCTCCCAGATATAAGACCACAGCGCTAAGGAGGTCGTCAAATGTCATTTGAAACGTAATGTTTGAACATTGGCTACGATAGATGAAGTCAATGTTTCCAAATGCAGGCGCGTTCCTGATTCCCTACTGCGTGATGCTACTGTTCGGAGGTTTGCCGCTGTTCTTCATGGAGCTGGCGCTGGGGCAGTACCACCGCTGCGGCTGCCTCACGCTCTGGAAGAGGATCTGCCCGGCTTTGAAAGGCAAGACTTTGCTCAAAATAGAACCTATACATTGATTTAGCTGCTCATTTCTAGATAAAAAAGTACTACTACTTTTTTAATGTTATAATTTTGTTCTGGCAATCAAAATATTTTACTTGAACTTTATACGAGTATTATGCTGCAGTATTTCGCCTCCTATTCGACGGAACTAACTTGAAATCGGCGTTGGCTTTCGAATGAAACTGATTGTATTAACATTTCGACACAGCGAAGCGTTCGGAATCAATTCACTGGCCGCACTTAACGACATGGCCTTTATAAATATACAGCAGCAATGCTTTTAGCGCAAGACGAATGGACGGAGCACACGAGTGGGATTAAAATGTATGAAACACATGCCACTTAGGTTTAGGTGCCACCGGATCTACTTAGCATCGAGATCTTCGCGTCTAGTGCCGCACCCGACAGCAGTTTCCTTACTAATATTACGAGTATAAAAGCGAAAGTATGTATTTTGTGTCTGGGAAAGTGGTCTCCAGCAACGGATCGACTGGTGTTTTGCATGGATATAGTTGAGGACTTTGAGAGTAACACAGACTTTTTAATGGATTTCCAAAAAAGTAGGAGGATCTCAATTTGTCGGAATCTTTTATTTTTTATGCATGTTCCCCGATTACTCAAAGACGCCTGGACCGATTTGGACAATTATTTTTTTGGTTGAAAGGGTATACTTCCCAGGCGGTCTCCTGGTCGTCAGGTTAGAATCTAATGATGGGATCATGGAGAAATCGAGGGAACTCTTCAAATTTTATAGGCACAATTGATATACTTTATAGGGACGTTTGAAGTCGGTTTAGTAAAAAGAATTTTTACGTTTATATTATATTATGTATCAAGGAAAAATAAAGGGGTTTTAAGGACTACCTCCACACGGACGTTCCAATAAGTCACAAGCAAAAACATAGTTAAAGAAAACAACTAGTGGTAGACAGGTCAAACCCCCGGTTAGGTTTCAAGATTCAGTGCACTTCTGACACCATGTTTCGTCTTCAGATTGGTGTTTAAATAAAAGTACTTGTACTGGACAATATAAATTATATTAATTAATTATAACAATATATAGACTTAAGACAGACACGACAATGGAGGTTAGGGTAATAGACACAGAGTAGATGTATAGTGTTGCCACAATGACATGACATTTTACATAGACTATATATACTCATAACAATAGAATAAGCGTCGTCTTTTTGAATAATACCTATGTGACGTTTTTTCCCAATTTCGTACAGAACTCTACAAAGCTACCTACCACTTCGCAAATTATACATAATTAATTACCTACTGTCTGGTACCTATGCTAAGGTATGATAATTATGCTGATGCAGTTTGACCCCTTATATTTTGTCTTATTAACTCTGTCTCAAGTCCAAGCAAAGTCAAAACACGCTTTATAGATCTCAGTCTAAAAAAATACCTACTCAATGACAGTTTTGCAATAAGTCTGATTCCCCACAGAATATGTTCACATTGAGCACAAAATGAGAGAAAATTAGAAAATTACCAGCTAATATTGTAATTGCTTAGGGGATAGCGAGGAGGTTCAATCACTTACCACACAAAGCGGCGACATCAATTTTGTTTTTCCATTTAATAATAAATAACCAAAGACATCTATATAGGTGCCAGGTAATACGTAGGTAAATTTCCAATAGAGACACAATTTACTACCGTTGTTATAAATTGTAGAATTTTATTTTTATAATTTTGTAGGAATATCGAGACCACAACTGAAGCTTTGTAATTAAACTAATGCATGTATTATTTTTTAATAATGAGTACATAGGATACAATAACAAAGTATAATTTATTAAGTAAATACCTCTCTAAGTATCTACCGTCATTACACATTCACATAGGCTATATTTTATCCCGGAAAATTAAAGAGTTCATCTTTTTGTCACATAAAATTAAGTAGACACTCGTAAGATGTAGTAGTACTTCTTATCCATCGACGACTATCGACGAATGTATGGAAATGAATGTAGAGCCGTCTCTAGGAGTCTCGCGATCTGTTGGGCAAATATTTGCTCTGCTCTCCTTAGAGAGGTCATTTGGAATAGTCCAGCAGCATCGCAAAGTAGTGCAGTTTTATCGAGTTCAATCTAAGAGCTTACAAGTAATAACTAACTAAATAAAACTGTGCATGTCATGTTTTAGATAACGAAACACAACTTGGGTGTTTAATTGAACTGGAAGGAATACAGATTCTTTGTTGATTGTTAAATATATTTCATACAGTTGCCCGCTTAGAGTTAGACTTTTTTTTACAGAAAACGTTTTTTTTTTTTTTTCAGGATTAAAAGTAGCTTATGTCACTTTCCAAGCTTATACACGCATGCAAAAATTTACGTCGATTCGTTGCTCCGAATGAGTGATCAAAGGACAAACCAACAACCAACTAACATTATATTATTTTTATAATATTAATAGGAATAAGGATAAGCGAAAATTTAGCCATTAATAAGAGGTGGAACTGTTTTTGAAGTCATGAAACTTATCTGAGTTGACAAAAGTTGGAAATCTTTTGGGCGATGCCCTGATTAGTCAAATCAGAGGAATATACTTTCTTCTGCAATGTGGCCAAGGCTACACGAACGAAAAGCTTTTTTCGAAGGTAGAGATACTGTAGGTATCAAATTAATTTATATACCTGTTGCTATAGTAGACAGGTTTATTTAATCGATGGCATAACTTTGACAAAATAAACGTTAATTATAATTAATTAATTATAGTAGGCAGGTACTTTTAGCACATGATTTTTTAATTTTTGGCAGAGTTTAGTGAAAGCTTCGATTTTCCCAAGACGTTTTGTTTATGGAGTTATCTGACCACAATAATTTCAAAAGTGTATTTTCAAAAATTAACCATTTTGTAGAATACTTTTTTTCTAAATACTTATTCAGTGGCATAGAAGCCATCATCAAAACATTGTTACCTAATGCAGAAAAATGTGTATTATTATGATGTAACGTTTTATCTCTGCGTCATGCGTCACGTCCCCCTCGACTCCTTATCAGCCCAATTGAGCTTTCCTCGATCACTGCGACTTCCATGTTTATGGACTTGTTATGGACGTATATTTCGACTCTCAAATAGGTTATATGAGCTAACTAGCATTTGACTGCCGTTTTTGCTGCGTTATGTTCGATTTTTTAAACCTCTATTTAACCCCCATAGGGGTTGAATTTTCAAAATTCTTTTTAGCGGATGCCTACATACAAAATTTATTTCAGCCCAATTCGTCTAGTGGTTAAAACTGTGCATTGATAGATCAGTCAGTCCTTTTATATATTTAGATTAGAATAGATTAGATACATTCAGTCGCGAACATAAATCGCCAATTATTTCAGACTTTGAAAATAATTTATTTTAGATATTGATTAAAAACGGTACGGAACAGACTCCTCAGCGTTAATTACTAAAAACTTATTGAAATGGAGACCTTGATTTCATTATGAGTTCTAGAATGATAAATTTTATATACGACATTGACTGTATAAAAATATCTTGAGAAATGTTTGTATCGAGCAACCGTAAAATTACATTTCGCTAGCGAGATGCAGATACGTTATCATTGGATATAAATCATGCCATCTCGCGCCTTCTAAACCAATTAAAGGACGCGTTGCGATATGATTCGATTACAAAGCGACAGATGGCGCTCATCGAATCAAACGTCGCGTAACTTCTGCAAGTCTCGCTCTGAATTGCCCGATTGAAACGACTAATTCGATTTTAACTGTTTGAAGATTTATTGTGAACGGGTAATTAGTTTATACGGTTTATGTCTTCCAGTAATTTTACAGCTTTGTGATTTGTTTGAGGAGTTAAATTGGATTAAAAGGTGCTTTTTGTTTTCTTGTTTATTGAAAACTTGCTTGTCGGGTACTTTTGATTTTAAACATGTTCAATGTTCATTGTCCTGTTAACAATTTGTACAACAAACGGAAAAAATATGTAACTCTTTGATCGAGAGTTACATATTTGTGCCATTTGTTGTGGGGACCCTGGGGCCATAGTGCAAAACAATTTTTACGAGACAATTTTGCGGTTAATTGCCTCATCTGGTGACAGAAGGGCTGGCTCATTTTTTGCACAACGGTTCAGCCTGGCTGTCCAGCGCGGGTATGCAGCCAGTATTCTTGGCACCATTCCGCGCGGGCATGATTTTTATAGTAATTAAATTAGTTTAACTATAATTTTTATTGTAACACTAGACGATGCCCGCGACTTCGTACGCGGGTAAAGGTTTTTTGATTCCCGCGGGAACTCTGTAATTTTCCGGGTATAAAATAAAAAGTAGCCTATGTTTTAATCCTGGGTATGAGCTATCTCCATTTCAAATTTCAGCCAAATCGGTTCATTCGTTGTGACATGAAAGAGTAACAAACATACACACACACACGCACACACACACACACACACACACACACACACACACACACACACACACACACACACACACACACACACACACACACACACACACACACACACAACTTTCGGCTTTATAATATTAGTGAGAAGTGTGAGTAAAAAAATACAGATTAATAAAGAAAATTAGACTAACACCAGACTAACACACATTGACATTAGTGAATGAATAAACGATATTCTGTCTGTGTGATATCCTAACCGTTCCGCTGTTGTCCAGGCGTGGGCTACGCGATCTGCATGATCGACATCTACATGGGCATGTACTACAACACCATCATCGGCTGGGCGGTGTACTACCTCATCGCGTCGCTGGCCGCCATCAACTCGGAGCTGCCGTGGACCAGCTGCGACAACGAGTGGAACACGCCGCTGTGCATGCCCGTCACCTCGCCCCAGATCAACCCCAACGCCACCACGCCTGCCAAGGAGTTCTTTGAGTAAGTTTTTTTATGTGTGTTCATTCGCGTGGATTAAGGTACTTTAATTCCTGCAGGAACACTTATTTTCTGGGACAAAAAATAGCCTATGTACTATTCCAAACTATAATCTATCTCTCTGCTAAATTCCAGGCAAATCGGTTCAGTCGTTGCGGCGTGATTGAGTTACAAACATGCATTCATCCATCCATAAATCTAAACTTTCGCATTTATAATTTAAGTAGGACGTAATCGTACGATAAAATTAACACTATGAATGTCTTCTACAGGCGAAACGTTCTGGAACAGCAGAAGTCCAACGGCTTGGATGACATGGGCCCGATCAAGCCATCGCTAGCACTTTGCGTCTTTGGGGTCTTTGTTCTGGTTTATTTCTCTCTGTGGAAGGGGGTTCGGAGTGCTGGAAAGGTAAGCCAGATACGCTTTTTAAATATAACCTATTTCGGAATCTTGTAAAAATTTGAACCTCGAAGGAATAGGTACAGAATGTATCACAGCGTTGTTATTACGTTGCGTATGCGGTGATATTGTCGAAAAATGAATGCTACAATGTGACGATAGCAATCTCTTCTCACTGGCTGAATATAATATGGTATTCTTACTGCATCAATGCATTTTAAACAATAGGGGTACCAGCCAATTATCTAAATAATATTAAAAAAAATCTCAAAATTTTTTAATCAGGATAATTTGGTAGTAAAAATAGCATTTCTTTCATCAGGTGGTATGGGTAACAGCATTAGCACCTTACGTGGTTCTCCTCATCCTGTTGGCAAGAGGAGTGACGTTGCCTGGCGCTACGGAAGGCATCCGATACTATCTCACACCAGAGTGGCACAAGTTACAGAACTCCAAGGTGAGTAAGAGCCAATTTTACCAACGCCAAGAAACATTTAACTGTTCCTCAGTTAAATTGGAAATTCTGACAGTTCTTCAACAATCAAATCAGCCAGAACATCTTTATTCCTGAAAACGTTTCGTTGACAATGATGAATTGGCACAGAAATTCATGATTTGATTTACTGAAGATATTTTATAACATTTTCTGTTTCACAGACAAGAGACAAAATTTTAAGAATTTTCAGGAAAAAAGAACATACTATTTATGAAAGCTTCATGTCTAGGTCTGGATCGACGCAGCGTCGCAAATCTTCTTCTCGCTAGGTCCTGGCTTCGGCACACTGCTGGCCCTGTCCAGCTACAACAAGTTCAACAACAACTGCTACCGGGACGCTCTTATCACGTCCTCCATCAACTGTCTCACGAGCTTCCTTGCGGGCTTCGTTATCTTCTCAGTTTTAGGGTAAGATTTCATCTTCTTCTTCTTGAAGTACCTCTCCGACTAAGGCAATTCATGAAGATTGAACTGTCGACTTTCAGATTGCAGTCTGCACCTTTAACCGTTTTTTCGGTTTTTAACAGGTTGCTTAATTTTTACCTCGAAAGTATAAATTCCTTTGGGTGGTACTGGGTGTTTATTTTCCTATATTATTCAATTTGTCAGGTACATGGCCCACGTTCAGAATAAGAGTATCGAGGATGTGGGGCTGGAAGGTCCTGGGCTGGTGTTCATTGTCTACCCGGAAGCCATTGCCACTATGACCGGCTCCGTCTTCTGGGCCATCATCTTTTTTCTCATGCTCATCACTCTTGGACTGGACAGCACTTTTGGAGGTCAGTATTTGTACAAAATATAGATTTTGAAGCCTGAATTGGTTGACTTCACACAACTTTGAGAGCATTATTACAATTGGACACATAGGTTTCCTTACGATCTTTTCCTTCACCGTTGAAGCATAGTGATATTTAATTGTTTTGATAGGTTAGGATTGCGGTTTCCTATTTGGGAGGTTGGGGGTTTGATCTCGAACATAAGCCTCTGACTCTTTGGAGTTATGTGCGTTCAAACAATTAATGTTAAATTTAATGTGAGTATTTTTACCCTTTTCATATTCCGTGTTCACACTTATGTGCTTCGTAGGTCTGGAAGCGGTGACCACAGCTCTCTGTGACGAGTATCCACGTGCGCTTGGGCGGCATCGAGAGATGTTCGTCGCTGGGTTGCTGCTGTTCATCTACATCTGCGCCCTTCCGACCACCACATACGTAAGTGTGATAATAATATATGTAAGTTCCCTTTACGTCGAGTCATTTACCTAGCCTATTTTTCAGTCTCTATTCCCTTGCATTGAATTTGATAATGATATGTAATATTTTGATTCGGCTCAAAATTTAACCCTATATATTCCTTAAATAGATGAAGCTTAGAGTTGATGGGAACTTATACCCTTGATTTCAGAAACAAATACAGTACGTAGGTATATTAAATGGTCTTCGGTAAATAACCGTTATCTATGAAGGCGAGGCAGGGTGCGCCACAATGTATTCCGTTGCATTATTCATACCGCACTTAGGGGGATGACCGGCTATCTCGCAGAGAGCATTCGTTTTGTGAGAACAAACCACTTGTGGATGTTAGCCGACTTTTATACTATTTGCTTTTATTTGCAGTTGCGTTGAAGAAGTTTAAATTAAATGAAAGATCTTGAGATGGTTTTGAGCGATTAAAGCACTATTTTATATTTACTTGTAAAAATATACTGAAGTTTATGGTGATTTATAGGTATTTTTTTATTCACTAACAATGATAGTCCTTGACTCTCTCACCTTATGGTAAGTTACGATGCCATCTAAGATGGTAGCGGGCTAACTTGGAATGAGTATGGCAGTGCATATTCAATCCATACCCCTAATCGGTTGCCGGAACACTAAATCGCTTGGCGGCACGTCTTTGACAGTAGGGTGGTAAGTAGCCACGGCCAAAGCCTCCCACCCGACAGGTAGATAGATATTTATCATTTCATGCCTGAAAGATTTTGTAGGAATTTTTTGCCCGTTTTCATTAAAACTGAAAACCAATACGTGTTTAAAATTCAACCAATCGATCTTTAGGTGTTACGTAAAATAAAGCAATGGTGGGGATCGAAACGTCAACCTTTCGGTTTTCAGTCAGCACCTTTAACCGTTGCGCCATTGAGGCTCAATACGTTGAGGTCTCGGTTTGAAGATGCATGTATTCCTAACGTATTGTTCCAATTTAACCTACTAGTACGAAACGCTTCTGATAAGAACCGCTAAGGTGTGGAACACTCTTCCAGCGTCTGTGTTTCCTGCCACCTATAATTTGAGTACCTTCAAGGCAAGAGTGAATAGGCATCTTCTAGGAAAGCGCGCTCCAACCTAGACCTCATCAGTGCTATCCAGTAGGTACTGATTCAAGCGCAAGCCTATTTCGGGTAAAAAAAAATATTGTTGTTTCTAGGGTGGTGTATATTTAGTAGACCTGCTCAACGTGTACGGGCCTGGCCTGGCGATACTGTTCGTGGTGTTCGCGGAAGCGGCCGGCGTGTGCTGGGTGTACGGAGTCAACCGCTTCTCGGAGGACGTCCGAACTATGCTGGGGCACACGCCTGGGTGGTTTTGGAGGGCTTGCTGGTCTTATATCAGGTAAGGAGGTCCATGAGGCATTCTTGTTCTTCTTTTCCAGATTTAGAGAGTAGCTTTAGAATAGAAGAAAATATTATTAGAAGAAGTGGATACAGGTGAAGCTTATCTCTAAGAAATTTATTCCAGTTTCCCTTGAAAGTGGGTAAGGTGGAATTATAGAATGGATAGGTGTAAAATGAACATCAGATACTACATAATATACATAAATACACATTCTACATAAACAGATTAGGTTAGATTAAGCGTGTTTCTCCTGAGTTTTGGCGAGAGGTTAAGCGATGCATAGCGCGCGCTATATGTTGCTAGAGATATTTCTAAAATGACCGAAATTCTAATTTTGACTGAAAAGGGCCTAGGTACTTTGTTTCCTCTGAGGACACCTCAATCGATTTATTTGCTTTAAGTATTTTCCTTTATCTTTTAACTAAAACTTATCGAAGGTATAATTTTTACAACCCTAATTTTTTTCCCAGCCCGGTATTTCTTCTGGTGCTCTTCGTGTTTTCTGTTCTGGCACATGAGGAGATGCTGGGTTCAAATGACTACGTGTACCCTCGCTGGTCAATCCACGTGGGCTGGTTGATGACAGGGACAACGGTATCATGCATCCCGCTTTACATGATATACAAGTTTATCATCACGCCGGGCAGTTTTGTAAACGTAAGTTTCTAAGCATTTACATATGGTTAGATTGCTAGCAACTAACAATTTAAGCGTCATCTTCAATGTTTGTATAAAAGCGCGAAGTTGATTTTTGAGAGGGTGAAAGATTTTTTAAAGCCTTACGTATAAAGCATTAAAGCACTCACTCTCATCATCTCAACTCTCACTACTGGGCACAATTTCTTCTCCAATGAGAATCGTTTATGCTGTGGTCCACGACGCTAGCCAAGTGCGCCTTAGCAAACTTCAGACACTCTACAGAATATTATAGAGAACTCTCAGGCATGCAAGTTTTTCCTCACGATGTTTTCCATCGCAGTAATTCATGTAAAATTGGACCCGGATTCCCCGAAAAGAAGACCAAAATCTTAACCATTAGGCCATTATCGGTCTTACTCTTTACGATTTCGGCAAATAAATTCATATCTAATCTGGTCTAATCTGAGGCACCAAAGCACGCAAGTATCTTTCTGTTCCTTTGAAAAGTATACATGATTCATGAAGTCGACTGCTGTAGCTTTCCAAGATCTTTCCCCATTCTCTTTGAAGTCAGTTTATAAGTAACGAGAAACTGGGACAAGAATCTTGTACACACTTTTATGTATGGACGGCGAAATTGAAATTCCTTTCTAATTTGGACTTCACGAGACATAATGGAGCAAGGTTTCCAGTTGCGAGCAATTTTGTCTTAAACACAGCACGTCGTATGTTACAAGATTGTGATATTTGACCAATAATAATTGTTGGATTAACTTTTGAGAATGAACCGATGAAAATTAGTTTTGAAATGTCCTAAATTACCTAACCGAATCGGTGTGCCTTGCCTCGCCTAAGGTCAATGGAAGTAAAACGCGGGTATTTGAATAAATGGAAGTTGGTGAAGCGCTCGTGTGGCCTCCAGTAACCCAAATAGCGCGAAGGTCTTTGGCCGAAGCTTGGCAGGCGTGAGATAGTCACCAAGGATTTTTTTTTATTCGATATCAAGATAGCCCTTGACTGCGATCTCAGCTGATGATGATAAGTGACGATGCTATCTAAGATGGTACTGGGCTAACTTGGGTTATGGTAGTGTAAATTCAACCCATACCCATAATCTGTTTCTACCACGCCATCGTACCGATAAGATGAGAAGTAATATGGTCTTATATTTCCAGCGAGTAAAGACGATGATAAGGCCGGTGGAGACGTCGATACCGCCATCCGATCATGCCCTGTGCAGCCTGTGACCTGACCACAATCATGTCATCGACTACAAGTCGTTCTCCCAAGCGCTGGAGACCAAACCTCCCACTATAGAATGGCTTGTTTAGATTCGTGTACTTAAACTTAAACTAACATATATAAACTACAATATAATATTATGACTTAAAGTAGTGGCGTCCCTTTCATTTCTAAGGATGGCCATGATGTTTATTTTGTCTTATATGAACAAATGAATTACCTAGCACTTTTGCTTGATTTCCGGGCTATCACCTGTGTTTGGCCTGCTGATATAAATTATAGGTAAAATCTCTGGCATTGTAATCTAAAATACTACTTTAACCACTTAAAATAAACCAGATATGTTAGAGGTATTATTAGAATATTTTCAGATGTGTTAAGTAACAGTAATATTACGATATTAATCCTAGTCGTTCCTAGGAATTCTTGTTATAAACAAACATTACTTATGTAAAACTACTTACATAAGTAGAATTTTGAGAAAAATGTAAAAAATATATATCGTGATTGCATGTTGTTGAACCGCACAATATATTGTTATTTCTATTATACATCATATTAACATATTTATATGAATTAATTTAAGAGATTTTATGTGTAGATAAATTATTACATACTCGTATTTGAGTAAAGTATAAATTTATTGAATTGTAGGTTGTATAGGCATTTGAAAGATGGTGCGGGTCTCAAGATGGTAATAGTATGTACCTATTCTAGTCATATCGAAATATCGAACATAACTCATATATTTAGTAAAATACATAAAAATATTTATTAAAACTCATAGTCATGTAGAGTATAATTATAACACATTATAATTCATTGTATGTAGAATGTAGATATATATATAACTTAACCAACTCGTATATTCGTAGATAGTTAAAAGATGTAGATATTCTAGAAAAACATATAATTACGAAATTTTCACTTAAATATTATAGAGTATATAAATGTATGAAGTGATCATTTTAATTAATATGAGTTTAATCATATATAAAACATGTACTTACATAATATGCATATAATGTGTATCTATAAATCGTAAATTTTTAGCTGAAAAGATGTACTTAAGTATAAAATTAGATTTCCAAACTGTAGACAACATAATATTATTATGATGCGTAGGTGAAAAACTTTAATATTCCATTTTTAGTGATAAACAACGAAAAGGTAGCCTGTATATAGATTTATTGGATACTTTGTAAATATATAAGAATATGCTGGCCAGACGATAAAATAATTATATTTATGCGGCGAAGTATTTGAAACTAATTTATTTAAATTATTACGAAATAAAATAATTACTTACATATATTAAAATAGTATAAATCGTAGTATTCACATTCTCGCTTGGAATTTATGAGGCAGAATGAGACTTTATTTATGCAATATTTTTTGTAATATAAATCGTTTAGGTACTTCATACCTATTTATATATTTTGTATGTTTGCGGTGCATAATTATAGGTATTTAGACAACTTATAGACATGTATTAATGAAATTTCTATATTCCAGGGCAATGAATACAGAAATATTCATTAAATACAATAAATATTATGTTGTACATATTACTATTGTATCGTGTTTAGGTCTTTGGCGTAGATTATTCTCACTAGTATGTCACGTTATAGTTATATATATTTAGATTTGTCTATATATACCTAGTAAATAGTAGTGAAAGTAGTTAAAAATATAATCGAAACAAATTTAACAGAAGAAATTCAGTATCGATTAAAATGATTGTTTTATTGTAACGCGTCGACATATTCTTATGTCTGTGTATTTGCTCTTTACAATATCAAATCACAGAAAGTTCCATTTATGAAGGCAAAAGTTACCTACTTAGTAACTTGTACCCTACAAACTATATACTTCCATAAGTGTATATTCATTATTTAACTTACTGCTTGTTTACTGAATGTGGTCCTAGTAGGTATTGTCATTTGTTGTAACTTGTATGTCGTAAAAAAGTGGTAAAATAACTGTGTACTAAGTGTTTTTATATAAAATTTTAAAAAAGTTCATATATCCACAAATGTTGTCATACTGTAGGTATGAAATAATTTTCTTGATTGGCTTTAATGATTTATTTTTATACATAATTCCTAATAGATTTTAACTGTTAACTTTTTTAATGTTATTATATATACGTACCTAGATGAATGTTGTGAGTATGTATGTACTGTAATAGATTGTGTCTAATGTATAAATAAAGGGCAAATGAGTAGATGCGTCCTGTGCCAGCCATTACAGGTCCGTCTGAACATTTGTATATAATTTGTGTTGTTTTAATTCGTTTAATCTAATCCTCGGCGAGAATGTAAAGCTACTTTAAAAACATAAAAATTATTTCATAGTTTCTTGTTAATTTTTCAACGACCTTGCTGTGCAGTGGTGAACGCTGTGATCTTAGTAATTGGACGTCCAAGATTCGATTCTCTGAAGAAGAACTTGGGCTGTCATGTTACTATAGCTAATTTGCTCTTGATCACTCTCGCATAGTCTTTAGCATACATACGAGATTTTATTTCAACTATAAAATAAATAATTATAGCAACTTATTGTTCTGAAATAGCCATGCATACAAGAGTATCAATAATTTATTTATTTATTTATTTATTTATTTAGGACGACCAACAGGTTACAATAAATTAAAAACTAAGAAAACTACAAGATGAAAAAATTATTATGCAGTAATGTACACCTACTTACAGGTAGCCACAACATGCTTAAAGTTTACCTACTACTTGAGAAAATGTTGAGCAAACAAATATAACTACGAACAATTAAATAAAGTACCTACATAAAAATTACATAAAAATTAAGAAGTGGAAGAATATGAAGATAGACAGTGACTTGATAATTTTTTTTAAATACAGCAAAAGCTCCGCTAGTCGGCCTACGTCACGTAGCAACCGTAGCAACCATAGCCCTCTACGATACTCATTCGGTAGTAAGGTTGTATACGATATCAAAATGAACCATTTTGGTGCTGATTGCTAAGAAATTATTGAAATGAGAGTACAAGCGGAACAAATTTAAAATTGTGATTAATTAAGTAATTAGAAATATTTTCTCATGACATGGTTGGTGAGAACCAACGAAAGCGACACAAGAGTCAGGTCATTTTATAATGCAGTCCAGCATGTCAGTATAAAAAAAAATACGCGTCGAATTGAGAACCTCCTCTTTTTTTGAAGTCGGTTAAAAAGAAGACAGGTTGTAGCGCCTTTAAAAATCATGAAGGTTTACGAAAGAGTTTATAGGGCAGGCCACCTAGTTTTGACAAAATTTTGCCACGTCTCAAACGGTCAATCAATCAAAAATCCATCAAAAATCTCATCCCAAAACCTTTTCTTTAATCTTGAATCTGGTAAAATATAAGAAAATTGCTAAATTGTACGATAGACGAGATGCGTCGATGAAAATTCGAGTGAAAATGTTCAAACAAACGACTTACGGTTCCTGCCACCGGCGCACGCATGGCGGAAAAAACTGTAAGCTTCAATACACACTGCGTAAGTATTGCACGAGCCTACTTAATCTTAAAGCTACGGACCCTATAAATAATTTAAGACCGAACCTAAAATGAGTACTTAGTTCTGTGTTAGTGGTGGCACCTAGTTAGTGGTATTCTAATGATATGAAGTTTTAAGATCTACCTAAGATCTTTTTCACACTGTCCATAGGTACCTACGAAACCTTAATTCTCTACTTTTATTATTATAAATGTGAAAATGTTTCTTTGTCATTCAATCAAGCAGCAACCGCGTTGCATACCGATTGACAACCTTGGGACCAGGACGCAGCCCCTTTACCTTGAACGACGGACGTATAATAGTTTTAATCCTTTTCAGAATCTATACGAATCCCAGTTAGAGTCGATAGCGAGATGGTTGAGCTGCAACGGGGAGGTGTGGGGGATGGGCCCGACGGCGGTGTTCGCGAGCGCCGCCGCGCTGTTCCTGTACAACGAGCTGGCGGCGACCGTGTTCATAGCTGGCGACCAAGGCCAGGTCTCGCTGTTAGAGAAAACACTCGTTGTAAGTTCCTAAAGTCTCCAACATATTGGATCCATAGACTTGATTGGGAGATCTTAAGTGATAGAACTATATAGACGCATCGACAGTAAACCGGTGATTGTAATCGGGAATCTCGTCTGCGATACGCGTATCTGCATGTGTACCGTGAGCGGGTGATAGTTACCCACTGAACCACAACAATGTTCTTCCAGGCTGATGTTGGTACGGCCTTCGTACACCACAAATGTAACTCTGGCAACATTTGAAGATCGTGTGGCGTCATCTAGGCGAAACAGCATGCAATATCTCTATTTTGGTGGTATTGCGCCAGCTAGTATTTTAAGCAAAAACATGCTTTCGAAGAACTGTGTAACCAAGACAAGTGGTGCAATTTTGTGAAGCGGCCTCGCGACTGTCGACCTTTTGAGTAGACTTAATTTCTCTACATAATACGTAGGTATGCTTTTTTATAACGAACCCATCCATCCCATACATCTATCATTTATTTGTTGCAGTCAACTATGGTGCTCGGAATGTTGGCGCTGATGATTCACCTCTGGGTGTGCTCCATGCGCTTCTTTCAGTACTATCTGGACACCCTTATTAAAGATGTTAGTTAGTTTACATTTTATTTGTAGATACCTAACATAATTCCTTATTTCCTTTCTCTTTTCTCAAGAAATCGCTTCAGGAAAGATAATGCCGATGTTTATCGTTTGAGAAAGCCAAGGCCCACTTCAGTTCGCTAAGTCATTGGAATAAGTGTAGAATTATTTATTTCGAAAAAATATCCAAATTAATTAATTTTTCTGGATATAACAGGGTGACAACCTTACAGCTAGTTTCTTGGAAAAGTTCAGATTTATTTTTCTTTTTTCATTCTCCTGGTCCTTGGTCTAGAAAGTCCCTGAAGCAGCAGGCACAGAACAGATCCAAGTCATATTATGATGATCGTTTGTTTTCACAGAGCCCTAGTATGCTGCTCGAGATGACCACAGCAAGTCTTCTCGGCAAAAACGAGATAGTTGCTTTCGGACCTTTAACCCGGTTCCTCAAACTGCAGCAGCCTCAAATCCACATCACAGTGTGTTGGTTCCTCTCGTTGTGCTACGCCGACTACGTGAGGAAGAACTACTGCCAGAGGTTCAATATGCCCTACCTGGAGCAGTGGTTGGTAAAGTAGAATTCGTGTTGTTACTATCATAACCGTAGCTTGTAATTGATCTTTTACAAATTCATGTTAGCCCAATACATCACTGTATAAGTACGTGTATAAATCATTGACTGTGGCTAGCTACAATCCTCCGGCTTCGCAGTTTTGTCAGCAAAATTTCCTTGTCTTCGATCACGAAGCCCTAGTATGCTGCTCGAGATGACCACAGCAAGTATCAACTTATCCATACATTCTGCAGGCAAGCCGAATTGCACGAGCGCGCATCCCGCGGCGTCAACAGCACCATGGAGCGGGTGAACAGCTTCGTCGGTGCCGTGCATCAGCGTCTGCGGGCGTTCAGACGCGAGCCCCTGACCACTGACGCGCACACGTAATTATCTCACACGCTTTCGCCCGCAACTCCTTCAGCGAGGATTTAGGCCTTTATTACTCGGGAACTCTTTATTTTTAATGTCACTCTCACGTTGCTGCGTGACTGAATGACAAACCAACAAACAAAAACACATTGGTACACACATCCTCTAGCTATTTGTAGTCACCTAAGAAACCAGTTGATATCGTATAACGGCGTAGCTCTAATAATAATGTGATGGTACTACTATTTCCTGAAAATGATTGCTACAATGTGACGGTTGCGAATCGCTTCTGATAGGTCAATACTCACTAGCTATTGGCTAAATTGCATTGTTGCAAAAATAACGCGATAAATTCAGCCAATCATCACAATCTCATGTAGGCTGTAGCAATGATTGATGAAGTTTTACAGAATCGGCCATTTGTTGACTAGAGTGCATCTAACGGTAGTTGTAGTGATGCGGTTGTTAACTAGAGTGGCGCGTGCTCGATCCACGCGTCGTCAGTGGAGGTCCGCCGAGCGACCAGCCACGTGTCCCACGAGTGGGCCGGGCTGGGGGCCCAGGGGTCGGACCCGGTGTGCGCGCGCCTCGTCGGCCAATCCAGCGACACGACGGCAGTTGCTATTGAGAAGCTCCGAACATTCATTGAGGTAATGATTGATGTACTCTGATAGTATACAAACCACATTGTATCCATCTTGACCACCCACTCCTGAGCACGGGTCTCCTTATCGAATGATTAGGGGTTTAGGCCAGTCTACTACGCTGGTCAAGTACGAATTGAATAAGTAGGTAGTGCGAATTGCCAGGCTTCACACACCTTTGATTACATTATGGGGAATCAAAGTCCGGCATCGGAACGGGTATGAAATTATGGCAGTTTTAATTAAACCCTTAGTTACTCCTAATCGGTTTCTTCACGCTGTCGTGTCGGAAACTTGGAACGCTAAATCACTATCGGTATGGTGGTAACTAGCAACGAAATCCCACCAGAACAAAATAATAACTAATCAGTATGTTGTACGCCAGGAAACCCGATGTACCTGCACTAGTCCACCGGACGCCCGCGAGTCTTGTTCTTGCCGATCGATGCCCGAGGGTGCAGACAGCCTACTCCGAACATCATCCCTGGAGAATGTGTCGCCATGATCTGGCTTTTTGAGCTTTTACAATTTGTAACAGAACTTTAATAAACGTATACCTACCCTCAGTTTTGTGGTTGTTTTATTACTTTGTCATGCATAGTATTTACTTGTATACCTATTACTTACACGATACGACAAAGGACAACTTAAGTAGGTATCTATAGATACTTGTATTTAGTAACTTCTCTAGTAGGTACGTATTCCTGATTATAAAGTTTCTTCTTCATCTTTAACCGTAGACATTCTCGGCTGGACAATGTTCATAGGTTTCTTGCATAGACTTCCACATGCCTCGGTCGCCACCTGTATCCAGCTCCCTGCGTCTCGTTTGTTTGGGTTCTACCAACTCTGTACTTTCTGGGACCTCAAACACCAGTTCTTCGAACTATGTGCTCCGCCCTTGGAGGATATAACCAACGCTTCGCCCATTGCCACTTCAGCGACTTGTTGAGGTATGCCAAGAGAATATAAACCATTTTGAGTTATGCCAGCAATATTCAATGCACGGAGTGATTATATTCTCTTGGACTCAATGATTGAAATAAAGTGTACCCTTATCGGAATTTTGTTTTTAATTTGAGGGTTTTTGCCACAGTCAACATTGCCATTGCCGCTGAGTAGTAGGCCTTTATAGATCCACCAACTTAGCTGTACAGTTGATAGGGTTGCTAGTGGAAAGTTTATTTGCTACTTATGTTTACGAGGAAATCGCTACTGTAATTTCATAACATTGTACGGCGCTCGCTTATAGACAGAACTGACAGCAGCACAGACCATAAACACTTGGATAACGCAATCGAGCGGAATGATATTTTAAAATAACGGCTCTATAATCCAATTTTGTCTACGCGCACAGATAAGTTGGTGGTACTGTAATCGCTTCGTTTTGTCATTTGTTGTCTTTGCCATGTCTTTGCTGTTATTTATTTTGTCAACGCCACGAAGTAATTATATTCTCTTGGGTGGACGTTGTCGATCAAAAAATGTCAAAAAATAACATCCTTGCTCAAGATGTAGGAATTTTAAAAGTAACTAAGTAAACATGAGGATATTTTGAATTGATGTTAAACTAAAAACCAAAAATTGATGATTCAGCCACATTATTTTCAGCCCTCTATATTGTCATGTCATCGAACGTTTTAACCTTTATACGGATAGGGAGTATTGAGGTAGGTGAAATTCGAAACACCTCATTGAAATCGCAGAGGTACGTAATACCTATTTGTGACCATAATACGGTCTCGGTAGTCAATCACAACGGTCAGCTTACGAAGAGATTCTTCTCACTTCTCAGATGCGGGTCGCTATTATGAATTTCTTAAAATAAAACCATAATAACTTTTTAACGGGACATCAAAAGTCAAAGCCAAACAAGTCCATCACTTGACCAAAGAGCCATAGGCAGTTAAAAGCATATAAACAGTAGGTAATCCAACTTTCAGCAATTAAAAAATTTGTGGATAGCAAAGTAAGCTCACAGTGTAAGGCAGCCTGTAAACAGTCAATCTGGATCCAGATCCGCGATCAGAATCCATATTAAACATAGCAAAAATAACATTAATTCAATCTAGCAGAAGTAATTGGATAGGCGCAAGCGATGCTATGCGAAAATCCAAGATACACAAGGAACAAAATAAATTATTTTGGTACTTGCACGCACGCAAATTGTGCGAATAGCGATTTTTTTAGTTTAGCGGAGTAGCAAGTTTGTTGTTCCTTGTGAATCAGAAGTGATTAAGATCGTTACAATGTAACATGCAGTTAGCCTAGATCTAGTGATTGACTGAATACGGGCTGCCTATCAGCTATCAAAGCGAAGACCATTCGGTATATTTAGCTATTCGAGCGCGCAAAATGTGGGGACAGTCGCCTGTCAACAATACCCACCATCGTGTGGACGGTCGGCTCCGCAGCGGTGGCGCATCGGCTGATATCCGCTCTATTCCGACGGTTCCTCTTCAGGCGCGTGCCGCTCTGGGAAATCACCCTGCAGGTACAAGTTCATCCACCACTACCGAAGTGCAGCTCTGTAACGTATAGTCATTTTGATTTTGTTTTAAATTCGTCTTCGACTTCGTCCACGTGGCTTAGGTTTTAGATTAATACCCGCGGGAACTCTTTAATTTTCCGGGATAAATGTTGCCATCATGAGCTATCTCCACCACATATTTCAGCCAAATCGGTTCGTTCGTTGTGGTGTAAAGGAGTAACATACAAACAAACATCCATCCATCCATCCTCACAGACTTTTGCATTTACCTATATTAAGTAGGAAGAGGATACTTCAAACATTTCAGCGGGAATTGACCTAGAGTGGACCTAGATCTCTCGGAAACCCTAAATTCGCCTAATTTTACTAAGCACATTCTCACATGAGGTGACCAAAATAAAGTTAGTTTTCAACTTTGACGTAGGTATCCAAACTGGTAGGTATGTAAGTTGTAATGAAATTCGTTGTTCTCGTATCTATGTTGAAAACTGATCTTCCCGTGAGAGAATTGGCTAAGCTTTCCTCTGCTTCATCTTTCAGCACCTACTGTTTCTATGGATGGTAATGTACAGCGTGCACTTCTGGGCACTCATAGTCAACGTCGTGAAGTTCCTCGTCAAATACTGCTATGAAACCGTAAGTAACAATTACATAATTGGAAGTTTCTAGGCAGTTATTTAAAGATAACCTTTTCGGCATGTCACAAATATCTCTGGACTTTTTTGCAGGACGATTCAATGCCTACAATGCAGGACTTGGAGAGTCAGAAGTACATGCAGCAGTGGCTGATCTGGATGTGTGCTGCAGTGCCGCTGGTGCTGTACTTGCACATGCGGCCCAAGCCCGTGCCGCCGCCGCTCATGATATGGTAATATTCTTGCGTAGGGTGTCATCAAGGAAATTCAAGTACTAGTGATCAATTCCAATTTGACTACTAGTTTAGGCATCTGAAGATGGGTGGGATGGGATCGTGTTACAAGATGAGCTACTTGGGCTGTTCAATAGGAATACACCCTGTTGAACGACCCAGATATCTCTGATTGTACGAGACGGCAAGCTCTCAACAGACTGGCGCGAAGCGGCGCAGTATAGGCACACGTGACAAACACGCACTAAAGGTTAATTATCTCTTCTGAGATCTACCCCGCAACTCCCTAGCCTAGATCTGCTAACACTACACTTCACTGCACAAAGTCGCTGTTCCATCATCTTGTGACCCCAACATCAATAGTATATAATGTACCTCTCTAATTGTTAACAAAACTTCAACAAAAGGAGATCAGAAATGAGGAAAAGAATCAGGTTCTTTTGCGGATTTCCTCATTTCTGCTTTAATCATGTAAACCGACTCAAAAATGCCTTTCCATATATATTCCAGGATAACAACAAGCCCCTGGCAGCGTCGTGAGATGGGCGCCTACGGCTACTATCTAAATCGGCCGCTGTCCTCGCTGGACGCACCCGCAGTGTCCGTTCAGGAACGAGCTCTCTCACTGAGGAGGGCCTTCAGCGACTCCAGCACGGCGGTCAGCAGAGAATCACTCAACTTGAAGAAGAGGAAAAATTCCAAATCAGTGTAAATTTTAATAAAGACCCCTACATATATTTTTATCTGGTTTTATTTTGATTAGTCACTAGTAGATTATAATCTAAACAAGATCTTTGGCAATATGAATGGCCCAATTCAAGAAGTCTCTAAGTCCACAATGTCTTAGTTCAAGAAGTCCATATGCCCATTTGTTCTGTTTTGGAACATAGACGGTATTAATACTCAAAGATGCTAGATAGAGTCTTGACTTTTTTTATGAGTCACAAGTTGGTCTACATAAAAAAAATTGAATGATGTTTCAAAGAAAAAAATTAAAGCTTTTTATATATTTTACAATAATTATTTCAAATTAAAATTCCCTTCAAAAATTGTTTTATTTTTTTTTGCACATGCAAGTTGCAACCCACAAAACGTCATCAGACTATTTCGTAAAAATGATAACAGATGTCACTGATCATTTAATTATATCGCGGTGTGGAGAATCAGCCGTAGGGGTATATAGGGTCAGGCGAGATTGGCGGCGGCATACTAACCTTGCGCAGGGTGTACCGTGATCATGAAGGCGGTTGCCCCGGGCCGGCGCCAGTCATTGCACTGCGGCTGGACTTCGCTTGCCTGTGACTATCTCTCATAGGGATATGTCGTGCGTGTAATTTTTGGTAGTTGGACTTGCGTTCTGCGCAGTCCATCAAATCCTTAATTCCTATTTCCTTATCCAATCTATTACTTACTACCGCTGCCACTGATTTCTCAAATACCTAGTAGATAGTCTGTAGTTAAGGAATACTTAGTATAATTATTATTTTAATTGGTTGAACGCAATGATTTTTTTAGACTGATCCGAATTTAATGATTTTTTCAATTTTATTATTTAAAAAAGCATAAAAAAAGCGCGTTCATGTTTTTTTTATTTGCTATGGAATTTTTTGCACTGAATTTATAATTTCTAAATTGTCTCTGGTCTGATCTGGTGGGAGGCTTTGGCCGTGGCTAGTTACCACCCTACCTTACTAGGGGGTAAGGGTTGGATTTACACTGCTATACCCCTTCCAAGTTAGCTCGCTACCACCCGAGACTGCATCGCCACTTACCATCAGGTGAGATCGCAGTCAAGGGCTATCTTGTCATCGAATAAAAAGTAATTTTTTTATTTATCTTATTTATGAACCGATAGACGTCCACTGCTGGACAAAGGTCTCCTGGTCTGTAAGCTCCCACAGGTCTTGGTCTTGTGCCGCCTGAATTAGTGGCTCCCTATGACGGCTGACTGTTATTTATAACAAAATATTAAAAAAAAAAAAAAAAACATTTTTATTGATCCCCATTTGCAATGATAAAAATCTTTTTACTAATTTTTTCATTGGCAACACTGGAAGAAGCATAATAATATGTATTATAAGTTCAAAACTTCAAGTAAATAGGATTAAAAGTTACTTAAATGCATAGTTGTGACAGACATACATCGCCGCATCACACTCTTCCTATTTTACCAATTTGAGCCCTATACTTAAACAAAAAGAAACAAAGATAAAAGTAACATTTAACAGTATATTTCCAATCAGTTCGTACTAACCAACACTTTTTAACTAACCAAGTCATAACCCGCCCCGCGCTCCGACACGCTCTGTGTAAAGAAAAAACACACCGTCAGACACACTTTATTCACACATTTACAGCGTTTGTAATAAAAAATACATTTTTTGTATTAAAAAAAACTCAGATTAAAGGAAACGGATAGACGGTGAACGTGGCGCCACAATATGAAGCTCGTCCAAAGAAGCCGAATAAAATGGACCGATTGCGTGGCAGTACTTGTTAGGTGAATGTTTTTACTATGGATTTAAAATAAGAACAATAATTGTTACGCCTCATTGCCAATGGCAATTACCAAAAATATAAGATTTACAAAAATAAATAAATCTTGAATTAAAGAACAAGTTTGACAGGTATGAGGTATGGAAAAAGCTCTTACGTAAAGAAGCTCTTATGATGAGAAAGTTTTCGTTAATCCACTTTAATACATACTTTGTTCCGTCTATCTTTTTCCTTTAATCTGTTAGAAAACAGTAAAAAATTCGATATGTTTAATGTAATTCAATAGATTTTTTCAACATATTGTTTATAATGAATTTCCCGTCTTGATACTAACAAAGTTCGTGCTACGTGTCCCCGGTCGAAGGTGTCGGTGCGCTTTTCAAGCTCTTCACTTTGAAACTCTTGAGGGGATCGCTTTGCCGAGCCTGAGGACAAATATATAACAATAATATAGTATAAAATACATTTAAAAAAATTGACTTCTATCGCCACTACAAAATATAAGTTTGCCTATAAATTTTGAAAAGTTGCCTCGATTTTTCCAGGATCCCATTATCAGATCCTGACCTGATGTCCATGGGACCACCTGGGAAGTATACTTCCCAGGTGGTTCCCTTTCAAACAACAAGAATTTTCCAAATCAGTCCAGGCGTCTTCGAGTAATCGAAGAACATACATAAAAATAAAAACGATTCTGACGAATTGAGAACCTCCTCCTTTTTTAAAGTCGGTTAAAAATATTCCAATTTTATCCTTAAAATTTTAAATAGCGAGTCCTATTTTTTTCCACATACACTCCCTTAGCGGCCTCAAAGTGCAGGAATGGCAAACCTCCCGATAACATGGATCGAAGATATTACACGAGTAGCAAGGAGCCCCTGGATACATACGGCGCAAGACCGAGGCAAAAGGAAGCCTATACAAGAAGCTTTTGTTCAGCAGTAGTCGTTCAAATATCGAACCAAGTGCAGACTTAAACTATCTCAATATTCACCGCCTTTTATAAACTTTCGCAATTGTGGCCTGTGGGTTTACATATCAACCGTTCCGTAGAACAAAGTCTCATCTGCTAAATTCATAACTTGACATTTGAGCCTTGCGGTTGTGACTTTTTAGGTTCAAATTTCAAGTTGTGAATTTAGCAGATGAGGCTTTGTTCTACGGAACGGTCGAATATCTAACTTCTATATTATGAACTTCCTATAAAATTAGGTAGAGCGACTAGAAGACTTCAGCTGATACTTTATGATTCGATGTCGAAAACTTCGCTATCGCAATCCAAATGCGTGCAGCGACATCTAGTTGACAACGTAAAAAGAAAGTCCTTTACCTGATATTTATGCCTCTTGGCGCTGCCAAAGTTGGTTTTGTGAGGTTGTTTCCTCTTCTTGGGTTGCGCGGGTGTCTCCACATCGGCGTCGCTCTGTTCGCTGCGCAACGCGGCGGGCAAAAGGTACTCCGGCACGTGGGCCAGCTGCGGCTGCACGCGGACAGTGTGAAGCGCCTTATCTCTCTTCAAAGCGATCAAATCCGTGGGGTTCTCTTCGAAGTAACCCTGGAAGGAACTGAGTTTGAGCAAGGGTTCTTCTGGTTTGGGTTTCATGGTGTTGTGTTGTGGTGTCAGAGAGAAGATTAGACGTTCATCAAAATATTATGTGCGTGTTTTTGTCATCATAATTATTACGGTAGAAAGATTCAGCAAAATTATTCTAAGGATTCTATGACTGACTGATCCGGTCTCCTTGGTCATAGAAGTTTCGGTCATCAATTTTAATTAATGATATCAGAATTATCTTGGTGACTGCAGAGGACTAAATAGTCTGTTAACTTTTCACGGCGTAACGTTTCAATCGATCTTATTTATTAAGTACCAGATAAGCAAAAAACATATAAAGGACGTGCACAAAGTCAGCTTATCTCTAAGGAAAAGATTCCCTCCACAATTCCTCGATCTTGATGGACACAGAGAGCTCGGCCCGTTTCAATATTGCCTAGGCTAAAGATATTTCGGCTTTGGACTACAACGCAACAATAAAGGAAGTTGGAAAAATCGTACCTGTAACTTCTTACAATTGAGTAGTTCCTGCTTGATCTCCTTTAGCCTCGCCTCGCGGACCGCCACGCGAGTGACCGCGCGCCACGCGTCGCGCGACCTGTAGCGGAAACCCTCCACCTCTTCTAGGGCGAACTCGTACTTCCTGGTACACCGAACTTAGATTTTATTACCATTTTTAACCGACTTCCACAAAGGAGGAGGTTATCAATTCGGCCGGTATTTTTTTTTTTAAATTACAACACATCCTTACTAATGTTACAAATGCAAAAATGTGTTTGTTTATTGGTTAGTACATCAATCACGCAGCAAGGGTAAGACGATATGCATGGGTATATTTGAAGACCGAAAGAATGATATAGTATAAGTACTTTTTATAGAAAATTAAAGGGTTCGCGCGGAATTTTTTAAAACTAAATCCACGCGGACGAAGTGCGGGCATCAGCTAGTTTAAACAAGTGTAAATTGAAATTTAAAACACACCCCACATGTGAAATTGTAATTCGCCATTTTGTGGCGGCGGCCATCTTGGGGCGATTTTCATCAAACGAAACTACGAACACCGACTAATTTACCTTTCAAACAAAAAAAGAAAATCAAAATCATTTCATTTGTTCGGGAGCTACGATGCCACAGACAGACACGCACGCACGCACGCACTCATGCACGCACGCACGCACGCACACACGCACACACACACAAACTTATAACATCTGATCGTTTAAGCGTCGGGGGTTAAATAGTATCATCCACATAGACTCACTGCAGAACCTTTTGTCCTTTGAAGCCTCTGGACAAGTGCTCTTCAACCGCTTCCATCAAAGGCTTCTCACGTATGGACACGAACGATAGCACAGAGCCCTGGAACATGTTACACGTTTAAATCGGTAATAATGTTTTTGTCGCTTTTCTATAGCCCTTTGTACTGCAGATTGATCTGCAATAATGCGGAGGACAAAGAGGAGAAAACCTGTTTTGCTTTTTCTTCTGAACTACCAATAGAATTTCATTCTGAAAACTTTTCTCATGTTAGACCTAGGTCCAAGAGATGTTGCCAACTAATGAAATCAGCAACTCTTTGTTATGCACCTGCGCCTTAACGCGTAAATTAACACGATAATGTTGGCTACATTAGCGCTGTCTCATTCTGTGCAGCGCATGCGCTGTGAGGACGTAGGGACTACTTCTATTTCCGTTTTGAACACGGACGACATAGCAGAACACTATTACTCCAGTTAACGATGAAATTAAATAATAACGATGAAATAATTCATGAAAAATTACTTTTGTTAGCATCTTTTCTGTTAATGTCAGCCACCTGTTTAACGCGTTATTTTTTATTGCCCTAATTAAGGCGATTTGGGCGCAGCCGTTAACACTAACATTAATGCAGATGGAGCAGTAGCATTAAATTGTAAAATAGCATCATGGACCGCCGGGCGCTATAGACATAAAAATTCTTTTCAAAAAACCGACTTCAAACGCCACTACAAAGTATAAAAATAATTTTATTTTGTACACGTTTGTTGAAGTCGGGCGGGCTTAAATAGAAACGATGAAACTGATACGCGATGCTCGCCCGATTTCAATAAACGTGTCTCTTATATGTCACCATAAGATAAGCGTCGCGCATCGATTTCATCGTTTCTAGTTAAGCCCGCCCGACTTCAACAAACGTGTACAAAATAAAATTATTTTTATACTTTGTAGTGGCGTTTGAAGTCGGTTTTTTGAAAAGAATTTTTATTTTAAGCTTTTTAGTGTAGCTTATTCCTGCTCTCTTTCTCCCCTTCCTCCAATGCTACGGTACTAATGTAGTTCTACACTTAGTACTTACAGTACTTTTTAACAATACACAAGAGCTAGGACTGGGAGCTCCATGATGTAGTCCATGGTTGGTACCAACAATATCAATTCGAAAGCGTCAGTTCGTAATTCCTCCAAATCTGCAGCATCAGGATTGAGGAGCTATAACCTTGAGCATTATGATGTAGTATATGCTTGGTACCAACAATATCAATTCGTAAACGACAGTTCCTAAATCCTCACAGTTTAGGTAGGCAGTACCCCTGCAGCATCAGTATTGAAGAGCGAGGACCTTGAATTCCACGATGTAGAATATGCTTGATACTAACAATATCAATTCGCAAGCGAAAGTTCCTGAATCCTCACAGTTTAAGCAGGCAGTACCCTGCAGCATCAGGATTGAGGAGCTAGAACCTAGACCTCGATGGAGTAGTATATGCTTATTACATACAATAACAATTCATGATTAGCAGTTCCTAAATCTCTACAATTTAGGTGGGCAGTACCCTGCAGCATCAGGATTGAGGAGCTAGAACCTAGACCTTGATGATGTAGTATATGCTTATTACATACAATAACAATTCATGATTAGCAGTTCCTACATCTCTATAATTTAGATGAGCAGTACCCTGCAGCATCAGGATTGAAGAGTAGGACCTGGAGCTCTATGATCTAGTATATGCTTAGGCCAAGCATACCAATTCGTAAACGACGGTTCCTAAAGTCCCATAATTTAGGGGGGAAATACCCCTGCAGCATCAGGCTTGAGGAGTTGAAGGTAAAAATTTTTATGGGACCATTTCGCGAGCTTCCTCTGTCGATTAAAAAAAAAATCTCGTGAATCGGTCCAGAAACCTCGGAGTAATCGGTGGACATACATAGAAAAAAAAAAAAAAAAAAAAAATATACCGGCCGAATTGATAACCTCCTCCTTTTTGGAAGTCGGTTAAAAATATGAACTAGTGCTAGTGTACCTGATTGGTTCCTCTAGCGGTGCGGCCCGCTCGGTGCACGTACGAAGTGACGTCAAGGGGGAAGTCGAAATTGATGACGTTGGACACATGCTGGAAGTCTATGCCTCTCGACACACCAGACTCTTTGTCTTTCTTGCGTTTTGATTTTTGCTGCAAAAATATTATTGTATTTTGTATTCGCTCTTAGGAGCCTCTATAATAGATACATAATATTATAATATATCTATTGATTGTAGCAGTGGTGTAAGATCAACACACTCAGGGCCCGACTATAGTGCACAAGTCTGTGTGCAAGCACAGGTGCACTCTCTATTCCCTCATTCTCCTAATCCTGTGGGACAGAAATCCGGTACGACTGTAATCTCTCGTCCTACTTCCTAACTACTTATACTAAATCAGAGATCAGGAACGACATCTTTACGTGCTCTCTGAAGCACGGTCTCAACATACTGTTCATGTTCATTTGTAATATCGTCGCTTTACTATCTCAACCTCGTATCTGAAAAAAATACATTTTGTTCTTTCATAAATACAAATTACAAACCTTGTTTAATAACTATATACTTACCAAATAATAAAAAAAGCACTTATAAAAAAATGTTTACTTAGTTATAATTGTTATTTTCCAAAACATTGGGAACGAGGTTGAGAAAGTAAGGCGACATTATATTACATGACATAAGTACATGCTGTTTGTGATTATTTGAAAGATTGATGCATACTTTATTCCTTTTCCCAATCTCTTCCCCCGCCAACAGTCCTCCGTCTGGTTTCTCGAGGGCCTTCTCGTCGGAGGCCACAATGATCTGGTAGCGTCCACGGTTGAATTGATCCACGGACAGACACCGCACAGCCGCCGGTAGCTCGGAGTTCAGTACACATGAACCTATTTTGAACTGTTCTAGGTAGAGTTTCAATCTGTGAACAATTTTCACAGTTATCAATTACCGTCGTCAAAGTCACAAGGAATGGATGTCCACAACTGAACTTAGAACTAAGAAATTCTCTTAAAGTTGTTTACTTACACGCACTCACCATAGCAGCCAGGGAGATTGTCAAGAGTGACAACATCCCTGGCGTAGTGGTGAGCACTGTGGTCTTATAACTGGGATTGCAATCACCTCAGACTGACCAACACTTTCCTTCTATTGGCTTAAGTAGATTGACATCTTTTTTCATTCAAATTTTTTAGTGTCTTTGAATCTCCTACATTGTACATTGATATCGCAAGATTACCATAAATTCAGCCTATTAACACAATTGAGATTGTACCAATGCTTTTTAACAGACTTCCAAAAAGGACTACGTTCTCAAGTCATTGGAATCTTTTCTTTTATGTATGTTCACTGATTACTCGAAGACGCCTGAGACTGATTTCGAAAATATTTTTTTGTTTGAAAGTGTATACTTCCCAGGTGGTCCCATTGTTATTACGTCAGGATCTGATGATGTGATCCTGGAGAAATCGAGGGAACTCTGCAAATTTCGACACATCACAATCACAATAATGATATACTTTGTAGTTGAGTTTGAAGTTGGTTTTGTAATTAAGAAGAGTTTTTACGTTTTACTTGTCTGCAATCGACTTACTTGTAACACCTGTCCACAGTTCTCACAAATATGATACTCTTCCCCCTTATAAGGTTCAACTTAAGCAGCGCATACAATATGGCAGCCTTATCGTCCTCCTCAGCAAACAAGTGGTAATGCTGCAACTGTGAAGCAGGAGCCAACTCTGGTTCCTCGAGCTTAAGGGTCACGGGGTTTCTGAGGACTATTTTCTTTAGGCTGATGACGTCATCTGATAGTGTTGCTGATGCGAGCACTGCTTGATATATTTTAGGTAAATGGCTGTAAGAAAATTGTAATTTTTAAGTTCAACTTTTGAAAAATGGAAAGGCTCCAAGTCTTGCTCATTACTATAATAGTGTTCCTAATTCATCTTAAGATTTACTTAGAAACAGTAAAAAAAAATTGATTTTGTGTTTAGATTACATCCAAATTCTAGTGCTTTTAGAGGAAAGAAGTACATAAATAGCCATATTATATGCATTGGACAAGGATTTCTAAGAGTTCTGAAAAGAAAAGTATTTTTAAAGAGCAACTGCAGAGTTTCTCCCTGGTGCTACTTGGTAGAGAATTCTAAGCTGTTAATATAATAAAAACAAATCTATTTGAATGAAAAATTATTTTTCACCTGAGAAGTTCCTTAATTTCATCTTCATATCCGAAAGAAAACACTAAATCCGCTTCATCTACCACCAATAATGCCAAATCATCCTTCAACCTCATGTTGTTAGCCTTTAAGTGTGCCAATGCTCTAGCCGGAGTTGCCACCACTATGTCTGGTTTGTCTGCTAGTAAGGACTTCTGTATGTGCGTGTCTGAACTGGAAGATATGTCTATACAACGCACTTCTCTGGCACATTTGAGTGTAAGATCACTTATTACTGAGGCAATCTATAACATTTTATCAGGTGTTAATTAAGTATATCTTAAGTCAAGTGTGAATCAAGTGTAATATGAATACATAAAAGTATAAGGTGACTAACTGACTCCTGATCTATCAACTCACAGCTCAACCCACTGAATAGATCGGGCTGAAAGGCATAGAGATATCTATTATGTTGTAATTATTTGCTAAAAAGGATTTTACTAAAGATTTTAGACTTGATTCGTGGTTTGCTTGCCGAACATTAAATGACTTTCCTCCAAAAAGACAAAGAAGACAGGTAGATAGATTTTACCCATGACAGCTTCAACTTGACATCTCACAAAACCGCAGTCCCGTTGTGAAAACCGTCCATGCAACTGGATCAAAATATTAACAATTCCAACTAAAACAATTATCGTGGAACGTACTCGTATAATGATACATTATACGAGTATGTTCTACGATAATTATTGTTGTCGTGAGCTTATTTTATTAGTAAGCTATAAATTCATACAATGTCCATAACATACCTGTCCACATAGTTCTTTACTTGGAGACAGTATAAGGGCCTTGATACACTGGTGTGTACTCGTGTTCTTAAGATTCAATATTTTTTGTATAACTGGAATGACGAAAGCTGCGGTTTTCCCTGAGCCAGTCCTTGCACGCATGAGGACATCTTTACCTTCAAGTAAAAGAGGTATTGCTGTTTCTTGGATTAGGGTGGGCTGTGGCCAGCCTAATTGGGATATTGCCTAGAAAATAATTAAAGAATTGAAAGCTTTTCCTAAAAGAGTAGATAGGTTATTTTTGATGCTGGCTTCTTTTAGGCAGGAATTTATTTTGAGAAACAATAATGGCTTTTTTATATTTCATTTCAAAATAGCTAAGAAGAAATATGAATTTTCAATTTAAACTTCTTAAAGACTAAGTACACGCTGAGATCAATAAATATTTCAGTCTTACCTTTAAAATTCTATCATCCAACTCCATTTCATGGAACATAACCTTTTTCTCGTCTGCCATTTTTCTTGATGTTTCCCGCACAGGATGGTGCAACCTGAATAACTACGTATTAATCTAGAGATTTTACGTAAAATTAATTAATTATTTTCACCGAAGAAAACAATAAAAATCGAATAACTTTGCAAAATAAACACGCGCTACGCAAGTACAGTGGATACAAAAAAAAACAATTTGTCACAGATTACAATTTGTCGCACTCGCACAGAACACTAATTGGTTTGTCGATTTCGATTGCGGTAGGCATGTTGATCTGAAATCGATTAATCGAAAGATCGATTATCAAGAGGAAAATAATCGTTTTGGAACACTAAATCGATTCAATGAATCGATCTAAAATCTCCCGAAGAACTAGCGATAAAGTTCCTAAATTGATCGCAGTATCTTAGTTTTTAGAATTCCTTACCCATAGCGTGCCAACGGGACCCTATCACTGAGCCACCACTGTGCGCCCGTCCATCTGTCCGTTAGCGGGCTGTTCACAGAATGTGTATATCTAATGCCGCTATAACAAGAAATACTAAAAATAAAATAAACGAGGGGGGAGGGGGTTCACCATACAAGGAACGTGTTTTTATTTTTTATGTTTATTAATTCGGTGATATTTTACGTGAATTTTATATTCTGTGGTCAAACAAACTACATGTTTGACAAACAAAAACGGAGGTGTTTGATTGGGTGCGCTGGTGTTTGATGACTTTGTTCAAACGAAACCGAAACAAAAACACGTAAAAAAAATTACGTGTTTGACAAACATGTTTGATCGTGTACCATAAGAGGGCCCTCTTACGCAATATAATCATCAATGATGTTCTGCGTTTATATTAGGCACGTTTGAAAAATATGTCGCGTTTAATCGAAAATCGATTTTTAATGTTCGATGTAATTTAAAAAAAAATTGAGAATCGATTCTAGTATATTCGATTTGAATCGAATCGGAGATCGATTTTTTTAAGTGAATTGACATGCCTAGATTGCGGAATGCGGACACAATGCGGTGCACAAACAACAGCGGAATTTTCTATGGTCTATGACGGAAAACTGTATCCAGTGTTGCCCACTGAGTATATTATCCTCGATATTATCACTTTGGTGGATTAGTGGATTATTAGGTATATAACCATATTATAGGTATAGAAATAAAAAGATAATTACTAAACTTAAATCCAAATTACAGATTTCATTTATAATCCGCGCTTCTCGCCTTTTCTATATATTTTTTTTTATGAGGCAGCACGAGCTTATTCGACTTTTATATTTTTTATATATTTTATATGGCAACTTCAAACGAATGGCTGAGTTGTTTCTTTCTGTATTGCTCTATTTTTATTTCTAACTGCGAATAAAATAAATTAAACGTAATTTGTTAAAAATTTCAAAGTTATTTTACGCGGTGAATACACTAACTGAATTGTTCCACAATGGTACGTTAAACACCTAACCACGATGTCCGACCGCGGATGCGTTACGGACCGCAGTTCATTGCCTTATGTAAAACTGGTAATGGTGTTTCTTCCGTGAGTGACCGAAATATACAGTGACTTATGTGTATAGTTTGTTGGTTGGTGTAAATAGTGATATAAGTGCGATAAAAATGTCAAATACAAGTGCCCAAGTGCCTCAAGTGTTGATGAAGAAGGGGAAAAGGGGTGCAGCGGCGTATATCCATGCGGATTGCGTGAGCGGGTATCCGCAGTACTTAGGCCCCCTTCTGGACGTCCTTCTCAACCCTGGGAAGGCGATAGACGAATGGGAGACAATAGACTGGTGTCGCTGGCTGCTCGCCGGCGGCCGAACACCTGACGAGTTCGCCGCAATTGGTATGTAAACCGTTGCGCTTAATAACTGCTATTCATTGTATGTCATAGTTCTTTCTAGGTTATGTGTTGATGATTGTGCTGGGTAATTTTGCTTCTCAAATGTAGCATAGTCATCATTACTGCTTTAATGACTTGTACACATTACCCAACTTTACATTTATAGGTTGTAAGCTTTTAAAGACAGGGACAAAACTTATAAACTATTTAGTGAAGTCTGGATGTTTATTATGTTATGTTTGTTAGGTGGTATTTACAGCTACTAATTGATCAGTATAATTATACAATAAAACTAATCCTTGATAATATCCACAGTCATTGTATGAAGAGGTAAAGCCTCTTTACATAATTAGATAGCAGCAGAGCTGTGTCTTACTTCTGAAATAATAATGCACAGTCTAAACTGGTGGAGCATGAGATTGAAAATTTGAAAGAAATACATATTCCACAAGTACCTTAAAAAGGACTTTTTTGAAATTCCATCGCAAAAAAGCTGAAATAGTGTGATAAAGCTTGTATACAGAAATATTTTTTATAGTATGCATTCAGAAAAGTTTTAGACATCAGCCAGCTTGTTTATCACACAGCACAAAAGTTGTGGTCTGTATCACAATGCTGTTATTATTGTCTTTTACTGAGTTCAAGGCTGGAATCACACCTGTGTGATAGATTCGGATTTTTCCGTATGATTTCAGTCACACTTATACACACACAGAGCCAAATGGATCTGTTTGCATGTGAAAAGATGTGAAAGCATTGTCTGAGTAGGGATGTTCAATGTTGACATCAATGTTTTCATCGCTAACCTAACCTCGATTCTCGATATTAATATTCTTCTATCTTCTGTTCACATAAAAAGAGTTGTCCTGACTGATTAACTGATTGATTGATCTATCAACGCACAGCCTTAACTACTAGAGTACAGAATATCTACTAGCACCTAAAGGTACTAGAGTTAGAAACTCGATACTGAGGCACAGTATAAAGAAAGATACAGTAGGTCTAGGCATCCATCGAGGCTGAGTTATTAGTTTAGAGTTGTATATTTCAGATCAACATCACAATAAACTATTATGTTAAACAATATTAAAAAATTAATCAATAATCATGAGTTGAACTGAGTTAAGTTTTATTGATGAGATCAAGATCAAGTTTGAGGTACAAAAAATATGAAAGCTGCATCAATGCAAAAGGCCGAATTGATGTGTACATGACTCCATACAAAATGGCACTTTTATATGGACAAGATGTGAATCAATGTGCACAGATATGATTCCATCAACCTTTGTTGATAATCTACCTCTCTACATCTGTGTCACTGTATTCTGCAGGTGTGCAGTGCGCCTTAGCTAACATCTATAAATTATTATGAAATAAATGTTTAAAAGCATTGAATCACCACTTGTTAATACAAGTGCACCCCTATAAGGCTATTTTTGTGTTGGCAATGTCACATAACAGATGTAAGACAGAACCTTCTTATCAGTGAATCATGTGTAACCTTACTGAGGTAACAACACATTGCAATTGTGTTTATATTGTTTATACAATTTAAAATTATAAATTTCAAAGTTTGTAGGATGGATTTATGGATGGATGTATTTTTGCTACTTCTTCACACCACAATGAATGAACCAATTGGGCTGAAATTTGGAATGGAGATAGCTCATACTCAGACATAAATCGTCGGTCCAATCACGAAGGGGCATAAGTTAATCTTTTATAAAAAAAAAAGCAAAAGTAATACACAATTTAGAAACAGGACTAGTTGTAAATTTAAATATCAGTCCTATGAACTGTGTAAAAGTTTTAGGTATAAGATTACGATGGTGCATCATGGTATACTTTATGAAAAAATCACTCCACTGTAAAATTGATAAAATTCAGATACCCCTCTTGATGGTTTGACTGATGAGATCTGTCTTGTTTTAAATTGAAAGTGAAGATAATAAAAAGTAAGCAAAGTCAATGCTCTATTATTTATAGGTCTTTGCCTAAGCGTATGTACATACTTAAGGTTAGGTCGTTTTTACTTCCAAAAAGGAGGAGGTTTTCTATTCGGTTGGTATCTTTTTATTTTCTATACATAATACATATGCCCACCGATTTCTTCGGAATTTATGGGCCATACAACAGAAGCTTCCAAAATGGTCTCATTAAATTTTTTATCTTGAACTCTTCAAGCCTGATGCTGCAGGGGTACTTTCCACCAAAATTTTGGTGAAAGCTAGGATCTAAGCTAGGAGCTCATGGAGCTCCAGAAGCTCTAGATCCTAGCTCTTCAATCCTGATGCTGCAAGGTACTGCCCACCTAAACTGTATCAATTAAAGAATTGTTGATTACAAATTGCTATTGTAGATATGAAGCACTGACAACATTATGGAGCTCTTGATCCTAGCTCCTCAATCCTAATGCTGCAGAGTACAGCCCACCTAAAACTGTGAGAATTTAGGAATGATCAATGACGAATTTATATTGTTAGTACCAAGCATAGACTACATTGTGGAACACTAGATCCTAACTCCTCAATCTTGATGCTGTGGGGTTCTGCCCACCTACGCTGTAGGGATTTAGGAACTGTCAATTGTGAATTGTTATCGTAGTTAATAAGCATAGACATTATCATGGAGTTCTAGGTCCCAGCTGCTCAATCCTAAATCCGAAAGGTATTGGCCACCTAACTGGGGGAATTTAGGATTTGTGGATTCTTAATAAGTACTATAGCTAACTCCATGCAGACGAAGTCGCGGGCAAAAGCTCGTAAACTATAACTGATATTCAACAATAATAAACCCTTATACTAGTAGTTTTTATCAATAGCTAAGTAAGTATTAATGAGCTGTTAAGTATTCCGTTAACCTCGTTCAGCGTTCAGTAACGACTAACGAGGTCAAGACAACCGACATCGCCTTAATGATCGCCAGGCGCTGCCACCGGGCATTAGGGGCTCGCTTTACGTGTAAACAATAGATTACTATTTAAACTCTCTCTCACTCCCTCCCCTCATTTTCCATCGTTGCCTCATTACTGAGATCTGCAAGCACTTTATAATGCGACACCTATGGTTGGCGTTTAAGGCGCGCGTAAGATTATCCTCAGAATTTGCTAGTGCTAATTTGCTAGTCACAAAATATGTGTGGTACCCATATCCTCATCATAGCAACCCATCGCTGGTCGACTACTGGATACGGGTCTCGTTTTAGAATGTCCGTCCGAACGTCCACCATGCTGGCCAAGTAGGATTGGTGGTCTTCACACACTTGAGAAGTTGAGAACATTATAGAGGACTCTTAAGCGCCAGCTTGTCTACGCAGTTAACTGCACAGGCACAGACCGAGACCTGCGCAGTCCAATCTTCTGCAAGTCGACCATTGCTAAAGCCGCGCTTTTGGAACCACGCGGGATACTGTCTTGCCGTCCATACGCACGCGCTTAACTGTGCAAACTGGCTTCTGCAGGCAAGACAGAGCGTCTAGCCGGTACTCTAGGAGTGGATGATTACTCTACTAAACCGTTAAAGTTATTAGCTAGTATATTTAATTACATAAAACGCACTTAACCCCAAAAACTTAGTGCATATCTAGGATCCGAAATTCCGAATCCCTGACACCGGAAAGTCTTCACCGCTAGACTATCGCCATTGTAAGGTGATGATTAAAGCGCGCGTAAATTTTTTATTAAAGTTGCCTAGTTTGCCTAGTTTATTAGCAAAACAAGCCGCGACAATGTGCGGATAAAAAAGCCTAATGAAAGATTATTTGGTCCGCGCCGTGCGTATTATACTCGGCTAATAATAGAGTGGGTGGACGCCGGCACAATTGTTTTTTGCCACCTGTCTCGTGCCACTGCGATGTCATCGTCCTTAACTTACTTACGACCACAAGTAACTTGGCAGTTGACCCAAAATCACCTAGTGGGGATTCTGCCAACACTGCGCTTGTCGGTGCGGGGTCGCCACTCCAGCATCTTCGGACCCCAACGACCATCAGCTCCTCGAACTATGTGCCACTTCAGATTCGCGACTGCTGAGCTATGTCAGTGAATTTGGTTCTAAGGATCTCCTTATTCTTTCCGTCAGATTTAATTTCTGATTTGATCTCGCAAGGGATACTCTGAACATAGCATCTTAAACCTAGATTATTTAGATGTCTGGCAAATCCAAAAGGAAGGGTTGTGATTGTATGTTCTGTTTAAGAATGTTCCAACGTAGCGCCTAAACTACTGGCCGATTTTGATGAATGTGTCAATCGATTCATTATTAGGGTGGTTACATAGGCTACATTCTATACAGGGCGTCCCACGGCTATGCCACATGGAGGGGAAGTACCTTAAATATTGTAGATGGAACATTTTACTGAAAGAAGACTTCATTTTAATTTAAAAAACAATTTAAACTGCATTCATAGATTTTTAAATAATTGCCTGGTTGAACCGGGACTTGAACCCGCTATACGAGAAAAAAAATTAACCTGTATCTTTATCATACCGATCGGAAGGCTTCATCATAAGGATTATTTTTTGTTAAATAACATAGCATGAGAAATAAAAGGAAGACCATGAATTTTAGCCTTTGATGTAAAATTTTGTTCAGAAAAATGAAAAGCTGACATTGGCGTATCGACATACAACTGACATGAACTATTACTAATGAGTACCCACTTGAGAAGTACGCATCATTTCCCGATCTTTACTATTCAACTGCAATTCGTAGCTCTGTTGCAAGGATTAGTAAGGAAAATAATCCTTATGATGAAGCCTTCCGATCGGTATGATAAAGATACAGGTTAATTTTTTTTCTCGTATAGCGGGTTCGAGTACCGGTTCAACCAGGCAATTATTTAAAAATCTATGAATGCAGTTTAAATTGTTTTTTAAATTAAAATGAAGTCTTCTTTCAGTAAAATGTTCCAACTACAATATTTAAGGTACTTCCCCTCCATGTGGCATAGCCGTGGGACACCCTGTATAAACGTAATCAATATGACGAATGTATGATAATATCCAATTTTTCGTAGTTCCGGTAGTTCCATTTTTTTTTTCTTGATAATAATTGATTGAAAGATACATTTTGAAACTCTATTACGCAAAAAAAGAAAAAAGATTTTTTTTCTATGTTTTCAAAACTCTCTTCTGTGAAATGCATCTTTTGCATATTCGTAAGTTAGCCGAGACGTGTTTCATATCACGGTTTTGAATGCCCTTTTATGAGAGGGCGCAGATTGGTGACATTGAGATGTTGAGAGACATTATTTTTGATGTGTCACCGATAAAATAATCCACTTGATAACTTAATAATTATTCCATTCAGGAAGTGCAGTGAAACGCGAGAAGCAGGTGTAACCTTATAACACACTCATAATTTATTTATTTATTTTAAATATATAGGAAAAGGACTGAATGAATGACTGACTGATTGATTGATTGATCTATCAACGCACAACTCAAACTATTGGACGGATCGCTAAGAAAATATTTTTGAAAATTCAACCCCTAAAGTTGTAGTGGTTGCACATGTAGATTAGTAGATTCAATATTTACTTAAAAACAGTTATTTCTGTATTTGTGTTTAGGGGTATTATATTACACAGCCTTCACCCCTTTCAAGTTAGCCCGCTACCATTTCGATTGACGTAAGAATCATCAAAATCGGCCTTCACGTTTGGTCTCCACAGCGCCACATACACACACACGCATGCACGCGCACACACATACAAACTGATAAACACATTACCCTCTTGCGTGCCGCAGTCGGGTAATAAATAGTAGGTGCATTCAACGATCATTTAAATTACATTATGCAAACATCAAGCGTACAAGATTTTAATTTAAAAGGTTCCACAGATATCATACAAAAACCACAATATCTCATAGTTGCGATTTATGAAACCGGTCGTAAGGTACAGTGGAGTGGCAGACAGAAAATCGATTCCGGTTAGTGCTAAATGATCCGTCGCGTACGTCGCATACGACGGACGGGCCGGCGCTAACGCCCTAACGACTTCTGCACTCATCTGCTTGCTACGAAGAGAACTAACAAAAAAAATAATATTAATCATAGTCATATAATATACGACTTACTTAACTGTTTATCGCCTCCTCAGTATCTATACTTATAAAAAGACTTTCTTAAACTTTACTTAAAAAAGAGACCAGTGGTAGATGATAGATTCATTTGACGATCCGAAAGCACTTTGTAAAAGTTTATTTGAATAAAAAATTATTCTATCAATGCACAGCCTAAACCATAGGGGTTAGAAACTTTAAATTTTGACAGTAGGTTCCTTTTCCATCCTTCCATGCATGCATTTTGTTTATGTCACTACTAGCTTTTGCCAGCGGCTTCGTTCGTCGGTGTGGAGTTAGATTTTTAAAATTCCGCGGGAACCTTCAGTTTTTCCGAGATAAAAAGTTAGCCTATGTCACTTTCTAATTCCGCAACTATACCCATTGTATCTGTTCTCTGATCTGTTGCTCCGTTTGCAATGCGAAATATTTGAAATTTTGAAACGCGAAAAAAATGCTGAACCGATTTTGACAAAATTTTGCAACTTAGACTGGTTGATTCCTGAGCAAGGGACGCTTTTTTTCTCAAAATATCAAAGACTTTAAAACGCAAATCTACACAAATTCACAGGGTTTGTCGATTCTCTAAAAATGACTGCATCAGTGCAGCGATCGCCATGATCTCTGATTGGCTGGTACCCTACCGCGATTGTTTAAAATGCATTGATGCAGTAAGAATGCCATAAATTCAGTCAATCAGAGGCCATTGCGATCGTTATATTGATGCAATCATTTTTAGGGAATCGACACATAGTTTCTGGTAGATGCTGCAATGATATTAGAAATCGATGAAAAGCATAGTTGTTTATTTTCTTGTTACAAGGTTAGATGCGAAGTTTATTATAGAGCTTTTAAAGAGAGTTATTAATAGTAAAGTTTGATGTCGACAAAATCGGATTTTTCTTGAGTGTATGCCACCGTTTGACAGGTTTCGTCGCATTTTGGTAACCAGTTCGGCGTACGTGATATTAGTCTTCCTTGTCATAGTTTAACAACCATACAGTTAAGTCATGCATCGTTTTATAAACTAAAGAATATCTATTAAGCCCCTACCTACTAATAAACAGGCGATTTATATTTAGCAAGAGAGGGTTAGAATTATTGTGCTATAATCCGTCAACAGAAAAAATCTGTATGGTCAGACATGCATTTACTAGTTAAGTCCCCAAGCAAGCAATGCAATGGAAAATTTGCGTAGTCAATATCGGTATCACTAATCGACGACCTTACATCAAGGGCTTCTAAGTCCATTAAAATAAAATAAACAAATAAATAAGCCTTTTACTGACTGAATACAAATATGTAACTGATTACATAACTGACTAAAATACATTTATGTTCTATAAGCTCAACAAATTAGTATGTCAACTAATCTGTGGAAATTAATTAATATTTTTACTTGCTACTCTACTACTCATGTACATAAACATGTCAGTTAAACAGGACCATTTAAATCTGACTTTATTGTTTTTGTGAGATGCGCAAAGCCGTACTAATGCTGAACTGTACGATAGCTAAACAGCGGCAGTGCATTGACTCGAGCGTTGTGCTCACAGGCCGCGGCGTGCGTTCACCCCGGTCCGCCAAACAGCTGATCGCGGCACACGTGCCCGCCGCCCGGCCCTCCCCCCCTCCCCCCACTAGGCTAAGCAGCTAAGCTAACTAAACAACTTCTAGGGACTAGCGCTGTTTTTGCCGCCATGAGTAATTGAAGTGCATCTCGATCGTAGATTGTTTTTAAGTACCCAGATATTTAATATTGGATGGTGCCCGCGACTTCGTCCGCTTGGATTAAAGTTTTTAATTCCCGCGGGAACTCTTTAATTTTCCGAACTATTACACACACATACATACAAACTTTCGCCTTTATAATATTAGTGTGATAGAGTGATGTGATGTGATAGTGTGATAAGCAGCAGTGATAGCTTAGAGCTTAAGACTTCGATATCGTTTTTTGGGAGACCATGTTTGAATCCCAGGCATGGATCTCTGACTATGTGAGTTTTGGGTAAATAGGTATCTTCTAGCCAAGTGCGCTCAAACCTAGACCTTATCAGGGCTTTCTATCAGATTGTCATCAAGGTGTTTAAATGAATTTTTAAATACAAAATGATTTATATATATTACAAATTAATTAATTTATTGACATTTAATTTATACGGACTGAATGAAGTATTATTAGAAATGTATTGTTATTGTAATGGATTGTTATAATGTGATAATTTAGCAGATATTAAGTCTATTGCATGCTCAGTTTGCACGCCTTTCGTAAACATTAACATCTTATTACACAGTTTATGCAATCAATAAATGAATTTGAATTTGAATGAAAAAGCGCAACCTATTCTCGCAATAAAAAACGCCTGAACAGAGATTGGATCGACATGATTATTTATTTGAATGGGTAGGTATATAGTTGAAGTTGAAACTGGGGAGTGTCCCGAAACTATCCCGAAAAAATAGTTTCCGCGGGATTTTTAAAAACCTTACACATTTAACGCGGACGAAGCCGCGAGTACAAGCTAGTCTAAATATATTAAAGGCAAAGGTGACTGACTGATTGACTGACTGACTGACTGACTGACTGATCTATCAACGCACAGCTCTAACCACTGGACCGATCGAGCTGAAATTTGGCACACAAGTAGCTGTTAGGACGTAGACATTCGCTAAGAAAGGATTTTGGAAAATTTTAACCCCAAGAGGGTTGAATAGGGGGTTAAAAAATCGAACCTAACGTGAGCGAAGCCGCGGGTTAAAGCTAGTAGATTATAAAGTAGCCACCTTCTTCGCGTAACGTGTGATAAGTTGCGAGATAGATGGCGGGCCCCGATAGGATTAATGGAAGTGGCGGAGTCATGTCGGTTTTATAAATCATCTTGATTGAAGCGCTCACCGCGTAATGCTCGACTCGGCTTCAGACTGTTCACCCACGTGAGGGCCGGAAACATTATGTAGAGGGGTAGAAACGTTTTTCTTTACTAATAAAACATATTGAGAGAATGTAGTATATGGGCAAGTACTAAATTGAACTAGAACAGGGCCGGTTTAACCCACAGAATCCTTAATTCTGCGGGTCAGCTCTTTGGTTAGGTGGTGGTAAGGCATGCCCTTCCGGCTTCCGCTTTTCCAACTATAATGTGGGTGTCTAAATCAAGAGTGAATAGGTGAATAGGTGAAAGATGCCTAATCTTCTAGGCAAGCGCGCACCATCAGCGTTGAACTTCTAACGGACTTTACAAAAGGAGTTTATCAATTAGACACATATGTGTGTAATATTATTGGAACTAAAAAATATTGAAATAATATGATAATCTATTAGAGCATCCGAACAAATATATACAATTTTATAGGTGTGTGTGTATGTTTATTTACGCATTTCTCGGAAACTATTAAGCGAATTGTGATAATTCTTTTTTTATTTGCTTACATTTACTTCAACCAGAACTTCAACCCAGGGAACAGTTAAGATCATATTGTCTGTAGTAAAGATTATCAAAATTGGTTCAGTAGTTTTCAAAACATGGACGCTTTTCCCTTTTCAGTTTTTCTTTATTTCGGTATATTAAAGTCGGTATAATTTTTCTTAAATTACAGCTCGTTTAATAGATAAGAAAGACCTTTCACGTATGTGTAAACAAAGACGTCATGCCTTTTACTACTGGTTCATTAAAAAACCTTGGCTTTCATTAAAATGGGATAGCGAAATGTCAATTGAATATCTTCACGGCGTGACAGCCGGGGCAATAACCATCCGCGCGACCCGACACAGCGAACACTAACACCCTTAATCCGAAGATAATAAGGATTATAATCAAACGACACGGGTTATTATAAACGGCTTTGTACAAGAACTCTGCGCCTGCGCACGCGACCTGTAATTACACATACGGCCACCATAAATCATACAACTTCCGGAATTCCGGTTTGAGTTGTAGCTTGGAAAAAGGTAATATAAGAATTTTTTGTAAATAGAAATTAAAAAGTTTACAGTGTACAAAATAAACTTGTAAATCTTAAGATGTTATTTACATAAATCCCAAATCTTTTCTCTAATGCATCAGTAGCCCTTTACAATAAGTTGATTGATTGATAATAGCAAACCGCCACAGATTCCACAGTTGTATTTCTAAATTCTCAGATATGAAAAAAAGGGCAGAACAGTCCAATCTACTCGAAATATTCTCGACAGAAAAGATTGCGGAAAAGCTGCAACAATCATTTCTTCAGTCTCAATTGTGGTGATTGACTGAAATTACGGAAGCGTTGGCCGTGGCTAGTTACCACCCTATCGTCAAAGACGTGCCGCCAAGCGATTAGGGGTATGGGTTGAATGTACACTGGAACTGAAAGGAGTATGGTCCTTCCAAGTTAGTCCGTTACCATTTTAGACTGCATCGTCACTTACCATCAGGTGAGATCGCAGTCAAGGACTATCTTGTCCTCGAATAAAAAAATAAATAAAAAAAAAGATCGGTTGATCAAAGGTGATTGCAATCTTCATTGCAACAATTTAATTTTTTATCACAATCCCATAACGGACGTTAAACCGCTCCTTACGAATGACGTGTGTGACGATTTTCACATTTGCACAGGCTAAGAATACGGACAAGTCCGGAGAAATAACGAAAGATGGGAACCTTACACGCTTTGTTGGATAACGCCAAGATATACGGGTAGTTACACGAAGCTGTTAATTGTTTTTGTGATATAATAATAATAACAACACTGCGAGATTTTTGCAACTAAGTAAACTTTCCACAGTTCATAACTTTATTTTAAAGAAGTTCGGTTTTTTTTACGATTTTAATAAGACATTAAAATTGTGCAAGCAATGTATAACATAATATAAATTATGTAATAGTTAAGTATTGTAATTCCGGCGCAAAATACTGAAAGAAATCTTTTTAATTAATTATTTTATACTAAATGATACCCGCGACTTCGTACGCGTGGATTAAGGTTTCTTAATTCCAGCAGGGTAAAAAGTAGCCTATATGCTATTCTATATACTATAATAATCTATCTCTGTGCCAAATTTCAGTCAAGTCGGTTCAGTCGTTGCGACATGATTAAGTAACAAACATACAAACTTTTGCATTTATAATATAAATAGGATAATATTTAGTTGGGATGCAGTTCTCTACAGTTCTATCGGTGTGCAGTTTATCTGCCTCGACCCTTAAAGGCTGATATTTTAGAGCCAAAACAGATGGACTTCATTATGTCTTTAAGCCAACTGCAAAATTCAAGAAATCAATGATCAAATCTATATATATATAAAATTCAAAGTCCTGACTGACTGACTGAGATATCAACGCACAGCCTAAACTACTGAAGTTAGAAACTTGAAATTTTTACAGTTGGTTCCTTTTATGACGTAGGCGCACACTAAGGAAGGATTTTTGAAAATTCAACCCCTAAGGGGGTAAAATAGGGGTTTGAATTATCGAACTTAACGTGAGCAAAGCCGCGAGCAAAAGCTAGTCAGAAATATAAAAATAGTGCGCGTACATAGCTCATCGAGCTAACGTGGCATATAAGTAATTCGGAGAACTCGTGGTCGTTAAGGTCCTAAGATGCTAGAGTGCATAAAGCGCAGTATTGACCCCAGGTGTAGGCGGACCGACGACATCAGATGTGGCACAGAGAGCATCTGGATACAGGCAACGCAAGGCCGAGACATGTGAAAATATCTATGCAAGAGACTTATGTTCAGCTGAGGACATAATATATCGAGAAAGATGAATAAGAGCTCGGATGCAATTCTATTGCAGTTCACATAATGATAATAAGATCGTCGTATTCGTCTTGCCTTCGAAAGCGACCGGTCGCGAGCATGACTCAACATTTATATCTATTTTGATCATAAGCCGTCGACTACAGACTTACAAGTAGTTTTAATATATTTTGTTAAAAAGGCCGACATTATTTTTAGCAAGGAACATTTTCCTCTGTAATATTTTTATGATCTTCAATAATGGTACCTAAATTGGATTTTCAGATTGGATTGCATAGATCAGTCAGTCACCTTTTCCTTTTATATATTGAGAGAAATGATTGAGAGTATAAAGTACAAATTACCGAAATTGTGCGTGCTGTCAAGGGATTTCGCGTTCCGGCACGATGGCGTTTAGAAACCGATTAGGGATGTATGGCTTGAATGTACACTGCCATACCCCTTCCAAGTTAGTCTCCTACCTTAAACCGCATCATCACTTACCATCAGATGAGATCACAGTCAAGGACTATCTTGTCAACGAATAAAAAAAACTATAGTTTATTGTATGTTTGGTTACAGTGCGAAGCTACGACCAGCACGACAAATGCGGGCTCGTGTGGATACCGCGCGTGGTCGCGTACCGATGTCGCACGTGCGGCATATCCCCGTGCATGTCGATATGCCGCGAGTGCTTCCACCGCGGCGACCACTCCACGCACGACTTCAACATGTTCCTGTCGCAAGCGGGCGGCGCCTGCGACTGTGGCGACAACTCTGTCATGCGGGAGGATGGGTGAGTTATCGGTTTACATGTCTTCCTACTACTTCCCCGTATCCCGCCCGGGTAATGAGGCCAAGGTCGATGCCCGTACCCCCTCAGGCCTCACGGCAGAGACGACCAGCACAGCCTACTACTTACCTAACCTAATTCTTGAGGCCCCTAAACAACTACCGAGTGTTATCAGAGTTGCACTTTGTAGGGCATTTTTTGAGCATCCTGTGTTTGGATGTTTCTATTCCTCCTGCCTCGTATTTTAATCGGCGTCCTCCTTAGTCGAAGTCCTGGCAGAAACAGTGGGATTCAGCCCTCTAGAAGCGAAATATTGACAGTCGTGTCAATTGATAAAATAAATGATCTCCGAAAATCCCTCTTATGTACCACTATTCGTCCAGCGTTTTTACAACGTCAAACATTGCTTCAAACTGTCTTCAAAAGGCAATGTCAGTAACAAAACACCCAAGCCAGACAGAAAAGAGACTTGTAAATGTAGAGTAATAAGGTCTGCTGAAATATGACCTACGCCAAGAGATATAAATCGCGTTTTGCATATCAATGGGCACCATCGGCGCGGCGCGGGCGGCGGAACAGCGCGGGGGCGCGTGACGTCATTCATCTGACGTCACCGAGTGCGTCGCAACGCTCTGCCTACGCCTTAGCTACTAAATATAGAAGGGACTAATTACTATGGGCCTTACCACTGTGTCACCGATTCTTATTCATAATAATGCGAAGATGCCCGTGACTTTGCCAATTCGCAATTCTTTGAGGGAGGGATCAGTTACAACCATTAGTCGATTATGCAATCAGCTGTCAACACTTCATAGTTCTAGAGGATCATTTATCTATACTATAGAGTTCCGTATCTCACACTATCGTCGCATCGTTACGTAAATGCTGTTTCTAGACTACGTAGATACGTAGCACGAACAATACAAACACCCTTAACCTTGACTTTGAAGATTGCAACTTGACGATATTACGCTGAGTGGAGTGACGATAGAGACTCATCTTTCTCTCTCTGATTATACATATTGTCAACCCATCGCCGAACCAATACTGCGCATAGGTCTCCTCTCAGAATGAAAAGGGCTTAGGCCAAAGGTCATGCTGGCAAATTGTGGATTGGCAGACTTCACACATCTTTGACGACCTCTCTCTGGCGCAGTGGCGAGCGCTGTGTTCTTATAACTGGGAGGTCTCGGGTCCGATTCCCGGCTGGGGCAATTTGGGAATTTATAATTTCTGAATTGTCAGGTCTGGTGGGAGGCTTTGGCCGTGGTTGGTTATCACCCTGCTGTCAAAGACGTGCCGCCAAGCGATTTAGCTTTCCGGCACGATGACGTGTGGAAACCTATTAGGGGTATGGGTTGAATGTACACTGCCATGCCCCTTCCAAGTTAACCCGCTACCATCTTAGACTGCATCGTCACTTACCATCAGGTGAGATCGCAGTCAAGGGCTATCTTGTCATCGAATAAAAACCCTTTGAGATGGACTACTCTCAGGCATGCAGTTTTGCTCACGGTGTTTACTGTTTACCTAAAGGTTTACCTTTACTTAAAAAGCAAGTGATATTTAACTGCCCGAAACTCACATTAACTCCGAAAAGTTAGAGGGCTAGAATTCGAATCTGGACCACCGATGAGAAGGCCAAAGTATTGACCACTAAACTATCACTGCTATTTATCAATATCTCTATATTCTATATCTAGTATAGTAGATTGTCGACAAACGACACCCTTGACTTTGACTCTGAAGTATTCCTCGACGATGAAACGCGAAGACAAGACACTTATTACGGTCGATTACATCGTCAGCTGATGTCACTATAGTTCTCGACTCTAGAATGTAGAGTCATTTATCAATACAGGCCACGCTGTTGTCGCATCGTTACGTAAAGGCCGCCGTACACGCATCATAATATAAACCCGAAAATTACAACACCCACATCCTTTAACTTGCCTTTTTAAGCTTTAATCCTGAACCGTTTTCTACAAATTGGCACAGAAATAGTTTAATTAATCACGTCAGACATAGGATACTATTTATTCGCTGTATTTATTTACTTATTTAGCATTAATATTGTAATATTATGTTATGAAAAGAACAACTGCTGAGTTTCTTGCTGGTGAGATTCATGACGTGTCATAAGAACTACAAGTTGGCCTACATAAAATAAATAAATTTGAATTTAGCTTGGTGCTTACAGCGCCAAAACGGCGTCAATCAAGTAGGCCCAAAAAAGAAATCACAGCAGCAAGTCCAGTGTCAATCATAGATTAAACATAGAAGTCAGTGTATTGCCTTGCTTGTGACGATAATTAACGATAGTTGGTGTTGTTTTCAGTTTCTGCAGTAACCACGGCAACCGGTTCCCGCGGCCGGGCACGGCGCCCGCGGAGCTGATGTGCGTCGCGGAGGCCATGATGCCGCGCCTCATACTGCGCCTGTTGCAGCACTTCAGAGAGAACAGGTACCTTACGAGTCTTCATCATGTCTTCCTCCATATACCGGCCACATGGAGACGCATGGCTAGATGCAAAAGCGAATATCAACGATCAACAAATAAAATATAAAAATAACCCGTCAATTTCGGTTGATACTCCTAGCTTTTACTCATAACTGATGGTGAAGAAAAAAAAGATACCAGCCGAATTGATAACCTCCTCCTTTTTGGAAGTCGGTTAAAAATAGTGTGTGTCACTCGGGGCCAAAATATTTTGTTCTCGGGCGGCGTATATTGAATTCCTCACTGCGCTCAGGATTCCACTTTAGAATCCTTCACTTCGCTCTGAATTCAAAATAACGCCCTAAAAATTTCTTTGGCCCCATATAACACAAATAGCTATTTAGGATAAATGCAACATTACTTGCTTGTAGAGCATTGTCTCATCGCGTATTTAATTTTGTTTCCAGCACGGGCGTATCAAACTCGGAGAGCTACAGGACGGCCGTGCAGGAGTGCGAGGGCTACGTGCAGATGCTGATGGAGTTCAACAACATGGGCGACCTCATGCGCTCCGCGATGACCAAGGCGCTCATCAACCCGCAGGTAACACGCCTGAGTTCGGTTGCATTAGTGCAGAACAGTAACACGCCTGTGTCCACTGTCGTTACTGCAGAATGTTAATAAGCTTCTATTCTGTCTCATTACTGCAGAATGGTAACACGCCTGTGTTCAGTGTCATTACTGCAGAACAGTAGCCTGTGTCCACTGTCGTTACTACAGAATGATAACAAGCTTGTGTTCCGTCTCATTACTGCAGAATGGTAAAACGCCTGTGTTCAGTCTCATTACTGCAGAACAGTAACACGCCTGTGTCCACTGTCGTTACTGCAGAATGATAACAAGCTTGTGTTCCGTCTCATTACTGCAGAATTGTAACACGCCTGTGTTCAGTCTCATTACTGCAGAACAGTAACACGCCTGTGTCCACTGTCGTTACTGCAGAATGATAACAAGCTTGTGTTCCGTCTCATTACTGCAGAATTGTAACACGCCTGTGTTCAGTCTCATTACTGCAGAACAGTAACACGCCTGTGTCCACTGTCGTTACTGCAGAATGATAACAAGCTTGTGTTCCGTCTCATTACTGCAGAATTGTAACACGCCTGTGTTCAGTCTCATTACTGCAGAACAGTAACACGCCTGTGTCCACTGTCGTTACTGCAGAATGATAACAAGCTTGTGTTCCGTCTCATTACTGCAGAATTGTAACACGCCTGTGTTCAGTCTCATTACTGCAGAACAGTAACACGCCTGTGTCCACTGTCGTTACTGCAGAACGGTAACGTGCCTGTGTTCCGTCTTATTACTGCAGAATGGTAACATGTCTGTGTTCAGTCTCATTACTGCAGAACTACAATTTTGAATTCTCAGGTGACCGCAATCAGATTTTTGTTTTTGTTTTTCAATTATTTATTTGCATATATAAATTGATGACCAGAGCCACAAATGTTGTTTTGCAGATGTACCACAACCTGGTGTCGCCTCCACACCCCGACACGGAGTACGGGCGCTACATGTCCGTGTCGCACAAGGTGTACGAGCTGGCGATAGACTCCTTCCCCGCGCCAGACCCACCCGAGGAGTGAGTAGGATTTTTTAACCGACTTCAAAAGAGGAAGAGGTTCCACTACAGTTGTGGTATCCCACAAAATTGGCATTTTAGGTTTTGTGCACTATATCATTTGTTTTTATCTATTTTATGAGCTCGTTTAAAAAAAAATTAAAAACAGCATTTCTTAACATACTCTCAAGACGTATAAAGTTGTATCGTTATTAAAACGACGGCCTAAACCATTGTATTGACCTTCACAACAATTAACGCGTCACGTAAGCGTTTTGGGGATACAACAACTTACGTAGCAGGTGTCGGTATATTCTCTGATTTCTCTAGTTAAACTGAGAATCAAAAAGCAAATTTAAAAGATTTCTATTTTCCTCCCCAGGTACCGCCATTTCCCAGCGCTAGCGCCTCGGTTAAAGCACAATACACTACTAGAAGAGTTCATATTCTGGACGTTCAAATATGAGTTCCCACAGAATGTTGTGTGCTTCCTGCTCAACATGCTTCCCGACCAGGATTATAAGGTAAAGTCCTCTTAAAGCTTTTTGAATGCTCTGATAAATAAAAGCATACTTCAGGTATTGTTCTTTCAATTTACGTGGCACTTTACGTGGTGGTATTTATGAGGGCACGTGGCTCATGTGTGTCGTATCTGTAATGTGAGCAAGAACTTGCTCGCGCCACCTAGCTCCTGACACGCATGCACACTTACGCATTGTGCATGTACACGACGTAACCACAAGTAAAGCGCCCGTAACTTCGTGAGATAAACGTACTATATCAGCAGGATGTTGCCCCCCATACATACATTTTACTGTAGCAGGGTAAAAATGGATATATGTACTGGTCATTGATTTCAAAAATCCTCTTTTCCAGGAGCACCTAACAAGAACGTTTGTGATGCACTACGCCCGAATACCTCTAGTCCTAGAAAACTCAGCAGACCCAGACACACTGTCCAACAGAGTTGTCCACATGTCTGTCCAACTGTTCTCCAACGAGGCGTTGGCACTGAGATGTGTGCAGCAGCTGCACTTACTACACGTAATGGTGCTATCTCTACGGCTCATGATGGGCAAGATACTGGTTCAAAACACGCTGCACGATCCGGATAAGAACTTCCACTATGTGATCGACTGTACGAAGAGGGTTATGAAGGAGCATTGCTACTGGCCGCTGGTGTCTGACTTCAACAACGTGTTGTCGCATAAGAGTGTTGCGTTGTTGTTTTTGCAAGACGACGCTTTGGTCAACATGTGGTTCGAGTTTCTTTCCATGTTGCAAGGTTAGTGTTGTTTTAATTAATTCAAATTCAAAATTTATTTATTTCATGTAGGTTAACTTGTAGCTCTTATCACGTCATAAATCTACCACCGGTTCGGAATGCAGATTCTGCTGAGAAGAGCCGGTAAGAAACTTTTCGTTGCTCTTTTCAAAATATTTTTTTTTTTTACAATAGGTAACAAAGCTATGCTATATATACAGTGCTTCCACAATAAAGCTTCAAAAATGCATACGTAGGTTCACACAATCCAACGCATGTCAAGACGGGCAGTCAAAGCAGACCCATTCCCCTTGGTGGCACCCGTTAACGAGCATGACGCATGATTCAGCCATTGCTTCGCTTATATCTTTCTAACAACTCAACCCATCGCCACTTTTCTACTGGGCGCGGGTGTCTTCTCTGAATTGAAGCTGAAATTTTGTATACACGTTTAGTTTTGATGACAATGCATGGTTAGCTATATGACGTCATTCTAAATCCAACATGGCGGAACTCCCAAGATGGCGTATTTTGGACTTATGTTTGAAGCTGGTGTGTTGTCGGCCAGGCATGAACGTGAACGTGCGCGAGACGGGCGGGCACATCGAGTTCGAGCCGTCGTCGTACTACGCGGCGTTCTCGTGCGAGCTGGAGGCGGCCGCGTACCCCATGTGGAGCGTGCTGGCGCACCTGTCCGAGCCCGCGCACGCGCCGCTCGCGCGCCGCCTCGTGGCCGCCGCGCTGCGTTTCCTGCAGGACTGGCTCGACGCCGTCAACTTCACCGCGCCCAGGCTGCATCGGGTAACTATCGAGTACCTACGCGGCCAATCCGCGCACAATACGTCCCGATACATGCGTCCCGCCCCGTACATTGTCCGCCCGTGTGTGTTTTTTTAATTCGATGACAAGATAGCCCTTGACTGCGATCTCATCTGATGGTAAATGGCAATGCAGTCTAACATGGTAGCGGGCTAACTCGGAAGGGGTATAGTAGTGCTATACCCCTTCCAAGTTAGCCCGCTACCATCTTAGACTGCATCGTCACTTACCATCAGGTGAGATCGCAGTCAAGGGCTATCTTGTCATAGAATAAAAAAAAAAAAAAGTAGTGTAAATTCAACCCATACCCCTAATCCGTTTCTACACGCCATCGTGCCGGAACGCTAAATCGCTTGGCGGCACGTCTTTGACGGTAGGGTGGTAACTAGCCACGGCCGATGCCTCCCACCAGACCAGACCAGAGACAATTTTAGAAATTATAAATTCCTAAATTGCCCCTAAAATTGGGAATCGAAACCGAGACCACCCAGTTATAACACCACATCGCTCACCACTGCGCCAGGGAGGTCGTCATAATGTGCATCGAGTTGACACATGCGTCCCGCCCCGCACATTGTCCGCCCGCGTGTACGTGCCGCTATAGCGTCGTTGTCGCCCGCAGACGGAGATGATGCACGCGTCGTTCCACTTCCCGCTGCACCGCTACCTGTCGGCGTTCCTGTGCGCCGCCGTGCGCTGCATGGGCGTGCGCGCCGCCGACGTGCTGCCGCCGCCCGACCTGCTGGCGCTGCTCGCCGCGCACCCGCTGCGCGTGCAGGTCAGTGCTCACCTATACTAGCATGCGTTCGTCCACAGCTGGACATTATCCTTTTCGAAAGCATCCTAAACGATTGTTGCATAGTCAAAATAAAAAAAACTTACACTCAAAGTAATGGATGAGCTAAAAAGCTTCTTGTATCGTTTCTTGGTGGAATCGACTCGCGCTGAAGGCAAACCGAGAGCATACCTTAACTTCGCTAACTATTAAACACGATACGCGCGATTACGAGCGCGCAGGCGGTAAGCTTGACACCAAGCAACTACCAAAAGACTGAGTCTTGTTCCTTGTTCATTAGAACACGTAATTAGTTAATTCTGACTGTCAACGACAAGAACAACATTCGGCCGATCGATAACCCGACAAAACTCGAACAAAATACTGAGAACAGGTCTGTCCTATTTTAACTTCTTGATTCTATCTTTCGAATGGAATAATTTAAATATTTCTATTTTTATTCAGCCGAAACGCGAGGGGTTGAAATTTCAAAGTGGGATCACTAGGTACATCAAAATATGACGGCTTGATTTGAACATTCTCAAAATTGATATCTCGAAGTGGGACCAATAGAGAATATGTATCTGGTATGTGTGTACGTCAACTAACATGTTTTCAAAACCCATAAATCGACCTAACTGAATAGTAGCTGTTTTAATCAATATTTTTTGCTTTGTTTTAATAATATTATCGCCTACCGTTGCCATGGTAACGGTTCAAGGCTACGCGCAATTTCGGATATACCTATTACAACACTATCCCGATGGGAGTGACTTCTTGACACTTTATTTTCTTGGTCATACATTGATTTGGGGAAAATAAAACAGCACTCACGCTTAAACCTTAAAATTTATTTGTCAAAATTACGCTACATTAGAAATGAGTATACTTATTTTATCGTTATCAATTAAATTATCATTAGTCTATAGTTAGTTAAGAATTACTGACGGGCAACACGATCTCCTTGTCTTCTTTTTCTTCTACGTCGAAAGGCGGCGGCGTCTCCGCTTGCACGTGTCGCGAGTAGTCGTATGTGAACAGCTTGGCCGCTATGAAGCCGCCGGAGCCGCGCGTCCCTCGGTGGATGATGCCCGCCCCACTTATAAGGGCTGCACCTGGAATAATAACATAAACCCTTTATTAATTACTAGTTTTAGTTTTTTAATTCCAGCGGGAAGTCTCTTATCTTCCGAAATAAAAAGTAGCCTATGTCCTGACTAATCTATCTCTGTGCCAAATTTCGGCCAAATCCGCCGGTTCAGTCGTTGGTCAAAAGTAGCCTATGGGTTATTCCAGAATATAATCTATCTGTGTGCTAAATAGATAGTTCAGTCGTTGCGGCGTAAAAAACAAACATCCATCCATCCATCCATCCATCCATTAATATATCCAAATTTTTGCGTTTAATATACACTAGTAGATGTCCGCGACTTCGCTCGCGTGGATTTAGTTTTTAAAAATCTCTCGCAATTTCTTTGATTTTCCGGGATAAAAAGTAGCTTATGTCACTCTCCTGGTCCTCAACTATACCCATGCAAAAAATAACGTCGATCCGTTGCTTTGTTGCGACGCGATTGAAAGACAAACCAACAAACAATCACACTTTCGCAATTATAATACAAAGATATTGATGTTTTCTGGTACCTACTAAATAAATAAATTTTTCGATACCTTTAATCGGCTCAAGTGGCTGAATGTCAACGAAAGGCACGGTGCTCTGCGCCGCGTCGGCGTCAAAGTCGGTGTTGGTGAACTCCAGGTACTGGTCGTGCTTGGAGTCCACCGGCAGCGGCGTGGCGCTGCGCGTTGGCACGTCCGGCCTGAACAGCTCTAGCCGCGACCTGCAAAATTACAATTCCTTATCAGCCAAGCTGAAGTTGACTAATATCCTCCTATCTCCTCCAAAAAAAAAAAAAAAGCGGAAAGCTTATGCTAGGAATGGGTACGACAATAGTGTAAGGGTGAGTTTCGAAGAGCTGATTCTGCTGAGAAGAGCCGGCAAGAAACTCGGCAGTTGTTCTTTTCAAAACAAGTGTAACAAAATGCAGCTTGTTTATCTTTGGATGCAGATGCAATGGCGATTCCTTCTAAGCAGCTTTGTCATTAAGGCATTCACTGTCACTTCAGTCGCTGCTGTTGCAATTGAGTAACATCCATCCATCCATACATCCAAGCTTTTGCATTTATAATATTAGGATGAAATAAAGTCCAAAATATGCGGCTTTATAAGTAAGAGCTTGTACAAATAAACGATTTCGTAAAGCTTACCGTGGAACATCTGCACCTTCTGTGTTGTCGTTGCTGATCCATTCACTTCTGGCGGGCGACAGCCTTCCAGTCGTGTAATTGAAAGGTGTTGAACGAATCTCGAAGTGCAAATGGGCGCCAATCATTCGGAATCTAAAAATAGAATAAAAATATTCTATCAAACTTCACTAGAGAAGTAGTTTATAAAATTATTATTAGTTTAAAAACTCCACATTCAATACAGTTTGAAACTCTTTAACGCTAGTTGTAGAAATTAATTATAAATATATTTTTTTTAAAGAAAATAGTTTAAAGTCTGACATAAATATTGAAATAGAGAGCAATCTCACCTGACGCCCGTTAAAATGTATCCCTTCGGCGAGTCCAATTCATCCAAATCAATAGCCCTTTTCTCGTAAGATAACGTGTGGTAGTCGACGCCATCCCTTATTCCATGATCGTAGATATCGAACTTTTGTAGCGGTACCCAGCTTCCTGGAGTTACTGACCCTCTCTCACCCAAGGTTCCTTCGCTTATCTGGAGATGGAAGACCCTACCGTGCTTTACTAGTCGTAAACCTGTGACTACCCTGAAAGCAGAAATATAGGTTTTAATAAAAGCATTGATAGATGATCGGTTATTACCAATATGGACACCCGCACGCCCCATGCCATTAGGTTAGAACGAGAAGCGGCGATTTTACATATATCCGAAAGAGAAAGCTAATTACAAACGCGCGGATAAATAAAGAAGTTCTGCAGTTATGGTCAACGCTGTTCAACGTCGTACCGCACGCTCATCATTCAGCTCGTCATTCAAATATGGTTTTTAAGTCGTTTAATGACGATTTATTTATCAGTGACTAGAAGATCGCTCGATTTTCACAAATAAATCAATATAACGGTGCGCATACATCGTTCCGGCTTGTAGTTCCCATAATCACGTCTTCAAGCCAAGAAACACATAATATTATACTACTACAAATGTCTACGATGTGTTAGTTTCCGAAAGCCGAAGAACCCCTTGTTTGGCGTTCATTGCGCTGATGTTTAGGCACCGCTAAGAAGTTAAGAATCCATTTTGAATGACGAGCAAAAATTGCGAGTGATCGGAACGCGGATAGAATCAGTGACGACCATAAATCCCACAAGCTTATAACTTCTAGAACTCTAGAGTTGTCTATGTGCGGCCAACAGATGGTGGTATCCCGTAGTCAGGTAAATTACTTGTTGTTGTCAAAATCAGCGTTCGCTTCTCGCAAGCTGAAAGTGCGTTCAGATGACGCGATATCGTCTTCGCAAAGACACATGCAGTATGAGCAGTGGAGGAGGTTCCACTTCCACCAGGAGTCCACCTTGGGAGGAAAAAATTAATTTTTCAATTAAAAAAAGATATAGTCTAGGCCCAAGTCCTTGTACAAAACTATAAATGTATTGAAAGTTTCGTTGAATAAAATTTTTAATATTTTACCCTAGATGACGGTTATCCATTGATCTTTTGTGAGGAAAAAACGATTCAGAAATGTAGAAACATTGCTGTTACAAGTAATTTTAATTACCACCCTCCTATTTTAGGCGAGGAGGCATATTTTGAACTGATGATTAGAAAAAATCTATGGTTAAGAGGTCCCTTAATGTAAAGGGTGCGGGTGTCCCAATTTTCAAGGGACTAACTTGTTGTTCTTAACGTCTGAAGTGGCGTCCCAGAGGCTGAAATAGCGGTGGGAGTTGGGACCAGGTTCGTCGCAGAGGCACATGCAATAGGAACAGTGCCAGAACAACCAACGCCACCAGGAGTCAACCTGGAGAGAGCATACTTACAGAAATTAGTGCTAGTACCACCCTACCAGAAAATAATCTGGGTTAAATGAAAATTGCCAAACGATCCCGTTCTATTTTAGCTCGGTTACATCTAAGACTGCATCATCATTTACCATAAGATGAAATCATAGTTAAGTCGTGAACTTAAAAAAATATCGGATTTTTGGAAGCTCAATATTATAAAGTAAAATCGTAATTACTCGCAAACAACATTATTCTTAAGTTTCTATACCTATAATTCCGTAGTAACTCATGAAGTAAATCTTGTTATCATAATTGCTTCACTGTTTATCTCACATAAGGTCGTCTAATACGGTCAGTAGATCAGTCAAAACAACTGCGCTCAAATCATAACTTCAGTCTATTTGTTACAATATGAATTTTATGAATTTGTCAGATTTTTTATTGATTGAAATAAACTAGTTATTATTGCTACTTACATTTGAAATAAGTAAGACGTAGATTATTGTTACTGTTTTAAATTAAGATTAACGGTAATATCACAGATTAACGTTAACTTAACAAGACTATTGGTTAATAGATTTATAATTTTTGTTTACCTTGGTTGTACCTCGCGGACAGCTGCCGACTTTCCCCAGAGTCCTGCCATTTTCATACTCGATCCATTCGTACCTTCGATTGCTATTTGCCCCCTGTAATTATAATGCGTTAGACTTGAGAATTTCATTACGCTAAACTTGTTCGCTTATCACGCACTGTAAACCTGTTCTATGTTTACTTATTTTTAATTGACTTGCGTATCAATGTCTATACCAGTCATATACTCGTATATGTTAATTTCCTCTGCTATATAGTCTGTTCTTTTAAATGAGGTATTTCATGTAGGCCGACTTATGACTTACGACGTGTCAAGGCTCTAAAACCGGTTTGGAAAGCAGAAAACTCATCAGAAAAATATCAACACACTCTAAAAAGATTAAGATTTTAAAATCAAATTGAATGAGTCTTAAAACTTTGATATTGGTTACTAGAGTAGCAGGAGCAGTTTATGTATTTTGCACCAATTTTCACTGAGGTTACCAGCAAAGGATATCTTACAGGAGATCAGGTGTACTAAGGAGTTATCACCTAAAAAGCCATAGTCGAGGGATATCTTTCAGGAGTGTTTTGTAAAGGTTTAAAGAGTCCTTACCGCTCGACAGACCCACATATCCGAGTCGATGTAGTTGCAGTCAATAATTCTGCCCTTGCAAATCGTTTGTTGTGCGCAGAACTGTTCTTTGAAGCAACCGTGGTTTTCAGCCAGCGTGTAGGCCGCGCAATTCTCCCTGCAAGTGTTGTCCGCGTTCATGTCGACCTCGTTCTCAATGTATCCTTGCAGTAAACGGGTCACTTCCTCGTAGGTTTCACCTGGAATTTATACAAAAAAAAATCTATTAATTTTATTTGTTGAAGTGAAACTTTTTTTCCGTCGTCGTCTGATCCGATTCATTCGCCACAGAGTAATTTTGAATTAATTTTTATATACGTAGACCTCCATGTCTTGACTCATCGTATCGTATTCCTCATTGCTGAGGTCAATACACGACCATTAATCACACAATGATATGTTTAGGTCGGCTCTCAAGATCCTTGCGAATGCAGTCGTTTTTCCAAGAAGCAAAGGGCTCTTTCAATAGCTTTACTGTAAAGGAAACTTTTTTTGCTAGGTGCAGCGTCAGAATCCCACATGATGTAATATTTCCCTGATCAAAGTATTACACCTAAACAAAAAGCTATACTTTGCAATCAGAAATCAGCTTAATCAACACCGATCCTGATTTAGTTTGCCAATGTGCTAGGAAGTTTGGTAGTACTCCTAGTATGAACTATGTTTATAAGTTTATACTTTACCTAGCTTATGTTGTGGGGGGTCGCATCGATACAAATCTCTCCTTGCCATAGCTAGCGCGGCTCTTGCAGCGGCTGCCGTGCGAGAAGTCCTCTCTCCATACCTTTGTCTTGTCAAACTGGCTTCTTGTGTAAAGTTGCCTGGAAAGACCATACGGCATACTTATTTGTGTATTCGTTGTATAATAGTACTAAGAAGTTTCCTATGTGATTGCATTCTTTCGACCTGTTCCAGTTGAAATATTGTGCGAGCAAGGTACAGAAATTTTGCTGCACACAAATAATTTATCAACGCTTATGGGACCCTCTGGCTCATCTACGAATTTCCTCATTTCTGATTCGATCAAGTTGATAAAATTGTGTATTTGCAAGAGTTCGTCACAAAACTAATGACAACAATTATTGTCGTAATTGACCACAATGTTTTTAATACATTATTTATAGAATTAACTGATAGTTATATTTTTCAAGATTACAAATACAGCGTAGTTTTAATCATCTGCTTGTTCTGAACAACAAAAGTTCTATGTCCATTTACAGAGTTAAGTTTTTTATTTCAAGTTTGTACAATAACAACTTTATCCGTAGTTAATATTGCTATGAATTGTAGTTGTTCATTGTTGTGTCAGTTTTTGTCCTGTTTATTTTAGTTATTAGCAATTTCTAAAGGATACGAAAACTACTCGTAATTGGTGCATCCGTTTCTATTTATCAGCTTATCAGCTATTATTGTATGACTTAGTTTAGATGAAGTTACGATTAGTTAATCATTTAAAAGAAACTTATGATGCACTTTCAATATGTCTTAAAGAATGTTACTTGATTTTTAAGTTTTTACAACTTTCAGGCTTTCCGAGAACAGGAATAATCTAATATATAAAAATGAATCGCTTAATGTGTTGGTAAGCGCATCACGCGTGAACGGCTGGACCGATTTCGCTAATTCTTTTTTTATTGTGTTTGTTATTGTTAGGAGAAGGTTCTTATGAAAGAAAAAATTAAGAAAATTGCGCGGACAATTAGAAAATTTAAGAAATATTAACCACCATATTAAATTATTTCTAATGTAACCGCTTTTACAATTCAAACTTTTTTGATGTAACCTTATGGCGTTTGACATAACATTGACAGAATGCGTGCTGCCAATTTCGTCAAAGAGGATGTAAAAAAACCGTAGACAGAGAAGGCAATAGACCAAGGTACTGTGTAACCGCGACTGAAATAGAGATAACATGACGTAACGATGACGTCACATGACAAGTTCGAGTTTAATGTTGCCACAATAACTGCACTCCCCTAGTACCCCAAATTAGATGGAAAATTCTTCCCAGGATTTTTAAATAAAACGACAAAACAGATGCTGAACTGTTTTATTTTTTAAATAACATACCTACACATATAAGGTTGTCTGGGAGAGACATACCTATTAGGGTAAGCTTCTATTTTTTACATATATCTTAATATTGTGTGCAATAAAGAATTTATTATTCTTTATTGCACACAATATTAACTTCAACCACCACTTAAAAGTATAAAATAATTTTAGTTTGTACACGTAAGTCGGTTTTTTAAAAATATTTTTTTTTATACTAAAGTTTTTTAATGTACTTTCATAGGACCAATTCACTAGATAATTATTTGCTCCTTAAAAAAAATATTGAAATGCCGAATAGAAATTTAGCATATGTGAGTCACTTTGAAAAAAGATGTATGTAACACAAAGGAAAATTTTTTTTCGTTACTAGTAAGAATGTTACACAAAATAATTTGTAATGAACAGTTAAAATTTTCCTTCGATCGAGTAATGCTATTGAATTAAAAGCAACAAAAATTGTATATTTAGTCATCAAAATCATCATTAATGAAATTAACAGTATATTCCTTTTTTCAGGCAGTCGTATAAAACTGCAACTCTTCATAGTTTAAGTTAATAATTATTTAAAAAAAACATTAAAAGTCTGCCTCTAGCTATTTAAAAATGGCTTTAAAAATTAAGAACTTTGTAAATAAAATAATTCTTAAGATCGCCAACAGTTCTCGACTGGTTGTTGGACATTCGAACGAAACTTCAGGATGATTCAGAACAGTAACCGACACTATCTAACTGAATACACTTTAATCATCGCCGACATATATTATATTCTAGTATCCATCATCTTTCTTTTCTTTTCTCATAATATTCATTTCTTCCATCACGACTTTATTTTGTTTCAACAAAAATTAAAAAAAAAATTGAAAAAGTAGCCAAAGTAACCCGCCGTTACGGTATGTCAGAGGACATTACTAAAAAAAACCTATCTCCGTGCCAAATTTCAGCCATATCGGTTTAGTGTGGCGTATTGAGTAACAAACATCCATATGTTTGTTACTCAATCACGCCACACTAAACCGATATGGCTGAAATTTGGATGTATGTATGGATGGCCCTACATACATTCAAACTTTCACATTTATAATATAAGTAGGATAGGGAAAATCGGGACATTGTATAGGTACCTAAAGCTGGCAACACACATAGATACTAAATTTTCTTATTAACTGTCAGTTTGTTGGGCACAAAAGTGTGTCGACCTTGAAAAAAACTGGTTACACGATGAGGGACAAAAAATTGGGTAGCTGCGTCTCTGTTTATCACATTAATAACTTTATCTCTGCTCTCTTTTTAGTGTGAGTGAGAAAGAAATCGTCACTGACTCTATGTCTTCTCTCTCTACGAAAAAAACTTAAGACAGGACAACGTCTGTCGGGTCCGCTAGTTCGTAATATATTTCGAGTTCCAATTAATACGGTCCGAAACCAGTCTTTGTATATTATTATTGTAATAATCGGAAATGACGCTGTAACTGTAGATTACTATTAAACTGAAGGTTGCGGTTTTACCTAGATAGCTAAAGTTTGTCCGTTTATTGTTATTGCATTATTTGTATGTAAATAAACTATGTTTTGGGTTCGAAAGTCGAGTTGGGTTCTCCGCGATTGCTGAATCAAAGTTTAATGTGATAATATATTTATTTCTTTAATGATAAAACATACCCGGAAAGACACACAATTCGTCGTGCATTGCATAATACAGTTATTTTAATAATCAATTTTTGTCTTAATCACATTTTCTTCCTATAAAAGATTATTAATTTTAATCTAATTAACTTAAAGGAATTGAAGTTTAATGAATTACGTACCATTATGGTAACATTATGATAATTAACATTCGCAGCTGTATCAATAGCTCGTATTGCTTCACTGACAGTATTTTTTGCTACGTATTGGTTGAGTAATATTACGACACAATGCGGGTATGAATTTTATCTATTCTGTTTGACTTCGTAAAACTTTACAAAAACAATATTGACATAGTTATTAATAAAGACTGTTCCCTACTAACTAAAGGTATTGTGTTCGGTGATTGTCAAACATTAAATTTATTTTATATTATATATAGAGGATGATTAACTGTAAGTTTTAGGATTTACGAAACTCTTCAAGAAAGTGGAACCGCTCGCATGTTTCACTTGAAACTCTGCTGTGGGATTATTTAAATATGATTGTTTGATCAGTGGTGACGATTGCATCTCTGGTTGGCTGAATTTATGGCGCTCTTGCTGCATCCATGCATTTGAACCAATAACGAGAGAGTTCCAGCCAATCATAAGAGGTTGCGATCGCTACACTGATGCAATCAATTTTATACAATCTCACAGCTGATCTGCGATATAAATTCATGCCTCATAGTGTCTTAAAAACCAAAGACTCCCCTAAAGTAGAGTTCCCCTATCCCCATACGATCGGACGAACATGAACACGCCATAACATTAGCTGTTCCTGTTACCTTTGCCATATATCCTGAGCAGCATCCAGGAGAACTGCATCATCGCGTACCCCTTGATCTCGGTGAGCGATATCGTGTTGTACATGTCGTAGATGAGCTGGTGCGGCGACAACTGCAGCTCGCAGAGGTCTGGGTGCTCCTCCTGAAAACCGTATTTAATTTAGATTTAAAAAGAGTATCTTCTTTGTCAACCGATAAACGTCCACTGCTAGATATAAGTCTTTGCTCTCTTGCTTAGACTTCCACATTTAAGCCGCCTACTGGATGTAGGTATACTGATATCGCCACTCCACCTAGAGGGGGTTCTGTTAACACTACTTTCCGGTGCGAGATCGCTACTCCGGTGCCTTGGGACCCCAACAATCATCAGTTCTTCATACTATATGCCCCGCCCATTGCCTTTTCAGTATTATCATATTAAACGATGCTCGCGACTTCATACGTGTGGATTTCTTCTCCATTCCTAGCCAAATTGTTTTATTCTATGTAGGGTGAATGAGTAACAAACATCCATCCGTCCATTCATCCATCTCACAAACTATCGCATTTAAGATATTACTAGGATATGCCTATTTAGCTATATCAATGTAACAATTCGTACTATCTTCACAGACCAAATAATTCTTGCATCCGTGACTATCTTGTGGGCAGCTGAACGCAAAGCCGATTGCTGCAATGTCAATTGAATGATATTCTCCTACATACAGTCACGTAATTAGCAGACAGTCAAAAAGTATTGTTGTTTTTTAAACAAACACTTTTTTTAACTGCTTTTCTTTTCATTATGTTTTGTTATTCTATTAATAAATTATACTTTATGTGTATTGGCAGCGCATAGTTTTTAGTTCTGTCAGGTAATTTTTAAGTCTGATTTCAAAAGGTTTTTGGTTTTGTCAGTTACTTTTTAAGTCTGATTTCAAAATACTTATAGAAGTATAGAATTTAAAGCCTCAATAGCCCAACAGTTAAAGCTACGGACTGAAAAGCTGAAAGTACTCGTATGATAATGTGTGAACGTTTCTGCTTTGTCCCTGACTAGGAAGAGACCGTGTTATGTAAACATAACTTCATTTGTGTTTTCAATTTAATTGGCGTTTCAAAACATTCAAACTTGGGACTGTTGATAAAGATAAGGTTATAGACTCAAAGACATCAGTTTCTACCTTCTTACCTAGAGGTTTTATAATAGAGGAAATGTACCTTATCTGAAAGTATCAGATTTTTCACAATTAGATCCTATTTCTTGGGTTATTTGTTGATCTTTGACCACAATAACAATTTAATTTTATAGTAGAAAATAGGAGGTTTGCTAATTTAACCTAAAAAAGTGTAAGGTAGTTTAACTCTATTACAATAATTCAATCGAATAAAAATTTCCAACATATTCAATTATCAAAAACTAGCTTTGGCCGCGACTTCGTTTGCGTTAAAGGTTTTTAAAACTCCTTCCTTAGTTTTCCTGGGATAATAAAAAGTAAACATTCCTCAATAGCTCAACGGTTAAAGGTCGCAGGTTCGACCCCCATCCGTTGCACTATTGTCGTACCCACTCCTAGCATAAGCTTTTCGCTTAATTGGAGGGGAGAGGAGAATATAGGTCAAGTTCAGCTTGGCTAATATTCTTTTTAATAAAAAAAATTATAACATGATTACGTTATTGTGATTCATTTTTGTTCAACTACCAAATACGAATGTTCTCCGTCAAATATTAGCAATTATTATTATTAATCACGTCAAAAGGAAGTGCCGATTTCTTTTGCAAGTGGCCTGCTTTACTTGTAGTTGACTCAACTAAGAAGCATTTATTTGGCTTCGTAACGAGTCAGGAATGTTTTGCTTCATAAGATGGATTACTTATAAAGGCTGTAAGGTCGTGTCCGTGATACTCGTATATCACGTATTTACCGTTCAGCCGATGCAGCTTTATTGATACTTGCACTAGGCGATTTACGCGTGTATTTTTACGCGTTTTTATCCGACTACAACAAAGACAAATGGAAGGGTTATGATTTAAGTGACTCGTGCTCGTGAACAGGTGCCACCAACGGGAATGGGTCTGCTTTGTCTTCCCATGTTGACATGTGTTGGATTATATGTATTGCATTTTTGAAGCTTCACTGTGGAAGCACTGTATACTTAGCTTAGTTTGGTTACTTATTGTAAAATTATTTTATTTTTTGAAAAGAGCATCTGCTGAGTTTCTTGCCGGTTCTTCTCAGCAGAATCTGCATTCCGAATCGATGGTAGATTTATGACGTGTCGTAAGTGCTACAAGGTAGTCTACATGAAATAAATAAATTTTGAATTTGAATTTATGTATGTTCCACCGTGACGCATAGAATCTACTTTTTTTTTGCCGATTTTGATCAATGAGTCAATCGATTCTTTATTATAGTTCAGGAATAACACATATGCTACAAATGGAAAACAAGACAGTTCCCGCGGGAATCAAAAAACCTCAATCCACGCGAACGAAGTCGCGGGCATCTGCTAGTATTTTATTCAAACACAATCAATACGTAACGGACGGATGTTACGTCCAGTTCCAGTTTTTAAACTTTTATTCTAGAAGTAAGCTGTTACACTGCCTAAAAGATAAATTCAGCGGTTTCATTGCCTAAAAGATAAATTCAGCGGTTTCACTGCCTAAAAGATAAATTCAGCGGTTACACTGCCTAAAAGATAAATTCAGCGGTTAAGCCTTGAATATGTAGCAAACAGACGGACGTACTATCTCAGTTATCATTGCAATATTTACATGTTAGTATGTAACTGACGCAATGTTTACATTATAAAACGTTAGTATCACTAAAGCGACATTTGATATGTGATTGTTATTTATGAGAAAATTCAATGGAACTTAGGTACCTACTTATAGACGTAAATAAGAAACGGTTTAATGTAAAACAATTCTAGGTCATTATTACATGTTGGACGAGTGATGACTTGCAAAGTTGCAGTGACAAAAAATACTGAAAACCTGACAAATCGGTGTGTAATCTATGATTATATTGTAAACTATTTAGTTTATTTTTGTCAATTACTTGGGGATTTCTATACTGCCTACCTTTCTTTATCGATGAGTAAATTTTAGTTGGCTCTATACGTAATTTTCTTGAATTCATTATTGCGCTCAGAAATATATTGCTAAAGATTAAACTGAATTTCATGATAATACTGGGTCATTGACATTCATCCAAACATGGCCTTCTACAATAGGAAGGTAGGTATTTTGTACAATGTAGGTACAAGGCTTATGATTCTTATACCTGCCTAAGTAATCAAAGGCACAACGCTGCTTCGTTCCACCTTTGTTGCGATACTTTCCGATGTCCTTAACCGTTACTGAATGTAAAACGGACGTTTCTAATTCATAATGCTATACCGTGGTTAACTGTTGTATTCGTAGCTACTGTGATGGGCTGATTTTAGCATTTTACTGTCTTTATACTTGGACGGAAAGATAGAATACCTAAATTGCAATATGACCCTGCATTTTGTAACTATTGACGGTTACAATAGTAAAATTGCAATCACTGAGACTGAAATTAGAGCTTAAAAATGTTAAAGTACTCATTTAACCCAAGAGCGCTGTAACAATAATTGCGATTTTTATGTAAAACACAGATTTGTCTTGCGGGGGCCTGATTACGTCTCTTCCGTTACAACAAGCCTAAGTCACCCAGTTAAAACGCACCTGTTTTTTGTATCGTTTACCTGTAGCATAGCACGGAACATGTCCCCGTGCTCTAGCAAGTCGTGGATTTTCCTCACAGCTTGCGCGACTGAAGCCTTAGGATCCATCAGGACCCCCTCGGCCAAGTCCAACCACTCCCGCACGGGTGCGGGCACCGATCCGGGCACCGCCTGCCGCTTGGCGAACTCCACAAAGTTCTTGTAGTATCCGTCGATAATCTGGGCTTTCTCCACTAGTTTAAGCCATAGCCAAGTGTCGAAAGGCGGTCGCGGAGGCCGGGGCACGGACAGTATTTGTTCGTCGAACTTTACAAAGGCCTTTGTTAGCTCCACGTCCCCGCCGAGACTCGGGCTCCACTCCGGGTTGGTGACGTTCTTCCACAGCGTCACCTCGAGGCTGTAGAAGTTGGTGCGTATGTCGTCGACGGAGGTGGGGTCGCCGGCGCGGGCGACCGCCAGCAGCGCGATGAGCGCCGCGTATTTCATAACGCTTGTCGTACTTGTGCGTAAAAGTGAAACGGTTCACGTCGCGGCTCGAGGCGCACTGACTGCCGCGCCCGGCGGAGGGGACAGCCGGTCCATGATCCGTCGACAGTGGCCTCAATAGTGATGACTAACACTAATATCGATGAAAAAAGTCCACATTTTATTAGCGTTTAGCATCATCTGCGCGTAGTGTGAAACGTTGCAATTTCTACTCTCGAAGCGATTTTATATAACTCTTTGGAATAAATTGGTTTGATTTGTTTGGCAAGTCTAATCGACTTAACAATTTTATTTTTGTTAACTATCTACAAGATATCCTATAGGCGATTTTTTGCAAGCGTTTAGATGGTTAGCAAATCGAAATTCTATAGCACTATAAGCCACTGAGAAAACGAAAAAATTAAATAAGTTGGAAAATTATCGATAACACACTTTTTGGCACGTCTTTCGTCTAAAAATGCTGATATACATTTTATTACCATGAATAAGTTCCTCGTTCGATTAACTTATGTTAATTGGAACGCTTATATTCGAGGAAACGAGCCTGTTAGCCTCGGTTCCATTACCGGTCGACTTTCTTTTTAATTTATTACGTACTGAGGCAATGTTATCAATGAATATTTGTCACACAGTGTGCACTGTGCATGTTTCGCTTTTTCATTTATAAGTTGAAAATTATGAATCCTTAGCCATCCATAAGATGATAGATTTTATCAGCTGCTTTACTACAGTCACTGCTGTGACAGACGAACAATAAACCTACTATGTCATGATGTTAGTCCATTAGTAATTCATCAGCGCAAAATCAAACCAATGGACACCCTCCCTGCAATTCAAATTTTCAAGACATTTCTGTAAAAAGCCGGAACTTAAAATTCAAAACAAACGGATGTTTGATTTTAATTTTAAGTTCCATTACAGTTTGTATATTTTTTCGTATATGTCCTTCCCGTTAAATATACGCTTTAAGACTTAAGTACTTTGGTTGTTTGATTTATAAGCTGTTTTTGCTCCTCGTGTCGATATCGATGTTTATCGGATTAAAGAAGCATCACTACCGACCCGCATGTTAATAATGTTAACGAAGCGCAATCTTTATTTGCCTCGCCCGTGGCTCTTATCTGGTCACGACAAGGGCTATATTGTTATGTCAATTCTCGGTAGGGATTTGTATGGTAGGTAGAGTTAATATTGTTATTCGCCCGCTCGCATGCACCGTCAGCTGACACCGTCACCGACTGCCGAGCAATGGATCATTGTTTTTATTGCCCCAATCGATGCACAGGGTGCCCCTATTTAGGATTTCCGGTGACAGTTAAGTTGTATTACTATTTATGGGGTGGTTAAGTTTCTTCAAATTCAATTTACTTTGTTGCTATACCGAGCGGCCTTAGAGATATAAAATAACATTACTTATGCGAAATAACAGATAATCTCTTAATAACATTGGTTTTGACTGATGTTAAGTGATGATGCACTCTTAGATGATAGCAGGTTAGTTTGAAAGCAGTTTGGCAGTTATTTTAATTAAACCCATTTTTTTCATAACTTGATCTTTGAAGATATATTTTTATAATCCGGTTAGCAAAATCGGAGCTCCCTGTATCTTAAACACAGATGATTCGCGTTTCATGCCCAGTGTCATTTAACTAATTAGGGCTTATTAAGCAAAACAACTTCTATATGTACACATGTTTGTGCGTCCGTGTGTCCAATTCTGGGTAATCGACTGTGTAGTCTTTCCATTATGGTGGCTATCACTTTTCCTGGAATTTTTAAATGGCTTATATTACACTCAGACTAACTTAAAATGCCTATCAACACTAAAACACTCGGCTGCCCCATTTCAAAACCTAGCAAGTGTGATTGACAAAATTTTACAGGGGCCAAAAAACATGTTTTGTAGATGGCTTAGCGAAGTAATAAATATCACACTAATACGTATATTATAAAGCCGAAAGTTTGTATGTGTGTGTATGTTTGTTACTCTCTCACGCCAAAACTACTGGACCGATTTGGCTGAAATTCAAAATGGAGATAGATTATACCTTGGATTAAAACATAGGCTAGGTTTAGATTTTAAAAACTAAATTCACGCAGACGAAGTCGCGGGCATCAGCTAGTATCCAATAAAAGCTTTCAAAATAGTTTATTTACGAAACTTTTATTTACCAACAGATACTGAAGAGTTCAGAAGGGTTACTATAAATATGTTTATTAGTCTCCTTTAAAATTTTGTCAATCACACTTACTAGGTTTTGAAATGGGGCAGCCGCACTACTCAAATGGATTCTTCGTCCTACTACGTTCCTGGTTTGCGAATAAATAGAAACAATATAATAAAAAAATGTTTTAAGTAAAAGCTTAAGCATTATTTTCTACTCCTCTCATTTCGAGAGATGTCACAGGAGAAGTGCCCAGAAAAGGTCCGGCGATTGATTGTGCTTGTGATAAATGAATGAATGACCCAAATTGAAGCTGATGTTAATTCACGAGCCGAATTATTTACCATATGCATTACGTATGTGGCGCAGGCGACGCGCTCGTTGCTTTAAATTAAAGTTTCCTTTCACACGAACAGTTTTTGATCGTGACTGAAAAGATTGTTATGTATAACTTGAAGTACAATACATATTGTTGTTATTTCGTGCCCTCTCAAATTATATTATTTTGTATCTGTAAAAAGATGGAACTATGGAAGCTTATGTATTTTAATAAATCCGTGGGAACTTTGATTTTCCGGGATGAAAGGTAGCCTATGTCACTCTCCATGTCCTCAACTATGCCCATGCAAAAATTACATCGATCTGTAACTCTGATTGAAGGACAAACCAACAAACAAACACGCAACTATCAACAACAATCGTAACTTTTTAGCACAGAATACAATAATAATATATTATTGTGTACGTTTTTTTTTTTTCTGTTGATTCTGAGTACCAAAGTGGTGCTCAGTACAATTACAATCTAGCCTAACTTAGTGGACTAATGAGTAATTTTAATTTAACCTAAACTTCTAAATTACTATCTTATATACTAAGAGATTGTCCAATGACGCATCTTAGTCTTTCTTTATAATAGTCTTTAGAGACACTTTGTTCATGTGTTCTTTAAGGCAGCACTTTCACTACACTATCACTATAATATACTTATTGTGTAGGTAACTAGGTACATATAATATGATTTTACTCGATAATAATTATGTGTCGATAAGGTCTTGAAAAATAACTTTAACCCTTAGCCTTGTGTTAATAAAAATGTTATCCATTTATATTATAATAAAACGAATTTTTTATCATTTTTATTTTATTAAAAAAAAACTTAAAAAGAAATTAATAATTTATTCGAGTATTATGTCGTTTTAAATAAGAAAAAAAAGCCATGAGCAATCGTGGTATAACATCAGAGGATCTTGTAATAAATCTGTCACCTATAAACAAACAACAGTGCGTGCCGCCCAGCCAATGAGATGCGTTTCACTGCCAGTAGTGCTAGTTCCGTGTTCGTAAACGAATGCACGCATCAAATCTTGACCTACGACCTCACAGATAGCGCGATGCTATACATAAATCACCAATACCCACGTGCACTTACACTTGGCCTACTCATGTGCACTGTAAACTAGCTTATCTATGTATCTCTTTTTATCTTAAAGCAGATTATAAAGTCCTTCAGGCAAAATGCACTATCTAACTATCTACACCGAAGCTTAAATCGCCATAAATTCAACCTTTCAGAGGTCATTATTCAACCATTCAGAGGCCATTGCGATCATTACACTGATGCAATCATTTTTAGAGAATCGACACACTGGTGCAGGGTCACCATATATATTATTATTAAAACTAGCTTTTGCTCGTAGCTTTGCTCACGTTAAGTTCGATTTTTCAAACCCCTATTTTACCCCCTTAGGGGTTGAAATTCCAATAATCCTTTCTTAGTGTGCGCCTACGTCATAAAAGGAACCAACTGTAAAAATTTCAAGTTTCTAACTTCAGTAGTTTAGGCTGTGCGTTGATATCTCAGTCAGTCAGTCAGTCAGTCAGTCAGGACTTTGAATTTTATATATATAGATGAAGTTAGTTGTAGGTAAAGGTAAAGTATAGTATATTATAAGAATATAGTGTAGTACAGTAAGAGGCACGTTGCAAAAACGACATGCTTCTTGTAAATATGCTTAGTTAGGAATATTTGTAGTTTACTTTAGTTGGCATCACTTCACGCATTATCAGACAGTGTACATCCGTTGTGTTATAAATTATAATACGAGGAATTACATTAAATTAATTTGTAAATGCGACGTACTCTCGTTACCATCAATTACGACTCCCGTGGTTCTCAGAAAAGTGCTAATTCGGTTGCATATTAATATTTTAACTGAACTTAACTGACAGGACAGGTCTAACAAAGGTTAAAAAAAAATCTCGACTGCATCAAAGTAGGTACAAAGTATAAAAAATTAAATAGGATTACTTCATTATTATCAATTAAGAACAAATCATTGACACAGACAGACACACACTCAGTCAGTGAAAGCGGTCAAACTTATTTGCCGACATTATATTATTGCATTCATAGATATAAACATAATATAATAGCGCTAGTAAAAAGAACGTAATATAATACTCTTTGATGTATGAATGTCACGGCCCTTCGCTATTTCACGGTCTAGGACTTTAGTTTAAAAGTACCGTATCTTGCAGGGTTGGAAAAAAACAGTTTTTTTTTATAAATTTTATAAAACAAACAGTTCAAATTCTTTTAAACAAGTGTTTTTTTTGTTCTTTTTAGTTTAGGGCATTATTTCAAATTATGTGACCTAAAATGTTTCATTTTCAGATAAGATCTTTTCAAATTCGTCATAGTAAATTAAATATTTACAAAAACCTGTCAAATTACAATGCCAATAAAAGTTCAAAAAAATATCATAGCAATAGCATAGACGCAACTGGTTTTATGTCAACAAGCTATTTAGACTCCTAAATATTAATTTATTTTCATTTTATATCCATTCATTCACTATAAAAAGTAGTTTTAAAGCTTGTTTTTTTTCTTATTGTTTTATGCAATTCTTAAAACTTGTTTTAATCTGTGTTTTTAAACCTGTGATAAAAAACATGGTTTAAAATCTAAACTGTTTTAAACATGTGTTTTAAAACAACTTGTTTTAATCATGCCAACCCTGATATCTCGTAATGAACCTAGATAGTGTTGCTAGATGGCGTAACTTCTGAAATTCTTACCCATAAAAACGAGCTTTGTATGTTAGCTTAGTAATCGAGCTTAGTAATGTTTGAAGATAGCAATGTATACTTCTTTATATAATATGTATAATATGATACATACTTCCTTAATTATCTGGTCAAAGTGACGAGTCTTCATTCAGTCACATAATGAATGCGACGAGCAAACTCAATAGCAAAACACTATCTTTGTACAAAGTTGTTTGACCCCACCCTCTGTTAGTCATACTCGTGCCTGCTAACGTTTTGTACGGGATTCTAATCCCTATGTGGTACTACAATAGACATGATGACCTATTTTAAAAAACTGTTGGATTACGAGTATGTTCGGAAATATTTACCTACTATCTCGAAAAATTATCTTATTTCAGCAAAAAAAAGGTTTGGTTGATAATTTTTTTTTTTGTTTAAAAGGTGAATTATTCGAGAGCGTCTTAGCTATGTTTGATGAAAATCCGTCCAAGATGGCCGCCGTCACAAAATGGCGGATTACATATTTTTATTTTAACAATTACTGACTAGCGATTAGGATGTTTGTAACATGTCGGGGGTGTTTAAAATTTTTGGAACGAAGTTCCTTATCGCGCGTTGTGAAAGGGGGCTAGACGGAAAAAATTCTTACGAAAAGTTGTCACGACACTTTTTGTAAGCTGTGCGGCGTCGCATGTTTCTCTGTCTGTCTCTCTCTCTCTTATAGAAAGCAAGCCAGATATTTTCATTTCTATTTCGCATTGAACTTCGCCGGTGTCCCTTGACACCTCTCAAGTTTTTTTTTAATTTATGCTTGCAAAATTCAGGCACCTACGAAAAATTCCAATTGACACCAGAAAAAATATTAGCAAAATCTGATGTATTAATGGGTATAGCGACGGAAACGAACTGAGACCTGACACCCGGCAACGCCAACATAATGTGTGAGCTCAATGAGTCACGTGTAAAACCGTTAATGCTCTTTGTGACGTCACGACGCAGGTCCTTATACTTCGCTGAATTGATTTGCATGCCATTTTTGCTATAGGTTCTTACTTCTTACCTTCATTATAAGCAATACAACTGCTGACCGAATTTAGGCCACGCCGGCCAATCTCTCAAGACTACCCAGAACGACGCTGGGATTTTTTTAGAATGTGCATATACTATCCACTATAATGGACTATAGTGCACTTTCTGTTCCCTCACTCCCAGAAGACTATCTCCCATCATGTATGTGTATATTACTTACAGATATTTTTATTTTATTTCTTTTATATAAATTGTAGATAGTTTTATAAAAAAAAATTAAATTCCTGTATGTAACCAGACCTCGAATGATTCGTCATATTAATTTTGTTCATATAAAATATAGTATATGTTCATAATAACGAATCGATTGACACCTCATTCATCAAATCGTTAGTTTAGGGGCTACTGTGGAACATACGTAAATATAAATACATATACAAACTGCTAAAATCATAACCCTTTTGGACTTGCCATAGTTAGATGAAAAAGGTTGACGAGTATTGACAATCACACAAATATACTACCACGTATAAAAATACTCAGTTGAATCACTTTACCTCATAATCAGACGAGTAAGCAGAGATGTCAAACTAATCGATTCCGTCTGAGCTGTATGAACTTTGAGGGAGCGAAGTGCCTACCAGACACGCTGAGTCGATGAGAAATGCTCTGTTTACAAAAACCTGAAGATAAACTGAGGAAACAAACTATTGTCTCTCCGTGTTTTCACTCACTTTGTTGCTAAACAGCGAACGTGATGATAGACCGTGGATTTTTAAATGTAAACCGACACTTTGTTGCCATTTTAAAAGGTTTTCATGTTATATACTTGCTATTGCGTGTTCGTTATCTTTACATCGAACTTTTATAAATAAATGAATTGAGAACATTAAATAACCTTACAGTAATAAGGAAAACTATGTTTATGAGAATAACTTTAACCATTTTAACGAAATTGACTAATACTTTGTGAAAAATGATGATTTAAAAGGTAGTTTTAACGCTAAATGTTGAAGAAACATTCCTATAATAACTTAGGTAAAAGGAATATCATCCTTACTATGAAATGAAGATCTCTAAATAGGGCGTCGGTATTTACAAATGAATAAGTAGGTCCTGTAACTAATGCCTACTAGGTATGTACGTCAAGATATCAAACCTGCAAATCATCCAGCACCAAATTCAAAATCCCGCGTCCGAGCAAATGTTTATGCGGAGGCGCGATCAGCGAGTGAACTCGTTCCAACAGACCCGGCAAAGCACCGGGATCGTGAGACACGCACCACTCCGCGAAATCTTCCAACGTAATCCTTTCCAACTCCTTCTGTAACCTCACATACTCCCTCATCTGCCGGTCGGCGGACGCCACGCGACTGAGCAGGTCTGCCATTTCGTGTAACCTCAACTCAAGTCTCGCCCCTCGACCCGCCGTTTTCGCCAACAACATTGCGATAGCACTATTCTTCTCCATTCCGAGCTCTAGTCGTTGTATCATCCGAGATATCGCTGCCAAGCGCGCCAACACCATCCTTTCCCTCCGCCTTATTACAGGGAGCTCGACGCCCCCTGATAAGTTCAGAGGTTTGCCTAAAATGTCCCATGAGTTGAGAACCTCTTCGCCTATCTCTTTGCCGAGTTTGATAACGTCGACGGCTTCGTCAATGAACGCGTGCGTGACGGCTATTAGCAGCAGAAAGGTACACGCGCGAACAGTCATGGCGGCGGACGGACTCCCACTGAGATGCGAGATGTCTCGTGTGAGGCACCGGGTGGCCAGCTTTAAAACTTACACTGCTTAAAAAATTGTTTTTGCCATTCAAGAAAACCTAGTAGGTATGGCTGATTGCATTCCAAGTATTAATTTTTTGCAAAATACAACCCTTTTTTTATACTTTAATCAAAGGCTTATTGTCTGCGTCTCACTTAAGTTTCTGCATTCCATAGTAAGCTGCGCAACACTAAAATAATTTCACTTTTACTTTTACCACACCCACCGTTTCAACATTTAGTAAAATTTTTATTAGTTTTTGCTTTAAAATGTCGCAAAATTGTTACATAAATACTGGCTACAATCAAACCCTAAAAAGGACACTTGTCATAAATAATAATATTATTTTCCGGTCCATTTGGACCACCAGTTATCTCAATTAACACGATATGCTTCTATTTGCTCACAACTTGTTGCATGACCAACGCGGTTACCGTTCGATTGAATGAGTCACTTGACTGGCGAAACTTGTTCACGAGTCAACTTTTTGTATCTAATGGCATTGGATACTTGTATAGCTGCCTATTTAAGTTGAACAAAGAATTTGCTATGTCACATTATTGTAAACAACAATACATCAACGTATAAAGTGTTGGTTTATTTACTTAAAAAAAATTGAAGCACGTTTTTAACTTTAATAAATGCGTAAGCGTATAACGATGCTTCGTCTTCAACCTATCGACAGTCCAGTGCGGGAAACGGGTCTCCTTTCGGAATAAAAAAGGTTTCGGCCACAGTCCATTACATGAGCTAAGTGCGGACTTCGCAAAAAACATGGAAAATATAATGGAGACTACTCAGACAAGCGGGTTTCCTCGCGAAGTTTTGCTTCACCGTTTAAGCAAGTGATGTTTCTACAGTACAATACCCTTATTTTTAGGTGTAGCCTTGTGTAAGCTCTTACGGTATTTAAATGATAGAAACTCCATATACGAGTATCTCTCAAAGGTTCCTGGGATTAAAATCCCGGTACTCCCGAAAAGGAGGCCAAAATTTTAATCTAGCTATAACCGCTGTTGAGTTTAGAAGATAAATATTTGTCCTGTCAGTTCAAGCTCAGAATAAGCACCATAATATATTAAAAGGAGTGAAAACCACACGATTTTCCAATTTGATATAAGTACTTTCGTTTTTTTACCCGAACTTTAGGCAAAATTCATCAGAGCTAGCAACACTGCCCCTTGGCCAACCCTCTCTAATTTCCGTGGTAGACTGTTCTGTTCACTGTAGGTATATCAACAAAAGCTTTTGTCGACCTTTTGGTTTCACGCACACTGCGCCCGTTTGATACCTACTATCATAATTTGACAATAACATTACGAATAAGTTGTACTGCGTGTAGGTTAATGAGTACCTAGTCGAAATGTACATTCTTTTTTGTTTGGTGTCTTCTTATCTCTCGTTACAGAGTAGGTATGTATTTGAGACGTGATAATATTCACTTGTTAAGAACAATGGGCATTGCAACAGCAACAATTTACAAGTTTAGGTTATTCCCCTGTGTGAAGTGTGAGTAAATTAAAAACTTAATTGGGTAGGTATATTATTGGAACTTTGTCGTATCTACCTGTTTTAAATAAATCAAAGTTGTATGCTACAACCAATTTGCAAAAACCTTACTAATATTATAACGACGAGCCTGGAGTTAGGTTTTTAAAAATTCTACCTCAGTTTTTATTTTCGGGATTAAAGGTAGCCTATGTCACTCTCTAAGCTTTCAACTATACCCATGCAAAATATCACATATCGTTGTCCATTACTGCGTGATTGAAGGATTTAAATAAAATGTAGATTTGTTAGATAATAAGGCGTCATACCGACAAAGATTAGTGCAGAAAAAAAAATTTTGAAGGACACGAATATTCATAAATTGACTCGCATTATTATGTTTACTCGGTCTGTTGAAATCATGATAAACCTGTTCTCCTTCCCCAGAGCCTGTTCTACGAGATCCTGGCGGGCGTGTGGGTGCGCAACGGGCTTCAGATCAAGGGGCAGGCGATGACGTACATCCAGGCCAACTTCTGCAACTCCATGGTCGACATGGACATCTACTGGCTGCAGATCTGCGCCGCGCACCTGCCCGCAGACCAGTTCCTCGACATGTGCATCGACGTGTGAGTAGCAACCGCTGAACTCTGTAACTCCATGGTCGACATGGATATCTACTGACTAGCAGACTAGTATACAACGTGTATTGAAACTCCGAAATAATACTGAAGGAAGTGAATGTGCTCATGAAACGGAACAATTTTCCCCAGGGAACATAGGTCGAAATATGAAAAAAAAAAATTACCTCCCATAGTAAATCAATCAGCTGATCGTCAATTTTGTATGGGAGGTCCACATTTTTTTTGTCACATTTCGACCTATGTTCCCTGGGGAAAGTTGTTCAGTTTCATGAGCACATTCACCTCCTTCAGTATTATTTCGGAGTTTCAATAGGTACACGTTGTATACAATTCTCTTTCTGATGTTATGTCTCTCGATGGATTACTTGGTGTCGTTACACGTTAAACGTCGATGTGCCCTCCAACAGGTTCGGCGTCCGCGAGTGGCTGAGCCTGACGCCAATGTCGGCCGCGCAGACGTCGGAGCAGTACGCCATGGTCGAGGGCCTGCTGACGTTCCTCGCCATCCTCGTCTCCTCGAGGACTAATCTCGGTGCGTAAGGCTATCGTTCATAGAAATTTGAGAAATGTATCACACTGTAATCTCGCTAATATCACATTATCATCCTGTGTGTATGTGCGCGTGCGTGAGTGCGTGCGTGCGTGCGTGCGTGCGTGCGTGCGTGCACATAGGCTACTTTTATCCCGGAAAGTAAGAGAGTTCCCGTGGGAATCCACGAAAACCTCAATCATCAACTAGTGGTTAAATATGTTTGGACAATTCGTCGTTGGCAGGTAACGACGAGTTGACGCAGTCCAAGCTGGAGGTGGCGACGCTGCTGGCGGCGGGCGACAAGACGCACTCGCAGCTGCTGGAGCTCATGCCGGAGAGGTCCGGCAACGCGCACACCAGGAACTTCGAGACCGTGCTCAAAGAGGTAAGTGACCATTCACATTATAATCTCGCATTTATTCATTCTATTTTACCTTAATACTGCTGTTTTTTTACATTTTTAGCAAGCAAACGAGCAGGCGGGTCACCTGATGTTAAATTATTACCATGAACATTTGTAGCACCTGAGGCACCACCAATGCGTTGCCGGTTTTTTTAGAAATTTGTTACTCCGCCCCTTGAATAACCCCATGTTGTAATTTAGTAGGAACAATGTCGCGGGAAGTTGGTTCCACAGTTTCATCGGATGGTCGAAGTGCTCCAGGCACCCGGGTGGTGAGGGTGAAATTGTGTTTGGTGGCGAGCGGTGCGGTTGTTTTATTGAATGAAGTGGACAAAAGTGAATTTTTAGGAATTCTTGTCAAACCTTGTCGTGTGAGCCTCATTCATTAGCCCAACAGGTGAAGGTAAAGGTACTAATAACTAAAGTTGAAGGTTCGATTCCTACCAGTTGCACTATGGTCGCTTATTTAGAGGTGAGAGGAGAATGTAAGTCAAAGTCATTTTGGTCAATGTTCTTTAAAAAAAATTGTGTATCATGGAATTTCGCAACGTAACGCCTTCCCCCGTGTAACGGTTTGCCCCCCCCCTCAGCTGTCGGTGTACCGCGCGCCGCCCAAGGGCTCGGAGAGCCTGGAGCAGGGGCTGTTCGTGCCCAAGCCGGTGGTGTGGGAGCGCTACTACGACCCGCTGCACCTGCTGCAGCGCGCCGTGCACCGCCGGGACTTCCACACCTCCATGGACAGGTTCACTGCCTAGTAAGTGTATACAATACAATACTAATATTTTCTGTAACAGCCGAATTACTCAAAGGTTTGCTAAAAATAGAATTAAAAATACCAGTATCCATAAAACGTACTCAATGATGTTGTTCTGTGCACAGTGTACGCGAAAAGCAGAAGGCGGAAGGCATCACCGTGCACGGCGCGCTGTGGCCGCCGCTGCGGCCCGCGCCCGCGCCGCCCCGCGCCGCCGGCGACCCGCGCCAGCTGTGCGCCTCAGGTATTACTGCCACTCGCCTCTAACTTCACATCAAACAAGTGTAGGAAACAACACGAAGTGACGGCAGGACACCAATGTGTTATCGTCGTATCGACAGACGTAAAGCCGTCGGTCCTGTGCTTAATATAAGAAATATACAACAAACTACCAACGTCATTGGCTGACAAAAATCTAAATATTATATTATTTAAAAAAAAAGTCAAAGATATTTTACTGAAAAAGTGCTACTACTCAATTAAAGAATTTTTAGTGGATAATTTGTAATTTTATATTGACATTTGAATTAAGTATGACATTATTATTATTAGATTGTATTAGATTAAATTTTAAATATTTGCATGCCGATTACTATGTAGGCAAAACATTGTTCCAATTTATAATTAAATGTAACACCTGTATCTCACATGTTTTATGCAAATAAATTGAATTGAATTGAATTAATCTCTCTCCGGTTGTATAGGACTTTGGTCTCTTCGTCCTATGAGTGTGAAAGGATATAGAGTGTACATGTGCGCACACACTCCGCGAAGATTGGCAGCCGTGGCTGAATTTGGTTGGGAGAACTCCTTAGTAATCCTTGTAATTACACCCGCTTATCTTATATATAAAAATGAATCGCTTAATGTGTTGGTAAGCGCATCACGCGTGAACGGCTGGACCGATTTCGCTAATTCTTTTTTTAAAATGTTCGTTGAAGTTCAAGGATGGTTTTTACGGCGAGAAAAATTAGAATTATTGCTTGAAAAACCCTAAAAATAGCCCTTTTCTTTTTCCCATACAAATGATTTGAAACTAAAACGTAGTCAATTTGAGCTTTATTGCTATGGTATAAAGTTCATATTAAATTACAAGCACTCACTGTTGTCTAAGCAATGTAGGTGTGTTCCTAACGTCAAAGATCATATCTATCAAAACAATGTGCGTGTGTGCGTTGGAGCACAGAATACATAGTTGGAGGAGTTTAATGTCGCGTTCCGAAACTCGCGTTTCTTTTGTATTAGTTTCGGCACGCGACATTAAACTCACGTCGCAACGACTGAACCGATTTGGCTGAAATTTGGCACAGAGATAGATTATGGCCGGGAATAAGACATAGGCTACTTTTTATCCCGGGAAATAAGAGTGTTCCCGCGGGAATAAAAAACCTTAATCCACGCGGACGAAGTCGCGGGTATCAGCTAGTTACTGGATAAAACTACGCCTTATACATCACTTCAAATCAAAATTGACACATGTTTGATCTGCGTCAAGATAGTCTGGTATAATTGCCGGCAAACTTCTTGAGCATAAGGTGACGTAGTTGCGCGGGAAGCAAGGATCGACTGATCTACCGATCGCGTGCTCGACACTATACTCCCCGCTTATTTACCACAAATGAGTAGCTTTACATACAGTTTTAAACTTTGTCCTTGGTTATTTTTCTGGTCAGACTGGACATAGTTTTTCTTGTACGCGTAGATCTTTAATCGTCCTCTATTGAAATTGAGCTTGCCTGCAGGCGTGCTGCACGGCGCGCTGCTGGCGGTGCTGTACCGCGGCGTGCGGCGCCGGCACGTGGAGACCGGCGTGGAGGGCGAGGCGGGCTGGCGGCCCGAGACCTCACAGGGCGTGGAGGCGCCGCCCGACCACGTGCTGGCGCTGGCCGTCTACCTGCTGGCCGTGGCCGCCGACCTGGCCGCGGAGCGAGCGAAGACGCACAATGTAACTATACTTGTTTACCCTCCTTGTCGCTATCGATTTTTCTTTCCATTTGTTTTTTATTGCGAGATAGGCTTTCGCTTGTTTACGATGAGATTTAGATTGAATTCCAAACGCGTTTGTTTAAAATTTAGTTTTTTATTCACAAATTGTGACAATCTCTGAGAGGGTCTACAATACAACAATAACATGTTTTTTCATTTTTGTTTATTTTTATAACAGTTATTATCGTAACCTGTTCATTGGTCCATTAAATAAATAAAAATAAAATAAATGACTATTCATTCTCGCCTTGAAGGTACTTTATACATGGCAGGAAATATGGACAGCATTTATTTCACTTTCCTCCTTGTGTTCGTTCTTCCCCGCGTCGCTGTCGCCGCGGTACTGACGCTCGTCCTGGTTGCAGCGCGACGTGTGCGTGGCTTTGGGCGCGCGCGGCGGCGGGGGCGCGCGCGTGGCGGGCGTGCCGCTGCTGCGCGCGTTCGCGGGCGGCTCGGTGTGCGACAACGCGCGCGCCGTGCTGGCGTCCGTGCCGCCGCCGCGCGACCACCCCGCGCGCGCCGACGACGGACACCTGCACAAGCGCGCGCACCACGAGGACAGTGAGTCGCATTACACTAACCATTAAACTTATACATAGTAAAGACGAGGCAGATTTATGTCACTAAGCAACTAAGCAATGTTTATGGTCAGAACATGTTTGCGTCTCATTTTAACTCCGACTCAAGTCCAAGCCAAGTTGGAGCCAAGTTGGACCGCTCTCTCAATCTCTGCCTGAGTGCTATTGACGGAGCTCGCGGGTGCGGGGGAGGGCGCGCGGGGCTCCACCCCGGCCAGACAGTTTGCACTTATCTCTAGATTTAAACTGACTGCTGCATCGGCGGCATGGCAGTGCCCGCGCCCGCTTTGTTTTTCCATTTAAGCTGACATCGAACGCTAGCTTTTCTCATACTGCACTTGTCCGTCTGGATATCTTTCAAAGCCTTATGTTGTATAACTAACTCCTGAAGTAATGAACATTTTTTTTTGGTAACTTTTTACCTTTGATATCCTTTGATATTTTATACTGAGCAAAAAAGTAGTTTAGGATTGTGTTGAAACAACTTTCTCAGCAACAAAATAAGTTCAAACTTGTTTGCGGTTCTGTTGGACCCAGACTGTGTCATTAAGATTGTCTGTGGCAACCTGCAACGTCATTGTCAAGTGACTTTTTGACAACTTAAACAATGACAGGTGTCATTGTTGAAGTTGTCAAAAGGTTCGAAAAATAATTCGTTTTCCCGCCGTGGTGCTATTATACTCTTGTTAATTGTAAAATCGAAAATTAAAATCTATATTGTAGTGCCTTTGCATTCTCTGATGATTTCTCTTTAGAAATCTTTTAATCTCCACAAATCAACTATCAAAGTGATTCTATAGTGAAGCTATAGCTTTAATCCGGATTATTTTTGAAAAACGTCGCTTGTTAATAACCGATCGACGCTCCCCAGGTGACCCAGAGTGGGAGAGCCCGGAAGACGAGCGAAGCGAGCCGCGACCTCCCAGCAAGGCCGCTTCGCTTCCCGCCGGCAGCACAGCACTAGCCGTGCCCTCGTCTCTGCAAGTCAGTGCAGTAATCCATACTTATATTCACTAGCTTTTCCCAAGAAGCCTCAATGGCCCAACGGTTAAAGGTGACTAACTGATAGGTCGTGCCCCACCCGTTGCACTATTGTCGTACTCACTTCTAGCACAAGCTTTGACCCCCTACTAAGCGGACCGACATCAGACGTTGGATATAAGCGGCGTGTGGAGTATAGCCCACTAGATTTAAGGTGGTGATGGAGGTGAAGAATCAAAACGCGTAAAACTGAATTTATTCCCTTCACTGAAAACGACCCTTATTACAATAAGTGCGCGTGCATGTAGCCAAGACGCGATAGGGACTGACTTCGCGTCCGGTGCCACGTGCTAGCTTTCCCGCTGCTGAGTCAGCCCCTACCAAAACCGAGGCCTAAAGAAGTCCATGCAAGAGACTTTTGCCCAGCTGTGAACTTCTATCGGTTGATAAAGAAGCCCAACGGTTAAAGGTGCAGACTGAAAACTGAAAGGTCGTTGGTTCGAGGCCCACCCGTTGCACTATTGTCGTACCTAATCCTAACAGAAGCTTTCTGCTTATTTGGAGGGGAGAGGAGTATATAAGTCAAGTTCAGCTTGGCTAATATTCTTTTTTTTTTAATCGATATATTCCCTATATCTGAAAATATCTAGTAGTTTTGGTGTGTGTATGAAAGGAAATTAAGTACCTACTATTATTTCACGTAAAATTTCACTTTGTCTAGATGGTGCGCGGCAACTCCGTGTCGGACGATCAGTCGGACACGGGCGGAGACACGCCTGTCATACGAGCCCTAGAGGTATCTACGTACATGTCACCCTAATTACCTTAAATATAGGGCTTTTTGAACCCTCAGATGATTTTGTTTAAAATAAAATCAAAAACAGTTGGCAAATGATATTTCTGCGAAAAATTCGTTGAGTCCGCAAATTTACCCCAAAGTTGAATTGCGTATTTAACATTGAGTAAAAATTGCATAACAGTGCAGTGGCTTTTTTAGTGCAAACAAACATTAAATTCAACACTAAATTACAGAATAGAATAGAATAATTTTTTATTCAAATAAACTTTTACAAAGTGCTTCGTCAAATTAACCTACCACACATACTCTACTCCACGGGTAAAGTGTGGTCCCGATCATGCCTTTATCTGTATTGTCTAAAACCTTACAATCATCTCTGATTGGCTAGTACTCTCTCGCTATTGGCTAAAATGCATGGACGCTACAAGAACATTATACTGACAGGGTTTCAGATGGTCAAAACTTTTGAAATTTTTTTTTCTTTTTTTTTTTTCTTGGTGACACGATAATGTTTTCCAGAGCGGCAGCGGCGAGAGTCAGGCGCTGGTGCTGCCGGCGCTGGCGGCCGGCGGCGCGGAGTCGGACGTGGAGATGGAGGCGGAGCACATGACGCTGGCCATCCCGGAGACGACCCTGGCGCAGCTCGGCCTCGACCCGCCGCCCGTGCCCATCGCGTATGGTGAGCGAGCGTAACCAAATTGACGGCCTGCATATCAAACACACGGCATTCTAGTGTACGCTTTTTTGCGGGATAAACTTAATCGAAAACATAGTGGCGAATATATGAATATATGAGTCATAGAACCTGTGCACACGTCGTTAATCTCGCAAACTTCTTTTTGCAATATTAATTTTAAAAAATTGCCCACAAAAATCATGTACTATTTCGTGCTTCCGTGTATAAGTTGAGGGAAGTCAAATGAAAATGGAATGCCGGATATCAGACAGTCAAATCTAACTGTGATTATTTGTAGAACAGTGTTAGGATATTTTTTTTTCTTATTCGCTTTTTTTACTGTGTGGAGTGTCATTGTTTGTTTTTAAAAAACCTGGGGATAAGTTATAACCATTTTTCGATTCGGAGACCCATTTGTAGGCACGTATATCCTATACTGCCTGTGACCCGACACGTTTTTTTTTTTTTTTTTTAATTTATTGTTAGATTTAGGTACACAAAAAAGGTTAAGAATAATATCTCGCCAAACTGGACAGCCAGTTTGATGGCGAGCTGGCGCTCTTATAAATAAAATTAAAACCTAATGCACCTAATTACATTTTTAGAACAAGAACTGTAAACAAAAATAAAACTAAACAAGTAAACTAAACTAACAATTCACAATAATCAATAGTCAATCAGTGAAAGAGTCCTTAATAAAAATCTCTTTTAGTTTATTTTTACTAGCTTACTTACGTACTTAGCCATTTATTTAATAATTATGTTGTTTAATACATAAAACACCTTGTCCTCAGAACTAGATGAACCAGAGTGGCGTTTAACCATCCACGAAGAATCGCCTCCGCGACCTGCGCTGCTGGCACCCCAACCTTCCACCGACACACAGGTTTTTTGCTCATACCACAATGTGGCTAATTCTATCTTCTATTTAAATATGTAAAAGGAAAAGTGACTGGCTGACTGACCTATCAACGCACAGCTCAAATCGATCGAGCTGAAATTTGGGATACAGTATAGCTATTATAACGTAGGCTATCAGCTAAGAGAGGACTTAAGAAAATTCAACCCGGTAAATAGGTGTTTGAAAAAACGAACTTAACGTGAGCGAAGGCGCGGGAAAAGCTATTGTGCAATAAAATTTACTCCGAAGGGTACTCGCTTAAATCGCGAATCACTACCATTAAATTTAAACGGCAATTTCATACTTCAGCCGCTATTGTGTAAATTAATTTTTCAGGTACAACTGCATACGCAGAAAGACGAGAATATTCCGGTGAACGAGTCGATCATATCGCTGCTGCTGAAGCTGCACTCGCAGATGTCCGGTCGGCTGGACTCCTTCGCGCTCGAGGAACCGGCTCCCACCTCGCAGGAACCTATTGGTAACTTTTTTTTTTTTAAATACAATATATAGACTAGCGCTTAACTGCGATTACAACTGATGGTAAGTGAAGATGCGGCCTAAGATGAGACGCGCTTACCTAAAAGGTGCCTATTCACTCTAGATTTGAAGGTACCCAAATTATAGTTAGAGGGAAAAATGGAAGCCGGAAGGGCATTCCAAATTTAAAACTTCCTTCCTTCTTCTTTATCGACCTCCACAGCTGGACAAAGTCTCTTGCGTTTACTTCCATAAGTTTCTAGTCTTGCGCCGCTGTATCCAGCGGTTCCCTTCTTGTCTGATGTCATGGTTCCATCTAATGGGGGGTCTGCCCACCCTTGTGAGGGTTCTCTATAATGCATTCCAAAGGTGTGCAAGTCTGCCAATTCGCACTTGACCAACAGTGCCGCGTTTTAGCGTACACTAGCGTGCGCGTGGATTTAGTTTTTCTAAAAATCCCGCGGAAAATCTTTGATTTCTCGGGATGAAATACTTTTAATTCAGAAATACATCTACTGGAGGCTACTGCCTATGACACTCTCCAGGTAAAAAACCACGTGGACCTAAAGCTCTGTTATATCGTAATTGATGAAGAAACCAACAAACAAATACATTTCAGATTTATAATTATTAGTAATGGATGTGTAATGTGCAGGTGACGGTCCGCATTTCATCGGAGCGCTATTACACAAGCTGTCGGCGCTGGACGCTCGCTGCGCGTCCTCCATACAGAACGTGCGCAGGACGCTGTGGCCGCACCAGCGCGAGCGGCAGGCCGAGCAACGCGCCAGGTGAACACCCATTCACTCTCAACTACTCACATCGTCACCCACTCAACCATTCATTCTTTCACCTACTCATCCATTCACCCACTCAGCCACACCCTAAACTACTAACATCGTCACTTACTCAACCGTTCACTCTTTCATCTACTCATCCATTCACCACCTCATCCATTCACCCACTCAGCCACTCACCTACTTACACCAGCAGAGAGTTAGAGAAACCATTTGTTTACCTTTTGAGACAGCTAAGATAGATTATACACCCCCCCTTTTTCGCACACGCAAACTCAACCGACCACTTCTTTTGTTGCTTTCTGACTTTCACTAATGCCAGTTCATCACATTACCAGTGAAGAGCCACAGTGACACCCATAAGCTTAATTTGATGTTATTCGTGATCGCAGAGAGCGTCGGGAAAAGGAAGAGCGGTCGCGGCGAGCGCGCGAGCGGCAGCAGCAGCTGATGCGCGAGTTCGCGCGCCGCCAGCAGCAGTTCATGTCGGCGATGGCCATGGAGGTGGGCGAGGGCGCCATGGAGTGGGACGAGGAGGACGAGCTGGAGCGCGACTACGACTGCGTCATCTGCAACACCACCACGCCCACCACCGCGCAGGACCCCATCGGCCTCGTTGTTCTGCTGCAGGTATGTCGCATTCCCCTCTGCCGAAGTATATGTACAAACGTACGTGTCAGCTTGTAAGTGTGACAGCTTTTGAGGTAGTGTGCGTTCATAGAGACATTAAGTTTTTTACAAGAGTGTGCGGAAGTGAGTAAATGTGTGCTGTACCTTACCATTACCTTACCTCCCGCAGAAAGTGGCAGAATATATTCAGTACTAAATCTGCGTAAAGGCTCGTCCCTGCAAAATGGTGGAAGCAGGTAACCCAATAGGCATGATGACAGTAACCGAGAATCAATGAAACTATGAAATAGGACTTATGGATTATAAACGATGTATTTATTTTTCTATTTTACCTGATGGTAAGTGACGATGCAGTCTAAGATGGTAGCAGGCTAACTTGGAAGGGGTATGACAGGGAAGGGGTACTTATAACCCTAATCGGTATCTACGCGCCATCACACCGAAACGCTAAATCGCTTGGCGGCACGTCTTTCACGTTTTTGTACTGATGCCGGCGTGCCCTGTCCGCAGTCCACGTCGGTGCTGGGCCACCGGCGGCGGAAGGGCAGCGGCGCGGCGCGGCTGGCGCTGTCGGAGGCGGAGCGCACGCGGCTGGCGGCGCAGCAGGGCGCCACGGCCGCCGCGCACCACTACCGCCTGCACGACGACCTGGACCAGTACTTTGACCAGGTACGATGGCTTGCTTCCACTGAAGCGCAGCGTGATCAACACTTTGCATCTCGACTTGTACAACTCGTGAAATTATCATTTTTCAAACTATTCTCATTCTTAAAACTACTTATAAACTAATCTCACACAAAATGGAACTGCTAAATTCCTAGTATTTTTTTTTAAGTTCTCAAGGATGAGTTCTTATGTTGTAAGGAAGTCATATATTTTTGTAAGCATGTGTCGGTATATTACAGAGTTTGATCTTGATTTGATGTATTTGCGTGCAGGAGTCGTGGGTGCTGTCGGTGTCGGTGGGCTGGGAGGGCGGCGTGGCGGCGCAGTCGTGCGGCCACCACCTGCACCTGCACTGCCTGCGCTCCTACCTGCGCTCGCTGGCCGCGCCGCAGCGCCCGCACAACCTGCACGTGGAGCGCGGCGAGTTCCTCTGCCCCGTGTGCCGGCAGCTGGCCAACGGCGTGCTGCCCCTGGCGCCCCCACCCCCGCGCTCCGCCTTCCCCGTGCTGCCCGTGCCGCCCACGCACGAGGCGCTCGCCGCACAGGTGCTGGAGATATTGGAGAGGAAGCGGGAACCGGCACCGGTGAGTGGGAAGCATAGCGGCGCAGTGTTACGAACGTGTGTGCCTTTTATGTGATTGAAAATCTCCAACAGATACCCCAAGTACTCGGGGACAATTCTTTTAATATCACCGATACCGCCTTCGGTCCTCTATTCACTGTATAATATATGCATTACAAACACAGTTTGGTTCCAGGCCGCACCGACGAGGTTATCGGAAGCGACGGGCAAGGCGATGGAGGCGATGACGTCGATGGCGGGCGGCAAGCTCAAGCAGCGGTACGGCTCCTCGCCGGCCGCCATCTTCACGTTCATGGCGTCGCTCGTGCGGACCAACCTCGAGTGCGAGCTGGTGCAGCGAGGCGGCAGCCTGGTGGAGCAGCCCACGCCGCGGTACAAGCCGCGGGACGACTGTATAGGTGAGGGTGTGATGACGTCATGGCGTGTGCGACCACACTGGAGTGCGAGACAGTGATGGGGCAGCTCACATTATGATACTGCTAGTACATAAATTGACAGTGTCTCAAATCTGAAAATTGGAGTACTTACCACGTGCGAGCAAGGCAATGGAAGCGGAAGCTCTTGAGTTGATCTTTCATATGAGATGTTTTGTTCACAGTGCCCTTAATAGCAGTAGTCGGAGCACACGCGGCGGCCTTAACATCAGCTGGAGTGCAGCTGGGCGCGGGCGCCACGTGGAGAGCCCTAATACCCCCCACGGCCACCGCCGCGCCCTCGGGCCCCGCGGGCTCCCCCGCGCTGTCTCCCGCCGGGAGCTCGCGGCCTGTCCCACTTCTGCTGCGAGATCCCACGGCGTTGCTGATGCACTTCTTACTGTTAGGGTGTACTCATCCGCCGCATATGGACTTGCGTAAGTGATTTTGAACACTTTCTTTAAATTTTAATGGGACTACCCTCATGATTTTATTTATGGAACTACCCTCGCGATTTTACTCTTTGAACTACCCTCGAAATTTTTTGATACGCAATATCTTCGTCTAATAATACAGATGTTGAAGGATCGAATCAGAACCAATCTCTTTTTTTCCAGAACACTTCACATGCATAGTTCGCGTGCTGTACGCACTCACGTACTACCAAGTAGTCAACCAATTGTGCGCCACCGGCGTGCTACCCGCGGCCATCGAAGCGCAGCAAGCGGACGACTCGCCCTGGGAGAGCAGCGACGCGGACAGCGGCGGCTTGGTCGCGGCCGCCAGGCTGCTGCTCACGGCGCTCGCGGGACACCACCTGCTGGAGGACGACGCGGGCAGCGCTGCCGACCCGGCGCCCAGCCTGCACGATGTGGAGTTGGAGGTGAGGCTTGGCTCTTTCAAGACACTTCACTTTATTAACCCCATTCCCGCATTTTTATATACACAAAATTATTATTTGACTGCCCACGACTTCGTGCACCTCATGATTAATAATAATTTTTTAAATTCCGTGGAAACTCTGGAGATTTGTAGGAAAATCAAAGATACCGACATGGCTCAGCGAGTCACGAAGTTGAAATACACATAATTTGAAGGGTCGTCAGGGTCCGGTGATGCTGGAGTGGGGACTCACCATCGGAAAGCGTAGTGTTGGGAAACCCTCCATTAGCTACTAGGTGGACTGTCAACTTCAGACGAGTAACAGGGAGCAGCTGAATACAGGTGGCCAAAGATTGAGACCTGTTGAAAATCTCTAAAGATACTTCAACAATGTAGGTCTATCATTTGATAAAGAAGAGGGAAGTCTTTGAAAGCTTCGTTTTTTTGTCTCGATAGGTTCAAGAGCTAGTCGTGCCGTACCTGCGCGTCGCAGCGCTGCTTCGGAAGCACATGTACGGCGGCGAGCTGCCCCGCATCCGCAGCGAGCAGGAGGAGTTCGGCTGTCTGCTGCGGTACCTGGAGCTGCTGGGCGACGACGCGGGCGCCGTGACGGGCGCCAGCGCGCTGTGGGAGGGCGCGCCCAGCGCCGCCAAGGCCTGGGCGCGCCAGCTCGCCAACGCCTCCGCTGGGGGGCAGCTGGCGGTGAGTTCTAATGGAACAAACACTTTGCAGGATCATCGAAAACGAAATTAATCTGGCGATCATTCCTTCAAGGTGGATTATAACACGTGATGTATTTCATGCTTATAGAGCGAGATCCCAGACCCGCAGATGCCAGTACTACGTAATCGAGCACATTTCATGAGTTAGAAAATGAGGAAGGTCTGGCGGGTCTGGAATCTTGGACCATTACTTAAAGACTAGTTGCCTGTATCCCCAACATAGCGATCATTTTGATGAAGGTTCCAGTTTTGAAGAGTGTTTCTGTGGTTTTATTGCATTGGACATTTTGTGTATTTGTATTGCTGCCTATAGCCGAGTTGTCTGGTGCAGGTGCAGCGCGTGATCCGCTCGCTGCACGTGTCGTGGTGCGGGCCCGCGCTGCTGGCGCTGCCGCGCGACTACGACCGCCTGTTCACGTACTACCACGAGCGCGTGTGCCTGCAGTGCGGCGCCGTGCCCAAGGAGGCCTCCGTGTGCCTGCTGTGCGGCACGCTCGTGTGCCTCAAGCAGCCCTGCTGCCGACACCACCAGGTACCACTTCAGAGCTCTTCTCTATTTTTGGCATTTCCGGTGGCAAAAAGATATGATCTCCCCCCCCTATGTCTTCTACTTCAATGTTAGAAAGGTATTAGGTAAATACTCTTGTATGAAGGTCGACGATGCTGATGAAAGGCCTATACGCTCACTGACGACACGGCAGGCGATTTTCATGCGACGAACAAAAATATACCTTAAAAGTATAAATATAAAATTCAAATTTCAATTTCATTTAAGCCCATTGAAATTTCAATTCTATTGTCATACTATTAAGGAATATTTCGTCCTTCATGAGTATGGTCATGGTGCAGGTGGCGGAGGCGGTGCAGCACGCGACGGAGTGCGGCGGCGGCACGGGCATCTTCCTGGTGGTGACGTCCACCTACATCATCGTGATCCGCGGCCACCGCGCCTGCCTGTGGGGCAGCCTCTACCTCGACGACTACGACGAGGAGGACAGAGATCTCAAGTGCGTGATCGTCACCAATGCTCTACTGACGTTGTCCCATTATCGCAAACGACAGTGCTTGGGGTTCCATTTCAACGTTTAGTGTCGGTAGTATTTTCGGGTGACACGTTCCAAAATATGATATTGTAATTTTTATCACTTGACAATTTTGATGCAAGCAACAGTACTTATTTTACATTTTTATTTTTTTCGATTCTCTCATAAAAGTTAGTTACTAACTTATAATAATTCGATGTTACGATTGGAAATTTGTCCAGCCTGTTTGAGAAATGGTTGAGACTGTCGAATTTCCAAAACTTGGTCAGAATTTTGGACCTGTTTTGTTCAGTCTCTAATTACAATATTAACGCTGATTTGTTCCCATAGACGGGGCAAGCCCCTGTACCTGAGCCAGGACCGGCTGGAGCTGCTGCAGGCGCAGTGGCTGGCGCACCGCTTCGACCACACCAAGCGCACGTGGGTGTGGCATCGCGACTCGCTCTGAGACACGGTGTTGGTGAGTGCAGCTCCTGGACTATTCATCATCATGAGCCAAAATGTATCCACTTTTGGACCTAGGCCTCTTTAAGGTACTCTAGCGGCCTCCGATGAATGTGACCAGCCCACTTCAACGTGCTAGTATTGCTAGTATTTCTTCTTTAGTATTCCGCCGTATTACTTCGTTTTGGACCTAATTCCTATAATAATAAGGTATAATATGCATGTATTTTTTAATGTTTTTTATTTGAATATTCCGCGCATAGTTTGGATTTTAATTTTTAAATAAAAAGCATTTAAATGAAAAATGGATTTAAATTTTTTTTTTTTTTGTCCACTTTAAACCACACGCACACTGTTGTCTATCATAATATCGCTTCGTTAGTACATAATATTATGTACAAATGAATGATGACTAGTTCAGTTAGTAATATGAATTCTTTCTAGTCGACTGAGATGACACTTCCGCCTTCCAGATGCCCAGCATCAGTTAGACGTTGAACTGACTCGCGAGCACGGGCCGCGCCGGCGATCACCCGCCCTCGCCACGGTGACCACTCACCGCCGCGCGGCGCGCTCGCACCGATGCCTAGACGATTGCTGTACATACGTGTATCATATACTGTTCTATTGCGTCTCTTATTATATTATATTATTATCTTTTACGATTATTCCCACATTGACTAAAGGAAAAATACAGACGGTGCTTTTGAAATCAGATTCAAAAAAGCTTGACGAACAATAGAGGCGACCGATGAAGTTTTTTTGTTCTGATCATTTGCGGCTTTTGAAAATAACACTTTTTTAGAAGCGCTAAGGAACGCTTCTAAAAAAGTATTATTTCCAAAAGAAAAAATACCGAAAACATCCAGCTATTCCAACGCAGTGCTTATTTTTTTCAGTAAGTATGCGTTTAGTAAAAACATTGAATATGTTCAGAAAAGTACATCTATCTTTTTGCTTTAGTCTTTGCAAATCGACGAAAAATTAACATAAAACGAACACTTATAATGAAATGAAATCGAAAAGTGATCTTAATTTTTGAGCATTGATCTGTGCATCCAAAGTTAATTTTGAAGTAGATTTTAACTCTTCGAATTATTACAGTTTTCCTCAATTGAAAAAAAAAGCAACTGCTTGTTTCCTCGATCTAAATGGTCGAAAAAAAATCTGTGATTGTGCGAGTTAAAATAAATAAGTATTTATTTAATTTAAATTTTTAACCCTTTGTCAATGTTTTCAATGTTTTTGAGTCATAACTTTGTATTTAGTTCAACTTAGGGTGCCTACACATTGATGTGCGATGTACGCGTGGAGTTCTTCATTAGGATTTGTATGAATTTTTACATACGCGCTTCAATGTGAAAGCAACCTAAATATAGCAATAATTGATTAAAAATAATTTTAGGAAAGTCTGTATTGTTGAAATGTCCGGTGCCTTTAATTTTATGCTTTTAAAAAAACATTCGCAAAATCGCTTTGAATAGGTATATTTTACCTAACTTGATTTCTTATTTTTATATAAAAAATATCCTTAATAGGAACAACATATACCTACAAATGCTGTTATAATGTTTTATTAAAAAAAATTAAAAAAAAACTAACACGCTTTATAGGTACTAACTTAAAAATCGATAGAAAGTTATTAAAATATGGATGCAATATTTTACATACACACAAACAAAAAGTTTTATAATATTGCTCAAATTCCAAATTATATAATGCCTTTATATTGAATATCTGTTAATTAGGTATACAATAACACATTAATATAAGGCGGTGTACACACCGCGCGATCTGATGTACCGAAGCGTATTGAATTAGATACGTCATAATTCATAATATTATACATGTGTATTATATTTTTCTCCCGAAAGGTTGGCGGCTATAAACTTTATATTCATTAAACGATTGGTTCTACATAATAGCGTATTTGCACAAGGTCAATGGCATCGACCTTTAGTACGATTATAACCGAACCGAACCGATTATACATGTCAGTAATGGGACGTTAATGGGTTGCTCAGGATGATTATCAAAATTCGGCTCTCTGTTGATAATTGGTGTAGGACGCTTTGCAAAACATGATTTATAGTCCCCAACTGCAGCGAGAAATTGTGTATAATATAGTATAGTACAGACTGCATAACTAGGCGCTTTCGCAGGAAGCCAGCCTGGGCGTTATTTGCCCTTACTGTAAATATGACCCCTGGGTGTTGTTAGGCTGTGAACATGTATATCACTAATCTCTTCTCCGCGACCTATACTCAATCTAAAATGAAATAAAAATAGTTTATTGATGGATAGTCTCTTTCACATTTTGCCATATCGTCGGGGATAGTGCAAAACCGCGTATTGGTAAAAACCGCGCATCTACACTAGTCACAGTTTTACAGGGGAAGTTTAAAACTTTATAAATTTCTTATTTTTACTATTGGGCTAATTTTTACACAGATAGATTAATTCATGTGATCTATGTATTGATAAAAATAGATATCTTTTAAAGTGATTAATTTAGTCGCTACGACACTTACGCGGTTTTGATTTGACCACAAACGTATGAAAATGGATTTTAATGTACTAATGCTAGTTACGCGGATTTGCACTATCCCCGACGATATATGCGTGGCGTGAGTTTGTGTTGTTAGTCTTGTGTACAATGGAGGTAGCGTATTTTATATCTATTACTCTTGCAATGAATTGGAAACAATTGATGCGTTATTAGAACATAGGATTGAATACTTTTAAATGGCGTGCAATTCCGTGGCCTTGAAGAAAGTACGTTTGTATTTTAGTAATTGTACCTAATTAGTAAAAATTTCGTATTTGGCTATTTCTTCAAAATGGCGGCGAGTCGTAACAAATTTTTCATCTTTATTGTATAATAGAGGAATTTCTCAATTTCGATTTCTAAATAATATTATGAAATATTATTTAGACGCATTGCAGTCGATTCTCATTGTGATTTTTTTTCCTATAAAATGAAAATATATTTCAACAAACTTGTTAGACGTCTCTTATATATTTGTTTATAAATTATAATTTTTTAATTTTAAGATTTTAATTTCGACGCATAGATGTAACGGGGTCTGGCGATTTATTTATTATTATTTTTATTAATCATAAATCAATGGTCTCACGTGCAAATGAAAATAGGTTTTGGTTAACATTAGAAATGTTATCTTTAAATGTTTGAAATCTCATTTTAACCATATTTTATTGAAATTATTATGCAATTTCTTTTGCACACTAATCTGTAAACTAAACTGAAATAGTAGATAGAAGCAGATTGTAGTGGCATCTCTTACCGTTTAGAACGTTGTGATGAGAAAGGAATATTTAAGATCCATCTTTTTAGTTTAGTTTGACAACTGAATTAACGCCATTTTTTTTCATAGTAAGGCGTAAACTGTATATAAAATGTTTTGATGTATTCTGTTGTTAGATTTTCTAACTTTTCGTTTTAATTTTTGATTTTAGAGACGAATATTAAACTGTATAAAGTATAAGGCATTTCAAAATAATAGTATTTACTCCAAATTAAACTTTGTATTAAGTGCCGATTTCACTAACATAGTGATTAAACGTTACTCAGGAATAAATTGGGCGTTCTGACAGTTTTTGTATTGAATATCTGCTAAAATATCAAAACGCTCGGATAGGACTTATTTTGTGTTGGTGAAATCGGCCCTAAGTAACTTATTAAAATTATACCTTTTCCCCTAAAAAAATGTCTTGCAATCATTTAGAAATATCTACCTAAGAGGAGGTTATCTTTAGCGCGTTCCATGCAAACGAAGTTTGATTTAAAAAAAAAAATAACAAATTGAGCCAATAAGAAATAAAACTTCGTTTGTTTTCTACATGGAACAATCGCTGGTATGCCACATGGTGCGCTGCGGGACCTCGACGCTTAGGCGCTGTGGTGCTTTTGCGGCGCCGCTGTGGTTTAATTGATTTCGTGGTGTTAAACAGTCAAATGGCTGGTTGTGTTTTGTATGTGTACAACCGCGACGCTGTACCAGCCATGCAGTCTGACGCCGCAACGCGCCGCATGGCATCGCTGTTTTTAAGCTATTGCATAGCTTCTATCGCGGGCGAGCGTGGAGACCGAATCCAGAAATTCCGTAACTAAAATAACCTGACACGGGACTCCTCTACGATGAGCCGCTAGATGGCGCATTTTTTATCAACGCAATCTAGCGGCTCCCCGCTAGATGGCGTTGATAAAAAATGCTATGCAATAGCTTTACCGCGGCAGTCCCGGAGTGCCACACGTCTTTTTTTTTCTGAGTGACGTCACTTGCACGCAAACACGTCACATGTCACTGTTAGTGAACTTTACCTTGTATTATTTTTTTAACATATTAAGATAATATTGTGATACGCATGGATATTGTGACTGATAATCCTGCAGACGTAATGTTAAAACACTTGTGTATATTATTTTTGCAATAACGTATGGGAACGTTTTCTTTAGTAAGCGAGCACTGGAGTGGTGGTTCTAGACTCTAGTGCGGTAAAGTTATCATTATTATGTTATTTATCGCCGAGCGCAGAGAGCTCGCACGATCTATGATCTAAAGTAATTATTGTTAACACTTGTATCTATGATTGTTCTTGTATATAATCAATCAATAAAGTTGTTGATATTTCAAGCGCTTTTCGTTTTTTTTCGATACAACCTTAAGTAGTTAATACCTGTAAGGCCAGGGCTACACTGGTAAAGCGATTGCGATTCGAAGACGCGATAAATCGTGTTTTCGCATTGTAATTCACGCTCTACTTTTCTTTTTTATTTACTGCGATCTCACCTGATGGTAAGTGACGATGTTTCTACGTCGTCGTGCCTGAACGCTAAATCGCTGGGCGGCACGTCTTTGACGGTAGGGTGGTAACTAGCCACGGCCAAAGCCTCCCATCACATCAGACCCAATTCAGAAATTATAAATTCCCAAATTGCCCCCGCTGGGAATCGAACCCGAGACCCCCCAGTTATAAGGCCACTGCGCCAGGGAGGTTGTTGACGTTGTGGACGTTCCGCTGCTTGCAATCTGCGCGTCAAGTGCCTACGTTTAGAGCGGCCATAAAGATTGGCGAATACTATAATAATTATAGTGAATGGCAAAATAAAAACGCACAATTTGTTAAAAGTTTATATTATTGTACATCAACTATGTTTTTAGAGGTAGAACATTCTACTCTTAAAAGTAAACGGGTAGCGTGGTAAAGTTAAAATTAAATAATTTCAATCGTTCGCCGAGTAATATCATCTATAGGCGGAGTAAGTATACCCAATTTAAAAACAAACACGTGAAAGAAAAAATCCATTTATCATGCGAGATATGAGCAATATGAAAAATATTTTCCGAATTTACCATTATTTCTTTTTTCATTAACTTTGACATCGTGTAAAAAACTTGAGAATTTCTGAAGAGCTGAAATTTTGGGCAGCCGTCACTTCTAACAATAGTTTCGGTTCCACAGATCACTATCTTATCATTTTTATGTAAAAAAAAAATTGACTCCGCGCCTATTTTTTGAATGCTCTGAACATTTGTTTAATCAACTCAATAATTCTTTAATACTCCTTTTTTTTCCTTTTGTTTATATTTTTCCTTTTTTGTGTTTCGGCTAATTAGTGTAAGTGGCACTGCCGTGCTAATAAAATAATAAATAAACACTAATTATATAATATACTATTTATAATTAATAAATAAACACTCGATTATTATTATTGGTCAGTGGAACGCACCGCGTCGTTCAGAGCATTCAAAAAGATTAACGACAACTCCACATACCACTTTTTATGTCAATGAACTTTGAAAGATTGCTTTGTTTGTTTGTAAGATTATTATTCAATATCATTATTTGTTTCTCATTACCCACATCTCTCATAATTCGAAAATGTCGTACGCGTGCGCTGAAAAATGAACAAAATCGTTCAAGTTGTCTATCACGTACAAAATCTGTATAATATCTTCAATTCATTTATCGATACAATATGTTGAATTCGTGCATTAAAACTATACAAATACATCGAATATTTGATGCGTACCGCTCAATGTCTGCCATGTAAATAATTATTTTAGTTTTGCCTCCAAAAAAAAACGAAGCAATTATCACAGAAAATAAATAAATATTATCAAAAAAAAAAAAAAAAACAATTAAATGATGGCAACTAATATTATGCACCGAATTACAAAATATAACTACGTTAAAAATTACAATATATTTGCAGCTAAGAATACTTACATTAAATACTGGATTTATAATAAAATAATATTTTAAAACGTAATTAAACATTTATTGTTACATTTTTTTTAAGTATCGTAAGCAAGGAATGTTAATTATATACGAACCAATTTACAAATTAACGTTTATATTTTATACTTGCGTAAGATAATAATCACATCTTATAGGCTGACTTCAAATCAGTACAAATTGATGGTGTCAATTTGGATGCACTAAAAAACTTTTAGGTTCAATCTTGTCTAATGAAAAAAAAAAAAAAAAAACACGATTTTTTGTTCTGGTAACTAAGTAAATGTTTTCGCCAACAGCATCACTGTAATCCTGTTACGATTTATTACCTGTGGTCCCTGATCATTTTAATAACAGTCAGTGTAACAAAAAAAAATTGTGTGTAACTTTGATATGACATACTTAATCCAAATTGACACCACTATGTACCGCATGTCGTCGGCCCAATGAAGCGCCCAAAAGGGTCTTCACCACGTATCGGTAGGTAATTATAATATACATATATATATTTATATTTCGCTTAATACTCGTATTAACTATATAATATATAGATTGCATTTACTTTTAATTCTGGACGACAGTGCGTACAAACTGCTAAGACCTATTTTTTTTTACATATTTTTCCTTGGCTGACTTCAAAAGAACAAGGCGTACGTCTTTTTCCTGAAAGTAAGTGATTCTCACTCAATGAATATTTTTAGAATACGTAAACATTTTATTTCTCTGTCTAAAATTGTCTGAAATGCTCGAAAATCAATTTTTGTATTGATAAAACTATACCCAAATATAGTTTTGGTAGATTTTTGGGATAAGCGATATTTGCGCCTCTATTTTTTTCTTTTGCCGAGCTGTATCAGACAATTGTTTGGAGAAACGCGTAAGCGACGAGCATTGTATGGCGCTTGAAACTTTCTAGTATAATTATTCACTTAAATCGCCTCATAGCGAAAACAACGCGCTATTGAACAAGTTCTTGTATACCTTCCAAGTCGGCTGAGAAAAAACTGATTTTATTTGACACATCAAAACAATGCCGAAAAACCTTCCGTCGAATACGACCCGTGATAAAACCCGGATCAATATATCCTATAAAACTTGAGAGCTTTATTCTAATATATACACACACCTTACGTCGATAGTATAAGTATATAATCTAAAAATTCCTGAACACATTTCGATAAGATATGGGACTGGTAAGTCGGCAGCTAGCCCGACTATATGGCACAGACAACATAGCGATACGAATAACAGCGTTTACACACTAACCGACACGATATATCACTTTATTAGAATCGCAACTGAGTGACGCAAAGGAGGTGGGTTGATAAGGCCCAAAATCCGCCCCTCATACACTCGAAAAAAAAAAGTTCCAGATTCCGACAAATTGTAAACGGAACCAAAATAAATTAATACTCATATAAAAGCTTATAAAAAGGAGCATCATTATCAGTTACGTTTACCATGGTTCATGGAACGCTTCATTCTAAAATATTAAATTAAAGCTTAAAAAACGACTAAAATGTATGAAAAAGCCGAAACACTCTCTTTTTGGATAATATTTTCTGTAACTTACAATTATTTTTTTTCACCTAAACTTTATATTAAAATAAAGTTTATATCTTCAAGTATATAAATACATTTACAATTTGTCGAAAGGGGCGGATTTTGGGCCTTATCAACCCACCTCTTTTAATGAAATATACAGTAAAATAGTGAACCTAATGCAGAATTTAATAATTTTTATTTTACCTGCAGATACCGATATCGGATTGTATGAAAACGCTACACGATAAATGATTTAGGCAAGCGCAAACTGAATGTTCGCCATAGGCCGAATTATAGAAGCAATTTACGTATATATGACGTTTAAACTATACATTTACAGAACTAAAGTTTATATTATAATATAATAATATTATTTTTATATAAATTCTTACATTGCGTCCCGTATCTGTGCGATTTGTGGCGATGCGACTTTTAAAAAAATATCGGAAAAGTGGTCTGAATTTTATAAAGATAATAAATAAAATTTAAACGAAACAAATCAAACTAAGACCTAGTTTAGTTTAAGATATTAGACTTACGAAAAGGGTACAAACCACATCGTCTTTTTGTCCCCTGGTAAGGGAAAATATCGATATCTTCAACAAAAACATTTATCGTGATACATACTTCTTTTGCACTTTGTATTATAACGGTTTATTTTTCGGTCGTTTTAAACAACAGTACAGGTAGTAGGGTTAGTATAAGATTTAATTCGATTGATAGTATTCGTATTCGATGACATTAACGTCAAAGTAAAATGAACCTTAACTGTATTAAGTTAAAGTCACAAATTGCGTACAACCAATTTTAAATTGAAGCGTATCCGTAATACGTAAAAGTATAAGAATGCATGCACGAAATTGAGCTCTAATCCAATGTGATTATGGTTCATTTTTACTTTGTACTAACCCTACTGGTCGACAAGAAGTTTGGGTTTACGCTTCGTAACAAATCGCACACAAACCTCTGAGCATTGAACTGAAAGCTACTTGTATACATATTACATACGTAAGAAGCACGCTTAGAGTTACACTAGCCATTCGACATGTATGCACAACCAACATAGCATGCAAGCATACAATCACACTAGCGACATCTCGCGGCTTCCCCTTTCCAGCGTTCCGTACCCGAAGGATAACCAACGGGCCCCTATTACTAAGCCTCCGCAGTCCGTTCGTCTGTCTGTCAGCGAGCTGTATCTCATGGTTCGTAATAGGTAGTTGGTGTATAGTGAATAGTGATAATGCCAGAAAGAGCATATGAATAAAATATCCCAAAATTAAAAAAGATTATGCAGTCAGTGGACAATTTCTTAGTATTTAGGGTAATAATTACTTTGTCATTTTTTTTGAATGGATAAAATGCCAAAAAAATGTAAAAAATTGTTTCAATATTTGGAGAACTAAAACCTGGGCAACCGTCAAGATTAATTTTCCCTAGTGTGATCGTACGCTAAGTTGTGGTACATAGTTCTCCTTGTCTAACATATAGCTCCGTCCCTCTCTAATGTAAGGGTAGACGCACACTCGAATGGACGCTCTTATTTTAGCAAATATACTGGTCGTTCTGAGATCTGTTCACAAACTGGCTTACATATACTTGGCCATTGCAAAAACAAAAGAAATCAGTTCCGGTCACGAAAGTTGGAATGCAAATTTGAAGTCAGCTGTGCAATAGATCGATATCTAAAACATGGTCGAGAAATGTGCTGACAGCGGATTGAATTCGAATAACACAGGACTGAATTTAAATGACACGGGCTAAATTCAAATGACACGTACTGAATTCAAATGACACTGACTGAATTCAAGTGACACAGACTGAATTCAAATGACATGGACTGAAGTAGTACGTTCGTTCAACTTTCGTGGCAAGAACTGTATTCGATTTAACTCTAATTTATTGTTATGTACTTAATAAAATATATAAATAAAATTTTGTAATCTACCTCCATTTTTCATTTTATTTTCTGTCATAAATATCAAACTATTCAATCAGTTAGACGTGTAATTTTCTGTACATTCGAAATATAACAGCAAATAACTACTTACTCTGTTTTTGATATAACTAAATTAATATTTTGTTCAAATGATTATAGACAAAAATAATACATTTTATTACTTTCAATTAAAATATAGAATATGTTTGTTAATATTATTTACACACGCAAAAAAAAGATAAAATTTGCAATAGAATTACATTTTTTATATATATAAATATGTACTCAAAAATCGATTTGGGCTTTAAGTAGAATTCTCACTAAATAATAATGTTTTGATTACTGCTAATGATCCAATTTAAACTAATATTGTAAATGCGAAAGTAAACTCTGCCTTTCTGTCTGTTCTTCACAGTTTAACCGCTGAACCGATCTTAACAAAACTTAGTGTTATAGACATAGTTTGTATTCTGGAAAACAATATAAGTAGAATACTTTTATCCCGGAAAATCATAGAATTCCCAGGGAATTTTTAAAAAGCTTAAATTGGCGCAGACGAAGTCACGGGTATCAACTAGTTTACTACAAAATTCAAATTGAGGCAGGTATTACTGACCATTTGGGTGTTAATTATATTAAATGAAAAAAATATATAAGTATCGATTTATTAAAAAGAAATGGTATTTTTAACGAGTTATCGTTAACAAAAAAGATACACATAACAAGAAACGAAATACCTATATCAATATAAAATACCATTTTATTTAATTTCCTTTAAATGAAAAGGGTACAAATATGAATATCAAAAATTTTCAAAAAATTCAAAATTCAACGAATTGAATTCAGAAAAAAATTAAAAATATTACTATTGGCCAAAAGAAGGTAGCAACAAATAATAAATTAAGCATTTAACATAAAAATGCTTTGTTAAATTATTATTTTACAGTTTCATTATAAAAGACCATTGTTAGTTATTTTGAAAGCACGGTAAAAGTGATAACTCGAGGTTACTAAGAGCAGTGGGTACAAAATAAAAAAAATTTAAACATTCAAAATGATACTATCTTACGTAGAGGTAACTACCCACTATTCATGTATTAGGTATATTATGTATATGTTGGCAGATATGTTATTCATTTACACTACTCTGTGTTTAAGTTTTTTTTTCTATTCTGTATTAGGTACAACTTAGTTTCCTACATAGACACTATGTTATATATATGTATGTATATATAATACAGTTGAACACACTTTCAAACTGGTCTATTTATTTTTTGTTTATGCCATCGATGGAAATACTAATAAATTGAAAAAAAAAAGGTTAGGTTAGGTTAGGTTAGGGTACCGTGCCCAAATACCGTACAGTACCGGTCCCTAAAACTAATTCTGAGATCTATAGATCTATAGATCGGACTTAAGTTAGAGTTAAAACGAGACACAAAAATGTGCTCTAACATAAATCTGTCTCGTTTTAACTCTGTCTTGACTCTTGAGTATGAGCAGAGCGAGAGTTTGGTCTATAGATTTCAGCATAAGCCTTCGCTGTCTATCCGTCTGTCAGCGGTCTGTATATCATGAACCGTAAAATTTAGATACTTGTCGCTGAATGAGTATTTATATTGCCACTGTAACAATAAATAATTAAAAATAGAAGAGGAGAAATACACAATAAATGACATTTTTTCGACGTTTTTGGTTCGATCTTCACCATCGCTGTTACTATGGTACAGAACCCTTCGTGTGCGAGTGCGCCTCGCACTTGGCCGGTTTTCTAAGTATTTACTTAGACAATGGAAGTCTGTTGATACTGTTATCAGTGGATATAAATAAACATATAAACATAATGAAATACAACAGTGAAAGTGTAATATTATACTGAATATTTCTATAAACAAAAAGCGCTGAAAAATTAAATTAATATCGGCACATTCATTTGGGAGCTACGATGCCGCAAACAAAAAATATACCCCCGGTTGATTAACTTTAAAGAAGGTTGAAAAAACAATTTATTGGTATTTCCACAGGTGACACGTTTTCACGAAATTGTAAAAAACTGCAAAACATCGGATCAAATAAACCCTTTTTGATATAACTTTCAAAATACTGGCAACACTACCCCTATGGCTACAGTCGTAGTCCCAACTCTAACAATAAAATCTTTACAGTCATTTACATCTATATCTAGCCTTAGTTCTGGCGCCAAAATAGGCGAAAAATGTTAAACCAAGGTTAAGTGATTTTTTTTCGCTTAAAACTGTACGCACATCTATAGTTTTTCATCTGATATTGATGACGTCATTCGAATTTTGAGTACCGGTATTCAGCTGATGTTCACCATTAATACGCCGAAACAACAAGATCAGTACCCTTAGTATGAGTTTACACAATATATCGAGAATGTTGATAGTTTTCGAGTATCAAACATTGTATCAAACAATTTCCGCTAAATTTAAACTTTAATACTATGATGTTTAGGACCATTTTACGCTGATGTTAAGGCATCAAATATATTTGAAAACTATTAACGATGTGTAAACTCCTAAGCCTACATACATATAGCAAGTAAAGAAATACATCGCGTTTCCATCGCCATAAATGTCATAATAATCTTTCAAAAGAATTAGCCAGCTAATTCCAACTTTTTCCGATGCTTGTAAAACTTTTTACCCTATTCTTTTTCGGTATAATATCGAAACTTGAAATGAGAATCTATTTCAAATTTTTTAGCAATGCTCATAACGCCCATCACTATACGTGAGCGCTAAGAGCATCGTGGGCGGGTCTATCAAACAATCGCAAATTGTGTATATTTCTACGACTGCTTATATTGAAAAGTAGTGCAGTTATTACATCAAAATATGAGTAACCAATATACGATATATTAATGATTGTACGTAAATATATCTACACATAGTATTTAGTATGAGTACGTAGGTATCCAACACTCATCAAAACATTGTTCTAGCCATTTTGTTTGTCATAAGATTATAGATTTGTAGCCATTATCTATCATAACTTTAACGGGGCCACCCAAATTTATAATTTGAATAACTTTGCCCCGTCACAATAAAATAATGTACGAAAAACGTTTACACGTAATATTTAGTAGGTTTCCAACACTCACGCATTAGGAGTACGCGGTGTTATAACGCATGCCAGGGCGGGGTGGTGGGCAGCGCGTCTACGCCCACGTCGTCTGCGGTGATGACGGGCGTCATCGGCATCGTGGGCGTTGTGGGCGTCGTGGGCGTGGTGTCGAACGGGCAGTCGCAGTGGTGCCGTGTGTCGAGAAAGTTGCCATAATCATCTGTTAGGGCGCTGTGACGTACGACGCAAACGTGTCGTCTAGCGCCTGACCACCACCAACTCTCTGAAATGTGACAAATATACAAATTGAATAGGATCTAATTAAGTTAAGCAACTTTAAATAATTTAGTAACACGATGGGATACCTCTACTAATATCGGCATCAGTGATTAGTTCTTCGTTCATGAGCGCCGTTAATGCATCGTCCGTGTGTTTTGTATCTGCTAAAAAACGATAAATTAAAAAATTTAATAGCACCCTCACAAAATGTTGTAGCGACAGTCACGTGGCAGGTAGCTTGTTTACTGTATCAATACTTATTTAGTTGCTTCAAATGATATCTTGCGCCCCATACTAAACATGTCAATCACTGCATGTGTGGATACACTCTTAACAGTACAGGTTTTTTGGTCACAATTATCACATTAGAAGTTTATAGATTAATAAATATCCCTTTCTATTTCCGATTGATCGATTAATTTAGTAATCGCATGTTGTTAACATTCACTGGGATCATTTGAAATAAATAAGCCAACATTGTAGTTAAAGACTTGCATAATCCATACTCACTGTTTTCCAGTTTGATGACCGGCTCCTCTTTGACGACGGCGGTGGTGGGCGTCGTGGGCGTTGTGGGCGTGGTGGGTGTAGCGGGCGGCGTGGGCGCTGCGTCGATACCTGAGACGCCCACTTCCCCACTACTATTTGAACTGCATTCTGGACTGTATGGCGCCATCTGTAGAAAATTTTAAGTCTCGAGAGTCGGAAAGAGATTACGTAATCATCACTTCTTAACCTAACCACTGGTAGAGTCTTGAATCGTCATAAGTGCCAAGTTTGGACCACATGAAATAAATAATGTTGAACTCAAGATAAAATTTTGAGTCACTCATACAAAAATATTGAAATTTTATAACAGCAATCGTTGATAAAAGATATTAGGATTATTAGGCATACTTTACTAAGCCTAGAATTTTTTATTAGAGGATATTATAAACTTATTATCTTATAATTATATGATATGAAAAGTGTTTCAAATATAATCAGTTAATGACATTAAAATACCGGACATTGTAATTAAATTCATCAATGCCTACTAAATAAATTATTTGGCTCACTACTTTAACTTTTTAAACTTACAATAAAAGGGACCATTTGTTTATGTATCTATGTGCATTCATATTATATTCCCTCATACCCAAAAATTAAAAGCTTAAATGGCGATCACTCAATAGAAAACAGTGTTGGAACAGCCCCACATTGTGGACAGACAGTTTCAGAATCTTTAGGCGCTGCTGGATACAAGCGGCATAAGACCGTGACCTTTGGAGTTCCTCACTGGAGAACTGTTCACAATCCAGATAAGGAAGTCTATCAGTTAAGATAACTATATCAAACATGAGACAAAAATATTTTTCTTATTTTTAATATAGGTATGTTACTTTTACCTGAATTCAGTTTCAGAAAAAAAGTAATATGATTTTACAGATTCTATTGATGAATAGATGTTTATAATGATTCAATTGATTGAACAAAATCAATTTAACAGCAACCTTAAAAGCTTTGTACTAAGGTCAGTGTTAGAGGTTACAGTTTGTCAAGTTTCCTTTACTGCTAAATTCAATTTAATATTGTAATCATTTTCCCTTTACATTGAATCTTGGCCCAGTGGAAGTTGACAATAGTTTAGTGGTAAAGACGTTGTATTCGGTCCAGGGTTCAATCCCAGGTGTGCCTCTCTTTTCCTAGTTTTGTGAGTTTCAAGCAAATAAATATAACTTGCTTTAACAGTAAAGGAAAATGTCGTGAGAAAAGATGGATGCCTCAGTTTTCTAACAGAGTAGTGTTACAATACAATACAGTTGACAAGTTTCTATTCAGCAAGGTTATATAAATTCAAGCTTTTAGGACGAAATATCAAAAAATCATTCTTTGTGCACCTGTACGACACACTAGGTCTACCGATGAGTCAGTCAGTCTAGGTATTTCATTAAAGACTAGCTTTTACCTGCAGCTTCTTTCCCTCCATCTATCAAAAGTAATCCTATTTGGTGATATGTATACAAAAAAAATTACCAATTTTGATTTTTTCGACTTTTCACATGTTCCTTTGGGTTTAATCTATTTTTTCTTTGTATCACTTGAATCAGAGTGTACAAAACAAAAATATATATATATATTCAAATCGGTCCAGCAGTTTTGAGTTTTAGCTAGACTAATGAACAGCTATTGATTTTTTTTATATAAAGAATATCAGCCAGCCAGATATTCTCCCTCCCCTCCAAATAAGTGAAAACTTGTGTTAGGAGTGGGTACGACAATAGTGCAAACGGTGGGGATCGAAACAGCGACTTTTCAGTTTTTGGTCCTTAAACCGTTGGGCTATTGAGGCTTATATACATTTTTAAAGTTCTCTTGGCTGTCCCAAGGTTTTCTTTATTCAATTTTTTTGTGTTCCCTGAATTTTTTTTATTCTGGAGTGTAAAGAGCACAAACCCTGAGGCTGCGTTTTCGTCGTTGCGTCACCTCCGCCATTTTGTAGCTACTGTCCATTGCCCAGTACGAACCCTTGCCAGGGTCGTCCTTGCTGCGAGCCACCTTCATGAAGCACTTGTTCAGCGACAGGTTGTGTCTTATTGAGTTCTGAAATAGACAAATGAGAGTAGAAACTGTTCCCATTAGACCTTATTTCTATAACCTGCAGTCAGCCTATCCTTACAAATATTATAAATGCGAGTGTATTTATTTATTTGTTTGTTCTTCAGTCACACTGCAACTAAGCTACAGATCAATTTGATATTCTGCATGGGTTTAGTTGAGTGTTGGGAGAGTGACACAGGCTATATTTTATCCTGGAACAGACAAAGTCGAGGCTAAAGCTAATAAAAGCTATAAAAGATACCTATCCCTATACTAGTATCAAAACTATATCATCTGGTATATAAACAACATTAGAAACTTATTTAGATTGATTCAATCTAAATAAGTTTCTCTAGTTTTTGGCACTCTATATTTTAATCTGAAGATTAAAATATAGAGTGACAAAAACACATACAAATTACAAAATTAGCAGGTGATTACATAGTTGTTATAAGAGATATCTAAATATTTGATAACTACAAAATTTAAACTGCATTTTCTTATGCACAAAAAGAGGAAAATTAAAAAAAAAATTATATACCTAGTTGCAATTAAAGTTTATTACCTATCAATCCCATACAATTAAACCAATCTTGGTTTGACAAATATTCTAAAAATATTTTTAAAAATAAGCATGTTTTGTTGTCTCATTTTAAAAAGTTTCAAATAAAACCTGGAAAGCTTACCATCCAACCCTTCCCTGCCTCTTTGTAGTAAGGGAAAGCATTGCAAATGTAATTATATATCTCATTGAGAGTCATCTTGCCGTTTGGTGAACTGCTGATTGCCAGTCGAATCATACTTGCATAGCTGAAAGGAAAATACTCCATTTAAGTTGGTCTAATTACTATACATAAAGGTTTACATAAATAAGGGCAGGTCACAACACAACAAATAGGGTATGACACAACAATTCATCACATTTGAGTTTCAAGAGATATATTAATAGGTATAACATTTGTATAAAGTATCATTCAATAAAATAATACATGAATTCTGTGATAAATAATGTCCCTTTAAAGATAATTAAAATTAAAGATAATAAATTAAATATGCACCCTGGAGTAATATTCCAATAATAAAATAAATAAATAAAAAATATAAATGATATAATATTCAATTAAATATGGCACAAATGGAAATCAAAGCAATAAGCTGGCATGTAATATGCTCAGAGCCAGAGTCAAGATTATAGGAGTAAAAAAGTATGAACAATACTTGACTGAAGCAAAGTTATCCAGTACATACAAAACGGTTCTCACCCATGTGTATAGTAATGTACTATTTATATGCAGTGCGTAATTTGAGTTGTTTTATTTTGCATTTTTTTAAATCACAATCAACCATTTTCAAAGCATAATTGAAATCTCAAGTAGGAATACATGAGAGAGAATCAAACACAGTGAGTAGATGAGTCATGAATAAATAATCTGAAGGTTTTTGTTCTTAAGGAAAACAGTAGGTGACTACCTGTAGGCTGGCTTGGCATGTTTGATTTTGTTAGTGCTCTGTGAAAGGTCGCTATCCTTGTTGTTGTTCTCCTGCTGCAGCGCCAGCGGCTGCACGTCCTCGTAGAGGAAGCGAGGGATGGGCCCCAGGGGACTGTGCCGCGGGGGGCCCGGGCTGTACGCCGGCAGCCACTCCACTCCGGGCGAATCGCTCATTGTTCCTCATACAACGCACTTTCACAACCGACCCGTTGCCTCTTCACATATCCATACCCTAATGTCACACGCCAAAAACGAAGCCGAACGCACTGCGTAGCCCTCGTAACAATGTCTTGTGGGCGTCAAAATCACTCGCTACCTTTTATGAAGATGATCTCTGATTTTCATTGTAAAACATCAATTAAATATCCTTGGAGTGTCGGCAGAAATCACTAACACAATTTGTGAAACTGAGTGCAAACAAACCGAAATTAGGACAAGAAATAGCTAGAGACATCAATGAAACATGTAAAAGAACGTAAAACATTAAACAAAACGTAATTTTCAGAAAATAAAATTATTATGACATTTGAGGCGCCTACAACAAGGAAAATGGCGGCGGACAGATAATATTTACTTGAGAGAGGATTGAGAGATAAACACAAAAAAAACACAGAATGAAAATAACTGCACGATTATACAGTGACATTAGTCTTCTGTGTCTACGTCTCTGACATAAATCTGTCTCGTTTTAACCCTGCATTAAGTCCATAAGTCTGAGTGGAGCACAGGAGCGGAGTGAGGAAACTTTTGCTGCCTGCCATCACTATAAACAAAAGTAAATTAGTGTTCTACAATATCGAAGGTTGCCTTATCGATAGATGGTTTTGAAAATCAGTCACTCTCAATCCTTACTAATATTTTAAATGCGAAAGTGTGTGTTTGTTCATTTTTTGGTTTGTCCTTCACTAACGCTGCAACAGAGCTACAGATTGACGTGAATTTTTGCATAGGTATAATTGAGGATCTGTTGCGGAAAAGCTGATGCGGTCATAATGTCTTAACAGTGGTAACGGGCTGAATTTTGCCAATAGCGAGAGAGTGTCTGCCAATCAGAGGTCATTGCGGTCGTTACACTGATGAAATCAATTTTAGATACCTACTAAACTTTTTAGTATATTACGTCCATGTAAATAAAAGTCAATTCGATACAAACGAATTGACTTGTACTTCTACTGAGGTGACGTTGATCCGCAGGCAAAGGTCACGAGCTTGAAATAAACTAACATCCATTGTATTATGCGACGTTTTTTTATACACTTGTCAGAAAATAAATAAATAAATTAGACTTGAATTAGACTATAAGAATGAATATTATATTGAAATATCGATAAACGATTTTGCATGCGTGTTGCGCACATGCCTATTAGTCACAGACTATAAACTAATAGTTACGAGATGTCAAACATAGATGATAGAGTACCTAGGGAATTTTTCTGACAGTTTTTGCGCGTCGTTCGAGGGGGGTGATTGTGCCTTGTGTTAATTTATTTTTAACGGTTTGTTGACAATTTATGAACGAAATAAGAAATTACTTTTGTGTGTATATTTGTGACTTGGTTGATGTGGAAAGAGTGGCTGGAGCAAAATGACGACGCAACCGGAGGTCGGGGTGTCCGACTTTGTCCTGCTGGACAATTTGACCACGGACAACTTTATCGAAAATTTGCATTTGAGGTATCCTTATCCGCACGTTATCTAAAGTTTGAAATTGCTTACATTGTTTATAACCGCAATTTACTTCATATCTTTGAAGCTTATGTGTTTTGCACGCATGTGGCAGTTTTTTTTAAATTCTAGGAAGAATCTTTTCGAAACAAAAGTTTTACTTAAACTATAATATTATATCAAGTAGGAGTAATAGTGTTCTGTGTTATCAAGTCTCCAGGACGAAAGCACTTACAAAGTTCCTTTTCCTTTTATTTGAATTAACTTTTACTGAGATTTAACTTTAAATTACTAATATTATCATAAACGCGAAAGTAATTATTATCTGATGTTCATTTTCACAGCTCAATCGCTGTACGGATTTTGACGAAATTCGGCACGGAGATAGCTTGCTTCTTGGTTACAGAGACAGGAGACTTTTTATCCTATAGTCCATCATATTTTCATAAAACACAATTCTTCACCTACACATGTACCTAATTTTGTTTTTAAAAGTTGTTTAAATTTAAAAGAGAGTCTGTTTATAATTCAATGATAGGTACAAATTGCTTGACAAAGTGTTTGTCTAATATCACTTGAATAAACATTGTTCATTGTATTAGCTGCTTCATAGCTGGTATTGTCTGGTGGTATATAATTATTTATGTGTATGTTTATCACGTGTCACCATAGAATAAAGATTAATAAGTCCTAATTCTGCTCTAGACATGATATACATAGATGTGTAAAAAATATTTTCTATCAAATCAGTAGCCTAAGCACAAACATTTTAACTTTTGAATACTAAAGGTAAAATTAACACCAGCAAAAAATTTGTATGAAAATGACAGGATGCTTGTCATTTTTTTTTTTCATACATTGGCGTTAACTTCACCTTTACTGTTCGAAAGTTAAAATGTTCATCCTTACGCTGACGGTCACAACAGCCTGTGACTTTGTCTGCATTTAGTGTGGATTTATGTCCTTTAAAATGCTGAAACTTAAATAAGACCATAGATGCCTGAGAGAGTTCTGGTTAAATCAATTCAGCCGTTCTAAGATTATATGAAAGACAAAAATTTTAGAATCCTGTTATATTTGAGGTATGCTTTTGTTTAGTTATGCATAATCATCGTCATCATAATCATCGTCAACATCGTCATCATCACCATCATCAACATCATCATCATCATTGTTATTAAATATCACAAGTACGTACCACGGTAATTATTTTAGTTGGGATTGTCGATATTTCGATCCAATTGCATGGACCGTGGTCACGACGAGACTGCGGTGTTGCGAGACGTCAAGTTGACCACGGTCCACGCAATTGGATCGAAATATTGACAATCCTAACTAAAATAATTACCGTGGTACATACTCGTGATATTTAATAACAATTATGTCAGTAAACCCACGAATCAAGTCTAAAATCTTTAGATCATCATCATCATCATCATCTCAACCGATCGCCGGCCCACTACTGGGAATAGATCTCTAATGAGAAGGGTTCATCGCATGAGTTCAAAATCACACCTTAATTTCATTTATTTGTATAAATAAAGTGACAAAATGAGGTAATGATTGTGATTAATCACTGAAATTATTCATACAAATTAGGCTCACGGAACATGGTTTTTAAGTTATTACACGCATGATGTCAGTAAGTTACTGGTGCCTGTGATATTGATCAACTTGTATAAATAAGTCACGATTTGAGCAATTTTATTTTCACTTTAATTAAGTTTTTACCATAGACTTTGTGAGTGCTTTCTTAGTATCACATTATGTTTGTAACAAAATGCTATTTTTAACAGTGGTAGAGGCTAGAGGGAGTGAGTGGAAAAGTAAGAGATAGAGAGAGGTGAGAGATTGTTTCAAATTCAAAATTATTTATTTCGCGTAGGCCAACTTGTGGTTTTTATGATAAGATAGAATAATGCAAAAAATTCTTTGTCAAGACATTACTGAGAAATACATGCTCAAAGTTACAGTATTTTTGCACTGATTTATTTTATTTCGTATATTTAGGCCAGTGGATTATAAACATAAGTGCTAGAAATGTGTTTTTTTTTGGCTTTTTTGCTCGATCTTAACAATCGCTGTTACAATTTTACGGAACCCGTCGTGCGCGAGTCCGACTCACACTTGGCTAGTTTTTAGTAAGACTATAAAACTTAACCTAAGGCGTAAAATAATTGTTTTATAAGCGTAAAAAATTGGTGAACTCCATTCTAAATGCACCTAATCCTTGTACACGAGAATAAAATATACTTAAGCCATTACAGTCCGGCATTGTCTGTACCAAAGACCTATGTACGCGATGATGGCACCGAGGCAGCGGACAATGGCGCCGTCATCGCCTGATGTCATCGCTTAAGGTGTAAGGTTTTTTCCTTATAGATTCACTGTCTCTGTTTGGAATTTTTAATTATTTGAGCTAGTTACGAATGCGGTCTCATATTCGGGGAGTCGCGGGTTCGATCCTGAATTCTTTTCCGGAGTTTAAGCAATTCGGACATCTAACGCGTCACAGGGATCCGCTGGATGCAGGCGACGCTGTGAAAGTCCATGCAAGAGACCTTTGTTCAACAGTGGACAACTATCGTTTTTTTTTAAATTAAAATTAGCGCTTGACTGTGATGGTAAATGAAGATGCAGCCTAAGATGGTGCGCGCCTGCTTAGAAGATGCCTATTCACTCTTGATTTAAAGACACCCACATTATAGTAACATTATCGTTTGATACAAAAGAGCAGAAGCAATTAAATATCAGCAGGCGTAGACCAGCTTATAAGTGCTCTGAGAGATCTGCGCTCAGTAGTGAGGCGATGATGGGTTTCTGGCTTTGAGTATATAAACTTATATACTCAAAGCTTTCTGGCGATGTCGAAAATAACTGTAGGTACCCGTCTACGCGGGCTATGAAGGCAAATGTTATTAGACCACAGCATGGTGATGTTCTGTAACCGCGATTGTGTGTATGACTTCATTTCACCGAGAATTCAATGGCTGAAGGTTTACATTGTGTGAACTATTAATGGCGGGAAAGAATGAAAATGTTCAGCTCACGATTTGCTTCGCGTTGTTCTGTGGTATTACGGGTAATAACCATAACACATAAGCGCACCAAATCCCCTTTCTGCGTTCAAAACGTGAGACCCATAACCATAAACCCTTTTTATCTTTTTTTCCGTATGAAAAACTCGTAAAAACGCGTTCCTAAAATATTACAACCGAAACAATGGTCACTTTAGAGACAGGGCATGATGATTGCAGGTGGTAGTGTATAAAAATATTGGCTGCAAATGCTACACAGTTTCCAGTATTTACTTACGTACCTACCTAACTACCTACGTTCGCTAAATGTTTTTTCGTGCTCTGATTCTCTTGAAAAGGTCGCGAAAGTTAACGAGGTGGAAGTCTTAACGTACATGTAGTAGGTATACGATAAATTGCCGTTTTTGAGTGTAAAGAAAGAAAGAAGCGTTTATTTAAATCATTGTGCCACACATCACCCAATAGGTATACCTAGATTAGGTTTTCCCGGCGCCTCCACCACTTGAACATTAAAGATAAAAGACTTCAAGCAGAAGAGTTAGCGCCGAAACAACTAAGTCATGTGTGGCACAACCCGAAAAAAAGGTCAAAGGTGCCAAGTGTACTTGACATTATGAAACTAGAAGGACCTGGGTCTCATGAAAGTATGATAGATCATTAACTCGATAGTTTGGTTTCTACGAATATTTAGTTCAACCGACAGACGTTCTAAGTTCATAACCTAACCAGTTCTTCGAATTATGTGCCTCGACCCACGTCCATTTCCCTTAATATCAAGGCAAGCGGCAGCATGTCAAGCCAAGTTCAGATTTAGTTCAACCGTTAAACGTTCTAATTTCATAGCCTAACCAACTACCACCAGTTCTTCGAATTATCTGCCTCACCCATTTCCACTAAAGATTCGCGACTCGGTTGTAGTAGACACTATAGAACCAGAAAGACTAGGGTTCGATGAATTGATGATAGATCATTAATTCAATGGTTGGGTGTCAAAGAGTATCTATTTGATTGTCAGATATTTAGGTCAAAGTAATGATGACGGAAAAGAATAGTGAAAGAAGTCAACAATTCAGTGACAAAGTTGCATTAGGTTGCATGGAAACAAACTGGAATGGAAGCTTTGCATTCAGCTACTCATAAGACCATACTTTCTTAATTTGTGTGAGAGGTTTTGTTATATTGGTAAAAGCTACATTTTGTTACTTGAATTTTTGAGAAAGGCAATAACTAAGTTTCCTGAATCTCCTTTACGATCCGGCGGTAGAGCCTTGACTTTTAATATAAACGCCAGAAGTTGTAACTCGTGCCATAATAATGTAAAATATAATATTTTTCTGCGGATTTTTATTTTGAATAAAAAGGATATAAATTTCACCAGCCTGGACGTTCAACCCACCATGTGGCATTAAAGAAATGACGGGCAAATTGCTCTTCCTCCCCCGGTCGGTTAACTTGACAGGTGAGTGGTGACCCACTTCTTCACGTCCGGGAAGCGATTACAGAACGCTGACTTGGCTCATTCTTGAAATAAGTCTTTATTTATTGGACACTAGATGATGGCTGCGATTTCTTTTTTTTTTGCTTTTTTGATTCCCACGGGAACTCTTTATTATTTAAGTAAGATTTTGGTGGAAGTTACCAATACCTAAAACTCATCAAAACTTAAAGTTAAGATCACATAGTCAAAGTTGTTTCAGGCTATATGATAAATGCGAAAGTGTGCTTGTCTCTTGTTTTATCTTTAATCACGTAGCAACGAAGCAACGAGTCGACGTCATTTTTTGCATGGGTATATTTGAGAACCTGGAAAATGTCATAGGCTACTTTTTATCCCGGTATCCCAGAGTTACCACTGGGTTTTTAATAAATCCACGGAGACGATGTCGTTACCATGCATCAGCTATTTAAAGCTATTTAACGCAAACAATACTCTAATAAACTACGAAAGTTCTATTTAAATTAACTTAAGTAGTAGTTTCTGCTTCATACTAAGTTTCTCATCAACATACTCTCAATGATGTAAGCAAAGTATTTCTCGTTATGAGAAAGATGTTTTTGCTTCCGCGCTGGGAAGTGGGTCGTACTCATTATAAGACCGCTTCAGCCCTGCATGTCTTATCTTCAAAGGGCCTTGTAGGTACATAGCATAGCGAGTGACGTGTCTACTGCCTGTCTAATGAATGCTTAAGTGGAGGAGCATCGAGGTCGACGACCGGGTTTGCGGGTCAAGCGGTGAACTTTTGCTAACTGCGCAGTTTTTGTGTCAGGACAATATGAAAGGTTATGATTACCTCAGGCAAAAGGTTGGGTCTATTAACCAAAAGAAAGAAAGAAAAAGACTTGTCAAACATGTAATACATATTTTATTTTTGAAGCCTGCGTACAAAATTCGAGTAGGTAAAGAAGTTTACCGAAAAATTTCATTTTTCAGTTGCGCGCGATCGCTCGATACTGCAGTACGCGCTTTCTGTTCAATCCTAAACCGGTTTAACGTTATCTCGCGTAACCTTGTTGACGCGAAATCGCATTATAATGTTAATACAAAATGGATAGCAGTGAGCAAGTAAATGAGTCTATAATCGACGAGCAGACCGCGAACTGTGTTGACGAGTATTACTCAAGGATGTACAATAGTGGGATGACATGTAATAGTGAGAATATGGAGAATATAGATCAAAATATGACGGACGTTGGAGTTAGTATGGATATGCCGCCGGGCGTTCAAGTTAATATGGATATGTCGCCGGACACATTAAGACCGACTAAGAGAAGTAGACAAGTGGACCAAGAGGAAGTATGGACAACGGTGACTCGACGAGGCAAGCGTTTTGCCCGACCATACGAGGCAGACGAATCTATAAGGATACCAGAAGATATAATCGAAGTAAATATTACAAGTACTACAGCTGAAAAAATGCCTAAACAGTTCAAGTTATCAAAAATTTTAAGAGCAGAAGGGATAAAAGATATTACGAGGGTCAAATATATTCACGCATACAAAGTAAGTATTCAATTTAGTGATAATAATAGTGCAGACAAACTAATGGAATCAAAATACTTCAAAGAAAATGGATATAAATGCCAAAGAACTTTTGATATCAAGGACACTTATGGAGTAATTAAAAATATTGATTTAGAGTCAACGGATGAAGAAATACTGGAAAGTTTAAAATGTCAAATACCTATAACAGGTGTCAAAAGACTGAAACGTAGAAATAGTACTAATGGCCAATGGGAACCCTCAGAAGTTATAAGAATATGTTTTAAGGGGTCTACTCTGCCAACTAAGGTATATATATTTGACACAGTAAGTGCTGTTAGTGCTTACGAATTCCCAGTCACACAGTGTGTAAGATGCTGGCGATATGGTCACACAACTAGAGTTTGTCCGTCAAATAAAGTGATTTGCCCCAAATGTACTGGTCACCACGCTAACTGTGATACTACAACGTTTAAATGTAACAATTGTCACGAAAAACACATGGCATTGTCAAGATCTTGTCGTATATATAAGAAGGAAAAGCGAATTAGAGAGTTAATGGCAGAATTTAATTGTTCATACAAAAGGGCGTTGACTATATATGTTCCTCCTGAACCTACATATCACATAAGTGACTCAGAAGAATATAGTGAAGCTAGAGTATATGTCGAAAAAACGAATGAACACATCAATACTGAAGCAAATACATCTGATATACATACGGATAAGTCTTATGCTGATATTTTGAAGAAAACGGCTGAGAAGAAACAGATCAAAAACAAACAGGAAAAATATCATACAAAACAAAAGAGACAAAAAGAAAAACATAAATCCAGAGAAGATAAAGATGCTAATATATCCTCGGACAGTGGAAATGAATACTATCAACAGACGAAAGAAGATTCTACTAGCTATGAAACTAATAAAATTAATTGGGGGAAAATACTAAAGGAAGTGAAGGATAAAATCTTTGATAGCAGGCTAACAATAGAAGAAAAAGTAAAGAGTTGTGTAAAGATAATTTTTAACGCAGTGAAACAATTTATTTTGAACTACCTAACCGAATTGCCTTTCTTCTTTTATATTAAACAATGGATAACAGACGCAACCAGATAAAAATTAACATAGCCCAATGGAATTGTCAGAGTATACGACCAAAATCAAGAGAGTTTGAAGTTTTACTGAGCCAAGAAAAAATACATATAGCGATACTTAGTGAAACTTGGCTTGATCCAGATTCATCGTTTAGAATAAATGGGTATAATATTTTTAGAGCGGATCGCGATGATGGATATGGTGGAACTGCCATATTAACACATAAATCAGTAAAAGCTACATTGTGCAACCTTAATATTACAAACACGCAAATACAAGCCATTCATGTTAAGCTTTTGAACTGTGCTGGTATAGAAAATGTTATTTCCATTTACTGCCCTTCATCTGTGAGGACTTCAAAAACCGATTGGGACGAAATTTTTTCTTTATTAGATCAAAAGACTTTGATAGCAGGGGACTTCAACGCGCATCACTATAATTGGTCGACTAAAGTAGACCTAAGAGGTAATCAGATTTTTGATTCTATTTTAGAAAATAACTTTATCACGTTGAATGATGGAACCAATACACGAATAAAGCTGGTCGATGGCGTGGTTCAGGAAACTTCCCCTGATCTAACTATTGTATCTACCGATTTGGCTCTAAAATTTAAATGGGAAGTTATAAACGAAAATTTAGGAAGTGATCACATGGTAATTAAAATCTGTACTGAAATAGAATGTTTGAGAAATTTTACTAACCGAAAAAATTATAAGAAGGCAGAATGGGAATCATACACCCGCAAAATCGAGACGGAGCTTTTGAATTTTTCACTTCCTTCAGATCCACAAATTGCTTATAATAGTTTTATAGATATTATAAATAAAGCAGCTGATGAGTTTATACCTACGATTAAAATTTGCGAAAATCCCTTGAATCAGCAAAAATTTAAACCTAAACCATTCTGGGAACCAAGTTTGTCGCATGTAGTTGCACAGCGAAGACGCGCTTTGGCCAATTTCAGGCGGAACCCTACTCCACAAAATTTAAATATTTTGCAAAGTAAGATCAGTATGGCACAGAGAGATATACGTAGAGGTAGTTGTAAATCTTTCCAAAAATTTTGTAGTAATATAAATAGTGTGACGACTTCAAGTGACATGTGGAGAGAAATGAATTGGGTCAAGGGGCGCCGATTGGGTAGATCTACTATAGATTATAATAAAGCCGAGAAATTGTTGCTGGATTTGGCACCAGATTATGTTATACCACCTGCTCCTAATTTTACCTCTGTCAATATACAATTGTGTAGTCCTATTTCGGTACAGGAAGTTATCAACTCTATTAAAAATAAAGATACTGCCCCAGGTCAAGACAACATATCGTACTCCATGATAAAGCATCTTCCGATTTCTGGGAAAAAAATACTTACCTCCTTATATAATCTTCTTCTGAATTTGGGTTTTATTCCAGAACAATGGAGAAACGTGAGAATAGTTCCTGTGCCGAAACCGGGTTACAATAATAATATAAGTTCGAGTGTTAGACCAATTGCACTGATATCTTGCCTGTGTAAAATACTTCACACAATTATTACGCGTAGACTTGAATGGTTCTTAGAGAAAAATGCTTATCTTTCGCAAAACACTACAGGATTCCGAAGATTTAAATCATGCTACGACGGACTTTCCAGACTGGTTTCTAGGATTCAGACTGGTTTCTCGAAGGGCTGGCAAACTGTTGCTTGTTTCATAGATATTGAGAGCGCATATAACAACATAGATGTCTCTGTATTACTGGCTATACTGGACAATCTTGGTGTGGGATCCCTTTTATGTAACTATCTCTGGCAGTATCTACACAGGAGGAATTTGTCAATTTTGACAAGTGATAACAATAGTTTGTGTAGGTCTACTGGCATAGGTATAGCACAGGGAGATCCCTTATCTCCCATATTGTTTAACGCAGCCACTTTAAAAATTTGTCAAAATATTGATCAACTGTTTATTTCCCAGTATGCAGACGATTTTGTTATTTATACTTATAATGAACGGTTAACAGACTCTGTTTCATACTTGCAAGGTGCTTTGAATTCCTTTCAGAATTTAATTGCAGAGCTTGGTCTAAACATCTCTGATAGGAAAACAAAAGTTTGTGTGTTTAGCAGAGGTAAAGTTAGAAGTAGAATTAAGGTTTATATTAATGATAACATCATTGAACAAGTTAATTGTATTAAATACCTTGGCATGTGGTTAGATAGTTCATTAAGGTGGGGAAAGCATATTAACGAAACACAAAATAAAGTTAGTAGGCATTTAAACATATTTAAAATTCTTGCAGGATCCAAATGGGGTGTACATCCAAAACACCTTCGTAGACTTTATATAGCTCTCATTCGCAGTAGAATTGATTTCGGTTGTTTTTTATATCATACTAGTGCTAACAGTCATTTACTTAAGTTAGATCGCGTGCAGAACCAGGCAATGAGAGTTGTAGGAGGATTTATTAGGAGCACACCCATCCATGTGATGGAAAGTGAGTTGTGCATTCCACCACTCACAGTACGTAGGCAGTTTCTTGCAGGAAAATTTTATCTGAGATCTTGTATTAGTAAAAATAATGTGACGATAAGAATTTTGGACGAACTATCTAATCTATGCAAAGGGCGTTACTGGAGGAACAAAAAATTGCCATTATTAGTGCATATATACAGGACATATAAAGAAAAACCCATGTATTCTAATTCAATACCAGATGTATTTACTTTAAGTACTTGGGCTACGAATATTGATTTGTCAAAAGTTATTTGTACCAATATTACTGGAATAGACGTAGCTAAAAGATTAATTAACATTATGGAGCTTAGAATGAAGTGCTTGGAATTCATGAAGGATAAATATGATTCACACTACAGATTGTATACAGATGGGTCTAAGGATAAAATATGTTCGGGAGCTGCTTTTTACGATCCTCAAATTAATATCTCTTTCAAATTTAAAATTAATGTTAATATTTCTATCATGAACTGCGAACTTATAGCTATTGCACAGACACTTTCGTATATAATGAGCACAGACCATACAAATTTCGTTATTTTTACCGATTCAAAAAGCAGTATTCAACATTTGGCTCAAATACCCTCGAGCGGTCGAGGCATTCCGATAGCCATGATAGTTATAGACTCCATCTGTAAGCTACGTGATAGCAATAAAAACATTGTCATTCAGTGGATTCCTTCACATGTTGGAATAGCAGGAAACGAAGAGGCTGACTCTGCTGCACGACAAGCGGTGCAAGATGGTACACCATATTCTTGTTTACCTTTACCTTCAGATTATCTTGGAGATATAAAGAAGATGTGTACTCAAACATGGCGCGAATACTTTGATGAACGTTCACTTACAAAAGGTATTTGGTATAAGACTTTGCAGAGTGAGCCTCTTCGTTACCCATGGTTTGACAAAATGGGGAGAAGATACGCGGTCGCACTGTTGAGGCTGCGATCTGGTCACATTCCGTCAAGGAAGTTTACACATTTAATGGGTATAGTTGACTCCCCAAACTGCACAGTTTGTGGAGTCATCGATGACGTCATACATGTACTGACGGAGTGTGAGCGTAACGCCGCTCAGCGGCGACGCGTGTTTTCTCCACATTTAGACGTGGGAAGGTGTAACAGCAGTTTGGCCTTTCCTTTATCTAGGCAGGCCAGGCTGATGTGTACATTATTATTTGCGCTGGATTATGCATAGATAATAGATAGTTTAGATTTAATTTGATCGATGTTTTATAAGTTTCTTTTGTTATGGGGGTGACATAATCACCAAGTGATAAAACCCCGGCTTATTAATAAAGATTAAAAAAAAAAAAAAAAAAAAAATTTCATTTGGGATAATTTTGTCTAGCCGGAAAACCTCGAAATTTTCATTTGCTTCTTTTGTTACATATATTCAAAATATATTTTAGTAACTATTGCTTCTAGGACAATAAAAATTCTTTTCAAAAAACCGACTTCAAACGCCACTACAAAGTATAAAAATAATTTTATTTTGTACACGTTTGTTGAAGTCGGGCGGCTTAAATAGAAACGATGAAACCGATACGCGATGCTCGCCCGAATTCAATAAACGTGTCTCTTATATGTCACCATAAGTAAGCGTCGCGCATCGATTTCATCGTTTCTAGTTAAGCCCGCCCGACTTCAACAAACGTGTACAAAATAAAATTATTTTTATACTTTGTAGTGGCGTTTGAAGTCGGTTTTTTGAAAAGAATTTTTATTTTAAGCCTTTTAGTGTAGCTTATTCCTACTCTCTTTCTCCCCTCTCTCCAATGCTACGGTACTAATGTAGTCTAGTACTTAACAATACACAATTTGTAAAGAGCTAGGACCAGGAGCTTCATGATGTAGTCCATGCTTGGTACCAACAATATCAATTCGAAAGTGACAGTTCGTAATTCCTCCAACCCTTCAGCATCAGGATTGAGGAGCTGGAACCTCGAACTTTATGATGTAGTATATGCTCGGTACCAACAATATCAATTCGTAAGCGACAATACCTAAATCCTCACAGTTTAGGTAGGCAGTATCCCTGCAGCATCAGTATTGAAGAGCTAAGACCTTGAGTTCCACGATGTAGAATATGCTTGATACTAACAATATCAATTCGCAAGCGAAAGTTCCTAAATCCTCACAGTTTAGTTGCGCAGTACCCCTACAGCATCAGTATTGAAGAGCTAGGACCTTGAGCTCCACGATGTAGACTATGCTTAATACTAACAATATTAATTCGCAAGCGAAAGTTCCTAAATCCTCACAGTTTAAGTGGGCAGTGCCCTGCAGCATCAGGATTGAGGAGCTAGAACCTTGACCTCGATGGTGTAGTATATGCTTATTACACACAATAACAATTCATGATTAGCAGTTCCTAAATCCCTATAATTTAGGTGGGCCGTACCCTACAGCATCAGGCTTGAGGAGTAGGACCTGGAGCTCTATGATCTAGTATATGCTTAGGCCAAGCATACCAATTCGTAAACGACGGTTCCTAAAGTCCCATAATTTAGGGGGGAAATGCCCCTGCAGCATCAGGCTTGAGGAGTAGAAGGTAAAAAAATTTATGGGACCATTTCGCGAGCTTTCTCTGTCGATTAAAAAAAAAATCTCGTGAATCGGTCCAGAAACCTCGGAGTAATCGGCGGGCATACATAGAAAAAAAAAAAAATATACCGGCCGAATTGATAACCTCCTCCTTTTTGGAAGTCGGTTAAAAACGAAAAGTGCCAATTTCGCCATCGCCGTCCAACATCTTTTAACTGAAGGATAAAGATATTTTGGCAGAATTTCAATTTTTGCTGTCAGAACGTCCAATTTATTCCTCGGTTAAACTTAACTTGGCGTTGGTAAAATTGGTACTGAATATTTTATGTTATTTTTTCTCCCTCCTTTCTTCTTCTTTTCTTTCTTCCTTCGTGATTGCCAAACTATTCAGAATGCTTCCCTCTTTGATGTCCCAACGAATTCTTACTTATTAACGTTCTAAACGATAACGTAATGGACATGCAACTCGACCTAAAAGCATAAAAGTTAATTTTAATGAGTTACGTGGTAGTGATGTTTATTAAACGGCGAAGATAATGGAATGTGTATTCTATTCAATTTAATTGAAAACCCATTTGTTCTTCGCGATTGTGAGAAACAAAGACGCTGGCTTAGGTACGAATGCTCGTCAAGTAATCAACGATCAGACGTGACTTTCAATAAAAATAAAGTTTAATGACAAGCACACAACAACAGTTAACACAAGTGCAAGCTCTTTATCATCGCCCTATATTCCTTCCTATATTCCACTTGTTATCTCTCTCTAGTTACTTAGCATGTTGTTTGCACAAAAATTTTTTGGACTTTTTGACAAGCAGCAACGTGTTGCTGGGTAACTTAGCTTCAGATTGCAGATAGATTGAATATAAAACCAAGCTTTAGTCCGATGGAAGAGTAAGCCGACTCCACTCGAGAGAGGCTATGAATTTACGTACTCTCCGAAGCATGTTAGTGTAGCACGAAGATTCTAAGAATGAACTTTTTATCTACACTAAAGATTCGTCAAGTAACGTTTAAGCGACTGCAGTAAATCCCTTAAAGAGCTTTGATCTGTTTAAATCTATACCAAGCATATCTTTCTTGTTCTTGTCAAAAAAGTTCTTTGCAGCCGTCAACTTTCTCTGGAACTTTTGCAATGCTACATTTGGCCCGTTGTTTTATATGGTTGTGAGGCATGGACCCTACTGGAAGACTAAAGTAAAAAGATTGAAGCCTTCGAGATGTGGACGTATCGTAGGATGCTCCGCATAAGTTGGACGTCTTAAGTGTCTAGCCTGAGGTCCTTGTCTGAATGCAGAAGAAGACGGTGTTAGAACCATCAAACAGCGGAAGATCTCGTACCTAGGTCATATACAGCGCAACGATAGGCACCGCCTGCTGCAAACTATTTTGATAGGGAAAATTGCTGGGAAAAGAGATGTTGGAAGCAGAAAGAAGTCTTGGCTCAGAAACATAAGGCAGTGGACTGGCATCAAGCTAGTCCAAGAACTATTCCATCTAAACAAGGACAAGTAGAAGTTTAAAAAGTTGACTGCTGACATCCAGTATTGGAGAGGCACGTGAAGAAGAAGAAGCAGATCTTTAAGTAACGATTAGCGACGCAAAGTGCGGCAGTTGTGGTGTATTGAGACTTGAAGATTGAAACCATCCACTCAGACTAAATGTTTGCTACATAGATAGAATTCTAAAGCAGGCTAGAGGCATGAATCACATTCGTGACGTAATGTTGACAACATCTGGCCTCTACGTTACCTCTGGCGCTGCCAGCGCGGCCGAACCCGTGTCCTTCACACTGCCATTAAGACACTTATTTGTAAGCGCTAAGTACCTCTACCTATGTATTTATTTCACTTCTTTTCTCTATTATGAAAATGTATAATCCTACCAGTTTCATCATGATCAGCCCATCAACGGCTCACTACTGAGCGCAGGTCTCCTTTCAGAGAGCCGCGCTGGCAAAATGCAAATTAGGCGAATTGACATGAACTCTAATATGCTAGTTTCATCACGATGTTTTCCTTCATCGTTGAAGCATATTGTGATCTATTTGATTGATTAAGCGCACATAACTTTAAAGTCAGAGTTATGTGTCGGATATATTTATAGTAAGGATATTTTTCGTGATGGAACCATCCCCAAAGCCTTGAATCTCTAGTCAAAAATTGTCTTACGAGTCTGTCTACGAATTCTTAGATTTGAATAGACACGATAAAAATGCGCAACACACGAACTTCGTAACATCCGGAAATAGTTCTAACTTTGGCGCAGGCGTCATTTCCGCTGCGTTGCCGATATCGGCGCATCGTCCATTAATCGAACTTTAATCCGTTTAAATCCGTTTAAAGCTAATCTAATAAAATCACGCGCTCGGCGCACATGCGTTTAATTCTTTAATTGAAATCAGGTTAAATCTGTATTGATAAACGATTTTCCGTTGCTTAGGCTGAAAACTGAAAGGTTGACGGTTCCGTCTCCACCTTTGGCAGTAGTACCAACTCCTAACGTAGGCTTTCCGCTTTTTTAGAGGGAAGAGGGGAATAATTTTTAAATAACCGTGCAGATTGCAGACAATCACGCGGGGATCAGGCGGTCTATTATAAAAGTCTTGTGAAATATAACGTCCGATCTCCAAAAGTTTTATTTTTAACTGTAACTAAAACAGCCATGTTTTTGTTTTGATCATCTGTTCTCATTATGTTATCTTGCGTATTCAGAAGAACGGAACGTTAAAAGCTATTTTTTTTTATCTAAGCTTTTGGATTTTGGATAAACTTAGCTGATGCACACGACTTTGTCTGCGGTTAGGTTTTAAAAAAATGTTTCTCCATGGATGGAAATTTTGTACGAACTAACATCCCTTCACCTTACCTCCTTGAGGGTACTATTTTCAAAAACTCTAATCTAGAAATACTAATTTTCATTTCATTCTTCGTATCATAGTATAGTATCTTGAAATCTTAACGATAGGATCATTCGCTAGTCTCAATATTAAAATTCTTCGCGGGACCTCATCGTCCCACTTACGTATAAATAGGCTGGTGGCCTTATTATTTGTGTCACAACAGTAGCAGTTGATATGATTTAGCGTCATTTGGTTCGGTCGGTCGACGAACATTCGTATAAGTTCGACTAATCTACTGTATTCATACAAACACACCATACGAATCTAGTTTTGCTTTAATTTTTAAAAGTATACCTATGTCGAATTTGATATCAAAGTTTGAAAATACGATAGGTACCTACGACCTATAGAATATTTATTATTTGTCGATTATTTGTCGAATGAATTTTTAACCGACTCCAAAAACGGAGGAGGTTTACAATTCGTCGGAATCTTTTATTTTTACGTACAGACGTACCTACTCGAAGACCGATTTGGAAATTTTTTTTTTTTTTGAAAGAGAGTTAGGTATACTTCTCAGTAGTCCCATTGTCATCAGATCTGATCTTAGAGAAATCGAGGGAACTCATCAAACTTTATAGGAATATCAGATATACTTTGTAGCAGCGTTTGAAGTCGGTTATGTAAAAAGAATTTTTACGTTTATATTATAGCCAATAGCGTTAGATTGTCGGCCAATCAGAGATGATTGCGATCATCAAACTGTAGTAATCATTTTTAGACGATCCCGCAGCTGGTCGAATAAATTAGGATCTATCTGTAGTCTAGGACTTGGACTACTAGTGCGCGAGAACCCTAACTCTTTTTTTATGACAATTATAAGGCAATTTCTTAGCACACATAAATGGCTGCACGATATGCATATCCAGCATTTTATAGCCAAAAGCCGTTGTTCTATTCTTGTCCGTATCGTTGATCGTATTCATAATTCGTCCCTGTACACATTTACAGACTATTTCTGTATTTCCACTCACGCCTCATAAATTCGAATGTCTTGGACATTTCTCACGATTTTTACCAAACTTTTCCCTAAGTCATTCAGTCGCTAGCGAAGACGTGATTATAAATAGAATTGCATTGTGGTACAATTGGAAATTTTGAAACAATGCAGTGATATGCAAATTTTTAATTTTGTGCCTTTGTGTATTTAGTAAGATTCTCAGTTCTCTTACGTAAAAATAAGAATATGTAGTGGATTATCACATTATTATAAAAAGAGAAATTTTGATTCATCAAACTCTTCATATTTAATTTTATTAATTTTTATTACTCTTGCTTACTCTGCGTCCGTGTGAAGTTGGGCTCTTTCTGCACTTCATTCGATCCGTATCCGAGAATTCTCGATCGATCGGTCGATCCGTTGCACCGTTGCTGCATGAATGGAGGATAACAAACAAACACACTTTCGCATTTATTATATTGGTTATAAGGCTAAATTACAACATGGGGTTATGCAAGGGGCGGACCAACAAATTCCTAAAAAGCCGGCAACGCATTGGTGGTGCCTCTGGTGCTACAAATGTTCATGGGCGGCGTCAGTACTTGAAGTAAACAAAAAAATAAAAAAAGACGTGTGGCACTCGGGGACTGCCGCGGTAAAGCTATTGCATAGCATTTTTTATCAACGCCATCTAGCGGTGAGAGGAGTCCCGTGTCAGGTTATTTTCGTTACGGAATTTCTGGATTCGGTCTCCACGCTCAAGGCCCGCGATAGAAGCTATGCAATAGCTTAAAAATACAGATAGAGACAGAGAAGCGCAAATTCACTGCAGACTCGGAGACTCAAATGCTAACTTTGATTAAACTCTTACTACCTATGATAAAAGATTCATTGGTGCTATTTTGTAACGCGTCCCGATGCGATCCGCCGTCTCACCTTACGAGGAGGCCAATGTTAGCATTGTGATACATGGCCAGGCGCGTCTATCGCAATGACACTGTAAGGGCCTCTCGCCAGACGTCCTCGAGGGAGCCAGTTTAGGCGCTGCGGCTGAGCCCGTGCCACCGCCTCCCGTGTGATGACACGCTTTCTACGTTTGCAGTAGTAAAATGAAGGTACTCGGGCTAAGAACTTAAGGACATGTTGGATTCACGGTAGCGCTTCAAGCAGGTCTGTTAGGTTAGACACCTTCGTCTTTCTCCGTTTATCAACCGACTAGCTGATACCCGCGAATTCTTCGATTTTTCGGGGTAAAAGATAGCCTATGTCACTCTCCAGGTTCTCAACTATACCCATGCAAAAGGTCTGTCGTGCAGTATATAGGACCAACTAACAAAAAAAACACACTTATAATACCTACTAGTAAGGATAGGACGTCAACTGTTGAATAAAGGTCTTTTGCATAGATTTCAAAAGGGTACCGTCTTGCGCCGCCTGTATCCAGCGGCTTCCTGCGACTCGTCACTCACTTGATTTGTCACAGGTCAAAGGTCATACAGCGACGGATTTATGTGATTTTTTGCATGGGGTCTACTTGAGAACTAAACCTAACTCCACGCGGACGAAGTCATGGAAAAAGCTAGTCATGCATGATATTATATTAAACCTTTGATTTTTACATAGACAGGTTTTTGTTTCTTTAATTACTTCCATTGGTTTGCCTCATTTGAAATATTCCAATGCCGTGACTTGGATGTCTTTAAAAAAATAATTACTTACATAAGTATAATTATTTATGAACTCATACAAGTTGAGCGTGGTAGGTACAGTGTAAGGTGAGTCATTTAGTAGGCAAGTAAAATGGACTGGCAATGATAACATTTATCATCATCCACATTTATCAGCAATACTCTGTATTATCACCTGTATATTGTTTGGTATCTGATACGGATAAAACACTTGCGCAGAAGAATATGATTTACCTGGTCACTTACTAAAGGAATTAAAAAACTTATTAGTCTTTAAAAACAAACTCTACATCCACGTTTTCTTAATAGTTTTGTAGCCTCAATAGTCCAGCGGTTAAAGATGGAAACTGAAAGGTTCGATTCTCATCCGATGCACTATTTTCGTACCCACTCCTAACACAAGTTTTCCGCTTACTGGGGGAGGAGAATATACATAATAATCAGTCAAGTTCAGCTTGCCTGATATTCTTTTGCAAATATTTTAAGGGGATTTATCCGATTTTTGGGAAGCCAATACTAGACACCTTAGGGTCTTTTCGAGGCCTATGAGATATAGAAAGAGATTAAAAACAATTATGGTGATAAAAAGTTACCCCGAAGTAACCCGAAATAAGGGTTTGTTTTATTGAAATTAAAATTTTCTCTCCCTCTTCTTCACTACACCTCAGTGAATAAATACATCATTCGTATTATATTCATATTTCTGTAGCCCCTTAACACTTCTAGTTCCATTTGAAGGTAAATCTAATTAGTAAGTATACTTACTACAATAAATATATTTAACACAAGCTCGTAATCAACATTTGTCGTGGTTGAAGTGCGGTCTTTTCTCACCATCTGTATAATTTATGTGTACAGACATACAAAACATTTCTATAGACTTATATATAAACTCTACTGCTATTCCGGGGCGATATTATTAATTAAATAAAGGATTACTTCTAATACCTTCTTGAGAAATATGTCTGGATTAAGGTAGTGTTGCTTTATAAGCACGATAATTGTTATAGGGGCTTGTTAATCTCTGATTCTGTTAATTTGGAAAATATTTAATTATATATCTCAGATTTTGATAAGATACCTATATTCTTACAAAGCAACACTGCATTTTCGATGGGGCTGACGTGTCCGTGTCGAACAAAAGTCCCTTAAAAATGAAGATAATAAAAAAAAACACTGCATTTTAAAAATACAGCGCTCTCATCGACTATGCAATTGCCAATTCTGATGTTCTTCGGCAATATTTATAGATATGACGGGTCCTTGAGCGCTTGTTATATTATATCGTTCGTTATGTCGTGTAGAGTCAGCTGGAAGATTGTATAAAATAATCGCTTCAGTGTAACGATCGCAACCACCTCTGATCTGCCGGTACTCTTACGCTATTGGTTAAAGATTTCCAAAAATTCAGCCAATCAGTTAGTTAGTTAGTAAGTTAGTGTGGTAATTCCCATTATCACACTAGCAAATTCCACAGCGGGTGGAAGGAAAAAGACTAAACTAGAGGTCGTTTGCCTACTCGATACATTTAGCTAAATCAGTGACTCAGGAACTAAAGTAGAGTTCTTGCAACGTTACCTACCGTCAAAAGTGGAGGAGCATCGCGTGGGAGGTGGTGCTACATAGAGATAAGACTAGTAGGCTGTCGTATTCTTATATCAAACATATACGATTAAGAAGAAGATATTATTCTAATCGAAAAAATATAGTAAATGTATTATACCACACTAGCGTGATTCACACTGTTTAATAGCTATTTATCAATTCTATGATTCACCGCTGGCATCACTTTAGCCTGTATAACCACACACTTATGTCACAATTGAACTAGGCTTTGAGTTTTGACACGGCGAAGGTGCGGCTTGTTTACTGTATATAATGCAATGCAGCGAATTGGGGCCTTACTTTTATTGTTTGACCAACGTTTAACTCTATCTATGGTCCATCGTTCGATGATCCATCGCACTTGCAGAGGAGGTGCCTCAGATAAAATTTAATTCATTAACTGCTTAACCTTATATAATCGGTAATGCTATTAGTACTTGCTGTAAGTATTGCAGCCCTAATGTCGCATTTGGTTATACGAAATTTTATTTGTTCAGTTCCCTGGATTACGTTGCCAGTATACATGATGACTCATCTACACTTTCTTTCGTTATTTCTTCCGCCAATCTGTTGCCCGTTTTCAGACCTAAGTCGGAGTCTTTTACACACGTAGCCCCTAAAGCCTAAACACCAACCCTCAGCCAACGTTAGTTTTACCTTTATGATTTTAAATATTTTTAGCGAACGAGCACGCGGTTCACCTAATGTTAAGTTATTTCCTTAAAGTTCTTGGTTATTGATGATGTATTCGTCAAGTTCGAGCACTCCAACTTGCGTTTAAGCGCGACCATTCGCTCAAGTCATGCTCAAATGTTTGCTCAGTGATTGAGGGGCAGAAGAATCCGTGGTGGTGGACGTGAAGCTTATCGGGCTAGATAGAGTCTAATCCTGTTGTAAGAAATCTCTAAACTAAGTTGACACATCTAAATCTCGTTCTATCCCTTTCGTAATGCTCCCTGCGGAAAAGGGTAGCACTATATTTAGAGCTGTCAATTTAGTTCAGGTTATAGATTGTTACTACATCAGAATTAGCCACAGCGATGACGTGATAGCCGGCGACCGATCCGTACAGTGATGAAGCCTTCTTTATTTATCCTTATTACTCAACCTTAAGTAAAAAGCTTACAAAAACAGATTACATATCGCTTAATGAATTTAGCCTCTGCTCAGCCGGTGCGGTGGTTGATCTTGAACTAAAAACCGGCCCCGGGCCGGCGCGGAGGCGCGTGGGCAATGCGGTGACGTCAGCCGCAGCTTTTGAACTTGACAATCGATCTCTTACTCTGGGAGCTGGTGGTGACACGATGAAAGTTGGACTGATAGCCTAGTAGAGCATTGAAAACCTAGTGGTTAAGACTGCAGCCTCCTGTTCAGGGGATACCGGGCAAGCACTTGCAACTATTCGCAGTCATTTGCCTAATGTCACATGCTTTAACGGTGAAGGAAAACATCGCGAGGAAACCTGTACGTTTGAGACTTCTCCATAATTTTCTCCAAGGATGTTCTTCATGGTTCACCATGATGGCCTATACCTAACCCCTTTTGTGATTGCTTAGAGTTCATTTGCTAAGCTAAACAGCTTTAACTACTTTCTGAATTTCTGATCCAATTATCACCAAAGGTACGTAAGAAAAAAAAGACTTTGTTGGACACCCCATTTTAATGTCATATAAGGTGACTTTAATGTGGTATGTACATTGTACACATAATTTCTTAGTAATTATAACGCCTTAAAATGTTTATCATTCATCATACTTTTCAGGAAGCTTGAATATAATAGAATTTTTGTACGAAAAACTAAGTATCAAAAAATAACTTCATGCTCTGTGAGGGACATAGAATTTTTTAATTTCCCATCGGCTCTAGGTTATTCTTGCAAACCGAACCGTCTCTTCAGCTATTTCAAATAGCTTCTATCATTTTAGCTATAAAGGTGATAATCCAAAGGCAAACAAGCAAGAGGTCCATAATTGGAACATTGAGTTTGTTTATAGTCGATATGGTAATGAATACGTGGAGTTATGACGCCCTAGTTGCAGTTGTTCGCGATATGCTAATTCGGAGCTGCTTGAAACTCGAGGAAAGGAAAATGGATGATAACCTGATAACATTTCACTTTCGTTTGTGAATATGATACCCCTAGGCTGCGAAGGTTTTTGACTGTCTTCGGTAAGTGATAGGATGCCGCTTGCGACTTTCTCTAGACCCTTCAATCAATAATGTTCTTATTCGTGTAATTAAATCTCGCAGTGATTTAAGACGAAAGTCTTTGTACAGTACGTGTTGCCAGTGTTGACTTATAGATCTGAAACACAGTTGCCGAGTATGACTTAAAGACACTCAGTAGGTGATTGAGAGAGTAGGAGATTAGGAGGATATAGCTCATTGACTTGCAAAGTTGACGTAGATTTGTGCGAAGAACATACATTTCCACCCCTTCAGCAAAACCTCGTTTAAAACCACTTTAAAACCTGTTGGTGACATGGCTCTATAAAACTGTGGTACCTATTTGTCAAATCTTTTTTAGCCGATGCGTCTGTATCGTGACCTAGATCTGCTGGTGGATTGCGGAAAAGCTGCATCTATCATTGCTGCAGTCTCTGATTGGCTAAAATGGCGTTCTTGTTGCAACAACGCATTTTAGCCAATAGCGAGAGAGTATCAGCCAATTAGAGGTAATTGCGACCGTGCAATCATTTCTAAATAATTCCACGGCTGAATATAGGTTTGGAAGCAGTGTACAAACGTTTTGTCATCAATCACAACGCCCCATTCCCAGAATTCCCGAAAGGGTACATTTCCCAATTGCTTGCTCGGACTTTCTTTTGATTTTGTTCACGTCTCGCGTGCCAAAATTCATAACCTTGAGGCCGTTGACCCGGGACAGCCCGACAGTTGCATGTCAGCGCTGCCCGCCGTAATCACCATAGCAGCATAAATCATAACCATGAACGAATGATCGCTATCTGTTTTAGTTATATGGGACGCTTCACTACTATTTCTCGTAGTTAGTAGGACATACTATCAATCCTCATACAATTGTGTTGATAGTTTAATATTTTTATGTGAGCACATTAAATATCACATGCTTCAACCGTTAAGGGAAACCCGCACGCCTGATTATAATTTTAATAATAGATTACATCTTAAGGAGTCCCCATCCTTTTTTTTTATTTGATGACAAGATACTCCTTGATGGCGATCTGACCTGATGATAAGTGACGATGCAGTCTAAAATAGTAGTGGGCTTACTTGGAAGAGGTATGGCAGTGTACTCATACCCCTAATGGGTTTCTAGACGCCATCGTACTTGAACGCTAAATCGCTTGGCGGCACGTCATTGACGGTAAGGTGGTAACTAGCCATGGCCAAAGCCTCCGACCAGACCAGACGAGAGATAATTTAGAAATTATAAATTTCCAAATTGCTCCCGCCGGGAATCGGACCCGAGACCTCCCAGTGATAAGAACCACAGCGCTCACCACTGCGCTAGGGAAGTTGACTTCACACGGATGAGCATTTGCGTGGTGGACTATGGCTTCTAATTCGGGAAGAGACCTGTAGAGTGCAGGCAATAGGATGAGATGATGAATATGTATTAGAAGATGTTACCATTGACGAACAAGTCATCGAGGACAACATCAAGTACACCACAGGTCCGTTTTTGCTCTGTTGGTACACCATCATCTACGAATATCACTGGTTCTGATTCATTGGTCGGTAGATAAGATACGTAAATATGGTTGGTTGTGTGCTACTGCTCTTACACTTCTACTCAAGAACTAAGGTTTAAGGTAATTTGCACTAACCTAACTCTGTATTTTGTTTTTTCAGATTCCAACATAACAAAATTTACACCTATATCGGTGAGGTGTTGGTGTCCGTGAATCCCTACAAGACCCTCGACATCTATGGCCAGCAGCACATGGCGCAGTACCGGGGGCGGGAGATGTTCGAGGTGCCCCCACACGTTTACGCCGTGGCCGATGCCTGCCAGAGGGTGTTGAGACAACAGGTACATGATCCCTTATAATACTCTCCGAAGAACAGAGGGATGTTCAATGTACCCCCTGTTCTTGGCTATTGCCTGCCAGAGGGTATTGGACAACAAGTGCATTATACAATTGGGGACTTTTTGGATATTCTGGCCTCACTCAAGCAAATGCGGATACGGTACATAAAAAAATCTTGAGCTTACTGCGCTCGTGTTATTGCAGTCTATGCTTGATTCTGACTTTGAACGTCTTATGTAAAAAAATATTTGATGCTTATTTCTAATTTGACGCTAAATGTAATAAGACTAGCGTTCACTGCTCTATTTTTGCTATAGAGCGATAACCTAGAGACTGGGCATGATGTGTAAATAACGACCAACCTCCAAAAGTGGAGAAATGAGAAGTCAAAAATCTTTAATAGATGCCATGAGAAAGAGTCCTAGAGTTATATAGACAATTATTCTTGTATCCTTTTCTCGTTCTTCGTTCTTTGTTCATGCCTCTATATTCAAAGTGTCAAAACATTTGTCCGTCGGTTGTCATACAGCGATCACTGTGTAGCGATTGCCACCCATTGTGCCGTCGTTGGCCCGTGCCCATTGGAGCGCCTTTAGCGTGCAACATAAATATGGAGCGAATTATCTACGGTACAGACCACACGCACTTTAGTTTAACGACGCTTACTCATTACTGTCTGTACTGCCTCTAAAGTCTCATGGCTAACTTATTCGGCTGTGGATCGTGGTTTCTGGTACTAACTTAGGGTGGGGTTGTATAGAAAGAACCATTAATCATTAGTCCGTTACATGAAGACTACTGGTTCCAGGGCAGAGACACATGCGTGCTGATATCCGGCGAGTCCGGCTCCGGGAAGACGGAAGCCTCCAAGTTCATCATGAAGTACATCGCCGCCAACACCATGCAGGTCCACAGGGACTACATTGACAGGTAACTTGTCTCACTAGCTCTTGTTAGGATTAGGATTGTGAATTGAAGAAGCTGACGACATCGCGGGCATCCGCTAGTGTATAATATAAAAAAAACTTCAATCTCTTGCTTAATCGTGTAGCAAATTGCTTCTTAAATGGCATCGCCCTACCACGGTTGTGTTTAGCCTTGCAAACAGATAATCCAAATGTTTACTTGTAATCGTAATCGGTGCACGCTCACAATCTATTTGTGTTACTTTTGCGTGTTACAACTTACATTAAACACTAGTTGTTATTATACACTATTAACCTAGTTTTTGAAGAAATATAATGAAAATAAATGAGCTGTAGCTAAGTATGACATTAATTGGTTGAATTGGATTCTGTAGGGTACATAATATACCGCACACGCGCATATAGGTTATGCGCGTGTGCGTACGGACACGCACGCACATGCACACGTATACTTGTAAGCATATATCTAAATGTCTAGAAGACGTGTAATACATAACTTATATACTAAGGTATAGACTACATTAAGTAAATAAGTCACTGAAGATTAGGTAATCAGTTCATCAGTGCCAAAAGATCTAAGCACCTTTTGGTCATCGGCAAACGCCACAGAAATTAATGAAAATTTGCGGATAATAGATTTCTTCTTACACCCCACACTTTTTAAGTACTCTGGCCAGGTTTTAGTTCTTTTTCCTGTGCCACGATCTCTAATGAGAAGTTTTTCTCACATAAGAACTATTCGAGCTGGTAAAATTATCTATACTTTTTAAGAGGCTGACATCACAGCGAGAGAGGTACTGAAACAATGTTAACATATATGTATATTTCATGTACCATACTCTTGTAAAATAAAAAATGATTGATTGGTTGAAATGCTCGTCTTTCAGAGTGAAAAACGTCCTCATCCAGTCAAACTCCATCCTGGAAACGTTCGGAAACGCCAAGACGAATAGGAACGACAACTCGTCTCGGTTCGGCAAGTACATGGACATCCACTTCGACTACAAGGGCGACCCGATGGGCGGCCACATCAGCAACTACCTGCTGGAGAAGAGCAGGGTGGTTAGCTTGCAGCCGGGGGAGAGGAACTTTCACTCCTTCTATCAGGTATGACGGCAGATACCATTTTTTTTAAAGCTTGTGCTAGGAGTAGGTACAACAATACAATACAACGGGTGGAGTTCGAACCTTCGACCTTTCGGTTTTCAGTCCGCACCTTTAACCGTGAGACCATTTTGGCTTGAAATTTTAAGCACAATAGTCGGCAGATGAAGATCCCTCATTTTTGATAACTTCTATTAGCGAGGCTGTAAGTATCCGTAAGAAAACTAAAGTTACTGACATAGCAGTGAGCCGCGAAGCTCAAGTGGAAAGGGGTGGGTCACATAGAATGGTCGTTGGAGTCCCAAGGTGCTGGAGTTGTGCCACCGCAGTGGCAGACCCAACTAGGTGGACTGATGACATCAGACGAGGCACAGGAAGCCACTGGATACGGGCGGTGCAAGAACGAGGCTTCTGGAAGTCCACGCAAAAGACTTTTGTTCAGCAAATTACATCTTGATAAAGACGAAGAAGAACTTCAAAATCGACCGCTTACTTTTAATCCGCTAGTGAAAAAGTCTTTCTAAAAGTAGGTGTATCATAAAAAAATAAAGATCTCATCAAATCATATAATCAATACTCGTGTACAACAATGTGTTGTGGATTAAAATGGATAGGTACGCATAATAACGCTTTCTACGCAGTAGGACATGGATTATGACAACAAACACAGTTTACGCACTTTCGTTTAAATACACAAGCCGTAGACGTATGTGTTTTGAAACAATTACAACAACCTTCTCGAGTATATATATTATTCTGAATAACACAACTTAAGCTCTACCGGATTATTATATACCTGTTACAATTTGAACGATACTTTCCATGATTTGTGATTTTGAGACTCTGGAGGATGCGGAAAACTATATCAAAAACAAAAAATTAACTTTCGAAGCCGAACATGCGTAGGACACTCTCGGAAACCTTTATTACTTGAGCAAACTTCAACATAATTGATTTCTTTGTCCCTTCTTTTTTTGCTTCCGAATCTTGTTCCAAATAACAACAAAATTTCAGATAACTTTATCGCATAAAAATCAAATACATATATAGCTTTTTCTTATGAATGGAAATTGCGAATTAAGTTTCATAGAGAGGTATAAATGGCATGTAATTTTTAAAACTTTTTTTTGTTTTAGCTCCTCAGCACAAACAACGCACATACGAAAAAATATGGATTGAGTACGAGCTCAGTGTACAAGATACTAGGAAACGAGCGCTCGACCGCACAGGATTCTAAGCTCTTCAGTCTTACCAATAGCGCCTTTAATGCTTTGGGCTTCTCATCATCAGTTGTTGACGATATATGGAGTATAGTTGCTGGAGTCATTTTATTAGTAAGTAGATTTTAAACTTTTTATTGAATATCAATTTGGATGAAATGGAATTGAAAAGTTTTTAACATAATCGAATCGTCAAGTGAACCTACCACGAGTTCAGAATGCTCTTTCAACCCGAGAACCAAAACCAAAAATTTCAAATAGCAGTAGCACGTTTTTATTCAAGTTTACATGTTATATTCGATTGTATAAAATTGCTTTTATAAAATGATTTTTCTTTTAAGAGAACAAGAAGAGAATTTGGGGGGAAGCGCAGACTGTTAGCAGACGATTTGCATACTTCATTTAACCTCTACCGTTCATTGTGGAGTCCTTAATTAGCTTAGTCTAATGGGGTTACGACTATCCATTAGGTCGAGGTTAGATCCGCGCAACGTCTAATCTTTTATGCGACGATTGTGTATTTTCACCAAATATTCCCGAGGTTCGATTTAATAATTGCAAACATACTTTATTGCAGAGACAGTTATACGCCAGTAAAATAAGAGGGAGAAAGCCCAAATCTAATACGTGAAACCTTAAATAAATAAATTTGAATAAGAAGTTAACCGAATCGATGTCCAAAACCTATAAGAATACATTTTTATCAGTCTGTTAAACTGTTGCCAGTTTACCTACATATATCAGAAACTTCTAAATCGTGTTCGACGGTTCGCGTCCTTTATTTACCATGGCCTATCTGTCAAGATACTTAGAGCGCGATTCCAAAAGAAATGCAGGTTCCACAACTTTTTAATGTGGATTTAATGACAAACGAATTCCTAAAATATAATTTAATACTGCAAGTACCTAAAGCTAGAGCAAAAACATATAATATTATGGTGCGAAAACTATACAATTTGAGGGAGCACTAATATATAATTATTAGTCTGCCTCAAGAGATTGTTACTGAAAAGTCATTTGTAACTTTTAAAAAGAAACTTAGAATGCATTTTCAAAATACTTGTGTCTAGCAATTAGTCTTTTTATTATTATTAGGAGTCACCATTTTTTGTTTTTTTTTCACATGATTGTACTTTTATATTAATTTTAGTCTTAAGTTCTCTGTAAGTGAGCAAACTGTTATTTGGAGAATAAATTCTTTAAACCTAACCTAATATTTCTGTATAATTTCCAGGGTGAACTCACGTTCACAGAATCGGCGGATGGCCACTTATCGATCGGCGGCCCCGTCAAGGAGTGCGTCTCCGCGCTCGGCGTGACTCAAGACGCCCTCAAGACCGCGATGGCGGGACGGATCCTGTCGGCGGGCGGCGACCTGGTCAGCAAGGAGCACAGCCTGTCGGACTCCAACTACACCCGCCTGGCGCTGGCCAAGGCTGCTTACGACAGACTCTTCACGTGGATTGTCCAGCAGGTCAGCTTACTTCAGTCTTTCAACATCACCCTCCTCCCAAAGAGTATCAGTTTTGGTCTGGTCTGTTGGGAGGTTTTGGTCGTGGCTAGCTACCACCCTACCGTCAAAGACGTGCCGCTAAGCGATTTAGCGTTCCGGCATGATGGCTTGTAGAAACATTAGGAGTATGGGTTGAATTTACACTGCCCCTTTACCCTTACCTTACCCCTTCCAAGTTAGCCTGCTACCATCTTAGACTTCATCGTCACTTACCATCAGGTAAGATCGCAGTCAATGGCTATCTTGTCATTGAATATACAAAAAAAAATCTAGCCATGTTACTTGTTAGGTTCATCCCTGAAAATATACCATTTTGTTATTTTCGACCCTTCGATTTAAGTACCTTCAAGTTCTCTCTTTCTATCTTAGTTGCTTAGCCTTTTCCTAGCCTTGTTGTTGTTTAATCCGAAAGTTTTGCTTCCAGATCAACAAAGCGATAGAGTCGCCTCAGAACACTTATCGCAGTTCACTGATCGGCGTGCTGGACATCTACGGCTTCGAGATATTCGACACCAACAGCTTCGAACAGTTCTGTATCAACTACTGCAACGAGAAACTTCAGCAACTTTTCATTGGTGAGGAAATCCCTGTGCAATTTGTACCTGTCCTGTGCCGCTTCGTGCCTACCGCGAGTCTGAGAGCTTGCAGATCTTTCCAAGCTTCATGCGTCGTGCTCGTGAACGGGTGCCACCAACGGGAATGGGTCTGCTTTGTGTCTACCCATCTTAACATGTGTTAGGTTGTGGTAGGTGTGCATTTTTGAAACTGTGTGCATAGCATAGTTTTGTTACCCATTGTAAAAAAAAAAAAAAATTGAAAAGAGCAATTGCTGAGTTTCTTGCTGGCTCTTCTCGGCAGAATCTGCATTCCGAACCGGTGGTAGATTTACGACGTATCATAAGAGCTACAAGTTGGCCTACATGAAATAAATAAATTTTGATTTTTTTTGCTTTGTCCATTTAGTGATGCTGAGAGTTTTCCTACTCAAAGATCCCAAAAACCTTCAATACGCCTCTTTAAATTTTTCTCAATTATTATGCGAATCTATTTGATAATGAATTGTATCCAACATTACATTTGTATGAAACTAGAACACTGCAAGCTATAGAACTGCTTTATTTTTAGAACTGGTTTTAAAGCAAGAGCAAGAGGAATACGCTCGCGAAGGCATCCAGTGGACGCCCGTGCAGTACTTCAACAACCGCGTCATCTGCGAGCTGGTGGACGCGCCGCACCAGGGCATCATCGCCATCATGGACGAGGCCTGCCTCAACCCTACCAAGGTGAGCGTTCTGTCACCATGTTCATGTCGGATTCGTTTGACCTTCTTGTCCGTTGGCAATTCCTTACTGCGTAGCAAAAGATTGATGTTTCTGATCCTCTCCAGCCAGTGCTGTAAAATCTTGATTGATCAGATTGACTCTGACTTTTGTGGTACTTACAAGTATTAGGGGCCGTTCAAGTATTACGTAAGCAGATTTATTACAATTATTTACCCCCCCATCTCCCTTGTCAGCAAAAGTAAGCAAAGCTCTTACCCCCTCCCCCCATGCTTACGTAAACATTTTTCAATTATAAATGTATTTTTTTTTATATTATAATTGTAATGTTATAATTATAATTTTTAAAATTCCGAAGTGTGGCGAAATTTATAGTGCTTACGTAATACTTCAACGGCCCCTTACAGTAACTTTTTACTGGTTTTTTTTCTCCAGATATCGGACACCCAGCTACTAGAAGCCATGGACAAACGGTTGAACGGACACAAGCACTACACGTCCCGCCAGTTGTCGCCTACCGACAAGAAACTAAAGCACGGGGTTGATTTCCGAATAACGTGAGTTTTGATACAATGAACATTGATATTCCAAAATTGTGTTTTGTGTTCCTCAAACTTCCAAAATTAAGATCCAAATCTAGATATTTCGACCGTTCCGTAGAACAAAGTGTCATCTGCTAAATTCATAACATTGTGATTTGAGCCTTGCAGATGTGACTTTTAAGGCTCAAATTTCAAGTTGTTATCAAATGTTATCAAATTTAGCAGATGAGACTTTGTTCTACGGAACGGTCGATTTGTAATGAACAGTAATGAACTTCGATTTGATTCGTATGTTTGATTAGGCATTACGCTGGCGACGTGACGTACGCGGTCACGGGGTTCATGGACAAGAACAAGGACTCGCTGTGGCAGGATCTGAAGAGGTTGCTGCACACGTCGCGCAACGCCTCCCTGGCCGCCATGTGGCCTGAGGGCGGGGCGCACATACAGAAGGTGAATCCCAGCTTATCTCAGACTTATACATCTAAAAACAAGTAGTTTAAAAACTAGAACCGGCACCCTGATTACGTAAAAATTTGCAACAGCAACAGCAATAGCAACGCGACAGCGATCGGTCGCAAAATGTCACTAAAAATCGTATTACGGAAGCCAATCGCACGTCTATTGCTCACGTGTCGATACTAGCGCCACTCGCGATAGGACGTCAATAGATGTAAACAAAATACACAGTTTTTATCGTCGTCAGTGGTTGAATTGTTATATTTTTTATTTGTTTTGTGTTGTGGTCTGTGGTAAAACCCTCTCGAAGTATTTGACTTCCTTTCTTCTCCATCAAGCATCTCTTAAAAGGAGAAAAGTACATTTTGCGATAGGCGAGCAATAGACGTGCGATTGGCTTGCGTAATACGAATTTTAGTGACATTTTGCAACCGATCGCATAGTGATTGCTGTCGTGTTGCTACTGCTGTCACTACTGAAATTTGACGTTTGAGAAGTGACGTTTGACAGCAGAAGTGACGTTTGACAGCAACGATTGCGCGATTTACGCCTGTCGCGAACCTGTCGCGAGATACGTAATAACCCTGCCGACTATGGAAAATGACATCCGCCATATTGAAAATCAAGTGTATAAAAAATAGTCTGTTCGGGCTGCGTGCCACCGAACACTGCACCGTCAGCAGTTTACGCCGCCGTCGGGCCGCGCGTTAGTTATTAAGAAACAGTACACCACGCGCTCTCATATCATTATCATTTAGTATTTAAGAATCAATCAATATCATTAACAATTAATATCAGTATCATAATATCATATACTTATCAATATCATTAAAAATATACAGTCCACTTATCAGTCTATCAATCAGTGGGGATAACACCCGACATTTTGGTCCTTCGAGCCGGATGAACCAGTGACCTATGGATAACCATAATGCATGAGAGACAATTTATTTATCAAAATCTTACATTCAATTTTCCATAATCTAAATAAATATCTATTTATTAAAAAAAAAGATTTTGTATTTTTAGTTAATTTAAAACTAGATTAAGCAAAAGCTGTCAAAAGGAAAATAAATCTATTTTTATTGTTTTTAAGACGTCAAAGCGCCCCCCGTCGGCGGCGACGCTGTTCCGCAACTCGATGTCGTCGCTGGTGTCGGGGCTGGTGAGCAAGGAGCCATTCTACGTGCGCTGCGTCAAGCCCAACCCCATGCAGACGCCCACCCACTGGGACGAGCAACTCGTGAGTATAGTGGCAACCATTCTCAAAGGTCGGGGAGTGTTCTGAAGAGCTCTTTGACCTTATTCCACCGTCTTTCTTCTACAACCGCACCGCTCGCCACCGAACACAATTTCACCCTCACCACCTGGGTGCCTGGAGCACTTCGACCATCCGTTGTGCCAGATCTTTATTTCCACGTACTTTGAAACTGTGGAACCAACTTCCTGCAATGGTGTACCCACTGAATTACAACATGGGGTTATTCAAGGGGCGGACCAACAAATGCATTGGTGGTGCCTCAGGTGCTACAAATGATCATGGGTGGCGGTAATCACTTAACATCAGGTGACCCGCCTGCTCGTTTGCTCGCTAAAAATATAAAAAAAATACGCCCTAATTCTTGACCTACCTACCTTTTTGTCCCTCTGGCGGTGGAGACGATGGGCTGCCGGAGTGCAGAGGCCGTGGAATTTTTGCGCAAAATCGGCCGTCGTTTAAAGGAAAGGGGCTGCGACCCACGCTCAGGAGCTTACCCAGTCCAAAAATTGTCAATCGCTGTACAACGTGGCAATGCGGCGAGTTTGATGGGAACCTTTCGGCCGGGGGCAACCAGGGGTAGCCTATTTGACAAAAGTTTTATTTTTAAGCCTTTTTTTTATTATATAACATTGTACGGTGTGTTTTCAAAGAACATTCGAGGATCTTACTTAATATTCTCGATGTCTTTGTAGTTTACTTTGTGGCAAAAAATTGAATTACAAAGAAAAACGTTTATTTGGGTATCTTTAAAACAAGAGTGAATAGGCATCTTCTAGGCAAACGCGTTACACCTTAGACCACATCATCACTTTCCATCAGGTGTGGTAGTGGTCAAGCGTGTGCCTATAATGTATTAAAAAAAACCAGGTCCGGCACCAAGTCGCGTACCTGGGGCTGGTGGAGAACGTGCGCGTGCGGCGCGCCGGGTTCGCGTCGCGCCAGCGCTACGACCGCTTCCTCAAGCGCTACAAGATGCTGTCGCAGTACACGTGGCCCAACTTCCGCGGCAGCAGCGACAAGGACGCCGTCATGGTGCTGCTGCGTGACCTGCAGGTTACCGACGTGCAGTTCGGACACACCAAGCTGTTCATCCGGTGAGCTTGTCGTTGGTATTGACTTAGCTAGGAGTCTCCAGTAAAGAACGCTATATAATTTTAATCAGCTTTATTTTTTCTGCATAATCACGTGTAGTTTCCAAGTTTAAGCGAAACTACGTGTACGGTCTATGTCGAAACCGTATAATTCGCCCAGTCATCGTTCACGCATTATTATAAACTAGCTTTTGCCCCCGCGACTTCGTCCGCGTGGAATTCGATTTTGGGGTGGAATTTTCAAAAACTGTGACACACGTACTTCTTTATTTTTAACTGAAAGCTCAAATACCAACTTTGATGGAAACAGCTTGAAAAATGACGGAGTTTCATATAAACTTCCATCCCCTATTTAGGGGTGGAATTTCCAATAATCCTTTCTTAGTGTGCGCCTACGTCATAAAAGGAACCAACTGTAAAAATTTCAAGTTTCTAACTTCAGTAGTTTAGGCTGTGCGTTGATATCTCAGTCAGTCAGGACTTTGAATTTTATATATATATAGATACGCTTTTCATTAATTCATACATCAGTGCACTTAACATCGCATCGCGCTCACATTACTGCAATTAGGTTATTATTAGCCTAAGTAGAGGCCAATAAACTTTGACTTCTACTCGAGCAGTTTCATTACTGTGCGGTCCTGAACCGTACACTACGTATGTACGGAAATCCAAGGTTACTGGAGAGTTGATCTTAAGTTACGTGGGATATTAACAGAGTTTCTCGTCACACGACGAGTTTCTTGCTGGTTCTTCTCGGTTGAAACGGCATTGCGAACCAGTGGCAGATTCATTTGACGATTCGAAAGCGCTTTGTAAAAGTTTATTTGAATAAAGAATGATTCTATTGTATGGACAGGAGCGCGCGGACCGTGCACAGCCTGGAGGCGGCGCGCGCGGACCTCATCCCCTCCATCGTGGTGTTGCTGCAGAAGCTGTGGCGCGGCACCGTGGCCCGCATGCGGTATAAGAAGATGAAGGCCGCTCTCGTCATCTTCAACGCCTGGAAGTGAGTATGCTCTTCTCTGCTAGTTTTCCCAACCCACCAACGCAATGTCGAAGCGTCAATAGTCCAACGGTAGAGGAGAATATAATTCAAGTTCAGCTTGAATAATATTATTTTTTTTTTAAAACCGACTTCCAAAAAAGGAGGACGTTCTCAATTCGTCGGAATTAGATCCTCCACGATTCATACATTTTTGGGCTTAATCTGAAAGTGCCGGCCAAAAAAAAATTTTGCTGTATTTCGTTAGAACTTGTCCCCCTAAACATTTTTTATTATGACACCAAAGCTGTAGAACCATTGACCTTGGTTTTATTTAAGTTTAAAAATCTGTATTTTTTCGAATATATGAAGAGTTTCTAAGGCAATTTTTTTTTACTTTTTTGGAGTTTTGTTAAGTGCTACCTATCCGATCCTGACCACACACCTAAAAATACCACATTGTGCATCTTGGCTGGAACTACCACGGAACTCCAGATGGTGGAATGGATGAAACACCATCTCGGATGGTGATTAAGGCTGACTGGGATCAACCAATTTGCAGAAATGATGATTGGGATGGTTTCAGTGGACTCCACTTGCCACATGCCGGAAACCTCGTGAGCCTCTCACGAGGTTTTCGCCATGTTCGATGGTGATGGCCACTAAAAACACCCTCGACTGTGCCCGATCTATCAGCACGATATCAAGCTTATTAACCAGAATCATCCTGTCCGTGATGATGGACCGGTCCCAGTAGAGCCTTACCCCATCACGCTTAAGTTTTGGCACCGGTGTTTACTTATAGTCTTTCATCCGAGAAACCGTACTTCAGAGCTTCAAGCTCTTGGTGAAGGATTTTGGCTGCTTGGTTGTGCCTGTGGAAATACTCAGTGTTACCAAGAGCCGAAAATTCCGATTGCACATGCCTGACTGCCTGAGTGACTCACTGGGATGGCGACAAGCTCAACAAATGTTGATAGTGCCATCCTTTAGGATGTACTTTCGGTAGTTCCGCGTCTTAACTACCTGATCTTGTACCTTCGGTTTCCCTAAAGAGGTCAACGAAACGCAACCATTGCACGGACGCTTCTTTATCCACGTGAGGCTCATTAAGAGAGACAAAACCATAGTAGACTCAGACAATCGCCCTGGAAGATACCCCGCCGTATCCTTATCCGATCATCGGCAGCTGTCAACCGCTCATCATGAAGACAAAGGATCGTGCTCCATTGCCCCATACACTCTCCGAGGAAGTTTCGAACTGTACTATCGACTTTGTACAGCTCAAGGACCCTCAAGAACCATGAATGGGCCACCGAGTCAAATGCCTTCATGCATTGTTAATCCAGGCTGTGGGGAAATTCCGGCAAGTTAGTTTAACCAGTTGGCTCGCGACGGAGTCGATGAGAAGGTGCTTCTTAGTTCCACGAATATTGTACCGACATCCGTTCTGAGCCCCAGACATTAAACTATTCTCCCCTACATGTCGGGAAATCTTAAGGCTCAAAACGGATGTCAATGTCTTATAGATGCTAGTAAGATATGTGATGGGGCGGTACTTGTCAGCGGCATCGGTGGACTTTGGAGCTAAATGAGTGATTCCGGTGGTGAAAAGGCTCGGGAGTGCCCTTTGCTCGAGAGCTTCTTGGAATTGTTTAGCCAGATAGCATGGCAGAACGAAAAACCAGAAGTGATGCAGTCCATCGGATCCAGGACTTTTCCAATTTGCGGCCCGGCGCACCACACCAAGTACATCCTCTGGAAAGATGGCGACTGGGTTCATCGGCTATATTGAGGCACATGCTTCCTCTACCGCCGCAATCCAAGAGCCCTCCTCAAGCATCCATCCATCCATCTCTCATCTTCCATCTCTCTTGACCACACTCTTCGCCAAAAGGCGATGAGGTCAGCCGGGCTCGGCTGCTGAGAGGTAGAATAGACTGCTGGGCACTCCAGTTTTTATTATTACTATTAGAAACATTTCATTTGATAGGAAAAAATACAGATTTTTAAACCTAAATAAAACCAAAGTCAATGGTTCTACAGCTTGGGTGTCATAATAAATAATGTTTAGGGGGACAAGTTCTAACGAAATAGAGCAAAATTTTTTTTTGGCCGGCACTTTCAGATTAAGCCCAAAATGGATGATGTCCTTTCCTTTTTAATTTTTTTTATGTATGTTCCCCGATTACTCGAAGACGCCTGAACTGATTTGGAAAATTCTTTTTTGTTTGAAAGGGTGAATACTTGCCAAGATTGTCATCAGATCTGATGATAGGATCCTGGAGAAATCGAGGGAATTTTTCAAATTTTATGGGCACAATTGATATATTTTGTAGTGGCATTTGAAGTCGGTTTTGTAAAAAAAAATTTTACATTTAAATTATGGATAGTGCACTCCGGAATATCAGAACCTTGCTGCTTCTTCACCATTCTACCACGGAATCGTATACTATAGCATGCTTCAATTTGGACCTCATCAGTGTTAAGGCAGGCACGATTCCAGTTAAGCGCAAGCCTATCATGCTATAACAAAACATTTTTTCCTCAGACGATACCGCTTCCGCCGTTACATCGGCGAACTGCAAACGGAACTCCAAAGAAACCGTGGCCTCATCAAACGCTGGCCGCCCGCGCCGCGCCGCGTGGCCGTGGCCCTGCTGCAGGGCGCCTACCGCCGCTGGCGAGCGTACCTGACGCTCAAGCCCATCCCGCGCGACCAGTGGCCTCAGCTCAAGCTCAAGATATCCGCAGCCAGCGTGCTGAAGTCCAGAAGGAGTCAATGGGGTGCGGCCAGGATATGGAAGGGAGACTACCTAGCCATCAACTCTTACAATGATAAAGCTGGTAAGTCTTGCCCATCGTTTAAAACTGATATCCAAAACATCGCGCGCATGGATTTACTGTATAAAAAGGTACCGGTCGAATTGATAACCTCCTCCTTTTTGGAAGTCGGTAAAAAATATTGTTCTTCATACTAAAAACCACCCCTTTTACGCCCCTTTACGTATGGAATATCAAAAAATACCTCCATTATTATTATTTAGATTATTAGGTCTGATTCGCAAGTGAGTAATTGACTGCTTTACTGGCAGATTGTTGATATCGATTTCATCTTTTCATTTATCGGTACATGTGTAGGAATATGTTGTTGTTTGCCATCTCACTTCAGGATATTTCCGTCACTGAAAAATCAACAAGCGGCGAAGAATACTTTCTCCAAATCCCATCCCCACTTGGGCTAACATCTATGTCATTCTCTGAAGTGGTTTAAATTTGAGACGGTGTTAAAATGATACACAAATATGTTCTGATGTAAATGTATTTCGTTTTAAAGCCCTCAGTTTAAACAGAGTGTGAGTGCTTTCAGTAAAATTGTTGTAAATAATTTTTTAAACCATCTATCTGTAGATCTAAGGGTTAAGTTGTTCTGTATCTCAGTGGCTATAGAATACAATGGAAAGTTGCTGAGAACTGTCTGATCCGCATTTCGTAGTGCAAAACTTTTGATAGAGCTATAGTTACCTGCAAACTTCTTGAGTAAATGACCTTGACTGCACACAAGCGGATTTTAGGTCTCATTTGTGGCAAGTAAGCGAGGAGTGTAGTATCGAGCACGTGACTGGTAGATCAGTCGACCTTTGCTTCCCGCGCCGTATCCAAATGCGCCAACTTACCCCCACTACGTCACCTTATGCTCAAGAAGTTTGCCGGTAATTACCTATACTGAGAGAGAGAGAGTATCCCTACTGAGCACGAGTGTAAGCGTCAGTAACCTGTCGTGGGTTGCAGCGAGCTACCAGTCGGCGCTGGCGGGCCTGCTGCGCTCGCCCGGCGTGGGCAGGGCGCTGTTCTCGTGCCGCATACACAAGTTCAACCGCTACAACAAGCTGGCCGAGCGCTGCCTGCTCGTCACCGACGCCGCCATCTACAAGCTGGACGCCAACTCCTTCAAGCCGCTCAAGAAGCCCACGCCCATCACTGAGGTAACACTCTTCAGCTCCTGAATAACTGAATCCTATCGGTACAGGTAAAAAATCGTTTAGAAAAATAGCGGCTCTTGCTAGTTGCTACCACACAATAAAGTGAAATTCTGGTTGCACAGCGCTAACTTACCAAAAATCATATTAAACTAGAAGTTGCCTCTCTATCGCGTAACTCTTATCCTTTGGCACTACGTTAGTCCATTGAGTTGGCCCGTCGGGATGGAACGACGCCGGGTATTTGTAGCTTTGTATCTTAAATGTGGAATGCTTGTCCTGCTATATGAACCTTGTTTTTTATTTGTTACTTGGCTGCGAACTCATTTGATATGGCAGTCTAGTGACTAGCCACATCCAAAGCCGGAAATTAGTTCGGACCACTGAATTAGACCTCAGACATTATAAATTCCAAAATTTCTTGTGCTGGGAATCCAACCTGAGACCTCTTACTTATAAGACTACAGTGCTCACACGTGGAGGTAGTCTCAAAAAAAAAGACTTGTAGGGACTTCCTCACAACAAAGTCTCAAAAACAAGTTGTGGTACCTAAATAAATATTATTGTTTCCTGTTGCACACCCAGATCGGGGCAGTCCGCGTGATGAGCGGCGAGGCGCAGCTGGTGGTGATCAGCGTGCCGTCGGCGCGGAACGACCTGGTGGTGGGGCTGGTGGCGGCGCGCCCCGACCCGCCCGGCGCCGCGCCCGACCTCGTCGGCGAGCTGGTGGGCGTGCTGGCGCACAGATACCACGCGTGAGTAGCGCGAATATAATACGCCTAATAGGTCATTGGCTAACTACGGCACCTAACCGATAACAACACTGTCTTTACCAACCAATAGTGAATGCATAATGATGATGATGTCGACGACCTCCCCTGGCGCAGTGGTGAGCGCAGTGGTCTTATAACTGGAAGGTCTCGGGTTCGATTCCCGGCGTGGACAATTTAGGAATTTATAATTTCTAAATTGTCTCTGGTCTGGTCTGGTGAGAGGCTTTGGCCGTGGCTAGTTACCACCCTACCGTCAAAGACGTGCCGCCAAGCGATTTAGCGTTCCGGCACGATGGCGTGTAGAAACCGATTAGGGGTATGGGTTGAATTTACACTGCTATATCCTTTCCAAGTTAGCCCGCTACCATCTTAGACTGCATCGTCACTTACCATCAGGTGAGATCGTAGTCAAGGGCTATCTTGTCATCGAATAAAAAAAAATGTGGTGGTGATTTGTGTTTCGGGAAGGAGCTAAATGTATTTCACTTGCCGCACAGGCTGACCGGCTCGGAGCTGGCGGTGGAGGTGGAGAGCGGCGCCACGACGCGCTGCACGCTGGGTGGCAAGCACAAGGCGCTGCAGCTGCCGGCCGCCTCGCCCGCCGCCTCGCCTGCCGCCTCGCCCGCGCGCGAGCCCGAGGCGCCGCCCTTCACGCACGCGCACAACGTCATCACCTACCACCCCGCCTCGGCCATGGCGTAGCGTAGCGTAGCGTAGCATAGCGTAGCGTAGCGTAGCGGATATAACGAGCCGAAAGTTTGTAAGAACAAATTGTTGAAAAGTATTGCGCTCGCTTCGCTCGCACTATACATAATTATGTCCCCGATGATTTTATTTGTTTTATGTAAAATACATACATGTTTATTGTGGAATTAATTTAGAGCTCGTGCATTTTTACATACTTCAAGAAACATTAAGTACCTAACTAAAGTGAATAATAATAAAAACTAAAAAATTACTACTTTAAATTTATGACTTAAAAAATGTTGGCGTCATAAAATTCTTTTAATAACGGAGTACGAGTGTGTGAAAATTAAATTTTAATGTATTTATGTTTAAACGATACCACCTATGATTTTTGTGATATGTACATCCCCAGTTTCCCTTTCCAAACAATTGTAAACAATGTTACTGTATAATGTGTATTCTTTGTGTAAACCGTTGATAGATTTCGAGTATCAAAGTACTATAACGGCGAAGTAAAATCGAACTTAACTGCCTTTCTTTAAGGATCAAATTCGTATATACATACTATACATCTATACAAATGCACTAATCGAAAACTTTACGAAATATTAGTCTCGTGTAGTTTATACAACTAATATAAATTTATGTCCTTTAAAACGACTTTACTTTAGTCATCATTCTTTCGACAAAATTTATCAACGGTATGAAAACTCAAAAAAAATGTCTAACGCACATTTTATAATTTTTTTTAAACTGATGGGAGGTTTTGACTATGGCTAGTTACTACCCTACCGTTTAAAGACGTACTGCTAAACAATTTAACGTTCCGGCACGATTGTTAGGGTGGGTTTTACTACAACTGTCATCGAATAAAAAAAAAAAACTGCCATAACCCCCAAGTTAGGCAGCGGCCATCTTAGACTGCATCGTCACTTGCCATCAGGTGAGATCCTCTAGGGCTATCTTGTCATGAATAAAAAAGCCATTTCCATATAAACTTGGCACTCGGATGTCACGTTTTTTTTACAAGAAAACTTACACTTAAGGCACTGCTTTTTATCTTAACTTTTATACACGATGCTTTTAAACGTTGTACAAATAAGAGTGAATTCTATGCGTGTTATATTTATGAAGTATAAAAGATTTTTCTTTGTACATTATTAAGTAATGCATTTTTTAATAGTACTTAATAGTGCTTAGTACTAATATTATATTATTAAACTATACGTCCAAAATAAAAATTTTAAGGCCAGAGACAAATCTAGCAGAATTTCGCGCGTGGAATCCCGTTAGGAAACGCAATGTCTGTGCAGACACGTTGAAGAAAAATTCCGCGCTTTTCCGCCCGTGTAATTCCGCTGTAGAATTTTCGCGCGCGAATTCTTGATAGATTTATGAAAAAAACCGCTGTTACCAAATGAAATTTTATAATAATTTCTGTTAAGTCTATAAATGTCTAATTGACTAATACATAGTTATGGAAATCACAATAATATATTAAGTTTACATTTTAAATTATTAACAAAGTATCCTTAGGTTTTATTTACTTAAATTATTACATTAGTTTGTATAGGTCGCCAGTACTAAAAACTAAAAATAACTTTCAAATACTAGTATTATAAAATTTTGTAACCTTCTAAATCGATAAAAAAGTCAAGCGTATCAAAGCTTTTGACTGTAAAATATTTAATTACTGTACCAGGTACAGCTTATAATATTTAAAATAACCGGTCAAGTGCGAGTCATACTCGCGCACTGAGGGTTCCGAAACTCTTGACCATTGTATTAATTAGGATTAATTAGGTACCTACTAGATGACAACTTAAGTGCGCAGTATTACTGCATATCATCTAGGACTAGAGTACTGTCAAGATGAATCAAACAAGCCCAAACTCAATGGGGTTGTGTAGTTTTCTCACAGTTCCCACTATCCATCTTTCATCCCATTATTTGTTTCTTTGAGTTACTTCCATAAGACAATGTATAACCTGTAAAACTAAGTCTAAGCTGTCTTTAAAGCATTCGAGATAGTCAATCAAAAGGTTCTCTATGTTTGATAGGATTTTCTTTGTGACCCTTTTCATGTCTAAACAAGCAAGTAATAGTATTGTATGTTCTAATAAATGTGGGAATAGCTCAAAGTAAAAACACTAAATATATATTAACTTCTTTTATTTAAACTACTTTTAGCACTCCTTAGCATGTCTTAACTCCATATGCCATCTTGCCAATCTTTTTTATCTCCATATCTTCCCACTCTCTCTATCGCATACATCCATCCCTGTCATACACTTACATTCCGTTTCCCACATTCTGTCATCCTGCACAGACATACCTTCTCCGTTTATACATCTTTACCATATTCATACTTCCTCGCATACCTTCTCAACACTAATACACCTAAGTTAAACAATACAGTTTTCATACATACTTAATACATCTTAAGTTAACCAATACAGAATGACATCTTATAACGAATCTAAACACTAGTAAGTATACATGGTCACAAATTATTATAATATTTCTTTTACAAAATAAAATAAAATTTGACTGATCTTGAATTTAAATAATGATAAAGTAATTGTATTTGAAAAAATGTTATTAAGTAATGAACAATGTTGATCATCAAACTTCTTTTTATTTAAATAAAATTACTTGAGTTATGATTCAATAATAACCGGTAAAACACCAGTTTTTCTCTGGTGTTTCACCGGTATAGTATAGAATGAGACCTTTATTATATAAATCTTTGATTAACATACTTTATGCTAGTAAATAAAACTAGTTGTTTTACTAGCTACCTACCCATGAAAGGTTTTTTTCTTTGATTGTATACTCTCGTTTTTTTGGTTGATTTCATTCAGCAATTTCGTTCCTACCTACCTCTTAAAATATAAAGCCCCTAAATAATCCCATTTCACTTGTTTACTCCCTTAATTTGGGGAGAAACCCCCATAAGTTGCGATCCCTGGCAGCACTACAAAAATCCGATACCAACATTAACATACTATACACATAGCCGTCTCACAGAGATGTCTCAACACTACATCTACGTTGCTTATTTTTTAGCAATTTCATTTGGTCTAGAACAAGCTCTGCAGCAAAATTACCATTTTCAAGATTAACTGCTTCATTCAAGTACTCAATAGACCTATCAAGACTATTGTCTTGTCAAATGACTTTGTTGGTTCACAACTATTGTTATAATAACAAGATAGTATATTTTCAAGCTGTGACCATCTGCTAAGCTTAAGTTCACTAGGTAATATCCAGCTCAAATCTTCATGATGCATTAAATGTCCTTTTACATATACCTGAATGCTTAGATTTTCATCCACCAACACACTATTAACACACTATTACATTGCTGTCACCATTATCACTTTCAATATCAAGATTTAACAAATAGAAATATAGCCTCTTATTAGGTATCACTTGATACAACCATTTAGTCTCTTAAATTTTCTTGGAATTTATACACTAGTTTGCGAATGATGTTATTATGTCACTCTAAAAATTTATCAATTGCTGTTCTGTCCATCACGTCCAATGATTATTTCTTCTTGAAAAATGGTTGCTACGCTTGAGAGATATGAGCATCTTTCGGGAAAGAAAATGTACTTTTAGCTCCTTCAATGCTGATAACACTGTCGTAATTTGATTTGCATTCGGGCACACAGCATTTTCTTGGCATCTAAAACAGTTAAAATAACTTTTATTATCATAAACAAAATGAAATATAAGTATTTGTTTTGTAGGTTATGTTTTCAAACCTAGATACTTATTACTTACTTATTTAAATTATGAGTCTGGCACTTAATTGTAAGTTATTATGTACTTTGTTACTAAACATCTTTAAACGAAAATATCTTCATTTGTTGCACTAAAATATATTGACAGTATTAGCCAGTTAGTAATAAAGCTTTTCTTACCTTTGCAATTTTGTTTGCACTTTGCAGTCGATATACATATAGGTAGGTACGAAACATGGATTTATCTCGTCGTAACTGATGTATTTTTAGGTTTCTATGCACCTTGACTGAAACCGTACATAAAATTTATTGTAACTTTTATTAAATAATTATGATTTGTATACAAAACAAAATAACACGACGCAGTCGGACCGTACGCACTACCTTGCGAGGTTGCCAGACTTCTACAGTCTTGAGTCTATATATACATCCTTCTCTATGCTTCTACTTCATGGCTCTCTAGATAGAGACAGCTCTACACGTCAATGGATAGGTACCAAATAGAAACACAATGCGTTGTCCTGCTCCTACATACATATTTTGACATAATGTTTTCTCACTTTAGTCGTTTTAGCTTTATGAGCTAGCCACATTAGAGGGTTAACGTTGCCGCTATTAACACGGCAGCTTCCCCCAATATTTAATGCGAAAAATTGAGCGGAAACACTTGAACGGTCAACGTCAATGCCCGATAATGACGATAAAATGTCTTGATTCAAGATGGACGCTGACGCTGCTGCATTCACATTGCGTTATCGCCAATGGATTAATACAGGATTAATAAATACATCATTAAAAAATTAATACAGAATTATTGCGTTATCGCCAATTAAATTTGCGTTGACGTTGACGAAGTGTGAGCACTCAGTTTGTCGCGTTTAATATTGTCGGAAATAACCACGATAATAGTTGAGATGATCGACATTGACGTTTACCATAGTGTGGCCGCACCATTATAATCTGTCTACGTGACGCGTCACTAAAGAAGCGTAGCAATAGTTGTAATTCACAGTAAGATATCGGTTTTTTTTGGTTTTTTTGGCTGTTTTAGGTCCTATTATAAGGTTTAGAGGTATCAAAATATCCGTAATTTGTAAGATTTTAAGGCTGGTGTTTGTAAAATATAACGGGACTTACTATGAAACTAAGAATTCGGTATGGAAAAAAAATATTTTTGAAGATGTGCCTTAATTTGTTTTAATAATGAGAAAACCGTGGTTTTCAAGCTGTAACTTTTTACTGAGTTAAGCTATAAGCTTGATATTCTTAAAACACTACGAGACCATTGAACTTTATATTCAGTATAAATTTCGACTTCTGTGTGCCTAGTGGGAGTTGCCTAAGGTTATTCGAATAACTTTATCACCGCGTTAACCGAATAAACGCCACACGCATCGATAATCGAAAACAAGTGAGTGTAGGATATCATTGCGCTAACCACTTGATTCAAGTTAACTCACGGTGAGTATCGAATCACGCTCGCGTCGTGAAATAAACCAGCCAAATTTAGAATGACATTTTTACTATGTGATTTTAATGAAAGCAGGGGTCTATCAAAGTTATGGGGATTGTAATGACATCTTTGTTTACGTTTTGCTTGTCGTAGATACATAATATTTTTGAATTCGTTTATTAAGGAAAAAGTTAAAAATGAGGACTAGTTCAACGCAATTCGAGATGATGGTGACCTACATGGAGCAGTAAGTGGATTAAAGTTATATGGTGTTTATGAATTGAACTGACTGTGAACTTGTAACTACCAATGTACCTACTAAGTTTATTGTTTTTACTTTTTAGACATGGAGATCTAAGCAAACCATGCTCCAATGCAAGGGACCGACTAAATAATTTAAAGAATTGGGAAGAACTATAGTCCACTTACTTAACAGTGATGGCGCTGGCGATTCCAAAACATTGGAAAAATGGAAGAAGGTACCTACTTAAGACAACCTATTTCTATTATTACTTGGTTGTGGGTTGTGAAATTATACTGGTTATGGTTTACTCAAGGTTTACTGCATGAAATCTTTGCTTTGTGCATGATTTAAGGTGTGGAGCGACTTTAAAAATAATACGAAAAAAAAGGCTGCTCGCCTGCATAGGACTGTGGTTGGCACTGGTGGTGGACCGGCCAATTTAGCGAAGTTGTCGGACTTAGAGCAACGACTGCTTCGCTTAGTTGGTATGCAAGTGGCAACAGGCTTGGCAGTGGAAGAAGCTGGATGGACACAGGTTTTACCTTAATTACTTACATATTAACTTTATAAGATAATTATTATAAATAAAACTATTTGTTATTTAACCGACTTGACTTGTTTTTCATAAATTGTATTCTCTTACAGGCTAGTCTTAACGTCCAGCCACCTCAATCACAGCCTTTACAAATGGTAATAGATGTAGAATGTAAGTTGCTGTTAAGAGTTATTTTCATATTATTTCATTAAAATTAAAGTTTTAATTATATGCTCATGATTTTATTTAATTAAAGCGTAAACCCAAGATAATTTATCTATAAAATTTAAATCTAAACGATGTCTTCTACCACTTTCACTCAATTTTCACCATAAAAATCTTCGTGAGAACTTGTCGATCACGTTAGTGATAGCGTTTACTCAATTTACGTCTCAAATGTCAAAATTGTAAACTCGCACTCGCAACGCATACACAAGGTCATTGAAACAACCAATCACGTGCGCTAACGCTCTCGCTTCCGAATGCCTGTCGATAGTCGATAGTCGGTTACGAGAGAGTAAAAAACTTGAACTCACAAATTTTGTTTCACTTTGTTGTCACTAGGTGGCGCTGTTTCAATTCCATACAAATCGGAGTTAACGCTTTCACGACCGAATAGGTAAAAAAACTCCCACTAGGCACACAGATCATAAGCCGTTTTCGAGAAAAACGGTGGTGACACACTGACAGACAGACGGACAACGAAGTGATCCTATAAGGGTTCCGAAGTTTTTTCGGAACCCTAAAAATGCGTTTGAGACGGCAAAATTTAAGAAAGTTAGTCATTATTTTGATATTTTTTTTAATTTAACAATTAATTTAAGTGTGTTAGTTAATTTATATTTTTTTATTTTTGTCAATAAAAAAAAATAGCGAGGAATTTAACTGGCTTGAGGTGGCATGCGTCCTGCAAAGTTTCGTACTGCTTTTTGACCTCTGGTTTGTACAAATTATTGGGTATACCTACACAAATCTGAGGCTACGCTTCGCGGACTGTACCTAAATGCTAACATCCAGTAGTTTTTTAACCGACTTCTAAAAAAGGAGGAGGTTCTCTACTCGTCGGAAATTGGAATCTTTTAGGGTTTCGAAAAACATCGGAACCCTTTTTAATGTATGTTTCCCGATTACTCGAAGATGCTTGGACCGATTTGGAAAATTCTTTTTTTGTTTGATAGGGTATACTTCACAGGTGGTCCCATTATCATCAAGTCAGGATCTGATGGTGGGATCCTGGAGAAATCGAGGGGAGAATTCTTCAAATTTTGTTGGCACAATTGATACACTTTGTAGTGGCGTTTGAAGTCAGTTTTATAAAAATAATTTTTACTTTTATATTATCGGTTATTCCGAAGCGTTGAAATAAACCAGTTACATCTTAACATAATAATCCGATACATTATAATAATGAGATAAAAAAAATAAGAAGTATTTACATTTAATGATTTAAATAATAATAAAAATGGTTACAGTTTACTTGATGTATTCGAGACGGTATTACTTAAGTTTATAATAATTTAATAATGTTTTTATGTTATTGTTAATTATTAAAAGCTGTGTTCACAACAAACATAATTAGCGCTATCGTTGTGACTAAGGGATTCAATTCCGCAACTGCGGGGTTCGATATAAAATATTATTTACATTTAAAAAATCTTTAAGTAATAATAAACCCCCCTAGTGCCTTTGTGATTTACAAATACGTATACTAAAAGCTCAAGCTTTGTTTTGTAAAATTTTTAATGGATTTCTTGTTGATAAAAATGATTTAGTACAAAAACGATTATAAACATTTGCGCGATCTTGATGACCTCGTCCCGCAAGTGCGGGAGCGAGGTTTAAATGCGGGATTGAATGCCCTACTTGTGATTAATAAAAGTAATTGTTGTAAATAATAAAAGATTCAAATATTTACGTTGCATGCTAAATTGTAACATGCGACGCGAATGTTTCTTGGTCTGGACACGGCTTTAATACTATAGAACAACGAAATGAGTTGTGACAGGTTTTATTTAATGTAATAATTTGTAATTTGTATATAGTTGTTATTTTCCGAGTGATAATGTGTAAAGATGTGCCTTCTAGCGGTGCCATGCGGTTTGTGATGTAATAAACGAACTGTTTCATTTTAATCTGTGTTTTTATTCAGCTTATGCTCATCATCAGCAAGCACTTTCAGTGTGAAATAATTTTAAACTTTATCTACGTGATCGCTAAAGACCAATATCGCTTGACGCGCGTGGCCGCGTGATCTTTTTGAGCTTTTCACGCGATACTGGTCTTTAGTGATCGTGTGGATAAAGTTTAAAATTATTTCACACTGAAAGTGCTGGCCGCGCCGCTGCCGGCCGCATCCATTCCGGTGTAGATCGGTCCTTAGAGAAGAGTTATTGGTCAAAGTCCAACAACATAGTTCATTTAACATTTATATTTTTGAACAATCACTTTAGTTTTTACTAAAATCCAAATAAATCGTAAATGTACAAAAATTATAATATGGGATTGTACAAGGGGGGCGGACCAATAAATTCCTGAAAAGCCGGCAACGCATTGGTGGCGCATCTGGAACTACAAGTGTTCATGGGCGGCGGTAATCACTTAACATCAGGTGACCCGCCTGCCATTTTGCCCGCTATTCATATAAAAAAAAAAACTAGTTTTAAAATGTATATTTTTTGATAAGTTTTTCAAAAGCTCAGCTAGTTATTGTTAGCGAAACCGCATAAGCGCCCGCCAGGAAGCCTTCCTGGCGGTGACTCCTTTGACCCTTATTTGTTTCACGTAAATATTAAAAGTATTTTTTTTTTACATTCAACTTACAATAATGTGTTGACTCGATTTGTTTATGATATAATTAAAACGTTATTTTAGACAATATCTAAAGCAGTAAGGAATATATATGTAATTTCTTAAATATGAATAATTGTGTGTTTTAATAGTATTTTCTAGTGGTTGGTGGTCTCTATCTTAAAAGTTCTATCTACATTTCAAAAAGCAGGAAAGAGATGCAAGAACGGACAGTGACGTCACCGCCATTTAGGTGATGACGAGCGAGGGAGATAACATAGACCTCATAAGTGCCTTCCATCTAGCTTCCATCATTGATTGTCGTCAAACGCAAGTCTATCTCTAAAATGACTCAAAGGAAAAAAAAAGTCATATAAACAATGACACTAATATCCACTTATCTCAATGTAGAGAGCTAAAGAAATCAAGTATTAGATACTAACATAGAAAATTGTTATTTATAAGGCGTTCTCGCTAAGTAGTGAGTAAATAGAAGTTCGATCGTGCCGCCTCTTCATTTTTCCGAGATTCTATTTTGATGGAACGCGATAGGAAACGTTTTATCCGTTTTATCCCCTTCTGTTCGCCGAGAGAATGTTCGAGACGCTGGAAAATAGTGACAGAACGATTACATAGTATCTAGGACGTAGGGCGGTGAGGCGGTGACAATAATGTTACTGCCAAAGTGCACAGATTGTGCGAAGTCTACAATCTCCGGGATAACAGTAAAACATTATTGCGTTTTTATACCCAGTAATAAGTTGGATTTAAGTTAGTAAAATTGGATTCATAGGGTTCCGTATTCAAAGGGTGCCAACAAAAATAAAATAAAGGAGGTTCTCCATAGAAGCAAACGTGATTTTTCGGCGTTTTTCGCTCGACCTTAACAATCGCTGTTACAATGGTACGGAACCCTTCGTGTGCGAGTCCAACTCGCACTTGGCTGGTTTTTAATCCACGTATACCAAACAAGCTTACTTTATTCGTATTCTAACTATCAATTATTATTTATTATAAATCGTACTTATTTTATTCGTTGGAATTCTATCAGTTAAAATTTAAAAAATCGGATAGGGGCTTTAAATGACCTCCGACTAGTCATTTACCAGCTGCACGCAGGTAAGAGTAAAGACTCCATTTTGATGAAAAGTCATCTCTCACTGGGCAAAATCAACTTTTACCTGTTATGACCTTTACCCGTAGGTATCTAACAGATATGAATACTGCAGCATTTACATAATATGTTCATCTGATTGTGTCATAGACATTGTGTGCCACTGGCGCAGGTTGCACGTAAACCTACTGGACAGATTTGGCTGGAATGGAGGTAGATTATAACCTGGATTAACATATAACATAAGCTACATTTTATCCCGGAAAATTAAAGAGTTCCCGCGGGAACAAGAAAACCTTAAACTATGCGGACGAAGTCACGAGCATCGTCTAGTTACTTTTGATTTCGGGAGCGTATTAAATAAAAAATAAAAAACCTTTTTACGTCTGGCCGATTCGGAGGCCCTGGATTTAATCATTGTAAAACGGTCCCACGGGAAAGATGATGTCTCGACGGTCAAAACTGCAACGTTGGCTTAGATTTCTCAGAAGTACATGTTAATCTAGTGCGGACGGCCGAGTCATCATAACTCCTCCATCTCTAAGAGGAAAATTATCGGAAGGATCAATTTGAGACGTGTTCCGATAATTTTGCTTAACCTTTAAACATTTTGGCGATTTTAGCCAGATTACATAAAATAAAAAAAATGAAAATACACAAAATTATTAATCCTAATGTTACGTAACCTAAAGTTTCACTGAAGTTATAGTCTTTCTTATCTTTAAAAACACTTTCAACAATCGCACTGTGTTTCAACGAAAAGGCCATGTATTTCACTTCATCTAAGCTTATTCCTTTCAAATTAACTACACTTGCACCGGGAGTCGCATTTGCCTTTAATTGGGGTAGTGTAATAACTGGAATTTTCTTTACGTCATCTGATTCTATGAAGGTGCGGTGGTTGAGGCGAATTCCGTGAATTTGGAGTTCACAAGGTTCGTCGATCGTCATCAGGTAAGTACCAAATACAAGCTGCTTACTGACCTCGTGACCACATTGTTTCGTCAGTGTGGACCTCAGTCTACTGTAGAGGAGCCAGCTATCTGCGTTGACTTGCTGGACCTTGACCTTTTCAACCTGGACTTCATGCTGCTTACAAGGAGTAAGATCATCCTCAAATTTCATAAGCTGCTCTATACATGTAAGTTCATAATATAAGGCTTGATTTTCTGCAGTACACAGGAACTGATCGCCGGTAGAGATCGAACGACATGGTTTTACAAGCGGTAAGTATTTTACTCCTTTCGCCAGAAGGTAAGGATATTTTGGGATAATGGCTAAGGTTTTATTTACAGATTCATGGAAAATTGGCAGGGAATATATCTTAAAATAGTTATAAGTGGAATTGTCAGTAAGTGGTATTTCCATTACAAATGTTATCTGATTATTCTTAATAAATGATTTTACACAAATAGTCTCTTCTATTTTTAATAAATTTGTACCTGTTGGTGGATACACTAGGCTTTCAGATTTAGAAATTAATTCTAAATGATATAATAATTCTGTAGAGTTTACAATTGACTGATGTAATATAGAGACTCTACTTAAGGCTAGTGCTGTTTCGATTTCATTCAGTCTAACAAAGATAGTACGAAAACTACTTGTAAATACACTAAATAATCCTGTAAGATAAGTTAAGAAAATCCAATTATTTTGCTTGGAAGCTAAATCTTTTAGTAATATTTCAACCTTTGTTAGACGATTATGAAAATGAACAGAGTTCTGATACATCGTTTCAGTTGCATTAATAAAACTATCAAACATTTTGGAGACAATCGTCAATTTCAAGTTTTTGCAGATGAAGGGCCTGCGACTGCATCGCTACTAGCAGCACGCAGAACAACCTGCGGAGGGCGTTTTACATTTTTAATAGGAGTTTTGGTGTTTCTCTCACCTACTTGCATGGGTAAAACATTTCTTTCAGGTCGACCTATGACTTTTGCTTTGACATATCTTGGTTTATCTTTACTTTTACGCTTGTTAACATCTTTTGCAAAAATAACTTTTCCTTCTGGAAACCTAATATCAGCTTCACCACCTCTCTTTTTCCTAATCTTTTCTTTTATCGCTACCATCTTGTCAGTCAAGTGTTTGTATAATACTCCGATTCGTTTTGCATGATCCTTAACCATTTTCTGAAAATATTGTTTGCCTAACTCTACACTATATGGGCTACTTGTGTCCGTATGTCCAAAAACAACTTCAAATGGGGTAAGTTCGGTAACAGAGTGAATGGAATGATTGTATGCCATAACCGAATAGGTCATTACGGATGCCGCATCGGTACATCGCTGTTCATATTTGGCCAATCTGTATATTTCGATTATTGTAGAGTGAAAACGCTCTATTAGACCCATTGAATTCGGGTTATTGGGGGTGCCAATATGAAGTTCAATCTTATGTAAACTTAGAAATTCTTTAATCAATTCGTTGTTAAACTCAGTACCTGAGTCAGCGCTTATTTTTTTAGGGATGCCGTAATATGAAAAGTATTTCATCAAGGCACGGACAACCTCTGGGGTTGACTTGTTTTGAATTTCGATAGCCTGACCTAGTTTGCTAAACGCATCAATGAGAGTTAAGTAAGTTTTCCCTTCAATGCTAAAAAGATCTATAAATAATTCCTGGAACGGGGCATTCTGGGTTTGTGTCAACTGTAAGACAGGTTTTATGGGTTTTCTATCATACTTCATTTGCTGGCATGCTTCGCAACTATTTATAACTGCTGTGACCGTTTCTTGCATCCTATCCCAATAATAATTTCTACGAATCCTAACTAATGTCTCTTTAATGCCGCGATGGCATGTCTTTCCTGTATGATATTTCTTTATTAGAGCTTTCTGTTCTCCTTCATCTTCTACATATACTACTCGTTCCGTGCATTCATAAAAATTAACCACGCCTTCCTTAAAAAGCTGAATTATTATATTATTGAATAATCTGCGATGTTCCTGCTCTTCAAAATAAATGAAATATTTAATTTTTGGTTTTATATGCTGTTTTAAAAATTCTTTTATCAATCCAGGATTATCTACTGGTAAGAAAACTTCTAATACTTTCTGTTTATCTCGCGAGAGATCTCTTACTTGTATTTCGTTTTTGAACCATGAAAAAACTAAAATTTGATTAGGCTTGGTGTCTATAGCCTCATTCAAAATTGGTATTCCCGTCGACTCTGGATTTAGAGCTGACTGGATTGTATTTGTTTTACTAGATTCCGATGGTATAGGGAAATCATCAATATTTTTATCGATAAACTCTATAGAACTAGCAGTTGCAGTTCGACTCGAATCTGATATAGTTATAGTCGATGAGTCACTACGATTTAATTTCCTAGTTCCTACCTTTTCTGTATCGATAACCTTACTATTTAGATCTTTCTTACAATTTCCTTCATTTTCATCAATATTAACTATCAGTGATGCTGATGGATTTTCGTCATCAGAGTCTAAAGCGTTAATTTTAATTCGCGACAGAGCGTCAGCATTGGTATTCTGTTTGCCCTTTTTGTAAATTAATTCAAAGTCATAATCTTGTAATCGTAATCTCCAACGGGTAAGTTTACTGCTAGGGTCTTTCAATGATTGAAGCCAAACTAAAGGACGATGATCAGTGTATATGTAAAATTTGCGACCATACAAGTATGGCCTAAAGTGCTTTACAGACCAGATGATGGCGAGCAATTCTCGTTCAATTGTGCTATAACGTGATTCCGTATCGCTGAGGGTACGGCTAGCATAAGCGACAGGTTTGTCACTTCCGATCTGTCCTTGCGATAGAACTGCGCCTAGAGCTACGTTTGAAGCATCAGTCGTAAGTATAAAAGGTTTGTCATAGTCAGGATATTGTAAAAGAGGGGCATGCGTCAAGAGCTCCTTACACTGGTTAAATGCGTCAATGTATTTCTGATCTATTATAATTCGGTTACGCTTTTTCAAACAATTTGTCATTGGTTGGGTGATTTTAGCAAAATCTTTGATGAAACGTCGGTAGTAACCTACGAGTCCTAGGAAACTTTTAATCTCAGTCGTAGTTTTTGGTAGTGGGTAATTAAGTATAGCAGTAATTTTGTCATCATTAGGTTTGAGTCCGTCTTTTGTAATCGTATGTCCAAGGTAGAGCACTTCTTTCCTCAAAAATTCTGATTTGTCTAATTGAATTTTCATGTTACTTGCCCTAATTCTATCAAACACAGTTCGTAAGTTATGTACCATATCGTCGAGGCTTTTCCCGAAAATTATGATATCATCCAAGTATACCATACAGTGCAATCCATGTAATCCACGTAAAACGTTATCCATAGTTCTCTGGAATGTAGCTGGGGCGGTTTTAAGCCCAAACGGCATTCTCAGAAATTCAAAGTGTCCATTTTGCGTGGAGAACGCTGTTTTCTGTCTATCTTTCTCGTCTACTTCTATCTGATGGTATCCGCTTGCTAAATCAAGTGTAGTGAAATAAGTGCTCTTCCCTAATTTGTCGAAAAGATCATTTATGTTTGGCAAGGGGTATTTATCATCAAAAGTAATATCATTAAGTTTTCTGTAATCAACGACCATTCTATATTTGACTTCTCCTGAAGCATCCATCTTTTTTGGTACGAGGTGTACGGGGGCACACCAAGGAGAATGGGATTCCTGTATTACATTATCTTTCATTAATTTGTCAACTTGTCTATTAATTTCATTTTGAACGAAAGGTGACTGTCTATAAGGTTTAACATATATTGGGTCTTCATTTTTAGTCCTGATCTGATGTTTGACTAAATTGGTAAACGTCAAAGGTATTTGGTCACAGTAAAATATGTCTCTATATTCGTGACAAAGTCTGTAAATTTTTTCTCGCTCTTCGTCATTGGTATGGTCAAGTCTGAGTTTATTTAAATTTCCTTCCAGTAGTTTGTCAGTCTCTATGTCAGTATCATCTTTCGTAAGATTTATATCGCATTCTGCATTCCTGTACTCAGTCACTGTAAATGGGTGTCTAATAGTAAGTTGTTTTGGGCTATCTGTAATATTCTGGACTACTGTATATGCATATCCATTCACGCAATTTACGATAGCGGTAGGCATACGCAATCCAGTCTCAAATTCTTGAAAATCAAGTATAGCATCTCCTGAATATTGATCAATGGGTAATCTAACTCGTTGTTCTGACCTAGCGGGTATATTAATTGTATAATTTAGGTTGTTATTAATAATCGGAATACAGGTGGAGCTTGTTCTTAATAATCGTTCTTTTAAATCTATAACTGCACCTAATTGTTGTAATAGGTCATTACCGATAAGTCCGTCATAACGGGCATCCACGTCATATAAATAGAATTTATGCCAATTTTCGCTAACAAAAGAAGGTAAAAGTGGAATCTCTATCACCTCATCGTGTATACTAGAAGCATGTGTGCTAACTACCTGAAATTGCTCTTTCCTGATAGAGTCTCTAAAATACTCATAAGCTTTTCGAGGACTGAGGAATGATCGCATACTGCCTGTATCGATCATCATTTTTGCGTCTATCTCTTCTAAATAAATGTAAGGCAGTTTTAGATTAGGATCGCAATTTATTTCTAAGATTTCTTGTCTATACTCGAGGCTATTTCCTGAAAATCCGGAAGTGGGTTTTGACTATCATTTGCTGGTTCCAATTCGTTACAGGGATCGTTAGGGGTTTCCATATAATTCACGTCAGCGTCATAACAGTAGTTAATGTCATTCGAGTAGTCATTTTCATCATAGTAATAATTGTCATAGAGGGTATTGTCTTCATAATCGGTCATAGTCAGTTCGTTTAACTTAAAACCTTGTTGCATCTTAGGTTGTGCTGTCCTCATGGATACATCAGTATGTTGTTGGGGTCTTTGAGTTGGATTAAGTCCGACCTGTGGTGGCTTGTAACCAAATGGTTGCGGGGGCCTATACCCGAATTGTTGAGGGGGCCTGTACCCGAATTGTTGAGGGGGCCTGTATCCAAATTGTTGCGGGGGCCTATACCCGAATTGTTGAGAGGGCCTATACCCGAATTGTTGAGGGGGCCTGTACCCGAACTGTTGCGGGGGCCTGTACCCTAATGGTTGTGGGGGCCTGTACCCGAACATTGGTTTTGGTGGTTGAACCTGACCCTGAATTTGAGGCATCCTACTTTGTGAATTATTAAAATTAAATTTAGGATGAATAGTTGGCAAGTTGGGTTTGTACCCAAACGGCTGGTTCATCGACGGCCTTGAACCTAAACCCATAGTTTGGCTATTACCATGTACACGATTTCGCATATTATATTGATCTAAGAAATTTACTTCTTCGAGTACGATACTTAAAGCCGCTTCCAAAGTCGTGGGTGATTTCAGCCTTACGATGCGTACCATACTTTCAGGAAGATTATATAGAAATACATTTAAAGCTGTATTAGTGTAAATAACCGACTTTGCATGTTTTAATTGTGGGTCGTCAATTGCATTTACTTTGGACATTAGCAACGAACGCACACATTGGATTCTGTTACAAAAATCTAGGTAACTTTCCCCGTGATGAATTTTCAAAGATTCCAATTCGATATTGATGCACGCCTCACTGCGAGGATCTCCGAAATGTTGGATTAACAATTCTTTCAATGTGGACCATGTAACAACGTCTTCTCGTTCAGACAAGAGCGCAGCTGCATCATCTCTTAATCGACTCGTTAAAACATTAAAAACGTAAAGATTTTGTTCATCATTACCCTTAAACCGATCAATCACATACTGACATTTTCGCAAATAAAGATTTAACTGTCTTTTATCACCACTATATAGAGGAATTAATTGTATAACTTCTTTAGGTATCGATTCAACGGTTGTGGTTGTCATGATGATAGAGTAATGAAATGCACAGAGGATGCAACTGGCTTTAGTATAAAACACTTAAAAACACACACATAAAACACAAAGACAATAAAATAAAGAATAAAAGCACAATGTAAAATATAAAATTAAAATGTCAAATGAAAAAGAAAATTTGTAAATAAAGTTGTAAAATGTAGAGAAATAAAAAAATTTTTTTTTATAATACGAAAATTTATCGCAATATAATTATGTTTAAGCAAATAATTATTTAATCAATTTATAGATTAAATGAATTTAATTCACATTTATTACTTAATTTTAATAAAATATAAAGTTGTAATAAAATAATTCTTTAATCAATTTATAGATTAAAAGAATTTAATTCACAATTATTATTAAATTTTAATAAAATATAAGTTTGTTATAAAATATTTCTTTAATCAATTTAGAGATTAAAAGAATTTCTTTTTTAATTTTTCAATTATTTAAATATTTTTTTTTTTTCAATTAATAAATGTTTCTAGTTCTTCATTACTCTATTATAAAAATTCTTAGAATCTAATATAGATAAGCCCATATAATTTCATATGGCTCCTATCACTTATATATCTAAAAGTTACACAGAGCTAAGTTTAATCTCACTTGTAACACTTTACTTATTAACTAATTAAAGGTATAAGGAGGATGGACAAAGGAATGGCGAAAAGATTTACTCACCGAACCGCTGCCACCATACTCCTTTTTTTTTATTATTATTTTACTCACTCCACAAAAAAAAAGTTATTTATTTGGTTCAGGATAATAATTAAAAATTATCCTCCTAGGCTGCGCCACTTTTGATTTCGGGAGCGTATTAAATAAAAAATAAAAAACCTTTTTACGTCTGGCCGATTCGGAGGCCCTGGATTTAATCATTGTAAAACGGTCCCACGGGAAAGATGATGTCTCGACGGTCAAAACTGCAACGTTGGCTTAGATTTCTCAGAAGTACATGTTAATCTAGTGCGGACGGCCGAGTCATCATAACTAGTTACTTCACGACCACAAGTTTGTTTACAAATATCTGATCACGTGACAGCAATAGTGTTGCGCGCGTGGCTACGATTCAAATGCCATAACTCGAGTACCTAGGTAAATAAGAGCTTTATATGGGATCTCCGAGCTTCACGATAAATATTTCTCGCTAGTTCGGGAACAGCAATTTTGAAACTTCTAGAAATCTGTTTTGCGACTTCTCGCTTCGATTTCGATCGGCAGATCACGTTGAAAGCCACCTTTCCCAGTTAGGGTTGACACTTAATCCGTAAATGACATATCGTCGGAGATAGTGTAAACCGCGTATGTACATTTGGTAAAAACCGCGGATCTACACTAGGTACACAGTTTTACAGGGGAAGTTTAAAACTTTATAAATTTCTTATTTCTACGGCTATTTGGCTAATTTTTCCACAGATAGTATTAATTCATGTGTTCTATATTGATAAAAATAGATATCTTTTAAAGTAAGACTAATTTAGTTGCTACGACACTTACGTGGTTTTGATTTGACCACAAACGTATGAAAATGGATTTTAAGGTACTAATGCTAGTTACGCGGATTTGCACTATACCCGACGATATTATTTTTGAACTTTCGGAAACAAGAAAATATTTTATAATGCAAATATGCAAAGGACGATATTTCAAGCGTGTCGTTAGTAGCCGACGCATGAAGGCGGCACAGAATCTATTTTAATTTCTACGAAGATCATTTCACGAGACCCATGTCCAGCAGTTAAGGTCTATCAGTTGAAATGATTATGATTTAAACAAAGCGGCCTTGCTTTATTAGCTATTGTTGAAAAAGCAAGCTCTGCCAGGCGATCTGTCGGCACTGTTTCGGGGCAGGCATCCTATCGACTGCATCATGTCGTTATTAATAAATAATTATTTAATTATATGAAAATATAATAATATATTAGCCATAGCTGACGTAGCCAGCTTTTAAACATAGGCAACCTTTGAATTACATACTAAGGAATTTGATATTTGACCCTAACATAGGACTTTATTCATATTGCAGAAGAAACCCTACTTTAATCTTCATTCTGGTTTTAAAAATATCTCTATCTGCATTAATTTATGAAAATAATATCTTAGTGGCAGCCCTATTTCTCACCGTTTTGCCATTTAGCCTGGCGTATCTCATCGCAAACAGGCACTTAGTAACTAGCGAGGGTGACCAAGCGTTTTGGCTCGTCTGGACAACACAAGGACTGAAGAGTACATTAAGTATAATTCTATTGGTAATGCAGGTCGCCTATAACAGGACGAAGCGCACGAAAATGTAATGTTTTCAATAAGCAGTTAAGGTTATCCATATATTCCCTAACTTTTACGGCATAGTTACCCTTTGAGCAAAGGGCATAGGTACTGGCGACACTTTCTGTCAATTTCATATTAACGAACTTTTAGGCAACATTTTTTTTTTTTTTTTTATATTTTTAGCGAGCAAACGGGTCACCTGATGTTAAGTGATTACCGCCGCCCATGAACACTTGTAGCACCAGAGGCACCACCAATGCGTTGCCGGCCTTATAACACTTAACATATCTAAAGGTGAAAACGACATTGGGTAAGGGCTTGTATTTTTGTTTTTTTTCACCGTTGAAGTAAATGATATTATTTAATTGCTTAAATGGTCGAAGTCTTAAATATACTAGAGTAGGTATTATAGTCTAGTAAAGGTATCGGTAAAAGTAACGACTCTTTTCGGTTTAATCCTATAGAATAGAAATAGAAACCAAATTTTTTGTACCTACTAAACTTGTCCGCGAAGAATTATCTATATGGAGAAACCGGGAGCAGAACAATATCGTGTTTATTGCCCTATCAAAACAATGGCTACCATTTAATTAGAAGCTTTTGTTCACGCTTCAAATGTTTGTAGGGTGGCGCGGAACCTTCCACACCAATCCAGACTTTGTTTCACGTTTTTTAATTAAATGGAGCTGATATAGGTATCTACTTATTATTACTACTATTTACTTTGAAGTGAATTCCTCAACTATGTAGTTCATCGTTATCTCAATCGAATAGTCCACCGCTGGACAGTGGACAGCATCCGGCTGCCGGCGACTAGCCTAAGATTGTCCGTCCAACTAAGGAAGGTAGGGGGATCCAACCAACCAACGCTGCAGGGTTAGCATGGGTAGGAGATAAAAGTTTTATCCCCCGATTTTATCCACTGACAAAGGATAAAATTATCTTCTCCCTATGCTAAAGCATGGCGACAGGGGAAAATTCAAAATTTATTTATTTCATGTAGGCTACCCTGTAGCACTTATGATATGTCACAAATCTACCACCGGTTCGGAATGCAGATTCTGCTGAGAAGAACCGGCAAGAAACTCAGCAGTTGCTCTTTTCAAAAAATAAAATAAACTAATTTTACAATAAGTAATAAAAGTAAGCTAAGTATACAGTGCTTCCACAGTGAAGCTTCAAAAATACAATACTTATTAAAATCTAACACATGTCAGCATGGGAAGTCAAAGCAGACCCATTCCCGTTGGCGGCACCCGTTCACGAGCACGACGCATGATCCAGCCATTGCTTCGCTCAACCATATTTGAGGGAACGTAACAACCCGCACCATATTCCTATAAGAATATCCACTGTGGATATTATTTCCACCGTTTTGCTCATGTTCGACAGGTGGATAAAACTGAGCGCGGGGATAAACATTTTATTCTTTCCTCGGGGATAAAATTCCTCCCGCCCATGCTAGCTATGCTGCGGTTCCCAGTGCAGGGTCGCTATTCCAGCTTAGTACCTACTGTGCAATTAACTAATTACTTATCCTAATCTCAAACGCGTGTTACAGAATAAGCTCTATTATAATTTTCTTCTATGACTAGCTTTTGGCCGCGGCTTCGTTCATGTTAAGTTCGATTTTTCAAACCCCTGTTTTACCCCCTTAGGAGTTGAATTTTTAAAAATTCTTTGTAAGCAGATGTCTACATAGCTATCTGTATGACAAATTTCCCGAGACGGTCCAGTGGTTTGAGCTGTGCGCTGATAGATCAGTCAGTCAGTCAATCCTTTTATAAATTTAGAGAAGATTTATCCTTCGATAAAGTAATACGAATCAAGTGAATCCACTAGTTCGGAATGCCGGCCATTACAACCAAGATGAACGCTTTCACTTGACTAAACCCTTGGTAAATTTAAAAGGAAGTTCCGTGGAAACAGAAAACGCCTCAATAGCCCAACGGTTAAAGGTGAAAACTGAAAGGTCGCAGATTCGATCCCAACCCATTGCACTATTATCGTACCCACTCCTAACACAAACTTTCTGCTTATTTGGAGGGGAGAGGAGAATATAAGTCAAGTTCAACTTGGCTACTCTTTAAAAAAATAACCACGTATTGCCTTCATGAAAATTCTATGAAAATTCAGCTTATATCTATTTTGCATTCATGAATAACAAACTAACACTGTTTCTGCCCAAGGAAGGTAATATTATATGCAGCATATATGAATGTACGTATATCAATTTCTTTGACACTGTATGTAGTCTAAACATAATATGGTTGAGTTAAGAAACCTCACCGTTTTTTGAAGTCGGTAAGAAATACCAAGGTTTAGTTTATCTCATTTATAAACAGACCGTCAACTTTGTAACGAAATGTAAGCTACATTCAAACATAATACCGCCTTTGTAATGCTAATTTCAAACGCTTATTGTCCCTTTCAGAAGCTTTGATGGCTTTAATGAACCAAGAGCCGATCAAAATAAATCGACTCGGCCTCTGCAACGAATTTCCACAGAAAACGGCCTTGTGCGGCTTGTGTAGTGCTTCAACGACAACGCTTGAGTTCGTTAGGCGTTTGCCAGCGTGTTAATTTATTTCTTTAAATTAATTGAAAATTAAAAAAAAAAAAACTACCATCATTAACCATTGTCAGGTAACAAAATGTGTATTTATTTGCGTACGTAAACAAGACTAAACGATTTAGAAAATCAATCATAATTTTTTTTATTGAAAACAGCATCTACGCAACTTACTTCTTACTAATATTTTACTAATAAATGCGTGAGTATATTTGTTTGTCCTTCAATCACGCCACAACAGAGACTGGTACGGATCGACGTGATTTTTTGCGTGGGTATAGTTGAGAACCTGGAGATTGGCATAGGCTTTTGACTTTTTATCCCGGAAAAACAAAGAGTTCGCGCGAAAAAACGCGGACGAAGTTGGCGGTCATCAGTCACGGGCATCAGCTAGTTATAATATAATAAATTATTTATTACGACTTTATCTTGAGGGCAGCTGAAGCTAAAGGTTTAGTTCTTCAGCTATTATGTTGTAACTCTTCAAATGTCCACTGGCTCTTGGTCTATAAGCTCTGAAAGCTCAGCGCCGCCCACGTGTTGCACGCCGGGTATAAATATTTGAGGCTAGCGCTACGAGGGGTTCAGTCAGGTCGTAGTCGTTCTACGGGTCGTAGGCATCGCGTAGCGAAGGGACCACGAGGCTACGGGACGCGTGGATACTCAGGTATGTTGACTAATTAGTTCGTTCGCGTGGTCGGGAACTCGGACTATAACCTATCTTTGTGCAAAATTTCAGCCAAATCGTTTCAGTCTTTGCGGCGTGATTGAGTAATAAACATCCAAACATCCATACTTCTTCCATAATATTCTCAAAGGTGTGTGAAATCTACCAATCAGCACGTTTAGCGTGGTGAACTATGGCCGAAATCTTTCCCTGAAGAGACTTTACCCACTTGTGAGCCGACAATGAGTCGAAATGAGAGGGCAAAGCTGGCGATATGTGAGGTGATTTGTCGATAAAATTGATTATTATCTCAATGAATATTGCATAGTATTTCAGGTTCCGACATCGGTGACTGAACACACTGTATTACAAATCCGTTCAGTAGTTTTCAGACAGACAGACAAAAATCTGTCTGAAAACTACTGAACGGATTTGAATGTTTGATATAGTGGTAGCTTATTCTCTGGGTGAATACATAGGCTACTTTTTATCTTGATAAATAATAAGGTTTATCCGGGATAGGGGATGAAAGTTTTTGTTGATTTTGCTCCATAACTTCGTCAAATCTAAACGGAATTTGATAATTCTTTTTTTATTATAAATTGTGTACTATTAGAAATATTTTTGTGTACTATTACAATTTTGTTCAATTTTGGTGAAGATCTACTAAATGTTATCGGAGATAGAGGACATAACTTCTCGCGGATTCAAGCATTCTAAATTTTTTCCACGCGGACGAAGTCGCGGGAATCAGCTAGTATGTATTATATAATAGACCTTTCTAAAGTGTAAGGTGTTATTATTATCTTCAGAACAATGGGTCGGCTCTTCGTAGTACTAAGCGCTGCACTGCTGTTGCTGGCGTCGACGGCGACAGCATCCGACTTGAGAGATTTTAATGATGGGCCAGTGTTGCAGGTAAGCAAAGAAAGTATGTATGGAATCTTGGATAGATGGATGGATGGTTGAGCGAAGCAATGGCTGGATCATGCGTCATGCTCGTGAACGGGTGCCACCAACGGGAATGGGTCTGCTTTGACTGCCCGTCTTGACATGCGTTGGATTGGTGTACCTACGTATGCATTTTTGCATTTTTGAAGCTTTATTGTGGAAGCACTGTATACATAGCATAGCTTTGTAAAAAAAATTTTTTTTTTGAAAAGAGCAACTGCTGAGTTTCTTGCCGGCTCTTCTCAGCAGAATCTGCATTCCGAACCGGTGGTAGATTTATGACTTGTCATAAGAGCTACAAGTTAGCCTATATGAAATAAATAAATTTTGAATTCGAATTTGAATTTGAACTAGGGGTGATTACCCCTAGTAATCCAGTGTAAACCTCCCTGAACCTGCACTTGCCTCTGCCTCTGTTCGATTGAAAACCTCAAGGTTGACGGTTACGACCGGTGCAAAGCTTGCTATATACATATATACCTAATCAATCTATCTGTAATCCCTCGTTTAGTTACCTGTCTATTGGTGAAAGCCGCATGAAAATCCGTTCAGTAGTTTTAAGTTTATCGCGAACAGACAGACAGATAGATGCGACGGGGGATTTTGTTTTATAATATCTTTTTATACATATAATAATCTGTGTATAATATACGTAGTGATTGGGTTTTGAACGTGACGTTCTGACGTTACATAACAATCAAGACAAACTATCCGTTTGTTTACATACAAAATGTGCTTAACTTAATGCTGTTATTCGCACTACAGCGCAAATTGTTCGCAAGTAGGTACTTACGTGCAAGAATAAATATTTTAATAGTTATTTTTCCAAGAGTGTTTCTAGTACTATTGTGTCTCAAAACTATACTATAGCTGATTATACGAAAATCGTAAAATCAGCTAGTTTACGAGTTGACGATTGCCGCCACAGATATTACAACTACGTGCTAAAAATAGGTGCTTTCATAAATAAATTAAGCATGTGTCAATGTCTTTTTTTAAAATTAGTTTTAAGCTTTATAATTAGAGCCTCCCGTGGATAGGGACTATTTTTTTTCCAATAGTAGTAGTAGTAGTAGTAGATAGTCCTTGACTGCGATCTCACCTGATGGTAAGTGACGATGCAGTTTAAGATGGTAGCGGGCTAACTTGGCCATACCCGGCAGTGTACTTCAACCCATACCCCTCATCATGCCGGAACGCTAAATCGCTTGGCGGCACGTCTTTGGTAGGGTGGTAACTAGTCACGGCCAAAGCCTCCCACCAGAGTTGTTATAGAAGATATTTATTGTTATTTGTTTGAATCAGGGTGAAGACCTTAACCTAGCTTCGCTCCAGCCGTACGCATCACCTCCTTACGACAGGCTGGTAGATGATGCAGCTTATTGGCAGAAGGACCTGCTTCTGTTTAAGCTGATGAAATCTCTGCAGCAAGGAGATTCTTCCGGTGATGACAGGTATGCGTTGCCAATTTCCGACACCCACCGGTCAAACAACTTTCGTACCTACTCCTAACACAGGGGAAAAATATTAGTTAAGGTGAGCTTGGCTAATATTCTTTTTTAAAAATCTTTGGTGATGTTACAATATTTAATATTCACTATTATCGTCCTATTTCATTGTCACAGTGGCTGTAACAGAAATATTTTTTATTATTATTGCCAGCCCATACTTCAAGTCGGAGTATGACTACATGGACTGGGGCTGGCCTGAGGCGTCTGATGTCAAGGAGAGTGACGTCAAGCGCTGGGTGACGTCACTCAACAACAGCGCCAGCAGCAAGGCCTCCAAAGCGCAGACGGCGCGACACCAAAGCAAGTGGAAGATTAAGACGGGGAAAGGTAACTCCCGCAATATCTGGGATTACATTTTTTTTGTTGTTTCTAGCGTGGCGCTGGTCAATAGAACTTATTTCGTTTTGTATCAAATTATTGCAGTCTTAAAAAGCTATAGAGACAATTTTTTTTTAAATAAATTTTAATGTGAAATAATCTAATCCAAAATTTTAACATTGAAAGTGGAATATTTAATTAAGGTATCCCTGCGAGATTAAATTAGAAAAGAGTTACCTCTGGTTCTCCTAAGCTACGGTCACGATATTGCTCATCAAGTCGCGAAAATTAAATGGTAATAGGCAGGGAACCCCCCACTAGGTGGACCGACGACAGTCGCAGGGAGTCGCTGGATTCACTCGGCGCAAAACCGAGGCCTATGGAAGTCCATGCAAGAGACCTATGTCCAGCATTGGACGTCTATCAATTGATAAAGCAGAAGAAGAAGGCAAGGCACACAGTGCAAAGAACTCGTCTCGTCGTTTCGGTCTTAAGGAGCTGGAGTGACGACCTCGCACCGAAAAGCAGAGCTTTGGCAGTGCAGACAAGTTTCAGGAAGCTGCTGGTTACAGGTGACTCAAGATCGAGAAGTCTATGCAAGAGACCTTTGAAGTTTGAACTATGTCCAGCAGGTTCATAGAGAAGAAATTCGGATCTCCTAGCCTTATGTATACCGACTAATACTAAAGTTTATATTATGACTTATTTACATTTTTCTTTTACAGGTTTTGCGTCTCTATGCTACTTCAAATTATGCTCATTCCGAAGATATAGATAAAGTACCTACATAATATAATAATAGTGTTAGATATTATACTTGTTATTATGGCGAAATAAGGAACTCTTGGAATGAATTCTGTAGTCTAATTAATTAAATAAAATTAAGCTGCATTTGAAAAATGCTCTTTAATTTTTTGAATTTTTATCGCTTTAATTAGGTACTTAGAAAATTGGATTTAAGAGATAAGTAGATAAAGAATATTTACCTATTTTGGCAAATTGCTCAGAATTAATATTAAATTTAATTTACAAAATATTAATAAAAACTAAAGATATAAAGGTCAACTTGTTTTATTAATTTCCTGATATTTAGTAAAAAAAATCAGTTTACAATAAATTGATGACACTTGGATGACCTCAATGGTTGCTCAATGGATCTCTGCTGAGATGCATGCTATCTCTGTGCCAAATTTCAACCAAATCGATTTTTTTTTTTTTTTTTTTTTTTTTTTTTTTTTTTTTTTTTTTTTTTTTTTTTTTGTTTTTATTTTAATTAAAGATTTACATAATATTTTTATTGGTCCCTACCCTCTGCGCTAGGACAACCTGTGTTGCAAAGGATAGTTCCTTCCAGATACAAGACATATACACGTAATCTTAAAATAGGTATAACATTATTATTACTAACACTATTTACATTATTATTATTAACACTGGGTGCATGAGTGTGTATGAGTGTGTGTGTGTGTGCGTGTGTGTGTGCGTGTGTATGTTTTAAGCTAGTACGTAATTGACATATTATTGCGCGCAAATACTATTTCAATATTTTTAAGATATTTTCGGTTTCATCATAGCCCTTGGATGTCAGCCAGTTTCTAAGCTTTTTGATCAAATTTGGTTTATTTAATGTGATGATGTCTTTGTTAGCCCTACTGAATTTGTTATAAGCGTATGAAGAATTAAATTCAAACTGTGATTTAGCGAAGCTAGTGTTTGATAAAGGTTTAGGGAATCTGAGTATCCTTTTGCTGTTGTCTATAGTGCTGAGGTCAATTTTTGAATGGAAGAGTAAGATTATTGAAAATAAGTATAGCTGTCGAACATTGAGTAGATTGCACTCATCGTATAATTTGTCAGTGGGATATCTGAATGGTTTTTTAAAAATAGTTTTAAGTATTGCTCTATTTGCTCGCTCTAATTGCAGCAGAAATGTTTTTCCAGCTCCACCCCATGCACTAATACAGTAAGTCAAGATTGGAAGACATAGAGATTTATAAACCATTAATGTAGTCTCAATAGGGGCAATATCCCTAAGATTCCGAAACAAGGGAGTAAGTTTCTTTATTTTATTAGAGGTGTTAATAATATGAGATGTCCAGTTAAGATGTTCATCCAATGTAATGCCAAGATATTTTATATTGGCCTCTTTGGACAAAATAGCACAGCTACAAGCGATTTGGCCACTTATTCGGTTACAAGGATAAGTGTGAATAGGAAGTTTAAAATCCTTGTCAGGGTTGCTCTTACAAGATATACTGAAACACACATATTTTGTTTTGGTGGTGTTGATTGTAAGTAGATTATCCTCTAACCAAGTTGTTATTTGTTTTAGCCCTTCTTCGGCGAACAATTTTGCTTCTTCCCAATTGCTACCCTCAAACAGAACAACAGTATCATCTGCAAAACAGAATATGCGTCCTAATTTCAGTGAAAAATTACAAAGTGGATTTATGTAAGTAAGGAATAGGGTAGGGCCCAAAACGCTCCCTTGAGGGACTCCATAAGAAATGTTATCAAAATCGCTCATAGCATTGTCAATCTTAGTGCACTGTTGCCTTCCCCTAAGGTAGCTTGTAAACCAGTCCAGTGTAATACCTCTAACACCCATGCTGCTGAGTCTATCAAGCAAGATAGGGATTGACACAGTATCAAATGCTTTTTGTAAATCAAGGAAGATGCCGATACATTTCCTTTTCTTGTCAAGACATTTAGTTACATGATTAGTTACTTCTAATACCGCACCCAAAGTAGATCTATTCTTTCTAAATCCAAATTGATTACATGCAAGTAGATTTGACTGCTCAAGGAACTTCATTAATCTACAGTTAATAACTTTCTCCACTATCTTGCTTAATACACTCAACAGTGATATAGGTCTGTAGTTTGAGATAGTCTTTTTATCTCCATTTTTATGGACTGGAGTTACGACTGCTTTTTTCAATATATCTGGAAAGACACCAGTAGACATACTTAAATTCACAAGATGAACTAAAGGTTCGAGAAGTAAGTTTTTAAATCTTTTAACAAAGAACGTACTTATTTTGTCATGTCCTGGAGCACTACTAGACTTTAGCTTTAAAATAATTTTGTTAACTTCGTAAATATCAGTGGGATAGAACATGAGCGAATTTAGAGGAGGAATAGATGCAACATCGAGATACTTATTTCTTTTGTTTTGTTCACCTAATTTGTTTATTATTGTGTTTGCGAGGTCTTGCCCAATACTAGTGAAATATTTATTTACATATGTTAGGGACTCTTCAGGGGTGCTCTTTATGTTTAATAGATCTATAGGGGGCTCATTAGATGTAGGTAAATTACAAATTTCTTTAATTGTGTTCCAAGTTCCTTTAGAGTTGCCAGCATTTTGCTCCAGCTTTCCACGTAAGTATTTCTGCTTCAGTGATTTCAGTAAAGAATTGCAAACATTTCTATATTGCGTGTATGTTATTTTATTTAGATCTGTTGGAGAACTCTTAAAAATCCTATGAAGACGATCTCTTTTTTTCATACATTTAACAATGCTATAAGTAATCCAAGGTTTAATAGGCTTTAATTTTTTAGGTACAGTTAATACATTCGTATTATTTATAATTATTTCTTTTATACTGCTGACAAGTAGATTTGCCGCCAAATTAGTGTCAGTCATGCTAAAGAAGTTATCCCAATTGATTTGTTTTAAGTTCACTTCCATAGCTTCATAGTTGTAAGTATATCTAGTTAAGACGTTAGCCAAGGAGTCTTTTATTTTATTATTTAGTTTTAAGTTTAGAAAAATAGGGGAGTGATCTGTAATAGTAGGCTCAAAGACAAAAGTACGTGGGTGTATTATATTTTTGATAACAAAATGATCAAGACAACGCAATTCTCTCGTAGGATAAATAATAGCAGGTATTAGACCATTTAGCGCTAGCATATTCTGGTATTCATGGCTATAAGAGCAGTGACTGTCCGTTAACAGGTCCATATTTAAGTCTCCAGTTAAAATAATTCGTCTGTACTTTGCATTTTCCAGAAATGTACTTAAAGAATCTAAAAACAGTTGAGGATTACGAAAACCAGCTGGGCGGTAAATAGCTATAATATGTATGTCTTTCAAAATAATCATGAGACAATTGGCTTCTGAGATTGACACTTCGCAGGACGAGACGTGCAAATTGGTTTTCACATAGACGACAACTCCATCGTTTTGATTGTGATTTATTTTTGTGTGAAAACTCGAATAACCATCAACTTGTGGAGGAGTTACTGTATACTGAGTCCAACATTCGGTGAGAACAAGTATATCAGGTTTTATTTTCAATCGTGTTATGAAAACTAAAAAATGGTCTAAGTTCTTATTTATACTTCTAATATTCATAGTTAAAATATTCAGGTATTGCGTGGAAGTATCATTGCCTGCCATGTATGTGCTATAAAACGTATCTGGATCAGCCACTTGATTTTATTCGTTGCGGCATGATTATAAGTACATATATATATAAGAGACGATATAGACATTAAAAAAAATGAATATCTTACGATTTCGTTCGTTCTAAATATATTATGTATTCTAATACATGATATAATATATACTCCTATTCGCTAGCATATTCTGACGGGTTTCACACGAGGTTTTGGTTATGTTTTATTTCATCTATCGCGAGGACTTTTTTCTGGCATTCTGCGCACTGTTAACTACGATCTCAACTTAGTAATAATTATAATTATTATTTATCATGCATCGAAGTTTGCTACCCATTTTCCGAGGTGGTCGAACTTCCTTACTCCCTGACTGAGTTTAGCCGTGAGGTAAATGTCAGGTTCAAGTGAAAGGTGTCCACCACGTTCTGCCCTAGAAGGTAGGACGAGTTTGGTCGTATAATTCAGTTACCATAGTCTGATTAAGCCTTTATTCCTTTATTATAGTTTTGTTTGAACTCTGAGGCTGCAATAGATCAGTTTTTTTTTTAAAGAATATTAACCAAGCTGAATTTGACTTATATTCTCCTTTCCCCTACAAATAAGCGAAAAGCTTGTGCTAGGAGTAGGTACGACAATAGTACAACGGGTGGGGCTGAACCTGCGACCTTTCAGGTTTCAGTCCGTACCTTTGACCGTTGGGCTATTGAGGTTTTTTTTTAGTATATGGCCTAGTAGAGCATGTTGCGGCCTAGGTTAAGGCCAAATTCGGTGCTCCATCCAAAGCAGGGCCTTGGTCGCTACTCTAATATGTATAGCCTTGGTTTAATATTGCTCACAATCGTTTGATACGCAGGTCGCACGCACGCTATACAATATTAAATATAATATTGTATATTATAATACATATATCTATCGATTTATTTATTATTAGACTAGTTGATGCCCGCGACTTCGTTCGCGTGGATTAAGGATTTTTGATTCTCGCGGGACCACTCTTATTTTCCGGGATACAAAGTAGCCTATGTGTTATTCCAGGCTATAAACTATCTCTGTGCCAAATTTTAGCCAAGTCGGTTCAGTCATTGTGGCGTGATTGAGTAACAAATATCCAAACATCTACACTTTCCCATTTATAATATTATATATATATATATATATTAAATAGGATAATAGGATAATAATAGGATACACATATAATAATAATAGGATACACGTATACAGGGCCTGATTAACCCTTAGGCTAATTAGGCTGCAGCCTAGGGCGCGAGGATCAGGGGGGCGCGCGCTGAAATCGTATCTTCGCATGCACTAATCTAGCATCATTGCTATGATCAATGAGCTTGAGAGTCCCTTATTTTAACAATAAATTTTGAAATTTTAAAAAGCGCGCGTTAAAATTAGCCTAGGGCGGTCAGAACTCTTGATCAGTCGCTGCACGTATAATAATAGGATACTCAGCATATAGGTACCTATTACCTTACTGCATAAGTGCATATGTATCGATAGTTAACTTTGAGTATTATATGTACTTAGTTAACAACCGCTCGACATATTGAGGTGTTGATAAATTATAGCATTTTGGTTCACGGTCAGAAAACAAGTTTTACTGAACGACTTCTAGATCTCGCCTCTATATATATACCTACGACTAAATGGGCTATGTTTGGACTACGAGGCGATTGCATAATCGCTGTTGTTTATGCCTTTACCTACTTATGCAGTTTTATTGCAGTCGCTGTATAAAAACAAACAAACCAACAAACAAACTTTGTCCAAAACTACTGCAGGGTTAGCATGGAGAGGAGATAAAAGTTTTATCCCCCGATTTTATCCACTGACAATGGATAAACTTATCTTCTCCCTATGCTAAAGCATGGCGACAGGGGAAAGAAAAAGTATTTTCCTATAAGAATATTCACTGTGGATATTATTTCCACCGTTTTGCTCGTGCTCGACAGGTGGATAAAACTAAGCGAGGGGATATCCATTTTATCCTTTCCCCGGGGATAAAATTTCTCCCGCCCATGCTACCTATACTGGACAACTTAATGGAAGAGAAAATAAGTTTTTCTTGTTACAAGATCTCATGATAAAGGAGGAAGGCGGTTTTGGGACCCTTGTATTAAAACTACGTAACCCCATCGAATTTGGGCTCGTTTGATTCGTCTTGACAAGTGCTCTGGTACTAGATTGTATCCAGGATCTGATAATGGAGCTAGAAAGTTGCACCCTGGATGGTGGCTATGGGAACTCTGTAAAACAGCGCAACTTATTTGTAATCGAAGAAAATAATTGTTTTTAGGGTTCAAAAGTGTGCCAACGGGACCCTATTACTAAGCCCTTCGCCGTCCGTCCGTCTGTCTGTCAGAGGGCTGTATCTCACGATCCGTAATACATAGACAGTTGAAATTTTCGGAATAAATTAGAGGGAAAAACTACTACTACTACGAGCTACTAGAAACGTGTTTTTTTCGGCTTTTTTTGATACGGAACCCTTCGTATGTGAGTCCGACTCGCATTTGACCGTTATTCAGTTTACACTTGTTTTTATAATAGGTACATAATTTATATTTTGTATAATGTATTAAGAAAATTAAGTTACCCGGCAAGGTACGGAATTACTCTGGGTGTCAGATTTTTTTATTATTTTGGACAATGTATAACGTACCTAGTTATATGCATTACGGATACAACTTATTGAATATTCTCGCTAGCACTCAAGGTTTGTTACTAATAACAGCTTAAAACTGGTAAATAAGTCCGACAGTGTCCATTCAATCCGATTGTGCGGACAGCCGCAAGCGTGTGTGATGCAACTACGAGTACCTCTACGATTATCTCAAGTGTGATGCCACCACTATATCAAAAACCATACAAAGTAACTTATTTAGTTTTAACGTGTATGCTAAGTGACTGTTTGGCTCAGTGCTCTCAAAATGATATATCCAGAAATATACTTGAAAACAAAGCGTTAAACTTCACTCAAATAGCCCGCCGAGTTGGATATGCAGTGGAAGAACATGACGTCACAACGCAAGATGCGTATATCCTAAAGCTGTTTCACATTCCTGGAGATAAAAGTAGGCCTGTGCTGTTGATGCACGGGATGATCGACTCGGCAGATACCTTCATTCTTCGCGGGAACACTTCACTAGCTGTAACACTGGCTAGAGCAGGTTACGACGTGTGGATCGGAAACAACAGAGGCAACAGGTACGCCAGACGTCATGTCTACTTGGATCCGGATAATGACGTCGAATTTTGGGACTTCAGTTTCCACGAACACGGATATTACGACCTCCCTGCGATTATAGACTTCATTTTAGGCCAAACGGGAGAAAATAGTTTGAGCGCAGTTGGGCATTCGCAGGGGAATACAATTTTCCTAGTTCTCGGTGCAACGAGACCAGAGTATAACGAAAAAGTGAAAGTGCTTGTGGCTTTATCGCCCATATGTTTTTTGAATAATTTGAAAAATGTGCCGTCTCTAATGATCCAAACGATGCCGGTGTTGGACCAAATATATACGATAACAGGGCAGCAGGAGTTCCTCGGCGATGGCACGATTATCGGTCGCTTGTTTAGAGCGGTCTGTGGCTGCAAAAGAAGTTACAGCATTTGTGCTTACGGCATCTTATTCCCGATCGCCGGAAGCGATCCTGATGAACTAGAATCGGATTTCTTTCCCACAATTATTGAGCATTACCCAACCGGCACGTCGAAGAAGAACGCTGTACATGTTTCACAGATAGGCATGAAGAAAAAGTTTTGTTCGTATGATTACGAAGCGATAAACATGGATGTTTACAACTCTACCAGTCCACCTGAATATGATTTGAATAAAGTGACCATGAGAGTTGCACTATTCGCCGGTAGGAACGACGAACTCTCAACTTTAAAGGATGTAGAACTGTTAAGAAGTAGACTGCCGAATGTCGTGGAATATAAGGTTATAGATCATAAGAGATTTAATCATATCGACGCTGTTTGGGGACGGAGTATGTACAAGTATCTTTTCCCGGATATTCTCAAAGTTTTAGAAAATTAGATAACCTATTAGCTGACAGAATAAGGACTATGTATTGCGGTTAGGATAGGTAGTTGGTATTGTGGTCTTGGTGAGATCTAAAATGTTATCCGTTGACATGCACTTCGCTCAGCCACTTTAGAGGGACAGTAAAATTCAAATTGGTCAGCAAATAACTACTAGGTATAATAACGGCTGCGCGCTGAACGAGCCGTTAATATTTACGGCAAACTGTCCGAGCTATGACGGATGGGAGCGGTGACGCGCAAAGCTGAAGGACTATTTCCTAGATTATTCCTTCCTGATCATTATTCATTTAGATACTGTATATTATATAGTAAAATTTTAGGTTCTTTGGCTACTTTTTGTCTAGGTCAGCTAGGCAGTAGTGTGAAGGCGCTGGGTGCGGACGGCATTGAGGCACATTGAGGCCAATCCACAGTTGTGCTTTTATTCAATGTCTTAGAAGTTAGAACATTCTTGTAAAAAAAACTGTTTATAACTGTAAATAAATGAAAAAAAAAAATTAGGTCAATTGTAATTTTGTTTAATTAGTGTGTAATTAGATTACTCCACAGATTAGGCTGCCCGTCCATTGAAGCGGAGCGGAGACATGCACAGAGTACCTTGTATAAATAAGAAAGAGACATGCTTCGCAGACCAATCAGATCATCGATAGATGAAGCTGACGTGATAATTTTATCACGTCATCTCTCAATCCTATTACATATTATATTTCACAAGTATATATAAACATATATATTTGATTATTATATTTACTTATACCTAACTATTGTTATAATAAAAAATTCACAAGTGAATTGAAAAAAAAAAAAAAATATTAGCAACCGTAAGTACTAAGTAGTAACCGTAGTTACCTAACTAGACGGATGATGCAAAACTATTGACGTTTTCCTCATACATTTCAGCTAGTAGGTAGTGATGCACATTACAATATATCGACACTGTAAAATATTGTAATACATATACCTACCTAGATTACAAATTTAATTTATGTTTATTAGATATGTTTTATAGGCCCATATCGATAAATCAATATTGATGTAAAATTCGGATATAATAATATATCAATTCATTATTATAATATACAATTATAGACCAGTTTACAAATTCTCTTGTGCCTTGAGACCCGTCCCTCGAGTTCTAGGCCAATAAGAAAAAAGACGTGGATGGAACCCCCGACCAACCCTAAAATATTAGTAATTTACTACAAACGCCTACAGCTTTATTTTTAAAATAAGCTTCACGTTTATTATGTCGTAATAATTATTATGTTCGAATGATTTTTAATACCTACACGTATTTCTACCTTTTCAAGTAATGGGTGTCAACTTTTTGATTTGTAATTCCACGATCAGTCGTGATCATAACAAGTATATTTTATAGCTATCGATATTTTTTAACTTACATCACTATTGTCTTGAAAACTTCAAAATGACGAGTGTCAAATCTGTCAAATTATCAAGTGAGTTACGTCAAGACTCAAGTGTCAATTTTCTGCAAAATTGCATTTCATTGCATTATTTATTGCTACGCAAGATGTTCATCTGAATTCTGAAATGAAACATGAATCTTATCGAATTCCTGACTCCTATTACTTGGTTTAATTGGTTACTGTTCACTGTTTAAGTTTTGAATTGAACAGTGCAGTATTTCAGTCAGTATTATTCATAGGCAACCGTACGCGTTAGTGCCTGTATAGGTTATATAAAGCGTGAAAAACATGACTTTTCCTGAGGAAAATGCTTTTTTAAATGGTGATACTGCTCATGGACGTGGCGTTCCATCCTATACGGTTACCCAGGCATACGCTGATGGTAAGTTTCCAATTCCATATATTTTTCCGGCACATAATAACTCACATATTTCGCATCGTTTTAGGATTTAAAATGAAAGGAAAAGTTTAGGAACACGTAGAGCCTAAAGTGCAATAAGAGTAAAGTTATTCTTCGTAAGAATAGCAGATGATTGTAATTCATAATGCTTTTATTATTCGAGTACTTACTCATTCATTTTTATTCTAATATAACAAATTCATGTAAATTTTTACTTTAATATCATTTGTACTTAATACTTCTTCTTTATCAACTGACAGACGTCCACTGTTGGACAAAGGTCTCTTACATGGCCTCTGTATTGCGGGCCTCCTCTTGCGCCGCCTGAATCCAGCCGCTCCCTGCGACTCGTTTGTTGTCGTCGTTACACCTAGTGGCTAGCTCTGCCAACACTGCGCCTCCCGGTGAGAGGTCGCCACTCCATCATCTTGGGATCAGCTCTTCAAACTAACTGCCTGTCCACTTCCACTTCAGTCTCATGGTTTGCTGAGCTATGATTTTAATTCTCCTATGGATCTCCTCATTCCTGATTTGGTCTCACAGGGATACTCAAAGCATAGCTCTCTCCATTACCCGCTGAGTGATCCTGAGCCTTCAGCTAAGCTATTCTGTCTTGCACTTGGCCAGTTTTTGCAACACATAATTAATACTCTCTGCTTTTGTTTGTATTATCCATAAAAGCAGCAGTTTAAAGTCTGTGAGGCATCTTTCTAATTTCAGTGTTCTCAATTTTAATCATTTGATTAAAAATTTTGCAATGACAGTATGTATTGTATATGTTTCTAAATAATAATTTTGTCTGTTAGTAAGTACCACGAAACAATTACAATTTGGACAAGCAATTGACTTTGCTGTAACCTTAATGAATGTTAACGGCACAATGATTTGTGACCAGCCACATGTTTATCGGCTTTCAATCGAAGCAATTGTGGTTTATTTCTTGTGTTAACTACTCAACTATTATAGTGCTTTTGTTCAAACTATGATTAGGTTTTGGTGGATTTTAGGTAAAATTTTAATTTAAATTATGACATATATTAACTATATTGATTTGTTCTGTTCCTTTATTTTTATTAATTTTATTTTATAATAAATAAAGTAATCACTATAACATGTTGTTCAATAGTAGGCCTTAAAAAGCAATTCTGTAATTGCCTTTAAAAGTCAGTGTGGTTAAAAATAAATTATTACTGAGTTTTTGACTGATAAATATTTTGAGCGTGGACTGAGCCAGAATAAAAAATCACAGTCAAGTTAAATCTGGTAGTACAAATTTTAAGATTTAATGAAATGGGATATATATTAGATTGAGTCTTAATGTAGCATATTAGATGAATTTCAAATGTATACTAAGCACAACACAGAATACATCCACACTGCCATCTTCTTTATCAAGCGATAGTCGTCCACTGCTGGACCAAGGTCTCGTGCATGGACTTCTACAGGCCTCGCTTTTGCGCCGCCTGAATCCAGCGGCTCCCTGCGACTAGTTTGATGTCGGTTCACCTAGTGGGGGGTGTGCAACACTGCGCTTCCCGGTGCAAGGTCGCCACTCCAGCACCTTGGGACCACAACGACCATCAGCTCCTCGAACTATGTGCCCCGCCCATTTCCACTTCATTTTCGTGACTTGCTGAGCTATATCGGTCATCGCCAATAGCTATCATTGAGTTAATTAATTTCAGGAGGAATAAAGGCCGGAGCAGCTCGCGCCGCGCGCCTCACTTACGATGTGCTGTCGCGCCGCAAAGCCGCCGAGGAGGGTGTAGCCAGGCTCGCGAGGGTGCTGTCGGCGCTAGACCTCACCGCCTTGGGTGTCGGCAGTACTCTAGGGGTGGGCGTCTATGTCTTAGCTGGGGATGTTGCGAAGAACTATGCTGGACCGGCTGTCATCTTATCGTTTCTATTGGCTGCCGTCGCCAGCGTGTTTGCTGGTGAGTCGATTGCTACTTACCATAGACTCTATGCCATAGAGAGTTCAAGAGTGTAACCTAGTTAGCGCGGGTATTTTCTGCAGCTAATTCCGCCGATTTAAGCTTGTATTGAATCATATGTCAAGACCAGTCAAGCTGTTTGTTACTCTGGAATTGTGTGCCATGGTCTGATATTATCTTATTAGGGTAGCCAATGAGTATAAGTGTACATTGTACACTGCTTTGGGCGTATGTAGAACGCTCTCGTGATGGCTAATGTTGCTAAGAACTACAAGATACTAGTCTCGTCGTTTTGTTTTTTGTTTCTTAGTGCTTTATTTTTATGTAAAAAAAGAAAGAAGCAAATAAACACATTTTCTTTTTTTCCTCTCATTGATAGTGTTTTTCACTAGTTAGTAACTAGAATATTATAACTCTTTCGTCAACCAGCATTGTGCATTTTCAGCTCTACTCAAACCAGAGCAGAATCGCATTTCAAATGGTACTTTAAAATACTCTAACTCTATTAAAGATGCGTAATTGTTTTCATACAACGAGCTTAATTACTTCCAGGACTTTGTTACGCGGAGTTCGGCGCTCGAGTTCCTAAGGCCGGCTCAGCTTACGTCTATAGCTATGTGTGCGTCGGGGAGTTCATTGCCTTCATTATTGGATGGAACCTTATACTCGAATATATTATTGGTAAGAATTGACTTCTTGGAACTTTTGTTTTTGTACTTTCTGGCTCAATATAATTATTATGCTATATGGCACAATTCCCCTTTTGAAGCCTCCACAGCCCAACTGTTAACTGAAAACTGAAAACTTGACAGTTTGATCACCACTCCTTGTATTATTGTCATGGCATGACCTACATGGCGCAATGGTAAGCGTTATGGTCTCATAACTGGGTGGTCTAGGGTTCGATTTCTGGTGGGATGATCTGGTCTGCTGGGAGGCTTTGGCCGTGGCTCGTTACCACCCTACCGTCAAAGATACCGTCAAGCGATTTAGCGTTCCTGCACGATAGCTTGTAGAAACAAATGAGGGGTATGGGTTGAATGTACACTGCTATACCCCTTCCAAGTTAGCCCGTTACCATCTTAGATTGCATCGTCCCATCAGGTGAGAGTGCAGTCAAAGAGTATCTTGTGATGCCATTCCTAACACAAAATTTCCGCCTATTTGGAAGGCAGAGGGAGAGAAGAATATAAGTAAAGTCCTATGCAGAGGAAACCGCAGAAGATAACTTGTTTCCTTCAACATGGTGACAGGAGCAGCGTCGGTGGTCAAAGCGCTGAGCGAGTACCTGGACTCGCTGCTGGGCAAGGCCATATCGAGCACGCTGTACGCGTGGATGCCGATGGACTCGCCGCACCTCGCGCGCTACCCGGACCTCTTCGCCTTCACCGTCGTCATGGCGTTCTCTGGTAAGTTAAGTCATTTTATTATATTTATTGAATTACTAGCTTTTGCCCGCGGGCGTGGATAGTTTTTCGGAATGAAAGGTACCCTACCTGATACCTTTATCTCCAAATCCTCAACTATACCTTTGCAAAAAACCACATTGATCAGTACCCAATGAAAGATTTCCTGAATGCCAAAGGAAGTCTTTCACTGAATACTTAGATATTTTAGTTCTTTAGTATTTAGTCAGTAGATACTGTATTTAATAAATATTTGGACGTCGGTAAGAACAAAATATGCGTGTTTTACATAATATTTTACCACCTTTCTTGTAGTGTACCATATTTTTTCAAATAAATATTTACTTTACTGCATCTACTCGAGAGGTGATTTTTGGGTTGCACATTTTTGGGTTACATTTTGATTGTTTGGTGGATTCAAGATAAATTAGCGATAATGGCGGCCTTATTGTGTTCTACTCCTTAATGCCAAGCCCGTTAAAGCTTAAGTGGTTTCAGTGGCGCTCGCGTTCGGAGTGAAGGAGTCCACGAAGTTCAACAACTTCTGCACGGGCGTCAACTTGTGCGTCGTCCTGTTCGTCATCATCTCCGGCTCTTTTAAAGGTAATGGAATAGATAGAATAGAGAATATTTTTTCACCTCACTAGCTCAAAAAGGGCGCCTTTGCTGTCAGTGAGAAAACGTGTTGTCCAACTTTTTCTCACTGAGTGAGCAAAACGACTTTTGCTCACTAGTTTTAGACAGCAAAGGCGCCCATTTTGAGCTAGTGAGGTGAAAATATTTATTATTGAAGTGAAGGGAAGGAAATTATGATAATTTTTTTGAATAGCTGGCATAACCGGTGGAGAAGATTGTGAACCGTCAACTCTGACCAAATTACTTCTGAACAGGTTTTGAGAGAGTTATTTACGGTCATAACGTTGTAGAAGTCGTAAAAGAGGGTGTTTGTAACACCGTTGCATTTTATTGTAGTCTTTAAAATTTAAGTAAAATGGTATCACTTGCGTCGTGTGATAATTGATAAATAATAATTATTCTTGTTTTGAACTGAGCATCGAACCCAAAACTTTTTTGCAGCGGACAGTAAGAACTGGCGTATCCCGGCCTCCGAAGTCCCGCAGGACAAAGGCACCAACTACGGCAGCGGCGGGTTCGCGCCCTACGGGCTGGCCGGCATCATCAAGGGCGCCGCCGTCTGCTTCTATGGGTTTATCGGTAACTATACTCCATCTTGGTTGGTTTCAAAATAAACATACTAAAAACTAAGGCCATGACAAATAGAGAGGAAGAAACAATTACAGAAAATAATAACAAAATAGAGTATGTGAATGAATATGCCATCAGAAATGATTGGAAAGGATCGGAGGAGGCCTTTGGCAAAGGCCAAAAATATAAATCTAAGGAAATTGATAACACTCATTGTTAATAGTTAAAATATGTAATTTTGTCCAACATAAAGAATAAATAAATAAATAAATACTCCATCTGACGCCCCCTAATTTCCCTTAAGTGGTCTTTCGAGTGTGCCCTAATATTATGTTGTGGCGCTATTTAAAGATTACACTGCGTTTTGCCAAAATTTGTGGCTCTATGAAGTGTAACCAAAAATATGAGCATTATTTGGGGTCATTATTTGAATTTTGTTGTATACCACGTTATACACCACGATTCTTTGCAACTGTGCATTGTAGAGTCAACGTCGTCGGAGTGCGTACATTTTTCTACCATTGGAAGGGCGGCAGGGTACAGCGTGATGGGCGCGTTGTGTCGTACAGATTTATCTGATGATCCAAGTGAACCCTGGAAGGATTAATGGGAGTAGTTCAGGGGCTGAGGCTGGTGATGGTGGTGTCCAGGTTTCGACTGCGTGGCGACGGCGGGCGAGGAGGCGCGCAGGCCTCAGAAGAGCATCCCCTTCGCGGTGGTGGCGTCGCTGCTGGTGGTGTTCCTGGCCTACTGCGGGGTGTCCTCCGTGCTCACGCTGATGATGCCTTACTACATGCAGGTGCGGGACTGCCTCGTTGCAGGGATAGCTCTATTTTTAGATTTAGCTGTCAGAGATTGTGTGAGTCAATAGCAATGATTCGTGTTTGTTTGTAGGACGAGAAGGCGCCCTTCCCATACGTGTACGACCAGCTGGGCTGGCCGTGGGCGAAGTACGCTGTTAGCGTGGGCGCCATCTGCGCTTTGTGCTCCAGGTAATGCTGCTACTACTATTACTACTACTACTACTACCACTTCTGACTGCGGTAGGACCAGTCACATGCGGTGAAATTTTTTTTTCTGTGAAAAATCTGCCAAGTTTGGATAAAACTTTTATCCTAATGCTTTTATCATAAAAGCATTCGCTACTGTGCTAAATTCCATGATATTCAAGGAGAAATAAAATTACTTTCCTATAATCCACCTAACGGGTCCCAATGTGCTGGAGTGGCGACCTCACACCGGGAAACTTAGTGTCGGTAGATCCCGCACTGATCGATGAAATCAAACGGGTCACCGGGAGCCGGTGGATTCAGGCAGCGCAAGGCCGAGGCCTGTGGAAGTCCATGCAAGAGACCTTTGTCCAGCAGAGGACATCTACCGATTGATAAAGAAGAAGAATTGGCCAAACCATGAAATTTCTAATCTGTGGCAAATCGCGCCATTCACGCTGTAAACCGTCGGGCCTATAGGTGTAAACGAAACGCAGGCACAACACAACACCAACACGCAGCACCACACAAACTCTTCGAAATCCTAAACTCATGCTAAAGAGGTGTTAAGTGTTGACTCAATAATGCACAATTTTTTTGCAAACACTTTGCAAAGCATCTCTGCAAATGTGCACTGAGTGTTGTATTTCGAAGAGTTTGTGCGGTGTTGGTGTTGTGTTGTCGAGAGGAGATCTGTCTTCTGTAATGGCTGGGTGTTGTCGGCAGCCTGCTGGGCGCGGTGTTCCCGCTGCCGCGCATCATCTACGCCATGTCGTCGGACGGGCTGCTGTTCCAGTTCATGGGCAGGGTGAGCGAGAAGTACCAGACGCCGCTCGTGGGCACCATGGTCGCGGGCTTCATCACGGGTACATACCATTCCTTCACTGAACATCGCGGTGTTCCCGCTGCCGCGCATCATCTACGCCATGTCGTCGGACGGGCTGCTGTTCCAGTTCATGGGCAGGGTGAGCGAGAAGTACCAGACGCCGCTCGTGGGCACCATGGTCGCGGGCTTCATCACGGGTACATACCATTCCTTCACTGAACATCGCGGTGTTCCCGCTGCCGCGCATCATCTACGCCATGTCGTCGGACGGGCTGCTGTTCCAGTTCATGGGCAGGGTGAGCGAGAAGTACCAGACGCCGCTCGTGGGCACCATGGTCGCGGGCTTCATCACGGGTACATACCATTCCTTCACTGAACATCGCGGTGTTCCCGCTGCCGCGCATCATCTACGCCATGTCGTCGGACGGGCTGCTGTTCCAGTTCATGGGCAGGGTGAGCGAGAAGTACCAGACGCCGCTCGTGGGCACCATGGTCGCGGGCTTCATCACGGGTACATACCATTCCTTCACTGAACATCGCGGTGTTCCCGCTGCCGCGCATCATCTACGCCATGTCGTCGGACGGGCTGCTGTTCCAGTTCATGGGCAGGGTGAGCGAGAAGTACCAGACGCCGCTCGTGGGCACCATGGTCGCGGGCTTCATCACGGGTACATACCATTCCTTCACTGAACATCGCGGTGTTCCCGCTGCCGCGCATCATCTACGCCATGTCGTCGGACGGGCTGCTGTTCCAGTTCATGGGCAGGGTGAGCGAGAAGTACCAGACGCCGCTCGTGGGCACCATGGTCGCGGGCTTCATCACGGGTACATACCATTCCTTCACTGAACATCGCGGTGTTCCCGCTGCCGCGCATCATCTACGCCATGTCGTCGGACGGGCTGCTGTTCCAGTTCATGGGCAGGGTGAGCGAGAAGTACCAGACGCCGCTCGTGGGCACCATGGTCGCGGGCTTCATCACGGGTACATACCATTCCTTCACTGAACATCGCGGTGTTCCCGCTGCCGCGCATCATCTACGCCATGTCGTCGGACGGGCTGCTGTTCCAGTTCATGGGCAGGGTGAGCGAGAAGTACCAGACGCCGCTCGTGGGCACCATGGTCGCGGGCTTCATCACGGGTACATACCATTCCTTCACTGAACATCGCGGTGTTCCCGCTGCCGCGCATCATCTACGCCATGTCGTCGGACGGGCTGCTGTTCCAGTTCATGGGCAGGGTGAGCGAGAAGTACCAGACGCCGCTCGTGGGCACCATGGTCGCGGGCTTCATCACGGGTACATACCATTCCTTCACTGAACATCGCGGTGTTCCCGCTGCCGCGCATCATCTACGCCATGTCGTCGGACGGGCTGCTGTTCCAGTTCATGGGCAGGGTGAGCGAGAAGTACCAGACGCCGCTCGTGGGCACCATGGTCGCGGGCTTCATCACGGGTACATACCATTCCTTCACTGAACATCGCGGTGTTCCCGCTGCCGCGCATCATCTACGCCATGTCGTCGGACGGGCTGCTGTTCCAGTTCATGGGCAGGGTGAGCGAGAAGTACCAGACGCCGCTCGTGGGCACCATGGTCGCGGGCTTCATCACGGGTACATACCATTCCTTCACTGAACATCGCGGTGTTCCCGCTGCCGCGCATCATCTACGCCATGTCGTCGGACGGGCTGCTGTTCCAGTTCATGGGCAGGGTGAGCGAGAAGTACCAGACGCCGCTCGTGGGCACCATGGTCGCGGGCTTCATCACGGGTACATACCATTCCTTCACTGAACATCGCGGTGTTCCCGCTGCCGCGCATCATCTACGCCATGTCGTCGGACGGGCTGCTGTTCCAGTTCATGGGCAGGGTGAGCGAGAAGTACCAGACGCCGCTCGTGGGCACCATGGTCGCGGGCTTCATCACGGGTACATACCATTCCTTCACTGAACATCGCGGTGTTCCCGCTGCCGCGCATCATCTACGCCATGTCGTCGGACGGGCTGCTGTTCCAGTTCATGGGCAGGGTGAGCGAGAAGTACCAGACGCCGCTCGTGGGCACCATGGTCGCGGGCTTCATCACGGGTACATACCATTCCTTCACTGAACATCGCGGTGTTCCCGCTGCCGCGCATCATCTACGCCATGTCGTCGGACGGGCTGCTGTTCCAGTTCATGGGCAGGGTGAGCGAGAAGTACCAGACGCCGCTCGTGGGCACCATGGTCGCGGGCTTCATCACGGGTACATACCATTCCTTCACTGAACATCGCGGTGTTCCCGCTGCCGCGCATCATCTACGCCATGTCGTCGGACGGGCTGCTGTTCCAGTTCATGGGCAGGGTGAGCGAGAAGTACCAGACGCCGCTCGTGGGCACCATGGTCGCGGGCTTCATCACGGGTACATACCATTCCTTCACTGAACATCGCGGTGTTCCCGCTGCCGCGCATCATCTACGCCATGTCGTCGGACGGGCTGCTGTTCCAGTTCATGGGCAGGGTGAGCGAGAAGTACCAGACGCCGCTCGTGGGCACCATGGTCGCGGGCTTCATCACTGGTACATACCATTCCTTCACTGGAATTCGGCTTATCGTGCGCGTGGTTTAAGTCTAAATATACAAAAGGACGAGGTGTCTGACAGATTGACTAATCTAGCGAACTGTGTGCGTTCAGTGTAGTATAATTTGTTGCAGGAACTCTGGCGATGATTTTCGAATTGAAGCAACTCATCCATATGATGTCGATCGGCACTCTTCTGGCGTACTCGATGGTCGCGTCCTGCGTGTTGCTGCTCAGGTAACCTAACCTTACCCACCCTGACCCAAGTGTTGTTTACTCAAAATATTAATATTTTGAGTTTGAACGTTTCTTTTCCCTTTTCTTTTTCATTTGCTCAAATTTGGGTAAAACATACGAGGTATTATACTTAAATATATGCAAGCTTCTGCGGCAGACAAGACTACGTGGAGTCGGGGTGTTCGGATTTCATTTAACGTTGTATATTACCAATCGATCTTTACGATTTTCGAAAATCAGACCTATCCCTTATTATGATCCCTTAGGAGTATGTTGCTAAAATATGGTGTATTGAACAAAGTAAATGTGCAGGTACGAGCGCACGGTGTCGACGCACCGCGCCGCGGAGCCGCTGCGGCTGTCGGCGCGCGGCGCGCTGCGGCAGCTGCTGAACCTGGACGCGCACGCCGCGCCCACGCAGCTCAGCTCCTCCATGGTGGCCGTACTTGTCAGCTTGTATGGTGAGTACAACCATTTTGAAGCCTCAATAGCCCAGGTAAGGTCGCAGGTTCGAACTCCACCCGTTGCACTATTGTCGTACCCACTCCTAGCACAAGGTTTTCCATTTATTTGAAGGGGATAGGAGAATATTAGTCAACTTCAGCGTAGCTAATATTCTTAAAAAAAAAAAAAAATCGAGCTGGAGCTCGCAATTAGTTAAAATCATCCTCAATGTAAAAGTTGCCGTAGTTAGTCAACATATTGCCCCTTAGCTAGTGTCATTTTCACGGTGCTCCCAAAAGGATGGTGAAAACTAAATTTTTAGTAAGCGTTATATATAACTTAGCTTTGGTAGCCTGTAAAAGTTAGGGAAACGTTGGTAAAAGTGAGGACTGAAGACCTTTGTTTAACTTGGCCAATTGTTTGAAGTGTTGATTTTTGGTAGGCGTGTGGTGCTTGATCATGATGAGCAGCATCAACCAGCACGGCGACGCGATCCTGGCGGGGGAGGCGGGCCCGGTGGCCGCGCTGGCCGCGGGCACGGCGCTGGTGCTGGCCACGCTGTACTGCATCTCCCGGCAGCCCGTCTCGGAGAAGAAGCTCGCGTTCTCCGTAAGTATTTGCTTGTCATCGTCATCTCGGCGTCCACTCCTGTAGGGCTAACATGCGCGCCACGAGAAACTTGTCTACCCATTTACTCGTCAAATCTCATACACATTCACGAATAAATGGGTAGACAAAATTTTGTCGTGACGCGCATGTTAGCCCTACTGGACATCTTTCAATGATTGTCATGGAACACTATCTTGTGAGCGGTTATGAGCATCTCAACGGATGATAGAGAGAGCTCGGAGTATCCTTGCGAGAAATGAGAAGATCCGTAGAACTAAAGTCACCGACTAAGTTCAGTGAATCGCAAAACTGAAGTGGAAATAGGCGGGGCACACAGTTCGAAGAGCTGTTGGTCGTTGGACTCCCAAGGTGCTGAAAGGGCGACATCGCAAAGGCGAGCGCAGTGTTAGCAGACCCCCCACTAGGTGGACTGACGACATCAAACAAGCCGTAAGGAGCCGATGGATACAGGCGGCGCAAGACTGAAGCTGAAGGGACCCCAAAGCGTAGATCCCGTCCCGTTGCCGATCCAGCTTCTCGAATGGAATGTATTAAGCTGGTTGATGGAAACTTAACCTTAGCTACGAATACTCCCGAGAATACCTTCATTCATGATTTGTTACTAAAGGGATACTCCGAGCATAGCTTTCTCTATCACCCGTTCAGAGATCCTGAGGTTTTAGGAGTCCTAGAGTTAGCCAGTCGTATATATTTGTAATTCAGAAAATTACTCTTAAGACAGACCTACTCAAACGTATATAATTTTAGCATAATTTAGTGTAATTATCATATTATATGAAGGTCATCTATTTTTTGCTCATGTTAGGTTGGTTTATTATAATCGGTATTATAATGAATAATTACTTCGTGAAAAGTAGCCGTAAATAAGTTTAGACCGTTTTAAGTTCTAATCTGCTTCAGAATTATGATTCAGATTCCGAATGTCGGCTTTAGCTTACTTATTTTTGATCCATATGTCAGGCAACTTGACTCTTGATTAGTAACATATGGCAATGTGTTACTAATCAAGAGTCAATTACAACTGGCAAGTAATGACGTCTACCGGCAGTAAAATTTATAATTTGTACGGCATAGGTGCCGCTGGTGCCGTGGCTGCCGGGCGTCAGCATCCTCATCAACGTGTACCTGATGCTGAACCTTGATTACCTGACCTGGCTGCGCTTCGCTGTCTGGATCGCTGCCGGTATATACCTCAGACCTTTTTTAATTTCAGGTAGCCCATGCACGCACGCAACTCTAAGTTATAGTCATGTGCGTTTTAAGCAAAATCAACTATTACTTGTTATAATGGTGAAGAAAAAACATCGTGATCTGTGTGCTTGAAAGTATTCCATAATATTCTCAAAGGTGTGTGAAGTCTTTTGTAAGTAAGGTTTTTGACGAGATAATTTGTATTCTGGATCGAATTAGCCCACGATTGGACAAAGACCTTCCTTCGTCTGAGACTTAATACGTTCAACTATACGTCTTCAACTACTTGACATTGTGGTAGAAGTGCTACCTGCTTTGCTGCTTTTGTAAATAAATTGTGATATGCGTTCACTATTTTAATGAATATATTAATAAATAAATAAATGATTTGTATTCATTTATATTGTTCTAATATATCGAAAATGTAAGGAAACAAATACTCCTGCATATTAGCCCCCCAAACGTAGTCCAAATGGTTCATCAATTTCCTTTTAACTATTGTGTATTTGACAACGTTAGGAAGCCGTTTGTTCAAGGTGTCTACATTTGGTAGCAAGGCAATATTGTCGTTCTTCCCAGCTAGTAAGAATATTGGCATCGTCACTCTGTGCAAGGAATAATCTGGAGGTGTTGACGAATTGTATTTAACTAAATTTCTCTGTGCACCGTAATCGAATTTAGAAAACCTTCCTCGAAGTGTTAGTTGGGCAAAATGATAAAAATTCTTCCTGGTCGTTGTAGAAGGATAATTTTGTAATAATGCATAGAAAAAAGAAGGGGAGAACTCCCCCGAGTCAAATCCGCTTAAAGGAAACATAAATCCGAAAACACATATTGCATAACCAATTATAGGGTTACTGCATATCGACTTCACAACTTTACCGGATAGCGAGTCCCCTAAAATTTCGTTTTCACCAATTTTTTCAAAGTATTCACTCAATGCAGGAGCAATTTTGATGAGCAAAGAAAGAGGTGGTGGTAAATTATTTAAAAAGCATATAGGTGCGAGTGCAGTCATTAAATTTATTTTTTCATTGTATTCGGGTCTTGTTGATCCAAGGACGTAGAAAATTGTGTTACCTTGCGAATGGCCGAATGCGTTTAGCTTGTCAAATCCAGTTTCGCTTAAAATGGCATCGATTATTGCGGAAAGATCGTAAAAACCGTGTTCGTGAAAACTGAAGTCCCAAAAGGGCGTGTCTGTATCAGGGCTAAGTTTGATGTGACGCCTCGAATACTTATTGCCTCTGATGTTCCCGAACCATATGTCGTAGTTTTCACGCGCCAGGGTTATGCCAAGAGAAGTGTACCCTCTTAAAAGCCATGTATCACTAGAGTCTGTGACTCCATGCATTAGGAGGATTGGCAACCCTCGAGAACCTCGTATGCGGAACAGGCCTAGTATATATCCATCTTCGGTTGTAACTTCATATTCTTCCGATTGGTAGCCATATTTTTCCGCAAGTCCAGAAAAATTTAAGGCCCCATTTGGACTGAACAGTTCACACTTTTCTTTTAATATATCAAATGCAAATAAATATTCTTTAGTTACAACAATAAATGTTAAAAAACAAAGTGTTTGCATTGTCACTGCACTGAACTAATGGAGACTAGAGAGTCTTATTGGTTTTAATGTGTTCACCTCAAAAGGGTCATTTGCTTGATTTGATTACACCACTGATTTGAAATTTTACGACTTTACTAATTACAAGTTAATGTTGGGTGGGTGGATAGTTTGGTATGCCTTTGCCCATGGCTTCGTCCGGATGGAGTTAGATTTCAAATCCCGTGGGAACCTTTTAGTTTTCCCCTCTAAATGGCATAAATTTTGTAAGTGAATTTTATTCCGATTGATAAAATAATTGACTGTTTCTTCGCGTTAGTGAGGAGAAAACTTAAATGAATTATATAAAACACAAGAGTTCTATTTCTTTCTTGCGCTCACTACGCTCAGGATTCTGACTTAGAAATTATAGACTCCTTCGCTTGCTCCGGATTCAAACTCTGCCCTCACAACAGAGACGAGCTTTGCATTCCCGTTGGACGAATAACTATTGTCGTATCAATAATTAATTAAAAAGTGATTATTTTCTTGCAATACCCGGAACACATAGGGAAACAAATATACCGGCATGTTTCTACCGTACAAATAGTCTATGTGATTAAAATTCGAACGAGGATGCTCAAGATAGTATACGATGTTCGGCAACTGTCTTCTCAGTAGGGCGACATCGAGTATCGTTGACAAACGGTCATTGCTTGCCGTGAGTAGAGAGATAGGCATGATAATTTTGTTCAACTGATACTCTGGAGGCTTCGAACTGTTATAAATTCTCCTATTAGCTTCACTTCCGTAATCGTATCGTGCGAAAATCTTTTTATACCCAACCTGCAAGAAGTGCAAGACACTTTGCATAGAACTTCCTGCGGGATAATGTGCAGCTAGTGTTCGTGCAAACTCCGGTTCCAGCTCTGCACGATCCAAACCCACTACAGAGAACAGGATGCCATCAGAACACACGGTGTAACCAATATCTGGCGCAGAGCATAACTTGTGTGCTAAAAGGCCGCCAGTGCTCTTGTCGCCGAATATTTCATGTATACCAAGTTTCCTGACCAGCGCAGTGATTAAGGGGTATAAGTGTATAGTGGTGGATACGGGCGGCGGAGTGTGGTGTAGATAAGCAATCGGCGCGAGCGCTATCAGCACATTGACCTTCGAGTTGTACTCTTCCCTTTCTGAGCCGAGCACGAAGAATATCGTTGTACCCTGGGAGTGGGCTATGGCGGTCAAATTCTTTGCGCCGCTCTCGTTCAAAACTGTATCAATGATAGCTGGGAGGTCGTAGTACCCAACCTCGTGGAAGCTGAAGTACCAGAATGCGGAGTCCGCGTCGGGGTCGAGGGTCAAATGGCGTCGGGAGTATCTGTTGCCTCTGGTGTTGGCTAGCCACACGTCGCAGCCAGCGTTGGCGAGCGTGATTGCCAGGGAGCTGTTTCCTCTGAGCATCCAGGAATCTGAAGACTCTAGAATTCCGTGCACTAGTAATATTGGGATGGTGCTTTGTCCCGGAAGTCGGTATAGAGTGAGAATGTACCCATCTTCAGTGAGCACTTCGTATTGGATCGGCGGGTGTCCATATTTCGCGGAGAGGCCTATAGAGTTCAATGTTGCATCCTCAGAATATTTTTGGGTCAATATGTGATTAATTTGTTGAATAATTATAAAGATCACTGATACACACAACGGCGTAAATGTGTACATTTCTGGAAGTATAAATAAATTCTGAGATCTTGAATAATGAAATTGATGAATCTTTTTATTAGGTACCATGTTTAAGGAACCGTAACGTAATTTACTATAATCAAAATTCATAATATTATATATATGTAAATTTGTTTTTATTATTATTTTTTGTATTCCTATACTAAATACCACTTAAATATATTCAAACAAGTTTTCTACCGCGGCTTCGCTCACGTTATGTTCGATTTTTCAAACCTCTATTTTATCCCGTTAGGATGCCTACTATGTAATAGTTACCTGTATGCCAAACAGCCTGATCCGAGCAGTGGTTTGAGCTGTGCGTTGATAGATTAGTCAGTCAATTAGTCAGTCAGTCACCTGTTCTTTTTTATATTTAGATAAAGATAGTTATTTTGATTTCTCAAAGTTGGTTGTACCTAGTTACCTTTTTTACCTGGTTTTCAGCTCGTATATCACGTGCCCGGTGGACGATGTCGCTATGTACGACTGGTATCCTTGCAAGTGGTGTTTGGTAACCTCATTCATGCGTTATCGTCTAACATCGTCAGTTGCGACCTAGTTCCTAAGTAACCTGGGTAAACGTCAAGTAACGTGGGTTGTTGCTAGGCCTAACATAATTGAGTATAGCTTTGTTGAAGTCAAGTTTTATTTTTAAGAAAAAAACAGGGGTGGCTGTTTTACAAAGTATCATTATATTTTATGCATAGTTATTGTACCGATGTAGGGTATCATAAATGTAAGGTAACACATATTCACTAACATGTTTTCCCCATACATAGTCTCCGTGAGTGAACTGCGGTCGAGGATGAAGGAGGTATTCGACGGGGTTGGCGAGCTGGTCTATTAGTAACATTACGTCTTTTAGATCTGACAAAGGGTCATTTTTTCCTGCGTATAGAGAAATAGGCATAGTTACCTTATTTAGTTCGTATAAAGGTGGTCTTATAGAATTGTATTCTATTAGATTACCCCAGGGTCCATAATCGTAACGGGCAAATCTCTTGTTGGTACCAATTTGCCCGAAGTGTTCGTAGTTCATCCAAGACGTGCCAGCAGGCAGGTGGTTGATTAGCACTTGGAAGAACTCTTCCTCTAATTCGGAAGGATCGTACCCAATTATTGGAAAATAGACCAAGTTGGCGCATATGGCGTAACCAATAATTGGCTGAGAACAAAATTTTCTAATAAATTTGTTTGCAAAGCCGTCATACCTCAAAAAGCTGTAGGAACTCAGAAATCTGAATAATTTGCTTAGTACCGATGCCAATTTTAAATATGTTGGTATAGGCTGGAGAGTATTTTCCATGTGGCATATAGGTGCCAGCGCTATCATCAGGTGGATTTTCGCATTGTATTCCGGGCGAGTGGATCCGAGGATGTAGAATATGGTGTTTCCTTGGGAATGTCCAATGGCTGTTAGATTTTTCGCTCCCGTTTCATGCAGCACTGTATCTATAATTGCGGGTAGATCGTAATACCCGAGCTCGTGGATGCTAAACTTCCAATACTGTTTGTGTCGCTGTGGGTCGAACTCGACGTGCCTGCTCGAATACCTGTTGCCCCTAGTGTTGCCGAGCCACACATCGTAGCCGTCGTCCGCTAACCTGATTCCGAGGGAATTTTGCCCTCGTAGTATCCAAGTGTCCGAGGAATCTTGGAAACCGTGCATCAGCAGTATTGGTATCTTCCCTTTGCCCGGAAGACGGTAAAGCTCCAGGAGGTACTCGTCCTGGGTTTTCACTTGGTATGTCTCGGCTGGATGGCCATATTTTCTGGCCAGTCCAGTGAAATTCAAAAAAGCGTCTTCCGGTACGAGTCCCGTGTTAAGCAGCATTGGTGATATTTGAGCAAGGTTACATTTCAAGAGCAGAATTAAAGCGATTGAAATGCAAAAACACGCGTTCCGTGCCGCCATATTTTCTAATCTAATAGTAAAATATATTTAAACCAGATTTGTAATTACATCTATGTTTATGTACAGCCACAGTTCATTAGTTAAATTATATTATGTAAGCATGAAAAATTGCTTTAGTATTTTAATAGATGTATCTAATTCCAGATTATAGTAGCAAGTACACTACCGCTCAAAAGTATTTGCCCACCTTGGTTTAACGGTGATTTAAACATAAATTAAACAAAATTAAGTTGGTATTATAGATTTTTTTATTGCACATGATTAGTATAATATAGAATTTATATAATTTTTATAAAATCAAGAAACCTTATTTTTTACTAATGCTTTCATTAAATTTTTGTTTCATCAATATATCCACCCTTTGCTTTAATAACCTCTGCGCAGTTTAAATGACAACGTGTTATTAATTTTTAATTTTCTGTGATTTCGATTAATCTATTGATTAATGTAAGCAAATATTTTTGCAAATAGTAATATAAGCCACGATAAATTTGAATATTGTTTAGCGTGGCCCCTTTCCTCCAACTAAGCTATTAGTAGGTACGATAATATAATCAAACAAGTTTAAATCGTCAACCTTTTGGCTTTCAGTTGCACTATTTAGGTTTATTGAAGTTTTAACATTGACATACTGTTAATTTATATACATTCCTTGCCCCACTAAAAATAGTAAACATTTTACATTTTCAAAATTACTACTTAATTGTTCGTTAATGTATGTTCGCTCTACCGCTCTTATTTATTCGTCGACACGGACACAATAACAATAACAAGCAGTAACATTTTTACTGTCCCTGATAACGACAAGCAATAACATTTTTATTGTCCCTGATTGTTTTGTCCACTAATTCAAAAGGCTGCTCGATTTGTTTTTGGATATTAATGTAAAACAAAATCATTATTTTGTAATATTATTATAAGTTATACATTTGGTTGGTTGTATCGTCTTATCACTCGAGCTATATCAGGAAAAAGATAATCAGGCATGTGTCGCCCCCACACGAAGTCCGCGTGGTTGGCTTTAGCGCGCCGATTGATTGTGTAGTCCACCACATTTGGCAACTGTTTCCTCAGTGTGGCCACATCCGCAAGCGTCGACAAACGGTCGTTCCTTCCCACCAGCAGTGCATACGGCATAGTAGCCAGCGACAGGTTGTACATCGGTGGAACGGGAGAGTTGTATACGAGAAGATTCTGAGCAGTTCCGTAATTAAACTGCGCAAAATCACTTCCAGTCAGCTGCGAAAAGTGCAATACCTCCATCCAAGAAGTGCCGGCAGGAAAGTGATATATCAATACATTCACAAACGATGGCTCGAGCTCCTTCGGGTCGTATCCGAATAAAGGGAAAATTAAATTATTCAGACACAATTCGGGACCGATTACGGGATACGTACAGTAAGCTCGAATCAATTTCGTGGCGGTGTCGTTGTAACCTAAAAATTCTGTGGTTCTAATATCGAGGCTGTTGAATAATTGATCGATCACTGGTAGTGCTTGCAGAAGTGTCATTACGGGAGGTTTGGTATTGGTCAAGTGGCATATCGGTGCGAGCGCTATCATCACGTTCACCTTGGAGTTGTACTCTGGTCTGGTGGCGCCGAGCACATAGAAGATTAGATTTCCTCTGGAATGTCCGATGGCAGTTACGCTCGGTTTCTGTGTTTCATTTAAGATTCTGTCTATTAAAGCGGGGAGGTCGTAATATCCACTTTCGTGAAAACTGAAACTCCAGTATGATGCATCCTTGTCTGGATCGAGGGAGACGTGTCTTCTGGAGTATCTGTTTCCTCTCGAGTTCGCGAACCAGACGTCATAGCCTTCGTTTGCCATTCTTATTCCCACGGAGCCCTCGCCTCTTAGCAGCCAAGTGTCCGAGGTGTCTGTTAGACCGTGCATGAGTAGCACGGGATATGTACTTCGGCCAGGTATATGGAATAGCGTGAGGATGTACCCATCCTCTGTGGTAACTTCGTGTTGGCGCGGCTGGTAGCCGTACATGTTGGCGAGACCGATGAAGTCCAGGAAAGCGTCTTCCGGTGGCGGTTTCAGAGGAGGCAGTAATTGGGCATCGCTAACAACGCTTTGGCATATTGTAACAAGTGCTGCTAAGTAGCAGTAAAAGGATGGGGTGACGGCTCTTTTAGATCCCCGCATAATATACTCGTACTTGATCTCTAATTCACAATAAAAAGTTAACTTGAGCGATTTAAATTGCGTTGAGACTTTTATACATAGCTATTACTACTACTTACTAATTACTTTTTGATTAGCTTTTTTTAATTAACCTACTTATCTACTTAGCCTTCCTATTATGACAAACTGAGAATACAGATTATATTATTAAACCTTATCAGTATTGGTAGTTATTTTTTTATTATTGAGATATTCTGGTCAAAAAATACCATGAACATGTGGCCTTATGAGCACAGTTATAATTATGTAGCTGTTAATGTGTGTTGAAATCAAGTAAAGTCGATAATTCATGATAAGTTCAAGACCTACTTTTTTCCTCTTAAACTTTTATGGTTTGTCGGAGGGAAAAAGCGAATGCCTATTAGCCATGCATAATGGATTTTTGAAAAAAATCAAATCATATACATCACATGTGTTCATGCAGATTATTAATTAATATACCTTTTATATCTACAATCTACATCTTCGCGTTTTCTCGTCGATTCGCTGAATTTTATATCATAGCAAGATAGTGGTGATGCAGTTTAAAATGGTAGGGGGCAAACTTGAAAATGGTATTTCAGTGTATATTAAATCTAAACCACGGTTTCTACACGCCATTGTACGGAACGCTAAATCGCTTGGTGGCACTTCTTTGAATACTGCCACTAACTAGTCAGGGCCAATGCTCCCTAACAAGACCAGAGATAACCAGTGAGCCTAAATATTGCAACGTATCAAGGTGCGGGCTGAAAGCCTAAAGGTCGCAGGTTCAAACGAATTATTTTTGGTTACGTATTTTCCGTTTCTTCAATCACGCAGCAACAGACGGCTTTATATTGTTGCTTATAGATATAATTATAGTCAAAACTGATATTGAATGTAAGATAGTTTTTCGTGAGGAAAACAATTGGTCGTGCACGCTCCACTGAGGTGAAGAAAACTTTTTTGACCGTTCACAATTTTTGACAGTTTTTCCCATGGTTCTTACAATCATTCGATGACATCAAAACAAAAATACAATTCTTCTTTTATCTTTGCTTTTAATGTCATTATAAAGCTAAGATAGGTATAGGGATGTCCGTGTTTCATGTCAATTTCGGTTATTCAATAGTTGCACAACTATTTATTGTTGTTAGGTTGAGCTTGCTTTGTTCACGGGAGGGGGATAAATTAGGGAAGTTTAATTAAAGAAAAATGAAATTAGGGTTACATATTATTTAATGTATTATTATTATTATCGTTAAATTTTAGCGCATCATAAATGTAAGGAAACAAATATTCACTCATATGTTTTCCCCATACACTATCTCCGTGGTTGAACTGCTGGCGAGGATTGACGACGTATTCCACGTAGTTGGGAAGCTCGTCTTTTAGCAACATCACGTCTTTTAAGTCTGATAAAGGATCATTTTTTCCAGCGAACAGAGCAATTGGCATAGTTACCTTGTTCAGTTCGTATAGAGGTGGTTTTGTAGAATTGTACTCTATTAGATTGCCCCGGCGTCCATAATCATAACGGGCAAATCTCTTGTTGGTACCAATTTGCCCGAAGTGTTCGTAGTTCATCCAAGACGTGCCTGCAGGCAGGTGATTAATTAGCACTTGAAAAAACTCTTCCTCTATTTCGGGAAAATCGAAGCCAATAATTGGAAAATAGATCAAGTTGGCGCAAATCGAATAACCGATAATTGGTTGAGAACAAAAATTTCTGAGTAATTTATTTTCAAAACCATCATACCTGAATAGGCTGTAGAAACCTAACTTTCTGAAAAATCGGCCTAGTACTGGTGCTATTTCCAAATATATAGACACAGGCGAGGGAGAATTTTGCAAGTGGCATACAGGCGCCAGCGCTATCATCAGGTTGACCTTAGCGTTGTATTCCGGGCGAGTGGAACCGAGGATGTAGAATATGGCATTTCCTTGGGAATGTCCAATGGCTGTTAGATTTTTCGCTCCCGTTTCATGCAGCACTGTATCTATAATTGCGGGTAGATCATAATACCCGAGTTCGTGGATGCTGAACTTCCAATATTGTTTGTGTCGCCGTGGGTTGAACTTGACGTGCCTGCTTGAATACCTGTTGCCTCTAGTGTTGCCGAACCACACATCGTAGCCGTCATTCACTAACCTGACTGCGAGGGAATCTTGCCCTCTTAGTATCCAAGTGTCCGAGGAATCTAAGAAACCGTGCATCAGCAGTATTGGTATCCTTCTTTTGCCCGGAATACGGTAAAGCTCCAGGAGGTACCCATCTTGTGTTTTCACTTGGTATGTCTTGGCTGGATGGCCATATTTTATGGCAAGTCCAGTGAAATCCAATGAAGCGTCTTCCGGTACGAGTCCCGTGTTTAACTTTGGTGGAATTTGAGCAAATATAAGATCACATTTCAAGAACAGAATCGAAGCGATTAAAATGCAAAGCAACTCGTTTGACGCCATCGTCTATTCTACTCTTATTAGCGACTGTCGAATACATTTAAAACATATTCAAAAATACATCTATATTTATACATATAGACGGTTTTGTGTTTGTAGCGTACTGATTGATATTAGTCAAATTATATTATTTAAGCATGTAAAATAATTTTATTTTAATTCCAAGTCCAAAGGAGGCTTTGTAAATAATGTGATCTTAAAATATTCATTTATTCATGTACTACGAGTATCAACTTGATTAACAAACCCTCGTGATAGTAAATTTTTTCTCCTTAATTTTTTTTTTCACTAAATTAAAAACTCGCTTTATTTTTGCATATATAAATACTAGCGGCCCACTCCGGCTTCGCACGGGTATAAAATATATAGCCTATGTCATTCACTGATAAAATGATTAAAATCGATCCAGTAGTTTTGATTTATTCATTACTGCCCGTAGCCCGCACGCGTTTAGAGTAAAACAATTCTTCTTTCCCTAAACTATGAAGATTTCCTGCTATCTTTGGAATATCTAAATTTATACACTACATTTTTACTTTTTACATTTTTACATATTTTTTCTATTTTTACGACAATTAATATATTACAAAATGTCTTTATATACAACGTTCACAGATTCTTGTCATCTAAACAAATAAATAAAATTGAAGTGTCTGTTTTACTATCAAAAGAACAGCTTTTTACTAACTGCATACGAAAGTAAATACGATAGTTATACCTAGAAAACAATTTTTAAAATTTTTTTCTGTCTGTCTGTCTGTCTGTCCGTCTGTCTGTCTGTTTGTTACCGCTAATCTCGGGAACGGCTGGACCGATTTTGACGGGACTTTCACTGGTAGATAGCTGATATTATCGGGCAACGTATAGGCTACTTTTTTAACCGATTTTCGAAAAAGGAGGAGGAGTTGTGTTTTTCTACCTCTGCTATCAATATCTCCGTGATTTCTTAACCGATTTGCGTGAATCTTTTTTTAATCAACATAAAAACTTTGCGAGATGGTCCCATAAAAAGTTCGGGTTCCAACTCCTCAATCCTGATGCTGCAGGGGTACTGCTCCCCTAAACTGTGGGGATTTAGAAACTGTTGATTATGAATAGTTATTGTAGGGACCAAATAAAGACTACATCGTTAAATTCCAGGACCCAACTCCTCAATTCTGATGCTGAAGGGGTTCTGCCAACCTAAACTGTGGTGATTTAGGAACGCGGGCGAAGTCGCGGGCGTCCGCTAGTTAGACAATATGTTTTGTAGGCACGCTCTCGCCGCCCCGGCCGGCTGGAACCGCCGCAAGCGCTACGTCCCGCAATTTTTAAATCTGTAATATCTTCGAAAATATTCATTTAAATCATATGCTGTAAAGGGCCATATAGATCTATATTCAATCAACAATGTATTTAAGGTATTTAATTAGATAAGGATTAATGCTGTATTGGTTAAAATCGCTTCGAAAATTAGCCATTATTTGTCGTAAAAAGTAAATGACAAAAAAACGTTATTGTGGGATATCTATAAGAGATAGACATATACCATCGCGGAGTTTTCTGTAGACCTTTTCAATGTGTACAGTACTTAGTACATTATTTTGATAAATCTCGTAGGGTTCAGCCTGCGTTTGCAATGTAAGCGGAAAAAATGTAATTATTTACGACATGACTTTAGAAACCTCAAAAATAAAAGTATTTCTGCACTATTTAATGGATGTTATTATACATATAAACCTTCCTCTTTAATCACTCTATCTATTAAAAAAAACGCATCAAAATCCGTTGTGTAGTTTTAAAGATTTAAGCGACCAAGGGGATATGGGGACAGAAAAAGCGACTTTGTTTTATACTATGTAGTGATAAAACAAAATCATGATTAAATTATTTATTATGAATACAAATTAAGGAATTGGTTGGTTGTATCGTTTTAACACTCGATCTATATCAGGGAAAAGATAATCAGCCATGTGTCTCCCCCACACGAAGTCCGCGTGATTGGCCAAAGCACGCCGAATGATTGTGTAGTCCACCACATTTGGCAACTGTTTCCTCAGTGTGGCCACATCCGCAAGCGTCGACAAACGGTCGTTCCTTCCCACCAGCAGTGCATACGGCATAGTAGCCAGCGACAGGTTGTACATCGGTGGAACGGGAGAGTTGTATACGAGAAGATTCTGAGCAGTTCCGTAATTGAATTGAGCAAAACCACTTCCAGTCAGCTGCGTGAAGTGCAGTATGTCCATCCAAGAAGTGCCGGCAGGAAAGTGATATATCAATACATTCACAAACGATGGCTCGAGCTCCTTCGGGTCGAATCCGAATAAAGGAAAAATTAAATTATTCAGACACAATTCGGGACCGATTACGGGATACGTACAATATGCTCGAATCAATTTCGTGGCGGTGTCGTTGTAACCTAAAAATTCTGTGGTTCTAATATCGAGGCTGTTGAATAATTGATCGATCACTGGCAGTGCTTGCAGAAGTGTCATTACGGGAGGTTTGGTATTGGTCAAGTGGCATATCGGTGCGAGCGCTATCATCACGTTCACCTTGGAGTTGTACTCTGGTCTGGTGGCGCCGAGCACATAGAAGATTAGATTTCCTCTGGAATGTCCGATGGCAGTTACGCTCGGTTTCTGTGTTTCATTTATGATTCTGTCTATAAAAGCGGGGAGGTCGTAATATCCACTTTCGTGAAAACTGAAACTCCAGTATGATGCATCCTTGTCTGGATCGAGGGAGACATGTCTTCTGGAGTATCTGTTGCCTCTCGAGTTCGCGAACCAGACGTCATAGCCTTCGTTTGCCATTGTTATTCCCAGGGAGCCTTCGCCTCTTAGCAGCCAAGTGTCCGAGGTGTCTGTTAGACCGTGCATGAGTAGCACGGGATATGTACTTCGGCCAGGTATATGGAATAGCGTGAGGATGTACCCATCCTCTGTGGTAACTTCGTGTTGGCGCGGCTGATAGCCGTACATGTTGGCGAGACCGATGAAGTCCAGGAAAGCGTCTTCCGGTGGCGGTTTCAGAGGAGGCAGTAATTGGGCATCGCTAACAACGCTTTGGCATATTGTAACAAGAGCTGCTAAGTAGCAGTAAAAGGATGGGGTGACGGCCCTTTTAGATCCCCGCATAATATAGTCGTACTTGATCTCTAATTCACAATAAAAAGTTAACTTGAGCGATTTAAATTGCGTTGAGACTTTTATACATAGCTATTACTACTACTTACTAATTACTTTTTGATTAGCTTTTTTTAATTAACCTACTTATCCTTCCTATTATCACAAACTGAGAATACAGATTATATTGTTAAACCTTATCAGTATTGGTAGTTATTTTTTTATTATTGAGATATTCTGTTCAAAAAATACCATGAACATGTGGCCTTATGAGCACAGTTATAATTATGTAGCTGTTAAAATCAAGTAAGTGTGTTGAAATCAAGTAAATTCGATAATTCATGATAAGTTCAAGACCTACTTTTTTCCTCCTAAACAAATTTTATGGTTTGTCGGAGGGAAAAAGCGAATGCCTATTAGCCATGCATAATGGATTTTTGAAAAAATCAAATCATATACATCACATGTGTTCATGTAGATTATTTATTGAACGAGCGAAGCGAGTTCTCTGAGTCAACTAGGGCGCTTGCCTACTAGACAGAGAAGTGTGTCCGTCTAAATGTCTGTCAGAGCCCTATAACTTCTGAATTACTGAATATTAGAACGTGAAACTTGGTTGAAAATTCAGTTATATCCTGTACTTGAACAACAAATACTAAAATTAGATAAATGTTATAAAGAAACGAAATTATTTAATTTTAATGCGCCATCTATTAGCATTATTGTGAAGCTAATAGCTTCACTATAATGCTAATAGATGGCGCTGTGTCAGTAAAACAGTTTTATGTCAACTATTATTTTTTTTATTGCGTCTAATGTTAAAAGTTAATTATTACAATATATAATTAAAACTTTTGGGAATTATGGGATATCGCGAGGTCTCAGTTCGGGGCGAACCACTAGTTAATATACCTTTAAATCTACAATCTACATCTTTAGCGTTTTCTCGCAGATTCGCTGAATTTCATTCCATAACAAGATAGTGGTGATGCAGTCTAAAATGGTAGGGGCAAACTTGAAAATGGTATTTCAGTGTATATTAAATCTAAACCACGGTTTTTACACGCCATTGTACGGAACGCTAAATCGCTTGGTAGCACTTCTTTGAATACTGTCACTAACTAGTCACGGCCAACGCTCCCTAACAAGACCATAGATATCCAGTGAGCCTGGCAACAACGGATCAAGGTGCGGGCTGAAAACCTAAAGGTCGCAGGTTCAAACGAATTATTTTTGGTTACGTATTTTCCGTTTCTTCAATCACGCAGCAACAGACGGCTTTAAATTGTTGCTTAGGTATAATTATAGTCAAAACTGATATTGAATGTAAGATAGTTTTTCGCGAGGAAAACAATTGGTCATGCACGCTCCACTGAGGCGAAGAAAACTTTTTTGATCGTTCACAATTTTTGACAGTTTTTCCCATGGTTCTTACAATCATTCGATGACATCAAAACAAAAATACAATTCTTCTTTTATCTTTGCTTTTAAAGTCATTATAAAGCTAAGATATGTATAGGGATGTCCGTGTTTCATGTCAATTTCGGTTATTCAATAGTTGCACAATTATTTATTGTTGTTAGGTTGAGCTTGCTTTGTTCAAGGGAAGAGGGATAAATTAGGAAAGTTTAATTAAAAAAAATGAAATTAGGGTTACATATTATTTAATGTATTATTATTATTATCGTTAAATTTTAGCGCATCATAAATGTAAGGAAACAAATATTCACTCATATGTTTTCCCCATACACTATCTCCGTGGTTGAACTGCTGGCGAGGATTGACTACGTATTCCACGTAGTTGGGAAGCTCGTCTTTTAGCAACATCACGTCTTTTAAGTCTGATAAAGGATCATTTTTTCCAGCGAACAGAGCAATTGGCATAGTTACCTTGTTCAGTTCGTATAGAGGTGGTTTTGTAGAATTGTACTCTATTAGATTGCCCCGGCGTCCATAATCATAACGGGCAAATCTCTTGTTGGTACCAATTTGCCCGAAGTGTTCGTAGTTCATCCAAGACGTGCCGGCAGGCAGGTGATTAATTAGCACTTGAAAAAACTCTTCCTCTATTTCGGGAAAATCGAAGCCAATAATTGGAAAATAGATCAAGTTGGCGCAAATCGAATAACCGATAATTGGTTGAGAACAAAAATTTCTGAGTAATTTATTTTCAAAACCATCATACCTGAATAGGCTGTAGAAACCTAACTTTCTGAAAAATCGGCCTAGTACTGGTGCTATTTCCAAATATATAGACACAGGCGAGGGAGAATTTTGCAAGTGGCATACAGGCGCCAGCGCTATCATCAGGTTGATCTTAGCGTTGTATTCCGGGCGAGTGGAACCGAGGATGTAGAATATGGCATTTCCTTGGGAATGTCCAATGGCTGTTAGATTTTTCGCTCCCGTTTCATGCAGCACTGTATCTATAATTGCGGGTAGATCGTAATACCCGAGCTCGTGGATGCTGAACTTCCAATACTGTTTGTGTCGCCGTGGGTTGAACTTGACGTGTCTGCTTGAATACCTGTTGCCTCTAGTGTTGCCGAACCACACATCGTAGCCGTCATTCACTAACCTGACTGCGAGGGAATCTTGACCTCTTAGTATCCAAGTGTCCGAGGAATCTAAGAAACCGTGCATCAGCAGTATTGGTATCCTTCTTTTGCCCGGAATACGGTAAAGCTCCAGGAGGTACCCATCTTGTGTTTTCACTTGGTATGTCTTGGCTGGATGGCCATATTTTCTGGCAAGTCCAGTGAAATCCAATGAAGCGTCTTCCGGTACGAGTCCCGTGTTTAACTTTGGTGGAATTTGAGCAAATATAAGATCACATTTCAAGAATAGAATCGAAGCGATTAAAATGCAAAGCAACTCGTTTGACGCCATCGTCTATTCTACTCTTATTAGCGACTGTCGAATACATTTAAAACATATTCAAAAATACATCTATATTTATACATATAGACGGTTTTGTGTTTGTAGCGTACTGATTGATATTAGTCAAATTATATTATTTAAGTATGTTAAATAATTTTATTTTAATTCCAAGTCCAAAGAAGGCTTTGTAAATAATGTGATCTTAAAATATTCATTTATTCATGTACTACGAGTATCAACTTGATTAACAAACCCTCGTGATAGTACATTTTTTCTCCCTAATTATTTTTTTTCACTAAATTAAAAACTCGATTTATTTTTGCATATATAAATATAAAACAAAATCATGATTAAATTATTTATTATGAATACGAATTAAGGAATTGGTTGGTTGTATCGTTTTAACACTCGATCTATATCAGGGAAAAGATAATCAGCCATGTGTCTCCCCCACACGAAGTCCGCGTGATTGGCCAAAGCACGCCGAATGATTGTGTAGTCCACCACATTTGGCAACTGTTTCCTCAGTGTGGCCACATCCGCAAGCGTCGACAAACGGTCGTTCCTTCCCACCATCAGTGCATACGGCATAGTAGCCAGCGTCAGGTTGTACATCGGTGGAACGGGAGAGTTGTAAACGAGAAGATTCTGAGCAGTTCCGTAATTGAATTGAGCAAAACCACTTCCAGTCAGCTGCGTGAAGTGCAGTATGTCCATCCAAGAAGTGCCGGCAGGAAAGTGATATATCAATACATTCACAAATGATGGCTCGAGCTCCTTCGGGTCGAATCCGAATAAAGGGAAAATTAAATTATTCAGACACAATTCGGGACCGATTACGGGATACGTACAATATGCTCGAATCAATTTCGTGGCGGTGTCGTTGTAACCTAAAAATTCTGTGGTTCTAATATCGAGGCTGTTGAATAATTGATCGATCACTGGTAGTGCTTGCAGAAGTGTCATTACGGGAGGTTTGGTATTGGTCAAGTGGCATATCGGTGCGAGCGCTATCATCACGTTCACCTTGGAGTTGTACTCTGGTCTAGTGGCGCCGAGCACATAGAAGATTAGATTTCCTCTGGAATGTCCGATGGCAGTTACGCTGGGTTTTTGTGTTTCATTTAAGATTCTGTCTATAAAAGCGGGGAGGTCGTAATATCCCATTTCGTGGAAACTGAAACTCCAGTATGATGCATCCTTGTCTGGATCGAGGGAGACGTGTCTTGTAGAATATCTGTTGCCTCTCGAGTTCGCGAACCAGACGTCATAGCCTTCGTTTGCCATTCTTATTCCCAGGGAGCCTTCGCCTCTTAGCAGCCAAGTGTCCGAGGTATCTGTTACACCGTGCATGAGTAGCACGGGATATTTGCTTCTACCAGGTATATGGAACAGCGTGAGGATGTACCCATCCTCTGTGGTAACTTCGTGTTGGTGCGCTTGGTAGCCGTACATGTTGGCGAGACCGATGAAGTCCAGGAAAGCGTTTTCCGGTGGCGGTTTCAGAAGAGGCAGTAATTGGGCATCGTTAACATCGCTGTGGCATATTGTAACAAATGCTACTAAATAGCAGTAAAAGGATGGTGTGACAGCCATTAAAGAACCTCGCGTATACTTGCACTTCAACTCAAAATGAGCTGTTATGTTCAGCTATTTAAATTGCGTTGAGGCTTTATACGTAACTAATGCTACTTCTTACTAATTACTTTTTGATTAGTTTTTTAAATTAACCTACTTATCCCGCCTATTATCACAAACAGGGAATACATGTTACCGTAAAACTCAAAAACTGTATATTCCGTATACAATTTGCAATACGGTCAAAAGAGAGTTCCTCGTCCCATACAGAAACTCAATACGTAAAGGTGAATGTCATTAATTAAAGATTTTAGACTTATTTCGTGGTTGACTACGGTCCATGCAACTGGATCTAAATATCGACGTTCTACTGCGTCAAGTTTAAACTACATTACTGCGTCAGTGATGAGCGCGTCAGTGGCGCTAGGGTCGAATGACTTCCTTAGTTTTACATTGTGCATAAGTGCAGACGTGCGCCACTGACGCTCCGTCACTGACGCGGGCGAATGACACTTGATGCCAGGATCGTAAGTTTACCTTTAGCTACAATTAATGCAAAACCATTTACGTTACAATTACCTACTTTTAAAATCCATTCTATATGTTAATTAGCATTTGGTTGTTTTATAGCCTCAATAGCTAAACGGGCAAGAAGTCGAAATAAGTCGAAATTTTGACGGGTTTCTTTTATGATAATGACGTAGACACTAAGAAATGTTTTTGGTACCCCTGAGGGAGTGAAATATGTAATTCTATCATTTATCATGTTGTGCTATGTACCTACACAAGCTAGTGTTTCCACAATGAAGTTTCAAAAATGCAAAACAATCCAATACAGATTAAGACAGGCAGACAAAAGCAGACCCATTCCCGTTGGTGGCACCCGTTCACGAGCATGATGCATGATCCAGCCGTTGCTTCGCTCAACCATATTTGAGGGAACGTAACAACCCGCACCACACGACACCACCACAGAAATGTTTAAAGAGAGCATGATATAGTTAGGCTACCCATGTTAAGGCATCATTGTTGCAGGGCTCCTCATCTACGTCACGTACGGCGCGTGGCACAGCTCGGAGCGCCGCAAGACCCTGGACTCCGTGCAGCTGGCGGAGCTGCACAACGACAGCCAGACCGCGCTGCTGCAGCACAACGTGCAGCACGCGCTCGGCTGACGGCGCGACGATGTCTCGCGAGCCGACGACGCGACGCGAACGAGCGAGGAGACGGATGTCGTCAGTCCCAGTAGTACTATAGTGTCGTTTGTATCCAGTATTTGAGGGATCCATATTAGAGTTGTGTCGATGAAACACTTTATTTATATATCGCTCATTTGCGACAAGGGTGACATAATTCAAATTCGACGAAGAAAGAGTATCTCTCGTTTGAGAGTAATGTTCTGTGGATGCTGCGGTCTCGAAACAACGCAGCGGCCAGTGTGGGACAGAGCATAAAGTCAACCTCTCTCGCTCTTATTTTTATGTGTTTAGCGTAATTTTGTTTTTATAGCAGAAAGTATAAATTTTCAACACTAAAATTGGTGAATTTTGAATTATGTCACCCTTGTCGCGAATGAGCGATATACTAGACTAGCGCTTGACTGTGATCTTACGTGATGGTAAATGAAGATGCAGTCTAAGATGGTGCGCACTTGCCTAGAAGATGCCTATTCACTCTTGATTTAGACACCCACATTATAGTTAGTTGGAAAAACGGAAGCCGGAAGGGTCATTCCAAATTTTTGCGGTGCGTATTAGGAACGAGGAAGCACTTCTAATTATTCTTACTTCTACTACTTCGATAATCGATCACTTATAAAACAACCATGAAAATCGGTCTAGCCGTTCTAGAGTTATAAGTGTCCAAACAAACCCGACTTTGTTTTAGAGTATACGGGATAAAAAGTATTCTATGTCCGTCTCCTGGTTCTAAGCTGTACCTCCCCACCAATTTTCAGCTAAATCGGTTCAGCCGTTCTTGAGTTATAAATAGTGTAACTAACATGATACATAACATTTTATATGTATATAAATAGATTTGAGTATAAGGCAAGAGTGAATACTGAATAGGCATCTTCTAGGCAAGCGCGCTCCAACCTCATCAGTGCTATCCAGTATTGATGGTCGTCAAGCACAAGCCTATTTCGGATAAAAAAAAGAAAAAAAAGCCGAAGGTTCGGGGTTCGATCCCAGGCATGCATTTTTGGACCAATATTCAATTAGCTTGTGCCCACGACTTCGTCCGCACATGTTCAAGAGATGTTTTTTTTTTCTTTGAATATGTTCGAGTTGGTTTCTATTAATAGTTTTAGATTTACATAAAAATGTTGCCCAAAACCTGTTCAGTAGGTTATATACATAATTACATATTGTTTCTTATTTGGTTTTGTAAACCTGTACCTATCGTTATACAAATTTTAATACCTACAGTTAGAAATTGGGCACTCGTGTAATTTGAACCAACGTCTTTTTGGGTGTTTTTTTTTAAATATATAGATTAGCGCTTGACTGCGATCTTACCTTATGGTAAGTGAAGATGCAGCCGAAAATGATGCGCGCTTGCCTAGAAGATGCCTATTTACTGACACACAGGTCCTGGGTGTATTTACCGTTAAACACCACAACGTAGTATCCAATGATTTCCGCGAATTGCGAAAATATTTTTTTGATTTTCGCGTCTTACTCGACCGACTCGCGGTCGAATAGGCGCAATTTTTTTTCTTTTAATGCTATGCTAGCTTTTGCCTGCGACTTCGCCCGCGTAGAGTTAGGTTTTTAAATAATAAAAAGGTAACTTACGTCACTCGCCAAGTCCTCAACTATACCTGTGCAAAAATCACTTTCGAAACTATCCGTTGCTCCGTTGCTATGCGATTTAAGGACAAACTAACAAACAAACACTTTAGTACTTTTTATTTCATTTCAGTTAATATAAAAATGATTAGGAGCCTTTAGGAGCTATAAATTGTAATTGTAACAAACATTTTATTTTTAAAGTTTACAGAATGATTTTTAGGTAGTGCACAATTATTTTTTTTTTGGTGGTTCTATATCGTTAATAGAACATATTTATATTAATAGTTTTCTACTTTTTTGATATTTATTTACCATATTTTACCATATATTTGACCATAAAATAAGCAAAAAGTGGTCATACCATTCGACAAAATTAAATACGCGCTCAGAGGTCAACGGCCGTCGCGCGCGCCTATTGTATCAACAGCTGATATATTGCGTTTGTAGAGTCACCCTAACCATCTGTTTAAAAGTGGATCTCTTTGGTAAACGATAACTTTGGTATTCTTAAGTAAAATAAAAAAATAAAAAATACGTGTTGATTAAATTTCGTTTATATGTATACAACATAAAAAAAATTAAAAAATTTGTGCACAACCAAAAAAATCATCCAGTATATCTAGCTTGTGCAAATGTTCAGACTTTAGAAAGAATAAAACAAAATCTGTTTAACTCATATTTGTTAAAATATTTACAATTTGTATTATAGAATCTCATGTAGGCATATCCCAAAGTATTAGAACCAAAGTATTGTTATTCTTGTATTTTATGAGTAGTAATTAAGGTATTAGGAACGGATACTTTTGCAGAGCTGGCGCTAATACCTACCTAATTGTAGACTTGAGGAAAAATGATAGTTTTAAGACTAATTATATTTAATTTATCCATCGTTAAATCACTTAATGATAGGTTATTTCTATGTAATAGCGAAGTGTTTATAGTAAAAGCCTCAATAGCCCAACGGTTAAAGGTACGGACTGAAAACTAAAAGGTCGCAGGTTCGAGCCCCATCCGTTGCACTATTGTCGTACCCACTCCTAGCACAAGTTTTCCGCTTATTTGGAGGGGAAAGGAGAATATAAGTCAAGTTCAGCTTGACTAATATTCTTTAAAAAAAAATATGAACGAAGAGTTAAAACGATTCTGAGAGTGAATTTTACTAAATCTATACTAAGGTGATTCTTTAGTAATGATTTAGGTACAACTGTTTTATGCTCGTTTTCACCAACGTTCTTCTAACTTTTACGGGCTACCTAAGCTAGGTGACCTTTCTATCAATTTAATTTTCACGGACCTTTATGGAACAACTAAATATGGAAATAAAAAAAATGACATTGGGGAGGGGATTGCGTTTAGGGGCTACCTACGTAAAGAGGCTTACTTAGGGCGTGACTTAGTATGGTTGGTGGAAACGGGCATCACACTGTAAATAATGTATAAGTAGTAATCGAACCTTTTGCTTTGCTTTTGATACAGTAAATGTATGTTATTATAAGACAGTTCATACCGCGGATTAGTAATTTTTTCTCACTCTCAGTTAGTACATTAACATTATGTTTAAGTATTTACTCCATGTTTATGCTTATAATCTCCCGCAACTTAAGACCTACAGTAGCATAAGCATGGACATTTTAACTTTCGAATAGTAAAGGTTAGTAAGAGATTTTGTATGAAAATGACAGGAGCGCTCCTGTCATTTTCATACATTAGCGTTAACTTCACCTTTACTATCCGGAAGTTAAAATGTTCGTGCTTAGGCCTTTTACAGCTTTATCTACTTATCTTCGCATTTATACTATGTAGTATCTAGTGGTCGACGGAACATGTTTGTATTGTGTAGGCTGTGAGATTTTTGACACGTATATGTTAGCAAAATAAATCGTACTTATGAAGTGAGTAATAAAATAATGCGAATGTTACGTAGATATATATGTAGATATGTGTTTTTTTATTTATTTGTCAATGTACGTTCTGGCATGTAAAAATTATATGATTAGTATCAACTTTTAATAGTAAGTACTAGCGGACGCCCGCGACTTCTTCCGCTCCTTGAATTCACAATCGACAGTTCCTAAATCCCCACAGTTTAGATGGGCAGAACCCCTGCAGCATCAGGATTGAGGAGTTGCAACCCGAAGTTTTTATGGGAGCATGTTGCAAAGTTTTTGTATCTATTAAAAAAGATTCACGCAAATCGGTTTAGAAATCATGGACATATCGATATATGTAAATAGGTAGAAAAACAACTTCAGACAGACAGACAGACAAAAATTTTAATAATTATTTTTTTGTTATAGGTACCGTATTTACTTACATATGCATTTAGAAAAAAGCTGTTATTTTGAAATTACAAACAGATACTTCAATTTTATTTATTTGTAGGTATAAATAAAGCTTTTAAAACTTGTAACTTAGTTATTTCTCATAACTTTTGAAGTATTATATGTAAGTACTTATTTTTACTAGTATTTTTTCGTACCTTAAATTACATAATATTAAAAAAAATATTGTTGATTGAAATCATGTATATTTATTTATAAAATGTATTTGTAAAACATTTTCGTTTAAAAATAAAATTGTGTTTAACGCTTTGTGTGTTGTCATTTCTTGATTATCTAGATAAATAAACAACACAAATTAAATTATTAATATCTTTATTGATTTTATACGTCATTTTAAACAAACTTCAACTAGAGGAAGTTCCTTATTTTTACAAAAATGAAGTGATAGTGATAAATTGCACTCTTAGCTAACACTTATGTTGAGATCTATAGAGCGTGCTCTGACTTAGCTTAGACTCAAGATAGAGGTTGAAACGAGACAAATATTTATGCCCTGACAGAAATCTGTCTCGTTTTAACTCTGTCTTGAGTCCGAGCTGAGTGATAGTGCGGTCTATATATTTCTGTCTTAATGTAGATTTAGGTGACGTCCTACGCTAAGGAGTCCTTATTTATTAAGTAGCTCTGGTGAAAACGGACACAAATATCAGGAATACTCGTGTTTATCTAATAAACTAAGTATGTGCGGATAGAGATGTACATTAGTATGCTCACCCCAAAGGTAGTCCACATGGTTAAATTTGTCCAGCGGTATCAGCAAATCGCTCACAACGTTGGTCAATTTTCCTCGTAATAACTCCACGTCCTTCAGCGATGACAATCTGTCATTTTTAGCAGATATCAAAGCTACAGGCATTTTCACTTTACTCAAGTCGTACATCGGTGGCTGAGAAGAGTTATACACTAACAGATTTTTTGAAAATCCATAATCGTATTGAATGAATTTTTTTTTATCATAAATTTGCGCCAGATGTATCAAATTTTTCAAAGAACTGCCCGAAGGGAAATGGGAGACCAGCATGGGTAAAAAGTCAGGTCTCAATTCTTCCACATTAAATCCGGTGATGGGAAATAGTATGTTTTCAATACATATGCTGTAGCCCAAAACTGGTATAGGACAGATTTGTTCCAGCAAGAATTTTATCAAACCGGGGCCGAATATTTCATTCGCGTAATTTCGTTTTCTCAGTTCTCTAAAAACGGGTGCCAAGTCTAAAATATTGCTCACCGGTGATGAGACGTGATGCAAGTAACATATAGGTGATAATGCGATTAGCAAATTAATTTTTTCGTTGTACTCTGGTATTGTAGATCCTAGAACGTAGAATATTGTGTTTCCCAAAGAGTGCCCGATCGCAAACAATTTTTTCGCCCCAGTTTCGTTCAGGACTTTATCAATTATAGCTCTCAAATCGTAAACTGCTTGCTCGTGAAATGTAAAGTTCCAGAATTTTCTAGAATTCGGGTTTAGGTGGACATGTTTTCTCGAGTACGTGTTCCCGCGACAGTTGCCAATCCAAACGTCGTAGCCAGATTTCGCCAGGGCTAAAGGCAAGGATGTGTTTCCTCTGAGTATCCAAGAGTCTGCAGTGCAAAATAATCCATGCATGAGTAAAACTGGGGTCTTACTTTTGCCAGGCAAACGATACAGTGTAAGTATGTAACCATCTTCAGTGATAACGTCGTACTTTGATGCTGAACGTCCGCACTTAAAAGACAATTCCGTAAAAAATAATTTTGATTTTGCGGCTTCTAATTGCGTTAAAACCTGTATAATGTGACTTAATGTTATGATAGTAATACTGGAATAATTAAATAACATTGTATTTAAAACACTAGTAAGTAGATAACTGTTTTTTAAATATTTGACCTTTACCTACTTTTGGTATCAAGAGTATTTTAACATTTTTTTATAGCTACTATCACGTGTAAAGCTCTATATGCAACTAAATAAATACCAAAGTACGCGATACTATACGGAAGCTAAGAGCTATAGGCGACCTCCGTTGTGCGTCTGCATGTTTCACTCCGCACAATTTTTTTTTTTCAAAAATAAGATAACTAGTATGGCTGCGGGCTCATCTGATGGTAAGTGACGATACAGCATACAGCCTAAGATGGTAGCGGGCTAGCTTATAGGGGTATGGCAGTTTTCATTAAGTCATACCCCTACCTAATTGGTCTCTACACGCCATCGTGTCGGAATGGTAAATCTTCATCGTAAACGCTTGGCAGCCGCTAACAGCCGTTAGGTACCGACGTCTTCGACTGTAGGGCGGTATCTAGTCATGACCAAAGCCTCGCATCAGACAAATCAGTAACCTTAGCTTAGCTTAGTATCTATCCGCCTCGCGTTCTGTATGACCGAACATTTAAAATACAGTACATTGATAAATATTACACGCAAATGTGGACGACATTGAATCAAGTCATTTTACCCCGGAAACAAGAATTTTGCATAGCACGGTATATCATCTACGTATATACTCGTTCTTAATTATTATTATTATATTTACGAGGACCGAGGCGAGTAGGTGGGTACTTTAGAGGTCGACGGCATTTAAAAAAATTATAATGTTGTATATAATTTTTTTTAAAGAAAAGCTTTGCTTTTAGATATCGGGATGGTTAGCCTCTGTGTTAATCTTGGGTATGAACTATGAGCTATCTCCATTCCCAGCCAAATCAGTACATTCACACACTAACTAACTTTTGCCTTTATAATATCAGTGTGATGTGATGTGATGATAATCCTAACTATATTTTTTTAATATTTTAAAAATATACGGATGTAAATAAGCGTCCATATGCGCGCCCAAAATATTGTCCAAGTGGTTGAACTGTTTCCGCGGAGGCACCTCATAGCTCACCACCCGGGGCAGCCTCCCTCTCAACGTATCGACGTCCTCCATCACAGATATCTTGTCGTTGGCGCCCACCACCATCGCAACGGGCATCGTCACCTTCTCCAGCTCGTATTCCGGTGGGAAAGAAGAGTTGTACACATTTATGTTCCCGAGGGGTCCATAGTCGTACTGGGCGAATGTTTTTCGATTGTGCAATTGTGCCAAATGTAGGATGGTCTTCACCGAACCACCCGCTGGGAAGTGGGGGTACACGGTTTCCGCAAACTCAGGGGATAACTCCTCGGGGTCACTCCCAGTGGTAATAAATAAAACTCCCTCAACGCAGATCTTGTATCCCACAACTGGTAAAGAGCATATTCGCCTCACAACGCTTCTCGTAGGCTCATCGAACGCTTCGTGTATGTTTAACTTGTTGAAAATGCTTTCGAATACGGGAGAAAGTTTCAGAATCGCGCTCAGAATCGGTTGGATATGATTCAAGTAGCAAATCGGTGCTAACGAGATGTGGAGGTTTATTTTCTGATTGTATTCCGGCTTCATTGAGCCTAGAACATAGAACAACGTGTTGCCAAGCGAATGGCCTATCGTATTGATCTTTTTAACGCCAGTTTTCTGTAAAACCGCGTCAATGATCGCTGACAAGTCGTAAACTCCTTTCTCGTGGAATGAGAAGTTCCAGAAGGCTGGGTCGTCATCAGGATCGAGGTAGAGATGTCTTCTGGAATATCTGTTGCCTCTAGTATTGCCCATCCAAACGTCGTAGCCGGCATTTGCTAATGCTATTGGTAAGGAGATGTTCCCCCTTAGCATCAATAAATCCGAGGTCCCTTGGAATCCATGCATGAGCAAAACTGGTACTCCCTTACTACCTGGTAGATTGTATAACCTAAGTATGTAGCCGTCTTCAGTTATGACGTCATATTTCAGTGCCGGATGTCCATATTTAATCGCCAAATCTTCAAAGTACAATGTTGCATCTGCGGAATTTTTCTCTGGTGGACGAGGTGACACTAACTTATCAAAAATCATTATTGCACTTAAACAAAAAGAATTAAACCGCATTTTCTCAGTTAAAAATTTAAAACACACTTGTGTTAGTGTCCTGAAAATGCTTACAACTGACCTTAGGTACCTACCTAACGTATTTAATGATTTTTCGAACGTATGTGTGAATGATTACGATTTAAGTTATAACTAACTTGACATTCAAAACTAACATCACGCTGTTTTTGATGTCATAAAAATCGCTTCACAAATACTATTCATCCATATTCAATACTAGATGCCTTCAATTCATTTCAATGGTTGCCTAGTAGAGATTGCTCTCTAGCAATAAGGCCGCCTTTGCATGCGTAGATAGATAGATAGATAGATCATTTATTCATTTATTGTAGTTTTACTTAAGTTTTATTAATGTTTGCTTCTTTTTTGAGTGCAATAAAGTTTTTATCTATCTATATATCTAAATGATTCCCGCGGGAATCCAACTTTCCAAGATAAGGTTATAATTTCCTCGTTCCCACTGGAACTAAGTTTATTCCACGTGGACTAAATCTATTAGTTGTAATAAGCGCGAAAAAGCGCATGTTCGACTGGGGATGACGAGATCCCGGATTCAATTTCCGGGTCGACGCAATAAACGTATGGAGTTTTTCTGTTCAGATTTTTAAAGTTCAACGGCATAGGTCCACATATATCCATGAATGATCCAATTTAAAAGTTGTTTTACCACAATGTAAATATTTTAATAATACAAAATTGAAATGAGCAATAACAAACGCAAATCATCATTCCATTAATTTATTTAACATTAATTTCATTTAACATTAATTTCATTTAAAATTATTTTATTCATTTACAATTTTATTATAAATATAATTTTCAAAATCACAGTCAATACTAACAACTAATAAAATTAAAATTAACTTAATAAAATTATTTTATCTTCAACCATGCATCAATACAAATTCAATATTCTTTTCTTTTTAATTAATTATTATTATTATTTTACGATCATTTCTTAGTTTTCTAAAGCCCCGCGCAGACGATACTAATTTAATTTATAATGTGTCTCTAATTTGTTGTTCCACTATATACGGTTTAGAGTTTTATAGTTTAGAATTTCATGTATTCATCAGTTGTATATTCAGGTGAATTGTTTAGACAGTCCAGCCACCATCGCATAAACACTGAACTCAGAACTCTAGAGTTCGGGATGTGAAACCAATAGCTTTGGTAAGATGCCCTAAGTGAAAGTCCCTAGATCAAACGTCCCGGTGAATTGCCCTAATTAAAAGACATCATCCGCTAAATGCTCTGGGTGAGACACTATACAATAGGAATGCTGTGAAAATCAGCTGCCCAGTTTAGTATTATTACCTACTTTTAATTTAAATTCTATTAATGGACGGACACCAAACAAAATACATTCATTCATAATGTTAAAGTAAGAAGTAAGTAATACCTATCACAGACAACCGAATTATCGGCAATGATGGGAAACCAGGAATTATTACTTCAACGCAAACATCCGACTCAACGTAAAACAGCTGGGATTTCCGGAACCTTTTAAAGTAGCCAGGGATAAAAATTCGATCGATCGTCTGCGTTAGCTCTAAACATAACGGAATGTAGCTTCAGTAAAATAATATTTTATACGTACAAAATTATCTAACGACTTATAAATACTTAATTAATCTTTCCTAACACTTACAAATTAAATTAAATAATGTCTGATAGTGATTAATTTGTATATATTATTTAATGTTGGGTTTTTACCTTTACACACATGGCGCACTGATTTAATTAATCTATGATTTCATAGTCTACTTATAATAGTCATAATATCATGTCAATCAAATAGGTCCAAAATAGAAATCACAGCAGCCAGTATAGTGTTAATCATAGATTAATTAGAGGTCAGTGTATAACACAGATTATTCTATTTTGGCAATAGCAAAATAAGTTTGGTGGTCCTTGTCTATTTTCGTAATGTCTGCGTCTAACTTAGCAATTTATACTACTTTAACCAGCTGGTCTATCGCTGCTGTTTGACAGCTTGAGTATGAAGATCCTAATTAACTCTGATTGGCTGCGCTTCTCACTATTACCTAAAAATCCACTGCTGCAACAGGAATCCCACAAATTCAGCCAATCACCTCAATAGTACTAATAGTGTTTGTAGCAATTGATAAACAAAGTTGTCGTGCAGCAATTTTATAAGACTACCCGCGTCTTTTCTACTTAATTTTCTAACCTGATGACTCTGTGCAACTTTATGTCTGTCTGTCTTATTAAAAAAATTAAATCTGATACCAGCAGAGATACAGTTTATTATTAACTCCGTAGATCTTCCCTGTCATTTCTGTTAGCTATCAGTACTAAAATGCTGCACACAGCCTTTTCAGTATACTATAAGGTCATTGACATACCCTGATAAAACATTGTCAAATGAGTTGGTTAAATACTCAAAGTCAAATATAAATTATTACACACGTACAGAGAACGGGGAACTATTTTTAAAACGCATTTATTTACACGTTCAATGAAGAAACCTTTTGTGGCGGAATTGGCTGCAAGTGTCAACAGCTGTCGTGTCAGCCCTCCTCTGTTGCTTTCAACTCAGCCTCGCATCACGGCGTCAGGCTTCAGAGCTGAGTGACGTGCTTCTCGTTGTCAACCTTCCCGTTGGCCTTCAGGGCGAGGCTCACCTCGGCGCGGCGCAGGGAGCTGTTCCAGATACCGTAGCTGAAGTATATCGCGTAACCTGGAGAAAGAGTAATCTTCTAAATATATTCAAATTCAAAATTTATTTATTTCATGCAGGCCAACTTGTAGCTCTTATGACACGTCATAAATCTACCACCGGTTCGGAATGCAGATTCTGCTGAGAAGAGCCGGTAAGAAACTTGGCAGTTGCTCTTTAAAAAAAAAAATTTTTTTTACAATCGGTAACAAAACTATGCTACGTATACTGTGTTTCCACAATGAAGCTTCAAAAATGCATACGTAGGTACACACAATCCAAGGCATGTCAAGATGGCCAGACACAAAGCAGACCCATTCTCGTTGGTGGCATCCGTTCACGAGCATGACGCATATAGTGAAAGGAAAAGGTGACCGACTGACCTATTTTTTTTTACAAAGAATATTAGCCAAGCGAAACTGCACTTGACTTATATTCTCGTCTCCCCTCCAAATAAGCGGAAAGCTTGCGCTAGGAGTGGGTACGACAATAGTGCAACGGGTGAGGCCCGAACCTGCGACCTTTCAGTTTTCAGTCCGCACCTTTAACCGGTGGTCTCTTGAGCCTTCGAATTATATTGACTGACTGACTGATCTATCAACGCACACCTCAAACTACTGGACGGATCAGGCTGTTTGACATACGTAGCTATACGTAGGCATCCGCTAAGAAAGAATTAAAAAAAAAATTCAAACCCATAAGGGGATAAAATAGGGGTTTGAAAAATCGAACTTAAAGTGAGCGAAGCTGCGGGCAAAAGCTAGTATTTGTTTAATAATAGCTTTAACGCGGCTTCGCTCCCGCCATCAATTAAAAAAAACCGAGGTTGTGTTTCTTGTGCAAAATTACCAATTTTGATTTTTTAGCAGACTAAAGAACAGATAGGTACTTCAATTTTATTGATTTACTAGACGATGCCCGCGACTTCGTACGCGTGGATAAAGGTTTTTTGATTCCCGCGGGAACTCTGTAATTTTCCGGGATAAAAAGTAGCCTATGTTTTAATCCTGGGTATGAGCTATCTCCATTTCAAATTTCAGTCAAATCGGTTCATTCGTTGTGGCGTGAAGGAGTAACAAACATACACACACACACATACAAACTTTCGGCTTTATAATATTAGTGTGATAGTGTGATGTGATGATATTAGACCATACTAGCTTTTGCAAGTAATTTCGTAAACTCTTATGATTTTCCGGGATAAAAAGTAGCCTGTCACTCTCCAGGTCCTCAATTATACCAAAGCTTAAAATCACCTCGATCTCTTTTGAAGGACAGATGAACAAATGAACACACTTTCGCATTTACAATTATTATTAATTAATTATTTAATTTTTAACATTCATTATTCGATTTTAAATTTAAAGATTTTCGATTTAGACATTTAATAGAAAACTATATTATAATAAGAGGGTTGACGAGATAGATAATTTTAACCCGCGTTACTTCGTTCCAAGCTTCCAACTGATTTTTTAAGGCAGGTATATTTCATTCCTTGCCATACAAAAATTTTTAACATGTATTGGATTATATGTATGTTTGCATTTTAAGTTAAATTGCGATAGTCGATTTACTTATGTTTTCCTCATGACGCGTGAACATCGCGATCGAATGTACTACTAGCGCTCTCTATCGTCACATAAAAAACACACAGAGCAATATGGAAGTTACTTATTGTACATAACCTGTTAATATGTTTAGCATGTTGAGTGATAATTTAAATTGATATTGATACAACTTTATTAATAGACTAGAAGCCCCCGCCGACTTCGTCCGGGTTGAAAATTTAAATACATATTTGTTTTTACGGGACTGATCGCACAGAGCTTCTTATAGGAGACGATTGTAAATAAGATCACCGCAGGAACCAGAGGAATCTCCCGCGCCGAAACCCGCCCCCGTGCACCGCCCCCGCGCCGGCCGACACCATTTTAAATAAAAAAAAATTATTATTTTATCGCGCGGAAAATATTAATTTTCTGATAACTCCTATGATATTTATTTAAATTGTATAGTGTAAAGGACAAATATGTTCTGAACTAAATACTTGCGATAATAAACATATTTATTTAGATATAGATTGACATCGCATCGGTTAAAGAACCTTCGAAAATAATTCATTATTTTTAATCAAAATTTGAAAGATAGAAATGTTCACTGTAAGTTATTCTTAGAAGATAGACATATGCTATCGCGGACTTTTTTTTAGAACTTTTTAAGAGGAACAATTCACCCATACATCATTTTCATCCAATAGCAGTATATGACCCAGCGCACGCCTTGAAAACGTTTAAGATTCAAAAAAATTTCCGACTTCCTTAACAAATTTGCACATAATATCTAGCCATAATACTTTATGTGCATAATATATAGCCTATAACCATCTGGAATAATGTACCTTTGAATTGGTAAAAGAATTTTTGAAATAGGTGCGGTGGTTCCAAAGTTTGCTCCGGACATACATATTACATACAAACTCACAAAATTCGCGCTCTCTCTTTATTATAATAGTATAGATATTCTTAAAGGCAAGTATATTCATTGCCATTCAAAAATTATTAGTACACAATGTGTACAATGTACGTATGTATGTATGTATTCTTAATTACTGCGATAGTTGATTTACTTATGCTTTCCTCAATATGCGTGAACAGCGCGATCGAATGTACTACTAGCGCCACCTATCGTCACATAAAAAAACACACAGAGCAATACGGAAGTTAAGTAAATAACCTGTTAATAAGTTCATTAATATATTATAATGAAAAGTATAATAATATATTAAAATAAATGAAAACGTGGTATTCATATGTTATTTATTATCATACTAATTTCGTACCGCAACTTCGCGGAACGAACACGGGCAGTTGGGTTTTTAAAAAGTCCGCGAGAACAGTCTACTTTTACCGACTTCAAAAAAGGAGGAGGTTCTCAATTCGTCAGAACCTTTTTTTATGTTTGTTCCGCGATTACTCGAAGACGCCTGGTCCGATTTGGAAAATACTTTTGTGTGGCGTTTGAAGTCGGTTTTGTAAGAAGAACTTTTACGTTTATATAATGGGGACAGGCACTCACCGACAGCGAGCCACAGGATGAACCGCACCCAGGTCTGCTGGTCCAGCTGCACCATGAGGTACACGTTCATGCACACGCTGAGGTACGGCACCAGCGGCACCAGCGGCACCTGCAGACCACGCCAATGTGTGTACTATGTACTTGTATACAACGTGTAACAAAAGTGTGGAATAACACTGAAGGAGGTGAATGTGCTCATGAAACTGAACAACTTTCCCCAAGGAACATAGGTCGAAATGTGACAAAAAAATGTGGACCTCCCATACAAAATTGACGATCAGCTGATTGATTTACTATGGGAGGTAAAATTTTAATAAGCTACTACCGCTTGACGACTAACACAGGTAATCGGCACGTAAGACTTCAAATTAAAATCAACCTGAAAGCCTACTGACCTTGAAGCTTAGATTGGCGACGCTCGCTCTTGGCTGCCGGTACAGCACCAGCAGCAGCACCAGCAGGATCCCGCCGAGCACGCCCACGCCCACGCCCAGCGATGAGTTCTCTGCGTCCCAGCGCAGCAGCGCGCAGGTTATTAGCGCCGCTACAACTAGGACAACATATTTATATAAACGTCTCTTACTAAATGAATGTTACGGTGTCGTGATCTACAAGGCACTTGGAGCCCGATTTTTTTTTAATTTTGAAAGAGTTCTGAATTCAAATCCTGCTGGTTAATTATATATCGGACCATTTTGCCATTACTTTTTCATGATATTTGCAAAGTAATTAGGTGTATGGGTATTTTCAGAATACAATAAAACAGAATAGTTCTTTATTCAAATAAAATTTCAATGTCAAGCTATTCGGAATGGCTTTCAGGTCCAAGATGGCCGCAGCCACAAAATGGCGGATTACATATTTTTATTTTAACGATTACTGACTAGCGATTATGATGTTGTAACCAAGTTGTAACATGTTGGGGGTGTTTTAAATTTTCGATTTACACTTGTACTTATAATCTTGATTTGTATAATCAGCTTTAACTTACATAGTATGCATATCGTGAACTTGGCGATCGTGGAGGAGAGCGCCGTGGGGTGCTTCAGGCCCAGCAGGTTGAAGGTCTGCTTCGCCACGCTGTACGACGTCTCCGGGCCCGCCTTACCGTTCAGCATCACCTGGCTCTCCTCCTCGTACCTGAGGGACAGCAGGTAAGCTTAGCCTTAGACCTGAGCATTGGCTTAGTACAGTGTACTTTAATTTAGGATTACCACGGGACAGGCTGCTGTGATTTCTTTTTCGGACCTATTTGATTGGCGCCATCTTGGCGTTTTAAACATAGATATGAGTGTCTCTGGAACTAATAATATTGCAAATGGCGCGCCAACGTCTATAATAATAATTAATCTATGGTTTCATAATCCCTTTCTTTATATCTATGATTTCATAGATTAGCTAATTATAGAGATCGGTGCGCCATTTGCAATATTATTAGTTCCAGAGACACTCGTATGTCAAGTGTGGCGCTTCAAATTGATCCATAATTAAGCTGGAATTTGTATAGACAATCCAGTGTTAATCATAGGTTAAATGTAGAGGTCAGTGGCTTTGTAGCTAAGTGACTAGGCCGGAAAGCTTTGCATACCTAACTGTACTAATTTAAAAAACTATACGAGTTATTTCCCCTGATTTTATATTAATTCGAACGGACTATATTTTTTTGATATACGGGTAATTCTACGATAAGAGGTTCTAAGTCCATAGAGAATACGGCTACGTAGAAAAGTAGCTGTTTTTTCATTAAACACTTATATTACGATTTTTGTCCTATTTATTTATCTTTTCACGTAAGGGCAAGTCACTTTATGCATATTTTATTAAAAAATCAAAAAAATCAAAAAAGTCAAAAAATTCAAAAAATTCAAAAAATTCAAAAAAAGTCAAAAAAGACTTTTTTGACATTTTTGACGATTTTTGACTTTTTGACTTTTTTTGACTTTTTTTTTACTTTTTTGACTTTTTTTGACTTTTTTGACTTTGTTGGCTTTGTTGACTTTATTGACTTTGTTTGTTTGCACTAACCTTATCTCCCCTGGTCAACAAGTTTCTCTCCTGACATTTATCTTGCCAGGTGAAATATGGCAGGTGAGAGACGTTTTCATGATAAATTGTATTGTTTTAATTGACATAAGAAGTTTTTCGGTACATTATGTATCACACTTTCACTAGTCCATCATTATTAAATTAGACCAGTAAATGCAAATAAATTGAATGAATAATATAACTTTTATGACTTGCCAGGTGAGAGACACAATGACCTCGCGAAACGACTACTTCGAATCAACGGTCGCAACAACTAACAAATGACGGCGCTCTTAACGGCTCACGTGTTTTGCATTACTAACTTCACGTCGGTAGATGACTTTGAGCACTATTTGGAATATGGCCGTTTTATATTAGTGTTTGTAGTAGCGGAATGAAATTTTCTAGAGTAGATACCCAAAAACAGTGGGACAAAAGTAAAGTGTAAAATATATTGCAAATAAATAAATATTTTTCTATTTTTCCTTAACAATACTTAAATACATTTATTGAAATTTGTGTTTAACATACTTTGGTTTAATAACTGATACAAAAAAAGTATGTATCGTTTCAAATTAAACTGAAAACGACAGAGGGACAGGCCAGGTTAGAGACTTTTTTAGACTTTATAAGGAATTTCAGAAAAATATACTTTAATGAGGCATTGAATCGTGATGTTATTTAATAAAGTACATTTAGGTGATGTGTTTCATTGCAAAAAATAACAACATATAGAGTAAAATTTTTATTTTAAACTGATTGCCGCACAAGTTACCTCTTATCGTAGAACTACCCATAAATAGAAGTTGCAACGACAATCTCAGATAGAAATGAAATAAAAAATTTCAATTTGAATGCAAGCCAAGCCTGAGATCTTGATTTATTACAATGAAATAAAACATTTTTATTAGTTTTTGTGTCACAATTTTTAATTTTACCACTCATATCGAATGTCAGCGCTGCGTGATGCCCAGAAATACTCTTATGCATAATCGCACATATAGATAAAAATACGGCCCGATTATCAGCTTTAAGCAATTAAATTTTTTTCTGGTGAGAGGCTTCGGCCGTGGCTAGTACCACCGACAAAGGCGTGAAGGTGTGTCGCCAAGCGATTTAGCGTTCCGGTACGATGTCGCGTAGAAACCGATTAGGGATATGGGTTTAATGTAGCTGCTATATCCCTAAAAGTTTAGCCCGCTACCATCTTAGATTGCATCACCACTTACCACCGAGTAAGATTGCAAGGCTAACTTGTAGTGAAATAAAAAAAATACCTAACATCTATACCTACATATCAGCCTAAACAAAGAATTAATAATTAAACTATGTAATAACAATAGGTACTTTCTTGAGCCAAATCTTTTAAACCAATGATTTCTCATCTAGGACCTTCGACCACTGTTACCTCAATATAAGCACGCTAGTAGCCACGATGGTGTAGGCCAGCAGCGTGCCGATGGACATCATGTCGATCAGCTGGTTCAGGTTGAAGATTGCTGCCATTACAGCTGGAATACGACACAACTCGCGTTATCGTCTTGCCAGCAGAGCCATTCCATGCGATTGTCGCATCAATTGGTTATGTGCCTTCAACTTATCTGTTCAGGTAGGCAAAATTGGAACTAAAGCTGCTATTTTAAAACATTTTAAAATATCATTCCGCTCGATTCCGCTGTCCAAGTATACATGGTCTTTTTAGTGCGAGCGCCGTACAATGTTGTGAAAATGCAGTACCGATTTCCTCGTTAATTACATAGGTACATATTTTGGGAAGCGTGTGGGACTAGAAGACCATTTTGCTCTTAGCAAATTTCATGCAAACCCATCGATGTATCGGTGCATTCTGAATTCTGATACTTATGATATTCCAAGGCCTACTTATTTTGGGCGGGATTTTTGTGCAAGTAAGTCTTTCCCATTGAACGTCTTGTATCTTTTGGTCTCCGTTAATAAAAAGTATATAATATAGAACTTTTATTTTTCTTCTTTTTCAACCGATAGACACCACACAGGTCTCTTGCATGGACTCCCACCGGTGTTAGTCTGGCGCCGCCTGTATCCAGCGATTCCTTGCGAATCGTCTGATCTCGTGGGTCCACCTAGTGGGAGATCTACCAATACTACGCTTTTCAGTGCGGGGTCGCCATTCCAGCACCTTGAGACCCCAACGACCAGTTCTCCGAAGTACGCGCGATTCGTTTAGCCCTGTACGGTGTCAGAACCCACCAGAGAAGAACCCGCTGACAACGGTCGCCAGCAGCGGCGTCTGCGTGCGCGCGTTGATGGCCGCCAGCGAGCGGAACAGCACGCCGTCGGAGCCCATGGCGTACAGCACGCGCGGCAGCGGGAACATGGCGCCCAGCAGGCTGGTGCACAGCGCGAAGATCGCGCCGATGGTCACGATCCACTTGATGACCGGCATGCCTGCTTGGGTGAACGCGTGCGGGAACGGCGCGTCTGCGTCCTGCAACCGAAAAAAATGGGCATACGTGTTGTCTTAAATCGATAGACGAGCACTCTAAGTCTCTCTAATAATCGTTTGCCGTTTGTGTGCCGTCATCAGCTGTCAGCAACTTGCTTAAGATGGACGAACTTTTCATACGAAATTATCGAAGTGTTTTTTGATTTACCTATTTTAATTTAGGTATAGATGGTTGGTTATAAGAGCAACCCACTCAACGCTAGTTCGACGACTTTTCGTATGTATTGAAAATGTATATATTGGCAAACATACAAACCTGTAAATAATAAGGCCACATCATTGTCAAGACGGTCGCAATGGTGAAGTACGACACAAATATGATGACCAGCGACATGACGATCGACAGAGGAATGTCTCTCTTGGGGTTCTTCGCCTCCTCTCCCGTGGTGGCCACGCAATCGAAGCCCACGAAGCCGAAGAAGCACTTGGCAGCGCCCGCCATCACGCCGGCCACTCCCCAAGGCATGAAACCTCCTTCGCCGGCTTTGGAACGGTATTCCTCTGGTATGTCCTCGACTTTGATCCTCCAATTTGCAGGGTCACCTGTAAATGGTTACAATGCTATTAAAGATTTACCTCTCAATGAAATTTTTGTGTTATAATAGGCATCTCTTACTTACTTTTGATAGCACCCGCAACGACAACTATCACCACAGTTGCCATATTGAGAGCAGTGAACACATTGTTCAGTTTCGTCGACTCGCTCACACCAATGCCAAGTAGGACTGTAAGAAAGAGATAGAATTAATGAAGATTTTTATATAATCAACGTAGAAAATTAGGAGCCAAGTGCAAAATTTCAGGATGCAGTCGGCGTAAGTATATTAGTCACGGTGATATCAACTGCATATGAATTATAACTTTTTGTCAACTATTTATAACTTAGCATAAGAACTCTATTGTTATGCAGCTCGTCTGTTTAGACACCGTCTATCTATATATATAAAATTTAAAGTCCTGACTGACTGACTGACTGAGATATCAACGCACAGCCTAAACTACTGAAGTGAGAAACTTGAAATTTTTACAGTTGGTTCCTTTTATGACGTAGGCGCACACTAAGAAAGGATTATTGGAAATTCCACCCCTAAGGGGTTTAAATAGGGGATGGAAGTTTATATGAAACTCCGTCATTTTTCAAGGTGTTTCCATCAAAGTTGGTATTTGAGCTTTCAGTTAAAAATAAAGAAGTACGTGTGTCACAGTTTTTGAAAATTCCACCCCGAAACCTAATTCCACGCGGACGAAGTCGCGGGGGCAAAAGCTAGTTTATTAATATTTGTAAATTTATTTACGCCAGTGGAGGTCTTCTAAACCCCCTCCCGACGGCCTTCTTGGTGCAGCGGTCAGCGCTGTAGTCTTATAACTGGGAGGTCTCGGGTTCGATTCCCGGCAGTGGCAATTTGGGAATTTATAATTTTCTAAATTGTCTCTGGTCCGGTCTAGTGGGAAGCTTTGGCCGTAGCTAGTTACCCCTCACCGTCAAAGACGTGCCGCCAAGCGATTTAGCGTTCCGGTACGGTGGCATGTAGAAACAGATTAGTGAGGTTGTATGTACACTGCCATACCCCTTCCAAGTTAGCCCGTTACCATCTTAGACTGCGTCGTCACTTACCATCAGGTGAGATCGCAGTCAAGGACTATCTTGTCATCCAATTACAAAAAATCGTTTATCGTTTACTTACTCGCTATAAGCAGCACCAGACCAAAGGCGAAGAAGTCCGGGTAATCGGCCATGAAGGGTATCTTCATGGGCGCGATGTTGGCCATGGTGTGGGCCATGGTGTTGTTGCACAGGCTGTCGATGTAGTTGGCCATGCCCTTGGCCACGCTGGCGGTGCCGATGACGTACTCCAGGATGAGGTTCCACCCGATGGTGAAGGCGATGAACTCGCCGACGCTCACGTAGCTGTACACGTACGCGGAGCCCGCCTTGGGGACCCGCGATGCGAATTCCGCGTAGCACAGCCCTGAAAAAAATATATAGGGACTAATTGAAAACTCCTTTTTTCGATTTTTCACCTTTTTAACCGACGAAAAAAGAATATAGGAGTATATAGTACTCGTATCTGCTATAGCAGAAGATAATAAAATTGAAATGCGAGTCTGTCATTTAGAAATAACTGTCTCTTATAATCATTTATGATTATTTGACTAGCTTGTGTTATACGTATGTACAATGATAAAATATTAGGTTTTGATTAAAAACAAACAGTTCAAGGGAAGCTGGAAGAATTTTTTTTTTTTAGAGATAAGCTTCACCTATGTCTACTTCTTCTAATATATGTTGTCTTGAAAATTCTATATGTACATGAAAAATAAAAATAAATAAATAAATCAACGGATAATATTTATATTTATCTACTTAATATAGGTTTTTACAATTTTCACAGTTTGAACGATGAATGTTGTTTTCTATGATGTTTCAGCACGATTTGGCACAACAAAAAAAAAAAGTTCCACAGGATTTTGAAAGAACCTTAATCCACGCGCACGAAGTCGTTTCCATTCTAGCATCTAACAGGGATGACATTTTTGATAGTGAAATTGGTATTCTACGAAGCAGATCAAGTGTGGTAACATTGGTAACTTGATAACCGAAGTGGCTTGACAATGACCAACTGGCACAGTTGTACAAGGTAAAACCATTATCCTGGCGTTTTACAAGGTACAATTTAAACATAACATTCGTACATGGCTTTATCTTCCAAACGAGGTAGGTACTAGTATTAACATTGGTGATATACGAGTAATACATAGTAATATTATGGTAGGTACACTAGCTGATTGAAAAGTTTAGAGTGACGTTCTACTATCCGTGAGAATTTATGTCCTCTATCTCCGATAACTTTTAGTAGATCTTCACCAAAATTGGACACAATATTTCTAATAGTAAACAATTTATAATAAAAAAAGAATTATCAAATTCGGTTTAGATTTGACGAAGTTGTGGAGCAAAATCAACAAAAACTTTCATCCCCTATCCCGGATAAACCTTATTGTTGGTTAGAATAAAAACTTCCTATATATTGACCTGAAGTATCAGCTACCACTACCAAATTTCATTCAAATCCGTTCAGTAGTTTTAGTCAAAAAAAATTGTTTTGGGCTCAGTATCGATAATAAAGCATCCTCCGATTAAAATTTTTAAATTATATTTTAATGTAGAATTCCTCCCGTTACAGTTTTATTATAAGTTTAGATTAAGCTGTAATAGTTAGTGGCCTTGGATCTCAGACACACAACTCTGACTTTTCAAAGTTACGCAATTAAAATATCCCATGGTTTCTAACTCTTAACTTGGAAAGGCAAAGGTGAAATTCTTATTTTTATTTTTATCAAATCAGGTTTTGCAACATTCCGAATGAAATAAAAATCCAAATCCCTACTATCAAGAAATGCGTTTGATGGGCTTAAAATTGGCAAACATCCAATAAAAGATTCAGGTTTTCCAAATGACCTGCAAGTCGCAACAACATAGTCGTGTAAAAGGAGGAAAATGTGAATACCCTGAATGATACCTACATAAGTAAAGTAAGTAGGTATAAGTATATAATTTTAAATATTTTTTATTCGATGATAAGATAGTCCTTGATTGCGATCTTACCTGACGGTAAGTGACGATGTAGTGTGAGATCGTAGCGGGCTAACTTGGAAGGGATATGGCAGTGTAGATTCAACCCATATCTCTAATCGGTTTGTACACGCCATCGTGCCGGAACGCTAAATCACTTGACGGCACGTCTTTGAGGTAAGGGTGGTAACTAGCCACGGTCAAAGCCTCCCACCAGCAGGGACCTCCAGCGCTTACCCTTTTTAGGGTTTTGAATGGGTTTTTTGAAAGGCTGGCTACTTTAATTTAATTAAAAACCTATATTATTGGGTAACCCGTACGATTGGGTAAGCGTATTAGACGGAAACCCTATAAAAAGGTTTCCTAAATAATAAGTCAAATAGTAGTTAAGCAAAACTAAAAAGCCGATTGATTGGGTTACCCATTCGGAAGGGGTAACCCGCAAAATAATCATGATAACCCTTTCATAAGCGCTTACTGAAACAACCTATATTCAAGCGAATTTAGTGTTTAGCACCTCACTAATACAGTCTTTAAACGTTAGTTTTTTAAGTTTTCTATTAACTGCTCGCTGAACTCAATAAGGAAGACGATCTCAGATTGTCTTGCAAAAATGTACCTAATATGAGAGCACCCATGAGCTAACCAGTCAAGGGTTTATCGTACCTGCGCGCGCCTACGTATTCACTTCAAGGTCAAATTAAATTCAATTTACGATACGATAGTCCTTGCGCCCGCGGTTATTAGCTGTAGTGTTTGTTAACTTGAATTTTAGACTAGAATAGTAATCACTCTAAGAGTTGAGCACGTGTTAATAATAATGCCCCAACCAAGCCAAGATGCCATGCATCAATATTTTACTTATCACAATGGAATAAGTCAGTGTCAGCTGTGTGAAAAGAATCAGAGAGAGAGAGAATCAGAGGTAACCTGCTCTGTTAGATTCACTTATTATTTAGGGATAATAATAGTACATTATGGTACAAGTGGGTAATCATCAATACACACGTATATCATACGACGTTTTTCGACACACTTGTGAAGAAAATAATAGTAAAATAGTACATTATGGTACAAAACAGTGAAAACGAGTTGTGAAAATTTTTTCGCAATGGCGGGAAAAATTAATCAGTTTTCCGGAATGCGCGCGCACCTTTAATGGCGATCGGCCATAGACTAAAAGAATGAGGTTTCTTTTTTTTTTGCTTTTCTCGGATAGCGTTTTAGCCATGTACAAATTGGGGAATTTCAAGTTTTCTTTATTACAGAAAAAAACATAAGTTGTATTTGAGTGACAGTTTTATTTATTAAACACGTACAAGTTGAAATTATCGTACACATATAAGTTGTATGAAATGAGCAAGCAATAGGTACATTAATTTATTTGTAACATTGAACACGACCTTTTTTGTAATAGAAACTTTTTAAGAATAAAGCAACTCAACCAATAAAATAAAATAAAAAATCTATAACTCGCATTGTGAATAATAGTGATGAAAAAGTCACAGTTTGATTATAGGTGTCATTGTGTGCCTCATTGCGGTGACACGGGAGCCACTTTATGAGCAAGTGTGTTGAAAATAAAATTACGTAATTATTAGTAAATAGGTAGGGACTGCAGTCTGCACCTACCTATTACGTATTAATTCAAATTCAAATTCAAAATTAATTTATTTCATGTAGGCTAACTTGTAGATCTTATGACACGTCATAAATCTACCACAGGTTCGGAATGCAGATTCTGCTGAGAAGCCTTTTCTATTTAAGCCGCCCGACTTCAACAAACGTGTACAAAATAAAATTATTTTTATACTTTGTAGTGGCGTTTGAAGTCGGTTTTTTTAAAGAATTTTTATTATTATGTAGGTATATTATTTAACAAGTAGGGCGCGTGGGTGCGCGGCTCGCTAAAGCGAAACGCGTGTTTTCTGTTCACTAAGTAGATCTTCGGGTCTTGATCATCTTTTTCCAAGAAACCACTCTTCCACCTTTCATAGTCTCCGAGATAGACACCGACGAAATCTGTATAGCCGCTATCTTGAATCCACCATTTTGGATTTTTTTTCAGCTCCCTGCCAATTGGATGAGGTTTCGGATGACTTTTGTTTGAACACTCCCCACCTATCTTCGATATCCTGGCCGTGCTCCTCACCCGTCTCCGAAATCCTAAACCATCAGCTCTCTCCATATTTTTCCTCCAAATTAATTTTTGTTCTCTATACGAAACCATCAGAAATTTTGAAAAGGCACCGCATAAAGTCTTGCATATATTTTGTACGGAAAAAAATTAATTCCGCCATCTTGAATTTTTTTTCTATTCATCAAGTAGACCTTCGAGTCCTTATCATCCTTTTCCAAGAAACCACTCTTCCATCTTTTATATTTTCCGAGTTAGACACCGACGAAATTTGTATGGCCACCATCTGGAATCCGCCATTTTGAAGTTTTTTTTCGGCTCTCTGCCAATTGGATGAGGTTTCGAGTGACCCACCTATCTTCGATATCCTGGCCGGTGCTCCTCACCCGTCTCCGAAATCCTCAATCATCAGCTCTCTCCATATTTTTGTTCCGAATGAATTTTTCTCCTCTATACGAAACCGTGAGTGAAAAATAATTTTTCCATACAAAATTTTACAGGAGAGGTGATCAATGAGTCAGTGAATCAGCACGAGTATTTTATTATTCCAATAATCTAGCTACCTAGGTATATTAAGACTACTATTTTATATTTGCCATTATAAATTGTGAGGTCCTTTAATTAACTTCACGCTTTGTACCTACCTATAATAGGTACGTAGGTATTTTTACCATTAAATTATCGTGAATACATAATGCTAATAAGTTAGTAACCGATTCGTTGCTGATAGCACTTGAGGTGTGCCAAAACTCATTTGATTACGATTTCACCCTAATGTTCCCAGACGTCAGAGACTTTAAACCTTTTTTTCAACACACTTGCTCATAAAGTGGCTCTAATTTCACCGCAATTTGGCACATAATGACACCTATAATCAAACTGACTTTTTCATTGCTATTATTCTCAAGTGAGTTATAGAGGTTTTTTTATTTTATTGGTCGAGTTGCTTTGTTCTTAAAAAAGTTTCGATACAAAAAATATCGTGTTCCATAATAAATTTATGTACCTATTGCTTGCTCATTTCATGTAACTTCGTATTTAAATAGATGATTTCAACTTGCACATGTTAAATAAATAAAACTTTCACTCAAATATAACTTTTGTTTTTCTATAATAAAGAAAATTTGAAATTCCCCATTTTGTACGTGGCTAAAACACTGTCCGCTAAAAGCCAAAAATAAAAATCGGCTAAGTGTAAGTCGGGCCTCGCTTTTTTAAGGTTCCATTCATATAATGCCAGGGTAAAAAATAACATTTTATTTCGACTCCTTTTCCATGTATGTGAGCCCCCTTTATTTTTTAATTATATTTAATTTTTATTATTTGATGTTATAGCGGCAATACAAATACACATTCTGTGAAAATTTCAACTGTCTACCTGTTACGGTTACCGAGATACAGCCCGCTGACAGACGGATGGACGGACGAACGGACTGCGGAGGCTTAGTAATAGGGTCCCGTTGGCACCCTTTGGGTACGGAACCCCAAAAAAAACCTCATTATTTTTGTCTATGGCCGATCGTCATTGTAAAATGCGCGTGCATAGGAAAACTATTTAATTTTTCCCGCCATTGCGAAAAATTTTTTACAACTCGTTTTCACTGTTGAAATTACAGTTATTTATTAATTCAAATGTCTATAAGTACTAATTATGAAGAAAATGATTTATGTTGTACACCGCCCGTCGTCCGATATAACGGAACGCCCGATAAACAAAAACTCTAAGGAAAAATTATTTTTTAGTATTATTTTCTTCACAAGTGTGTTGAAAAACGTCGTACAATACACGTGTGTAGTGATGATAACCGTCTTCGGTTATCTTAAGACCCTCACCTAATGGCTCGGGTCTCAATGGCTCTCAGCGGTAATCACCAACATTACACACTTGTACCATAATGTGCTATTCAGTGCTTAGTTTTTTAAACCCCCCCGTAGGTATCTCTATATTTTTTTGATCAGACATCGTGAGACATCACAATTCAATATAAACCTCTTGTAATACTTGCGCACTTCCGAGGCAATTTCTGGAATTAAATGAAAGACCAATCAAATAACAGAATCGATGGGGCACGTCACGTGTGGAGGGAGGTGCGGAAGAAACCCGAAAAAAAAAGCGGAAAGCGAAACCAGGAATGGGTTTCCCTTTCAGAATAATAACCCTGTAAGCGCTTACCCATTCGGTTAGTTTCCCTAAGCCAATGGGTTTCCCTTATAACTTGGTTACTTTTTAGAATGGTTTCCCAAATGATTGTGGTTACCCAATTTGACGGTTACCTTTTTTAAGGGTTTTGAAATTAAACGGTTTATCCGGTCCCTGCCCACCAGACTAGACCAGAGACAAGTCAGAAATTATAAATTTCCAAATTGCCCCCGCCGAGAGTTAAACCCGTGACCGAGTTATAAGACCACAGCGCTCACAACTGCGCCAGGGAAGTAGTCAAAAAAATTTTTTACTCATTTAAAGCAGGTTTGTGGTCCTATTTTCAGAGCAATAGCAATACAGATAGTTATATTAGCATTATAGTCTGTCCAGCTGTATTATTCTTTAAAAAAATGTTTTTGACCCTGAAAGTAATGTTCACTAGATAATATGAGGTTAGTAACAACAACTTACCAGCAAAAGCCGAAGCAATGGCAGCGACAAGAAAGCTGAGAGTCACTGCCGGGCCTGCGACATCCTTCGCGACCGCGCCAGCCAGCACGTAGACCCCCAGCCCGAGGGTGCTTCCGACCCCCAAAGCAGTTAGGTCCAAGAGACCTAAACATCTCGCGAGAGGGGTTGAGTTGTCACCATCTTGATCTAGTTGCTTACAGCGGCGTAGGATGTTGAAGATTCTTGCACAGCTCATCTGAAAAATAGGGTTATTTTTAACGGTACCAGGCATATTCTACTAATATTAGGTATAAACGCATATTAGGTATGTAATGTATATTATATGAAAATAAATAATCCAGGGGATGACAATACGAGTAGGTACTATCTCAGTGAATAATGTTGACGCATTACTCATACAGTGTAATGGTGCACAGGAAAAACTAAGTAGCTATTCAGTTATCTTGTTTCTATTTAATAGTTTTTCCAGCGTGATCAAAAAAGGAGCTATTAGAGGTGTGAAACAAAGGGTCGTAAACGCGGTATTGTTGCTCTCTTTGAGTCTATTCTATTGATAACGGTACACGTTTGGTTCTGAGTGGATTTCGTTCAGCCTATTATAACACACGATTGGAGCATTACTATTTACTACCATATCTATCTAAAACTTAATACATATAATAGATATAAATATGTTATCAGTAGCTGATGCCCACAACTTCGTCCCCGTGGGTTTAGTTTTTAATATCCCATAGTTTTGAATCCCACAGTTCCCGCGGGAATTAAGAAAACCTTAAGACATGTGGACGAAGTCACGGGCATTGTCTAGTTTTATTTAAATTTCGCGGGCAACATCTAGTAATAAAAATTAAACAATAAGAAAAGTAAAATTTTATTTTACTCTGGACCATCAAGATATTTTTTTTCCTCCGAGCTTTGGACACACCTCAACCCATAAGTCATTTTGCGAAAAGATTCTATGTCGGCTAACCCCGCTAACCTACTCAAACTAGGATAAAATCCGTTATTTGACGGACGATGGGTGATGGTAATATTTCTTCCATAAAATTCTTCACCAAATTCTTAAAAAAATATTTAGGTTTATACATATTAGTTTTAATTTTAGAAATAATATAATAAGTATTAATTGTTCAATATTTTAAAATAATCAAAAATGAAATTAATCATACAACCAGAAATAAAATCTGTGCCGGACTTAAAATAAATTCAGGCAAAGCCGGGGCAGGGCTCGTTTCACTAAATATATTATCATATAGTATCACTACCTACTATCAAATGTTATCCAGTTAATGTGCCGCGCTTTTGTCCATTTGAAACTTATCTGAAAGCTCCTGATCGCAAAATATACCCTCTGCAAGTTACCGACATTCGTGCAGCGCCGGGTGAGTCGGTTAGTTTCGCCCTACAGCCTTTTCTAGTCATTGTTATCAATAGCGCGCCAGCATTAGTATGCAGCACTGGCACGCTACTGTCTCTGGCGACTGATTTCCCATGGTTTTTGTTGTCAAATTAATACGAATTCAATTTGTCTGGTGGGAGGCTTTGGCCGTGGCTAGCTACCACCCTATCTTCAAAGACGTGTCGCCAAGCCATTTATCGTCTGATGGCGTGTAGAAACCGACAAGGGATATGGGTTAAATGTACATTGTCATACTCCTTCCAAGTTAGCTCGCCACCATCTTAGACTGCATCGTCACTTATCATCAGGCGAGATCGCAGTCAATGGTCATTTTGTCATCGAATAAAAGCGCAGCCTTGCAAAGGTGCTCATAGCCTTGTCACCCTACACTCAGCTGTGTCTATGGAGCGTTACGGTCAGGGCTGTGTGACGTCACGGCAGTCACGACACGCCTTGTAAGCGTCACGGTCACGCTTCACTACTGTCCCATCTGCCTTAGTAATAAATTATATTATTGTAGGTACTGATCGCTGATCGGCTATGGATTAGGAACTTCCAATTCAAACCCTCAATAGCCCAAAATAGGTTAAAGGTGTGTACTGAAAATTCAATCTATTGCCGTAACAACTTTCAACCCAAGCTTTATGTTTATTTAAGGAGAAAGGAGAATATTAGTCAGATTTAGCGCGGCAAATATTCATTAGGCTATTATGAAATAACTTAATAAACTACATAATGGTACCAAAATAACAAAATAAAGATTTTCTAATGACGCCGATGACTTCATCCGCGTGAAGTTAGATGTATTAAAAATCCCGTAACCCTTTCTTTTGTTTGCATTAAAATTACTCTATGTCACCCTCTGGGTTCACTTACGCCCGTGCAAAAATTCTGGCAAGCCGTTGTTGTATAATTGAAATTTGAAGGACTAACCAACAAACAAGCACACTGTTGCATTTATATTATTACTAGCTTTTGCTCGCGGCTTTAAGTTAAGTTAAGTTCGTATTTTCAAACCCCTTTTTCACCCCCTTAGGGGATGAATTTTCAAAAATCTTTTCTTAGAAGATGCCTGCATCATAATAGCTCACTGTGTGCCAAATTTCAGTCCGATCCTTTCAGTGATTTGATCTGTGCGTTGTTAGATCAGTCAGTCGATTGACTGATTGACTGAAAGAAAAGGTGGCTGGATTGATTAATTAATCAATCCAACCACCTTTTCTTTTTATATACCTAATTATTTAGAAGATTAGGGATATCAGACTGTCTCAATATTATATTCTGTACCCAAGATAGAGTTTAATTAGAAATTCGCTATTAGAAGAATGTAAGTAGAAAGTAGGTCTCTAAGTAGATACAATAAATATATCAGTTGCAATAAACAATGAGTTGAGAATAAGTATTTAATTGTTTGAGCCAGCATTCATCAAGAACAATACCACATTTTAATCCGTCATACCTTTACTCACAAGTAATCTTAAACTGTCGATGTATGTACTGAGTATATTCTATATAGCCGTCTTCACACCACGCGCTCACACACTCAATATACTTTCCGTTAAAATTACTGATCAAGAACCGTACTGCAATTTTTTCTCTGTCAAAGAATAGAAGTTTACTGGGGATTTAGAATAATTTTTTATTCAAATAAACTTTCACAAAGTGCTTTCGCATATTGGTCTCTTGTAGGGACTTTCCCACGTTTCGGTCGCTGCTTGAAGTCAGCGGCTCCCTGTGACTACTTTGATGTTGTACGACCATTTAGTCGAGGTTAGCTGACCCTGGCTTTTCGATTCGAGGTCCTCATTCCAACACTATGGAATCCCAACTTTTTCTTATCATTATGGTTTCTTCGATAATTGTGGCCCGTCCACTGCCACTTCAGCTTCGTGGAGCCTTGTTTCGCTTGTCGGCCACTCTGGTCCTTCTTTGGATCTCCTCAGTTTTGATTTGATCATGTAGATGAACTAAGAGTTAAGCATAACTTCCATAGCTGCTGATTAATTCTGAACTGAAGTCCGTAGTAAGCGACCATGTCTTTGAAAAGCACGTAATCACTGCCAATACGTGCTATTCGAAGACTTTGGCCTTCAGATACTTCAGCATTTACTTCAGACCAATGCGATATATTATACTATATTGTATAGGACGGGAAGGCATCTCGAAGCTTTTCTATCGCTCTCGACTGATTTCTGAACAGTTAGGTAATTTATCGAGACTAATTAGCGAGCGAGGCTTGCCTCGCAAGCCAATGCCATGCCGATGCCGCCCTCAGTGTGGACACGGCTAACTACGTGTCTACGTGTGTACGAGTAAATAGGAGAGACAAAAAAATATGAAGCTAATCGCACATATATTATTCAAGTACCTGTACTTATTCAAGATTTAAGAGTCATCGAACTCATTTTCGAAACGTGCAGAATTTTTTCATAAATTATTAAGTATGATAAATAACATACGTATGATAAATGACATTATGACAAAACTTCCCCTCTAAATAAGCGTGACACAGTAATATAAGTCTATGGCGTGACAAATATCTTTCGGTGAATGATTACTATATAACTTCTAATCAATTAATAACATTTGCAAATACTTAATGCAATTTCTAAATAAAATGAATTCACTTGAAATAAGTATCAAAAATAATCTAGATTTCACTGCTCCCCATTTTGTATAATTATATAAAACTTATATAAATCTAAACGTTTCCTACTCCATATAGAGACATTAAGGATAATGCTGATTACTCACAGTCAAAACAATCTAGACACAAAAACAATTTATATTATTGAGACAAAATTAAAAAGCGTAATTAAAAATTAAAAATCACGGCGTGACAAGAAACCAAACAGTGACACAGGCAAACGGAATATGTCTTGTCACAGCGCATCTGTTTGATCTGATTATAATTAACAGCCCGCAATAAGCTCGACAAATACAGATATCATTGTAGGTAAAGCTACAGACACATGGTCTATTACCTCTCTGCGTCGTGTTCCCCATTACTGAGGGTCGTGACCCCTTCCACCAAGGACTCTTTTGTAGATGATGTCGCGCCATGTGCCTCGGTTTTTTGCGACATGTGAGGCTTCGTGGACCTTTCTCCTATACGAAAAGCTTAAATGCTTGGACTAGTAGCATAAAAGCCATCATAAGTACAGCATTCATGATTCATTTCTTTAAAAAATGAACCAAAAAACAAAACTTAAAAATACATAGGCAGCATATTTGGAGTTTATGTAACAAGATACCCTATATCGTCATATTTTATATAACTGACTTTCTACACGACGCAAAATAAATACTCGTTTTGGCACGCAAAATATAAATCAGCACACTTGACAAAAAGCACATGAGCACTAGGCTTAACTAGCGCTCATAAAAAATGTACTTTGCCTTACAATCGTCGCATTTAAGTATTTGCGTTTCACTATTATCTTGTGAAAGGAGAAAATTATTAGCAAATAACATTTTTATGAACATGCTGTGAGAACATGCAACTTGGCGTCCTGATATCCATGAAATCTGTAAAGATCTGTGTTTCCTAACACGTACAATTTGGGTATCTTTACAACAAGAGTGAATAGGCATCTTCTAGGCAAACGCGTTACACCTTAGACCACATCATCACTTTCAATCAGGTGTGATAGTGATCAAACGTGTGCCTATAAGGTAAGTATATAAAAAAATGTGCTCGCCAACCTGTGGCTCTTATGACACGTCAAGACTCTACCACCGGTTCGGAATGCAGATTCTGCTGAGACGAGCTGGCAAGTACCTAACTCCTAGTGAACTAAATTAGTTATTACACTATAGGTTGTGTACATTGTTTGTATTGTTTTTATGGAACTTAGTGTCGTGCTAGCCCTTTTATAACGGTCCCTGTGGAAAAGACTAGCACTACTTGTCACAAGTTGTGACAAGTAGTGTGTTGTGACTCACAACACATTGTTGAATGTGTTTTTTTGCTCGACCTTAATGATAAGCAATCAATTGACATGGATTTTGGAACCCTTCGTATGCGAGTCCGACTCGCACTTGACCGGTTTTACTTATGAATGTTAGCTTAACCATGCTGAAGGGTGACTAATATTCCCCTCGTCTTTTAACGTAAAGTTGGCGTTAGGAGCGTGTACAACAATACTGCAACGGGTGGGGACTGAACCGTCGACCTTTCGTTATAAGTCCGCATCTTTAACCATTGCACTATTGAGGCATTGTGCGAGGGATTTGCTTATGTTCGCAGACATCTTGTAAATAAATGCACACAGACATAATAAATAATAATTATACGATGATTATTATGTTTGGAAGGCTGTAATAAAAGGCTCACGGCTATGTACCTATCTAGTTGTTAGAGGCAATGACCGAATTCGACATTCAATGTCTACCGCTCTACAGTTATCTCAAGAACAGTAGGTTTAGAATAAGATTTAATTCGATTGAACGTATTCGTATTCGATGACATTAGCGTTAAAGTAAAATGAACCATAACTGAATTCTTTTAAAGTCACAAGTTCAGTAACCGATTTTAATTTGGAGTGTATCCTATGTATAAGAATGCATACACAAAATTGAACTCTAAGTCGATGCTTTTATGATTCTATTTACTTTGACACTAATGTCATCGAATACGAATACGGTCAATCGAATTAACTCTTATACTAGCCCTACTGACGGCTGATTGCGGAAAAGCTGCATCAATCATCATCATCAGTCTCATTTGAGTTGATTGGCTGAATTTATGACACTCTACAAGAAGTGTTTTTTACTCCAGTCCATTTCAGCCAATAGGGAGAGGGTATCGGTAAATGGTTGCGATTTACGATCGTCATCATTTTAAGTGCCGATTTCGTCGGGCGAGCATCGCGTGTCGGTTTCATAGTTTCAATTTAAAAGCCCACCTGACTTCAACTCTCACGTGTCACCAAAAGGCGAGCGTTGCGCATCGGTTTCATCGTTTCTATTTAGGCTTACCCGACTTTAACAAACTTGTACAAACTAAAATTATGCTTTGTAGATGGCGTTAGAAGTCAGTTTTTCGAAAAGTGAAGTCGGCCCTCTAACAATTTAGATTTTTATATATTTTTTACTTTTTATACCTACCTTCTACCCCTAATAAATCAATATGTTGGCTGTTACACCCAATTTTCCGTAGTTGGGTTTCAGTTTAATTTTTCTTGTTATTAAATTCTAATGGAAAAGTAATTTAAGCTACTGAAGCGTCACCTTAATTAAATGATAAGCGTAAGGTCAAAGTAAATGAAAGGAGTAAAAACCAGATTTATACTTCATTTAGCATTAAAATATTATTAATTTTAGTATAAAGCTTAAAAGGAAAAAGAACATTTGTGTTTATCAAGAACATCCATTATAAGGTCAGAGTTATAAATAATGGCAATAAAATGTTATTTTGGGCAGAGGATCGGGGTCTGTTCAACAATAACACCTTAAATGGCAAAGGAATCTTACGAAATCAACGCTACAATTTTTGAGAGAACGAAAAAATATGTTCAGAAAAAGGTTATTTTAGTGCCAATTACAGGTAAGATGGTTAAAGTTACCATTAAGGTTAAATAATAAGTAAAACAAATAATAAGTGGGCTACATAAGTCAGTATTCATACTTGCAACGTCTGTTAAATAATATTATAGAACCATCGACTTCGATACCAGTGGTTTCGAAGTATCGAAGTTAATGAATTTCGAATTCATTTTTTTAATTAATAAAAAAAATAGGCCTAGGCTTTTATGACAAGTCAAGACTTTACCACTGATTCGAAAAGCAAATTCTGCTGAGAAGAATCGTCAAGAAATGTATTAATTTTTAGCAGCAGCAGAACTTCTTAAAACGCATCATGTTACAATTTATTTGACACCATCTTTTTTTTATTCCAAGACAAGATAGGTAGTCCTTGACTGCGATCTCACCTGATGGTAAGTGACGATGCCATACCATCTTTGACTGCATCGCGGGTATTGGAAGTGGTATAGCAGTGTAAATCCAACTAACCGTTAATCGGTTTCTACACGCCATCGTGCCGAAACGCTAAATCGCTTGGCGGCATGTCTTTGACGGTGGGGTGGTAACTAGCCATGGCCAAAGCCGCACCAGACCAGACCAGTGACAATAAGAAATTATAAATTCCCAAATTACCTCCGCCGGGAATCGAACCCAAGACCTCCCAATTATAAGACCACAGCGCTCACCACTGCGGTTGTTTCATCTTGGAATGTAAATTCGATTACCTACTGCCATTCTTCATTGTCCTCGTCTTGAACATAACTTACGACATGCGTATAAAGATAATGTTTACGTAACGCCAAAGAAACCATACAAAAAATCGCGCTATGAAAAAAGAGACATCAAAAAACAATTTCTCCAACAGAACATGTTTATGTACCCACCGACGACAAATTTTAAAGTATAAAACATCCGCCTTTGGAATGATTACATACACCATTCAGGCTTTCACTGCAGGCACGTCTAGAATACCTACATGCTGTTATTCCGGTTCTGGTTCTTTTGATTTTTGCTTCTATTCTACTGTAAGTTGGACTCCACCTTTGCATTCACTCCGGTACAGCAGTTTTCTCATGTTAGAAAATTCCTGATTTATCATTAGCAATGCTAGTGTTAAGGGGTTTCCGCTTAGAAAGATCCCGACAATTTTTTTTTAATGCAAGATAGACTTGCGCTTGACGACAAACAATGATGAGGTCTAGGTTGGAGCACGCTTGCCTAGTAGGTGCCTATTCACTCTTGCTTTGAAGGTACACAAGTTATACCGCTATTTATATAGCAGATGGCCGATGGGGCAGACGTGTTCTGGAGAGGAGATCGCGTACCGGTAGGCACAGTGTAGAACGACCTCCAGCTCGTTGGACCGATGACCAACTCGTTGGAAGGTGGTGAATGAGGAAGGCGGAGGGCCGTGTTTGGTGGTGGTTGATGGATGGATGGATAAAGTTATACATAGGTACGCGGCTGGAAACACGAACGCCGTAAAAGCGTCCAGATCTTAACGGTTCGTTTAGCCGAACTAGAGTTTCATGTGAGTAGATAATATGTGAAGGTCAACGCTCACAACCTTTCGCAACTCTGTGGTAGAACGATGGAGGAGGAACAAAGTTGTCAAGTTCCTGAGCGCACTCAGTACATCCAACAGAAGACCGAAAGACAGGCAACATTACGCCGGTGGCTAAGTATTTTCGCCTGTTGCAATGTAATTTAGCGTACAATATGTCATTGCTTATACCGCTTTAGTAAACTAAAACTGTAATTAAACTAAATACCACAAAATACTTACATAAATGGGGTAATGATGATGATGCCAGGCCTTTGAATTTTTTTTATCATCCTATTAAGTATTATACAAATGGACGAACTTAATGTTATATTTTCTTTTTATTCAATGACAAGATAACCCTTGCCTGCGATGTCACCTGATGGTAAGTGACGATGCAGTCTAAGATGGTAGCGGGCTAACTTGGATATAGCAGTGTAAATTCAACCCATACCCCTAATTGGTTTCTACACGCCATCGTGCCGGAACGCTAAATCGCTTGGCGGCACGTCTTTGACGGCAGGGTGGTAACTAGCCACGGCCAAAGCCTCCCACCAGACCAGACCAGAGACAATTTAGAAATTATAAATTCCTAAATTGTCCCCGCCGGGATTCGAACCCGAGACCTCCCAGTTGTATGACCACAGCGCTCACCACTGCGCCAGGGAGGTCGTCAAATGAAATTTTCTGGCCTTTGTGGTGTGGTGGAGACACAGTCCTAACCACTTTGCTTGCTTATTCAACCTCATATGAGTGTGTAAATGACATTAACGTTATGCGTAACATGAAACTGTTGTTATGAGGTAATTTGTGCTGTGTTCAAGATATGGTCAGATGGGATCGCAAGGTGGGAAGTGGGACGATTTCCTCCTATAGACAGAAATAGTACGGCGGGCGTTGGCCGGAGGGAAGCGTCTTATCCTATTAACACCTATAAACTGTCTGAGACAGTCTTTTTCTTTAGAGTATTATTCTTTTCGACAATCGATCTCTACATATATTTCCCACGAAATTTATTTGACACTAGCAAATCTCCCCGATTTTGCACGGGTAGGATAAAGTAGGTTAACGAATAGCAGAGCCCGCGACTGCCATACCCCTTTCAAGTTAATTCGCTACCATCTTAGACTACGTATTCACTTACCATCAGGTGAGATCGCTGTTAGGGACTATCTAAAAAAAAAGAAAAGACTTCATCCGTGTGGAACTATTTTTCAAATAACGCGGGAGCTTTTTGATATTCCAGGATCAAAATCCAAAAACTATATCTACCCATCCAAAAATCACGTCGATCCGTTTTTATGATTATTAAAGAAACAGACGGTCAAATGATTGATCTTTTGAATTATTTATAAAGAAGTAATTAAAAAAGGTACATACCTAGTTACTATTAATTTATAAGTATTAGCTAATCGCGAGAATTTATTGGCGCTCTGTTATGAAATGTAGATGTTATGCATGTCTCAAGAGTAACTATAGTATACTAGCGGACGCCCGCGACTTCGTCCGCGTTCTTAAATTGTTGAAATTTTTCCTGAATTTTCTTTGCTATAAACCTCACGGAGCCCGAGACCTTTCCAACGAATGCAAAACCGTAGAAATCGGTTCGTGCGTTCTGGAGTTATAGCGTCAGGAAGGAAAACCCGACTTATTTTTATATAATAGATAACACACATATAAACTTATTACATATTATATTTAAGTATCTACCTATTAAGGTATCTGAGGTTATACACGTGGTATTTAATATTAGTAGCAATTAACATTAGGTAGTTTAGTTAACTATGTATCGATATCAAGCTAAAAACAATTAAATGCGACATTAAAAAATTTCAAATACGATAAATATATTGCGATACACGAGACAATTTTCCACATTATTCTGCGAAATGAATATTTATTATTGCATTATAATTGCAATTTAAATAGATTACTTGGCTACAATAATATAAAGCTACCTGCATTATTAGATATATTACTGAGATTTGTTTTTACGATCCATCGATTCCTTGTCAATTTAACTCATCGAAATAACGAATTAATTACGTCAAAAAAAAACGTTAGCTTGGAATAAACAGGTTGATTTTCGAAAATATTACTAATTTTGTTACAGGTTATGCATAGCTTATTATTTATATGCAAAAAGTTTTCTTAAAGATCTAAAACACAGGATTTTCATAGTCATAACTTTTAATACAAATATAATTATATGACTGCCTGAAAAAAGGAGTAAGTATATTGTTTTCAAGGTTCATGTATGCATGTATGTATGTATGTGAGTTACTATATTCCACTATAACTTCTATACGCCTGAACCAATTTTGATGAATGAGGTATCGTTAGAATCTTAGCTTATTCCGGGTGACATAGGCTAGTATTTAAAAAAAAAATGATGGGCTGACCATGGTCCCGCAAAATACTTAAGTTAAAAAAAATTCGAAAATAAGATTAAGTATATAATCATTATCTAGAAAATGATGAGTAGATTCCCAAAATATATAACATTATAGTTCAATATCCAGTGATTCACAAAAAAATACCATTTAAAAATGTGAATAAGATTCCAAAGGGTTAGTAGGTATTTAACTTTTTAGTTCGTTTTTGGGCGGGCAGTCGTGTTTATTAAATTTTTTAATTATAGCTTGTTTTACCATCTTATTTGGTTTGGTATAATGGAGAGATAAAGATAAAAATAATCGATATGTATGTTATGTGAGCAATAATTATGAGGTTTAGGTTGCAGCGCTTAACTAGAAGACATTTATCCTCTAGGATACACGGACGCCGGAAAAGCTTCGATGAAAGCATGAACGAAAGCGTTTCGTGGGATTAATGGGAATGTGAATAGATTTCAACCACATGTGGTTGAAATCCATTCACTTCATTCATTGAAGTTCATGAACTTGAAAATAATTTTTTTTATTATTTAACTTAAGTTACATAAGATAATTACATAAGAATTGTCTAAATAGTTAAAATGCAGGGTTTCATAAAACTTGTTCACCTTCCTTTACTACTATCGCGGACATAACTCTTATGTACTTGTGGTACCTACGAGTATATCGCAGTCCTCAAGGCTGCACAGTGCATGTATCTTACAAACAATTTATTATATATCTTAATTTAATAGCTAATATTTCTAACACTGTTATAGTAAACTTTAACTTTAACTATCTACTGGACTGGCAAGCGTTAGTAAATAATCATTAAGTATTTATTTTGGTACCTACTAGCTTTTGCCCCCGCGACTTCGTCCGCGTGGAATTAGATTTTGGGGTGGAATTTTCAAAAACTGTGACATACGTACTTCTTTATTTTTAACTGAAAGCTCTAATACCAACTTTGATGGAAACAGCTTGAAAAATGACAGAGTTTCATATAAACTTCCATCCTCTATTTAAACCCCTTAGGGGTGGAATTTCCAATAATCCTTTCTTAGTGTGCGCCTACGTCATAAAAGGAATCAACTGTAAAAATTTCAAGTTTCTAACTTCAGTAGTTTAGGCTGTGCGTTGATATCCCAGTCAGTCAGTCAGACAGTCAGGACTTTGAATTTTATATATTTAGATTGGCAATCTGTCAAAACGTCTTTATGAAACGATTGTGAAATAGACTCTTAAGTCTTATGCTGAGATCTCTGAGAATTGTCGATATTTCGATACAGTTGCATGGATCGTGATCACGACGGGACTGTGGTGTTGCGAGACGTCAAGTTGAAGCTGTCATGGGAAGAATTTATCTACCCGCCTTCTTTTTGGAGGAACGTCGTTTAAATATTTAGTGTTTTTTGCCGAACTTTAAGTGACGTTCCTCCAAAAGGACCAAGAAGGCGGGTAGATAGATTCTACCCATGACAGTTTCAACTTGATGTTTTTCGTCAATAGATCTTGACACCAAATATCCGTATACGGATCTGTATGCGCGGATCACGCGGATATACATTTTTAACGATCCGGCACATACTCATACAAGCTTCTAGGTCGCGACTCTTGAGGTCTTAGTTCGGGGCGAACCTGTGCAATCCTAAACGGGCAAATGTCCTGAGACCAGCTTCACTGACCGATAGAAAGTTGTTATGCTAAGTGGTCGGCGTGAAAACTTTGACACACTTACCAATGTTTGATTTCCTTGCGTTGATTGGGTTGGTACCTAATTGAAATACCTATTAATTTTTTATATATATATTTACTAACCGACTTCAAAAAAAGGAATTGCGCTTATCCCCACTTCTTCTTTTTCTTGTTGTGTGTTCGTTGTGGCGTTCCGAACACTGACTTTTTTCAACTGACATGCACTGTCGACTGTGCATTAGTTGTTAGAATTCTTTTTTTTATATATATCCTAGCGCTTGACTGAGATCTCTCCTGATGGTAAGTGACGATGCCTTACATACTCTAGGACAGAACATGGCCAACCGTGCCCGCGCGTTGTAGATACTTTTGTGTACTGATGTGCGATTCTATGTACCTACATCTATTTCGATGTGTACAATAGAATTAACCACTCCTATACTTCTATACTTATTACAATAATTTTTTCCGAGTTTTGTTCCCAAAGTGCCACCAACGGGAATGGGTCTGCTTTGTCTTCCCATGTCTACATGTGTAGGATTATATGTATTGCATTTTTTGAAGCTTCACTAAGGAAGCACTGTATACATAGCTTAGTTTGGTTACTTATTGTAAAATTATTTTATTTTTTGAAAAGAGCAACTGCTAAGTTTCTTGCCGGTTCTTCTCAGCAGAACCTGCATTCCGAACCGGTGGTAGATTTATGACGTGTCATAAGAGCTACAAGGTGGCCTACATGAAATAAATAAATTTTGAATTTTGAAAAGGTGTCAAAGGGGGGATAGGATTATCATTAAGCTTTTGCTGTCCGTCCGTCCGTCCGTCCGTCTGTCAGCCATCCTTTAGATTGTCTAACGCCCGATAGAAGATGATAATAGATACGTATCCTAAAGTGAACAAACGCAGTATTGGCACTTGGCAGATCCCCGTTAGTGACAGGGAGCCGCAGGATACAGGCGGCGCAAAACCAAGATATGTGGAAGGCCATGCAAAAGACCTTTGTTTACCAGTGGGCGTCATCGGTTGATAAAGAAGATTAGGAGTATCACGATTCATGACTTGATATTTATTCAAAAATGTCTGAGAGGTATTTGCTTGCTGAGTTTTCACCCTATCACTATTTATTAAAACAAACATTCACGTACCAAATCTTTGCACTTTGCAGTTTGTAAAGCGCACGCTTCATAAACGACCGGTTTGAGAATTCTTGTTTGGACAACAGCCTGTATAAGCAAAAAGCGTTTTTTTACAACATGGCCGACTGAAGCGGTAGTTTTAATATAAAGTTTCCTTATTTGGGTAGTATTTACATTTTAAGTATCTTTACTTTCTTAATTGGATTTCTTAATAATAGTTATAAGGATTTTAAACAAATCACGAGTTTCTTTTAAAAGGTGACTGGGTCATTACCCCTAAAAAACTGGCCAAGTGCGAATTGGACTCGCACATCAATGGTTCAGTACCATCGCAAAACCGTTTGCTAAGGTCGAGGAAAAACGACGAAAAAATCGCGTTTCTTGTATGGGGCCTCCTTTATTATTATTTTGTTTTATATTTATTATTTGTTCGGTGTGCGGTTCTATAGTAAAACTACAAGTATAGTAGTAGTAGGTAACCTAATCTAACTCTTATAGATTCGCCAAGTCCATTACTCTGTCCGTCTGTCCGCAGCATATCTCAGAGACTATCGGTACTAAAGAACTGTAATTAGGCAAAGATATGCATAATATTATTTACGCCAAAAAAGTTGTGCGACACGCGATTGACCATTTATTGTAGCCTAAATTGCCCAACGATTAAATATTGCATAATCGACCGAATCTTTATCTAAAACAAAGATATTCCGATATTTGTTTGAAAGTAGGTACCTATCACGTGAACACGAGATGTGACGTGAACTGGCTACCTGTTCCATCATAAATATGACATTATCTAGACCCTTGAGCGGTAAGCCCCTAGAAGATAACCAGCAGCCTCTTGACCGGGTATCACAACTTACAGAGTTGTGTTTATCTAACAATCTACCACCTTCTATTGTTTGATACTTAAACCTAAGTGCAAGTTATAAAATCCTTACTAATATTATAAATGCGAAAGTGTGTTTGTTGTTTGATTTGTCCTTCAATCACACTGCAACAGAGCTACGTATCGACGTGATTTTTTGTATGGATATAGTTGAGGACCTTGAGAGTGACATAGGCTACTTTTCATCTCGGAAAATCGAAGATTTCCCGCGGAATATATATCTAACAATTAGCTTCCCGCTACTTTATCCAACAAGTTCGTCGTTTTTAAAATATGCAGGAACCTTTAAGAAACCTTTCACAAATAAAAGAGGTAGTTTTCCTGAAAAGTTATTTCTTTATTCGATGACAAGATAGTCCCTGATTGCGATCTCATCTGATGGTAAGTGACGATGCAGCGTAAGATGGTAGCCAGGCTTACTTGAAAGAGATATGGCAGTGTATCTGGGAGATATCATTGTTCAGGTAGAAATCTACAACTCCTCTTTTTTTGAAAGTCGGTTAAAAAAGTGGCCTAAGTTACTCTTGAATATTTTAAAAAAATATTTTTTTTGTTAAAAGTACCTTATTTACTTTCATATGCCGTTAGTAAGTAACTGTTATTTTGATATAACAAACAGAATTCAATTTTATTTGTTTGTATAGAGACAATAATATGTTTAACGTGATTACCTACTTTCCCTAAAAAATATGCATTAAGTTGTACCTATGTAAGAACTTAAGAATCAAGACTCCAATCCCTGCAAGAATTGGGGTATGAACCTTTCTTATTATAGCAAGTGCTTTGCCCGTTGAAATATTCAGCATATAATAACTAAATGAATGATGATACATCTAGAATTCTAAATTTGAAAAAAAAAAAACAGTAATAGGTAAATGCATGATTGCTCATTGCAATATGATTCCTAATACAAAATCCTTGATAGGAATGCACCTACAACTAAAATATTATTCTTATTCAAACCTGATTTACCTTCCTTAACCTACCTTAATATTACCTATATAGGTGCTTAAAAGAATTTTAAGCTGTGAAAATCAGCCGTCTTGTTTTAGTGGCGATATACCCATAAAATAATAAATAATTATAAGCATATCAAACAAAGATGGTATCAAATCAATTCAAAACAAAATAAATAACAAAGTGTCTTTGTTGGTATTCTTACAGGTAATTTGCTTGATTATCTGGTAGACATCCACTGCTGGACATAGATCTCTTGTATGGACTTCCACATGACTCGGTCTTGTGCCGCCTGTATCCAGCGGCACCATGCGACTTGCCTGATGTCGTTGGTCCAGTGGGGTGTCTGCCAAGATCTCCCCATTTCTGATTTGATCATGATGGGGATCGATACTTTGTAGTATACCTACCTGGTGCGTAACTGGCAAGATGCACTGAAGGATTTTCAGTCAACTACGAGAATCGGGCATTAAATAAAAAGTAATCCTAAAATTACCTTGCTTCTCGGAGAAAAATCCCTCCAGTCCACAAAATTTGCACAACCAACTAAATATTTCAAATCGGACTTTAATTAGGTACCAGCCACTTATTCAAGTTATGAAATATACAGCCAGCTGCCTTATTAAGGTTAAAACAAAATGCTTAATTTTATTTATATTTTATCTCACCTTTGCTTTCGTGACAAAACAAAATTCCCAATTGTTTGAATTCACAGGGTACACTAATTTCTTTATCAAACTTGAACTGTTTACAAATAAACTCAATGAAAATTCGATTTTCAAATCGGTTACGCGCGAGCGGCCATCTTTGTTTTGATCAGCCGCGACCAGCGCGCGCGCATTCAAGTGGATTACTGATTACTTACACCAAACCAATTTTCTACAACAACCTGCTGTAGATCCAGGTGACAGTTGTTGCATTATTTTGTTTTTTGTTACCAATCGAAGCATATCAATCGGAGGCTTAAGAGGTTGATTGGCTAACTAAAAACTAAATAGTAGGTTGTGTATTATAAGATTTATAAGTAAGGACTTTAAAAACCATTCACGTTTTTTTTTATTACAGAATATGTATTAGCCAAGCTGAACTTGAGTATGGTCTCGTCTCCACTACAAATAAGCGGAAAGCTTATGTAAGGAGTAGGTAGTTGTGTATGACAGTAGTGCTACGTATGGGAATGGAACCCGCGCCGACCCTTCAGTTTTCACACCCTTCCGCACCTGCTATTGAGACTTAGACTTAAATCAAGCTTATCATGTACCAATCAGAATCAGCAGCTAAGTAGGATATGATAATTACTTGTAATGAGAGCCTGCATCTTCCTATCATATTCAATCCAATTAATATTATAAATGCGAAAGTTGGTGAAGATAGATGTTTGGATGGATGTTTGTTACAACTCCACTCCACAAGGAATGAACCTATTTGTCTGTTTGGAATAGCGATAGCTCGTAAATAGGAGTTACACATAGGCTATATTTTATCCCGGAAAATTAAAGAGTTGCCGGGGGAATTAAAAACCTTAAAACATGCGGACGAAGTTGCGGGCATCATCTAGTTTCCTAATAACAATATAGCACTTGACTGCGATTACACCTGATGGTAAGTGATGGTGCATTCTATGATAGCAATTAGCGTGCTAACTTGGGAGAGGTCGGTATCTACGTATTGAACATGCCATCCTTCCAAAAGGCTAAATCACTCAGCACAACTATTTTTATTCGAATTTAATGAAGACAACATAACTACTGCTATTAAATATCACAATTGGGCACAACTCTCCTCTCAGAATGAAAAGGGTTTAGGCCACAGTCACCCTTTAAAAGCATTAATTACTCCAGCCCTGGTAGCATGGGCGGGAGAAATTTTATCCCCGGGAAAAGGATAAAACGTTTATCCGCTCGCTTAGCTTTCTCGTCGAGCATGGGCACAGCGGTGGAAATAACACTCAGTGGATATACTTATAGAAATATACATCGCCTTTTCCTCTGTCGCCATGCTTTAGCATAGGGAAAAGATAATTTTATCCCCTGTCAGTGGGTAAAATCGAGGGATAAAACTTTTATCTCCTGCCCATGCTACCAGTGCAGGAGTGCAAGTTTCCTCACGATGTTTCCCTTCAGCGTTAATTTATTAAACACTCACAAAACTCCGGAAATTTACGAGTAGAGGTGCGTACTGCGTACCATGGGAATCAAATTCCGGATCTCCCGTATAGAAGGTTAAATTCTTTACTACTAGGATAACCTAGTGGTGGTGTAAACGAGTCGATAACAACGCGTTTTTTTCTCGCTTTGAATATAAAAATACAATACATAGATCACCTATGCATATACTTACATTCAAACTGAATACAGTCATAGACAATCAGCTATATTTTTAAAAGCAATCCCATTGTGTTCTCTTGCGTCATTATTTGATGTAGAATTCACGACGGTTTGTAAAAATAGGTACCTAACCTAACCTATCATTGTAATTATATTATTAAAGTAATTGCCTGATAGGTACCCACTTCCGACTTTTTGAGGTCGTTTACATAATGGTTAAACCTTGATCATACAATATACCTATGTGTTGCGACAGCGGCACCCAAAAGTTTACGAGGAAAAGTAGATTGTTAGTCGCGTGTACACAATCTCTAACTTAAACTTCAATTGAAAGACTTTAAAGTAATACATAGTCTTTAAGAACCAAAGGTTAAAGATGCAGACTGAAAGGTCAGGTCGGTTCAATCCAACCCGTTGCATTGTTGTCGTACCAGTACGCGTCATTGGAGGGGAAAGACGAAGTTCAGTGCGTGCTATCATCCCTTTTAGCAGGGAACAATGAAAAGGAAAACACTAAATTTTTTTTTATTAATACCGGTATGTTTTATATTACTGATAGGTACGTGTAGGTATCCTATGCTGGTAAGGCTTTGCAATATCATAAAGCTTGAAGAAATTTGTACCAGGAAGAGGATCTCAAAGCAACTAAGCGTATCAACAGTCAATAATATCAACACAAAAAAAAACGCTTTAACCCTACCTAAAGCCGTCTCCAACCGCCCCTTATAACGGCCCCTGTCCTCACATCTAATCTATTTAACCACAACACGTCAGACAAACCACCATCTGAACGTGAGGGTAACTATCAAACATATCTAAGTAGGTATTTAATGAAATACACTCATCTAAACCTCAGGGCAATATATATTTGATTAGGGTGTGATTGCTATCACCACCCGTCAATCAAATACAACGACCTAGACGCGGAAGCATCCAATAGCCGTATGAGTCTCTGGAAGAGACTGAATTAATAACGTCTAAAGCGCTGTATTTATACTAACGGCGCGGCACCAGACCGGCGCCTACGTCATCAACAAAGTCAAACTACCTACTACTAGTTTTATCAAACCACCTACAATACATTAATCAATACATTAAAGTTGTTTATCTTTACTATTTCAATATTTCGCTAACACGGCCATCCTACATGGTGACCGCCCCGGGCACACCACGAGTCTCATCAATCATTCTACACTCATCGGAATATTTCATCATGCGACCCCAGAATTCAATCAACATGACCATCCCACCTAAGGGAACTAGCCAAACTTAGGAGACAGATGTGTCATCGTTGAAAGTTTGTGAAAACTGTCCATCATGCGACCCCGGAACTCATTCAACATGACCATCCCACCTAAGGGAACTTGCCAAACTTAGGAGACCGATGTGTCATATTGAAAACCACTTGCACTTAAAGAACATTTAGCTCACTTAAGTGTTCGTTCTCAAGCTCGGGCGCTCGCAATCCAATGTGACGTTCTTCATTCAAATTCATTTATTCATTACTTAAACTGTGCAACACAAAATGTCAATGTCCATGATGCAATATTCCTCATCAACCCTTTTCTTTTTTTTTATCACTGCTCGGTCTAACCTGACAAAAATTTAATGTGGGCAATAATAATTGAACTGTGAACGTGTTCATCCCACTTCTGATATCAACACAAAAAAAAAAACGCTTTAACCCTACCTAAAGCCGTCTCCAACCGCCCCTTATAACGGCCCCTGTCCTCACATCTAATCTATTTAACCACAACACGTCAGACAAACCACCATCTGAACGTGAGGGTAACTATCAAACATATCTAAGTAGGTATTTAATGAAATACACTCATCTAAACCTCAGGGCAATATATATTTGATTAGGGTGTGATTGCTATCACCACCCGTCAATCAAATACAACGACCTAGACGCGGAAGCATCCAATAGCCGTATGAGTCTCTGGAAGAGACTGAATTAATAACGTCTAAAGCGCTGTATTTATACTAACGGCGCGGCACCAGACCGGCGCCTACGTCATCAACAAAGTCAAACTACCTACTACTAGTTTTATCAAACCACCTACAATACATTAATCAATACATTAAAGTTGTTTATCTTTACTATTTCAATATTTCGCTAACAATAATAGCCAGTATCTTGTATGAGAGTCGCGTCGTCTTTAACGCCTGTCAAATCTTTATACTTAATGTTCTTGTTACTCAAATTGCTATTGATTTATATGCAGCTAGTACGGCGGCAGTTTGTTGGAAGTACCTACACCATTTATAAGTCCTTGTTACTGGTAATGCACCTGAGAGTTCTCTACAATGTTCTCAAGGGTGTGAGAAATTTGCCAATTTGCAGTGGACCAGCGTTTTTTTTATTCGATGACAAGATAGCCCTTGACTGCAATCTCACCTGATGGTAAGTGACGATGCAGTCTAAGATGGTAGCGGGCTAACTTGGAAGGGATATAGCAGTGTAAATTCAACCCATACCCCTAATCTGTTTCTACACGCCGTCGTGCCGGAACGCTAAATCGCTTAGCGGCACGTCTTTGACGATAGGGTGGTATCTAGCCACGGCCAAAGCCTCCCACCAGACCAGACCAGAGACAATTCAGAAATTATAAATTCCCAAATTGCCTCCGCCGGGAATCGAATTCGAGACCTCCCAGTTATAAGACCACAGCGCTCACCACTGCTGCGCCAGGGAGGTCGAGAAGCGTTGTGAGCTATGCAGCTAATAGCCCTCTCCGCTTTCTGGCAATTTCGTTTTCACGAACCTTTGGTTTAAGAAAAGGACTGCATTCAGGGACAACCTATGTAAAGAGATTTCTACTTAGAGATGATTAAGGTATTGTTGGTGAAAACGTAGACATACATACCTAGGCCTATCTTCAGTAGGCTATGTATGATGTTTTGTAGTACGGATAGGTAGGTGTGATACCTAAATACTAATTATTATATTCGTCACTATAGAATGATATAAAGCCACGATAAACATAAAACACGCACTAAGGGCTCCTTCACATTGTAGGTAACTTAATAAGACATCGCTTGACTATGTAGAACATAAAATATGATTTATAAGGAGGAAGTTCTCAATACCATGTGCATTTTGTACCTCAATAACGGGATAATTTTTTTGTTAATCATATAAACTTGTACAATATGCTATTGAGAACTCAATCAAAAAAATTTAACTGCTTGGTTCACGATGCCCATCTGAACTTGAAAAACTAGCATTTCAAACTCAGTGGCCCTCTTTCCAAAAATAACTGCAATTTTCAGCCATTCCTTTGAGAGGTAAGATTCCTTGCTAGGATTTCAAAGAAACCGTAAGTATACCATCTGGTTAAAAGTTTAAGAGGTATATAATGGTAAGAGAGGTCTTGTACAAAAACTCATGATGTGAAGGAGCCCTTAGCTATCGGATATCTTTCATATCTGATAACAGCATTCCATGCTTGTACATTGTCGTGTCGAGACAATCTTGAGTTTGTTAGTTTTGTCGCACGATTTTCTCCAGAATTTCTTGAAACCACCTGTGAAAAGTGTCAGAAGTGCTATCCTTATGCTAAAATGCGCAAATTTTTATGAATCGGCGCATAAAACGTGTCATTCTCCAAGCTATTTTACGAATCGGAGTGTAAAGTAAAGTGTTTTGTGTGAAAATGTGCCTTTGAGAATGTATTTTTTCATGGAAAGGACGTTGGAAACTTTACTTAGGTAATAAGTAATCTATTTTACTCTATTTATAGCTTACGATGTAGGTACGGAAGGGTGTTGAAACCACTATAATATGTCCTTGTGTGCCACAGAAAATATACGTATATAGATGGAACGGTTATCACCACTGTTTTACTAAGGATGGCGTGAGTGTTGTTTTTATCAGACTACGCCAAAGCCTAAAGGATTAATTATTATTTTAGCAGTCTGTGTATGTATGTGAGTATTTACGAATGTTCCACCATAACGATCAAACTACTGAGCCGATTTTGATGTCTGAGGTGTCATGCGGTACAGTGAACTGCTCTGGACCAGGTGTTAAAATAAACTATACTAAGAAGCCGACCAGCTCAGGTGGCTCCAGCTAATTCGAAGTGATTCTATTCTCTTGGGCTGCAGTTAGTGTACACAGCCCACGTCCTTTAAATAACGTCGAACACGTGGAATTATAATAGCCAGTCCTCTCGAAGAAATCGTCAGCCGTAAAACCTTCGTGGACGACAGACTTCACACGTAAGGACTCGAAGGCCTATCGGTTCTTTGAACTTTTCTATTCTTCTTTTTACTTTAGTAATTTACTTTCAGGTAGGGGTATGTGAGTCTCATCTAAAATAAGAGTGCCCGCAGACTTACAATTTCAAGTTGAACAACGGGACAACTAAATCGCATAGTGTACTTAGGTATAGGCAAGGCGTAGTGACTGTTGGATAAGATGTGCGAGTTATCAGAAGTCACTATACCCAATTATATTACTCTGTGATTTAGTTTTCCAACTTGAAATTATAAGTTTTTGGGCACTCTGTTTATTGAATTGAATAATTTTTTGTTTAAATAAACTTTTACAGAGTGCTTTTGAATCGTCAAATGAATCAACGTTCCAACCGAGAAGAATGCTTATGTATTGCTGGAGCGAGTTATTTCCACGCTTTTTTATCATTTATATACGCTTTCTTTATTAGAATAACAGATGAATAAGAATTTGATTCTTAAAAGTTCATTTTAAACCGCTGTCAAGTTATTTATCAAAAAAAAAAAACAAGCAAACCCTGGTCAAATAGCACGTGAACGCTTAACCGGAGATACACAAAATTGTACAAACATCACCTGTATGTGGGCACACAGTAATCTCATGAAACAACTAAAAGATCTTCCGATTACAGTTTTTTATCTTATCACCGAGCGCTTATCAGTTAGTTTCTCGGTTACTACCAAAGTGATAAGTGCTGGATCGGAACATCTAGTGAAGGAATAATTAAGGAACAATGGCGGACATGAGGTGGGCGTAATGAATCACACGTTATCTATGAAAATTGTGATCGTTTACTCTCCTTACTGCAATTCACCTTAGATTAGGAATCCCACTGAATCAATAAGTCTCAATAGCGCAAAGGACTAAAAACTGAAAGGTAGACGGTTCAATCCCCACTAGGTGCATTATTGTCGTTAATTCGGAGGGGAGAGGGGAAATTTAGTAAGTTCAACATGTTTCTAGGTTCAACATGTGAGTTCGCTTGGGAGCAATTTAGGTAGGCGCTAATGGAGAAGTGCTTATTGAGATTGTCATCCAAAAATACCATCAGCGAATGGAATACCATCCTTTCCTATAGATCCCGTAGATTTTCCAAAAATTTCATCATTCAAAACTACAAGTATTACGACACAAGCAAAAAAAAAATCTGTCGAGCCATTCTCAAGTGGTCTTATCTTTCATATGTATAATGTACCTATATGCGACAGTTAATTTTTTTTTATTTTATTTATTTAATTTTAATAGATATGTGAATATTTACATTATTTTTTCCCTTATTTCCTGATTTTACATGGCTCCTTTTTCTTTCTACAAACTTTTTTTCGATTTTACAGAACTATAACAAATCAAAGAAGATTGTCAAATAGCTGTCATCGGAAGCATAGGTATTTGTCTTCGTAAACATGGAAAAGAATTGTTATTTTATCGTTATCTTAATATTGATTCGCCACGGCAATTCTCTCGTTTAAATAGGCTTGTAACTATCTACTTATCAGATTCCGTTTTAAAATAGTGGAAATATTTTTACACTTCATGAAGTGGCTACGAAGGTCAGTTGCACAGATGATAGAAGAAGTTGTATTCTTTGCTTGAACGTGGTCGTTAGAGATTTAGATGACAACGGAGTGATTACATTCTCTTGGTAGATGACAAACTGTGTACGTACAGCGTACAAGTGTTCGACCGCCTCCTTACAAGTTACACTCAGGCTGTTACCAACAGACAGAGAAAATTGCTTTCTCGGTGTTCTGATCTGAGCCTATAATAAAGTCGATGCAGTCTAAGATGGTAGCGAGCTAACTTGGAAGGGGTATGGCAGTATACTCTTACCCCTAATCGGTTTCTACACGCCATCGTGCCGGAACGCTAAATCGCTTGGCGGCACATCTTAGACGGTAGTAACTAGCCACGGCCAAAGCCTTCCACCAAACCAGACCAGAGACAATTTAGAAAATAAGTAGATATTATTAGAAACGAGATGTTATAAGTTTGGCGTATTGGCAAGCATTGACGCTTAAGTTGCTTGCAAGCAATAAGCAACGCTGTGCGTATATTGCTGACTTGCATCTGCCCCAACAAGTGTAACTACAATGGTAAGGTGTCCTTTCAGCGTATTAACATACATTATCTCCCGCTAGACATTGCTAGCAGTCCAGATGCAGTATCGGGGGGCGGCAGGCGGCGGCTGACGCTGAGCGATGGCTGGCACGTGGCGCGCGCTGTGCCGCGTGCTGCAGAGGAGGCGCGTGTACGAGCCCGCCCAGCTGGACCACGGGAACTTGAGGAGGTATGGCTAGTGACAACCCTGGGGAAGGAGCCACCAGTCCAGGGGACAATGACCTCATTGATCAGCGGGAAGAGCTGCCAAAAATTATGGGACGTCCGCGTGCGGGAATCCTTTTCGCCAATTTGGTTATACGTAAGGCACGCCCCTAATAGTTGGATGTTACTATTACATTGGTGCGTTCCATTGGCCTTTTCTGATGCATTTGTACAAAGATCTCTAAAGTTTAATGTCAATAATTGAAGAGACCTTTGCCAGCAGAATCTGCTTTCCGAACCCGTGGTAGATTCTCGACTTGTCATAAAAACCAACATTTGGCCAACATGAAATAAATGATTTTGAATTTGAATTTCTCCAGCAGTTGATGTCTATCGATTGACAAAGAAGAAGAAAGAATTGGTTAAGGACCTATGTACCTATATACCTTTCTTATGTTACCCAGATGTCTGTCGACGTGGGACCTCACGGCGCTGGGCGTGGGCAGCTCGCTGGGCGTGGGCGTGTACGTGCTGGTGGGCTCGGTGGCCCTGCACCTCGCCGGGCCCTCTATAGTGCTGTCGTTCCTCATCGCAGCTGTGGCCGCCATATTTGCAGGTATCTCTATCTCTCTAAGTTTTCGCCTTCACCATTAGGTGTATCTAATGAAAGTAGATCTAACGCACCGTTTTCATAATAAACATGAAATCTATACCTACAGAAAAGGTGTAATTATCTTGTAATTATCAGATATCGTATGTTACTATGACATAATTACAAAACAATTTTATCTTTGCTCATATCGAAGATTTCCGCATGTTTCTGCTTTCTGAGATTAAATCGAACCAAGGCGTCCTGTAAATAGTACTAATAATGATACTGTCCTCCCAGCCGGGATTTTCCGGGATAAAAAATAGTATCCTCAAAGATAAGCTATGTTTTATCCCGGAAAAACGGTGTTTTAAAATCTTAAACTTGAAATTGCTGGCCTCAGCTGCTTACGTACATAAAACGTCAATGTCCTCGTGATCGAATTCGGCCACGGCGCCAATCTCCAGAGATTAGCCATCTGCGCAGGACAAACTATAGTGCACAAGAGAGTGCGCAAACACACGTGGACTCTTTTTTCTATCAGTCACAATCCGATGGGACGATACACGACCGGAGGGAGATCAGCCGCTTCGATGTAAAACTTATCCATTAGTGAACGTTTCCATTGTCGTCAGGCATGTGCTATGCAGAGTTCGGGGCGCGCGTGCCGATGGCTGGCTCGGCGTACGTCTACGCGTACGTGACCGTGGGAGAATTCGTGGCCTTCGTTATCGGCTGGGACATGATCCTTGAGGCGGTGTTTGGTAAATTTTTTAATACCTCCTTTTCCTAATACGCAGCGCAAAAATGTGGAATGCCCTTCCGGCTTCCGTTTTTCCATCTAACTATATGTGTGTCTTTAAATAATGATTTTTGTAATCCCCGCGGGAAGCCTTTAATTTTCCGGGATAAACTGTGTGCCTATGCCTATGTATCAATCCTGTGTATGAGGTATCTCCATTCGAAAAAGCCAAATTGGTTCATTAATTGTAGCGTGAGAGTAACAAACATACACATACAAACATTCGCCTTTATAATATTAGTGTGATTTTCCGTAGTCGAGTTATAAGTTTTGAACTTTTTCCTCGTTTAATCGTGCAGGTACGGCGAGCGTCGCGCGCGGCCTCAGCATGTACGTGGACTCGATGACCGACGGCTCGATGTCGGCGTGGTTCGCGTCGGTCGCTCCCATCGGTTCAGCGCACTTCTCGCCTTACTTCGACTTCTTCTCCTTCCTCGTTGTGATGCTCTTAGGGGGTATGTAAGTTCAGCGTTTTACTACCTCTTTTTTTTAAAAGAATATTAGCCAAGCTGAAGTTGACTAATATCCTCCAAATCAGCGGAAAGCTTGTGCTAGGGGTGGGTACGACAATAGTGCAACGGGTGGGATTTGAACCTGCGACCATTTTGACAGTTTTTGAGTCCGCACCTTTAACCGTTGGGCTATTGAGGCTTTGTTTTTTTTTGCGATCTCACCTGATAGTAAGTGACGATGCAGTCTGAAATGGTAGCGGACCTTGGAAGGGGTGTGGCAGTGTACATTAAACCCATACTCCTAATCGGTTTCTACACGCCATTGTGCCAGAACGCTAAATCGCTTGGCGGCACATCTTGACGGTAGGGTGGTAACTAGCCACGGCCGAAGCCTCAAATCAGACAAACACGTACACGCTTTATATTACGAGTAGCTTCATTTGTAACTTCGTAGCGGTGATAACCCCGGAGTCGCAGAGCTGAAGAGGCAATGGGCAGGGCTTATCTCAAGAATCGGTTGTGGTTCCAAGTTGCAAAATTAAAAAAAATCTAAATCATTTATTTCATGTAGACTTTATAAAGACTACCACCGGTTCGGAATGTAGATTCTGCTAAGCAGAGCCAGGAAGAAACTCAGCAGTTGCTCTTTGCAAAACAAAATAATACTATCGTTGATATTACAATGTAGGTACCTGAAGCTACAAATTACATTTTATTTTAAAAATGCACATAAGTAAGTAATCCGATATCAGATACATGACGCTATAACCATAAGGAGCTGAATCAGCGGAGCATGACTTTTGAAATTGGTTGCGAGCATCCAAGGGCAAGATATACTCTACCTATTTATACTTTCAAGAAAATATTGCATATAACTTTAAAGCCGATTAAAAATAACACTGTCTGTAGTCGGCCCTAGTAAAAATTGGCATTTACCCTAGTCGAGTATTGCGCGTCTAAGTTTCAATCCATTTTTGCGTACTCCTGTTATAGCCACCCCTATCGCTCCTATGGCTAATTCCTGATATGGCCTTGTTTTTTTTTATTTGACAAGATGCGATCTCACCTGATGGTAATCGTCATCTAGTGGTGACGATGCAGTCTAAGATGATAGCGGGCTAACTTGGAAGGGGTATAGCAGTGTCAACCCTTACCCATAATCTGTTTCTACACGCCATCGTGCCGGAATGCTGTAATCACTTGGCGGCACGTCTTTGACGGTAGGATGGCAACTAGCCACGGCTAAAGCCTCCCACCAGACAATAGATATTTTAATAGTTGGTAACTTTTCCAGTTTTGCTGGCGATGGGAGTGCGCGAGTCGTCGATGGTAAACAACGTGTTTACCGGCGTTAACCTGCTCGTCATACTCTTCGTGATCTTCGCAGGCGCGTTCAAAGGTTCGTAGTGTAGTTATTTCCATTTGATCCATAGAAAAACTAGAGTAACTGACAGAAACTGGCGACTTGTGCAGCTGAAGTTCCAATGGGCGGTGCACGTAGTACGGAGAACCAAGAGATGCTTGGTATTGAAAAGGCAACCTGGCATTTAAAAGCGGATTGTTAGCAGACCCTCTTGGTGGACAGTCGACAAACAAAGGCCAACTTATCTCCTCTGGAGAGATTTCTTCCATGCACTATAAGGTTTAACCTTCTAATCATTATTAAAATAATTGAGAGACGTGTTATTCGTATTAGTTGAATTTATTCATTAAGACTTAGTCAATGTAGTTTTAAGTGTATAGAAACTGGTAAACTTAGCTTAAAACTAAAACAATTCCTTTCAGCTGATCTCAAGAACTGGAGTATACCAGAGGCAGATGTGCCTGAGAATAGAGGAGTGGGAGGTTTCTTTCCTTACGGCGTGTGGGGCATGCTGAAGGGAGCTGCGGTCTGCTTCTACGGGTTTGTGGGCTTCGACAGTATCAGCTCTACGGGTGAAGAGGTAAGATATGCCAGAGTACTTCTTCGACTAGTGTTATCCCTTTCCCCGCTTTGCCCGATCTTGTGTTGGTGATCCGATTTCTTCAATTTATTGATTCAGATATCGGCGCTTACTAGATCTAGCCAGTGCTTTCTTGGTTGGCGATGTTGAGACATATCTGTTACCAATTTAAATTGTTATCTGTGCTTCATGACCGTACATCTTGATGGGCTTCGTGCAAGAATCTTCGATGTCACGGACGCTGAGCCTGCCGTGGATATAATCATTGCGTTGTCGATCGCAACACGACATTGCACATCCGCCGTAGCATTTAGGTCTTCGTGAGTCAAGATTCTTCCAAATGCTTCGCTATATTGCTAGAGTACAGGGGAGTTGAAAGGGTCTTCGAAAATGCGAATGCTTGTCAATTATGATGAAAGCCAAAACCAATCTCAGTCGCTTATTGTGTCAGGTGCGGGATCCGCGGCGCGCCATTCCGGTGTCCATAATGAGCACGCAAGTGATAGTGTTCGCGGCGTACGCCGGCGTCGCCATCGTCGTCACCATGATGATGCCGTACTACTTACAGGTACGATCCCACAAACTGATCTAGCCCGGTGAGTCACCATTACCATTTATTAGCTTTCATTCACAAAATCATTCGTTAAAGTTGCACCCATAACCGACAAAATATCAGAATCCAGGCTCAGATGGTACGGACACGTAATGCGTAGGACCGACGATTATGTGGTGAAAAAGTGCCTTTCCATGGCTGTAAGAAAGAGAGGTAGGGGAAGACCTCAAACTACCTGGATGACAAATGTCCAAAGGGACATGAAACGCCTTGGCCTCAATGACGAAGACGCGAATACACGATCTACATGGCACCGCATGATAGAAAAAGCCCGCGTAACGGGATAAGGCGAGGACCAAGAAGATTCGTTCTTCTTTTAGGCATTGGGCCTGATAAGTTTGGTCTCACTATTTCCGTTGAACTTTCCCATTGACGGCAACACTGAAAGTACTTGTATCACGATTCCTGTTACGTTTTTATACCGCGACTATTTGCCTGCATCACAAAAGTTCGAAGAATTTTGATTTAATATTAGAAATACATTGAAGAGTATACTTAAATTTTCTTTTCACTATAAAAATGTCTACGTAATTTAATGCGCACTGCTTGCTTTGCCAGTTAAAGTTAAGGTTAAGTTGTGATGGAAGATGGAATTATTATTAACATTCATTCGTTATAATTTCCAGGAGAAGGTAGCCTCTGTAGCCACGTCGTTCAGTTACGTGGGCTGGGACTGGGCGCGGTGGGTCGTCACTGTCGGCGCCATCGTCGGGATAACTGCCAGGTAATCCATAGGTGACTAAGTTACATAGATGATTCCACAATTTGGTAGTACGTGGATAAAAAGATCTGGAGCAACGAGTGGTCGAAGTGCTCCAGGCACCCAGGTGGTGAGGTTGAAATTGCACTCGGTGGCGTTGCGCTTTATAGAGTAGGAGCCTGTGCTTGGGCGCAAAGTACCGCTTTGCTCTGTTGAGCACCCCAAGCTTTTAGTAGTTAATAAAAATTTTAGTCAGATACCCAAGTAAAGACCACAGTTCTAACCATTAGGCTATCACTGCTTACACTTTACTGCAGGAGTATTAGGTATTGTAAACGCCACCTTGTCCCTTCCCTGTTTCAGTCTGTACGGCGGCATGTTCCCGCTGACCCGTCTGCTGTACTCGATGGCGTCGGACGGACTTCTGTTCCCGTGGCTGGCCAAGGTTACCGTCAAGCGCAAGTCGCCCACCATCGCTACCATTCTGTCTGCTATAGTTATTGGTATGGTATCCCTACTAATGTTATGAATGCGGAAGTGTGTTTGTCTTTTGGTTTGTCCTTTAATCGTGCCGCAACAGGGCTACGGATCGAAGTGGTGTTTTTGCATGGAGATTCCAAGATAGATCTTGTCTGCGATCTCACCTGATGGTAAGTGATAATGCAGTCTAGGATGGATGCAGTCTAGCGAGCTAACTTGGAAGGGGTATGGCAGTGTACATTCAACCCATACCACTAATTGGTTTCTACACGCCATCATGCCTGAACGCAAAATCACTTGGTGGTCTTTGCGTGCGGTGCGAAAGTTTAATAATATCGTATTTTAATTTTTGACCCATCAAACCTTGAACGAGGATTATTTCAAAGGTAGAATTTCATTAAGATTATCCTTTTATGAATGTTCAATTTTTATAAGATTGAATATTATCTTTTCCAGCCCTCCTGGCCGCCATCTTGGAACTAAATGAACTAATACTCATGATGTGCGTGGGGACGCTGCTGTCCTACACCATCGTCGCTTCTTGCGTTATAATATTGAGGTGAGTAAAGCCGAGGCAACAGCAGATTGCTTGCCGGTTTAACCCCAGGCAGGCAAACCTCTGTCTTTTCGGAGCTAACTATAATACCTAGTTAAGCAAATAAATATCATGTATTTCAACGGTGAAGAAGAATATCTGTCAATTTGCCTCGGGCCAGCGTATTGGCCTATTACCCTTAATCCTATACTTCTGTGTGTGTTGATGGCATAGTCATGACTCATGAAGATGATGAGTTAAACTGATCAATTGAATTAATGAAAGTTGTATATTATTGTTTTTGTTTCTCTGTGTTGAGTGGTGTACAAAAAAAGACTAATCGTTCATTTAGCAATGATTATATTAGTTGCAGTCGTAAGATATTTATATTTTTTTATAATCGCTTGCAGCGTTTTAATACAACTGCAACATACGTAAATGCAATTTCACATTCAGACATTCTGAATTTAGACTGTGAAATTTATATTTTGCAAAAACCAAAAACTTCGATGTAAACTTTTCAGGTATCGTTCCGAGGCACCCCCGGCCGCGTCAGGGCTCGCGAAGCAAGTCTTTGGCCTGGGAGGACGGTCAGCGACCACAACCACTTCTTGTATCATCAATACTTCGCTTTTATTATACGGTAAGTTGATCAATATAATAGTCCTCCTAACCGAATTGGAGATTAGCCATTATAATGCACGGGTGTGTGCGTAAACACAGGTGCACTCTCTATTACCTCACTCTCACAGTCACAGTCACGGGACGGAAATCCAAAATCCGGCTCGACCCGAAATCAGCACAGCGATTCAGAACATTTCGATAACATACCTGCCCATGATCTCGTATCGAAATTTTTTTGTCGTGCTATTCGGAACATTCGGTTAGAAGATACGATTCGATATCGAATAGGTTATCGGTATCGACAGTAGTAGACAGGTAGACATAATAGTAGACAGGTGCAGGATCGTGTTCACCGAGGCGCGATGCCGTCTACTTTCTAACTCCGAGTTAGTATTGAGAATTTCTTGACAAAAAACCACCATTTGGTACATTTGATCCCGGGACCTTTTCATAGGGCAAAGACGGCCCTGACCATCAGAGTGATCGCAGCCAAGCGCTAATCTATTTATTAAAAAAAATCTGTTTCCCTCCCCAGTGTGCACGTGCTTCTCGACGGCCGTGGTGGGCCACCACGCCGCGGAGCCGGTGCTGTACATCTCCGTGCTGCACGCGGTGGGGCTCGTGCTGGTCGCCGTCATGACGCTGCAGCCGCAAGTGCGGGAGGAGTTGACCTTCAAGGTATCAGAGCCGTACCTTGTTAGGACGCCCGCGCCATGGCGGTCGCTAGCGGCGTAGCTAAATAATTCATCAAATATACGGCAGCTAGCTCACTTGGCCGCTCATTGGCGGTCTTTGATTACAATTGACTGCCATGGCTACGCTGCTGGCGTCTTATAAAGGTATGGCTTTTACGTCTCTATCTCATTAAGATGCCATGGCAGCGAGGCCGTATAATTATACAATTTTTTGGTGTCAGTAGATTTTTGCAGAAGGCATGATGTTACGTTTGGCAATCCATGCCTATAGGTTACCTTGGTGACTTCTTTTTTACTGTTTTTGCAGACTCCCCTGGTTCCAATCATCCCTTGCTTGAGTATTTACGTCAATATAAACTTGATGGTCTTGATCAAAGTGGAGACCTGGGTTCGAGTTCTCATATGGATCGCTATCGGTAAGAAGTTTTGAAGAACATGGTAGAAAAATTAAATAAACATTATCTCTCTAAACAAAGTAGTATTTTTTAGCAGAACATCTGAGAATATAAATAAAATATGTGTCTGAACTTTTCTTATTACAACGAAAAATTTCATTAAAAGTTAAACTTTTCCAGGTATACCAGTGTACATATTTTGTGTATGCTGTTACAAACAGAGAAACGAAGAAAATTTGGAAGACAGTATAAATTCGTCGAAAGCAAATGTTAACGGAAAAGCACCAGTTCAAATATATGTAGTATCGCCGACTCCTCCTGATACTATCAGGCGTAGTAATCACGGAGAAGATGCATTGCAAGATGATGACTTAAGAGAAGTGGGTTTACAAGAATATATCACAAAAGATCAACCAATCATAATCGAGCAGAAAATAGTACAACACGCATACGTAGAAGACAACGAAGAAAAGGAAGCGAAAATCATAGATTTACTCGATCAAGTGTTACAAGCTGAGGAAGATTCGTACGGAGAAATTATTAGTTTAAAGGAACAAAAGGAAGACGAAACCAAAGAAGAAGAAAACGATGGTCATAGAAAATCTTTAAGTGAATTATCAGATGCCGGATCGGAGGCATCGATGGGTAATCAAGTATTATCTAAATATGATGTTATTGCTCAAGTACATAGAGAAGATTTGCCGAAACTGAACGAGGAAGAAGAGAAAAGTGAAAAAGAAGAAGCCGAATTTAAAGACTATGATGTTCATATGGACGAAGAAGTCACTGCTTTCAATGATAGTGATTCGCGTACCGATGAATCTGGATATTCAGACACCATTGATAAAACAGCCCTAAATGAATCTGTGGAAGATTTTAAAGAAGATATAGATATTCCACACATACCAACCCCACCGCCTTTAGATGAAAGTTACTTCACGACTCCTACTTTTAAAAAATCCTACACAATATCATCTATGCCATCTCAAACTAGAGTGGCTGAACCAACAGAAGAAACTAAGAGAGAAAGCGTGAAGTCAAATAACTCCTATGATGAATCTCCAATGGTGTTTGGAAGCGATAAACAAATGAATTTTATGTCGAAACTAGAAAACTTATTTCAAACTAAAATGGCAGGCCATGAAGAGGAGCCAATAAAACGGTCGAATTCAGTTGGCAATGTAGTAGAAAATACAGACGATACTAAAATCCAAGAACGACCGATGTGGCTTGATTTGAAAAAAGAAATCATGTTAGGCGAAGTAGCGGCAAATCTGCGCCACATTCAAATAGAAGATAATAATAAGACATCTTCAGCTGCCACCGACGAAGAAGAACCTAGTTTAAGTAGAGAAGATTTGAAATCGAAATTAGAATCAATTTTCGCTACAGGCGGTCCGAAACCACGGAAAGCAAGATTGATGAAATCAAATCCACCCACGCCTGAAGAAGCGTACCAAACCGATACATCCAGCACTGAAAGTATAGTGAAAGTTCCAAAAATGGAGAAAAATGATACATTGAAGAGACAAAAAACTAAATTCGGAGAAGTTCTCAACTCATTCCGTTTGACTTTAAATAAAGATGATGAAGTGTGAGTTTAGATACATATTCGAAACGTTCACGCCTTCGCTTTCCATCTTGTCTAGAGACGAGCTTCGTATTTGATATTAACGGCTAGTGGCGAAGCGAAACTCTGTGAAACAATAAAACACGGTGAATGGTGACACCCTTGATTAGAGACAGAAACATACTAACATAGGCTATAGCAGATATGAGAAATTGTTACTTTGCTCAGACGTGTGAACGTGTGTGACGTGTGATAGGAGATGAAGTATTTAGAATCGTTCCCATTGAATGAACCTAGTCTTATGTTGTAAGTGCCTTATTTAAAGTATAATAATTAAGTTGTAGCATAATACTAAAAAATATTGTTGTTGAAGGTACATTTAAAACGTTAAGGACCTTATTAATAAAAATAGCGGATTGCTTCTACATTTATCCTGTTTTGGAAAAAATCTCGGAAAGTTCTACAGATGTGTCAAAGTGACTTCACCGGCGATCGCATTGCCGTTAAAAACTTTTAGGCGGTCAAATGTTACAAAAACGGTTTTTCGTACATTATCCATATCAGTAATAATTGGTATCTATTTCATTATTGATCGCCAGTTTTACGTACATTGGATGTGTTCACTTTCTATGTCTTTCTTAGGGTTTTTCTATCACTTTCTGTGTGATGGTTTATTTTTATTAGTAAGAGCCTTACTGCCGCACTCAGAGACATTCGTCTACTCAGGTCATTCATTATAATGAGTCATTACCTAATAATCATCTTTATCTCTTAATGACCTGTCATTTTTTTGCACTGACAAAAAGTTAACCGACTCTGAGAGTGTCCTTTATGTATCTACAATTAGGAGATCTTTAAGTAACTTCTTAGCGACTCTGAGTGCGGCGGTCAGTACTGAAATACCTAATTAGTAATTTTAGATAAGGATATAGGTCACAAACTTGATGCGTCATTTATATTATTTCTCTGAAAGACTGAAGTCAAATGCCCAAATACGAAACGCATTTTTAAGCAAATAAAATGTAATATCTTCCTAGTAACATTATAATTGGTACTAATGCTACTGTGCACAATCTCTAAAATACGAAATGCTATTCTGCGTCGATTTAGTGTAGAGATTGTGTGCAATAGAATTGGTACCATTGCGTGTAGGTAACTAATGTTTTTGCGTAAAAATAAAACCATGTTTGAAACAGTTCAGAATTTTATTGAAATTCATTCAAGTACACTGTAAGTTCGCAAAAAGTTAAAATACACCTCATAAAAATCAACACGTCTCATTTCTGTACATTTGTTTCACAAAGTTCTGAAGCTCCATCTCTTTGGCACACTTCAGAAGTAGATCGTCAATTATTTTCTCTGAAACACTGAAACAAAGTATGAAATTTTAAGTGGAAAAACGTGCTACTCAATACTACAATCTAGATTCTAGACGATGATGTAAGTATTCCAATAATGATGAACGATACATATTCGTACATCTAAATCTATTTTATATCGAGTAGGCGGATCATCTGATGTTAAGTGATTAGCGCCGCCCATGAACATTTTTGCAGCATCAATGTGTTGCTGGCTTTTCAGGATAGGAATACCGTCGAAGAGAGATGGTTCCACAGCTGTTTAGGTATTTGGAAGTTATCTCATAGCCCAGTCATTAAAGCCAAAACCCGAAAGTAATTAGTAACTTGATAAAAATTTTAGGGGGTTTTTAAAGAAGGTAAAATAACTTACCGTGTGATTTTGCAGTGTTGTGGGGTGTACGGAAAGGGTTGAAAAGGGGTGAAAAGGATTTTTTGTTAATAACATTGCCAAAAAAATTAGTAACACGCTGCAAATTTATAATAAGGTTGTTCTTACCGTTTTGTAACGTTTATTAAATTTGCAGCGTTTTGCAACATACGGAACATTGTTTATTATTAAAAAACAATGAAATTTGTTATTAACAAGGGTAAAAAAATAGTAACACGCTGCAAATTTATAATTAGGTTGTTCTTACCGTTTTGTAACGTGTATTAAATTTGCAGCGTTTTGCAACATACGGAACATTGTTTATTATTAAAAAACAATGAAATTTGTTAATAACAGGGGTAAAAAAAATTAGTAACTCGGTGTAAATTTATAATGACGTTGTTCTTACCGTTTTCAAACGTTTGTTAAATTTGCAGCGTTTTGCAACATACGGAACATTGTTGATTACTAAAACGCTGTAAATTTAATATACGTTACAAAAGAGTAAAAACAGCTTAATTATAAATTTGCAGCGTGTTACTACTTTTTTTACCCCTGTTATTAACAAATTTCATTGTTTTTTAATAATAAACAATGTTCCGTATGATGCAAAACGCTGCAAATTTAATAAACGTTACAAAACGGTAAGAACAACCTTATTATAAATTTGCAGCGTGTTTTAGCATTTAGCTATCAAAGAGAATGTAATCACTCCGTGTTAGCTATTATGACGTAGGCATCCGCTCAGAAAGGATTTTTTAAAATACTCCCAAGGGGGTAAAATGGGGGTTTGAAAAATCGAACTTAACGTGAGCAAAGCCGCGGGTTAAAGCTAGTGGTGGAATAAAGACGCTCACATACATACATAAATCCTGAAATCCTTACACTTCTTTTTTGTGCAGTCGTGTAAAAAATGATCCGTATGACATTCAGAAGCTATGTCCTAGAGAGATGTTTGCCTAGCTGATAAAGCATATTATGGAAACGAGGGAAGACGACGAATGGGACAGGCAAAAGGGAACAATATAGAAGAGAAAACAGCTGCCTTCCTCATGTAATGCTAAGTGCGGTTCCAGGAAGTAGTGAGCGTAGTACGGAGGAGGTTTTTTATTCCGTAGGCTGCAGCAGTGGAGTCGGGCTTGCTAGTATGGTATCCATGAGGATTTTTCCTCCTCCGGGGTAATGTTGCCTAGAGAGCGAGAGCGAGAGAGAGAGAGAGATAGAGAGAGAGAAAGAGAGTCACCTGGCGATTTTCTCCCAGGGTTTCCCCACGGCGCTGTTGGCGTACATGGGGCTGGTGAGCATGTGCTGCACGAACTTGGTGCGGTACTGCAGCAGCGCGTCCGTCACGCGCTCCGGGATGTTGAAGCTCATGCGGTACTTCTCGGCATCCTGCGCCTTCACCTTCGGCTTCGGGAACAGGGACTTTGGCGTCTTCTTCTGGATAGTTTCTTCCAATATCTGGATAGCAAATTATTCTACTTGGTGGCCTAGTTACAAAAGCTAGAAATCTACGCGGGATTTAAAAAGTTAACTCGATTCAGTCGAAGTCGCGGCCAAAAATTAATTTTCTTCATTCATTCATTCACTTATTCTCATCGCCGTCTCTTCTCGAACGAGAACAGTTGAGAACATAGTCCACCACGTCGGTAAAGTGCGGATTGGTTGCCTTCACACTCTTTTGAGAACATTATGGAGAATATGAAACCTTTTTGAAAAATCTTGTTGCACGACGCACCATTTTTGGACAGTGGGGAAAAAAAACCTTACTCCACGCGGACGAAGTCGCGGGTATCATCTAGTAAATAAGAATATTTTACCCGCAGCAACTGCGGTGTGCTGGGTTGCCTCGGGCTGCCTCCGTTGACACAAAGCAGTTGCGCGTTCTTAGCTCCTGTCGCACGATCTCCTCTAAGCCTACATTTGGACAAAAACTAAAATTACTACACATCCCATGTGTTTATTGGATAGCCCGAAACTAAATTGCGACCTCACCTAATGGTAAGTGACGATGCAGCCTAAGGCTGAGATCTATAGATTTTAGATCACTGAAAAATGTTCTTAGGTAACTTAGAGCTGATTTCATCAACTTAAATTAAGTTTTTTTGATATTTTGCAATCTTTAATACAAAAATTGTCAAAATACCTAAGGCTTATTTTATATTGGCGAAATCGGTCCATTATTATTAATGCGAAAGTGGATTTGTTTGTTGCTTTGTCCTTCAGTCACAACACAGATATATAAATCGACATGATTTTTTTCATGAGTATAGTTGAGGACCTGGAGAGTGACATAGGCTATAATCAAAGATTTTCAATGGGATTTTTAAAACTAAACGCACGCGGACGAATTTGCGGGCATCAAGTAGCAAAGGGATATATTTAATTTAATTTTATAAAATGTGTATTTCATTCAAGTATCTATAGACTACACAATTATGTACGTCACTCTAGTCTCTAGGGTCTGGTCTATACCTATGTATTGGCAATATTTCATTGTTTTATGACTACACATCGTTTCCCACCCCTGTGACAAATGTATTTTTCATGTCGCTCGACGTTCCAGTCTAGACAACACACCCCTCTGAGTTTTTCCCTCCCGTCCCGTGTTCCGAGTGACATTTTTATTCCAAACTACTAATATTATTTAATAATCTCTATCTAATATGGATAGAGATGGAGAGAGATGTTCGGAGAATCCCTGTGTGATCAAATCAGGAATGAGGAGATCCATAGGAGAACCAAAGTTACCAACACAGCTCAGCGAGTCGCGCAGCTAAAATGGAAACGGGCGGGCCAAAGTTGGAAGAACTGATTGACTGTCACAAGGTGCTGGAGTGGCGACCCCGCACCAGAAAGCGTAGTATGGCAGACCATCCACTAGGTATATCGACGACATCAGACGAGTCGCAGGTTACTGGAAACACGTAGCGCAAGATCGAGTTCTGTGGAACTCCATGCAAGAGATCTTTGTCCAGCCGTGTATGTATGTGTCGAGAGTTTGATGAAGAAGAAGAATGAATAAAATCTAATATTAGACAAAGCAGGTAAAGTTAAGTAATAGGAAACGCTGGTTTGCGAAATGTGTTTTAGATTTAAACGACCTCACTGGCTGTTGGTGCCATGTGCATTAAATTTAGCTAAAGCGACGTCTTTATTGCATTCATTTAAAACAAGTTGTCTTTGATAAGATTGAAAAACTCCTCCTCCTAATAGCCTATATGTTGCCTCCTGCCGATTTATTTTTCTAAGTGCAAAATCTTAATCCACTTGAGATGAGATGTATCATTTCAACTAGCTGATTCCTGCGACGTTCGCGTGGAATAAGTTTAGAGTGACTTGTTGCTACCCGCGAGAAGTTATGTCTTCTATCTCCGATAATATTGAGTGGATCTTCACCAAAATTGGACAAAATATTTTTAATAGCACACAATTCATAATAAAAAAAGAATTATCAACTTCGATTAAGATTTGACAAAGTTATGGACCAAAATCAACAAAAACTTTTATCCCCTATCCTGGACAAAACTTAGTGTTTATCAGGATATAAAATATCCTATATATTGATCCAGATCAGCTAGATCAACTATACCAAATTTCATTCAAATCCGTTCAGTAGTTTTCGTGTGATGCGCGCACAGACAGACAGACAGACAGACAAAAAATTAAAAAAAATTGTTTTGGGCTCAGTATCGATAATAAAGCATCCTCCAATTAAAATTTTCAAAATATATTTAATGTACAGAATTCGTCCCGTTACAGTTTTATTATAAGTATTATTAGATAGGTATAACTTTTTGGAATCAATGAATGGGAGGAATGGGAAAAGGGCCGCTAGAGTATGACGTCATCATCTAAAAGCCTCAAACATACCATTAACCGTCTATCACGTACAAAACAAAACCATTTCACACCCTCAAAGTCACCCTAACTCGTAAGTATATTTTGAAACAAGGTTGCGCCCACGACTTTGTCTGCGTTTATCCAGGTTTTTGAAATCCCTTGTTGACTCCTTGATCCCCGGGATAAAATTCATTTTGTCCGACTTTGGAATGCACTATGCCAAGTTTGGCCTAGATTTCTTCAGCGATTTGACTAAAATATGGCTTATTCTGGTGTACTATTCTTTTTTGCATGGAGCATGCATATTTGGATTTGTCATTTTAGTTTAGCTAAAAGGTCTTTTATAAAGGAACCTAAATATTTCCGAGATAAAATGCAGCCTTAATTGCTTTCTGTATAATCCTCTGCCTGTCTGTGAAACCTCATAAAAATAGGTACAGCCGTTCCTAAGAAAAGTTATAAAGTACTAGTTGATACCCGCGACTTCGTTCGCGTGGATTTAAGGTTTTTTATTCCTGCGGGATTTCTCTTATTTTCCGGGATAAAAAGTAGCCTATGTCCTATTCCAGACTATAATCTATCTCTGTGCCTTCTTACCAAATCGGTTCAGTCGTTGCGACGTGATTGAGTAAAAACATACAAACTTTCGCATTTATAATATTAATAGGATAGGATAATAGGATTACGAGCTTAATAAGAGACAGTTATTTCGAAATCACAGACATACACTTCAATTTTATTTAATTGTATGTATAGATTTCAGACAGGCGCCATAATAATCCACCCCCGTGCCTTGACCTTGACCAGTTAGCACGGAACACGAACACGGATATACATGCAGATAAGCGAGGGATGGTACGCGGTAGAACCATAAGCGTAGCATTACTTGGCGTGCCAGTGGTAGATTCACTCGACGATTCATAAGCACTAAAAGTTTATCTGAATAAAAAAAACTTTCTGTTCTATTCTACTCTAAAAAATTAACACGTCTATTATGTGAAAGATTAGGTTTACAAAATTTTAACTATGTTAGCATAGTTCACTATCACTATCACTATCACTCTTTGTTGTAAAGCAAAGTTCCTTCGTTTTTTTTGTCTATCGTGCGTGATAGATTATAGATAGATATCATAGATAGATAGATAGATATATGGTCTGGAATAACACAGGTTACTAGGTACTACTACCTAATAACCTGTGCTAATTAACCTCAATCCACGCTTACGAAGTCGCGGGCATCAGCTTGCTTTCATATAAAAAGAGAGCAAAAATCCCTCAACATCTCCTTTTCTGTGCTTTTCTCCTTTAGTTGTAAGATTTCCTTGTGTCCCAGTTAAAGAAAACAAACGTTTGTAAAGACAAGCGCTTGGTTGCAACTATACACCTGATGGTAAGTACTACGTGATGAGGCAAGATATCTAAGTTGGACCGTTTGCCTTAGTAGCGAAGCAAGTAAGTAGGTAGTCAGTGCGTCCGTGCGTGTAGGTACCATGGATACCGAAATAATTCTCCTTCAAAACAAAAAAAGGTCAGATAATACCCAAAAATAGACAATATGTAGGGGGAAGTCCCGTAACGCCGGACGGCACCTAGTACCGGACACTCGTACTATCTCGGCGACTAAGCAAGCGAGCGATTCAAAAACGAGTAGAGGGGCGCGGGGGGATGCAGCAAAACTGAGTCACGGGACCTGGTTTGCCCGTGACGCGCGCGACAACAGTGGGAGTAGTTGGTTACTGTTTTTGGCCGGACGACACTGCGTCACGTAAGATTTAGGTGAGTGTTACAGGTGTATCTGTTATAAGTTGTTTACTATATTTGTTTTTAATAAAGTAGTGTTCATTGGTGTTAGTAAGTAAACAATTTTTTTTTTTGTTTCTAAAAAGAATATCAGCCAAGATGAACTTGACTGATGTTCTCCTCTCCCCTCCAAATAAGTGAAAACTTGTGTTAGGAGTGGGTACGACAATAGTGCAACGGGTGGGATTCGAACCTGCGACCTTTCAGTCTTCAGTCCGCACCTTTAACCGTTGGGCTATTGACAATAAAAGTTTTTGAGAATTTTGAAAATGGGTTTATGGGAACAAACAAGTTTACAGGGGCTTGCTAGGGGTTCGAAGTGAAGTCTGTCCGATACTAGGTGCCACTTCCAGAGACTGCGTTTTTTTTCACCAAAGTTTAATTTATGTTTTTGAATATATTTATGCAGAAGTTGCATTTTTGATCATTGATATTGATTTTAAGATTTGTTGACTAATATAAGATGTAAATAAAGTAATATTTTTCTAAACAGATTTTTTTATTTTTCATAAAAACCTTAAGTGTCCGCCACTAGGGGAGTTCCCCCTAATTCGTCGCGATTACAACGCAATTAAGTAACAAAAAAAAAACAACTCTAGGAATCCGCGTCAGTCCCTTTATCTATATTATTTGGAAAATATCGCGACGTGGAAAAACACTTGAGGGCTATCTATTAATTGTTCTACTCGTCGAACATGGCATTTGATAGCACAGTTCGACCACTGAATGTGATTCACTCGTACATAATAAACTCCTGACGGAAATTCGCTCATGGCAGCTAATTTATATCACAAAAAATTTTACACAAAATATGTGTACGCAAAAAGGGACACAGAGAGTTCTCTATTCCGTCACACTCGTAGTTCTATGAGACAGTATTCCGATAGGACCGAAAGATTATTGTTGTTAACAAAAAATGTTAGAATTATTTTGCTGTAATTCGCCAACAGAAACTAGTACTAATTGTCTAGACAATACAGCATTGTAAAGTCGATATCTCCTGAGGATGCTCCGGTGTCGGGGCGAAACGTGCGTCGAGAGTAGTATAAAAGTCTTGTGTGGTGGTGCATGTGAGTGATGGTGGCATTGCTTGCTTGGGAACTTTGCTTTATTGCTTGGTTGGGGAGGTAAGCGGTGCTTAGCTTATAACTGCATGTTTGACCATACAGATTTTTTCTGTTGGCGGATTACAGCAAAATAATTCGAACATTTTTTGTTAATCATGAACTTCCGCAAAGTAACGCCTGATTCTATCCAATATTATTGTTGTTGATAACAGTGGCTTAGGCGCACTAACATAGCTACTCCGGGCTGATACTAAAATTTTTTGATAGGTAAGTCCAATAATATTTTTAGGCCCAACCTGAGATGCCGTACCTCATGATTCGCAACAATCTGACTAAGGGAGGCCACATACAATCAAGTTTGACACACCGTCAAATCTGCTGCGGACTTGCTTCGGCATCATGCAGACTTGACGGCAAACTTGATCGTATGTAGCTTCCCTAACAAGGCAAATACATAGAAATAGAAATATTTTTTATTCAAATAAACTTTTACAAGTGCTTTTGAATCGTTGATGAATCTACCACTGGTTCGAATTGCCGTTCCTGCCGAGAAGAGCCAGCAATAAACTCGGCGGTTGCTCTTTAAAAAATAATTTTTTTTTACAATAGGTAACAAAACTATGCTATGTACACAGTGCTTCCACAATGAAGTTTCAAAAATGCTTAAGACCTACATTTGCATGTTACAATCCATCTTAAGACGGGCAGCCATAAAGTAGACCCATTCCCGTTGGTGGCACCCGTTCACGAGCATGACGCATGATCCAGCCGTTGCTTCGCTCAACCATTGCATTACAAGTTATTATACCAAAGAGACTGGTGGAGTTTCAGAGGTGACCTGTCTGAAGAAGGAAGAATAACAAATACCCGGAAGAGGTCGACAGAGGGGGACAAAAGCCGATATGAAAAGTCTTTTGTGAAACCGTGTAAAAAAACTGTAGATGTAGGATGTTGACTATGCCTCCTTCAGAGACAGGTTTCCACCTGAATGCCATTTCTGCAGCGATTTCTACCTCCCTTCGTAAAATATTCACACTTTCTATGTACTTTTGAAGCACTTGTCGTATACAAATCCCATTACGTTTTTTTGATAACGTGTAGAGGGAGTTATAGAAAAAAAAATATCCCTCAGTTTCTAGTTATTGTGTTCTCAGCTAAAGTCCGGTGATAAATAATACAATCAATAAATTTTTTATCAATCACGTTATCGGTTTGGATTGCCAAACAACTACTAAACAAATATTTGGAAATGTTTGCTTTAAAGTGTATTAATTTACTGAGTAATCCCACGATTATAAAAAAATAGCGCCAGAAGTTGCAGGGTAGATTACCTGATTTCATCAGTCATCTCCAAAAATCTAATAAGATATCTATTTCTATGTATCAAAGTATGATACTAAAAAAAGTATGACGTCATAATATTACTAACAACATTTAAAGCCACGTGGGTCGAATATTCGTCGTTAGATTTGACCAGCGCGAGACCATATTTAGACCATGGGCCGTACCAGACACCATCAGGTAATTAGTCAGCGAAATATCCCGCTATGGCAATAATAAGGTGGGTGTGACGTAATTGATAGGAAGAACAATTTTTGTACTAACTCCTTTATATTATGTGAACTTCATAAACAGAACTCGTCTAAAAATGCAATAAAGGCGTAAAAAATTTTGTTATCCAATTTTTTTTTTGAGCTTGTGCTTGACGGCAATCGGTGGTGAAAAACAGTGATGAGGTTTAGGTTGGACCGCGATAGCCTAGAAGATACCTATTCACTTTTGGCTTGAAGGTGCTCAAGTTATAGGTACTTGGCAGGAAACAAGGACGCCAGAAGAGCGTTCCCAACTTTAGCGTTTCGTGCGAGTAGGTTATATTTCAACTACATACGGATACCAACGCTCACGACTACATGTAATTAAATTTTTTGAAGGTGCGATGAGTTTTGCTGATCGGATGAACTGAACCAAGCTCGAACATTCGAATGAAAGCAATATTTGTTGTTCAATGAACATAACCGAATCGATCATGCCGATCCGACTATGTGTATACCCGGAAAAGAGTTTTTCTTCCGACTATGAGTTTTTTTGAGTTTTTCTGAGTTTTTAGTGCATTCTCACCCTATATTATCGCCCCCGCATAGCTGTCGCACTAGCCTGGTGACTTCGCAGCTGGCTGGGTCTATGTCCGCCGCGTGTAAGATCTGAAACAAATTAAAATAAACTATAGACAAAACAAACTGATACCCGTTTTCACAAACGTTCCCAACTTTTATGGGCTAGGTGACGATTTCTGTCAATTTCGTTTTTACGAACCTTTAGGGAACCCCTAAAGGTAGAAATTACATTGGATAAGGTATTGTATGTAGGGGCTACCTTCGTAAAGAGACCTACTCAGGGGAAGGATGAGATAATATAGAGTGTTCACAGACTTGGCTCTGACTTGAGAATTTGCTAATTTTTTTTATTGCAATAGGCTTCCGCTTGACGACAATCAATGACGGAAAGCAATGATGAGGTCTTATGTTGAGATCTATAGAGCGTGCTCTGACTTAGCTCAGACACAAGATAATGGTTAAAACGAGACACAAATATAGAGCATATTTGTGTCTCGTTTTAACCATAAATTTGTTTCTTTTTAACTCTGTCTTGAGTCTGAGCTGAGTGAGAGTGCGGTCTATAGATTTCAACCTTAGAGTGCACTTGCCTAATAGATGCTTATTCACCCCTGCTTTGTTACTCAAATTATTATAGAAGGTAGGAAACACGGATGCTGGAAGGGCGTTCCATATCTCACCTTTTCGTTTGAGAAACGTTGAACTAAAGCGTTTCGTACCATTAACTTCGATTTCGACCACGTAAGGATGCCAACGCTCACGACTTCTGGCAGTGGTAAAACGGTGAAGGAGACACAAGGTTGTGAAGTTCCTGAGTGCACTCAGCAAAGTATTATATACTTAGTATATTATCCGTTACAAGACCGATGGCCAGGCGACATCGCGTCGGTGCTGACATTTCAGACAAACTGCTAAACCGACCTTGGTGGCACCGAAGTAACCTTTATTTTGGAGGGGACAGGCTATTTTTATCCCAGAGAGTCAAAGAGCTTTCAGGGGATATTTAAAAACCTATACCATATTATATTTTCCTTACTCCTTACTTCTTAATAATTACTTATTTTTTTACTTCCTAGCTGATACCTGCGCGTTTGCGTTTATTGAGGTTTTTAATTCCCACTGTAAATCTCTTATTTTCCAGGTTAAAAAGCCTTTATCCTATGTGTTATTCCAGACTATAATCTATCCAAAATTCAGCTAAATCGGTTCAGTCGTTGCGGCGTGATTTAGTAACAAACATTCATCCATCCGCATGCCATCCGCCCATCCATACCTCCAAACTTTCGCAGTTTTCGGTTTTTGCTTTGATTTTCCATCACGGTGTAACGGATCGACGTGATTTTGCATGGGTATAGTTAGGATTGAAGTAGAGTGACACATAAGCTACCTTTTAGCCCGGAAAAATTGAGGATTCTTCCTGATTTTTGGAACCTAACTCCATGCGGACGAAGTCTGGGCAAAAAAGTTCGTAGTTTATAGAGGGATCGCGAATCCTAATGAGTTCCAAGGACACACAAGTTTGATCGAATCCGTGCAATTCCTTGTAAATGCACCGGTTACGTCATGCGCGATAAGAAGTTTAAATTAATACATTTTCGCCCTGCCACTAGTGATGCCCCTGTTGTCTCTATCAGTTGATTATTTCGGCAAGCCTTTCGACCTTTTTGTTTTACTTATTTTAATATGCTCATGACTACTTTAGAAGTTCCAATAATTATAAGTTTACACTTTGTGTTTCAATATTTATGATCTCCGAATGTATCGATGATTTTCCCTTACCATATAAATAATTAGGTACATAATATGTCATGAGAAGGTAGGTAATAGAACTGCCATTACCTATCTTTAGGCAACGTACTTGACATGATTGAAGTATTTGAAGTGTTCTTATCAGCAATTGTTGTCAATTATATCAACAAAGTTGCGAGAATTATTTTATTTGAGCGATTGCGTCATGGAATGACACAGATCGAAGAATTAAAATAAAAACAGCATCAAATACTAGTTCAAACATGTGAATATTACTTAAACTCTTTAAATCAGTTAATGCAGATCATTTCAATTTATCCAATTTACTATAAATGCACGAGTTACATCATACAAGATAATCCACTTGTTCTTTTATCCTTAGCTAGTGATGTTCTTACCATAAGTGTTTTAAATATTATTATGAAGGAACAAGTAATTGGCTAAATAAATAAATTATAATTATCTCGAGAAAATAATCTATATCTAATTCTTTCGTTGACTCTATATAGTGTAGTGACTAAAATCTGACCTCCTCTTATATATAAGAAAAATCCTTAAACAGTCAATATGGAGCTAAGCCATGCCATCAGGTTTATATTGACGTTCACTTTTAAAGAGCTCAGTGCCATGGTATCAGGTAATGATTACTTAAATTATTTACAATTTTATCAGTCGTTTGATAACAATCTACAAGATAAAAAGCAGCTAAGTGTACAGGTTGTAATCGATCACGTCAGCCCATTTAGCAGAACTAGCTTTATCGATAGCATTTAATCCTTGGTACACATTACATCACTAAAAGCGCGCGCTCGACCGACCAGTCCACTTTGCGATTACATAGTGAGTGTACGTGTGTTACATCGAGTAGCTCAACTAAATACGACATAATGGTGAGTAGGAACAACACTATTATTAAACCTTTATTATTATTTTTATCAAATATATAAAAATACCTTATTTTTTGGATGAAATAATTTCATATCAAAATGTTTTGAATTTTAAATCGATTTAAAATAATTGTGTTTTTTTAAAAAAAAAGCCGCCTTCGATAATTGTAAAGTAAATTGATTTTAATTTCATTTAAATATTTTATTTATAATATTGACTGAATAGGGGCTTAGGAAAGTCATTTTTTGCCTATTTTGCCATTTTTTATGTGAGAAAAAATCCTACTTAACTACACAATTTAGTTTCATTATGCTACATTAGTAACTATTGTTGTTCATATTGGTGTTATTTATTACGCTTCAATTAAAAATATAGTTACATAATATTAATAGTTTTCATTTCATTCTAAATACCTACCTATCAAAGGTTTTAACATTAAAATGATGAGGAAAACTGTTCTACGAGTTGCTCTATAAGGTCACTTTGATTAAACCTCTCTAAATAATTACAAATAGACAAAATACTAACTACAGCTTTTACCAGAAAGCTCTGTCAGAGAGCTTTCCAACCAGCCTTAGTTACCAAGTTAGTTTATATGTGTGAGCTAAGCTCAGAAATTACTGTAGAGGCGTACTGTACTGTACTGTACGGTTTTCACCAAGTGATATCTTGATTCCGTGAGAAAGTTCATGTATTTCTATACATGAACCAGGAAAGCTCCCAAGCAGTCGTATCATCGATTTCATTAAGGTCAAAATGGTTGATATTAACCCTTCGGCAGCCCTGTACTAGGTTCAAGTCTTCTGTAGAATGTGAAGTGTTTAGGCCATAGTTTAACACACCGGCAAAGTGAATAGTTATTATTGGCAGATTTCACATATCTTTGAGAACATTATGGAGAACTCTCGGGCAGGTTTCCTCACAATTTTTTTCTTCACCGTTGAAGCAAGTGATATTTATTTTCTTAAAATGTTCTTCCCCTCCGAAAGATTGGAGGATTCTTTTCGTGTCTAAGATTCTAACTCCGAAATATAGGCCTACGTTTTAACTACTAGGCTATTATCAAACCATGATGTAGCTGGCATTAGCTAAATTATAAACTTAAATCAACGTCAAATTAGTTATGCATATTACGAAATGAAAAATTAGTTGTAATCGAGCGCGCGATGCGAGATAGCGAGTGGAGGATACACACAAACAATAATAAATATCATATAAGGTCTATTATTAGAGCTTTGTTTACGAGCCGCGAGCGACTCGCGCGGACACGCAGTCCTTGCAAACAACTACAAATAGAAATCCGTGAATTTCACACTATCGTTATTCTACAATCTACAGTATGGTGTGGGTACAAATGTAAATTGAAAATTTAAAGCACCCCCGACATTGAATCTATCGCCGGACTAAGTAGAATATAACTGACATACTGTTACCCCGTTTTCTGCTCCATCATGAGACCCTCTTCCTCGATTCTCGATCATCATCTATCTAAACATCTACCCTTTGTGACCATTCTAATAAGGCGAAACACACTAAAGCTGTAAATTGCTGAGGAGTTGGGTGTCCACAGACTACTTGACGCTGCAGCACCAGCTCAAGGTGCCTTGGAAATCATCCGAAGTAACAGCACACCAAATTGCAAATCACTCGCACCTGCGAAAGTTTGTAAGACCCTTTAATCAAGTAAAAAATGAGCTTAAGATCTTCAAACGTCTGAACAGATTTAAATAAATTATACCTAGCTAAGATCCATCTCGATCACGTCGGCTTTTAAACAGAAGAAAAGCATCTAAATCGTTTCATTAGAGTTAAATAGATACACACGTCAAACTTATAAAATCCCTCTCTTTGTCAGGGGTTAAAAACAGGCTGAAAGGACTCGTTTATGTTTTGTAGTAATTTAGAATACTAGGAGAACAAGTACAGGTAAGACGAAACACCAACACGTACACCACAAAACCATCCAAAACATACCGCACGTAGCTTTCACTCCGATACCAGAGCATCTTCAGGAGATGTCGTGTTGGGTTTGAGTGGTGTTGCGTGTTGGCGGTGTAGTTGGTGCTTCGTTGTTATGATACGTGTTTATAGACCTAAATATTGCCAACCTCCGATAGCAGTCGGCACTACAAGAAGAAGTTTCTTGCATTAGCTCTACTATCGGCAGACCGTCAGGTTGTATCATACAGATTTTTTCTGGTTTGGCGGATTGTACCAAGAGAAGTTTGTTTTCCCTTGTGTATATGGGATTCCGAAAAACAACGCCTGCTTCTATTCACCATAATAAATGAATCAAAATGTAAGCTTTACCCGGAACTTAGGATAAAGCTGAACTGATTAAACCATTTCAATTAAGCTTGAGTTTCCCATCAAACATAGTTTTGTTCTGAAGCTTGGCAAATAAATAAAATACGAGTGAGACAAGTCGAGGTTTGTGAAAATATTTGAGTTAGTTAAATTTTTGGTTTTGGGTCGTAAAATGGAGCTTATTAGCTCACAATTATATTTGCAAAGTTTGAAATCAATTCAATACGAATTTTCTAAATAATAGCAAAACTGCTTTTGTGTGGAAACTCGAGTAAACTAGAGTTTACGAGACACTATTAAGTTTCCTGATTAAGACTTTAACAACCTTTATATGACCCAATTTAATTCACATAAAGGCCTGAACTAAGCTTCGGTGCATTTCGACTAGCTGGAATGATTCAACCGTTATTTTAGTATCTAGTGTTAGATAGCTTCAGGCTAGGTCCGAGCACCCAGTATCGAGCGCAACATCATCTGGAAACATTATTTACATCCAGACATCTATCTTGTCTTTTATTAGCTGTTCCGAAGATGTCTGCCTCTTGTTTTGAATACTGTGTATTCTAGTTTTCTTCCGTCCTAGCGATGACGTCGAGTTTAGCCGAATCAAAAAAATTATAAAAATACACTAGCTTTTATCCGCGGTTTCACTCGCGTAGTTCAAGGGGAGAATACCTGCTGTAAAAGCTGCATCATTGCTATAGACTTAATCGTGGTGATTGCTGAATTTATCGCGTGCTTTCTGCAATGCATTTTGATAGCCCAACGGTGAAAGGTGCGGACTGAAAAACTGAAAGGTCGCAGGTTCGAGCCTCACTCGTTGCATTATTGTCGTACTCACTCCAAGCACAAGCTTTCCGCTTATTTGGAGGGGAGAGGAAAATATAATTCAAGTTCAGCTTGGCTAATATTAATTTTTTTTAAATAGTGATTGAGTATCAGCCAATCAGACGTGACTGCAATGGTTACTACACTGCCGTAGCACTAATTTTTTGAGAATCGCAACACTGAGTAAACTTTTCGATGCAATCGTTATTTTTTATGGGAAATTCACATCACCGAAAATGAAGATACGAATAAGGAACAAAAACGTAACTTATTTTCAGGTCCTCAAATATATCCAACATGCAAAAATTCATAGTTTTCCGTGTTCACTCATTTGCCTTTTTAGTATAACTAGGCAAACCATAATAAGCATGACAAATCGTTTTCATCTATCTATATTTGGACAAAACAACAGTTCATTTAGACAGCTTGCTAGTATTTTATTTGATGAATTGAGGATTGATGATTCTTACAACACAATTGATCAATAAACTTCAATTGATGATTTGAGTCATGCACTGTAAAAGTAATTATAATGCATTGTAAAAATAAATAATCATCGAATGTTTTTTAATCTAAATACAAAGCTAGATTATCTCTCTTATATTCATCTTTATTAGAACAAAAACTGAGAGTTCATAATAGTACTTTAAACTCAGAAACATTATTTTAGAAAAAGAAACTAATGGTTCACATCAAAAATATGAGAGTATTTTCGACATGGCCATGACCAGACAATATGAAATATGAATTAAAAAATACTTTCTGGCCGAAAGCCAAGTATTAGTGAAAAGTCAATGAATCTACAAGTTTTTAACGACCTGTAAGGTAAAAATAGTAAAATAACATTTGCAGTAATTATAGAATATTGTCCGAAATTAAATGGCTACATACCAAAATTTTTGTTATTTAAAAATAGGTATTAGGCATAACGTAAATTTAAACTGAATTTATCATAATATTTGATTTTTCTAATTCGTATTTAGGTTCCCTCACAATTCAGTCTCTGTTTCTTCGTTATTTGACGTAATGAAATCCCATGAAATTCCCAGCTTTGCTTTCTAAGCTCTACCTCTACTTGTCTCTTTCTCTGCGTCAGATTCCTCACCCCTGAGGGTTGTGACCATTAACTAAATAATGTTAGAGATCATCTTGAGATAGTGTTGCGGTGAGCTTTCAGATCCTTTCTCCTATACGTACTGATACGTACTGATCCAAACGTTGCTGATGAATATTTTAAACACTTACGGGTACCACGAAATTTTTCAGAATTTTTCAAAGATTTCGTTTCTTGTTTTAATTTGTTTTTCAGCGTGCTGTTTAAAAGACGAAATCAAATTGAGCAGCCGAGTGGAGTCCACCCACAGGCAGAATAAGATAAATCTGTTATAGTTGATGTAGGAGCATAAAAAATCTATTTCCACTCGTCGCGAACACCGACTGTATTACAATTATAAATATCTACACACCTCACCATTTCACACGGTTCGCGGGATTTCTTATTGTTGGGTATGTTCGGGACAGGTGCCTGCCAAAATAGCTAAGCGTGCATGCTGGAGCGGTGACTAACTGGACTGGTAACGAGTGCTGTATGCTCTTAAATTTTGCCCCGACGGAATTATTCGGTCTGGCAGGCGATTTTCGAGTTTAAAATGGATATCTTCAAAACTTCACTAAAAATTCCATTGCTGAAACGCAAAAGTCATTTATTTCTTTGGTACCCGCCCTGGCTTCGCACGGATGTAATTTGCTTCATAGCGACCCAATTTTCGACTTTTGCAAAAAAAAAAAAAGAAAAAGTCTTTCATTCAAACATTCTCCTGACAATTATGAGCACAAAAAAATCAAACAAATCTGTTTTACCGTTCTCAAGCGATGATCTTTTATAAGGCTCTCAGAAAATCGCTAGACAAAACAGTCCCAGAATATTAAGGGAGAGGTATTGAGGGCGCTGACATAGATGCAAAGTCAGAAAAAAGATAAAACACGAGTAAACGTTGAAAGAAAAGTTACAGACGACCTGCCAGAAACATTCAAATTATAAAAAAAAACACTTGTAATTTGGCCAACAGACTCCTTGTTTTTTTGAATGATGAAATATCTATTAAAAAAGGCATAACTTTTGTTGAAGATAATAAAGACGTCACACCGTAATTAGCAAGCGCCGACACTTTAGGGCGAGGAAACCGAAAACATTTGGTTGGAAAGTGTGCAAAAAATGCAGATTCATTACGTGCTAATTTCCCACAACACTTAAGCTATAAATACTATTGATGATTTGATCACAAAAGCTTCCCACGCGAAGAGTATTTCTGTAAGGGCAATAGAGGTCTTGTACTAGATTGGCGTAGTAAAATCCACTAATGATGACAATTACCGATGCCGAGATATTCAGGTTAAAGTCATCGCAAAATTTACAATACTACAAACGACACTGACGGCGAAATAAGCGGTTTTGTGTCACTCTACTTATTTCGCCGAAAATAAAATCCGCAGCAGCATTTAGGTGACCGAATTCTTTAATAAAAATACTGTTGCTTTTTTTGTAATAATAACGACTTGGATAGTCGAAAATTTTCCAATGTATTTCTAGGCGAGTTTTTCCGATAGAAGCAGCTATCGGGTAATACTACTATATTACCCGATTAGAAATTAAGGTTTAGTTTACATCGCCATACGCCTTCCAAATTAGCCTGCTACGATCTTAGACTGCATCGTCCCTTCACTATCAGGTGAGATCGCAGTCAAGGGCTATCTTGTCTTCGAATAAAAAAACACTAACCCACTTAATATGAGGATTCAAAAGGATTTTTTTAATGACGCTTCAAATGTCCAGAATTATTGTAAGCATCTTGAGTAGTCAAATAGTAGTAGTAGAGTCAAATAGTAGTATTTTATGAACAAACCACAGACCACAAACATGCGACACCGCGGCACGCCTTATGAATCTTGGGATTGTGGGTTAACTGTGGTCCCATAGGTATTAGATGCCACGGTAGATTCTTACTAATAATAAAATGTAAATACCAGGAGGTTGCTAGTTTGTTTTTAAAACTCAGCATCGGAGCAAAGGATCGACATGACTTTCTGCATTGTGTAATTGAGGACCCCGGAGAGCGATATAAGCTTTACCACAGGGATTTACTTTACAAAGGTGTCCTTTTAATTTAAAGAACTCCACGGGATAAAGTCGCGGGCAAACAGTAAAAACTATAGGCATATCTACAGTACAGTTTATAATTTTATTGACCACCACAATAGAAATGGCTTTATCTCACGAAGATCTTACGGTTTAAATATGCATATAGTTACGCAATAGTAATACGTAATTTTCTAAACAAACTACACAATACAACTACCTAATGAAGACATAAATAGTATTCACTCAAGAAATTGCACGTAAACAAATGATTGTGCTCAGACCGGCTATTCATTGGTCATTAGAACAATTATGTATCTACTACCATACGTTACACTTTGCTTGTAATGAGCACTTTGACTACAATTATGTAGTACCTAAGCCTATAAATGGTAGAGGACAGGGAGAAATACTTAAATGCTCTTTAGTGCTTATTAAGAAGATTGATAGTATTTAGCCCTTATTAATTAAGGAATGATGTACCTCTGGAAGGAACTACCTTCTGCAACACAAGTTTCCCTAGCGCAGAGACTATTTAGTTAATTATTGCAATGGACCCTGTAAATCGTTCCATAGCGTAATAGTAACTTCGGATTAACTTTGGAGAGACTTATGTTCATTATATGATAAGCTAAGTAGAGTTTTAACTCTACTACTGGTTCGGAAAGCAGATTCTATACTGAAATCAGTGTCGTAAAAAATATTAAGATCGTAATAAACAGGAAACTATAAATACCTACCTAATCTGTCGAAACGGATGTCTATGGTAATCACGATACAATATACAGATAAAACATAATCCTTTAACATTATTTTTTATTTCGAAACACGAAACGATACCAACTATTTAGGTATAATATATTCGTAGATACCTATTCTCATAATGCTGATAAAGTTCAATAAAATAAATGATTCATTTTCCGGTTAAAATCGTAAATATAACTTTTACCCTACGTGATCGAAGAAGAAGGACAATAAAATAATTGAATAATTTCGAACGACAAATTGGGAATACATTAAATGTGAAGACGTACCTGAGATGTGATTCATATTATAGTAGTTATTAATGCAAAGACTACTAGGTCTAATAAAAGGCTAGGTAAAATAAAATTACTGTACAAGAATTACATTTTCTAGAAACAAGCTAATGAAGCTAATGGGCATGGGGGTCTAGGCGTGGCAAAAATTATAGATAGATGGTAATGAATGCGCGATATTAAACTGGCTAATTTGGAGAAAGCCAAAATTGTAGCTCATAAAGCGATCACCTAACTGATTTATGAAAGGCTAGATGATGTCCAGGACTTCATCCGTTATCCTCTTTAATTTTCCGGTTTAAATAAAATGTAGCTTATATGTCGTTGTGGCGTGAAGATCGATAGTTTTCCGGCACTTTCGCCACCGGATGCAGTAAACTGAATGACGTTTCGTTGTTTATAGTTCTTGCATTTCACGAGGGCGCGTGAACTTTACTTGTGGTTACGTCGTGTATGTGCATTGTGCACATTGCGTAAGTGTGCGTGCCTGTCGGGAGCGTAGGTGACAGGCGCAAGCAAGCTCTTGCTCACACTTATACAGATACGACATACACACAACCATGAGCCACGCGCCCTCATGAATTGAAAGAACTATACCACTTTTTGACGAAAAAACAATAGGGTTGCGGTAATGTGACTCATTTAGTATTTAAAATGTTTGATGATCACAGGTTATAGCAATCGAATGTGTCCAGCCCCTTGATTCTTTGAGACATATATTTTTTATCCATTGAAGGTTTACTATGAAATAGTAAATGACATTTCTCTTCAAACCTTCAATGGATAAAAAATGCCTATCGTCGTTGATAGGCACTGAGTTACAGAATCAGGGATCTGGACTTGCGAATGTTTGCTTGACATGGAAGCTATTTGACATAGTTTACAATTACAGTTAATGAATGAATATAACAGCATGTGCATACGATGACCCAGTTCGATGTCTTTAATCACTTTATAATTACCGACAATTGAGTACACGTTCCTGAACGATCTAATGAAGATGGCATACTAAGTTAAATTAGGAGTCCCATATTTGTAATGTATTGATGATAGTAATTATTTGTCATTAGCAAAAAAAAAAAGATTAAAAACTGAAACCCGACTACGGAAAATTGGATTTAACATCCGCGATAATGATTGACCATGATAATGAATCAATTGACACATCATTTATCAAAATCAGCGCAGTAGTTTAGGCGCTACGGTGGAGAAGCACGAGCAATATTTTCTGACACATGAGGTCCAAGAGTTTTTGGGATTCCATATAAATGTTTATCAAACATCTATGTAGAGACATCAGCAGCGTTGCCTCACACGCCTGGCGGTCACGGTCAAATGAATGAATTTATTATTCATCAATTTTAAATTGAAGCAAATTTTTTGCGCACAACACTGGAATTAAACTAAATCGATTGTTATTTGTCGATTATAAATCAAGTGCCCAACAGTGTCTACCAACATGTTCTTTATTAACCTGAAATGATAGAGGAGGATTGATTTGGTTGTAAAGACCTATGTGCATGTATATCAGCATCAAGACGTGCCGGGTATGAAGGGCTATACGTACATATCAGTGTCGATAAGGTGTAGGCTGGTCGTTAGGGGAAAAGTTTTGGTGATTGGCTGAATTTATAGCATTCGTGATGGACTAGGATCTATAATCTTTCTCTGATAGAAAACCTGCGCTCAGTAGTGAGCCGTTAATCGGTTGCTGATGATTATGATTTTATTCTATGAACAGGGTTTTAGCCAATAGTAAGAGAGTATCGGCCAATAAAGAAGTGATATTGCTCGTCATGTTGTAGCAATAGTTTAAGATTATCCGCAGACTTAGTCTAAATTTAGTTGTGGAGATGTCGGAGTCGGAGATGTGATATGGCGTGTTTTACACGTCCGGCTCATCTCGGCTATTCCCCAAAGTTATAAAAATAACGAATTAGAAGCTTCTTTGGACATATAACTTGCTGATGACCGAGATACCACAGGAAGCCTACTGATGGTTCGATTTCCAATGATGGGCGTGACCTGAGGGACATGCGTGACCTAAGCGGCACGCGTGACATCAAAGAAAGCGCTATGAAGTCACGCATCGACCGTGACACTGTATTTTTTTTGGAGACTATAACTGGCAAGGGACAATAGGCTTAACGCGCTGCATACGAATATCTCTAATCGATGACATAAGATACTATTAATATTTATATAGTTTTGTTTGTGCGGTTTAGTGACCTAATAATAATTTATTTATAGTTTAATGTTTTGTCTAATGTTTTTGTGATTAATGAATTCATTAATTAAACCATATACATTAAGTGGTACTATTAAGTAGGTACTTTTTTATCGTCAATATATTAAAAATGGTAAACACCAATTAAATATGATCGATATCGCATTAATTTTATCGGTCACGATAAGGATTAGGTAAAGGCAAGGTCAATGTCAAATATTTTGATATTTTATTATCTACATACCTTCATTATAGGTACTATTGTACAGTATGAAAATTACCTTTGTTACACAAGCTTTATTGCTGTTTGTAACAAAGCTGTTAATTGTAATTTTAACACTTTAGATAGTCAAAAGTCACAAGCACTGTTAACAGCTTTGTTAAAAACAACAACAAAACTTGTGTAACAGAGCTGTTAACAGTGATAGATATTTTGGTTATGATGGCAACCAAATTTCGTAAGACATCCATCGTTCGATTTTTGAAAATGTTTTTCATACATACTAGATATATAACTTTAAACTTTGAGATTACTGTATAAAAATCCACATGATTGTCTTTAGCTGAGAGCTTAGCATAAGGATAGCCCGTATCCTGTCCTTCAACAGGATAGCTTTTCATTTCGAAATAAGCAAAAAATGACATTCTTTCAGGATCGAAGTCGCAAGCATTAGCAACATACAATAATTATGTTCTTCTTTGTTGCAGTCCAAAAAAGACGGAGGCCCTGTCATCTGCAACAGCTGCAATTCAGCGATCAGCGGCAGAGTAAGTCTATTTTAAATTTATTAATAGCCCATTTCAACAGCATCTTTTCTCTTTTAAGCGGTTATTATGGCCTAGGTATATCATAGTCGCCGAGTAGTGATTAATTGATGAATGAAGTTGTCATTTTTTAACGAATATCTGTTAAAATGACAAATTTATTCATGTTCACTTTGGGATGGTTTTATGGCTGAAATTAGAAAAAAGCGGGCAATAGAGAGTGCGTGAACTCGGAGTTTTCCTGTGGAACCAAATTAGAGAGGAGGAGAATTAAACTCAACGACATAGCATTCAATGTTGCAATGTTTTTGTATGTTTGTTTTTGAATGTATAATATGTATATTGTTAGTATACCTAATAAATAAATAAATAAATAAATAAATAAATAAATAAATAAATAGCATTACTAAAACACATGCGGGCCAGCTAAGCTCGAAGATCTGATATACTCTGAAATCCCAGCTTGCTGAGTGGCGACCCCACACCGGGAAGCGCTAAGTTATTAGTTTCCCCGTATGCGGACGAACGAACTTAAGCGAAACGTTGTCAACTGCTGAATACAGGCGGCACAAGATCGTGTTCTATGGTTTTCGTTTCAAGAGACATATGTCCAGCAGTTAGACGTTATCGGTTGAGATGATGTTGATGATTTGAAAAACATACACTAGAAATTAATACAGGCTTTATCTAAAGTGAAACATAGGTTGAAATGGTTAAAGTACGTAAGACGAGTCACAAACAAGCCGTCAAGAACATCGTATTCAAACAAAACAAGATGGATGTATCAGTTATCAGTTACTTGAAATGACTACTGGACAGATGGATTTAGAGAGATGAGAGATTATAAGATGCATTATTGCATCATTGATATGTATGACTCTATACTAGGGTGCTAGGCACTTACTGCGTGTAAATTACGATAACGTACCATTGAAATTTTTCCTCTCTGGCGCAAAGCTGAGTAGTAGAGGCAATTTAGAAATTTATGGACTCTTAATTGTGTAAGGTTTTTTCTGGTTCTGGTAGGATACCGCGAAGAAACAGATTATTTATTAAAGTTAGCCCTGTTTCATGTTACAACTTAACAACTTGATGAGAAATTAAATAGGAATATGCTGTGATACTATGACAGGTGTAAGGATACACATGCAGCCTCCTTTGGAAGCAACGCTTCGCATTGAAACTTTCAAGTCAATGGAAGAGATACCTATCTAAGTACATAACATTAGTATAAAAGGACATGAAGGTTTCGAGAAAAATGATTTGAGGGCATGTGAAATCGACCAGGGAAAAGTCGCAGCTAATGAATTCTCCGCCGTTAAAATAAACACTTCAAAACTTCAAGATAAATAATAATATAAAAACATATTTTGAAAAAACCGACTTCAAACGCCACTTAAAAGTATAAAATAATTTTAGTTTGTACACGTATGTTGAAGTCGGGCCAGCGTCGCGCATCGGTTTCATCGTTTCTATTTAGGCCCGTCCGTCTCACGGGCTAATTCAACAAGTATAGCGGCCTAATAGTATGTACGATTTAATAATTTTAGTTACTTATATTGAAGTCGGACGGGCTTAAAATATAGAAACGATGATACCATTGCGCAACGCTGGCCCGACTTCAACATACGTGTACAAACTAAAATTATTTTATACTTTTAAAAATCGTACACACACTCTGATCACGAGCGATTTGCTCTTATTCAATGAGGAGTTCCATCCTATATCTCCGAAGATATTCATCAGATCTTCACCAAACTTAAATGGAACCAACCTGACGTAATGCCCTTTTAAATAAAAAAAAATTATTGAAATCGGTTCAGATTTGACAGAGTTATAGAGTAACATCGTCAAAAATTCGGTTAAAAAAAATTATATTGAAATGCCGAATAGAAAAGCATTATGTATGTATGCTATGAAGAATGCATGGTTAAAATCCTACACATACTCTGATCACGAGCGATTTGCTCTTATTTATTGAGGAGTTCCGTCCTCCATCTCCGAAGATATTCATCAGATCTTCACCAAACTTAAATGGGACCAACCTGACGATATGCCCGTTCAAATAAAAAAAAAATTATTAAAATCGGTTCAGATTTGACGGAGTTATGGAGTAACATCGCCAAAAAAAAAAAATAAAAAAAAAAATAAAAAAAAAAAAAAAAAACATACGCGTCGAATTGAGAACCTCCTCTTTTTTTTGAAGTCGGTTAAAAACAACAAACCAATTACGTTGTCACACTCGGTTATGGTCTAATGGACTGTATGTTATTATACGGGCCTTACTAAGAGCAGACTCCCGTTTAGTGTAAGAGGCGCTATATGGCATGCTTTTTCTGCCAAAACTTTGACCACTCGGTCGAAAATAGGCTGAAAATACATGGAGGCGTCCGCGTCATCGAAAAGTGCATGAATTCTTTGATGACCGGCTTGGGAATTTGAATGAAGTATTTAGGTGTACGTTTTAAGTGTAGGCAGCGCAAAACCGAGTCCTGTAAACTCCATACAAGAGATCTTTGTCCAGTATTGGATAAAGAAGAAATCTAGGTATACCTAAACAAGCTTAAAAACAATTAAAACTTCTTATTTAGCTTACTAGAACTTACTAATTAAACTTAGATTTAAGATTTTCAGTCATCATCACTCCGAGCTAGGCCAGAGTATGCTCTACAGATTTAAACCTAAGTTTACTCCTGAGCGTGTTACTCAATTATTCATACATATTGATAGCAAATCTGCACCATATTTGGCGGACAGTGCTAATGCAATCTGGCGCTAAGCGAGACCAAAGTCGTTTGTGTCACTAAAGCTTACTTATTAAGTTGAATTGGAAAGACTAGCTGAGATATTATGGCCGTTCGGAATTCAATTAGACAAATCAGTTGGTATAGAGAACAGGACGTCCTAAAATATAATTCATTGAATTGCGAAAAACGTTGCTGTCAAATTTTTTAACCATAATTTTTAATTACATTGAAATAAGAGCAAGGATACGTCTCTACATTAAAAATCTACTAGCAGAAAATGAAGAAACTTGTAACCGATGATGTTTTCACTTAACCATTCACTGTTGGGCTATTTGTAACATAAACACATATTAAACAAGTAGTTTTCCGTTCACAGATAGTCACAGCGCTGGACAAGAAATGGCACCCCGAGCACTTCACGTGCAGCACGTGCCGGAAGCCGATCGACGGCGCCAAATTCCACCAGCACGACGGCGGCGTGCACTGCGTGCCTTGCTACACGCAGAACCACTGCCCGCGCTGCCACGGCTGCGGCGACCCCATCACTGACGTGAGTCCATCCACTTTTATATTGGCGTTAAGTCAATCCAACTCCACTTATTCCCGAGAAGCAGTTCAATGCTGTGCCAATGGCAAGTTGTGTCAAAAACCGCTCATATTTTGTGCAAATTCATACCCATAGTTTGTAACCACCTATTTCATAGTTGTCATTGAATTTCGATCTTGCGGTTTTCTTTACCAGCATATCTTGATCCCCTTTTTTTAGTTTCCGATACATTGTAAAAGATTAACTGTATACGCGGTTTTGCGAGCTGAAGTGGCAGTAGCAAAGCACATAGTTCGAAGAACGGTCTTTGGGATCCCAAAAGTGGTGCAGAAGTAGCGACCTCACTAAGGATTCTGGGCCTAGGTAGACTGACGACAACAGAGAAGTCGCAGGAAGGCATTGCACAAGATCGTGTGGAAGACCATAAAAGAGACCTATTTCCAGCGATGGACGTCTATCAGTTCACAAAGAAGAAGAAGAATTGACACACTCTTAGCTCGTGTAATTAAAGAATAAATTATTCATCACAGTTCAGTTGTAACCATAAATTCAGTCAATGACAACAATTGTTATCGCAATTTATCCGAACATATTATGCAGTGCTATCTGGAAATAGAAATAGAAATATTTTTTATTCAAATAAACTTTTACAAGCACTTTTGAATGGTCAATGAATCTACCACTGGTTCGGAATGCCTTTCCTGCCGAGAAGAGCCAGTAAGAAACTCGGCGGTTGCTCTTTTCAAAAAAAATAAAAATCTTACAATTGTTATTGAAACTATGCTATGTATTCAGTGCTTCCACGATGAATTTTCCTGAGTACAATACAAGTAAAAATAAATACAATACAAATACAAATAAATACAATTCAATACATGTTAACACAGGCAGGCAAAAGCAGACCCATTCCCGTTGGTGGCACCCGTTCACGAGCATGACGCATGATCCAGCCATTGCTTCGCTCAACCATATTTGAGGGAACGTAACAACCCGCACCACACGACACCACCACAGAAACTTTAAAGAGAGCATGACATACTTAGGCTACCCATGTTAAGGCATCGAATTGAATACTAATATTAAACTACTCATTTTAAGACATGACTGAGACAAATAAAGTGGAAACACCGTGGAACAGAATACAATAAAATCATGTTACACAGGATAGTTATTACTGTCTTATGAATCACTGGAGCGAATTATATCCACGCTTTTTTATCATTTACATAGTCTTCAATTGTATAATATGCTTTTTTCATGAGAGCAGATTTAATTGATTTCTTAAACTTGTGTAGAGGCAAGTCTAAGATTGACTGTGGAATTTTATTGTAAAACGTCACGCCCATTCTCACAAATGTCTTTTGGACCCTCTTGAGGCGCAGCCCAGGAAACATGAGCCTATTTGGATTTCTACTTGGTCTATCGGACAAATCACTCTTTTTTTTGTAACTCAAAATGTTTTGTCTGACAAATATTATGTTGTTATAAATATATTGTGAAGCTACTGTAAGAATGCCTATCTCTTTAAATCTTTCTCGAAGGGAATCCCGCGGCCTCAAATTATAGATTGCGCGGATTGCCCTTTTCTGCAAAACAAAAATTTTTCCAATATCGGTTGCCTTACCCCATAGTAAGATTCCGTATGACATAATACTATGGAAATATGCAAAATAAACAATTTTTGCAGTTTCTATGTCAGTCAACTGTCGAATCTTCCTAACAGCGTAAGCAGCAGAGCTAAGTTTGCCAGCAAGCGTTGCTATATGGGTGCCCCATTGTAGCTTTGAATCCAGGGTTAACCCCAAAAACACTGTGGAGTCCTCAGTTTTCAAAGGTTCATTATTTATCTTTAAATTTTTACTGACAGTTCTCGTGTTAGGTAATAAAAACTCAACACACTTTGTTTTTTTAGCATTTAAAAGGAGATTATTTGCCGTAAACCATTCAGAAACTTGAGATAATGCATTAATTGCAGTGCTATCTGGCATGATCATCTTATATTCCCTATGGACCAAGATGGGTGATGTCATTTGTTAGTACATTCAATTGTGACCGCGTTAGCGACTCTCATCACGTAAACACCATTAGACCTTGCTTCATTTTACTGAATGCACTCAGATATTGATGCGGAATGCGCAATGAGCGGGATATTTCCTCGACTTCCATATTTGAACCACACAATGGGAGTTCTTTGTATTTAACCATATAATGGGTACTTACACTTATCAGCTAATTATAGCACAAGCATAAATATGCATACAAAACACGTATTTCAAAACAGTAAGCTAAACAAAATAACTAAAGCCCTTTTTAGTTCTTGACCATTTCTCTTTCGGGAAGGTAATGTAATGTAAGGATAGAAATACGAAAGAAAAAAGATCTAAAATGATACAATATTTTAGGAAATGATCCATAACCTGTTTCGAAAGAAAGTTTTCCCTCCTGAACATATTTTGTAGAGCTCACTAACATTTTATCACCAGATGAGGGTGGTGGGATGCGACTGTATGATGAAGGCTAAGAGTTGTGGTTTGCATTATGGATAGGAATTTCCACGAGGTGGACGTCTGCTCGTTGAAATGATGACGATGGAGCTGATTTATTTCTTGCATAGTTAGCAGGTTATTTTGACGTATAGGTCATTCATTAGAATTATTCTTGAAGAATTGTCATACCTCGGTTCGTGAAGGTTACAGAATTCATAGGTTGATGTAATGAACCGGCGAAAAAGACGCCCCTTTTAGGAAACCTGAACAAGTTCTTGTTGTTCCGTTTAAAACATTAAGTGGTAGGTACTTAGGTGGATTAGTTAGAATTACACGTAGTACAATATACACGTATATCGGATTACACCTGCACCAACAAAACAGGCTGTGACTAATTGGACAATTTTCGAAGAAATTACGCTAAAATCATTGTCATTAGGTGTCGTCATGATGACCAAATAAAGTGGGATCCTACTCAACAGTGAAATGTACGAGCGTCCCACGCGTGTTTGTCAAATTGCTTAATAAGACACGCTGAAAATGGCAGCCCATGTCGTTTTTTGTTGACTTCTAATGATGGGTGATTAATTTGAAGAGTTGAATAAACTTATTTTTTGGGTTTCTTTTTAGGTTTATTTTCTGCCTCTTGTTAACATTAATTTTTAACCGACCAAAAAAGCAGGAGGTTCTCAATTCGTCGGGATCTTTTTTTAATTTTTTATGAATGTTCCCCGATTACTCGAAGACGCCTGGACCGATTTGGAAAAATCGTTTTTTGTTTGAAAGGGTATATATACTTCCCAGGTAGTCCCATTGTCATCAGGTCAGGATCCGATGATGGACTCCTGGAGAAATCGAGGGAACTCTTCAAATTTTATAGGCACAATTGATATACTTTGTAGTGGCGTTTGTAAAAGAATTTTTACGTTTAAATTATTATAAAAGAAAAAGGTGAAAATTCACCATTCACCATTCGGGAATTCCTGCTCCCAATGCCATTACCTAGTTTTCATATGAAACGGAATTTTCCTGCAATGGGAAATCTAGTTAACCTTTTTATAATAACATAAACATTTCTCATCTATTATGCAATTAAAAAAAAATCTTATAAAAAGAGTTAATTATTATGTTTTATACCTAGATACCTGTCTACTTGACCTTGCATCCTCGGTTGAGTGTGAGACTTTGAGACTCGAGATAGGTTACTATAGACGTGGCAACCTGACGACCGAGCATTGCCTACGTGGGCTGAACTGAATGTGTTGGGTGAGAAATAAGGGTAAAGGTCAAGGTGAAAACTAATACAAATATTTAACGACTTGAAGACAAAATAAATGGAATCGAAAACTTTTTAAATAAACTTTTCATATATTTTTGAATCTGAATTCCGATTGTATATTTTTAATTGGATAAAAACTATTATTTTCTATTCTAATTGAGCTTCCTGCTAGGGCAGGATCCGATGATGGGATCCTGGAGAAATCGAGAGAACTCTTCAAATTTTATAGGCACAATTGATATACTTTGTAGTGGCGTTTGAAAAAGAATTTTTACGTTTAAATTATTATTTTTATATTCAGGAACAAACAGCTATAAACTAGGCGGTTTGCAATTTACAGTTTATCCAAAAGTCCAATAGCTGCAGGTCTGTAGTTTTATTGACATGACTACATAAGATGGTCGATACAACTTATTTTTGGATCACATGGCAACCAACGTGGTTGGAACGCGAATGCAGCCAACATGTTGGAACGTCTGCAGTTAGCTATCGCGGGAAGGAACAATCGTAAACAAAATGCGTGGCTCAAATGAGTCACACAACTTCAGTGTGAGGTGTCAACTAATGAATGGTTAACATAAAAACTTAATGTATATCAATTTATGTTTCCGATTGATTAGTTTTTGTTTGTATGATGTAATCCTTATACATAATTAATTTTAAAGGCTTCCCTAACTAAGTTTGAAATCTATAGAGTGTGACTGGTCTCGGACTTATTAGAGATAGAGTTAAAACGTGACCAAATATAAATCTGTCTCCTTTTAACTCAGTGTTGAGTCTGAACAAAGTGAGAAACTTGGATAAGTCCGAGGTGAAAATCTTCGGGGTTCGAACATTTCGGCATTTATGCTGTTGTGGTCTGAGTTGTCAGCAGAAGAAAGGAACACCAACCAAAAGTATCTATAGGTACTATCAGGTATCGATCCTTTTTTCGAACCCCTAAGCGTCATGTAAACTTGATCGTATGTGGCCTCCCGTAGTATCACATATCGTGGGTGTAAGTGATTCAGCCCAAAATGCGTGTTGCGTACGCTTTGACTCGGCAACAGGCGATGGCTCCATATTCGGAGAAAAAAGTACGGTACGCCCTCGTTACATTACGCATGTTTTCTTTAGCGTCTTCCGTAACCTCGAGTTTCCATATAAACATATTTTGCTTTAGTTTATATGTTCGTATTGAAACCTAACTTTGCAAATATAATTAATAGAACTACTTAATTGGTTAGGTACATATCGAACCCTCTCCTCCGTACAAATCGCCCATTTGCGACAAGGGTGACATAACTCAAAATTCACCAATTTTAGTGTCGAACATTTATACTTTTTGCTATAAAAACAACATTACGCTAAGCACAAAAAATAAGAGCGAGAGAGATTGTGACTTAACGCTCTATCGTTTTGTTGGCCGCTGTGTTGTTTTGAGACCGCAACATCCACAAAACATTACTTTCTAACGAGAGAATTCTCTCATCGTCGATTTTGAATTATATCACTCTTGTCGCAAATGAGCGAAATGTATTATGCACATTATTCTATTATTTTTTGTTTATTATGTTTAGCTAACTGTATTTTTTTTCTTTAGATATCAATGTTAAATATTGCTATTTGTATCTAGATCAATTGAGTAACTGTAATGTCTCTCAGGGTATTTCTCGCAATAAATAAATAACTAAATTATTGTTCTAGACCTAAAACTAGACAAGATATATCTATTTAACTCTTCATTATATATGCTTTATCATAAGCAAAATATTAACTAAGTATGTCATGCTCTCTTCAAAGTTTCTGTGGTGGTGTCGTGTGGTGCGGGTTGTTACGTTCCCTCAAATATGGTTGAGCGAAGCAATGGCTGGATCATGCGTCATGCTCGTGAACGGGTGCCACCAACGGGAATGGGTCTGCTTTTGCCTGCCTGTGTCAACATGTATTGAATTGTATTTATTTGTATTTGTATTGTATTTATTTTTACTTGTATTGTACTCAGGAAAATTCATCGTGGAAGCACTGAATACATAGCATAGTTTCAATAACAATTGTAAAATTTTTATTTTTTTGAAAAGAGCAACCGCTGAGTTTCTTGCTGGCTCTTCTCGGCAGGAAAGGCATTCCGAACCAGTGGTAGATTCATTGACGATTCAAAAGTGCTTGTAAAAGTTTATTTGAATAAAAAATATTTCTATTCTATTCTATTCTATTAAAATTATAGTTAGAAAGACCCCAATCTGACGTTTGAAACAGTTCACCATTAAAATTTGCATTTTTACAAAAGCGATAGCAGAGTTGTGCCAGAATTTCAAGAACAATAAAATTGATTTTAAGTAACGATACACTCTGCCAAAATTCTTAACACGCATGGGGAGAAAGTATTTATAAACATTCGAAGATAAAACATCAAGCATAGAGTACGCTATTGAAGCTGACGTCACAGATCGACACACTCGGCTCGCATGCTCCAGCTGTTTTCCCACGGTTTTCTGGTTAAATATTATCGTCCATTTAACTGCTTAATATTATAAATGCAAAAGTGTGTTTATTTCAATTTTCTTTCAATTACGCAGGAACGGATCGACGGAATTTTTGCATAGGTCAGGTCAAGGGGACCCGGAAAATGATCATACTTAATATTATAAAGGCGAAAGTTTGTATGTGTGTGTGCGTGTGTGTGTATATGTTTGCTACTCTTTCACGCCACAATGAATGAACCATTTGGCTGAAATTTGGAATGGAGATTGAAACATAGGCTACATTTTATCCCGGAAAATTAAAGAGTTCACGCGTGAATCAAAAAAACCTTAAGTATCTATAGACATATAAATAAGTTCCGTGAGTTTTTCAAAAAACTTATTTCACGCAGGCGACCCCGAGGACAAAACGAAGTAAAGTACTCAATTCCCACTTTTGAATCTCATTTCTCAGCACGATGAACTACCAATACCGTCCAGTTTTGCAAGATTTGGACGACAGTGCGAAACTTTTTGTACAGTTCCCAATCCAGGGTTTTAATATGATTCCGGTCCTCAAGGAGGCGGAACCTCGGCTCGGTGTCGTTAATGCTAAGGGGCATTCGTTCCACAAATAGCGCCATTGTCTTCGCGATGACATCACGCTTGTTTGTGAAAAAATCTCCACAGTCCTATATTATTATGTGTACTTAGGTATTCCTATAGATGAGAGTGCGTCCGCGTCGATTTGTAACGGGTTTTATTATACAGCCTCTTCATGATAGATAGGGAGTTGATGATATGACAAAAAATTTACATCATTGGGTAGCGTGCTAGAATCTGATATTATTGAAGCCTTGATTATTGCGAAAGTTAGTTCGTTTGTTGGTTTCTTGGTTTATCCTTTAATCACGTAGCAGCGGAGTAACGCATCGACGTAATTGAATGGGTATAGTTGAGGACCTAAAAGGTGACACAAGCTGCTTTTTATCCCGGAAAACGAAGGTTTCCTTCGGGATTTTTTATACTTGTTACCATCACGGTAACAAAATATCTAATACAAACCTTTCATGAGATGAGTCAAGGCACCGTATTATCCGCAGGGCTCAGGGGGAGTCGTAAGTTAGGGCGGAACACGATGTTTTTCTCTAGTTTTACGCTAATCTAAATTAAAACGAACAGGTGACTGTCTGACTGATCCATCAACGCACAGCTTAAACCATTGGACTGATTGGGCTGTGTAACCTACGCATCCGCTTAAAATTAATTTTTCTTAAAACGGGTTTGAATATTTAATCCCAAAGGGGGTAAAATAGGACTCTGGCAGTATGAAAATTCGCCGCGGGCAAAAGCTTGTATTGGTATACAATTTTACAAATGTTAACGTTGTTGTATATCTGTATTCCAGCGCGTGATCCAGGCGCTGGGCGCGTCGTGGCACGCGCACCACTTCGTGTGCGGAGGCTGCAGGAAGGAGCTGGGCGGTGGCGGTTTTATGGAACAGGTAATTCCTTCAACTTCATGGAACATATGGGAGCAGTGGCTAGGACTGCGGTCTAATATGTGACAGACGACGCGGGCGATTCGATCTCGAGCCTCAGACTCTGAATGCTGACTTTTTGCAGTCATGTGCGTTTGAACATTTTAATATCACTTGCTTCAGCGGGGAAGAAAACATTGTGAGGAAACCTGCACCTGTGGAGTATGGATGGATCTTCTGCTTAAAGTGTCAGTCTTAATGAAAGTTGCCGGTCATTCCGGCGATAACAGCGGTGATAATCAAGCGGTTAAGACTTTTGCCTCCTTTTCGCAGTCTCCTACATTCGATCCGAGGCATTCCAGTCTCTATACAATAAACTTTTGTTTTTGATTGATCTTAATAAAAGCTGTGTTAAATTCTCAGCAGAATCAGTATTCAATTTTCGACTACTCATAAGAGCCACAAGTTGGCCTACATGAAATAAATAATTTTGAATTTTCTTATACAACGGTGCGGAACCGTTCCTGTGCGGATCTGACTCGCACTTGGCCGGTTATTTTTATTATACGACTGACGAATCAATAAAGGATAGCGCTGACGAGGTTTAGGTTGGAGCGCGCTTGCCTAGCAAATGCGTATCAATCGCGTTAAACATGACGTTGCTCACTCCAGGCCGGCCGCCCGTACTGCTCGTCGTGCTACGCGGACAAGTTCGCGTCGCGCTGCGCCGGCTGCGGCACGCCCATCGTGGACAAGGCCATCATCGCGCTCGACGCCAAGTGGCACCGCGAGTGCTTCACCTGCTCCGTGAGTACCCGCTGCGGGCACCGACCCCGACAGCACGACAACGACACGACACCGACACGACACCGACAGTACGACAACGACACGACACCGACATGCTCCGACCCCACACAGCGGCTTGTGTGCTAGAGCTTAAAATTTTCTAAAAGTTTTTTTTACTCAATGCAACTGTAGCTGAAATTCTTTCTAAGTCCTCAGTTAGGAAGTAGGCGGTTGTGAGTTCACCCCCGTGCCTCGGCGAGTATGTAAAGCCGTCGGTCCTGCACTTGATCTCACACCGGTCGTGTCGGACTTCCGTCCCATCGGACTATGAGAGTGAGGGATTAAACTTGCAATTGAATAGAAAAACTAACTCATATTGTTTTCTATTCCAGAAATGCAGAAATCCCGTTACGGATTCAACATTCTCGGTGCTTGACAAGAAACCCTTGTGCGGAAAATGCGCATAAACACACACACACATACGCGCACAGAAACACTAGATACTACACAATACACCTACTACCTATTTATTATCACACAACAAACATGGACCCATCGACAGAATCCAAAGCACTATCACAAGACACTTCAAGTATACACTTCATTAAAAACTACTTAAAGTCATTCTTCAGTCGATTACAACTACATTGAAAAGCGTTCGTGTGACCAAGGACTAACGCTGGATTCTCATACAAAGGCATCCTCGGGAGCAAGCCTAAAACTAGTATACTCTTCAACGCAAGTTTATTATACTTCCCGTGAAAAAAAATCGAAACACTTTGCAATACTTTTCAGTACGGAAGTCTTTCGTTTTTTTTTGATGAGAAGTATATTATGCTCATATGCAAAAATGTCCCCGAGCTTAGAGTAGCGTCACATGGCATGCTAAAAATCAGACAAATATTGAGTTTTGAGCATGCTTTTGAAATAAATGGGCATGCTTATTACTAGCAAACTTTGATAATAGCATGCTTTCGTGGTGGTATTATGCATGGGTATTAGTACCTAGGCAAGCTGCATCAAGGCATTATTAAATTATATAATTAATTACGTAAGAAATATTTAAATTGTGTAAGAATATTAAGTGACAAATACTTTAAGTGTTTATGTACTTTTGTATTCACAATCGAGCTTGGCTTAAAAATCCACAAAGACATTTTCGTTGTAAATAATTCTAGTTGTTAATGATAATAATTTTATTACTACTAAGTTAATAAAAATATAAAGCTTGAGCTGTCGGCATAAGGCATTATGTTGCAGTGTTTTGGAGGGTTATAATATAAAATGTATACGCTTTAGCGGAGCTATTTTCTTTTTACAATAAATCACTTGTTTTTTTAAAAAGGAGTCTTTTCATATTTATCCTCATACTTTTGTCCCCAACTTCGCTTTTAAGTTAGATTTTTAACTCATATTTCATTCACTATTATTTTACCCCTAAGGGGCTAAAATAATAGTGAATGTCTAGGTACGTCATAATAGCTATCTGTATGCAAAACTTCTGCCCGATCTGTCCAGTGGTTTGAGCTGTGCGCTAATAGGTCAGTCAGTCAGGCAGTCAATCAGTCACCTTTTCCTTTTATATATTTAGATTTTAGAAGATTATATCGCGGTATAGGCTAATTTTTAGCGGGCGATAGAGAGAGATCGTAAGAGAACCCGAATAAAATTGACATGGCTCAACAAGTCCTAAAGCTGATGTGGCATATAGTTTCAACTTTCCAAGAACCAATAGATATCGATGTTCCAAGCACCAATAGATATCGATGTTCCAAGCACCAATAGATATCGATGTTCCAAGCTGCTGGAATGTCGACCTTACAACGGAAAGCCCCATGGCGTCGCAAGGATTGAATCGCTTAGATTCAAAAGTAAACGCTTATTTCAATAAAAAAATATTCTATTCTAATCTAGGGATAAGCTGTCCTTGTGCATGTCCTTTATAAACTATTAAGGATATTGTTTTGTTTTTTGTACTTAAAAAATAAATAAATGTCCAGCAGTTAAGAAAAAACGGTTAAGTCGATTTCACCAAGAAGTAAAATAAGTACTATCCGCGCGTTTTGACTTTCAAACTGTCAGAAAGCTCAATTTATTTCTCGGTTAAAGATTACTCGACGTTGGTGAAATCGGCCCTAAGTTAACGTAAAAGTAACTTACCCTATTCCTCTCTCTTTCACTCCTCCTAGCTTCTTCGTTCCCCTGTTTCACGTCCGCTTCAATTCTCTGCAGACTCTTCACGGGACTTTTCTCCCCTTGTCCTTTCACTGGACTCTTTTCCCTGTCTCTCTCTTGTGTTTTAATATCTTCCGTCTCCCGTTTATTTATTGCAACTCGCATTTTACCGTTGGCGTTTTCTGGAATAAATTTTGAGACCAGTTAAGGTAACTAAAACTAAATTTTGTCTTGTTCCTGGAAGTGGTATAAAAATAAATAAGTAATAGTCTACCTTGTGTATTTCTGGGCGTTTGGATGTTCTCAGTCGGCCTGGAGTTATTCGGCGTGAACGGTTTCTTGGCCGGGCTGGTGGTGGCTGTGGTTCTCTTGGCCAGGCCGCTGGTGGGCTTGTTCCGGGGGGTGGCGGCGGGCGTCCTGGCGGAGTCCCTGGGTCTGGGTGTTCTGGGCGTGGTTTCCTTGCTCCTTTGTCGCGGGGTGGCGTTCTTGCTTTTTGGGATACGCGTTAGACTCGCTTCTGGACTTATGTGGCTTGAGGCACACTGAAATAAAGACAAACAAACATTTGATTTACATCATCTGTCAAAATGACAAAATTCGTCAGTTAAAATTTACAATTTTACAAGTCGAAGGTCCAGTTTGACTCAGGACTGGTTAATGCTAAAATTCTGTAAGAAACTAACCGGCGCGACGTTTTCAACGAGCGTGTGCACTTCCTGTTCTTTGGGCAACACGCGGCGCGGGCGCGTGCGCTGTGGAGCACGCATCAGCGGACGGCGGTTCCTACGTATAAACAACAGCCGTTTACAACAATACAGAAACAAAAAACATTTTATTTTTTCACACTAAGCCTAATGAATCCAAAATTATAAATTGCTACATTTATCTAACAGAGTTTAATGCTTAGGAACTTATCAGAAGACTTAAAGCGGATTTTTGTCAGGAGATATTATGTCTCGTTTTAACTTAGATGCATCTTTGCTGGGCTGGACAAGAATATGGATAGCTGTATAAGGATGATTTTTACTTGAATAAACATTTACCTCGGGGACTTTTTTCCCAAAGGACTTTTCGGCTTCTCTTGTTTGTGTTGACTTTGCTTGTTACTTCGTCCGCTGATATTTATATGCATTTTTGAAGTGCCACTGAGAAAATAAATTTTAATTTAAGGTTGGTCGACGTCGGCCGACTTGATATGGAAGGGAAGGGAATAATTCAAATTCAAAATCCATTTATTTCATGTAGGCCAACTTGTAGCTCTTATAACAGGTCATAAATCTACCACCGGTTCGGAATGCAGATCCTGCCAAGAAGAGCCGGTAAAAAACTCAGCAGTAGCTCTTTTCAAAAAAAAAATTTTTACGATAGGTAACAAAACTATGCTATGCATACACATTCAGTGCCTCCATAATGAAGCTTCAAAAATGCATACGTAGGTACACACAATCCAACGCATGTCAAAACGGGCAGACAAAGTAGACCCATTCCCGTTGGTAGCACCCGTTCACGAGCATGACGCATGATCCAACCGTTGCTTTGCTCAGCCATATCTAAATATATAAAAGGCAAAGGTGACTGACTGACTGACTGACTGACTGATCTATCAACGCACAGTTGAAACTACTGGATGGATCAGGCGGAAATTTTGCATGTAGATAGCTATTATAACGTAGGTGTCCGCTAAGAAAAGATTTTTGACAATTCAACCCCTAAAGGGATAAAATAGGGGTTGGAATAATCGAACTTAACGTGAGCGAAGCCGCGGGGTAAAGCTAGTTATAAATATATTCATTAATTCAAAACAGTATCCTCTCCTATAAGTGTATGGTGTATGTGTGTATGTTTGTTGTAATGAGATTAGGAGCCGACCTGCTGGACTGGTTGTCTCTGGAGCTGGTGGAGCGCACGCGCGTGCCCGCGCGCAGCGTCGCCAGCGAGTACATCGACAGCCGCGCCTCCGTGTTGGCGACTGCGCGTCAACCATGTTACCACATCGTATCACAATACTTATATACACACACGATGAGCCTTGTAGGTCTTAGGACTCTTTTTCAAGTTTCCAGGGTTCTATCCTAGGCCTTATCGGAGTTATGGGTACAGTGTTATATGAGAAACATGTCTGAGAGTTCTCCATAATGTTCTCACAGGTTAAATTGGATATTCATTATTTGTTCAAATGTGGATATTAAAAAAAGAAAAATGACATTGTGTATAATATTAAAAATATTTATTTTAAGTATATAAAAAAATAGCTAAATGCCCAATTACCCATACATAAAAAGAAATTCAAAATATTTTTAAAAATTGCAAAATATTCAAAGAAAAGTTCTTATGTACTTGAAGAAAACTTACTAGATTTAGTTCCAGATTTGGACCAAGTTCCAACAGATCTTTTGCGTCCTTTAAGTTTACTGGATTTTCTCGAACACGACAGGCTCTGTTAAAATTTTTGGAAATAGAAACTTGGCGGATGATGTTAGTTTTATAAAAAGAATCTTTACGTTTATATTATTGTAAGTAAGATAGCATAAAAAATTATATTTGACAAATGTTGGTTAACGACGTTATAGCTTGAGGAGGGTAGAATATAACCCTTGTCTGAGAAGAGACCTGCGCGCTGTAGTGAGTTAGTGTAGAGTAGATGTGTTGCTGCTGACGATGGTGAACTGTGGTACTACCGTAAGCTGTGTTCGATAATTTTTAAATAAATATAATTTCGTACCGTGTTCTCGGTGCTGTTCAAATAGTCGGACATCTTCAAAGCGTATTCGTTGACGGTCACTTCTAGTTTCTCGCACGTCGATTGGACAACCTGAAAAAACGTAAAGGACAGAGGAAGAGGCGAGAGAATTTTCAATTTTGTATTAAGAAGAACGCTACTTCTATATTATATAAAATTCAAAGTCCTGACTGACTGACTGAGATATCAACGCACAGCCTAAACTACTGAAACTTGAAATTTTTACAGTTGGTTCCTTTTATGACGTAGGCGCACACTAAGAAAGGATTATTGGAAATTCCACCCCTAAGGGGTTTAAATAGGGGATGGAAGTTTATATGAAACTCCGTCATTTTTCAAGCTGTTTCCATGAAAGTTGGTATTTGAGCTTTCAGTTAAAAATAAAGAAGTACGTGTGTCAGTTTTTGAAAATTCCACCCCGAAAACTAATCTCACGCGGACGAAGTCGCGGGGGCAAAAGCTAGTAAATCTTAAATATATAAAAGGCAAAAGTGACTGACTGATTGACTGATTGACTGATTGATCTATCAACGCATAGCTCTAACCGCTGGACGGATCGGGCTGAAATTTGGCATACATATAGCTATTATGACATAGGCATCCGCTAAGAAAGAATTTTTGAAAATTAAGCCCCTAAGGGGATAAAACAGACATTTGAAAAATCGAACTTAAGCCGCGAGCGAAGCCGCAAGCAAAAGCTAGTAAATAAATAAATAAATACTGGTTTGTTTTGCTTACGTCATCAAAAAGGTCTGCGGCGGCGGCGAGCGCGTGCGGGCGCGCGTCGCCGCACACGCGCGTCGCGTCCGTCAGCAGCCGCGCGACCTGCCGCACCAACTCCGCACTCTCCGTGACGCACGCGGTCTGCGGCAGCGACTTGTGCAGCACCTGCCGCCGAGGGGTGTCGTGTGGTGCGGGTTGTTACGTTCCCTCAAATATGGTTGAGCGAAGCAATGGCTGGATCATGCGTCATGCTCGTGAACGGGTGCCGCCAACGGGAATGGGTCTGCTTTCTGTCTACTCGTCTTGACATGCGTGGGATTGTATGTACCTACGTATGCATTTTTGAAGCTTCATTGTGGAAGCGCTGTATTATACATAGCATAGTTTTGTTACCTATTGTAATTTTTTTTTTCTTTTTTGAAAAGAGCAACTGCTGAGTTACTTACCGGCTTCTCTCAGCAGAATCTGCATTCCGAACCGGTGGTAGATTTATGACGTGTCAGAAGAGCTACAAGTGGGCCTACATGAAATAAATAAATTTTGAATTTGAATAAGAGGGCTGTTAATAACCTCTTCCTTTTTGTAGGTCGGTTAAAAATGGCAACACACACACACACACGCACGCACGCACACACGTATTTGCTAGTAAATAGTTCCCATCATAATATATGTCTCGTTCTCTCGCTCCCTTTCTCTATCTATCTCTGTATGGATACAAAATAATAAAGAAGTGTTGATTCCCGCGAGAACTCTTTAATTTTCTGAAATCTATAGACCGCTCTCACTCAGCACAGACTCAAGATAGAATTAAAACGAGTCAAAAAATTATGTCAGAGTGTATTTGTGTCTCGTTTTAACTCTATCTTACACGGACGGAATTAAAATAAGACACAATTAAGCCTCAATAGCCCAAGGGTTATAGGTGCGGACTGAAAACTGAAAGGTCACAGGTTCGAACCCCACCCGTTGCACTATTGTCGTACCCACTCCTAGCACAAGCTTTCCGCTTATATGGAGGGGATAGGAGAATATAAGTCAACTTCAGCTTGGCTAATATTCTTTTTTAAAAAAAAAAAATATTTCGTGACATAAGTGATGGTTAAGAGCGCGCACCTGCAGCGCGTGCAGCAGGTTCTGGTGCAGCGAGCTGATCCGCACCAGCTGCGCCTGGAAGTGGGTCCGCTGCGCGAACGGCAGCGCGGCGCCCGAGTTGCGCTCGATGTCCGCCATCTGCAGACAGCGGATGCATTTGTTTAATCGCTTTTTACATCGTCTCCCTCGAGTAGAGGTGGCAAAAACACATTTTATTTAAAACTAGCGGACCCGACAGACGTTGTCCTGTCTTAACTATGAATATTGAAACTCTTTGACGAAATTGGCAGCACGCATTCTGTCAATGTTATGTCAAACGCCATAAGGTTACATCAAAAAGTTTGAATTGTAAAAGCGGTTACATTAGAAATAATTTAATATGGTGGTTAAGTTTTCTTAAATTTTCTAATTTTTCGCGCAATTTTCTTAATTTTTTCTTTTATAAGAACCTTCTCCTGATAATAACAAACACAACAAAAAAAGAATTAGCGAAATCGGTCCAGCCGTTCACGCGTGATGCGATGATCAAGGAAATAGGGATTCATTTTTATATATTAGATAGATTGGTTCATTTGTATCTGAGTAAATTCAAAGATTCGGATCAGCGAACCGCTTTATTTGAATGTACTAGAGCAGAAAGTATATTCTTACGCGGTTAAATGAAATAGGTTGTTCAATATGAGAAAGAAGCCGTGCGAGTTGCTACCGGGCCCGGTCTAATGTGTCGCTGTTTTTCTTCTTATTTCACCATCGGAATGCCACTGGTTCAGTCCACTTCATCACAGGCACCAGGAAAATCACAGAAACAACAGGTAACGTTTAGACAAAATGGGATTGATTACCCTGGTACGTGTGTGTAATCATCACATCAATCAAGTAATGATTTAGCGGCTCGCTAACCTAACCAATGGGAGGCGGTCCTGAACCCTAATTCGGGTTCACACTCAATGATCAACCCCATAAAAATATAATAGAAAGAAAAAATAACAATGTAGGTATTACTTAATATGTTACTGACAAAAAAAAAACTCCAAATTGTGTTGTCCCTGTTCCGATAAGGAACATAGGTGCCACCTATCGCCTTTAATTGACCTTTGATAAGAAGTAAACTAGAAAAATCTGTCTCACTCGCCTGCCTCTGCAGCTGGTACATGTGCACGCGGTTGAACCTGCCGCAGAACTCCACGGAGCGTTTCATCAATTTCGGTACCTCCGACGGCTCTATATTCAATATGTCTTGATTTTCTAAGAAACCACTGCAAAAATATTAAAGGCAGGTCAGGAGGGCTAACATGCGCGGCGAGAAAATTTTGCCTTCCCATTTACTCGTTAAATCTCATACAAATTCAGGAGTAATATTTATTTATTTTATCTATTTATTATTATTAATCTTATACTTCATACGTACATGAGTGTTACAATCAGTGCAACAAAAACCACAGTCGGTTTTACTGTGCACTGTTGACATACATAATTAATTATATAAACTAAGTAGGTAGGTACATAATAAAAAAAAAATAGCAGGCAAATAGTAAAAACTGCGCTTAGCGCGTGAACATTGTGACATAGCTGCCAGCGAAACCGGTTCCAGTGATTCGCAGCGAATATTATAGAAAGTACTACTACTGGGTACTATACAGGTTGATCCAAAAAGTATTTTTTAAGTTTATGTTTATAATTATTTCCGTTCATTTCCTCCTTAAGTTTTTAGGTAAACAGAACTATCTCGTGGCGCGCATGTTAGCCCTGCAAAAGAGATTTTGTATTCATGATATTGCTCTGAAGATTACCCACAAGATATTGCTAGGCATCTGTGTATAGCTACAATCTATATTTTCCTCGTTGGTCTAGCGGTTCGCATGTTCGACTGCGTGTGACGAGGTTCCGGGTTCGCTTCCCGGGTCGGACAAATAAATGTACCTAGTAGATTTTTCTGTAAAGAAACTCTCAGTGCTAGCTCGAAGTTAGCAAGATGGCGGTGAGTTACCCCCGTGCCTGGGAGAGCATGTAAACACCATTTGCACTCGACCTCTTTCCAGTTGTCGGATTTCCGTCCCACCGGTTTATGAGAGTGAGGGAATAGAGAGAGCACCTGTGTGCATTATAATATCTACCACACAGCTAATCTTTGGGGAGGTTGGCAACCATTACGGGATTCGGTTAGGAGGGCAATATTTTATTTTAATAATATTATAACTTTTTATATTGAAAAGAGCAACTGCTGAGTTTCTTGCCGGCTCTTCTCAGCAGAATCTGCATTCCGAACCGATGGTAGATTTATGACGTGTCATAAGAGCTACAAGTTAGCCTACATGAAATAAATAAATTTTGAATTTTGAAAATAGCAATTGCTGAGTTTCTTCTAGGCTCATCTCAGCAGAATCTGCTTTGGGAACTGTGGTAGAATCTTGAGCCACAGGTTGGCCTACATGAAATAAATAATTTTTGAATTAGTCAAGTTTCACAGAGCATTAGCTACATGTAATGCTGCACTCACATGATATTGAGCAGTTCGTCGTTGATCTTGCCCCGCATGTCTTTGATTTTGGCGCAGTAGATGCTGCCCTCTATCATGTTGGTCACGTTCTCACCCGAAGATTTACCTACAAATTGTATATTTTTCACTATTGCACAATACACACCTAAATACCTACCATAGACTAACCTATACCTTTTGACGTAGGTACGTCATCAAATGTTTTATTATTATTTTTATGATAAGTTACACAGCTATTTTGCTTGGAGTTTTAGTATGCCAATCTAATCTATTTTGAATTGGTTAATCGAGTTTGACACCACAGTTTCCTTGTTCCACAAGCGTTAGTTGAAAACTTCAGTAATTTAATTTTGCTCGTATATATCTATTTTATTATGAGCTAAGAGAATATGATCTAAAACTACAGCATCATAAATCATAAATATAAAATTTTTAATTTATATTGAAACTAGTTGATTCCCGCGACTTCGTTCGCGACTTATTTCCCGGGATAAAAAGTAGCCCATGTGTTATTCCAGACTATAATCTATCTCTGTACGAAATTTCAGCCAAATCGGTCACACCACAAAACGGCTGAACGGATCTGGATGAAATTAGGCACAAAGATAGAGAAATAAAAAATAGGTTGTTTCCGAGCCAGGTGCCATGTTAATGCGCACGGGTAGTATATATTGTGAACTCACTGGATCCTTTTTCCGGGCTGGCCACTTCCGCAGACGGCGGTCTGTCGTCGGGCTTCTCGCGCACGGTGCACGGCGGACTCGTCACCGACTCGTTGAGGGCTTCCTCCTCAGGACCTGCAAAATATTTCAATATGTGGTCAACCATACGACCATTTAGCCCGGGACGTGGCAAGCACACGCATTCCCCTTTGCCGAAGTACATGTACAAACGTACGGTTCAGCTTCTAAATGTGACAGCTTTCGAGTTAGTGTGTGTTCATACAGACATTAAGTATTTACAAGAGTGTGCGGAAGTGAGTAAATGTGTGCTGTATGTAATTACCTCACCTCCCGCAGAAAGTAGCAGAATCTATTCAGTACTAAATCTGTGTAAAGGCAAGTCTTTTCTGAATCATTCAAGGGTCAACCTATGCCACGGTATAGGTTGACCATAGGTGGGGATAGGGCTTTGAGGGTTCATAGCCTGGCTTAAATGGTTTAGTTAAAACATAAAATTTTGCAACAAATGTACTTGTTAACAGTTTGTAAATAAAACTGATCTGTAAAACAAATTTAAAGCTCGCTGCGCTCGTGATCTGGTTGGTTAATTCCTTTAGACCTTGTCAAGTCAGCCCAAAAATTAATTTGTAGTTTCTATAGGTTCTCAAATAAGTAACATCTCGTCTGCATCGTTTCAAAGTGGAGTGAAGTGGAAGATTGATTGTTTTTGCTGTCACACCACATTCACAATATGATGTGATGGGTTTCAAAAAAAAATTCCTGACAAACAATTTAAGAAGTGAAGAAGACAAGAAAAGACTATGTGTATCTGTCAGTGTGTCTTACCGGAATTGTCGTCATCTTTGTCGTCATCTTTGTCGTCGTCGTCAAATATGCTGAACATGTTGCACTCTTCCTTCTCGGCCGCTTCTGACAGAGTGACGATGTGCTGGTTGTCCAGTTCCACCACCATGCTGCTGGTGGCGCGGGCGTGCGTATTTGCCTGCTCTTCTATCTGAAATTAAAATAAAACTGTTTAAAAACCTACTTCAAATACTTTTTCTCAGTCATAATATGCCTAAAATAAGAAATAAACAAAGAGGTGATACACAAAGCTGACTTATTAGAAACCTTAATAAACACTGTCACGATGCAAGAAATCTTTCAAGAAATCCTTTGTGGGGTTGAGTGTAAGTTTTTATGATTCTGGAGAAATTTGATTTAATTTGTCATTACACTTTAAATAATGTGTATGAACACATTTATTAAGTTTGGTTTCAATACCTACAGAGTCATGAATTTCTCTTGACAAAGTCACATGGGAACAATCTGCTTGGCACCAAGCTGCCCACAGATGTTGGTTTGTCTTTCAATCACGCAGCAACGAAGCAAACATATCGACATGAATTTTTGCATGGGCATAGTGTAGGACCTAGAAAGTGACATAGGCTACTTTTTATTCCCGAAAAAAGAAGGGACAAAGTCACGGGCACCAGCTTGTTGTATAATAAGTATAAGTTTCACCTGTATATCTTCATCCCTTTCGTCTTTCATTTTCTGCAGCTCTTTATCAAGGAGTTCTTTGATACATTCTTGCGGCAGCTCATTCAAGAATTGGTAAGGATCCTCTGAAACATCATATACATCTATTCAATGTTTAGACTTCAGAGAAAAAGTCTCGGTTCAGCACAGACAATTTCTTACAACTGAAACTTGAATGCAAAATGGCAAGTTGAATACAGCTGAATTTCAATTGCCAACCAAGTTATTGCTGTACTGTAAGAGCTGAATACTGTCTGTTCTGTCTATAAGCAGTTACAACTGCAATACCAGTGCATCCCAATTGCTACATTACAGTCCCTCCAGATCATGGATGGCCAACCCATCAATCACAGCTATTAGTTGAGTCAATTGCAGCATGACTTTGCAAATCTAGCAGAAGATGCTCAGGCGCAATGCTCACACTAATATTATCAACAAGTAATATAAATTGAATTTTATGTTTTCCCTTTTAATCAAATAAAAAATACTTCATAAGTAACTCGTACTGTTTTATTTATCAAGAAATGTATGAAATTGATATGTATGTACCAAGTTGGCCACCCCTGCTCTAGATGCTAGATTAGAAAGTGTCTGACTTTTTATAGCCCCAACACTGTGCCTTGCACAAGGAATAATAAACTTGTGATTATGCATTGTAAAGTCAACATACATACAACAACTTAAAAGCCTCAACAGTCAAAAATACTAAAAATCAAAAGGTCAATGTAAGGTTCAATCCTCATTCAACACACAAAAAACATCTGAAGATGCACTGATGTTGGTGTGCAATATGCGTTCAGTACATTATATTTTATTTTATTTTATTTTGTATGTCACAAATTATATGAAGTTAAAACTAGACTAAACCTTTGCATATATTGTGGACTATGTCTTGTTCATTCACAAACTCCTCCCATATCTTTTGCTCCTGCTGCTTCAACCGCTCCCTCCTGGCCGTCTTCCACGTTCGCTCCAAAGCGTCACTTTCCACATACTGCAACAAGAACAAACACAAATACAGTTGGCATACTAGGTGAACCAGAAGAGTGGCAGGGAACAGCTGGATTAAGGTGGCTCATGAACAAGGCTTATGACATTCTTATCAGGAAAAATCAAAGGTTCCGCTGGATTTTAAAAATTAAATATTCCTAGACATTTTTTGTACCTTTAAATCTTGGACTTTAGTATCTGGCATAAAAGAAAATCCTCTCACACACGTCTCCATAGTTTAATTATAATTGTAACAAAGGGTTACTGGAAAATCCTATATTTTTCCTAAAACTGAAAATAAATTATCAACAACTTTTCCGATCAAAACAAACAAAATTTAAAACAATTTAAAATTGACAAGTTGACAACCGGAAGTTATTTAAGACGTTCGTATACTACAACATCGAATTCGTTTATGTAAGTTTAAAAAAGAAAAGGGTCATTTTATGCTCATTATTTGATTTACGTAGATATAAAGGCTATTATTTCATACAGGAAATTATTTATTAGTATAGGTAATTCATTCGTAAATTGATGACGATATATTGACCAAATGCCTAAAATTGTTTTAGATATTTCATTAGTATATTCCATGGTACAGCTATCCGAATGCATAATGCCGCGTGGTTTCCGCTGGTTGCCAAGCAACGGCATGGCGGTGAATTTAATCAACAAAAAACTTTGTAAATATTTCAAAGTTCTTCTACCGGGAAAACTGTGAAAAAAATTAAGTAAGGTTTTTAATTAATACATAAAGGATAATTAAGATAACAGTCCGAGCTTTTTGGCATGCAGATAGCTGTTATGACGTAGGGATCCGCTAAGAAAAGAGATATAAATATTGAACCCCTAAGAGCGTTACCACATTATACGATCCGACATCGTCGTCGGACACCGGTAGCCGATATCCGACATCCGATATCATGTGGAATTTTCGAGAAAATCGTTCCGATTTGACCAATTTCTCTTTGTGCGGCCAGGGTCATGGCAGACTATAATAAAAAACTTTATTTGCTGTATCTATTATATTTGAGTCTGCTACGATATTCGCGGGGCGGACAATGTGATCGGAAAATGTGGAAACGCTCTGAGGCTAAAGGGTGAAATAGGGGGTTGAAAAATCGAACTTAACGTGAGCGAAGTCGCGGGCAAAAGCTTGTGCACTCAAAACTAATTATATAGAATAGTGCATTGTTTGAGAAGAGGTTTATTGGTTGTAGGTATCTATTCACTATGCTGTACAGTACGCGAGCGGCAGTCGGTATGGGTGCGCCGTCCTTGCCTAGTTTTCAACCGGTTTCTCGACACTTTCCTCAATGGAGTCGCACAGCTATTTTAACTATTACCAACAACGCCGATGGAAATGACCAGGTGAACTAAATATCCCTACTAATAGGTATTATAAATGTGAACGTGTGTTTGTTTGTCCTTTAATCACGGAGCAACGGAGCGACGTGATAGTTTGCTTACGGAGTTGGAGAGTGATAAAGGCTTTTTATCCCCGATAAAAAAGTTGACGGGGGAATCTCTAGATAGTCCTTGACTGTCCCGAGAAGTATTTTAGAATAAAATATTTAGGAATAAAAGGAAAATTCCCTGGAAAGTTCTCGCGGCAATTAAAAAAACCTCAATCCACGCGTACGAAGTCGCGGGCATTAGCTAGTTTTATATAATTTCGAAAATCAAATTTCTCGAGAAGTTTGAACTGGTAAGGATACAGTTTTATAACGTTAACAAGTATTTCTAAGTAGGTACTAACTAATTTAGAATGTTCTGTGTCGTAGCAGGAAAACTGTCATGTACCTACTTCCAAATAAGTAGGTAGGTACCTACTCGGTATTAGGTATGTTAAGCTATTTAATGGCAATAAAGCAAGGCTATGTCCTTTAATACTTATATGTAGGTACTCGTATAGGTAGGAACTAACTTGACAACCTAGGTTACTGGTTAAAGGTCTGTATGTACTTTCTTTTAAATAGCTACAATGCCTATAATATAGGTAGATACCTAAATGTATTCGCGTTGTATCTGCTGAAACGAGTCTTCAGATATTGCGGTATTTTGAAGGGGTTCCCACAAAACACTTATTTTCTAGTAGGTAAGCTAAACGAATAGCGAACAAAAAGGAAATTTTTCGTCATTTTTCAACGTGAAAATCACGTCGCTCCGTTGCGTTTTTGCGACGTGATAAAAGGACAAACACACTTTCGTATTCGTAATTTGTGTAGTAAGTATAATTTAAGCCTCAATAGCCCAACGGTTAAGGTGTGTCAGTAAAACTGAAAGGTCTCAGATTCGAGCCCCTGCACCCGTTGCATATTGCCGTACCCACTCCTAGCACAAGATTTCCGTTTATTTGGAGGGGAGAGGAGAATATGAGTCAAGTTCAGCTTGGCTAATATTCTTTACAAAAAATTTTTGAGCTATTGCATAGCTTTTATCGCGGGCCAGCGTGGAGACCGAATCCAGAAATTCCGTAACGAAAATAACCTGACACGGGACTCCTCTACGGTGAGCCGCTAGATGGCGTTGATAAAAAATGCTATGCAATAGCTTCACCGCGGCAGTCCTCGAATGCCACACGTCTTTTTTTTATCATCTCCATACTGTTTATGGCGGAAGTCGTGGCAGCGAAGCCCTCCCTTGCCTTTATTTTTTGTATATATTTTTTTGATATTTTAGCGAGCAAACGAACAGGTCACCTGATGTTAAGTGAACATTTGTAGCACCTGAGGTACCACCAATGCGTTGCCGGCTTTTCAGGAATTTGTTGGTCCGCCCCTTGAATAACCTAACTATGTTGTAATTTAGTGCGAACACCTGGCGAACACCATCGCAGGAAGTTGGTTCCAACTTCCACAATTTTAAAGTACGTGGAATAAAAGATCTGGCACAACGGATGGTCGAAGTGCTCCAGGTGGTGAGGGTGAAATTGTGTTCGGTGGCGAACGATAGAGACTCGTGTCGCTTGCTTATGTCGTGTAATTAACAGCACACTGAAAAACTATCACGAAATAAACACGTCCACCTATATAATGTACCTAAAGCTGAATAGCTGTCTCATCGATTTTCATATATTTTCCATGTAGGTAAACTGTCGAAACATGGAAACTCAATTTAGCAAACAACGGCTTCTATTAGATTTATCGTCGCCATTAACAAAATTACACTGTAAATAGGAACTGCAATTAAAACAACGGCAGGCCGGTGTTGTGTTCCGATCTAGATCTTATCGTATTCGTGCTGTGTATATCTATTGTATAGTCCTGTAAGGTTAGTATGATTTTATTCGATTGATTGAATTCGTATTCGATGACATTAGCGTCAAAGTAAAATGAACCATAATCATTGAATACTAGCTGATATCCGCGACTTTGTATGCGTGGATTGAGGTTTTTTTGGAGTCCCACGGGAACTATAATTTTTTTCGGGATAAAAAGTAGCCTATATTTTAATCCAAGGTATAGTCTATCTCCATTTTAAATTTCAGCCAAATCGGTCCACTACTTTTTGAGCCAATTCGTTACAAACAGTTACAAACATACTTACATACAAATCTTTCCTCTTTATAATATTAGTATAATATAGAAATAGATAATAGAATAGAATATTTTTTATCCAAATTAACTTTACAAAGTGCTTTCGAATCGTCAAATGAATTCACCACTGGTTCGAAATGCCATTCCAAACGAGAAGAACTAGCAACTCTGCTTATTGTTGTACCTACTCCTAAGTTCCTAATGCTTAGTTACCTAAGTTTGTACTTAAAGCTTAGTTGGAGGGGAAAGAGGAATATCATTAGTAAATTGTGGAAGCACTGTGTACATAGTTTTGTTAGGTACCTATATTGTAAAAAAATTTTTTGAAAAGAGCAACCGCCGAGTTTAATGCTGGCTCTTCTCGACAGGAAAGGCATTCCGAACCAGTGGCAGATTCATCGACGATTCAAAAGCACTTGTAAAAGTTTATTTGAATAAAAAATATTTCTATTCTATTCTATTCTATTCTAAATCATGACTATTATTTTTTAAAATAAAGTAAAATACTTAGTTCGCACGATGCCAAATACTTCCAGAGAGCAGGCAGACAGGTGATGTAAATGTACGGACATTGACAAAGGCTTGAATCCGGCTTGAAGGACCAGATTTAAAATTCAAATCGGGGCGCATAATTAAACGGGATGTTTGTTTGCAGAATTTTTAACAGTTTTTATATAAGCATAAAACTTTATAAAATTGGACTAATTTTATTTTAAGTCGCATCACATTCTGAAAAATATTTTTATGGGAATGAGCGAAATGCATTAGCTAATGGATCTTGTGCTTTCATTTGTCTAGTAGGTAAGTAGGTACATAGGTATGTTGGCATAGGTAACTTCTATTCAGTTCAGGAAAAAAAAAATAGTACATCTCTACTCCCTACAGACCTACTGGTATCCTAAAAATCACACTAATTAATCCTTACTTAATATTATAAACGCGAGTCGAAAGTGTGTTTGTTTGTTGGTTTGTCCTTCAATAACGCTGCAACAGAGCTACAGATCGACGTGATTTTTTACATGGGTACAGTTAAGTACCTCGAAAGTGACATAGGCTGCTTTTTATCCCGGAAAATTAAAGAGTTCCCGCGGGATTTTTAAAAACTAAATCCACGGCGACAAAGTCGCGGGCATCAGCTAGTAAAACACAAAGTAGAAAAACTACAGAAAAGTCTCGCTAATTAAAAAAAAAATCAAGTTCGAGGCCTTATACAGGGTGTCCCACGGCTATGCCACATGGAGGGGAAGTACCTTAAATATTATAGATGGAACATTTTACTGATAGAAGACTTCATTTTTATTTAAAAAACAATTTAAACTGCATTCATAGATTTTTAAATAATTGCCTGGTTGAACCGGGACTCGAACCCGCTATCCGAGAAAAAAAATTAACCTGTATTTTTATCATACCGATCGGAAGGCTTCATCATAAGGATTATTTTTTGTTAAATAACATAGCATGAGAAATAAAAGGAAGACCATGAATTTTAGCCTTTGATGTAAAATTTTGTTCAGAAAAATGAAAAGCTGACATTGGCGATTGACAACAGAGCTACGAATTGCAGCGAGATTGAAGGACAAACCAATAAATCAACAAACAAACACACTTTCCCATTTATAGGTAATATAAGTAAGGATTAGTAAGGATAGTAAGGATCGGGAAATGATGCGTACTTCTCAAGTGGATACTCATTAGTAATAGTTCATGTCAGTTGTATGTTGATAATAAATTAAATGGTCTTCCTTTTATTTCTCATGCTATGTTACTTAACAAAAAATAATCCTTATGATGAAGCCTTCCGATCGGTATGATAAAGATACAGGTTAATTTTTTTTTCTCGTATAGCGGGTTCGAGTCCCGGTTCAACCAGGCAATTATTTAAAAATCTATGAATGCAGTTTAAATTGTTTTTTAAATTAAAATGAAGTCTTCTTTCAGTAAAATGTTCCATCTACAATATTTAAGGTACTTCCCCTCCATGTGGCATAGCCGTGGGACGCCCTGTATAGAGTACGCAGTAAGAGATTTGTCGAACTATATCGAGCAACAGCAGGCTCTTAAATCAAACGAGCACCATCGAGATGCGACAGTGGAAATGAAGGCATAATCCCCCGATGACACGGCGGGGCACAGCGCGCCGTTGGCACGGCGCCACTGTTAGTTAGGTGCGATCCCGTGAGTCAGCGATACGCGGCCGGTGCGCGGCGCCGCGATCGATACCGCGCTGCACACCCGCGACACCCGCGACGCCCGCCCCGCGCCAGCTGCGTGCACCTGTCGCGGCCGCCGCGGCAACAGCTCCTCGCGCACGCAAAAACCCCCGAAAACCACCCGAAAATGAAGTAATCCCAACGAAAACGAGTGCTTTCCTCAGTCAATTCCCCACTAGCGAGGTTCAAGGTCGCCCGCCGGTCGTAGACCTCGAGGAGACCATCAATTGTATCGCAAACTACCTCAAAACACGTCTCCACGCATTACAGTGTTTATTTGTGTGGATTTTATTTTTAATTATTACGCGTAGTGGGCAAGGTCGTCGTTTATTCTGCCGTGCACAAATGTCGGATCTTTTCCATTGCAAGCGCGCGCGTGCTCCGAGGTAGAACGGAACAAAGGTCCGAGCCGCCGTTCCACAGACCCTGCGCCCGTGCACTGCAGCCATGGCGTCCAAGGTGCTGGTGCCTAGCGCGCCCTTCGCTAAGTTGCAGGTGAATACCCATATTAGTGCTATAACATCCCATTTATTACTTACCAAGACTTTTATCTCATGTTTTATGCCTTCATTTTTAATAATTATGGATAATGCCCACTATTTAAAACGCTACCGTACTTTTTGCAATTTATAATAATACATAGTGAATAAAATTAATATAAAGTGTTCGAAATTGAGTAAACGTAAAGTGCCTTTGTTTAAGTCAATAAATTCTGAAGTCAAGACATTCCTTATTGCGAGCAGAATTTGCATGTTTAGGCTGAACAAATGTTATGGATTCCAATACAATTGTTGCAAACGTAAATAAATAGCGAGGATGATAACAGGCGGAGCACAAAGCACTTGTGGGCGGTCAATGACTTTATGGGAAATCTATAGTTACTCTGGGTTTCCCATTGTTTTTATTAAATACGCAGAATGAAAACAAAGCGAGAATCGGATAACCGTATTAAAACTGCGAAGTGTAAATAAGAAATCACTATAGATATAATACCTACTACCTTTAGCTTCTACAAAGCATTGCCATTCCGTTGCGTTAGTCTGATAGGTACCTACCTAGGTATATAGCGGTACTCCCAAAAAGCGCTGAAAGGCTTATTTTTTCATCTATACATAAGTAGTACTTAATAAAACTGTACAGCCATCGCATCTGTACATTGAATTTTTTTAGTAAATAGTTTGGTAAAGTGTCGTTCGTACAAACTAGAAAATCCTATGGGATATCCTTTTGACGAAGTCGCGAGAAAGATCTAGTAAGATAAATACTTGATTACTTATATTATGTGAACCGGCGACGCCGACGATGCGATACTAGAGAGAGGGAGACCTGGATACAAATGGCGCAAGAGACCTACGTCGATAAAGAAGAAGTAGACTTATGTGAAACCACAGCAAGTCAGCAAGGGAATTGTTAAAATACAAAGTGTTGATGAATGGAAACTAAATGTACCCAAAAGTTACTATACCTTGATGTAGGAGTAATAGTGTATGTAGCTAAATGTTCAGGTTTCAGCCGTCCACTTGAGTAACAAAGAACAAAGGGCACCTTAAGACTGAAAAGTGAGTCAGAGTTAGCTATGCAATTAGCTCAGCTAACAGTTTTAATTCAAGCTGTCTTCGAACTGCATACTGGTGCTACTTCAAATATATCGCGTTGCAATTCCTTTTGTTTGACTTTGCCTACGCATGTTCCTTGTCTTTCCTTCATATATTAGGTATATCATGAATTCTAAACTGTTCTAGCATTTGATGAAAGAAATTGGGCTATCTTCATTGACATAATTATCTTCCTATTTTTTATTTATTAATATTATGTTAAATGCGAAAGTTTGGATGTTTGTTTCTCTTTCACGCCACGACTACTGAACCGATTTAGCTGAAATTTGAAATGGAAATAGATTATAGGTACCCTAGATTAACATATAGATTTTTTAGGACAGAAACAATCCACGGTCCCCGCAGGAAATTCACGCCTACGATTTCACGGGTTGAACCTAGTCTACTAAACCATAATACTTAAATTGCCGCTTTTGTTGCATTGAGAAAGTTACAAAAGTCACGGCTATCTACGAAAGTACGCTTGCATTAAAATTGCAAACAGTTTAAACTAGGTTAAAATCGTCTTATGACAAGTCATGGCTACTTTGTAAAACTGAAGACATTTTGTTCGAGGTTTCATTTCGAAATGTTCGCCTTTACAATCCATCCATTTCGCAAACTAGGAAGTAAAGCTGTGTTAATAACAATTAAGTAGGTAGGTACATTCATTAAAGAGAGTGCAATTTCAGGTGAAAAAATCGCCACCGGAGACGAGTGGCGCGGGTTTCATCATCGGAGGCGACGCCGGGGCGAGAGTGGCGCACTTGGAGCATAGTGTGCGGTTCCTGCAAGAGCAGCACCGGCTGATGCTGAGCGGACTGCACGCCGAGATAGAGGCTTTGCGAGAGAGAAATAGAGGTAGGCGAATATAGAGCAGCAGTTTCATCATTAAAAGAAGCAAAATTGGAGCACAGCATGTGATTCCTGCAAGAGCAGCACCGGCTGATGCTGAGTGGACTGCACGCCGAGATAGAGGCTCTGCGAGAGAGAAATAGAGGTAGGCGAATAGAGACGTGTCTACTGAAGAAATTCCGGTCAGGTTGAGAGGTAGGACAGTGGTAGTATGCGTCATCGAGAATGGTATGGTATGGATCAGCGGCTGATGTTGAGAGAAATAAAGGCAGGTATTAAGGTAGATATAAAGACGTGAAACTGCTGTTATTCCCATAGAATCTACTCTTATGACGATAGCAGCAGTTTCATCATTAAAAGTAGCAAAATTGGAGCCTAGCAATGTGATTCCTGCAAGAGCAGCACCGGCTGATGCTGACTGGACTGCACGCCGAGATATAGAGGCTCTGCGAGAGAGAAATAGAGGTAGGCGAATATAGACGTGTTTATCGAAGACATTCCGGTCTGGTTGAGAGGTAGGACAGTGGTAGTATCCGTCATCGAGAATGGTAAGGTATGGAGCAGCGACTGATGCTGAGCAGACTATGTCGAGATAGAGGCTCTATCAGAGAGAAATAAAGGCAGGTATTAAGATAGATATACCTAAAGACGTGAAACTGCTGTTATTCCCATAGAATCTACTCTTATGACGATAGCAGCAGTTTCATCATTAAAAGTAGCAAAATTGGAGCATAGCAATGAGATTCCTGCAGGACCAGCTCCGGCTGGAGCTGAGTGGACTGCACGCCGAGATAGAGGCTCTGCCGAGATAGAGAGAAATAGAGGTAGATGTGAAATTTTTCTCCTTCTTCGTGACACGCTTGGCAGAGCGGTCGTGGTGACGTATTTAGCGGTAGATGTGATTCGCCTCGCGAGTATTCGCCACTCCTCCCTGCGCTGACCCCCTGGTAGGCTCGTGCTATGGATCGCCCACACCGGGTTTAATTTTGTCGGTCCATCGCATCGCATGGGCAATTTTCCTCGCCCTCTGGTGAGGTGAGGAATAAAGACATCCTTTTTCAAAAGTATTACTTGATTAGATGTTGCCCGCGACTTCTTCCGCGTGGATTAAGGTTCCCGCGGGAATTTTAATCTTCCGGGATTAAATGTAGCCTAACTATGTATTAATTCTTGGTATAATAATATTAATACTTGTATGTATATTGGATGTATACAGGGCCTGATTAACCCTTATTCTAATTAGGCTGTAGCCTAGGGCGCGAGGGTCAGGGGGGCGCGCGCTGAAATCGTATCTTCGCGTGCACTAATCTAGCATCATTGCTATGATCAATGAGCTTTAGAGTCCCTTATCTAAATATATAAAAGGCAAAGGTGACTGACTGACTGACTGACTGATCTATCAACGCACAGCTCTAACCACTGGACCGATTGAGCTGAAATTTGGCATACAGGTAGCTGTTAGGACGTAGACATCCGCTAAGAAAGGATTTTGGAAAATTTCAACCCCAAGAGGGTTAAATAGGGGGTTAAAAAATCGAACCTAACGTGAGCGAAGCCGCGGGTTAAAGCTAGTTTTAACAATAAATTTTGAAATTTTAAATACGCGCGTTAAAATTAGCCTAGGGCGGCCAGAACTCTTGATCAGTCGCTGGATGTATACGATAAATGATAATTTTACTTGCAGACTTACAATTCCAACTGATATTCAACAAAGAGTCGAGCGTGAAGACAACTCCACCCGCGACCGATGACACAGTCGAGACCAATGAGGTAATACACATTTGTCATTACACGTCTTGATTATATTTAACCTGGCTTACTCTTGTATCTAAGGGAGGCTACATACGATCAATTCGAACTGCATGATGCCGCGTCAAGTCCGCGCCATCATGCAGACTTGACGGCAAACTTGATTGTATGTGTCATCCCTATGCTGCACGCTTGATTTGACTTGTATTGATAATGCTACTGGGAGCAGTAGCATTATCAATACAAGTCAAAATCGTTAACACTAACATTAATGCAGATGGAGATCTGCATTAATGTTAGTGTTAACGACTGTGCTTAAATGGTCCTTAATTAGGGTATTAAAGAATAACGCGTTAAACAGGTGACTACATTAAAAAGAAATTAATTAGAAAATATGCTGCCAAAAGTAATTTTTCATGAATTAATGCGTTAACTGGACTTATAGTGTTGCTCTGTCGTCCGTGTGAATGAGACAGCGCTAATGTGGCCAACAAAGGTTGGTGCGTTATTCAACGCGTTAAAATCCTTTGATGCAGAGCTTTGATGTCATGTCAAAAAAACCGCCATCCGAGTTATCGCATTAAAATATTGGCCCCATCTGCGTGATGCCTTTATTATCGTGTTAATTTACGCGCTACGGTGCAGGTGGTACTCACTGCAAAAAAAAAAAATCCATTTACATCTTGTAGCCTGTGCGACTTATTCAAGAGTCAAGACTACCACAGAATAAAAAAGTAGATTCTAATGAGACGTTATAAGGTTATATGTTCACTATATTAAAAAAAAAAAATGGCGGACAGCAGACAAGCCAGGCTCAATGCTAAAATATTTAAAAATATAGTAGGTGGGTTTGCTCGACTTTTAAATCAAGGATTTGAGATCCATTTCAATCCAAATTCAAAATAATTTAGGTATTTCATATCTAAGATTGAATTGACGAGAAACTATCTACAAGAGCGTTTATATTATTTCAGTCTGACATAACCTCACGTGTGAAAAGGCTCTAAGCTAGTTTCTATCTTGCCTTGAAAAATTGCGTAAGGTAACACTCGATACTTATGACTTTCAGTAACCTACATAAATATACGAGTAGGTACCACTTACTTGGGTAGTACTTAGTTTTGTCTGATGAAAGGCTTTGGCCGTTACTATAATTGCCGTTAAAAGCGTGTCGCCAAGAAATCTAGCGTTCCAATACGTGCAAAAACTTATTAACGGCAGGATCTCCGAAAACAGCCTGTTTTTGATTCAATAGTAAACAATCAAATATTCTTTGTTTTGATAGGTTAAAAATATATGTTGTAGTTTAATACACGTTCTAAATTATTTTACCGTTCAAAAGTCCATATTTTAAACTTCACTCGATCAAATAATATTCCGAAAACAGTGTAGTTTTTAATTGTTTTTCAGGTTGTATTTATAGTATATCAAAGTTAAATTAAAAATAAAAATGTCAAAAAATAGGCAAAAGCTTTTAGAAGAATATTTTACCGTTAATTTTTCTCTAAAAAGTTTACTTTTTTTTATCATGACTGTTTTACTTTTTTTATAACAAAGTGGCTCGTGCACCTCACTTCAATTGCTTGCAAGTTACTGCGGCCGAAGATCGTGCCCTTAAGTTCAGTTTGCATTTACATACCTCTTCCAAGTTAGCCCGCTATCATCTTTGACTGCATCGTCACTTACCATGAGGTGATAATCAAGGCTTCCCGTTGGTTCATAATAGGTCAACTCAGTACAATAGACAACTTATATAACTAAGTACCAACCTATACGAAGTTGTTTTCAATTTGGTACCCATTGTTCAATACAAAGAAAATGTAATCATTTTAAAATTGCTTCCGGAAATTAACACTTTCATTGATAACAGATTATTCACTTGTTTACGTTTCAAGATTGCTTTCAATATTCTTAGGTAGGTACCTACCTATGCCATCTAGTAAATTATTGTAATCTTATACGAAAGTTTGGATGTATGTTTGTTAATCAATTACGCCGCAACGCCTGAACTGATTTGGCTGAAATTTGGTACATAGATATTATATTATAGACTGGAATAGCACATAGGCTACTTTTTATCCCGGAAAATAAGAGGGTTCCTGTGGAAATCCAAAAAAAACCTCATTCCACGCGAACGATGTCGCGGGCATCATCTAGTGAAATAATATAATTGAAAAACTGTAAAGTGTCCAAATAATTTTAAAGTTGCGACCGTTTACACCACTGCACTATATTTTCTTGTCTATCTGTTTGTGCCATTTGTATCTATTCTGCAGTCCTAACGAAAAGTGCAATAACTTAAAGCAAAAATAACAGTGAATTAAGTATTGAATTTTTCGTAAGGAGAAAGAAATATGTAGGTCTATACCTACCTATCTATTTTCACCGGTGCAAGCAACTGTTAGCGACATCTAACAGCGACACATTACAGTTAGAAATATCACCTTTTAAAATGCCCATTTTACAATGGAGCTCTTTTAAACGATTGATGTCACATTTGTTTTGCTATTGCTATTGTTTGTAGGAGAAATTACGCAAAGAGGTGGATCGCTTGGAGAAGGAGGCGGCGGCGGCGAGAGGCGAGGCGCGCGCCGCCGAGGCGCGGGCGCTGCAGCTGCAGAGAATCGTCGACGCGCAGGCTGAGTGAGTGACTTATCTTTATACTTAACACTAGTACCTCATACTGAATGTGGCTACACGGCAGCAGGGTAGCAGCTTAGCCAAGTAGATACGGGCCTCGAGGCATAGTCACAGAATCCGTAATAGTTGGCTTAGTCATGGCATTTATGTGGCTAGTGGCTACTCCACACAGGCTTGCGAGCTTATGACTTATGGTTCGTATAGCGCCATCTAGTTTCATCGTTGCGACGTTGAAACTAAGATGGCGTTTTACGAACCATAAGAATATCCAAAAGTAAAACCTAATTTTAACACGAAATCCTACATCGCGATTGTGAAATAATAATAATCGCAGATGATTTACGAATACCTAGGGACTTAAACAAATTCGAAACTGTAAGAGCCATCGATATATAGCCAAATTAGTCGTTGCACCGTTCATCTTTCATTTTTGCGATGAATGATGCACGATACCAGTGAAAATTTCGTCGCCGAGGCAAAATCGCCTGTGAACTGTGAACGGTCGAATTTGAAAGCAAAAATCTCGAAAAATGAACCGTCTAATTCGGCTTTAAACATCATAGGTACTACAAAAATAAGCTACCTACCTGTTCTCTGGACACTGGGTTTGTTATAATTTCTCCAAATGGCAAAAATGTAGAAAAAATTCATTAGTAGGATATTAATAAAATTGATAATGAAACCATTGACCTTCAAAGTCAATTACGAATTTATTGTTTTCCTTAATTTTGGCATTGCGTGTGTTAACATATGAAAATAGGTAATTATCATTATATCACAAAACCTTGATTATTTCAATTTAACTTTTACTAATATCCGCGCGCTTAACTCTGTACTCAGTAACTCAGTAGTGATGAGCTACTGAGTGTTTAATATAAATAACGTTATTCACAACGTTATTTATTTTAAACGCTTATTTCCACAGATTTTTGAAATGACCTTTTTCAAGCGTCATCCGTTTCCCCTGAGTCTAAGAGCTAATACAGTTATGTAAAAAATTAAACAAGCTGCAAAATCGCTTTCAGAGCTCATTCTAGTTTCTAGTGATGGGGTTTATTTGGATTAGCACTTTGGTACCTATTTTACTGGGCCGTAATTTTACAGAAAACTGCGCGAGCTGGATCTGCGCGGGTCTGCAGAGAGCGCTAGCGGCGCAGGTAGCAGCGGCGGCGAGGACGGCAGCCCGGAGAGCCGCGCGGAGCTGCGGCTGCGGTTAGCGGAGGCGGAGCGGCTGGTGCGGCGCCTGCGCGCGGACGCGGAGCGGCAGCGACGTGAGGTACTCGGGGGCGCAGGCGTCACCAACCTACTGTTCGACGGCGCGGCCGCACGACACGCGCACGTACGTGCCCTACCACCATCGGCAACCGACCGCCACCGGCTGACAGCTATTATACACGCTGTGTAAAACTAAAATGATCCTAATATTTACTATTTCTTTGTTATAAATTTATAACAGCTTTATAATTCTGTGTGAAGTGGTTATTCAAACAATACGATCCAGCTGAAATTTTGTTTCTTCTTAAACCAGGGCGCGTTTAGATCGATCCCTAATAGCTTTAAATATCTAAGCTTTCGTAAATACACAATTACCTCTGTTGTATAACATTTTAAAAGAATTATTGTCTTTCAAAAAGTATAATATGTGTGACTAGATACGGAATCTGGATAGCTGCTACCTTAAAACTTAAAACACATTGGTTGGAACATTTACGTTTGCGAGCACATACATTTTTTATTTCTTAATTATAACGTTTATGTACTTAAAAGATAGGGTTTAGGAATTAGTTGACACTTTGACTATTTAGATCAACAAAAAGGATGACAAGTGTCAACCAATATAGCCTCATTCTAGTGCTATATTAAGCCAGTTTAGCGTGTATAATAGAAGTCAGCTTCGCAACATAGATCCGGCTGTGCATAGTGCGCTCACCTAAACATTCGAATAAAAAAATTATAAACAATACGTTCTAATAATTATAATAATAATGCTATTAAACCTTCTAATGTGATTGTATTATTGAACAAATAAGTAATCACCTATTTTAATAGAAGGCTGGAACGAAATTCATATCATCAGAGCATATCTGTGCGCAGTCTCCAAAGAAAGAAGCCGCTGAACTGCCGGCGCGGACGGACAATCGTTTCGTTCGATGAGATCAATACCAGATAGCACAGACGTTGCGTTGTCGCGAAGTGTGCGGGTTGCCTAAATTTTTAGTTTTTGTTTTTCCAACTCTGTTCCGTTTCCGCGCCGTCGTACTTGCTTCGTAGCTTTACTTCTCTGTTCTTGCATGATTTTGTTGTTTTTTCTTGTAAAATTAACTCTATATCTACTAATATTCATTTAGGCCGAATATCACTAGCCTAGTTAGTTGCCTATTTGTAATTAACAGAATTATTAACTTATCAATGTAGTGAACCGTAGAGACCCTGTAATGTAGTCTAACTCCTTTGTTTCGTCTAATAAAAAAGTATTTATTATAGTAGTAGGTAGAGGTTTGAAAATAACAAAGTAATGATGGATAAATGGAAAATAATTGGGATATTTTTAAGTTCTGTGATTTTTTAGTTTTCTGTGATATTTTATGAAACTCTATTGAACCGATTCGCTAGAACCACAAATCCATATAGCTATGCAATCGCTTTATGTACTGTAGCAATTCAATTGAACTAGGACTTTTAGGACTACCTATTCAAGTTTTTGTAATTACTGTAAATAGCCTTATATGCAATCTACAACATGAAATGCTTTCATTCTTCGTCTGTTATGAACGGTTGGAAGGTTAATAACCCTCTCAGCTTTCGTGTTCCCTACCAATTGTAATTCGAGTAGGCAAGACAGAACGTGTATCTTCTAGGAAAGCAACTTCATCGTTGCTTTCCATCAGGCATAAATTTCGTCATGTGCTGGACTATATTGCAATAAATAAAGCTAAATATCAGCTAAACAGTTGCAGTGTATGAAGAATTCCCTGCACGCCTCGTTGCGCGCGACTGGATTGGACGGCTACGGCTACCAGAACCACTACCACTTCCCGCCCGTACACACTTCGGACTTCTGGCGTGAACCACTTCGAGAGTAAGCCTCATTATAAATCCAAAAATACTTAAGTATATAATTCGTAGTCCTGGTGTCAACAATGCTGTTCAAGAGGCCAAGCTTGAACTTGAGGTTTGTGGATGAATAGACTTATTGCGCCACTTTCTGCCGCGATCTACAGCTCCAAGTGGTTTCATCGAGCTGTAGATCGTCCCACATGTTTGGAAAATTCTTTTGACTCTTCATAATCGGCTATGCTTAAAGCAAGAATTCATTTCATTTATTATTTATTTACACCAACAACTTCCATACAAAAAAGTCAAACAAATTCTATTACACAATACAGTATGGTTGTCAATTACAGGCGTAAAAGAAAGAAAATTATAAGCTAAACATGCACTACTTTAAATAAAAAATGTCAAGAGAAGAAAGACGGCAATAACTAAACATGCATTACTTCTATAAAACAAAGACAAAAACTTTCCCAACAAACGAGATTGTAGGGTTGATAATAAGGCTCAGGCTCACCCAGCGGGGAATGACCGACCAGCTCATTTGAGTTGCAAAGCGAAAGTGGTAATGGATAATCATCATATTATGTAGTTCTAAGAACCACCACTAGGTGTTTATTGTTATCAGACGAGGCGCTTGTTAAAGGTGGCACAAAACCATGGTGGGTGGAAGTCCTACAGAGACCTATGTCCAGCAGAGGATGCCTATTGGGTGACGAGGACAATGACGAAATTGTGTTTTATACCGTTATAAAATAACTAGATTGTAACAAACTACAAAATGTAATATGGTTTGTCTTTAGAGAATACAGTATGGGATCACGAAATCGAAACAACAGAAGACCACTCACACTGCCAGAGCTCACAGCCGTCGGACAACCACTTCGCTCTACCGTGTATGCTAATAGTAAGCATTATTATATAATGTTTTAAATATTACATAACTTTATAAAAATAACGATTAATTAATGAAACCTATAAATGTGAAATGCGTTATAAAACCGTGTAAGCAGTTTAATAAATAACTACTTAGTTAAACTACTTTTTGTAAATTTTACCTACTTAACTCTATTGCGCCCTGACCTCGTATTTCGTAAAATAATATTATTCAAATTATCAAACACTAACATTATTAATATCATTAATATATTATTATAGACCATACGCGGGCACGAGGGTACGGTTACGACAAAAACAAAAAGAGTCAATCCACAAATGGAGAAACAACTAGCGGGAAAAGTCCAGAGGAACCATCAGGTGAATATAACTTTTTAATGAATAGTTTTGATCATCAATTATCCTATAAGCCAATTCTATTATTGTTTTCGTCTTCACAAAGCTTTTAATATTATTTTTTTAAACTACTTGCCTATTTCACAATCGGAGAAATACCGTAATTCTCATCACGATTTAATTTTGTTATTTTCAAAACTGAGAGAAAATTTCTTTTGTTATTTTTTGTTGAATTTCAGAAGATCCGCGATTAAAACCGATATGCCTTGATAACGATACGTTATCAAAACCGGTTACCCCTGGAAAATCGAACGAGAGTCCCTTTTCCACGTATCCTGAGTTGAAAATAGTGGTAACTAAAATTATACCCCACGGAAACGGTGAGGAAATGTGATTATTTTGATAATGAAACGTGGGACTAACATAAATACTACTAATAAAAATTATTTTTTTGTGGTACCTAACTAATATTCGAACGGACAGTTACCTAATATTTATAATTTTATTGAAGAAACTAACATTACTTAAATAAGTTGTACCTATTATAGCACGCTACGCTACCGAAATGATACCTATCTTTTTAATTCACTGTATTACATTATATGCATGCCATAACGTGATTTGACTATGCGATGAGTTTACGTTAATATTATACTTTTACAAGCTAAGAACTTAGTTATTCACACACGTGAACTCACTGAGATTCGAGGGATTTTTTTTTGAATTGATTACGTAGCAAATATCTATATACTTAAGTTAACTTAATCATCCACGGATAATTGGTTATCTCAGGGTAGATGGCAGAAGAAATTTTACTCGTCCGTTGAGCTATTGTCATAATACAAGCTTAACGCTTAGTTTGAAGAATAGGAATATAATTTATGATATGGCTGGTTTATTCGCAGTAAGCTCACCGGGCGGAGACGCGCGGGCGCGGGCGCGGCGTTCGCAGCGCAAACCCAGCGACCACACATAACTACACCACGGACTACGAAACTCTCACAAATATAGCCTTACTTACCTAATACCAGTAATACTACTGATACCAGTTACAACTTATAACTGTTTACAATAAACTATATAAGTAGCTAGTACATCACTAACCGGCGTGACATATAAATGACTGTACCTAACAGTATTTTATACTGGTGTTTTCTATTAGTGTACCGGTAATGTACCGGTCGTATTGTTATTTGATCCAGGTAGATTCACCAATAATTACCTCATATCGTGACAATTTAACGATAAAGTAGTAAGATGGAAAATGGTTACTTATGACTTCAAACACTTTTCATTGTCATTCATGTAATTTACCTACAGAACTATTTCAAACGGTTTTATATCAGTAAAATATTATATAGTTTGCAGTAGTGCAATAATAATAATTAGGTCTTTTTATTTCTAAAATATGTATTTTTAAAAGTGCATACATCCCTCACTCACCACTTAGGTAACTTTAGAGACATACCTATTCTTAAGTTTCAATGTTATACCTACGTTTCAATGTTATATATTATGTATTTCAAAATGGCGAATTACGTATTTATTTTGCAGTAAAAAACATTGTAAGCATTATGAAACATATTTATTCACGGCATAACTGTTTTAAAATAGCCTCGAGTGTAAGTTTCAAAATTTGGCGCGAATATTATGTTTAAATGATTGTGCTTTAAAATATGACCCGTAACCTTAAAACTCTAGATTAAGAGCCAGTTGCACGTCAGTTGTTTTTTGGTGGTGGTGGAGTAAGTTTTAATTTTAACGTAGGTAAAATTACATACTTTACTCAAAGCCGATAATTAGGTGTATTTATGAAAATATCGTCGCGTAAATGATTATCTTCACGACGATGTTTTTGTAAATGTAATATCGGGTTTAATCGTAATTCATGGCACGGTGGCTCTAGCTGCAAAATTTCATACAACTCAAAAAAATTTCGACAACTTCAGAGATGCATCTGCTAACTTGAATATATAAACTCAAGACTAAGTATAGGACTAATGTAAGATCTCCATTAGATCGAAATGTTTAATTAATAATAATAACAACTAGTATTATTAATTAAATAGTTACTTGGATTACGTAGAATAATTGCAGAAAGATTGCGAACGATTGCTATTACAAACAATTTGAATTAATTATAAAAAAAATAATATTAAAATGCTCCAGTTGTAGTAACTATTTGATGGGAGTTAGTGATGTTTCATTCCATAACGTTTAATTTTAATGTTAATTGCCAATTTATTGGAATACCGTTCACACTGAAGTTAAATGAGGGCACTTTAAGCTGCTGAAAACAATTTTAATTTTTTAAGCAGGTCTAATCTATAACAAAGTTATACGAATGCGTTATCGAATTAAGCATCGTTAGTTTATATTAAAAGCCTCAAATAGCGTAATTGATCGTTTACGTCAGTTTTTTTTTTATTTCCCTGTCTTTATTTTAAATTAACGATGCTTATTATTTGTTCCGTGAAACCGAAACATAAATACATATAGCTATCTAACGCTAACGCTTTTTAAAAACGTATTATTCGCAACGTTATTTTATTTATTATTTTTTTTATAAGAGTTAAATGAATCTTTTGTTACATGTAAATTAAAAATAGATATTGTGAAAAAACGTTATTTATCGCGTTTGTATAAACATTCCGATTTTTGTTTATGTTATATTTTAGTTTTAGTCAGTCTAATTTTGTTTTAACTACATTTATTTTAAATAGCTGCATTTAATATCTGACACTATCTGACACCTGTCGTCAGTGTGGACGGGCCCTTGGTTACCCTACATTTGTGAGAGCGTTTGTGACGGTTTGTGAACCTTATGCTAAAACTGTAGCCTTATCTAATATTATCTAATTATTGAAATATATTATGAATAATTATTGATATAATAATATTATATTTATTGCGAATAGATTTCTTTGTTTTATTACCGTCTTTTTTCTATTAGTATTATAATAATAATCTTCAAAATTTAAAAGTTTAAAAGCCGCAGGAACTTCGTAGAGCGTCCGCACAAAGCAATAAAATGTTATATTAGGTATGAGTGACAGAGCCGACCATATACAAAGGACGAGTCTCTTTTTGGGTATCGATATTTAATATTTGCTGATCGGTACTTGTATTACAACTATTGACGACCTCCCTGGCGCAGTGGTCTTATAACTGGGAGGTTTCGGGTTCGATTCCGGGCGGGGGCAATTTCAGAATTTATAATTTCTGAATTGTCTCTGGTCTGGTCTGGTGGGAGCTTGTGCCGTGGCTAGTTACCACCCTATCGTAAAAGACGTGCCGCCAAGTGATTTAACGTTCCGGCACGATGACGTGTAGAAACCTATTAGGGGTATAGGTTGAACACTTACTATCAGGTGAGATCCCAATCAAGGACTATCTTGTCATTGAATGAAAGAAAAAACTATAGTCATAGTATGAAAATTGGAAAAAGTTTTATTAATATTAATTAATCATCAACTGATCAACTGTAGAAATATGGCATCATCTTTACAACACTTGTGAAGATTCCCCAACAACCAAAGCAGGGAGTCGTTTACAAGTGTGTTATTTCGACTTAAAACACTTTTGAAACCATCAAAAACATTATTATTTATACAATAACTAAAAGTTAGCTCGTACATAGTACTTGTGTTTGCTAAAGTTCTAACTATATACAATAACTTATGATGTATTTTTGTCTGTCCGTTGTGTATTTCTATGGCACCGGGTAGGTCTTTGAGGAGTTTTTCCAGTAATTCTTCCGTCATACTCTCGACAAAGTGGTCATGACAAGACAGGATGAAGAGCAGATGGGATGAATCTGTTGTGAGCTCCAGTTTGGATAACGTTTGGAGTATTCTTTGAAGATGATCGAGTCTGAAACAAAACAGAAAATATTTAATTAATTATTGTTAATTCAATTCCGAGATGTGAATGTATTAACCGTCGCGACGCAAAATGCTCAATACGCAGACAACTCAAATCAGCGTATGATGTTATGACAGTTTTGCAAAGTCATTCTACACGGTGGAACTTTATTGGTTGTATTCCCGAAGCGAAATGATTTGATCATGGTATTACAATCGATTTTTAAATTTAAAAAATGACTAGCTTTTCCCCCGCGACTTCGTCCGCGTGGAATTTTTCCTGAATTTTCTTTGCTATAAACCTCACGGAGCCCGAGACCTTTCCAACGAATGCAAAACCGTGGAAATCGGTTCGTGTGTTCTGGAGTTATAGCGTCAGGAAAGAAAACCCGACTTATTTTTATATAGTAGATTAGAATCAAAAATCGCAATTTTACAACCGAGAAAAACACAACTCGAAAAAGCAACGAACCAAAAGTAATAGGTACTTTGCACTACCGCACGAGGTCGCGTGGTTGTTGACGCTCGCGCGCGCTTAGTCTATGATCAGCTGATTAACTACTTCTAAAGTACTGAAGTCTGAAACACAATTAAGTACGTACGTTATGTTATGTCCATTATTATAAACCAGTGAGTAAAAACGACTTTTGCTCACTGGTTTTATACAGCAAAGGCGCCCTTTTTGAGCTAGTGAGGTCAAAATAAATTGTAACTTACCTCAGTTCATCTTTCATGTGGTACGCGAACTGTAGCAGGGCGTACACCGCGGCGTCTTGCAGCTCCTGGTCAGTCCGGAGGTCGCTCAGTTTGGGCAGCGCGCCCTGCGCCGCCAGGATCTTGCCCACTCTGCTGCCCGAACCCGCCAGGTTGCCCAGCGACCAGGCACACGTCACCTGAACGTTTAAAGTACATCAAGTGTAAAGTCTATAAGCTTCAATAGCTGGTTACAGGTTTTTTTTATTCGATGACAAGATACTGCGATCTCACCTGATGGTAAGTGACAATGCAGTCTAAGATGGTAGCTGGCTAACTTGGAAGGGGTATGGCAGTGTACATTCAACCCATATTCCTAATCGGTTTAAAATAGAATAGAAATATTCGTATATATTTGCATGGGTATAGTTGAGGGCCGGGAGTGTATAGGCTATTGTATGCTTGGTAAAAATGGGCATTAAAGTACCTTGAAGAGGTACTTACAGCTAATTCGACAGTCAGGTTGTCCAACGCTGCCACCAGGTACGAGCCAGCTGCCTTGGCGACCGTGCAGCAAGCTTTGACATCTCCTAGCGCCAAGTTGCAGCAACAGCCCGCAGCTAAACATTGCTTGTCTACGTGATGACCTAAAATTGGATGTGAAATGTGTTATTCTACATAGGCATACCTATCGCTCATTTGCAACAAGGGTGACATAATTCACAATCGACGATGAGAGAATTCTCTCGTCAGAGAGTAATGTTTTGTGGATGCTGCGGTCTCAAAACAACACAGTGGCCAACAAAGCGACAGAGCATTAAGTCACAATCTCTGTCGCTCTTATTTTTTGTGCTTAGCGTTATGTTGTTTTTATAGCAAAAATTATAAATTTTCGACACTAAAATTGGTGAATTTTGAATTATGTCACCCTTGTCGCAAATGAGCGATATGTCATATTAAATTCCAAAGTCATGGAACGCTGGACCACTCTAATCGGTTTTTACAATCTAAATAATTTCTTAGACTACTTAGGCAATCTAAATAATTTCTTAGAGTACTTAGGCAATCTAAATAATTTCTTAGAGTACTTAGGCAATCTTACTTTTCTGACTGCCTTGTTGGACTAGTGGTTAATAAGTTTAACTGCAGAAGTTCAGAGTTCGATTCCCGGCTTGAGCCAAAAATGTATTGGGTTTTTCTGTTAAGCAATTCTGAGTACTAGTTCGGAGAGGAAGCTGGCGGTGAGTCACCCCGTGCCTCGGAAAAGAGGTGCCCCCGTGAGTCCCATTGGACTATGAAAATGAGGGAATAGAGAGTGCCTCTGTTTGCACATTTACTTATGCCCTGCAATATCATGGGAGGACATTCTTATTGCTGCATGTAGACTGCATTGTCACTTACCATCAAGTGAGATTGCAGTTAAGGACTATCTTGTCATTGAATTTAAAAAAAAGGGTTTTAATCTTGCTATTTTATGTGACTAGCTTTTTGTAAACTTTTGAAGTTATTATGAATTACCTGTCAACTCCCTAACAAGGCCCCTCAATGCACCGTGTTCGTTCAGAAACACTTCAATATGTTTAGGATTGACCATGAGACCATTCTTGAGTGTTCTAAGATCTGACACAGTGATGGCAGACTTTGTTTTCAGTTTACTTGCTATAGTTGCTACGTCTTCTGATGTTATACTGAAAATCAATAATTGTGATTTTTAGATTAGATACAAAAATTTTTAAGCATTATTAGCCATGCTCTACATGATATCAAATCTGGAGTCTTCTGGAGATAAAAAATTCAAAATCCATTTATTTAATGTAGGCCAACTTGTAGCTCTTATGACACATCATAAATCTACCACTGGTTCGGAATGCAGATTCTGTTGAGAAGAGCCGGCAAGAAACTCAGCAGTTGCTCTTTTCAAAAAAAATAAAAAAATTTACAATAGGGAACAAAACTATGCTATGCATACATATACAGTGCTTCCACAATGAAGCTTCAAAAATGCATACATACACACAATCCAACGCATGTCAATACGGGCAGACCTAGTAGACCCATTCCCGTTGGTGGCACCCATTCCATATTTTATTAAGCATATAAATATGATAGAAAGAGTTAGAGAGAGACAAGCAACTAAACTGTCTAAGGACCTCAGAAATCTTCCACATGAGCACTTACAATTTTCAAAAGTAGGTGAGAAAGAGAGAACATGATCTAAAGCTACAACTGGCATCATCCAATCCTTTTAAACACTTTTTGACGAATAGAGTAGTGCACATGTGGAACAAATTACCTAAGGAAATAATGGTAGGTAAATGTGTGGTATTAAAAAACTAAATCCACGCGGATGAAGTCACGGGCATCAGCTAGTAATTTCTGTAAAATGAAAGCGTTATCTGTGAACTTTTAGCGAGTAGTAGCGAGTAGATAGTGGCGTGGACGGCTGCAGGTTGATGGAATGATATGGAAATGTATTTACTTTCGAGTATAAATCTATTAACACCAAGTGATGAGGGTCGGTTACCTTGTATCTTTTATAGAGCGACGCAAATCAGTTTCTTCATCCCTTTGCATTCGCCGGCTCAGTTTCAATACATTTCGAGTACTCTCCCTTATAAAGTTCACTGGTTCCTCTTCCATTTTGATTTTACGATATTATTATTTTAATACATATTTCAACCTTACTTTTGCCCACTATTTATTCAAGTCTCAACTCTCAATGCTCTCAACTCAGTACCTAAATAGCTCATAAAGTTAATACCTGTAACTCAAAGATAAAGTCATGTATTCGAAATTCAAAATCAATTATTAATCAAAACAAAACAAAGCGCACAAAAAGAAAAAAATCGAGTGTACACTGACATTGACATTTGACATAATATTTGACGTTTAAAATAGGGATGTGAACACAAAATTTACTCAACTTAGGCCCGATTTCACCAATAACGAATAAGTCTTACTCAAGAGTAAATTAGCAGTTATTTCCAGTTTTTATAAGAATTTATTAATCTAATCAATTTGACGTCTAGCTATTTACTTCTGATATGTAAGTATCTGTAATCGGCTTGAAAACCTATGAGTTGAATTTTGAAATAGGTAGTAAATTCTATAATAACCTCTGACGCAAAAAGAAAGATGTTATTAATTAAGGCTAACTGCTTTATCTAGCTTGGTATCTGTCTCTGTGTGTATTGTTAGAAAGTATGACAATCTATTACAACGAAACTAATTAATAAAAAGAAGTTCATAAGCTGCATAATGTTTTTATTTAATAAATATTATATTGCAGTCGCCTTCCCGTAGTAAGTTATTACACGGTTGTTAGTGTCCGATGTTAAGTTAATTAACTCGCTACAAGTACACCAAAGGGCGATGGAGACTTAAGACGGATCACTGCAATAACATTGATCTCGGCCCATCGGCCCATTTCACGGGGCTCGCCTCTCTCTCAGTAATTGGGTTAGCCTGACTTGTTTATCGGGTTGGGATGGGTACACACTGGGTGTAATTCATTATTTTCTTCAGAAGAGTCGATAGATTATGCATTATGCAGTAAGTAATTCTTTTTCTCCAAAAGTAAACCAAAAAATGGAGACAGAATAATACCAAAATGTACCTGTAGAGCCTGTTTTTAAGAGTATTCTTTGACCATTTTCCTGAAAAACCACTGGGCCGTTCATAATGCTGTTTTTTGTATTAAATACGTACTCATCGTACAAGGTACTACTTAGCACAGAGTTTTAGATAGGTACTTACCTATACTTACGCTTACAAGTCACAAGGACGTGCTACTATCTTCGAGAGAATCCGGAGAACTCTTAGGTATGCAGGTTTCCCGATGATGTTTTCCTTCATCATTAAAGCATGTGATATTAATTATATGCTTAAAACTCACATAATAGAAATGCGCAAAAATTCAGTGATGCTTGTCTGGGATTGAACTCTGCAACCGCCTAAAAGGAGACCAGGAGAAGGACGTCTGATGCATACCTAGGCTATGATCGCTGATCGTAATAATTAAAATTATAGGTAAGTCGATACAGTTCAAAGTACTCAGACTAGACGATGGATTCATTAGCTTTCTTCTGTGAGTAATTTGAAAACAGTTAATGTAAACTAAGCCTTACACCTCAAAGATCAAGTTATGATGGCCAATTAAGAGATAAATGGATTGTTCCAAATTCATTAATCAAGTACTTTGTGTACTCCGCTTTGTAATTTGCATTCTCGTAGATACTAATCTACGACAATCTACTTAGATTATTATTATAGGTTGTTTTTATAGCCATTACTTGTTACAGAGGTAAATAGGTAACATCTTTAAAAGGAACTTTACTTAATTTATTACAAAACTTGTTGTTTTATGAAATCGACGTTGAAAGTAAAGATCGATCTTGAGAAATCGTGTATTACCTATGTCACAAGTATTTTGTGGCGTCGTAACTAATACCTAATCTGTGGGCGTCATTACAGGCCAAATGCAACACGCACCACAACGCATTGCGGAATGCAATCTCCTACATGAAAAATCTTATTACGCCGGACCAGAAGAATTACGTACCTACGATATAGGTATTACCTGAGCAAATAACGGTATGGTACCGCAACTCAAAGTCTGGCATCGTCTTTTTATTTTATAATTATGAATCTGGTTCTCATATCACGTTGATATAACCTATTATTTATGTCAATAAAATACAATGCAACATTAAACACGTTTATTTTCATACTTATACCATGATATATTAATTGTAAATATACAAGGCATGCAAAAGACGAGAGGAAACCAGGATAGATTCCTAGTCTATATAATAATAATATTTACAGTCTAACTTATCTATGAGATTATTAGTTCTACTCTATTCTTTAGGTATACATGATAATGCAAGATTTTGATAAAGTTTATTAAATTATTATTTATTGATAATAATGTATTCTATATTTACACAGTAAAACAATTTATAAACTACTTAATACGTTTAATTTTTATCAGCGTAAAATAAAATACACAGCTGGATCGATAAAAAAATCATGGTAAGTGCTTAATAATTTTGAATTTAAATGTTTATTATTATTAATCACGAACCTTTTTTTTATAGGTTCATTATAATTAATAAATAAAGCTTAATATTCTGTTCTGTAACTGGTACTCTAACTGAACTAAGAGATAAACTAGGTGGAGTAAGTATTTGCATAATCTTTTCAATTATTCTTCAAAACTTATGATTCTATTATAATAGTCTTAGTAAAAGTAAAAATATAAAGAGATAATTATTTAAGATTAAAAATAAAGAGCACAACTGTCTTTGTTTATTATAGGTACATCGAAACAGTACCAATGTGGATAGTTATCAAAAATTGTTGCAGTCCTGTTCTTAAAAATACTTAAAAAATCTTATTTTGTATCAATATTATTAGAAAATATCTGGTCCGAATAAACAGATGTACAATATTGAAATTTTTTTGTATTTTTCATAGAAGTTCTCAAAATTGTTTGAAAGTTTTAGGTACTTTTACAAGTCGAGTAAGTAATAGTGTTTGTGTTTTAGGGCTATAGGTAGACAGGTATGTGTTATATTATGTATTAACGAGTATCACATTGGTATAAGTAATCTGCAATAATTATATTATTTAATTGGATTATTACAAAATAATTACTTATTTACTAACTACATATATGGGTATATATAATACTTCAACTAGTTTAATTTTTTGTAATAATAAAATAAAGAAGTGAAGTACCTAAGCGATCGAATGTCAGACTACGAAGTCTAATAAGTCGAAACAAATAAAGAAAAGTTTTTGGAAGAAATAGTTTTGATTTGATATGTTTTATATAACAACGTTTTTATTTTATATTTTAATCATTATTTTAATACTTACTTATTCTATACCTACTAAAGTACAGTATAATATACCTCAGTTTTAGAATTTTAGAAGAATAGATAATAGATCGGAAAATAATATCACATACATGTTCTTTACCATCGTTCTTCTCGCCCTGGCTCAAATGCTACGCCTTGTATATTTATTATTTTACTACATAGGTACTATACAATCTTATACGATCTTATATTTAAAGCTCAAAGTATACAATAGATATGATATTAAGTACTTAGGTACTTATATTAAAAATTATATTATTATATAAACATTTGATAGTAACTTTATATACAATATCACTATGTGTCTTTTGCTTTATATGTACATTTGAGTCCTTAACTATATACAAAAGACTTTACGTTAATGTTCTAATTAATATGTTTCATAATATTCACAAAGTTATATCTAAAGATGCAATGCCTCAATAGCCCAATAGTTAAAGGTGCGGACTGAAAACTAAAAGGTCGACGGTTCAATCCCCACCTCTTGCACTATTGTCGTACCCACTCCTAACACAAGCTTTACGATTATATGGAGGGGAGAGGAGAATATTAGCATAGCAAATTCAGCATGGAAAATTTTCTTGGAAAAACGGGAAACGCAGCGTTGGAAGACGCTGGTTACATCTCAAGAGACTAGCTGGACATGAGTACCACAAGATATCTTTCTGTGGTGATGTGATTATTTGGCGGGTGAGAAGGGAATACTTAATAGAATTAGGAATAATAGCATGGCTAACATCGAAAGTGTGTTTGTTCTTCAATCACACTGCGAAAGAGCTATGAATCAATGTGAATTATGCATATGTAGGATAGTGGAAGACCTGGAGAGTGACATAGGCTACTTTAGTCCGGAAAATCAAAGAGTTCTCGCGGGAAATTAAACATTGAATAAACGACGAAATCGCGGGCATCAGCTCGTTTATTATATAAAAAAATAATGATGAATGAATGTATGAATGGTAGCTTGGCACGGTACTTTGGGTTGATTAGATTAAAAATACGCCGCACCTACCACCGCCTTTTGCGATGTTCTATAGTTACTGGGAGCTTCATACTCGCCCGAAACATAATTAATGAGGAGTGTCTGGTCAAAAGGACTTCAATCTTATTATAATGTTATAAATGCGAAAGTTTGTATGGATGGATAGATGTTTATTACTCAATCACGCCGCAACAACTGAACCGATTTGGCTGAAACTTGACACAAATATAGATTATAGTCTGGAATAACACATATAGGCTACTATTATCCCGGAAAATAAGAGAGTTCACTCAATCCACGCGAACGAAGTCGCGACCATCAATTAGTTCATCATAAGCTAACTTTAGGAAAACTATAAAAAACTTCTCAATTTTGTTTTTTTTTTAAATTATTATTTTGAATTGACAAGCTTTAGAAGCATTAACATCGGAATTAATCCTGCCTGTTTTAATTTGGGAAATCGTAGTAATCAATGTACTAAAATAGGTGTCACCAAAAAAAAAAAAAAATTTGTTTTCACAATGTGCCAAATAAGCCTTTTTGAACAGACAGTTCCTCATTTGTTTTCCACTGACTCAAAACGCGTCTCACTGTGGGAGTTTTAATACAACTTTCTAAAAGCGTTTTCAGACTACAATCGGCTTTCGCTCCTTCAGTTTGCAGGAGCAGCTTTTCTTCTTAAAGCAATTATTGTTCCTGCTGGCGACCACGTCGGTGAGCGACTTGGACGACTCTCGTTGCTATAAGCCCTCTCGTTTCTCGCTAAATGGACGAACTTTTTTGTCCTCGCGATTTAGTTTCACACTGTTGCATTTTAGACGGTCTGGAAATAAAACAGTCTTTGTTACGTATTCATAACAAAAAAAGTGTTCCAATGTCAAAAAATCTATAGGTTTTTAGGGAGCTTAAGCCATTTGGAGAATCCTGAATCCTCAGTTGCAATCAATTTTTCATTAAGTAAATATTACCTATACTATAAAAGTAAAGGTTTATGAACATGAAGCGGAAACTCGTAAGTCGCCTGGATATGTCATGGCCACTCCTAGCACAAGCTTTCCGCTTATTTGGATAGGAGGGTATTAGTCAACTTCAGCTTGGCTAATATTCTTTAAAAAAGAAAAAAAAATTGTGGCGAAAATTCCGGGCAAAATAATGATAAGTAGCTCTCCAATACAATACTTGCTATTTCAATGTACGCACCTTCACTGTTATTAGTCTTTTCGTTTTTATCTTTAACTTTTTCGCTGGTATCTTTTTTTTCATCTTTTTCCTTGTTACCGTCCTTGGCTATCACAGTTTGGCCGTTCGTGAGTCTATTGAACTCCGCCGGGTCCGTCTGTGTTTCTTTGTCGGCACACGGTGGTTCTGCGAAGACAATGATCATAAAATTAGTGAGTAACTAAGGCTTGGAAGTATTCAAATTGCTTTCCTTTACTTGGATTTCTACGTAAGACAACCTCTTTCTTCTTGACCAATTTTTCTAGTTCATCATCATCACTAGCAACTACTCAGCGCAGTTCTCCTCTCAGAGAAGGATTGCTAAGCCATAGGCAATCTCGCTGCTGGCTCAATACAACTTGGCAGACATCGCTCAACATTATAGAAAACTCTCAGACGCGTAAGTTTCCTCACAATATTTTCCTTCACCGTTGAAGCATGCGATATTTATTTGCTCAAACACGCCCAACTCCGAAAAGTCAGTGGTATGTCCCGGGATCGAACCCATAAGTCCCCGACAGGAATATATCGTCCGCAATCATTAGGCTATCATCGAAGGCTATCTGTTGGGCCTAAATCATCTTTGGAGAAGAGACCTGTGTCCAGTGGGTAGTTTTGGTTTGCCGGGGATGTGTTGAAATGAATGAATGAATGGATGGATGGATGGATAAATGAATGAATAAAATAGTTCAAATACTAACTTTTACTAGGAGGATGTGTGATGGCGAGGGGCGCGGGCGGCTTGCGGCTGTAGCGCACCGGCATGATGCTCTGCCGCACGTTGCGCTCCGGCCGGATCAGGATTATGTACAGCTGCAACAAGCGCATAGCTTTAATTAGTTTTTACACCCACTGGGGTTATAGCATCCCACTGTCCCTTCTGTGCAATGTATCAATCAGTATTCCGATGATTTGGTATTCTCTGCCCAGTTTAAATGACGCCGTATTTGTCACGCACCTAATTGTTTTGGTAATAATAAAATAATTTTAAATTCACTTTATAATTTTGAATTCTTCGTACCGCTCTACTTCGGCACGTAGCTCGCCGTGTCGAAGTAGAGCGGTACGAAGGCCAGCCACATCACGCATGTGGTGTACATTGTGAAAACTGACCAAAGGATTTACAAGCTAATACCTTAGGTGAGAACAGGCACACGAGCGTGACGCTGGCACTGAGCGAGATGGTGACCGCCATGCTGGTGATGCGCAGCGGCACGTGGCTCGCCGTGCCGAAGTAGAGCGGCACGAAGGCCAGCCATATCACGCACGTGGTGTACATTGTGAAACCTGGCGAAATGGTTATAATATACACAAGATTTTTTTATAAAAAAGTCGCGGGAAAAAGCTTGTTTTAATAAAAAAAAAAATCCCATCTATCTTTGTTATAAGAGCTGATGCCATAAAAACTCCCTTTTACTTTCGGATATCCAATGTTTCTGCTCATTTATGCGGTACCAGTTAAAACTTAGGCGATTAAAAATTTAGCATAAATTTGGAGAGCTTTCGGCGAAGTTTACGAGCGAGAGCCTATATTACATTACAATGGGTCCCGAGGCATTAATTCTGGACAAGTTTTGTTTTGATAATAATATATTACAGAACTTTCTGAGGGTTTCGTCGATGTGATAACAAATGATGTTATAAATGAGATTCTACGACTAGTTATACTCATAATATATCACACACACACAAGATTTCGCCTTTATAACATTAGGTATTAGTGTGATGTGATATGTCATGTGATAATCATTAATATCTCAACCTATCGCCGGCTTACTACTTGGGGTTTCTCGAATGAGAAGAGCCTAGCCCTAGCTAGAGCTTAGACCCTAGCTAGGCTCTTCTCTTTAACGTTGGTGAAATCGGTACTAATTGAAGAGAAAAAAAAATCGTTGAGTTTTTGTTGGGTTTTCACGGTAGGCCATTAGAGCTTCTTTGTATTGTATGCCTCCTCCTCCTTTTTGGAAGTCAGTTAGTCAGTTCCTGTAGGTTTCGATTTAGACACACAAGAATAGAGACAAATAGCATGTATTTCTAAGTAATCCATTAATCTTTGGAGAAACTTCTGGATGTCTCTAACTAAGCCCTTGGGCAATTTTCGTTTTATCAGTATCTAGACAATGTTAGGTCATACCTACTTTAGACATTAGGTATATTATATGCTTACTTGAGTCACATAAATACCTATTCTAATTTTATTTATTTTTATGATGTACCTTCCTGTGATCTTAATTAAAATATCAGTAATAACATACTAAACTATGATGTGATCATAATATGATGAAAGTTAAATCACATCAATTTTAAAATCAAATCAAAGAATGACGACTTGAAGTAGTTAAGTTTTATTAAAAGTTGAAATGAGACTGCGAAAAAAATCCGAGCGCAATTTCTTAGTAAGTTGGAATCGAGTTGGAATTGGAAGCTTCATATTTTTGCATCGTTTTAAATTCATCTGTAGACTCAATTAACAGTCCTATTATGAAGGTTTCATTTGAATAAGTCGAGATTTCTTTGGAAGTTTCCGTTGTTTTTACTTTTTTTTATGTTAAAAGTCCTTCCTCTGAACAAGTTTATCAGCCTTGAGAGCCCTGGATATGTTCTGAATGTTTTAATAGTATATTAATGGTAATTTATAATAGTATACTTTGAATATTAGGCACGCTGGTTTTGACTAACATTCTTCTTTCGCCTAGAAATAAGTTGTACCTAAGTGTATTAAAAAGTGCTGGCAGAAAGCCAAAAGTTTATGTAAGTAATTAAACTAAAAACACGCCTCAATACCAGGTAGACTCTAGCAGGTAGGTATATCTACACAATCTTACATCTATTCTGTTTGTACTTAGTATGATTGTTGTACTAATTGTACTTTGTATTTGGTACTTCGGAATATTGGAATGTTCAAACTATAACAATGTTGTTTATTACTGCGATGTACAACGCAGGTATTCGTACATGATCTAGGTAAGTAAGTTTATAGTTTACAGTGGAATCCGAACAATAGAATAACAATGTAGGCAGCCATTACAACGTATGGCTGACTATAAGCTCTACGGATTTGGGTTGTTAGTTTTACTTGTTACGAGGACGCTCAAATCTGTGTTCAATTTTGCTTTTATCTCAGTATTGTAGATAAAATCACTTGTTTTAACGATCGTTTTGGCCATAAAGGATTGCACAACATTAGTACCTATGTGAACAAGCACTGACTCCAAAAACTTCCTGGTTTTGCTTCCTCGTTTCTTAATACGCATAGCAAAAATTTGGAATGCCCTTCCGGCTTCCGTTTTTCCAACTAACTATAATGTCGGTGTCTTTAAATCAAGAGTGAATAGGTATCTTCTAGGCAGAGACAGAATTGACATTTATGTACTCAAAAGGCACATAACTCGGAAAAGACATAGATGATTGCTTGTAATCAAACCCGGACCTCCCGAAATGGGGGCCCAGATTTTGACCACTAGACTATCGCTACCTATCAATAGCTTTTATACCTAATTAATCAAAATGTTTAAAAAGTTAAATTATGAACGTATGAAACGCTTATGTTTCCGAAACGGGTGTGCGGGAACGCCCTTCCGGTGTCCGTATCTCCTGTCACGTATAACTTGACAACCTGAATAGGCATCGTCTAAGCAAGCGCGCTCAAATCTAGACCTCATCAGTCCTTTCCATCATTGATTGTCGTCAAGCTTATAAGTCTATCTGGCAATAAAACACAAATGTAGATATAGCCTACATCACAGTTTAAAGGACCACTGCTATTCTCACTCAAAGCCAGTATATTTATTATGCTATCGTCCCTAAGGTCAACAAATCTTGTTGCTGAGCATATTGATTACCCTGGGACACAATGCTTTGTTGAACTCGCTGTATACTGTGCTATGTCACAATGGACCGCAGATAATACGCTCCATGAGTGCACTTAGATATTGAGCATCAATATAATCCTATGAGAGTACTCGTATATTATAATGATATTACGATCTCTACGGCTCAACTTTCAAAAGCAAAGTTCTCGACTCCCGGTTACGGTTTCTGATTTCAAAATTATTGTTTGAAAGACAATTTTGTCTTCAACTGTTCTTTGCAAGCGCATACAACCGATTTATTAAACAAATAGCTTTTATCTATGATATTGTATATGTAACATGTATAAATATAAAAAGAGGTGGATATGTTACAAGCGTGCGATAAATGGCAGATATTTGTCATAATTTATCATGTCATTTAACAATGAAGTACTCTATTATACTTTTCGTCGTTCGGCACAATTTTTTCGCTTGTTTTGTGAGTATATAACTCATCCCTAGTAGAAATCATTGGCTTTTACCCACAGCTTCGTTCCCGCCGTCTATTAAAAGTAATCCGATGATTTCAGTCCGTTCAAGGTATTTGAGGCTCCATTGAACCCGGGAGAGGTTTAAGAGGAAATGCCGTCAGAGAGACTTTTGAAAGTTGGGTATTTCAAGAAACTATCGTTGTTGCAACCGCAGCGCAAGTAAAAAGTCATAATTCGAGGTTTGGCTCTCTATTATTTCCTCCTACAATATTAGACCAATTTAAAAGATATTTCATAAACTGAATAGGACAGATATTTACTGTGTCCCTATTGTTTTTCTTTTCTTATCAATAGTTGCCAAAGTACATTTGGCCTGTGTTGACAGCGGTCTAAATAGACAATTTTGAGCATTTTGTGAGGGTCTAAGAACTAGCTTTTGCCCGCAGCTTCGCTCACGTTAAGTTAGATTTTTCAAACCTCTATTTTACCCCCTTTTACCAATTTTCAAAAATAATTTCTTAACGGATACCTAGGTACATCATAATAGCTATCTTTCAGCCAGCGGGTAAAGCTGTGCTTTGATAGATCTTTCAGTCACCTTCGCCGTTTATACATTCAGATTAGTATATTTTGTACGTGTTCACACGACATTTCGTACGCAAACGCATGCAAAGTGAGCCGTAAAGTTGCGTCACCTATGTGCTTGCTCTCGTTGAAGGCCTCGGGGATCTTCCTGGTGAGCACGGCGTACACGGTGCACACCACGATCAGCACGATGGGGTAGAAGAACGCGATCATGTACGACGCGTCCACGTACGAGTCGCACACCAGCATGTTGTCCTCGCGCGTCGGGTGGTGCCACATGGCGCGCGCCGGCGCCACTATCATCCACACCACCACTATCAGCACCTGGGGATAACATTTTTTAATATGAATGCCCATTAACATCGGCTGCACCAGCCTTCTCGGCTGGAATCACAATTGTGCGTTTCGCTTCGTATTTAGCCGGATGATTTCGGTCACATTTATACGCATCGCGCGTCAACGTATGCGTTCGCATCCGTACGCTTGCGAACGGATCGGCAAATCGACGCGAAAGCGTAAAGATTGTTGTCTGCGTAGGGGTGTTTTATGTTGCACATAGAATAGAATAGAATAGAAATATTTTTTATTCAAATAAACTTTTACAAATGCTTTTGAATCGTCCATGAATCTACCACTAGTTCGGAATGCCCTTCCCGCCGAGAAGAGCCAGCAATAAACTCGGCGGTTGCTCTTTTCAAAATTTTTTTTTACAATAGGTAACAAAACTATGCTATGTATACAGTGAATAGTAATACTTGAAGTATTTTTATTCCTCTGAGTGTCCATGCATTCACGACAGCTTGACCTAATTTGGTAGGATAATCCTAGCCTACTATCGAGTAGGTAAATAATTATGGAGAAATCTAGTGTTGAAATTAGCTGTCGACAGAAGTGAGACTTCCTAAAGCGCAACATTCATTTTCTTAACATGATTCAAGAATAACTTTGAAATGTTCCTGTCACAGGCGTCTAACTTGAAAAGCCTTCGTGATGTGAAGGATTTCATATTTTCGCAACTTCTACGAATATTCCACCTTTCATGTTGTAGGTATGAGAAATGGTTATTTCGTATTTCCAAGAAAATTTCATTACTTGTTTAAAATTTTAATATAAAACAATGTTGAAGATTGCAGGGTGAGGTTGGTTGAGGTGAAACTGGGGGATATAACGAGTCAACTTCGTAACAGGGAGCAAAGTTTCGGTTGTTATGAAATTTTGAAGTTCATATTCGCGACTTTCTGGAGTAAGAAAGAACTTAACTCTTCAGTGCAGTGAAGCCTGTTACGAAGTTGGAAGTTCCTACTATTCTACTCATAAGACAAGTATAAAAAAACCAGAACATTAACCATGTTGAATTTGACTTAGGTACTTATATTTCCTCGCCCCTCCAAATGCACGCAAACTTTATTTTAAGAGCACTGACCTTTATGTTTAATTTATGATTAACACTGGACTTGCTGCTGTGATTTCTTTTTTGGACCTACTCGATTGACGCTATTTTGGCGCTATAAGCACAAAGCTGATTTCATTATTGTTGTTGTATGATTTCATAGATTAACTAAACAGAGGTCGGTACGCCATTTGCAATATTTTTAGTTCCAGAGACAATCGTTTGTCAAAAGTGATGCTTGAAATTTGATCTATAATTTAGGCTGTTATTTGTATAGGGACAGCAAGTCCAGTGTCAATTATGGATAAAAAATATAGAGGTCAGTGGTTAGGAGTGAATACCACAATAGGGCAAAGAGTGAGGAATTGAGGATTCGATCGATTGATCTTTTAATTTCAGTTTGCACCTTTAATTACTAAATCCCCAAATGAGAAGGTGATCACTAGGTACACAATAGTGAAATATGACTCGAAGATCCATCAAGAATTCAATATTAAAATGCCATCATATTCAATCATCCCTTTAGTATGATGTAGATGAAAAGCGTAGGTGTTACACGAAGTCATTATCGTCATTAATGACGCGAAGGTTATATTTTCATTAATATCTGAGGCGGCCGTGCGGAAAGATTAATGACGTCATTCCTGGCGTGTGATACGAGCTTGTCAGAAAGTTAGTTTCCCTTAGGCTGATTAAATATTATGCCTACATTCGAGGAATATAATATTGTTGTCAAGTTCAGCAATACGATAAGATAGAGAGAGACATTGCATAGAACTGATATCATGAGACATTAACTACATAACTAACTTCGCTGGCCTAGTGACCCAAAGAGGATCTTGGCCTCCGACACCAGAAGCTGCCACTCATGCCTGTCCTGCGCCGTTTCACGCCAATCGTGTGTATTGAGGGCTTGTCACTTCATCCACCCAGCGATACCTGGGTCGTCCAACGGGGCGTTTTCTTATTGGGCGACACAAGTATGCTCTCCTTACAGCAGGATCCTCTCCCATTCTCTCTAGGTGCCCGAGCCAGCGGAGTCTTGTCGATTTATATTCCCCAATAATATAATTTCAGCCACTAATTCCTCAATCTCCCGCTTCTTTCTCTGTCTCCAGCTGCCATTTTCACGTCTGGTTGGTCCTAGGAACTTCCAAAGGATTTTCCTTTCAGCCACAAGAGCTTACTCTCCTCCTTTAGCGTTAATGTCCAGGATTCACAGCCGCAGGATTGGCTTGATCACAGTTTTGTAAATGCGTAGAGTAAGGATTCTATAAATGTATAAAAAAATAGAGAATAAAGCTAAAAAACATAGCAGTTATAAAAGGTAGGTACCTATGTGGTGGATTCATTTGACGATTCGAAAGCACTTTGTAAAAGTTAATTTGAATAAAAAATTATTCTATTCTGAATTAAACCCTTAGGAATCGGTTTCTACACGTCATCGTGATGGAATGCTGAATCGCTTGAATAAAAAATTATTCTGTTCTATTCTTGTTTGGTGACTTTATCGCTACCTAGTGATCTCTACCAACTCATTAAATATCTTTGTGTAATGCCCGCTTCTTTGCATTGAAAATAAGGGTCTCCACAACAATAAAACAACAAAGGAAAATCGCGTCACGTAAAATATCAGAGTTACAAATATTTCAAAAGAAAAATGTACTTATATAGAAAACTAGAAATTTAATCCCTCAGGAACTCAGCCGGAGACACGCTTCAGCCGGCCGGCGGCTGCGAGGCGCAGGGATGCATAAAACATACTCTAGGATCCTTCCCCACATAAATAACTAGTGGTCACTGAGGACTTCTATTTCAATTTATTTTTCTTCTCTTTAAAATGTTTGTCTCGAAAACTTTTCACGACGGTTCTAACTCTCTACTGAGTAAATAAGTCTCTGGACAACCATGCCCATACTAATAATAATATTATGAATGCCAAATTATATCTGTTTCCGCCCAATTATAAAACACTAGTTGATGCCCGCGGCTTCGCTCGTATTGATTTAGTTTTTAAAAATCCCGCGGGATCTCTTTGATTTCCCAGGACAAAAAGTAGCCTGTCACTCTCCCGGTCCTCAACTACATATACTCATGCAAAAAATCACGTCGATCCGTTGCTTTTTTTCGGCGTGTTTGAAGGACAAACCAACAAACAAACACACTTTCGCATTTATAATAGTAAGGATAGGATTGGGTGGCTGTGGCCTAGGGGTGTAGGGGTGTTCCCTAGATAGACAACAATACTAACATAGCCATAAGGAATTTTCTTTACTAACACACTAACTTAGATGATAATAATATACTCCTAATTAATTAATTAATCTTTAATATGGACACAATCCCTGTCTGAAATAATTGATTATTCATTTATTTTATCTATGTTTTTTTTTTATTCGACAAGATAGTCCATGACTGCGATCTCACCTGATGATAGGTGACGATGCAATCTAAGATGGTAGCAGGCTAACTTGGAGGGGGTATGGGTACATTCAACCTATACTCCTAATCGGTTTCTACAAGCCATCGTGTCGAAACGTTAAATCGCTTAGCGACACGTCTTTGACGGTAGGGTGGTGACTAGCCACGACCAAAGCCTCCCACCAGACCAGACAAAAGACCACAGCGCTCACCACTGCACCAGGGTGTTCATCGTGTATTTGTAAAGAGCAAACAATAACACCCCCAGTCAGCACCAACAAGAAGAATAAAGAAATGAAAACAAATCGACAGCCCGCCCCAGGCGACACTGTGTTATTCACGCGGTTATTCACGTGCGATTGAAGATCCAGCTCAGGACATGTTTTATGCATTCCAACTTTACGATTTTCATCCTCGAGGGCATCTAGATATTCCTTAGTGCATTGCGACGTTACATTTTTGCGATCTATTTGTTATTTTACGAACGTTTTCGTGACTTAACAAGAAAAACTTGTAATGTTATATTTGCTTTTAAAAGAAAAGTTGAAGAGTAAACTGAAACTGCGTAAGTAGAAAATAAACATACATAACTAAGCTTATATAAACATTTTTTTTAATTCTCAGAATCTGTGTAATTTTGTTTAAAAGAACATATGAAACTGACAAGTTTATAAACTTAACTAGCTTATATTAAGTTTTAATAGGTCTCTTGAAGTTAGGAATATTTTGATGTTGGAATTAATCACTTAATTTTTATTAAACACCGAGAAGAAATCTTCTTATATTTGGAGTTCTCTTGAGATAAAACTACAAATATAATTTATTTTCATAATTCCGCGTATATTTTTTTTATGATTGTCAGCAGCTACCACTGTCTATAGTATAGACCTCCTCTTGAGAAATTGAGAACCTCCTCTTTTTTTTCGTCGGTTAATAAAATTGACAAATAATACAAATGGCTGTCACAGATAATAAAATGGCATAGAATACAATTTTGTGTCTCTTACAACGTCGTAGAATAATTATTCTATAATACCTGATTATAATCAGGTAGAAGCTGAACTTACAGTATAAGTGGATGACCACTGTTTACTCCCTTTGACGCGAAAAGTATAGGTAACGCGATGAATACCTACAACTATTATTTAGTTTCAGCTTTTCAGGAATTCACAGAACTTTTAGTGCCTATGGCTGTAGTCTGACCACCACAATTTATAGGCTGTTAAACATAACTGAGGTAACATAAAGCTGATTAAGTTATAACTGTTGGAGTAGCCGATTTACGAGCTCGTTAAATTAACAGTTAACATCTTATGGCTACTCGTCGTTATAACTAGAGATTGGATTGGCTTACTTTGAGTTAAGTAACGTAGGTATTACGTTTTGGTTTACGGCTTACGTCTACGCGTTTAGACCAGCGGTTTAGATACATTTATGGCTTTCCTATATTCAATCCATCTGTAATATGTCGATAAGTTATTTAGCAAAAATTGGTATGGACTTTATTTGCCAATCACAACATTGTTAAGGAATTACAGTAACTTACAAGTAAATATTACATATATAGAAAACGATTTTCATGCGAATACTTATACAATGTTCGTCGGTCCATTACATACATATAATACATATACATATGTCAACCCATAGGCGTCCATGCTGGACTCAGGTCTCTTTCAAGGATCACCACAGTACGCGATCTTGTGCCGATCGTGTCCAGCGACTCCCTCCAAAATATCGCTTTAAAACTTAACAGGCTATTAATAAGATTAATTTTATTTACACAGTGATATTTAATTATGAAAGCAAATAAATTCCGTTGTATCAATATTGAGTTTAATTTAATCCCATCTGTTCAGTAAACAATAATGCGTTCATACAACGGCTTGAAGCATCGAGCTGATTGGTTAATTTAAAACATTACAAGTTATATGGCGTCGAATAATTGCGTTAAATATTTATTATTATCATTAATTATTGATCCAGCGAATTGAAGTCTCCGAATCTACTTTGGTGAATTTGCATTTGTCCGTCTTTCTGTCATACTCTTGTAAATAACATAGTAAACTAACTGCCTCGTTAGTCTACCGGGTTCAATTCCCGGGTCGGGCCATAAAATATATTGGGTTTTTCTGTCAAAGAAATTCTCAAAAGTTAGAAAGTTGGCAGCGAGTCACACCCGTGCCTTGGAGAGCAGCTAAAGCTGTCAGTCCTGGGCCTGATCTCTCTCCGGTGATTTCCATTCCATCGGACTATGACAGTAAGGGGATAGAGAGTGAACCTGTGTTTGCGCACACATTTGTGCACTACAATATCTCCCGCGCAGATAGCTAATCTCTGTGGAGCGTGACCGCCGTGGCAGGATTCGGTCGGGAGGACATAATTATTAAACTAACCTGTATGGATATCAGAGCTGAGCAGATCGCAAGTTGCGAGCTGGGTGATATTAGGATGGGTCGCTTGGCAGAGTGCTTGCTGGCGTTGAAGATGCGGGATATCCGGTTGGTCTTCGTCAGGAGAGCTGCGTACACAACGGTGAAGCAGAACCCGGTGCCGAACCTATAGCAGAGGCATTCTTTACTCCTCGCGTTAGACAGTTGTACCTACTTGATTGTGATTTCTCTTGGTAGAGATAACTTCCAAGTTATACTGGCTAGATGGCTAGACTAGTGATGACGTAGTTTGTGTTCCGCGCTCAGTTATCTCGTGACATGGACTTTTTAATGCTAATTTTTCTCTGAAAACTAGTCAGCTTGCGATGCTCTTGAAATGGGGATGGTATGTTTTTTTGATGATAATCTTTGATGGAAATTTTCTTCTTCTCTTTTATCAAACGATGGACGTCCACTGCTGAACAAAGGTCTCTTGCGTGGACTTCCATTGGCCTCGATCTTGCACCACCTGCATCCAACGGCTCCCTGCGACTCGTTTGATGTAATCTGCTTACCTAATGGGGGAATTTTTATGGTTGATTCTAGCTACCTCTGTATGGAACATAGGATGTCCGTTGGGCGGAAGACCAGCGCGAAGGTGACGAGGTAGCACATGAGGATACCAGCGAGGAGCACGTAGGATAGCTCCCTCCCGCTCGCGCGCACTACCGGCGTAGAGCTGTGGCGGACCCACACGCCGCAGACGAACCTGGTGGAGAAGGAGTTGGAGATCATCATCATCATCATCTTCACAAGCAACTCATCACTGGCTTACTACTGAGCGCACGTTTCCTAACAGAAAAGGGTTAGGCTTTAGTCCGCCACGCTGGCCCAATGCAAATTGGCAGACTTCACACATCTTCGAGAATTGGACTTAAAAAGAAACTAATACTTGAAATTATGGAGTAGGTACTCTTAGACGTACTGGTTTCCTCACATGTTTTCCTTCACTGTTTGCCTCATGCTTTAATTTAAATTGAAATCGCTCTCGCTCTTATTTTTTTGTGTTTAGCGTAATGTTTTTTTTATAGCAGAGGGTATTTTTCGACACTAAAGTTGGTGAATTTTGAATTATGTCACCCTTGTCGCAAATGAGCGATATTAGTATATTTACGCTGTAATCAATATCCCAGCAGAGGAGAAGGACATGGCGCCGATCGCCCAGGCTGAGTCGGGCCGCAGGTAGGCCTCCGGGATGGGGTCGCAGCGGGTCTTGGTGGCGTCGGGCAGCGTGCCCCACGGGCACACCTGGCACGCCGTCTCCAGCTCCGGGGAGCGGATCTGTGGGCGAGGCGGGGAATGATAACAGTCCCTAGTTAAACTACATCAGGCTTGCTCCATGCTGACCTACCATTTGACAAAAACCAACTACACAATGATGCCTGCGATGTCGTCAAAGTTAAACTACACGCTAGTTACAGTCTACCTACATGGTATTCCATGAAGACCTTCTAATACCTATGGAGACTAGATTAAACAGATATGAAGATATCTGTACGTGAAGACGTGATCGTACGTGATCAAGTCGATGATTAGTAAGAATAGTTATTAGAAATAGAATATACAAGCTAGGGTTTAAGTATTAATTTTAACCATTAGATCTATGCTCTAACATTGACACAGTAGTAAGTTAGGTTTAAGTACTTTTTATTAAATTAGTAGTAGTCAAAATCTTCGTTTCCTTTCGTCGAAACCCTTCGTCGCTGTTCCATACTGACCTATCATTTGACAAAAACAAATATAACTACACTATATGATGCCTTCTTCTTCCACGTGGATTAAGATTTTATAATTCCCGCAGGAACTCTTTAATTTCCGGGATAAAATGTATAATTGTACGAATAATGTGTTAATTCTGGGTATGAGTTATCTCCATTCCAAATTTCAGATAAATCAGTTAATTCGTTGTGATGTGGAGGAGTAACAAATATACACACACATACACACACACATACAAACTTTCGCTTTTATATAATATTAGTGTAATTAGTAGGATTTTACAACATGTTTGGCGAATTAATTATGCTCTTATGACAAGTCGAGAATCTACCACCGGTTCGGAAAGCTGATTCTGCTGAGAAGAGCCAGCAAGAAGCTCAGCATTTATTTTTTCAAAGGGGTCATCTTAGGGGTCATAAGTTTCTTTAAATCTTCCATAACCTCTTCCAAGTTAGCCCGCTATCATCTTGAACTTCAATGAACAAATAAAAGTGCAAATCTAACGTTATTACTCATCAGTAGGAAAATTTGGGGAAAGTTGTTGGTTGGTAACTTATTTATTGTTTAAAGTGTTTGAGGCAGTGTAATCTAACAGTATTGCATCGTTTACTACTTATTCATAGCATAAACTTATCCCGGGACATCAAATAAACATCAGTTAATAATTATGATTAAGGGCAAGTTAGGGTTGATTTATCTTACCCTCCGGCGAAAACCGATTCCAACCCCTAAAACTTCAAGTTCCTCTTTGATAAGTTGACCGTACATTTGTCAACAATGTATGTCTGAAATTTTCTATGAAGCTATGATTCGACTTCTGAACTCGAAAGGAAATAAGCAAAAAAACATGGGCAGTCGTTAGGCCCTTTTATGGGTAGGTATCCCTGGATGAATGAAGCATATTATAAAGAGCAGCCTTCGCTTGGTCCTAACCGGCACCGGACCTACATGTACGGGAGCTTCTAGTGACGAAAGCCACGATCCTCTTTTGGCCCCTGAAACTAAGATTTATAGAGCGTACTCTGATTCAGCTTAGACTAAAAAATGAGACCAAAAGTATGTTCTGACATAAATCTGTCTCATTTTAATTCTGTCGCGAGTCTGACTGAGTGAGAGTACGATTTATAGATTTCAGATTGAGCCAGTGAAGTAAATATGATACAATTAGTTCCATTTGGATCTCTTTTATAGGCTCACCTCATACTGCGTGCAGTTGAAGCAATGCCAGCAGCAACTCTCTCCCTCCACGTACTGCTTGGCCTGTCCCAGCTCGCACTCCATGCTGCACATTGATTCCGGATGATGAGGCTCGTCCCATTTGAACTGGATCTCTTTTACAGGCTCACCTCATACTGCGTGCAGTTGAAGCAATGCCAGCAGCAACTCTCTCCTTCTACGTACTGCTTGGCCTGTCCCAGCTCGCACTCCGCGCTGCACACTGACTCTGGTGGACGTCGCTCCCCCCATTTGAATTGTATTGCTGGCAAAAATAATGGTGAACTTAGGTGTTATACTCATATTTCACTGCTCCCAGAGATTAGATAAAGAAGTATAAATTGTTAACGTAAAGGTTAGAGTAGTTATGGAGTTTTGATTTTTCCAAAGAAGAACTTTCCAACATCGTTCTCAAAAAGGAAAATTATTTCATGTCATAAAAGTCTTCTCCAATGACCAAAACATTTCGAGAAATTTAAATGAGGGATTAGAATTCTTGGGACGTTCAGACCGACTTAAGTCCGCAATTAGGTACGTCAAATATGGCGGGATTTGCTGATTAGGCCGCATGCAAATCATGTCTTCGCCCCGAGTGCCCTATTTATTTTCGGAATTTATTTCGACGAGCTTAGTTAGCAATATTATTATGAATTGTGGGAAAATTTGGTAATAGGGCTTTTTATATCGCTTCGTGCCCATCATGTCAATCGTGGCCCAATTCATTGGAGAGCGTTGAGCTAATTTTCAATCCCTTATAAGTATAATTGCTGTTTGTACTGTTTAAGATAGAGGCTTCCTTAGATAGAGTCTAGAGGCAAGACAAGCCTCATAACACCTCAAACATTTTGGAGTTGTGTGTTTAACTCTACCTCTTGCTTTAACGGTGAAGCAAAACATTGCGAGGTAACCTGTATGTCTGAGAGTTCTAGTTCTTCATAACGCGGATAAAGTGTGCTAATCCACATGTGGCCAGCGTGCCAAGTATATGCAAATACCAAATGGTAATTTTAACGTGTAGTGCTCCAGTAGAGTAGTGGCTCCAGTAGATATGGGTGCAATGTGTTCAGTATTTAATTGCTTAAAACGTATATAACTCTGAAAAGAGATCTAATTGGGCCCCTGAAAATAAGGCTGAAATTTTAACCGTCCTGTCACCGTTTTGAATTACCTTCCTATACCTTCTCAAAATTTCCTATTACTTTCTTAGGCTTCTATGTGTTGGACAACGATCGTTTCGTTTCAAGAGCTATGCACTTGATTTTTCCAGCTTAAGCTTCCCATTGTACTACCTATATAATAAGCTATATTCCTATAATATTAATAAAGTCATACCCGCATTTAACTGGGTCAGAGATACACAGCAATTTATTATGCAGACAGATCAGAAAATTAATCTAAACTTTCATTAAAGAGCATTTATCAGATAAAATCCTCTCGGGAATTGCTTTTAATCTAGGTATGCTATATTATATTCTAGTGCACTGGCTTCACGTAAACTAGAGGCCTGAAAACTTTCAACGTTTTTTTGAATAACTCAAAATATGAATTCTCAAAGGGCTACGCAAAATCTAGAAGCCAAGATGATTCAAGTTAAAATATTTAAGAACAAGAAAATTTTTTCTGCATATACCTACATCCTTATCCTTACTAATATTATAATTGCGGAAGTGTATTGGTGTGTTTGTTTATTGGTTTTTTCAAAGTACGGATCGACGTAATTATTTCCACGGGTATAGTTGAGTTGGAGAGTGACAGGAAATTTTTTCTCCTGGAAAATCAAAGAGTTCCCGCGGGATTTCAAAAACTAAATCCACGCAATAAGCAACGAAGGTTTTTTCGAAAAAGAGTGTGTTTTTATCTAGTAATGTAAATAAATTGCCATTTCATGGTCTATGAAAACTAGATACATTTTAAGTTTTTAAAATTCACAGAATATTTTACTATAAAGTAAACTTACTATGATTTTAAAAATTTAGAAATGTTTAGACGCATTTTTGGATACACACAATCGGGATTTTTGCGATAAAATAGTGTTGCAACAAACGAGCAAACTTTTACGTCCGAAACAATGAATTTGTCCCACCCCCCTGAAAATGTAGTCCCGGTTACACCCCTTAATACTTTGGGTATGGTAAAATATAACCTTGTCCACACGAGCTACACCCATTTCGAATTATAGCATTGAAACTTCTTCAATTTTGCTAAAATCATCACGTAGTATTACTTTTGTAAACTCTACTTTGCTGAAAGATAAATGCTCTGCAAATAAATAATATTTACTCGTACCTACTTAAAAATGGTCTTAGGAGACTTAAACCATTTGCTCGAGCGTTCGTTGCTTTGTAGCGGCGTGATTGAAAGACAAACCAAGAAACAAACACACTTTCGCATTTATAATATTAGTAAGGAAATCTCGAGCTCTTCTTCTGAAGATATGACTCGCTCCAGCACTTCATGAGACTAATTATTGTGAACAGCTGTACAACAACAACAAGCTGTAGAAATAGCAACCGCCGAGTTCCTTGCTTGTTCTTCTCGGTTGCAATAGCATTCCAAACCACTGGTAGATTCACTTGACTTTGAAAGCACTTTGTAAAAGTTTATTCGAATGAAAAAATATTCTAGTTTTTTTTTGTTCAATTCTTTTTCCTACTGGAAAATAATTTAGATAAAGGCTCACCATCCAGTTGTAGCTGCAGTTCAGTGTCCAGGTATTGTCCGACCTTCACCCAGTGGTACACCCCGCGTTTCACCTGCTTGAAGTGGAGGATGTTGTAGCGCGCTGGACCATCGCCGTTGGCGTCGAAACGGAACTCGTCTCCGCTTAGACCTGGATCAAGATTATTTGTATAATCTACGTCATATATAATACTTACCTAGTTTATTATTAATATTATGATAATATAGTTATTGTGTGTTTTTGTTGGTTTATTCTTCAATCACGCAACAATTGAGCAACGGATTGACGTGATTTTTGCATAGGTATACACTATAGATATATGAGTCATGATATTTGAAAAAGAAATTTTATTATTATTATTGAGGACCTAGAGAGTGACATAGGCTCATAGGCTACTTTTCCGGAAAATCTGGCAAAATCGAAGATTTTAAAAAACAAAATCGACGAAGTCCCGGGTATCAGTTTGTATTATATTATATTATGCAAAAGTGTGTTTGTCTGTTGGTTTTCCATTCAATTTACCTTTAGTTCTCTTATTAAAAAAACTTTTGAGTTTTATAAACTAAATCACTTTCTCATAAAAATTAGTCTTGAACTTAATTTTGTTATTTTAGTATAAAGATGAGTCTATACATTTTGAAAAATCATCAAGTGTCCTGGTTTACTAAGCCAAAGCACAGAATACCTAATAGTATCTAAATGTAGCTAAAGTTTTACAGCTATTGCAAGAAGGAAGAAGTGTAAAAGTTAACTCGTTGAAGTGCTCTTTCTTTACTTTTTAAGTACCTACTTAGTATTGTACTCCTTTTTTTACTTAGAAATGGAGTAGTTAAATGTTTTGCTCTTAGAGTAACAGAGAGAAGGAATTTCTCGAATTGTAAACTTAATTTTCAACTTTAATATTATTTTTTAAGTTCAGCCAAAGGAAATGCACCTATTTCGTATTCGAGTAAAATTACGGAGCTTACTGTCAGCAACTTTATGTTTTACTAGATGATGCCCGCGACTTCGTCCGCGCTGATTAAGGTTTTTTTAATTCCCGCGGGAACTCTTTAATTTTCCCGGATAAAATGTAGCCAATGTGTCATTCCAAAGAGCCAAATCCGTCCGGCAGTTTTTGCGTGAAAGATTAACAAACAGACACACACACACACACACACACACACATGCACACGCACACAAACTTTCCTTTTAACAACCTTTCCTTTTAAACCTTTATAACATAAGAGTCAGCTTGCGCTTGACGACAGTCATGCCTGATGGGCATGAATGATAGAGAGATGGTTGAGGAGCCTAGATCATGGAGCCCAGATCATCGAGTGGTCAGTCAGGCACTCACCGGTAAAGTTGACTTTGCGTAGGTAGCGCAGCAGGTCGGCGCCGCTGGCTGGCCGCATCGCCTCGCACAGGCCCGCCCGCCCGCCGCACACCTCCCGGTGCATGTCCCTGGAGACAACAACCACTACGTTATTATACCAGCTGATGCACGTGACTTTGTCCGCGTAGATATCCTTGCTGATATTATAAATGCGCAAGTGGGTTTGTTCATTCGTTTATTCTTCGATCACGCCGCAACAGAGCTACATATCGGCGTCATTTTATGCATGGGTATACCCAAGTAACATTTTGGTACTATAATTTAAGAATTCATCACGAAAAGGTTGAGTTAACATCGTGTAAAGGTTGTAGCGATAACCACCCGTTATATAAAAGCATTTGCTATGACTTTTTTGCTCTATAAGCTTATATAGCCAAACTATCCTTTTAGCAGGGGATGTAAAGGTTTACAAAACTGTTTTGTAGAGCCGTTATAGGCAAGTTCTATAAAAACCTCGAATTTAGACAATATAGCGCTATATTAATGTATAACAGCGTTTGAATTCACTATTATGTACCCCATTAGTACTATAAAGTTTTCCTGGTAACTGCTATAAGTATGGCGTTTTAGCAGTGATGAAGGACACAACAATACAATAATTTGACGCTATTGTGGTCCCACAAAACACTGCTATAGTACATGGTACATAATTACTCATAACAACACTGTTATAGAGCGGTTTTGCTTTATAAACGATTTTCGGGACATTTTTATAACAATAAAAAGTGTTTTAATTATCTTTGTTGGGTTTATTATAGCCTCATTGAAGTAGAAGTCACCATGACTCTATTACATGACCAAAGTTTTCTATTATGGTTTTGGTTGTTCTGTTTTAAGACAACAGCTAATTCCTTTATTTCCTTTATAGAACAAATTTTAGAAATTTATCAATATCCATTACTAGGGGCATATTTATTATAAGTACCTGAGAAAGAAAACCAATCATGAGCAACGATTACCTACCTACCTATTTTATTTCTTCCTTGGATACAAAAATGTATTCAAAAATTAAGTATGTGGGACAAGACTAGTCATAAGGAACCCTAATTTTACGTCAATGGCGGCAGATTTTTTGTCACTTGTGCTATAGTTAACCTAAAAGAGAACCAAATTAGCTTTTTGGCTGTGTAGCAGACACTAAGGTTAATTTTATTTATTTTTATTAATATTTTAATTAAAAAACTCAATTAATTTAGGGCGCATTGAAAATAATAAGTAAAACTAATGCTATTCTATCAGTAAAACTTTGGTTCCAAGTGGTTTTTATAGTATTGGTCGAATTTATCCATGTCTAAATAAAAGATGACATTAAACTCGGCAAGATGGAATCCTTATCCCTTTTATTTTTTTGGTTTTGTATAAACATACGTAGACCACCTTGCCGTGAAAAATTAAAATGAAAAGCGTAGTAAAAGAATCACGTACTTTTCTATAGAGTATAATAGCACTATAATGGAATTACGAACGCTGCTACAGAATAAAAAAGAACTATAAAAGCTTTATTGTGCCTCGTATGTCAACAAATTGTCATACAAGGCACCAATATATCAAATTTATAGAAAAAAAAAGTCCCAAGCACAACTGCTATAGTTTCTCTATGTCTCTAAATAGAGATATAACTGCGCCAAATCAGCGTTATACGACCTTCTTATTGCTTTTACAGTGCTTAAGTGGTGTTAGAGGAAACGTTCTATGGGCTGCTATAGGACAAGAAATTGTTACTTGGGTAGTGTCATCTAGGTTCCTTTTTATCGCGGAAAATCAAAGAATAATTGTCCAGGGATTTAAAAAACTCAGTCTTGTTGTAGTTTTTAGAAAACCAAGTGGGAACTCTTGGATTTTCCAGGATTAAAAGTAGCCTATGTCACTCTCAACGGTACCCATGCAAAAAATCACATCGACCCGTTGCTCCGTTGCTGTGAGATTATAATGGTCCTCCAGACCAAATTTGGCCACCATGGCAAGATTAGCCATCGCGGGAGATATTATAGTGTACAGGTGTACAGGCTACATCTGTGAGCTTAATTTCTCTATGTGGTAAATTGCCGTTCGCGACAGTCAATTATTTATGTTTGTGATTAATAACTATTTATAGGGGGCAAACCAATAAGTTCCTGAAAAGCCGGTAACGCATTGGTGGTGCCTCTGGTCCTACAAGTGTTAATGGGCGGTGGTAATCACTTTACATCAGGTGACCCGCCTGCTCGTTGGCCCGCTATTCATAAAAAAAAAACTTGAAAAACAGAAATCTACCTATGCTCACAACTCTTTTTATATTTGTAGTAAATAGATTTCATTTTATTTCTATACACCGTGATCCCTGAACCAACGCCATCCAAGATGCATAAGACAATGTATAGACATAAATCATGTCTGTACTTCGTCTATACACATCTTGATTAAGCCCCTTGAGCTGAACATTGTACGCTTGAGGAATCAATTTGGATAATTAATTATTCACAACTCCCTATTCAATTCTCCACGCAAAGGATAGATTACGTTCTATCTCAGTTCGCCATTTGTCTTGTTTACAGAGAGAATAATGTAACGTGTTTTTCCGCTCCGAACTACGTGGAAATTCGGGGTCTCGCAGGCTGATGAAAAAGCCTCATTTTTCAGTTTATGTTTAGGTTTTAGCGTCAACTCTCAATTACTGTAGAGATTCTTGAAATGGGCACCTCTAATGTAATCTTTAAGAGGAAATGTGGTCAGAGAGACTTTTGAAAATTAGTTAGGTATTTGAAAAACTATCGCTGTCGCTCTGCAGTTGTTCCGATTGAATAGCCTACGTAAATGCCATAATATTCGAGGTTTGGCTCTCTACTATTTCCTGCTCCAATATTGGACCAATTTAAGAGAGATTTCATAAACTGAATAAGAATACCTATATACTATGTCCCTATGTTTTTTTTTCCATTCGTAGTCTTTGTACACTTCGCCTTTGTTGACAGCGCTCTTAATAGGGAATTTTCAGCATTTTGTAAGGTTTCTAGTGCTTATAAAGATAAAACCTCATCAAAAAGAAAAACTTAGTAACACAGAAGAGATATAGATTTATTTAATTGTACAAAATTATCGCTCTTAGGTCATAAACCATAAAGAAAGCAGGCGAGAGTGTTTGTATGGAGAAAAGACCACCCGTTCTTCTTAAGCTTCAGCGTAATGTGTATGTTCAGTCTGAAAAGATACCCTACTTTCCTGTTGCAAATAGATTTTTTTGTAAGCAACTGTTGAATGGAATAAGGTAGGTACATGGGTGTCTACTTTCTTCTAAGAAATGTATTTTCCAGATTAAGGCGACATTCAGAATAAATGAGACTTTTGGCAAGCCACAATTTGAAAATCGTGGAGACCGGTCTAGATTCTAGACCGGTTTGAAACGTTGAACTTTCCAATTTCAGTCCAGCCTCTTACTTGCTGAGTTATCAAGGCTTTCGGCATTAAACCCGAAATTCCAGGTAGGTATGACATGACATCACGTACGCACTCGAAATCGGTGCCAAGCGCCCGTACGTGAATACGCTAAACTTACGTTTAATAACAGTTTCTACCTTAGTTCTAAACCAAATGCCCAAAATAGTTTCCAGGGCCCTTAATTACAGCTTAAAGGAGATGTACTAAATTGGGCCCAACTCAGGGTTTCGCACAGTTATACAAAAATATGGAGAAAATAAGTCGATAAATTACTTACATAATTGAATGGTTTTTATTTATGTACAGCTCAGGATAATCATACAAAACATTTTTTTTAACTAAGTACGAAACCTAATGCTTTTTCTTTAGTAGAAACGGAACGTTTTCATGGATGTTAGTGTAATTAACCACAGACTAATATAGTACTAATGCAACTGTGGGTTCTGGTGTGGGTTCTGGCCTTTTGGTACCTACCCAAATAGTTTATCTTTATAAAACCAGTAATTTAGAAATAGACCAAAACTTGTTGTAAAACATTTTGCATTAAATAATATACAGATTTACAAGGGAAATATACTTTAAATATTTATAATAAAAAAATAGTGCATCATGAATATTTTTTTTTATCACAAAAAAGCTAGAACCCAGAGCTGAAAAAATGACGTTTTGAGAGACAGTTTGTCATTTTCATTGTGTCTTGCGCTTTGTGAATATTATTTTGGTGTTTTAACAGTTTTCGTGGATTATTTCATATTATTTAATATTACCTACAAAAGTAAAAGAAACATGCATCCAAACATCTTCCCGTAATACTTTTTCCATTTATTTAAAGTATTTAAACAATACTCCTTAAAAGAACTTTAATTATTGAACGTCTTTTTCATATAACCTACAAATCTAAAACGAGAAATAAAACAAAACTCCCAAGGTCTGCAGAAGTACGAGTTTTCGATGTAACTAGCAAGCATCTAAATCTTCAAAATAAAGCATGTTTCATCCTTGTTCAGTGTTGGGCCCAAGCTTGTATGGACCATAATCATCTCCTTTCACGCGGTAACATCGTAAAGGAAGGTGTTAGTTGTAACAATATACACTTCTAACTAAATGTTATGCGGCGGCACATACAGGTGCCTACTACAAAATTATGTAAATAATTATTTATTTACTGTCAAGACACGAGACAAAGCTTCATACAACCACAACTATGTAGCTACGTAACCACTACGTAAGTTTGATACAACCGTACCGTGATAGTTATAGTTGGTACTACAAGTATGTGGCATTTGTGCTTGTATGTTCTTGTCCACTCATGTTTTATCGGGCTGATTTCAATAACGCAAATAAGTCTTTGAGTTTTGATATTCGTGCACTATGCGCAGTGCAATTCTCTAAAAATTATAGCTACAGTTTGACGATTACAATCGCCTTTGATGGGCCGATAGGTACCTACCTACTCTCTATTGGGCTATAATATAAACGTAAAAATATTCTTTTTACAAAATCGACTTCAAACGCCACTAAAAAGTATATAAATTGTGCCTATAACATTTGAATCAAGGGAACTCCCTTGATTTTTCTAGCATCCCATCATCAGATCCTGACCTGATGACAATGGAACCACCTGGGAAGTATAACCACTTTAAAAAAAAAAAGAATTTTCCAAATCGGTCCAGGCGTCTTCGAGTAATCCGACGAATTGAGAACCTCCTCCTTTTTTGGAAGTTGTTTAAAACTTGGTTGGTATTTGAAAAACCAAAATGTACAATCAAAAATGTAACATGCAAGAATAACATTTGTAATAATAATATAAAAAATATTAAAAAAACCGACTTCAAACGCCACTTCAAAGTATAAAATAATTTTAGTTTGTACACGTATGTTAAAATCCTACACACACTCTGATCACGAGCGATTTGCTCTTATTCAATGAGGAGTTCCGTCCTATATCTCCGTAGATATTCATCAGATCTTCACCAAACTTAAATGGGACCACCCTGACAAAATTATTGAAATCGGTTGAGATTTGACGAAGTTATGAAGTAACATCGCCAAAAAATAAAAATAAAAATAAAAAATATACGCGTCGAATTGAGAACCTCCTCTTTTTTTTGAAGTCGGTTAAAAACAAAAGTTATAAGCTGTTTTACTCCAACTGTATCCGTCTCTTTCTATTCTATGGAGAGCGTAGAGAAATAATACTCGATCGCGACGTCATATTTTAGTAGCGCTCTTTTTGTCTAGCAGGAAACTCAAAAGCTCTATATTTCTGAGACTAGTTAAGATATCAAATGCGAGTCGGACTTCGAAAAACGCCAAAAAAACACGTTTCTATTGGGAAGCCTCCTTTGAGATTTGATTTACTTTAATTTTTATTATTTATTGTTATAACAGTAACAGAAATACTAATTCTCTGAAAATTTCAACTGTCCACCTAGTACGGATCATGACACACACATACACATACACACGCACACCTTTATAATGTTAGAGTGATAAATAAATAAAAAAAAATGACAATCATTACTTGGCCTGCTGATTGCCGAGGTTACGTAAGTTATTATCGCATTCACCGCAAGCACTCAAGCATACGGAGTCAGCATTTGCAGCACTCAGCGCGGAAACGCTTGCTAATGAGATTTCTTGGATGGGCGCTCCTTGATTGACGGTGAGCGCAAACCGCTCTCCAGAAACACCGCAACACAAAATGGTTTGGCTTTGTACTTGGGAGGCAGCCTCCGAGCTGTTAATTAGGTAATTATACGTGGAGTAATCTAAACATACTCGCGAATCTCTGAAATTAACCGCAGACGCACAATTAGCGTTAAATTTTCAAGTAATTTATTCAGTCAGTTCAGTCATTCTCGCCAGATTCTGAAGGAAAAGTAGGTAAGGACTTTTTACTTAGTCAGTAGCAGTAACAAAGGAAATAACAATTTCCCATATTGTTTCAACTGACGTAGTTAAGTAACACTGGCAAAAAAATAACCGTACTACCACGTGCGTCGTGTCGGCTCATGGGCTGGTCCGCGTATGTCCGTAAAATCGCGCACCGTGGGGCCCCGGCATAACGTTAAACCGATGATTTTTTTATTTTTTTTTCGATGACAAGATAGCCCTTGACTGCGATCTCACCTGATGGTAAGGGACAATGCAGTCTAAAATGGTAGCGGACTAACTTAGAAGGGGTATGGTAGTGTACATTCAACCCATACCCCTAGTCGGTTTCTACACGCCATCGTGCCGAAACGCTAAATCGCTTGGCGGCACGTCTTTCACGGTTGGGTGGTAACTAGCCACGGCCAAAGCCTCCCACCAGACCAGACCAGACACAATTCAGAAATTATAAATTCCCAAATTGCCTCCGCCGGGAATTGAACCCAAAACCTGCCAGTTATAAGACTACAGTGCTCACCACTGCGCCAGGGAGGTCTTCAGAATGAATAAAGCTGTTTTGACAGATTTTTACTAAGTCAATAGTCTTCGGTGAAAAACTTCATTAATAAGTAATACTATGTTTATGGTTAAACATTACTCGGCGATGGTGAAAGTGGCACTTCCAAAAAGAAAGACAGTGACTTATGACGTCAGGTAATCGGTGGCTGATTGTGGCATTGATTTCTCTTGCAAGCGCGATGTACGGCTTCAAGGGAATTATGGAAAGCGCGATGAACTGACAAGTAGGCATTATATAGCCTTAATCTCCGCCGAAGCCTACACCGCGGTACATGACAGCCTAAGCTGATCCAACTGCGGAGAGATCAGAGAGATCATTAGTCCATCCTATTTATTTTTTAATATTATAAATGCGAAAGTTTGGATGTTTGAAACTCAATCACGTCGCAACGACTGAACCGATGTGGCTGAAATTTAGCACAGAAATAGATTATAGTCTGGAATAACAAATAGGCTACTTTTAACCCGGGAAATAAGAGAGTTCCCGCGGGAATCCACAAAACCTCAATCCAAGCGAACGAAGTCGCGGGCAGTAGCTAGTAGCTAGTGATAATAAAAATTATTTTCAAAAAACCCGCTTCAAAGAGTAAAAGTAATTTTAGCTTATACATGTATGTTGAAATCGGGCGGATCTAAATAGAAACGATAAAACCGATGCACGACGCTCGTCCGACTTTAATATACCTACGTGTAGAAACTAAAAAATTTTTTACTTTGTTTATTTTTGCATTTGTAGTCGGTTTTTTGAAAAGAATTTTTATTTTATTTTTAGTGTAGCTTCATAGAATCAGTCGCGAGCTTCGTCGCGAGGCTGTCGCGACGCAGCAGCGATTCAATCGTGCGCTGCACTGTAGTGTCTATGTATGAACGCTTGTGGACCCTCGCACTTCTATTACCCGATGTCGTCTCAAACAGTCACTGTGGGCGACCTCCCTAATGTGTAAAGGTGAATCTGATGAATCTAATGATCTTCGGTGATGGAGGACGGAACTTTTCAATGATTAAGGGCAAAGCGCTCGCGATCAGAAAATATGTAGATAGACTCTATGAAGCTACACTAAAAAGATTAAAATAAAAACAAAATAGGTATTAAAAAGAATTTTTATTTATTTTCAAGTCATTTTTATAATAATAAAGTAAGCAAGTTTATACGGATTATGCAAGGCTTTTGTGTATTTTACTCGAATTAGGACCTACAAATTGTCGCGTTTAGCAATGTGGTCAAGCTCAGTAAACCAACAGGTGTTGCGAACAGCTGCACGTTTCACATTCGGATAATTACTGCGGGAATTTACCGCTGAAAGTCCGTAAGGAGATCGCTTCTAATCTCTTCAATTAATAGTTTAAAACTAAGTCGTTATCCCCTTACCAATGTGTGCTTAATCTAATAAGGGTAAATTATCTTACCATCTTAGACTGAATCGTCACATAGCATTACATGAGATCGCAGTTTAGGACTTTGGTTCTCCTACGGATCTCCTCATTTCTGATTTGATCTCGCAAGGATACTCCGAGCATAGCTCTCTCCATCGCCCGCTGAGTGATCCTCATCGACATAGCTCTGCGAGTGGCGAAACTGAAGTGGAAATGGTCGGGGCACATAGTTCGAAGAGCTGATGGTCGATGGGGTCCCAAGGTGCTGGAGTGGCGACCTCGCACCGGGAAGCGCAGTGTTGGCAGACCCCCCACTAGGTGGACAGACGACATCAAACGGGTCGCAGGGAGCCGCTGGATTCAGGCGGCGCAAGACCGAGGCTTGTGGAGGTCTATGCAGGCGATTTATGTCCAGCAGTGGACGTCCATTAGTTGATAAAGAAGAAGAAGAAGCAGTTTAGGACTATCTTGTCGTCAAATAAAAAAAAAACAACAATAAAAAAAAAGACAAATGACACCTAACGAGTCCCATGGGACTCAGACGAAACCCACTTTATACAACCGGTGCAAGACCGAGACACGTGGAAGTCTGTGCAAAACATGTTTGTCCACCGTTAGATATAGATAGGTAGGTACACGGTAGGTATCTATCGGTTGTTAAAGAAAAAAAAACTGTTTTATATTTTTATCCCTTTATGTATCCGAACTTCTGTTTGAAGCCCATTCGTAGTTATCGACAGCTTAAGGTTAAGTAGGTAAGAGGTAACGAAAATATCGACGTTACGATCCAAGTCGTTGTTGTTTGACAAAATAATCCTCCCCCCAATAGTGCAAGATCCAGCCGCAACATTGAATTTGTTTACTATACTGGACTAAGTTTTGGTTGTGTGGCGCACCGTTAATGTTAACTTGAAAAGTTACGTAAGGCCTTTGGACAACAGTGCCGATTACCATTCGCAATCACTTTTGACTGGTCCACACTTTCGTTTTTATCTAAAATTCACTATTGCTGCTAATCAAACAATCATTACGATTAAGATACTCGTGAAAATTTCAACTATTGTACTAAGATAACTGGCGCGATTTAGAAAGTTTCAACGGGAAATCGAAACTAAAGACCTTTTTGTTGTTAATATGAATAATTTCATAAGTTTAACTGTTAGTGAAACTTTGTATTTTTATATCTACCGGTTACAAGGGAGTTCAAAAGCCTAATAGCCTAACCATTGAAGGTGCGGACTGAAAACTGAAAGGTCAAAGGTTCGAACCCCACGCGTTGCATTCTTGTCGTACCCACTCTTAGATCAAGATTTTCGCTTATTTGAAGGGAATAGGAGGATATCAGTCAACTTCAGCTTAGCTAATATTCTTTAAAAAAAAACGTATCGTAGTTCTTACCACCGGCTCTAACTCTATTTCCCTTTGAGTGGTCTCTACTAGCCCCGCGTTTTGAAGGGTTGACACTTATACTAACATGTCATACGCCGTAGAATTTATAAACCTCCCTCCAATCCGTATTTCTCGGAATACAGTCCTCGCGAGCATCGTAACAGACGTGAAATATTATTGTGGGTGTAACCCCTCTACGTTGTAGACGGGTTTTATATTTTGGATCCTTTTTCCGGTCATTGAATAGATACCTAACTTTGGTCTGGATTCTGGTGTGGGTATGATGGGTAAGCTAGGCAAAAATCGCATGCAAATTGGTCCATCAGTTTGAGAACATCCGCGATGACGCACAGAGATTGACTGTCAAATATATACAGACAGATATACACACACAGACATACAAACAGCTTGTAAGACACACAGCCAGACACCCCGACAGACAGACAAAGCGGTCAAACTTCTAATACTCCTCCGTTTTGGCCATAAAATGTATTCCGTCAATTATACAACAACGTATTATTACTTTGAAAGAATATCAAATATTTCTTTCTAGCATCTTTTAATCCTTACTAATATTATAAGTGCGAATGTGTGTTTGTTTGTCGGTTTATTGGTTTGTCTTTCAATCACGCCGCAATAAAGTAACAGATCGACGTAATTTTTTTGAGAATTAGTTAAGAACCGGGAAAATGAGATAGGATACTTTTTATCCCGGAAAATTAAAGAGTTCCCGTGGGATTTTAAAAACTAAATCCACGTGAGCGATGCCACGGGCAGTTAAGAACAGGTACTTGTATCATAAACTAATCTTTTGTACGCTCCTAATTTGAAGTTAAATTACCTAAGTTGAAACATTAGTAGCACGGCCGCGGCGTCGAATGTTAACAAAATTTTTGTTATTTTGGTAAATGTGTGAATGGACGCAAACCCAAAAGTTTACTTTACTAATCTGCGCCGACTGGCGACGTATCCAGGGTAGGTATCTTTTTAAAATTCACATTGTTATATTTTCATGCATGAAATTTTCGCTACCCCGGTTTCATGATCTCATGTTTGTTTTAGTAATTATAGCCCACTGGATACCGTTATTAAAATGTCTGCTCCAAAAATTTATATTTCGGGAATTTTCACGAGATAGGTACCTACCACGATGAGTTGGTATTCTTCGAATTAATTGGGTATTTCGCAAATAGGTGAAAGGGTGGGTGAAATTAATTATTACTTAATGTATTTCAAAAATTTACATGTAGGCCGGATAGCATTTGTTTGGACGGAGATTCAGCTTTTTTTACAAATCTCTGTAACTCTGGTGAGAGTTTAATTAATTTGTGATTTAGAAATAATGATCTATAATCCCTGCAATCTGCATATAATATTATAAATGCGAAGGTGTATTGATTTATTGGTTTGTATCAGTGCTATGAATCGACGTAATTTTTTGCATAATTGAAGACCAGCGGGATTTTTAAAAACTAAATCCACGCGGACGATGTCTTGGGCATCAGCTAGTAGCTAATATCCCACCAATCTATTAAAATAAATGCGAACTATTACCCAGGAATAACACAAAGGCTTCGTCCGCGCGGATTAAAGGTTTTTAATTCCCGCGGAAACTCATCAATTTTCCGAGATAAAGTATAGCCTTTATGCTAGACGGTTGTATAAACTATAAGCTATAACACTGAGGTTTCATCAAAATCCGTCCAGTAATTTTTGCATGAAAGAGCAACAAACATCCATCCATCATATCCTCACAAACTTTCGCATGTCATAAGTGGGATATGATTAAATATTATGTTGTTGGAGTTATATCGCCATGCATAATATTTCCGCGCCTAACGCCACTATAGTGTTGTAAATTCTCGCGGTGTTGTAACATGAATACTTAATTGGAGCCTTGATGTCACATCCAAACTTTACTAATACAACTACAGCGTTCGAGTTGTCCTTAACAACCATGACTGTAAGTAAGTCTTACTAATCTAAACATATAAAAGGAAAAGGTGACTGACTGACTGACTGACTGACTGACTGACTGACTGACTGACTGACTGACTGATCTATCAACGCACAGCTCTAACCCCTGGACCGATCGAGCTGAAATTTGGTATAAAGGTAGCTGTTAGGACGTAGACACCCGCTAAGAAAGGATTTTGGAAAATTTCAACCCCAAGAGGGTTAAATAGGGGGTTAAAAAATCGAACCTAACGTGAGCGAAGCCGCGGGTTAAAGCTAGTAATTTTATAAATTCGAAAGTGTGTTCGTTTGTTGGTTTTTCCTTCAATCACGCAACAAAAGAGCAACGGATCGGTGTGACTTTTTTGCATAGATATATTTGAGGAGCTAGAGAACAATATGCTATCTTTTATCCTGGAAAAATGAAAGTTTTCTGCGGGATTTTTAAAACTTAACTCCGTGCGGACGAAGCTGCGCGCAAAAGCTAAGTAGTTAAATTATTTATTAATCAATTTACTGTTTTCCTTTTTCATTAGAATAGAATAGAATAAATTTTTATTCAAATAAACTTTTTCAAAGCTTTCGCATTTATTCTTTAGGCTGTGACACAATCTCTTAAATTCAAATCTATTTTGCTTACTTCCATTGTTCAGGTGGATGGAAGAACTGAGATAAGTTAGGTCAGTTTAATCTAGATAAGTAACAGTTATTATTGTGACATTTTAATAAAACACAGTCGACTTAAAAGTTATTTTCATACTAGATGATGCCAGCATGGATTAAGATTTTTAATTCCCGCCGGAACTATAATTTTCCAGGATAAAATGTAGCCTATCTGTTAATCGTGGGTATGAGCTGTACTGGCTTGCCCAGTACAACAACACAACATAATGGCTACGTATTGCAGAGATCACTCACATGTGCCGTCACGCCGATGCCGATATAAGACTAAGACACCCACAGCATGGTGGCTGCATTTATAGTAACAATACAGTGGTATTGTTACTACCTACCCTCATCCAGAGTCTGATGTTACGCGTATAATATATTCGCTTACCTACAGACCTAGACACTACATGAGCCATTACAAATTTCAGCCAAATCTGTTCATTCATTGTGGCGTTAAGGAGTAACAAACATCCATTAATCCATCCGTCCATCCATGCTGACAAACTTTCGCTTTTATAATATTAGTTGGATGAGTTGCAAGTTGCAAGTTAGTTGGTTAGTTTAACGACCTCCCTCACGCAGAGGTGAGCGCTGTGGTTTTAGAACTGGGAGGTCTCGGGTTCGATTCCCGATTATCTATAAAAACAATCCTGAGTTTATATTTATTTACTTTGGTAACTGGCAATATTTGAACAATCCGAGCTTTTACCTAATGAAGTTTATTTTACATGGTAGTAATAGTAAAGCCATAGCGCATGGCCGAGAAACACAAACAAGCGCTGTATTAATTAGCGAAGCAAATATTGCGGAGTCGATATCCCAGCAGAGCGTTTAAAAACATCCTATCCAACTTTTATTTATATACAAGATAGCCCTTGTCTGCGATCTCACCTGATGGTAATTGACGATGCAGTCTAAGATGGTAGCGGCCTAGCGGGCTAATTTGGAAGAACATCGGGTCGATTCGATGTATCGTACTATAAACATCGAGTGGATTCGATGCATCGATGTATATCGAATATCCCTAAGTCGTCCAATAAAATGGAAATTGTAGAATCCTAGTTGGTAAAGGATCATACGGGATTCGACCTGCGCCCCACGATCCGTTGGAAACGTCGATACGGGATTAAAGATTGCCTACATCCGAGCAAGATCTCGCTCGATACAATGGACCTTCGTCCTGTGCCAACAAAGATATTTCTCAACTAAGTCCAAGTTTATGTGACCGATACAAATACACCAAATCCTTGTCAAGAAAAGTTATATTTATGTGCTGCATCGAACGGAGAACTCTACTGTTAGTTTCTATAGTTGAAAGTGTAAAAATAACGTAAAATTAAAAGAATTAGTACATTACAAAAACAAATAGATAAAACACAAAAAGTTTGAATGCTTATCTGCAGGTTTGACGAGTTCTAAAATTTTGTCTGTCTTGTCATTTTCTTGTAACTATAATTGACCTGTAAAAATGAATTATGTGTATTTTATGTAAAAAAAACATAGCATAGGTGTTTTTAGTGTAACTCTAGGATTATGTACCTATTAGTATTTTTATTTAAAACTAGCTCATACCCGCGACTTCGTTCGCGTTGATTGAGGTTTTTAATTCCCGCGGGAACTCTATTATTTCCCGAGACAATAATCTATTTTTGTGCCAAATTTCAGCCTAATCGGTTCAGTCGTTATGGCCCGATTGAGTAACAAACATCCATCCATCAGTACATCCAAACTTTGGCATTTGTAATATTAAGTAGGATCGTTCATATTGCGAATATTATACAACAATAGAGTTTGAGAATAAGACAGGCACTAAACGGTCGATAAAAGTAAAAGATTAATGGCCAAAAAGTCTTTTGAAAAGGGTCGATAAGCCGCTAGAGCTCTCCCAACTTTGAAATTTTGCCATTCACTAAGTGATCCGATACCGAAGTTGCTGTTATTTACATAGAAAAAGTACTAGAAGTTTTATAAACATTAGCTCAACAATTTATTGTTGTGAGAAATTACTTGAACTCATTCAGCAGAAAAGTTTTGAAACTCTAATGCTTATTTGAGATTTAAAATGTTAATGACGTAGTTATGCCTGCAAAAAGAAAAATCTTAACAAAAAATTCAATTTTATTAATATTATAAATGCGAAAGTTTGGATGTATGGATGTTTGTTACTCAATCACGCCGCAACGACTGAACCGATTGGAGTGTTTGGCACAGAGATAGATTATAGTCTGGAATAAAACATAGGCTACTTTTTATCCCGGAAAATAGAGAGTTCCAATTGCAATTATAAAATCCTAATTCACGCAAACGAAGTCGCGGGCATCAACTAGTTTAATAATAAGCTTTGCCGATTTATGCCGACCCGAATAGAGGTGTATCACGCCTTACATAGAAATCCAATGCCCGTTTTCACCAAATTTCATTAACTTTTACGGGCTACCTAAGACAAATTAGGTGGTGCTTTCTCTCACTTTCGTTTTCACGAACTTTTAGGGAACGCCTAAAGTGGAAATGACATTGGGTAAGGGATTGTGTTTAGTGGCTACCTACGCAAAGAGACACCTACTTAGGGGATGATTAAGGTATGGGTGGCAGGCATAAAACTTCTTTTAAAGTTGTAGAAAATTTTTGTGAAAACTTCATTGTGGAAGCGCTGTGTACATAGCATAGTTTTGTTACCTATTGTAAAAAAAAATTTTTTGAAAAGAGCAACCGCCGAGTTTATTGCTCGGCTTTATTTATATTCTCGGCAGGAGCGGCTTTCCGAACCCGTGGTAGATTCATCGACGATTCAAAAGCACTTGTAAAAGTTTATTTGAATAAAAAATATTTCTATTCTATTCTATTTGTGTCAAACATGTTAAAGACTTTTAAAGAAATATCCATCACTAAGAATAGTAGGTGTAAACATGATATAAACATATTGTAGTAATAGATACGTTAGCGGAACATAATCTCTTCTGAACGCCGCACAATATACAGCTCTCTCATAAGCCATTCCATTTGATTCCCGAATTGGAATATAAATAGAATATTCTAGTCCTTAATGAGGACGTGCTTACAATTATTTTGCAAATACGCTTCGTCTTTGTATTACAATATCTCGTTTTGTAGCTCACTAGCAGCTAATGCCCTTGACTTTATTCGCGTGGATTTAGTTTTTAAAATCCTGCGAAAATTCTTTGATTTTCCGGGATAAAAGGGCATATGTCACACTCGCAGTTCTTAATAATCTTATGTGAAAAATCACGTCGATCCGTTGTTTCGTTGCTGCGTGATTGATGGACAAACCAACAGACAAACATTTATATAATATTAGTAAGGATATTTGTACCTAAGGTTTATGTGACAAATTCTTCTTTGTCTAACTAAGTAGTTATTATTCGTTCTTAGGTATCAAAAGGATTATAATATAGAACACCTTAAAGAAAATAAACTTTGTCATTTTTTACATCTTAATGCATGCACGATATCAAAGTAAGTTATTAAATTTATTTTGTCAAGCGTGATGTGATCATTATTGCGTATTGCTTTTTATGTGAGGTTTATCTTCATATCTTATGTTATGTTTAAGTGTATAAGAAATATATTTATATATATTTGTAGTTACCAATTACTCATATTTGCTATTTCTTTAATATGATTGTCTCCTTCTTCTTTTTATAATAAATATATGAACGAAAAATCCACGCATGGTGTATGCGGGATACACCATGCGTGGATTTTCCGTTCATTAATATATATATAGCTACTCGTGCTGATTCACTGATTGACTGACTCACTGACTCATTGATCACCTCTCCTGTAAAATTTTGTATGGAAAAATTTTTTTTCACTCTCGGTTTCGTATAGAGGACAAAAATTCATTCGGAACAAAAATATGGAGAGAGCTGATGATTGAGGATTTCGAAGATGGGTGAGGAGCACCGGCCAGGGTATCGAAGATAGGTAGGGGGTGTTCGACCAAATGTCACTCGAAACCTCATCCAATTGGCAAAGAGCCGAAAAAAAACTCCAAAATGGCGAATTCAAGATGGCGGCCATACAAATTTTGTTTGTTTCTATCTCGGAGAGTATAAGAGATGGAAGAGTGGTTTCTTGGCATAAGATGATCAGGAGTCGAAGGTCCACTTGGTGAACAGAAAAAAAATTCAAGATGGCGGAATTTATTTTTTTCAATACAAAATATATGCAAGAATTTAATAGGTTCCTTTTCAAAATTTCTGATGGTTTCGTAGAGAGGACAAAAATTTATTTGGAGGAAAAATATGGAGAGAGCTGATGGTTGAGGATTTCGGAGACGGATGAGGAGCACGGCAAGGATATCGAAGATAAGTTGAGGGTATTCAAACAAAAGTCACTCGAAACTTCATCCAATTTGCAGAGAGCCAAAAAAAATTCCAAAATGGCGGATTCAAAATGGCGGCCATACAAATTTCGTCGGTGTCTATCTCGGGGACTATGAAAGATGGAAGAGTGGTTTCTTGGAAAAAGATGATCAGGACCCGATGGTCTACGTGATGAATAGAAAAAAATTCAAGATGGCGGATTTTTTTTTTTTTCATATTACATGTGTGATGGTTTCGTATAGAGGACAAAAATTCATTTGAATGAAAAATATGGAGGGAGCTGATGATTGAGGATTTCGGAGACGGGTGAGGAGCACGGTCAGGGTATTGAAGATAGGTTGAGGGTGCTCAAACAAAAATCACTCGAAACCTCATCCAATTGGCAATGAGCTGAAAAAAACACCAAAATGGCGGATTCAAGATGGCGGCCACACAAATTTCGTCGATTTACTATATCTCAGAGACTATGAAAGATGGAAGAGTAGTTCCTTGGAAAAAGATGATCAAGACCCAAAGGTCTACTTGGTGGACAGAAAAACCGCGGTTCGCTTTAGCGAGCCGCGCACCCACGCGCCCTACTAGTAAATATTTATAGTAGCGGGTATTTTAGTTAGCAACAAAATAAAATGTTCGTATAAAAATTGTATAGAAGTACGCTCTAACATAGAACGCTATAAATTTCATCTAAGCGATCTCAAGTTTTATATTTTCATTGAAATAATCTACGTCTCAGTAAATTTTTCTTAAATGGTACACTATAATTTGAATAGTATTTCTTAATTACTCAACCGCTGTATTTAAGTACCTTTTAAGAAATTAATTCAGTGGGCATGTTTCATTTCAGAATTATGATTTAAGAAATGGAACTCATTTCATTTATTTTGTACCATCAAACGATAAAAGAAGATAAAACCGGCCAAGTGCGAATCGGATCCGCACACGAAGGTTCCATACATAAAAGTTTATTGTACGGAGATACCCTCTTTAATTTTTAACTTTTTTTTCAATGTGATCGAAGGAGATCACGCACCTGTGTAACCAAGTGCAGTAATAGCAGACCCCAGAGATAATTGTCATTAAATCTCTTAATGAACTGTCATTTGTATGTACTAACTAAAAGTTTAAATGACTCTGAGTGTAAACTATAGACCCTTAAGTTACTTTTAAGTTACTATAGTGACTCAGCACTCGGTGAGTGCACCAGTAACTTAGGGAACTTACATTAACTGACGCACTTATCGAGTATTTACTTATCCTTATAAATATCAAACTTTCTAGACTGGTATTTATTATTATTATATGGTATGGAGAGATGGCCGCTGGAGCCGGAAAGTTCTGGAGTGGAAACCGCGAACAAGCAAGCGTAGTGTGGGGCGCCCTCCAGCAAGGTGGACTGATGACATAAAGAGAGTGGCGGGAAGTGGCTGGATGAGAAGGGCTGAGGACCGGGTGTGGTGGCGCAGTTTAGGAAAGGCCTATGTTCAGCAGTGGTCGTCCGCAGGCTGAAATGATGATGATTTATTATTTCCATAAAATTATCCAGATATAGAGCGTGGAAATATGGAGTTTTTTCTAACAGACTAAAGTTAGTGTATTCAGAAATACGCAATTAGTGACGACATGCACTAAATGTTGCGAACCTCATTAATCTGAAGAGATTCGACGCGGTTGCATGTTGTGACGTATATGCGGAAGTTATACGAGCAAAAGTTGTTTTAAAATATGAAGGGCTCTCTGGTATTTTATATGTTTAAAAAAAACTACATGGTTATTTTATAAATAAGCGTGTGTTGGATCATTAAGGATAAAAACTTTCCGTTTTACGAATTGATTTTTTTGGAAAATGTTCGATTCAGGATTTCCTTGGAAAAACGATTTATCGACTGGGAAAAAGATTTTTTAAAATAAAGATTAAAAGTATTAATTGGTTTACGTAATTATTTGACGCACACCGACAATTTTAAAACAATTACTAATAGACGATTTTCAGACAGAGAAGTTAAGGCTATCACCAATTTATTATTAGAAATTGTTTGTTAGAAATGTTTCTATTATTTCAAGCAAGGCGAGTAATATTTATGTGCATATTATGAATAACAAATTGATTTAATTTTATTAGTCAAGCCATATTATGTGCGTGATTAAATGTTGTATTTCAACACCACACATTGAAATTGTTGCTAAAAAATAATTTGTAAATAAATTGCTTCATGCAAATTGTAACAAATAAATTCCACATTTTTAATTACAATTTCCGTGACTTTTATACATATATCTTATGAAATATACGTTCTGCTTTAGTATGTGACTGAAATTTATAAGTTTTTGTTAAGTTACTCATGTATATTATTTTTTGTAGCAAATAAAATGAGCAAAGTTCACGACAGCGATTCTATCCAATGGTTTTTAGGGCAAAAATATGATTTTAATTTGCTATTTAGGACACCTGGGTTGGAGTGACGTCGTTTGTGACTAAGCACTTGAAGCCACTCACCTCTAATATACCTTAAGTTCAAGCATAAAGTACGCCTAAAAATAAAGGAAGGAAAAGCAAAATCATGTTTGAAAGCTTGATTTAAGGACAGCTGAGATAAATTTTAAAAAACAGACAAACTTCTTACGCAAGAACACAACAAATGTTTGTCTTAGATTCCTTGAGGATAAAATGAATGTTTAATTGAGTATTAATTTATACTATGTATAAATTTATATATTTGTTAGATATTTATAGTGAGAATTTTTTATGATAAGAATACGGCTGAGGCCTTTTGTGTGCCATGATGCATTAGAAACCCTCGTATTTATCGTACCTATAACTTTTTTATAAAAGTTTATCATCATAAGCTTACTTCCATAGTTCACAGCATTTGACAAGTATCCGCTTGTAAAATATTATTATCACATACTAAAAGTTTAATATAATAAAGTAATAAATCTGATACGCCAATCTGTTACCGTGTTAAATTAAACCGTTGGTACAAAATGGAAGCTCATAGAATATCCTGTCATAATCGGCAAGATCAGTTGGCAGAGATGACTCTGCAACCCTTTTCAAGATGAAATTCAGTCATTTGTCTTCACACTTTCGGCAAGTACCTTTTGGGATTAAGGTCGCCCTTTCGAACCCCCTAAAACTCTATTCAAAGCGTCCATCAATTTACTTTATCATAATATTATTTTCTCTTTCATACATTGTGATGACGCCACCAATTTGGTTTCTAATTTGGATTGACATTCAATGTCATATTAATTCCCATCTACCCTCCATTTCCCTCTGTACGCTAAAATCACCGTTCATGACGTCAATTACGACGCCATGATACAAAATGTCAGTACGAACTTTCGTCTCCGCGAGACGCATGCACATATCGCCTATCCTCGTGCTTTAAAACCAACCCAAAAAGTGTGTGTGGCTGGCTGGCTCCAGTCCCGGGGACTTTGCACGGTTAGTGCACGGAGATCCCGCTATCCCTTCATTCGCTCTTAACCTGGAACATCTAAATTCTAAATTTCATACAGTCCACAAGCTCTGGCTGTCGAAGGTGGACAGTGGCTTCCGTTTCACCACATTGTTTTATAAAGTTTAGCCATATTATTTAATTATAGAAATAGAAATAGAAATAGAAATAGAAATATTTTTTATTCAAATAAACTTTTACAAGCACTTTTGAATTTAACTGTTGAAATTAAATCATACTAAAAATAGCTACATCGTGACGAAAAAAGCCATGCTACGCGAGGTTATTCAAGAATTTTTTCAGAAGTTCAACCCACAACAATTAAGTCTTAAAATAAAATGAAAATCAATCTTTGAATTCAATAAAAACCTGATCAATTTATTATTAGGACATAACAGATTCGAAATTACTTTCTATTCTCTCTGCTTCAAAAAGAAATCTCACTTTTATACACAGAAAAATGTGCTCAAAGTAAAGATGATTACAAATCACAAAAAAAATATCATGGAAAACCAAAAAACTTCTCCGCATGCAATTTCTCATTTACGGGATCGGCCTATAAATTTTCCATTACAGGCCCCTCTGTTATACTAATGAAAGTGTTTTGCTTATCGCGCTGATTCATTGCTATTTCGTTCCCTGAATTCATATTATTTATGTATAGGAATAAATCGACATCATAAAAGACTTCGTGATTGAATACACGACTACTTCTAATTTAAGACTACCTATGATCTATATATATGTATATAAAAGAAAATTGTGTTAATTACACTATTTATAACTCAAGAACGGCTGATCCGATTTGGTTGAGAATTGGTGGGGAGGTAGCTTAGAATCAGGAGACGGACGTAGGATACTTTTTATCCCGTATACTCTAAAACAAAGTCGGGTTTGTTCGAACACTTTTAACTCTAGAACGGCTAGATCGATTTTGATGATTTTTAGTTTGTGGTATTTGTCTCCGTCCCGAATAGCAGAATAACTTTTAAAATATTGGATTTTTTTTTGATGGCAAAGAAAGTGACCTTTTATCCCGAAAAAACAGTAACCTAAGACATGCGGACGAAGTTGCGGGCAAAAGCTAGTTATTTATGTATAGGAATAAATTGACGTCATAAAAGACTTCGTGATTGAATACACGACTACTTCTCATTTAAGAGACTGTCTATAATTTATCATATACTTTGATCTATAACTAAAGTGCTATTACAACTATATATACACTACTATTTATCGTGACTAACAGTCATCCGAAACCTCTGGATCCACGGAAGACCAGCGCTATGCCTGTGCTTTCACCACAGGGATAGCACATGCTGAGCGGAGACCACTTTGGGACACATTTTTTGTTTTGTCTAACATAAGTCTGTCACTTTAATTATGTCATGCGTGTGCCTCAAATAAATACCTTTTTTTTCTTTCTTTCTTTCTATACCTAGATTCTAGATCTGTAATAAAATGATTAATTTGACTTTGAATATGAAAATATTACAAAGACTGGAATACCTAAAAAATGGTATACAATAGCATGTGACAATTATTACAACACACAAATAAAAAGTGAGTAGGAATGTTAAAACATTTGCAATAAAAATGACTGCAATACTTTTTTAGTGCCATTTTTGGGATTTTAATGTCACCCTTTTACGTTCCCGCCATTTACAGAGATTTATTATTCAATAAAGGTTAGAAGTAGATGTACGATTTCAATATGTACATTCCAAATACTATTTTGCTACATGTCTCCTATTTTGATTTGAAAATATTTTTTTTGGTTGTATCGAATAGACTTGGAGCGTGATCGATTCTGTAGCGACGTGACAAAAGTCAAATGTATTCTGAAAACGCGTGACATCGATGCCGAGTGAATTATTAAATATGATAAAATATTTTGTTGCAAATATATTTTGTATCTCTCCGACGGAAAATTGTAGTAAATATAAAATATACTTTTCATCATACCTATTCGAAAAACGAATATTGGCTTCAGAGGATAGCGGGAGCAAAATTTAATTTTTAGTCCCATGGGAGTTTTCATTTCTCTCTTCGGATTGGTCCGCGTTCGTGCTTTAGTATGTGTTTATTACTACTGCGATCGTTGCAGAAATTCAAAAAACTCGAAATTCAAAAATGTTTGAGCAGCTGTTGTCTTCGATAAGTCACGTGATCATAGAAGGTTGATACTCCTAGTTTTTTCTCATAGGTAATGATGAAAAATAGTGTGTGTCACTCGGGGCCAATTTTTTTGTTCCTCGCTACGCTCAGGATTCTACTTTAGAATCCCTCGCTGCGCTCGGGAGTCTACTATAGAATCCTTCACTTCGCTCTGAATTCAAAATAGCGCCCTCGGGGAACAAAAATTTTCTTTGGCCCCATATAACACAAATAACTATTACAATAAATTGAATTTTACAAAATTATGGTAGTAAAGCATAATTTTTTGTAATAATAATTCGTTTTTTTTTTGTTCTTACTTTACTTGAATAACTTTTACGTCGAAAAGGTAGGTACGTTCCTTTGCGATTTAACAATATTAATTCTTTAAAAAAATACAGCGTAATAATAAGACGAGCCCTAATGAGAACTTTTACCAAATTTTCCTTTGGCGAATTTCTTTTTTAAGAAAAATACTGTATAAACATACAAGAAAAATACTTCGGTATTTCTAACAGACTACACTGTTAAAGAAAAGATTGTTTATTTTGTATTTAGGCCTGTCAATACTTACTTAGGCTGTTTCGGAATTCAACGCACAGTTTAGACAGCGGATTTTAAAGGTACGACAAAGTTCTGGCAACCTCCATGGCACAGGGGAGTGTTGTGGTTTTGTAAGCGTGAGGGTTCGATTCAGAAAGGTCGATGGTTAAAACAGCATCTCCAAGGCATTGCACGGATATTCACCGCTACGTGGTTGAAATTTTACAATCTCGTACTTATCGCTTTGCTTCCTCGCTCCTAATTCTCATGCCAAAAGGTACGCTTTTCGGGCTTTCGTTTTTCTATTAACGAACTCCATGCAAGAGACCTTTGTCCAGCTGTGGATGTCTATCGGTTGACAAAGAAGAAGAGATATCTTAGAACAAGCTTAACACTTAGTTTGAGGGAAGAGGGGAAAATTAGGTATACTAAATATAATTAGGTATATACATAATTAATGTTTAACATGCTTTGTAGTGTTCATTTATTTCTTGCTAGTCATCTTCTTGTTTTAGTACAGTACAGTGTACATAATTCAGGTAGTCATGTGAGCTTAAAGCTATTTAGGAACACTCAGGTATTATTAACTCAAAGATATTCCCGCAGGAACTCCTTGAATTCTCGAAATTGGTAGTGGCTTTGTCCTTTATGCAAGATTTCTCCGTTCAAAATTTTCTCAAGATCAGTTCCACGTATGGAGGTAGTACCTAGTAGTTCCGCGGTTAGACAGAGATAATGTTATATTGTCTGTGACTTATGTAGTTTTTTCACAGGTGCATCTTAAATATTTCTGAGATAAAAAATATGGCTCAATGACTTATTTTTTATAATTTTCTACCTAATTGTAAAAGTTCTTTCAAAATTGCTTTATTGGCCCGAAAAAACAGATGCAAAGATAGATAAATGAAAGCTAAAAAAAAGTATGTTTTAGTAGGTAACAAAAGCATTGTTCAAGTATCCAAGTCAAATAAGAGACAAGTATTTCAATCAGCACATACACGCTTCAATTCTGTTATTTGTGTTCGTATTCTATACATAGATAACAATATGGAAGGTTGGTTCTGAATAAATAGTACGCCGCAAAATTTTCAGAGAATACAATAAATTCGTACCTGGCAAAGCTAATAAAGGCCCCAAAATGTCCTTTTTGTGAACTATATCACACAACTACAGACGCGTAATTGGTCCTAAGCCGCAGATCGTGTAACAAATTGCCGTATTTTGTAAATTTAAATCGAGTCCCGAGGGTCTAACGGCTCCGACACACCAAACGTTCTACGGCAGAGGTTCCCAAACTTTTTTCTAAAGGAAATGAATCCTAAATAAACAGGCTGTCTGATCCGTTTCCAGCCAAGCCAACATTTTTGTCCTTTACTATCGAAACCAGATAAATTTTCGTGGCCTACCACTTACAAGTTGTGAATCCCCATTTTATTTCACGCCAACGTAGACCCCCGTTGAGTCTCTCGTAGATCCTTGAGGGTTCACCTGGACACTCTGGGAATCACTGCTCTACGGCCTAAGGCAGCCTATCCGCAGACCAGGGTTGCCAGATGATCGGCATTCGTCGAGATTCTCCCAATATCAAATCTCCCGAAAAATTGCTAAGTAATCATAATATATGCACAATATTTAGTGTTAATTTTTAGAAATATAAATAAAATTTTGACTCATAATATTTATTTCTCCAGAAAACAACCCCAAAATCCGAACATTTTGTAATTTTTTCCAGATATTTCAGATTTTTGATCTGGCATCTGGTATAGCATTTGAGTACAAGCGTTTCGCTCTTTGTGTGGATCAAAGCCTTTAGGTTGTTGGGTCATTACCTACGCGAGATGAAAAGAATAGAACCGTACGAAATAAGATCTGATATTGGCTTTTATATTAGCTGATGTTGGCTGAACAATCGAAACCTTATTCGAAAATTTCTTTGTAGCTTCGATACTTAGGTCGGATGAAATATTTGTACGTATTCATCCAAATATTATTATACAGGGTGTCCCACGGCTATGCCACATGGAGGGGAAGTACCTTAAATATTGTAGATGGAACATTTTACTGAAAGAAGACTTCATTTTAATTTAAAAAACAATTTAAACTGCATTCATAGATTTTTAAATAATTGCCTGGTTGAACCGGGACTCGAACCCGCTATACGAGAAAAAAAATTAACCTGTATCTTTATCATACCGATCGGAAGGCTTCATCATAAGGATTATTTTTTGTTAAATAACATAGCATGAGAAATAAAAGGAAGATCATGAATTTTAGCCTTTGATGTAAAATTTTGTTCAGAAAAATGAAAAGCTGACATTGGCGTATCGACATTCAACTGACATGAACTATTACTAATGAGTATGCAATTCGTAGCTCTGTTGCAGCGGGATTGAAGGACAAACCAATAAATCAACAAACAAACACACTTTCGCATTTATAGGTAATATAAGTAAGGATTAGTAAGGATAGTTAGTATCGGGAAATGATGCGTACTTCTCAAGTGGGTACTCATTAGTAATAGTTCATATCAGTTGTACGTCGATACGCCAATGTCAGCTTTTCATTTTTCTGAACAAAATTTTACATCAAAGGCTAAAATTCATGGTCTTCCTTTTATTTTTCATGCTATGTTATTTAATAAAAAATAATCCTTATGATGAAGCCTTCCGATCGGTATGATAAAGATACAGATTAATTTTTTTTCTCGTATAGCGGGTTCGAGTCCCGGTTCAACCAGGCAATTATTTAAAAATCTATGAATGCAGTTTAAATTGTTTTTTAAATTAAAATGAAGTCTTCTTTCAGTAAAATGTTCCATCTACAATATTTAAGGTACTTCTCCTCCATGTGGCATAGGCGTGGGACGCCCTGTATATATAATAAAGTATATATGTGCGTCTGTCCATCTGTAAGTCTGTACATTTTCACAGTTAAATCTCTGGATTGAACCAAACTTGGTAAAACTTGAAACAGAGATTTCTTGCTTTCTGGAAACGGGCATAGGATATATCAACGCAGGTGAAGTCGTGGGCTTTACCTAGTCGCCTAAACGAAGGTGTATTTTAATGCAATTTTCACAAATAGGAGTACTGCAAGAAAAAGATGTGGTTGCAAAGACTATCGCCGGTTCCAAAAGCAGATAATGTTGGAAAGAAGCTGACAAAAACTCGCTAGTTACGTACTCTTCAAATTATTTATTCTTTTCGTTTTTCTTTCCAAACTAAAACTATCTTTTTCACGAGGAAAAAGACGTCACTGATATTACAAAGTACAAAAGTTTCCAAACGAGGCAACTTAAACTAATGCGACTTTTCAACACTGCCTGACCGACTGACCAAAATCCAAAAGTTTTTACACTCAGAAACAGTTGAATTTTAGAGTCTAAAAAATAGGTAAACCCAACCGTCGCCCTCGGGACGACCCGAATCCAGGTCGAATAGGACGAATATTTTGGTAAAGTACATAACTTCATAGAGGCACTTACGTAAGGTATTACTTATCGCTTAAAGTTTCTATACGAATGTTGATTTTAAAGCAGTTTGTATTATCATAATTAACTATATCAACCGTGCGATTTGCGAACGAATACGGGGCGAATTGTATGATCATAATATTCATATAATAAATTTCTCACATAAAATATTACTAAAACTGAAAATTTTATGATATCCTTTGATTGTAACACTCAGGATAGAGACCCCGTTAGAATATTAGTAAAGCTATGAATACAAATATTTTGTTCAGTAAATTGTATTGTTATTTTGAACTGGTTAAATTAAAGTTTGAAAAAATCCACTTTATAGAAAAGTTGTTTTCACACGAAGTACCCACTACGTACTAAAAGTACTGTATCTAAGTGATATATAATTATAATGTGCTAGACAATGTATATTGAATATGTAGCTCCATAAATGGGTAGGGGGAAGTCCCCTAGTGGCGGACACTTAAGGTTTTTATGAAAAATAAAAAAATCTGTTTAGAAAAATATTACTTTATTTACGCCTTATATTAGTCAACAAAACTTAAAATCAATATCAATTATCAAAAATGCAACTTCTGCATAAATATATTCAAAAACATAAATTAAACTTTGGTGAAAAAAAACGCAGTCTATGGAATTGGCACCTAGTATCGGACAGACTTCACTTCGAACCCCTAGCAAAGCCCTGTAAACTTGTTTGGTCCCATAAACCCATTTTCAAAATTCTCAAAAACTTTTATTGATTACTTACTAACAACAATGAACACTACTTTATTAAAAACAAATATAGTAAACAACTTATAACAGATACACCTGTAACACTCACCTAAATCTTACGTGACGCAGTGTCGTCCGGCCAAAAACAGTAACCAACTACTCCCACTGTTGTCGCGCGCGTCACGGGCTAACCGGGTCCCGTGACTCAGTTTTGCTGCATCCCCCGCGCCTCTCTAACTCGTTTTTGAATCGCTCGCTTGCTTAATCGCCGAGATGTACGAGTGTCCGGTACTAGGTGCCGTCCGGCGTTACGGGACTTCCCCCTACAGCTAGGTACTTTTAATACGAGTAAGTAGATATATATATTTTTCTTCTTTATTTTAACAGCTGAACAAAGATTTCTTGCATGGATTTCCAAAGGACCCGGCCTTGTGCCGCGTGTAACCAGCGACTGCCTGCGCCTTGTTTAACGTCGTCGGTCTACACAGTGGGGGTCTGCCAAAACTGATGCGCTTTCTGGCATACCACGGTACCTACCACGGTATTCGTAAATGTTTCATTTGGAACAGTCGATATTTCGATCCAGTTGTATGGACCGTGGTCACGACGGGACTGCGAATTTGTGAAACGTCAGGTTGAAGCTGTCATGGGCAGAATCTATCCACCCGTCTTCTTGTTCCTTTGAAAGGAATAATTATAGGCAATATTCATTGACAACGTCATGTCAATTTCGATGCTGTATAGTCTGATTTTTAATTCGGTGGAATTCTGACAGATGTCATTTTATAAATAGAGCGAGTTATTTGTATGAAAAACAGTATTACCACCTGTAGTTCGATTTTACCCCAAACTATCTGTCAGGCATTTGTCATATATCTATGTGCAGCCATTGATTTTTATTTGTATAAGTTTCAATTTATTATCTTTTTTGTGGGATTTTTTAAATCTCTGGTAACATTAAGATACGTCAGAATTCCACGGAATTAAAAATCAGACTTAGGTACTTATGAAGCTTTCCCTATTTACATTATTCTATCACTGCATTCCACAAGTTAGTTTGAAACCATCCTCACGATTGAAATTCTGGTGAACAATACAAATTCCAATTGGTTCGCGCACTAACCGCAACAGTTCCTGCTGAATCATTTATGAGTCGGTACCTACCCGTCTAGCATAATGTAATTATAGTCTTCGGGGTTATCTGTGTTTTCGAACCACGAAATAAGTCTAAGAAGTGTAGCTATCTGTTTAATTATGTATCTGCTAATTAGGTACGTCAACTTGGATGGAATTAGTGAACATCTTTTTCATAATGTAGGCTTCAGTTACAGACAAAATGTAAATGCTAAATCTCAAGTTTTTGTAGACCTAGCGGTTTATGTAACACCTACGTAGGTACCTATGTATATGTGTTCATTATACAAATTCTCTTTTTTGTTAAGTTCATGTTCAAAATAAGAGGGATTGTTTTTTTAAATATTTTTAGCGAGCAAATGAGCAGGCGGGTCACCTGATGTTAAGTGATTACCGCCGCCTATGAACTTAATAAAAAAATTAATAAAAAATTTATAGCACCTGAAGCACCACCAATGCGTTGCCGGCTTTTTAGGAATTTGTTGGTCCGCCCCTTGAATAACCCCATGATTAAAAAAATATTAGTTTGTTTACTGAGATTAGGTACTTTAGTTTTCTTTAAATAAATAATTAAAATACGAGTACTTTGAACAAACTTACATTTCCAGACTTGAGTCCATTTGAGACTCATTCGACTAGGTCGTTATACTAATTGATGTAGGGGTTACGAGCAAACGCACCTTTTAATTGAATAAATATTGTCATTAGGCTTAGACGAGTGTAATTAAATTAATTAGATGTGCGGCAAGGGATCCCTCTTAGGAGCGATTGGAGGGGCTATAAGGTAGGGTTTTAGTGTTTTAAAAGATTTGTTCACTTAAGTTTGGTTACTGGTTAGTTTGAGTGTAAATTTCCTGCTACTGGAGCGGTGACATACAATCTAAGCTCGATTTAATTTTAATATTAACCCATTAAAGTCAATGAAATTTTGGAGGCACGTTCTAGAAACTGTTATCAAACTTTTTTGGTTTATCATTAGAATATTTAGATAAAGCTAAAGTTTAGTTAAACTTTTAAATTAAAACAAAAAGGCTAAGGTTCAAGATTTGAATATAAATCTTGAATATTAATTAAAATTAGAATATTAATTGTTATTTAGGTGCTTGTAATTTAATTAATTGCATGTCGAGTTAGCCCTTAAATGAGATATACGATGTTAGATAATATAAATAATTAATGTGTATTTACTATAAGGCAACACAGTGTATACAACGTGGGCTTCCTACTAAATAAATAAATATTTACTGTAAGACAAAACACAGAAAGTTTCTAGATAGTTTCATAAAAATTTCATTTGAATTCTATTTAGAATCTTTCGTTTGTGAGGTCAGTTCTTAAATTTTTTATTTTATTTTTATTTTTAAGCAAACATAGATAAATAATACTTAAACCTTAATTGTCTCCAATGAAACTTTAGCACTTATTACATAATCATAATCCGAACAATCGGGTATAGCCCGTATAGCAGCATACGAAAACAAAAACTAGGTTATAATTTTTAAAACAAAAGCATACCGAAAACCGACTAACGTATAGCTAGTTGGTTTTAGACAAGATATCCTTAATTGCTAATTTATATTTCCCATATACAATTAATTAATAAAGCCTCAATAGCCCAACGGTTTAAGGTACGGACTGAAGACTGTAAGGCCGCAGGTTCGAATCCCACCCGTTGCACTATTGTCATACCCACTCCTGACACAAGCTTTCCGCTAATTTGAAGGGGATAGGAGGATATTAGTCAACTTTAGGTTGCCTAATATTCTTTTTAAAAGATATTTTCACTAACCTGATAGCATAGGCGAAGGCCATCACAGCATCAGAAACGAACTGCAGCTGCCGCTCGAACTCCGTGTTGTTGTCGGTGAGGCGCTCCAGGCCGGAGCAGGCGCGCTGGTACTGTCCGTTGTATGGGGTCCGCGGGCTGCCGGGGTACCGACACTGGAAGTGGTGTTCCCAGAACTCTGTGGGGTAAGCTCTCGGCTGGTAACGGTCCTAGGTCCATTTAAACAAAGAATACCACTGCACCGGAGAGACGTAGTGATGAGTTCTAACGTATTTATTTATTGAGCGCTGTGATCTTATAATTGGGAGATCTCGGGTTCGAATCCCAGCGGGGATAATTTGGGAATTTGAAATTTCTGAATTGTCTGTGATCTGGTCTGATGAGAGGCTTTGGCCGTGGCTAGTTACCACCCTACCAATAATGACGTGACGTGTTTCGTAACAATTCAACGTAGAATAGAGGTTTTCATTGCCAGATATTCATTAATCCTGCCAGACTACTTCCACTTAAGATTTTTGACTTGATTTTAGGTTTGATGACATAATGTTATGACAAGTACTTTGCTTAGACTCCTTGACTATGCTGGTCAGTTAAAACCAAGGGAGATCATCGTTGGCATCCTTATGTGGTAGAAATTCAACCTACTCGAACGAAACGCTTCAATTCAACGTTTCTGATAAGAACCGCTAAGGTGTGGAACACACTTCCAGCATCCGTGTTCCCTGCCACTTATAATTTGAGTACCTTCAAGGTAAGAGTGAATAGGCATTTTCTAGGCAAGCGCGCTCCAACCTAGACCTCATCAGTGCTATCCAGTATTGATTGTCGTCAAGCGCAAGCCTATTTAGGGTAAAAAAAAGAGACTCCAATCAAGTTCTAACTCTTAAAAAAGTTTTATACTTACCAACAAACCAAGGGTTCCTCCTGTTATTCTTCACGTTCAACCCCAGGAAGTACTCCTTGAACCCCTTCACATCGTTCGCCTGAGGCTGCACGCTGATGGTCCCTTCCACCGCCCGCTCGTTGCCGTCGGAGACCAGCGCCCGCGCGCTCCAGCCATCCGACCCCACCCAGCTGAAGGCACCGGTGGCGTTCAGGCGCTGCACAGCTCGCATTACTCCAGCTACCTCTTGATCCGAACCGAAGATTATAGCCCCTGACAACGAAAAAAGCATCAATTGAATAGAATATTCTAAAGACGATTCCCCTGGCGCAGTGGTGGGCGCTGTGGTCTTACAACTGGGAGGTCCCGGGTTCAATTCCCGGCGGGGGCGATTTGGAAATTTATAATTTCGAAATTGTCTCTGGTCTGGTGGGAGGCTTTAGCCGTGGCTAGTTACCACCCTACCGTCAAAGACGTGCCGCCAAGCGATTTAGCGTTCCGGCACGATGGCGTGTAGAAACCAATTAGGGGATATGGGTTGAATCTACACTGCCATACCCATTCCAACTTAGCCCGCTACTATCTTAGACTGCATCGTCATCATTATGTTCAGGTGAGATCCCAGTCAAGGACTACCTTGTCAATGAATTAAAAAAAACGTATATAAAAGGTGACTGACTCACTGATTGACTGATTGATCTATCAATGCCAGATCAATGCACAGCTCTGATCGTTGGACAGATCCGTTGAACAGATAGCTATTATGACGTAGACAGCAAGTGATTGTTGCAAAACTGACAGCAAAACCTATCATCTAATGGACTACTTAGGTTAAAACCTTTAGTAGAAATGGAAAGAAATAAGAAAAAAGTCAGATCGTTTTATAAAATATCAACTCGATCCGACATAAAATAAATTATAGTGATCCTGCACACGACGTAATTCCCGAAGGTGAAATATGATTGAGAGGAACCCTCCGTTCCTCCCGGGAGACTGCCAGCACCTGCGGGTGTCAGTGTTGCCAACTCCTATTAATCAGAGATTGCGACTCAGTTCGAAATTCAAAATTATTTATTTCATGTAGGCCAACTTTTGGCTCTTATGACAGGTCAATATTCTACCATTGATTCCAAAAGCAGATTCAAGCACCATTTAAAATTTAATATCAAAAATCAGTCAAAGTCGCTAAAACTGATTCTTCTGGGATATTACGTATCGTTTAATTGCCATTATTTCAAACCAGGTTTTTTACTGAAACCGTGTTTAAAGACGCAATTCATTATTAAACTCGAACTTGAGTCTTTTTTTATGTATGTTCCCCGATTACACAAGGATGCCTTGACCGATTTGGAAAATTCTTTTTTTGTTTGAAAGGGTATACTTCCCAGGTGGTTTCATTGTTATCAGGTCAGGATCCGATGATGGGATCCTGGAGACATTGAGAGAACTTCAAAGGAGAATGCCAGATTTTGACCCAGCAATTTACAGAAAATGTGAATTAATTAAAAATGTCCTATTAATATATGATCGTTTTAAAATAAATCATTTGTATCGTAAAAGTAGAGGATAAAAATCCGAGGATAAAAAAACAATAAACTATTTCCTGTTATTGTTAGACATTTGTATACTTATAACGCCATTTTTACGGAATTAAACGACCAACTCTATAATAAAAAAATCACATAAAAAAATCATTATTACTACATAATGGATAATTCTCAATACTAATAATAGGTTGATTAAAAGTCGCAAATATTTTTTAATGTAAATAATTATGCCAATCATAACTGCACATTAGCTACAAATTAAAAAACAAAAACGAAAAGAAAATGAAACGTGTAACGAAACGTCATTGTCGATTTGAGATGTCAACTGTGGTGTGATGTCATTTGTCAGTGTCACTTTGTTTTTATTTTACTATAAACATAGAATAAGTGTGTAATAGAATCTACAAAGCGTGTGGCACGCAGTGAGAGACGGATATAGACATAGCTGTGTTTCACTCTATCTTCTTTGACATCGCTATACTGTATCTCTTTCATGTGGGAGTACTATAAACCATTCACGATATTTTAGTTTCATAATAACCTAAAAGTCCAACTTTGACTTTTAATTAATCAAAAACCGCAAGTGCTAGAAGTTTTAAAACTTATGTTTATTCATTAGTAAACAATTAGCAATAAAATGATTCATAATTCATTTTTGTAAACGACTTTTCGTAAGTGGGTCAAAGTCCCATACATTTTTGGCATTGTCCTTTCATAGGCACAATTGGCACTTTTAACGTAAAAATAATTTTTACTTTTATATTACTAGTGACAAAACTTTTATTTTTGTCGCTAAGACAAAAGCAAAAGGACAACTAGGGACAAAGCCGCTAAATTGATAACACTTGTATCAAACGATCGAGTCGGAAAGAGATTCCCCACCTGCTGACAGGGTCCGTGTGATTGGTGAACCAATATTGTGTTTTTATTGCCCACATTTGTGAGTTCAGTGAGTCGGCAATGCTGCTTGTAATTGTTACAATCAAGAATGAATGGGTATTCGGTCTGTGATTCTGAGCTGTTCAAGATAATCTGTTTTCGTCTTTCAGTGTACATACTCAAAGGTTTTCGTTTTACATTTAGGTATTAGCTGTTCAAGATAATCTGTTTTCGCTTTTCATTTATTCGTTATTAGCTTTTACCCGCGACTTCGCACCTGCCATCTATTGAAAATAATTGATTGGAAGTGGTGATTCCCACACAAAATTACCAATTTTTTTTTTTCGATTTTTCAGCTGTTCTTTTGGGTATTCCCTAGTGAATAAAACAAAAAAATAAATTATTTAAATCGGTTAAACCTTTTTTGAGTTTTAGCCAGACTAACGAACAGCAAATGATTTTCATACAATAAACAGATAATCACTACCTAACTCTTAAGTTGCGTTTACGTTTCTTGAACCGATCGTGAATAGAGGATAATAACGAACAAAATTATAGTATTAGCGTAGCCTAGACGGGAAGTATGATCCAATGAACCGTGCATCTACTCGTATAATACATTTATGCATAGTGCTGTCTTAAAAGGTTATCATGTGGTTTCTGGCAGAAAGGCGTAGACGACGCGCTATGATGTTCTTAAGATGTTCTTACCGCATTAACAACGAAACCATGATACAAGTGAAACAACAAAGTTTCTGCGGTTAACCTTTTAAGACAATTAAGGAAAAATAGATTATTTAGTTGACCACTGTTTACAGCTAAGTTTCGCTCATAGATTTTGTACAGGTAGATTATTGTCACCACAAGTTTCCATCACTCAAATTCAGAGGACATTAACTCCACATCTCGTCTTTTTGTTTACCTATCCAAAACCTTAGTTGAGTTTTCCACTTAAAACGATAAGAGCGTCTTCAGTATATAAGGTCTAATTTTGTCATTTCTTCCAAATTACAAAATGTCGAAAGAGTCTCTCGAGACGCTCTCACAAGAGGTTCTTTTTTCATGAAATAGTATTTCCCCTGCCATTACTCAGTGAGGCATCGTCTGGAAGGCTGCAAGGTCGCGCGTGTCGCTGCCGATAGCGGATAGGCGGATAGGCGGATAGGCGTGTAGGCGGCCGCGCGCAGTCGATCGCGCTAAACGGCAATCATCGCTTATTGACGAGACGCGAGACGCGCCGATCCAATCTGCGCGACCACTTTAGCGGCAAATTGTCCCGCAGCTGTCCGCCCGCGATAACCACACTACAATATATTCCACGTCTGTGAAAACTAAGGGCCTAGTTCAACATCGCCCAGTAAACTTTAGCCGACGAATTTTGACGTTTTTATCCGAAAGACGTTTTAGCAAAGCCAAAAGGAAGGGTTTTAGAATTTTTGGCGTTTTTACCCTACAGACGCTATTAGTCAACATGAGTCTAGCGTAGGTAGAGTTTCTCGCATCAAGCGTCAGTCACCCTCGTCAGTGACGGAGCGTCAGTGGCGCCGCGTCTGCGCGTCTGTAATATTATGCACTATGTAAAATTTTAGGCGTTTTTACCCTACATACGAGGCTACTAGTCAACATGAGTCTAGCGTAGGCAGACTTCTCATTCTCGCATCAGTCGCCTGCGTCAGTGACGGATCGTCAGTGGCGCCGCGTCTGCGCATCTATACATATAATAAAATTGTAGAAAAGTGGTATCTGTACAATGGAAATATACAAAAAAAAAAGTAGCAAGGATTGTTATTATATCGATGCCGAACCCGAAATTAGAATTAATTTTTTTTTTGTCTGTTTGTCTGTTTGTCTGTTTGTCTGTGTGTTTGTGCACGCTAATATCAGAAAAGGCTTATTCGATTTAGATACGGTTTTCACTAATATATTGTAGTAAGCTTCATTTAACATTTAGTGTTTATTTCATGTCAATCGGGTCATAAATAAAAAAGTTATGTCAATTTAAAGAATCACGGCGAACATTTTTAACGTACAGAGTACGTACTACACGCCTCGCGCCTGAGCGTCCGTGGCTATACAAAGCGCGCTGAGAGCCGCGCCGCTGCCATAAGGATTCAGTTATTCAAACTGAACTAACTATTCCACGCGAACGAAGTCGCGGGCACAGCTAGTCTTTAATATGTACTATGTAAAATTTTAATCATTAGTCAACGTGAGTCTAGCGTAGGTAGACTTCTCATTCTCGCATCAAGCGTCAGTCACCCTCGTCAGTGACGGAGCGTCAGTGGCACCGCGTCTATGCGTCTGCACCATGCACTATGTAAAGCTAGGGGAAATCTTTTGACCCCAGTAGCACATTTAACACGTACGTTACTGGCGACTGAAACGCGCGTCATAGGAAACTTGGATGTGACATGCTGAATCGATTGTGTCATATAAAAATGCAGTTCTGTCATCCGGACCATAATAACGAGTCGATTGACCTCTCATTCATCAAAATCGGCTCCGTAATTAGGCGCTACCGTGGAACATACCAATAAAGACACAAACAGACATATACTATATATAAATAGATTCTTAAAATTACAACCCTTCGTTTGACTTTGCCAAAGTCAGATAAAAAGAGACTATTTTCCATCGTAGCTTCTCGCAATTCAGTGTACGCAAGCGAAAGCGATTCGAGTTTCGACTCTCCATCATTTCCGTCGATTCGAAACTTCACACAGCTCGGAGGTCGCCGTTCAATTATTCGCAGCCCCCTACTCTCCGCTCTCTCTGCGCTCATTTGTGCGGAGGCTTCTGTTTCCAATTTGCGCTTTCATGTTCTCTTATCTCTACGAGTTCCCCAAATTGTTCACTTTTTTGTAATTTATCTCTTGTAACTGTGTAAAATATGGAGTAGGCTAGATAGTTCCTTTTTTTGGTTCAGATAAAAACGGTGCCCATATAGGATCGCTTTGTTGTCCGTGTCCATTTTACGTAAGTTCCCCGATTATTTGAAGACGCTTGGACTGATTTACGTCAGTTCCCCGATTACATGAAGGCGCCTGGACCGATTTGGAAAATTCTTTTTTTGTTTAAAAGGGTATACTTCGCACGTGGTTCCATTGTCATCGGGTCAGGATTTGATGATGAGATCCTGAAGAAATCGAGGGAACTCTTCATATTTTATAGGTACAAGATATACTTTGTAAAGGCGTTTGAAGTCGGTTTTGTAAAAAGAATTTTTACGTTTATTTATATTACTATATATATAGCTACTCGTGCTGATTCACTGACTGACTCATTGATCACCTCTCCTGTAAAATTTTGTATGGAAAAATTTTTTTTCACTCACAGTTTCGTATAGAGGACAAAAATTCATTCGGAACAAAAATATGGAGAGAGCTGATGATTGAGGATTTCGCAGACGGGTGAGGAGCACCGGCCAAGGTATCGAAGATAGGTGGGGTGTGTTCAACCAAATGTTACTCGAAACCTCATCCAATTGGCAGAGAGCCGAAAAAAAATTCCAAAATGGCGGATTCAAGATGGCGGCCATACAAATTTCGTCGGTCTCTATCTCGGAGACTATCAGAGATGGAAGAGTGGTTTCTTAGAAAAAGATGATCAGGACTCGAAGGTCTACTTGATGAATAGAAAAAAAATTCAAGATGGCGGAATTTATTTTTTTCCATACAAAATCTAAGCAAGACTTTAATAGGTTCCTGTTCAAAATTTCTAATGGTTTCATAGAGAGGACGAAAATTCATTTGGAGGAAAAATATGGAGATAGCTGATGGTTGAGGATTTCGGAGACGGGTGAGGAGCACGGCCTGGATATCGAAGATAGGTAGGGAGTGCTCAAACAAAAGTCATTCGAAACCTCATCCAATTGGCAGGGAGCTGAAAAAAAATACAAAATGGCGGATTCAAGATGGCGGCCATACAGATTTCGTCGGTATGCCTATCTCGGAGACTATAAGAGATGGAAGAGTGGTTTCTTGGAAAAAGATGATCAAGACTCGCAGGTTTACTTGGTGGACAGAAAAATCGCGGTTCGCTTTAGCGAGCCGCGCACCCACGCGCCCTACTAGTTAATATATATATAGCTACTCGTGCTGATTCACTGATTCACTCACTCACTCACTCACTGACTCATTGATCACCTCTCCTGTAAAATTTTGTATGGAAAAAAATTTTTTCACGCATGGTTTCGTATAGAGGACAAAAATTCATTCGGAGGAAAAATATGGAGAGAGCTGATGATTGAGGATTTCGGAGACGGCTGAGGAGCACCGGCCAGGGTATCGAAGATAGGTGGGGGGTGTTCAACCAAATGTCACTCGAAACCTCATCCAATTGGCAGAGAGCCGAAAAAAAATTCCAAAATGGCGGATTCAAGATGGCGGCCATACAAATTTCGCCAGTGTCTATCTCGGAGACTATAAGAGATGGAAGAGTGGTTTCTTGGAAAAAGGTGATCAGGACCCGAAGGTCCACTTGATGAATAGAAAAAAATTCAAGATGGCGGAATTTATTTTTTTCCATACAAAATATATGCAAGACTTTAATACGGTTCCTTTTTAAATTTCTGATGGTTTCATATAGATGGCAAAAATTCATTTGGAGGAAAAATATGGAGAGAGCTGATGGTTGAGGATTTCGGAGACGGGTGAGGAGCACGGCCAGGGTATCGAAGATAGGTGGGGAGTGTTCAAACAAAAGCCACTCGAAACCTCATCCAATTGGCAGAGAGCTGAAAAAAAATTCAAAATGGCGAATTCAAGATGGCGGCCATACAAGTTTAGTCGGTATCTATCTCAGAGACTATAAAAGATGGAAGAGTGGTTTCTTAGAAAAAGATGATCAGGACCCGAAGATCTACTTGATGAATAGAAAAAAAAACAAGATGGTGGAATTTATTTTTTTCATATAAAATGTATGCAAGACTTCGAATACGTTTCTTTCCGTCTGATGGTTTCGGATAGAGGATAAAAATTCATTGGGATGAAAAATATGGAGGGAGCTGATAATTGAGGATTTCGGAGACGGGTGAAGAGCACTGTCAGGGTATTGAAGATAGGTTGAGGGTGCCCAAACAAAAATCACTCAAAACCTCATCCAATTGGCAATGCTGAAAAAAAAACACCAAAATGACGGAATCAAGGTGGCGGTCATACAAATTTTGTTGGTGTATATCTCAGAGACTATAAAAGATGGAAGAGTAGTTCCTTGGAAAAAGATAATCAAGACCCGAAGGTCTCCTTGGTGGGCAAAAAAACCGCGGTTCGCTTTAGCGAGCCGCGCACCCACGCGCCCTACTAGTTACTATATATATAGCTACTCGTGCTGATTCACTGACTGATTGACTGACTCATTGATCACCTTTCCTGTAAAATTTTGTATGGAAAAATTTTTTTTCACGCATGGTTTCGTATAGAGGACAAAAATTCATTCGGAACAAAAATATGGAGAGAGCTGATGATTGAGGATTTCGGAGACGGGTGAGGAGCACCGGCCAGGGTATCAAAGACAGGTGGGGGGTGTTCAACCAAATGTCACTCGAAACCTCATCCAATTGGCAGAGAGCCGAAAAAAACTCCAAAATGGCGGATTCAAGATGGCGGCCATACAAATTTCGTTGGTGTCTATCTCGGAAACTATAAAAGATGGAAGAGTGGTTTCTTGGAAAAGGATGATCAGGACCCGAAGGTCTACTTGATGAATAGAAAAAAAATTCAAGATGGCGGAATTAAATTTTTTCCATACAAAATATATGCAACACTTTGAGACGTTCCTTTCCGTAATTTCTGATGGTTTCGTATAGAGAACAAAAACTCATTTGGATGAAAAATATGGAGGGAGCTGATGATTGAGGATTTCAGAGACGGGTGAGGAGCACGGCCAGGATATCGAAGATAGGTAGAGAGTATTCAAACAAAAGTCACTCGAAACCTCATTCAATTGGCAGGGAGCCGAAAAAAAATTCAAAATGGTGGATTCAAGATGGCGCCCATACAAATTTCATCGATGTCTATCTTGGAGACTATGAAAGATGGAAGAGTGGTTTTTTGGAAAAAGATGATCAGGACCCGATGGTCTACATGATGAATTGAAAAAAATTCAAGATGGCGGTTTTTTTGTTTTCATATAAAATGTATGCAAGGATTTGATACGTTCCTTTCCGCTGATGGTTTCGTATAGAGGACAAAAATTCATTTGGATAAAAAATATGGAGGGAGCTGATGATTGAGGATTTCAAAGACGGGTGAAGAGCACGGCCAGGATATTAAAGATAGGTGGGGGCTGCTCAAACAAAAATCACTCGAAACCTCATCCAGTTAGCAGTGAGCTGAAAAAAAAACAACACCAAAATGGTGGATTCAAGATGGCGGCCGTACAAATTTCGTCGGAGACTTCTAAAGATGGAAGAGTGGTTCCTGGGAAAAAGATGATCAAGACCCAAAGGTCTACTTGGTGGACAGAAAAACCGCGGTTCGCTTTAGCGAGCCGCGCACCCACGCGCCCTACTAGTTATAATTAATACCAGATGAAGTAATTTTCTAATTTACAAACTTCCAAATTGAGATTGCTCTTTAGATGAGTGCTAAGACTGGCAAAGCATGCAGCCAGCCAGCCAGATGCTTTTTCAGAAAAGGCTAGAGCCTAGTTCTATCTGTCACTAGTGAGATTTTCTTCGCAAGGTTAACAACCGTACGGTAAATATTGCAAATGGTTATTTCAAATGACATAATAATAAAAAACTGTTCATTTCGCTCTTTCAATGAACCAAAAGTAATGAGCGAGCATTTATCAAGAGCGTTGTAATATGAACAAGGGGAGCTTCACCAAATGAAATTCGCCTTTCTATCATTTTCCTTGATATCGCTTTTCCAATAACGAACACGTGCGAGCCGTTCTTTGCTCTTTCCAACACTGGAGTAAGTAAATAAAACTCTACGGCTGGCTCCTAAACTTTTAAGATATAAGAAAATACACTTAATTATTAAGATGTATAATATTACACGAGTAGGTATGTACCACGTTAAATGTTTTACTCCGAACTGTTTATATTTCGATCCAGTTGCAAAGATCGTGGTCACTACAAGTTCACGCTAATATCGTTAAACCACGAAATAAGTATAAAATCTTTAGTGTATTAAACACTGTGTAACTCAGAGGCATATAAGTATTTATAAATTGTCTCGGGTCTTGTCTGCCTGTGAAAATTCTGTCAAAATCGATTCAGTCAGACCGACAGACGGACAAACACAAATTTTAAAAATGTTATTGTGTATCGTTCATTAAGCTTATTACTTATTATGGGTTTAATAAGAGGAAGCTTGTTATTAAAAAATCGCAGAAAAAGCCTCAATTTTTTTTACTTATTTACTTATATACAGTTTTGCTGCTAAAATCTTGGCTTATACCTAAATAGGAATTAGTGAATTAGTGCTCGCACAAGGTTCTAACAATTAATGGGCTGCGGAGTTCAAAAACACGTAAAAAGTCGATTTTCGGGTTTTCTGAAAAGTTGGGTTGAATGACTCAAAGGTCAAGTGCTGGTGACGATTTCTTAACGACATTATTGCATGAAGGTTTCGGCTTCGCATTCGGCTGCCCACAAAATAGTGTAATAATGTGTTTCGACGATAAGCTACATACCTAATTATTAATGCACTTTGGGTTTCGTAAAGATTCTATAAATTATGCTGAGTTTTCTTTTTGAGCTTTTACAGTACAATCTTATTTATGAACTGGTTTTAACATCATAAGAATTACAAGAAATATTTTTTTCACTCTTCCCTTTTTACTTTGCGGAGCATTCCTGACAGACAGGTAAAAATTAACAATGAAAAACGCCCTTTGGCAGTTTTTGGGGGGTTTTAAGGACGCTGAATCCGAAATACTTTATCTGCAAATATTTATTACGTGAATGAAAGTTATATATAAAACATAGTGGACGTGATAACTCATAAATTTGCCTATAAATTAATACCAGACACTAAAATAATAGTTTCTAAAGAAAATTTTGGAGTAATGTTCGAAAAATTGACAAAAAAAAAATTAGATTATTATTTTCTTAAAATCAGTTTTTTGTAATTTCAGTGTATTGGATTTGCGGAGTTTATTCTGATCTCCTACTATACTAGAAACTAACTGTTAACTGATGAGCACGCATTCAATTTTCGTCACCATTTTAGCGAGAAATCAGCCGCGACACAGCTGCGCGGAGGTGATAACAATTCACTAAATTAACTTCAAGTGGGTATTCAGAGCTGAGCGTGTATCTATTCGGGTCAAAATTCTTCAAAGTGAGTAAAAGTCAGTTATTCGTCAGACACAGAAAGTTGTACCTATCTGTCATTAATTTGGGTTTTTCTGTCAAGATATTCTCAGTACCAGCCCAAAGTTAGGAGTAAGCGATGGGTTACCCCCTTGCCTTGGAAAGCACGTAAAGTCGTCAGTCCTGCACCTGATCCTTCTTCGGTCTTCCCGGTTTTCCATATTATCGGACTATGAGAGTAAGGGAATGGAGAATGCGCTTGTGTTTGTGCACACACTCGTGCACTATAATATCCCCCACGCAGATGATAGCTTCGATTGGGTGGATTATTTTTATTTTAATACATCGCAAATTCCTGGTTTCTAGGAAAGCTATCGTCTGATTCGTTCGATTTATCTAAGTCATAAATCAATGCCTAACTCCAGTCACCGAAAAGACCTTAAGGTCTGCGAAAAAGTGAGCAATTTATGTAATAAAAGTGGAAATTGCACAAAGAACTATCATCTTAGTTTCGATGCTTCTTCGTTCCTTTGACGAAGTGCATTGTTCTGGTTTTTCAGTGCCAAACCAGCACAATACACTTCGCCAATGTCAAGTAGTTTGATCGTTCGTTTAGTTCGAGACGTATCGATTTCAGCAACGTTGAGTGACGTTTAATCGAGGAATAAATTGGACGTTCTGACTGTTTTGTATTGAAAATCTGCCAAAATGTCAAACGCTCGAATAAGATTTATTTTACTTTGGTGAAATCTTCCCTATGTAAATCACCTTACTTGTTTTTTATTAGGACAAGCTTAATCTTAACTTTAACCTGTCTTTAAACAAATAAAAAACGTACAACTAACATGACACTCTTAAAGTGTGAATATTTTTACCCGATCTATACTCGTAACTCAAATTACAGAATGAAATTCTTCCATTTCGCAACAATATATTACACGAGGTTCGTTCGGTTTCTAATTAAAACTGGATTAGAGTCGATTAGCTGTAAATCTGCGGATCCGAACCGAACGAGCGGTTATCTTTGATTTGGTAGCGATTGTTGTTCAAATACTAATTATTGTATAATTCAAACGGGCTTAAGAGATTATTCCTACCGATAAAACTCTTGGGGTTGATAATGAATGTCCCAATGAAACTCAATTTTAATTTTAACAGAAGATTTGGTTCGTAATTTATTGGATTCGTGCCCGGATTTTAACCACGATGGAAAATGGCGCAAGAGATTTTATATTCGACGATCTTATTTGTTACTTGTGCCATACATAAAGAATAGAATACCTATTCTTTGCTTGCGCTTTTGAATCTCGCACTTTGTTCAAAAATGCCACTTGGCTAGCACTTGCCGACACATCTCCGAAATGCCTTTCGACGATGTTCTCGATACTTTTGATGGAATCGATTTAAATTATTATCATTGTCTAGCAAAAGATTCATTCTCATTAGACCGCGTGACATTTCGATAACTAATGTTAATCCCAAACATTTTTGGACTTTTCTACTAGCGTCATTACCAATAAAATATCACTTTTGTATAGGTCTGCTGGACTGTAATTTAGAATCATTCCTTACGCTTGTGAAGAATCGCTCGCTTGATTGCGATTCAATTTTGACGCTCGCAACAAAAGTGAACTTTTTAAACAAATTATTCATTATCATCAGCCAATCTGTATCAACTGTTGGACATAATGTTGCCTAACGCTAACGATGTCTGACATTTTCTTTCTTCTGTATTCTGGGTCCCAATTCACTATTTAACATTTTATATATTTATGTTTATACGTACGAATGAATAGCATTTTCAAAATTGAATCACTCACCACAATTCAGTTTGAGCCCAGCACGTTTAACAAAACTAAACAAGATTTATTTACGTCTGCGACAGTTCAGCTCGTTTGATATACGAGTTGCGAATGTTGTCGACAACGCCGATAAACTTCTACCGATAAAACGGCAGGTGGGCCGCAGCGTCTTGAGCGAGGACTTACACTTGGAAGATTTGTTTGATTTTGGTTGTCAATATCAGGGTTCGCAGGTCTGAGAGAGATTTTTATGAAAAGGAAGGGTTTTTTGTGTCGTATACTAAACTAACTGAATTGATCTCAAATGACACAGGCGTCATGATTTCACAGCGGATGAAGGAGATAGTTATGCTCGTAGTTTTACTGACATAGCTCATCGAATTGCGAAGATGGCGAGGTAATGGGTGAAGAGGGTGGTAAATGGTATAGTTCGAAGGTAGGTTAGTATAGGTGGTCATTGGTCCCAAGGTCTAGAGAGGAGAGTCACAGAGAAAGCGCAGTTCTAGGAGACCCCCACTAGATGGACCGAATAGGACGAGTTGCAGGTAGCGCAAGACTAAGGCCTGTGGAAGTTCATGCGCGAGACATATGTCCAGCGGTGGACGTCTATCGGCTGATGAAGAAGATAGCTGAGGACCTGAGGACTGCGATATTGGAACCACAAAGGATTCCCACGGGGATTTAAAAAACCTAACGACTACAGGGCAAAAAGAAATATTACTTGATTAATATTTAGACGTCGAGTATTGGGCAGTTTCATCGTTCCACGATAATTGTTAAGTTTCGTGAATACAAAATGGAAGACTCATGACGCCGCGCCCGGCGCGCCAGATCGCTGTTTTTATTGCGATATTAAAATAAACTGTTCCATTTCGCGTACTTTACTATCAGAGAGTACACCGATCATTGTAATTATACGACTGAACGGTGATCTGATCAATTTATTCTTATTGCACTTGAATGTACCCCTGAGTGTCTTTTTACAGCTTTTTAGCCGGTTATACGATAGATGCAAAGCCAGAAGGAAGGATTTTAGCAGCCTAATGTATGTATAGTATACTGCCTCGTTGGTCTAGTGGTTGGCATGTTTGACTACGGCTGACGAAGTCCCGGGTTTGAGTCCCGGGTCGGACTAATAAAATGTACTGGGTTTTTCTGTTAAGGCATTGAATCTCTCTCTCTCCGGTCGTGTCGAATTTCTATCTCATCGGACTATGAGAGAGTACACTTGTGTTTGCGTACTATGCTTAATATCTCCCACGAAGATGCCTAATCTCGGAGGAGGTTAGCCGCCTTGACCAGATTCAGGAGGACATTATAATTATCATTAAATAGTATTTAATCATTCATTTTATATACAACGTGTATTGAAACTCCGAAATAATACTGAAGGAGGTGAATGTGCTCATAAAACTGAACAACTTTCCCCAAGGAATATAGGTCGAAATGTGAAAAAAAAAAATTGGACTTCCCATACAAAATTGACGATCAGCTGATTTACTATGGGAGGTAAAAATTTTTTTTTTCATATTTCGACCTAGGTTCCTTGGGGGAAATTGTTCAGTTTCATGAGCACATTCACCTTCTTCAGTATTATTTCGGAGTTTCAATACACGTTGTATATGCCACCCTCATATTAATATGATTCTCATAAGCAAGTAGCACACACCTCTAGCCCGTGGCTTGGTGAGCAGCTTCAGCACGATCTCGTCGTACGCAGCCTCCGTGGCCACGCCGGAGTCCTTCACCAGCTTCTCCTTGACGGCGATGCAGATCCCGTGCCGAGCCAGCAGTGCCTCGAGCTCTTCAAATGCCTGTTGAAAATAAATATCCGCTGTCAAAAACATTGACAGCCCATTCATAGTAAAAAGCTAGCTTTAACTCTAGCTTCACTCCCGCTATCTGTTAAAAGTAATCCGACTGGTGCTGACCTTCCTATACAAAATTACCCATTTTAATTTTTTCCAATTTTTCAACTGTATTTTGTGTTTTCCTTTATTCTTTTTATTATCACCTCTGTATTAGATCGAATAAAACAAAAAACAAAATTCTCTCAAAAATTTAGTCCTCGATTTCGAATAGATAGTTATAAGACGAAGTTCAAAATTAAAAAATAAGTTAGACCTCCTTTGCACACCTATGTACATTAATTTTATTATAAGATTCAATTTTTGTGTGTAGCAATAAAGATTTTCTGTCTATCTATCTAAAATAAAATCTTGATTCATCAATAAACACAGAATTTATCATTCATCTCACTCAACCTATTATACTGTAGACAAGTGGGCACACATTTCCTCTACAATGGAAATAAATACCTACACAAAAACGCTGTATCTACTCGTGTGTAACATCTAAGAGAATGAATATTTTTGTAACAAGACGTATACTAATAACAATTTTTTTGAAGTCATTCGACTCACAAAATAATATTACCATCCAATTTCTGTTGTGAGTTGACAACTCTTCACATACAATTTTATGAATACGCCAACAATATTATAACGATGATAACATGAATGAAAAAATTTCAACGTGTACACAGAACACGAAAAGGAAGCAAATAAAAAATAACATGAGTGCAATTTTTTACGACATGATATGACGTGACATCGTAAAGGGACATCTCGGAATATATTCTACCTCCTGACAACTGCTCGTGCTCATACGTGACATGTTACCGATCGTTAAGTGAAATGTACTTGCGTATGACTTGCGTATTAGCCTCAAAGTCTGAATTCACACATCGAGCGATAAACATAAGTCGTTGTGACTCTTGTAAAAAATTTACGATGCGAAATTAAAGTTTAACGTAAACGACTGCTAATAAACTTTTTAAACTATTTTTTTTTTTTGATCAATCAATCAATCAATCAATTTCTTTATTGCGAATTTGGGTAATATACAGGTGTTACAAATAAAATAAATGGGCAACCAAACTCTGCTTAAATACAGCATGCAACATTAAAAGTTAGCTTAAAATCTATTTCATATTTATTACAGAAAAAATTTACTCGCTTTTAGATGAGCGATATCTTGAGACTTTTAGATAGATAAATAATACTTTCGTATGCATTACGTCACTTAAGAGGAAATGCGGTCGCAGAGACTTTTGAAAATTAGGTATTTGAAGAAACTATCGCTGTCGCTCTGCAGTTGTTCATAAAGCACATTCGTGCGATAAGAACAACTAAAGATCCGATAGAATAGCCTAAGTAAAAAGTCATAATTCGAGGTTTGGCTCTCTACTATTTCCTCCTCCAATACGAGTATTGGACCAATTTAAAAGATATTTCATAAACTGGATTTAGAAGATATATACTGTGTCTTTATATTTTTCTTTTTTCATTAATAATTGTCTTTGTATTCTAGGCGTCTGTTGACAGCGGTCTAAATAGATAGTTTTGTAAGGGTTCTACTGTGCTTATATAATTGTATTATCAAAAAGGAATACATAGGGACATAGAAGAGGTTGATATTTATTTAAAAGTAAAAATTCATTGCTTTAAGGTCAAAAACCAGAAAGAAAAAAAACGAAAGCGTTTGTATCGAGAAAAGATTAAGTTTCAGCGTAAGTACATAATACTATGTTCAGTCTGAAAAGATGCTCTACTTTCCTTTTGGAAATTGCAAATAGATTTTTTTGTAAGCAGCTGTTGAATGAGACAAGGTATATGGGTTGTATGGAGACTAAACCGCCTGCATTACCTCTTAAGCTACCTTCCTCTTGCCCCTGTCCTCGCTTAAAAATCTAAGCCAACGAGTTGCGCGCGGATTATAGCTGTGACGAGTGTGCGAGCTTACTAAAGTAGTGAGTTAGATGTTCCAAGGTAACAAGACCCTTGAACTTTTCACATTTTTTAACACTACAAAAATTGTAAGCGTATTTCAAATGAAGAATTCGTATAGGAAATATTTCGAATAAAAAATGTAAAGAGGGTAAGCAGACAAATGAAATGGACTGTACGTGGCAACTCGCGCGCCCTTCCTACATCGCCGATAAAACATGTTCGCGTGAAAAATACATTCACAAGTGAAACGGCTGAAGGCCGTCTAATACAACATGGATATGCACAAGCGGGGGTGAATTCATATGCTCTTGAGACTTCTGCATGCTCGTGTAAATACGAGATTCCGTAATTTTGCTTTATGTTAAAAACTGCATGTCAACTTTGTAAATACTCGTAAAACGTGGAGAGACATATCGAGGTTAGAAAAATAATGCAAGTAAAGTTTTTATACTCACACATAGACACATACACTCACACACACACAACTCTCTCGCATACACACAAACGCACACGGACACACACACCTCTTTACACAACTACTGTCACTTTAAACTTTCGTTGTTACAAACAAATTGGTTTCTCGTGTTTTAATTTTGTAATTTTATAGTTTTTTTACATTAAGAAAAAAATTCACTGTGTGATAATATTAATTCTGTATACATTACTAATATGTCACTATTAATGTATGAGGAGGGCGATGATCACAGCAACACAGTTTATAATTCTGCGGGATCTTCTTTCTAATCAGTTTAATTTCTTAGTTTAGTTTCTTTTCTAATCAGGTTTTAGCATCATTTTTGGTGGATGGATATGTATTACATAGTTACGCCGCAACGACAGAACCGATTTAACTGTTTGGCACAGAGATAGATTATTGTCTGGAATTACACATTTTATCCCAGAAAATAAGAGAGTTTGCGTGGGAATCAAAAATTTCAATCCACGCGAACGAAGTCGCGGGAATCAGCTAATTAAATATGGTTTCTAAATTGAAGAAAAACTACACGCTCAACAGCTTCAGTTTAAGTCACGTCCTACCATAAGACATGGCGTTTAAGTGATACGAACCTTATATACCCCTTATATTAGTTTGAGCAAATTCAAGCAAATTTAACTTTAAGAACGCTTCGCTAAGAGTTCATAATGCAATAACAGTTATTCTGAACAGCTGTGCCAAAACTAAGAAAGTTGTGGTTTGTGGAGCCGACATATTAATGTGTTTATTTAGAGTGTGAAATAACTTAATCCTTTTGAAATGTGGTGTTGCTTTAATATTAAATTAGTCCCAAAAGTTGTCATCGTTCATTCATTTATTCATTTTGACTGGTACAGGTCCAGTGGAATGAGGAGGGTTTAGGCCATATTTCCACCACACTGGCCCAGTGCGGATTGGTAGACTTCACACACCTTTCAGAACATTACGGAGAATCTGAGAATTCAGGTTACCTCGTGATGTTTTCCTCACCGTTTATTATCGCACTAATATTATTATAAAGATGAAAATTTGTGTGTGTGTGTTTGTGTGTGTGTGTGTGTGTGTGTTTGTGTATGTTTATTCCTCCTTCAAACAAAAGCACTATGAATGAACCGATTTGGCTGTTTGAAATGGAGATAGAGATACCCAGGATTAACACATAGGCATTCAAGTTAAATTAAAAAGTTAACGCGGAATCAAAAAACCTTCAATTCAAACTATGCGGATGAAGTTACGGGCATCATCTAGTATTTTAATATTATTGGCTGAATTATATGCGAAACTTACGTAATTCATGGAAGAATACTGAAAGGTTTATTTTCAATGGAATTCGAGAGAGATTGGATTCCCAAACCGTTGTTTTCAATCTCACATCGTTCAGTATTCATCTTTAATGCTCATTCAAAAACATTGGCCGGATAAACAACATAATTCTGAATATGAATATGAATTTGGTGCATGCGAATTCCGAATGCATTTCGATCATGTTGTTTATGCATCCGAATGCATTCCGAACATCATTCACATGTTTTCGTTCACATTTCAAGCCGAGTCTTAATTGCCGAACCACTCACTTGGAATTCCAAACAATTGTGCATGACGAAGTACAGTATATTTTATAGCCTAAGAGCTAGGGCAAAATTTTTTCAACACGATTCTATCTAATCTTTTTTATTTTTATTTGGATACCAATTGTTATAGAGACGTGCGAATGGATATGATCCCGTTCATGTATAAATGTGTTGCGCTTAAAATTTTACAGCGTAAAAAATATCATAAAAAAATAAAATAGCTTTTATTATTTCTTGCATTACGTGATAACATTACATTGCATTACATTATATTACATTTACATTACATTATATAAACTAAAATTTCACAAAGTGCTTTTGAAACGCGACTGATTCGGAATTCCCTTTCTACTTCAGCATAAGTCTTTTCAAAAATCCTTTGTCTTTTTCTTATCTTTACTTTAAGCAGCTGTCACTCTAGAATTTCTGTAATACCGATTTAACGGATTGAAAGAAAATGGATGTAATCTCATAATTTTTTAGGAGTAAAATTTAATTAAAATATTAAAAAATTGATTTTAGCCTACCATTTTTTTTTGTATGTCCTCTATTTGTCCTCCGACATGATGATCGATGATTTTTTATTCAATGACAAGTTAGTCCTTGACTGCGATCTTACTTGATGGTAAGTGACCATGTTACTTGACGCTTGCTCTCAGACTTTACATTGAGGCTAAAATCACCGTGAACAAATTGCTTTCCCAGTAATTAGCGCGCCAGTACGTCTCGTATTGTCGTTCCTATGAAGCTTAAGACGAGGTTCTGGACGAATTTTAGGTATTTGAGGGGGTGCGGCAGAGGAAAGCGCGCGGTATTAGTCCCGCCAACCGCGGGGGGCCCCCGGACGAATTTAGGGCGAGCGCGGAATATTAGCTTTGATAGCGACAAGGTGGCGGCAAGAAATGACTCAGTCCGGCTGACAAAACTATATTAGGTCTGTACTGTAACTTATTTTCGTCAATCATATTGTAACGTATATGGCTCGGTTGGTATGGCTACAGTTTATTTTCAGAGACAGAGTACAGGTTCGATTCCTAGCCAGTAATGTAACATTGTTTTTTTAATTTCCTTATTCATTTTTAGCTTTTTTTTTACCATAGTATGTATTTCAATATTACTTACATTTTCTTAAGTACATAATTTGAATAAATAGTGTTTTAAGTTAGGTGTTGTATTTTTTAATTTATTACCTAATTTTTTAATCTATATTCTATATATTGATATATTGATAAATTACTAGTTGATGCCCGTGGCTTCGTTCGCGTGGATTAGTTTTTAAAATGAATCCCTATTTCCCTTGTCGAAACATCACGCTTGAACGGCTGGACCGATTTTGATGGGACTTTCACTGGCAGATAGCTGATGGTAGGAGTAATATAGGCTACTTTTTTAACCGATTTTCAAAAAAGGTCTCGGGAAGTCTCGGGTTCGATTCCCGGCGGGGGCAATTTAGGAATTTATAATTTCTAAATTGTCTCTGGTCTGGTCTGGTGGGAGGCTTTGGCCGTGGCTAATTACCACCCTACCGTCAAAGACGTGCCTCCAAGCGATATAGCGTTCCGGCACGATGGCGTGTAGAAACCGACTAGGGTTATGGGTTGAATTTACACTGCTATACCCCTTCCAAGTTAGCCCGCTACCATCTTAGACTGCATCGTCACTTTCCATCAGGTGAGATCGCAGTCAAGGGCTATCTTGTTATCGAATAAAAAATAAATAAAATGTTCTAATAAATATTTTTCTTACATGTTGTATTTTTTCGCTATTGAGGTAAGTATCACACGATAGCAAAGTTTTTGCTTCTTGTGCCTTTGAATCCTTCACTACTCTTATGATTCTAACTTAGAATCCTTCTCTCGCTCGGGATTCAAACTAGGCACTCGCAACAAAAAAACTTTGCTATCTTGTTGAACAAATAACTATTTCGGGCAAACTATCAATTTTAGAGAAAATTTTTATTTCGTCCCATAGTGCCGCCGCCGCACTATGGGACGAAATAATATAAACCGTCTCATAAATGGTTGGGACGAATGTTATGATTCCAAAGATTTTTCCATGGATTAATATCCTCAGATAATAGGACCTTTATGAATAATGTTGAAAAATAAAAATATTTTAGTTCTAGGTATATAAAATTACTAGTAGGGCGCGTGGGTGCGCGGCTCGCTAAAGCGAACCGCGTGTTTTCTGTTCCCCAAGTAGATCTTCGGATCTTGATCATCTTTTTCCAAAACCACTATTTCATCTTGTACATTCTCTAAGATAGACATCAACGAAATTTGTATGGCCAACATCTTGAATCCGCCATTTTGGTAGTTTTTTTCAGCTCATTGCCAATTGGATAAGGTTTCGAGTGATTTTTGTTTGGGCACCCTCAACCTATCTTCAATACCCTGACCGTGCTCCTCACCCGTCTGCGAAATCCTCAATCATCAACTCCCTCCATATTTTTCATACAAATGAATTTTTATCTTCTATGCGAAACCATCAGTTTGGAAAAGAAACCTTATCTTAGACTTGCATATATTTTGTATGAAAAAAATAAATTCCGCCATTTTGAATTTTTTTCTATTCATTAAGTAGACTTTCGAGTACTGATCATCTTTTTCTAAAAAATCACTCTTCCACTTTTTATACTCTCCAAGATAGGCACCGACGAAATTTATATGACCGCCATCTTGAATCCGCCATTTTGGATTTTTTTCAGCTCCTTGCCAATTGGATGAGGTTTCGAGTGACTTTTGTTCGAGAACCCTCCACCTATCTTTGAAACCCTGGCCGTGCTCCTCACCCGTCTCAGAAATCCTCAACCATCAGCTCTCTCCGTATTTTTTCTCCAAATGAATTTTTGTCCTCTCTACGAAACCATCAGAAATTTTGAAAAAGAGCCACATAAAGTCTTGCATATATTTTGTATGGAAAAAATAAATTCCGCCATCTTGAATTTTTTTTCTATTCATTAAGTAGACTTTCGAGTACTGATCATCTTTTTCTAAAAAACCACTCTTCCCCTTTTTATACTCTCCAAGATAGGCACCGACGAAATTTATATGACCGCCATCTTGAATCCGCCATTTTGGATTTTTTTTCAGCTCCTTGCCAATTGGATGAGGTTTCGAGTGACTTTTGTTCGAGAACCCTCCACCTATCTTCGAAACCCTGGCCGTGCTCCTCACCCGTCTCAGAAATCCTCAACCATCAGCTCTCTCCGTATTTTTTCTCCAAATGAATTTTTGTCCTCTCTACGAAACCATCAGAAATTTTGAAAAAGAGCCACATAAAGTCTTGCATATATTTTGTATGGAAAAAATAAATTCCGCCATCTTGAATTTTTTTTCTATTCATCAAATAGACCTTTGGGTCTTGATCATCTTTTTCCAAGCAACCACTCTTCCACCATTTATAGTCTCCAAGATAGACACCGACGAAGTTTGTATGGTCGCCATATTGAATCCGCCATTTTGGAGTTTTTTTTCGGCTCTTTGCCAATTGGATGAGGTTTCGAGTGACATTTGGTTGAACACCCCCCCACCTATCTTCGATACCCTGGCCGGTGCTCCTCAACCGTCTCCGAAATCCTCAATCATCAGCTCTCTCCATATTTTTCCTCCGAATGAATTTTTGTCCTCTACACGAAACCATGGGTGAAAAAAATTTTTTATTATGTAAATAAGATCATTCTTATTATTTAATCAATCAGCACGAGTCAGCACGAGTAGCTATATATATAGTAACTAGTAGGGCGCGTGGATGCGCGGCTCGCTAAAGCGAACCGCGGTTTTTCTGTCCACCAAGTAGACCTTCGGGTCTCGATCATCTTTTTCCAAGAAACCACTCTTCCATCTATTATAGTCTCCGAAATAGACACCGACGAAATTTGTACGGCCGCCATCTTGAATCCGCCATTTTGGTGTTTTTTTTTTCAGCTCACTGCTAATTTAATGAGGTTTCGAGTGACTTTTGTTTGAGCAGCCCCCACCTATCTTTATTATCCTGACCGTGCTCCTCACCCGTCTCCGAAATCTTCAATCATCAGCTCCCTCCATATTTTTCATCCAAATGAATTTTTGTCCTTTATACGAAACCATCAGCGGAAAGGAACGCATCAAAGTTTGCATACATTTTATATGAAAAAAAAAATCTGCCATCTTGAATTTTTTTCTATTCATCACGTAGACCATCGGGTCTTGATCATCTTTTTCGAAGAAACCACTTTTCCATCTTTCATAGTCTCCGAGATAGACACCGACGAAATTTGTATGGCCGCCATCTTGAATCCGCAATTTTGGATTTTTTTTTGGCTCTCTGCCAATTGGATGAGGTTTCGAGTGACTTTTGTTTGAATACCCTCCACTTAGCTTCGATAGCCTGGCCGTGCTCTTCACCCGTCTCCGAAATCCTCAACCATCAGCTCTCTCCATATTTTTCCTCCAAATGATTTTTTGTCCTCTATACGAAACCGTCAGAAATTTTGAAAAGGAACCGTATAAAGTCTTGCATATATTTTGTATGGAAAAAATTTAAATCCGCCATCTTGAATTTTTTTTTTATTCATCAAGTAGACCTTAGGGTCCTGATCACCTTTTTCCAAGAAATCACTCTTCCATCTTTTATAGTCTCCGAGATAGACACCGACGAAATTTGTATGGCCGCCATCTTGAATCCGCCATTTTGGAGATTTTTTTCAGCTCCCTGCCAATTGGATGAGGTTTCGAGTGACTTTTATTTGAACACTCCCCACCTATCTTCGATACCCTGGCCGTGCTCCTCACCCGTCTCCGAAAACCTCAACCATCAGCTCTCTCCATATTTTTCCTCCAAATAAATTTTTGTCCTCTATACGAAACCATCAGAAATTTTGAAAAGGCGCCGCATAAAGTCTTGCATATATTTTGTATGGAAAAAATTAATTCCGCCATCTTGAATTTTTTTCTATTCATCAAGTAGACCTTTGAGTCCTGATCATCCTTTGCCAAGAAACCACTCTTCCATCTTTTATAGTTTTCGAGATAGACACCGACGAAGTTTGTATGGCCGCCATCTTGAATCCGCCATTTTGGGTTTTTTTTTCGGCTCTTTGCCAATTGGATGAGGTTTTGAGTGACATTTGGTTGAACACCCCCCACCTATCTTCGATACCCTGGCCGGTGCTCCTCAGCCGTCTCCGAAATCCTCAATCATCAGCTCTCTCCATATTTTTCCTCCGAATGAATTTTTGTCCTCTATACGAAACCATGCGTGAAAAAATTTTTTTCCATACAAAATTTTACAGGAGAGGTGATCAATGAGTCAGTGACTGAGTGAGTGAATCAGTGAATCAGCACGAGTAGCTATATATATATTAACTAGTAGAGCGCGTGGGTGCGTGGCCCGCTGCAGTGGACCGCGGTTTTTCTGCTCTTAGACTTTCAGGGCTTGATCATTTTCTACTAAAAAACCACTCTTCGATTTTTTATTCTTTGTCAAATAGGCACCGACGAAATTTATATGGCCGCCATCTTGATTCCGCTATTTTGGTTTTTTTTTAGCTCCCTGCCAATTGGATGAGGTTTCGCGTGATTTTTGTTTGAGCAACCTCCACCTATCTTCAATACCCTGGCCGTTCTCCTCACCCGTCTTCGAAAACCTGAATCATCAGCTTCTTCCATATTTTTTCTAAGAATGAATTTTTGTCCTATTTGAAATCATCGGTAATTTTGAAAAAGAATCCTAACAGTCTTGCATATATTTTGTATATGAAAAAAATTAATTTCGCCATCTTGAATTTTTTTCTATTCATCAAGTAGACCTTCAAGTACTGATCGTCTTTTTCCAAGAAACCACTCTTCCATCTTTTATAGTCTCCGAGATAGGCACCGACGAAATTTGTATGGCCGCCATCTTGAATTTGCCATTTTGGAGTTTTTGTTCGGCTCTCTGCCAATTGGATGAGGTTTCGAGTGACATTTGGTTGAACACCCCCTACCTATCTTCGATACCCTGGCCGGTGCTCCTCAACCGTCTCCGAAATCCTCAATCATCAGCTCTCTCCATATTTTTCCTCCGAATGAATTTTTGTCCTCTACACGAAACCATGGGTGAAAAAAATTTTTTATTATGTAAATAAGATCATTCTTATTATTTAACTAGTACTTATTTTTAATGAAATAACTAAAATGACAATAATTATTAATAATGAAATAATTTTAAGTATTATAATTCAATTTTTAGTACTTATGGAAAATTAAATAATTTGATTTTTGACATGCTCTCACGAAATAAATATTATCTTTAAAATACTGGTGTTTCATTTTTCTAGTAGCTTATACATTCAATAATACGTGTACAAATTTTCAAATCAAAATGTCAAGAAACAAAAAAGTTATTGATTTTCGAGACGGTTTATATGATTTCGTCCCATAGTGCGCCGTCGCCGCACCGCTGCCCGCAAGATTCGGAGCAAAGGCTTTACTCACTCTTGCAATGTTGATGGTTCCTCAGAACTGAGCTTCAAACGTTTTTTCCGACTGAAAATTAAATATAACTTATTATAATTAATTTTGAAAAAAAAAATACTATTGTCCTAAAAAAATGCGCTTAGAAAATGCAAAACAAACACGGTAGAAGAACCGAACCCGTAACTTCTAGCTATCAACTCTCTCCTACACTGACTAAGCCCAACGTCTATACTATAAACGACGAAAATAAGGTCTAGTATAGCTATACCTAACTACCTAACTATAGATATACCTAACAAGCTAACTACAGTTTGATAAGCCGAACTGTACGACGAACTGGGGTATTACACCATTATTATTAGATACTTACCTTCTTCTTCGTCAACCCATAGACGTCTACTGCTGAACAAAGGTCTCTTACGTGGACTTCCACAGATCTCGTTCTTGCGCCGCCTGAATCCAGCGGCTCCATGCGACTCGTTTGATGTCGTCGGTCCACCTAGTGGGGGATCTGCCAACATTGAGCTTCCCTGTGTGAGGTCGCTAGTCCAGCACCTTGGAACCCCAACGACCTTCAGCTCTTCGAACTATGTGCCCCGCCCATTTCCACTTCAGTTTCGCGACTCGCAGAGCTATGTCGGTAACTTGGTTCTCCTACGGATCTCCTCATTTCTGATTTGATCTCGCAGGTAATTTGAAAAAACGTAATAATTGTGAAGAAATTACGTAACTTACGTAATTTCTTCACAATTATTACGTTTTTTCAAGTAATTGAAAATTGATGATGAAATTGAAATTTCATGATCCCTTACATAATGCAAAACCTTTACAAAATAATAGGTAAACTCTATTTAACTTCACTAAAATATACAAAATAGTCTTCAACATAAAACAAAAACAATTTTACTTATTATAATTAATTTTGAAAAAAAAAAAACACTTGTCCTAAAAAAAAAACATAAAACCTTTTTTTAGAAAATGCAAAATGAACGTAGTTGAGATTCGAACCTGCAATTTCTAATTATCAAATCGCGACCAAACTAACTGAGCCAAATTTCTACTAGAAAGAATGACGAAAATAAGGTACATTATAGTAAAGTACCACACAACAATTTGATTAGCCGATTTACGTCACATTTACGTACTGTACGATAAAGCCTGGCAATAGACGTCCGATTTTGTTTCCGATTGTCTGATCAGGCAACCGGATCGTATTTACTCGATACACATCCGATTTTTCCGTCAGGCTTTTTCTGAACTCAGTCGTTCCCGAGCTATCATCCCGAGTGCTTGCGTTTGGAGCAAAGCAGAAGAAAAGAAGATGGATGACGAGTTAATAGAAATAGAAATATTTTTTATTCAAATAAACATTTACAAGTACTTTTGAATCGTCAATGAATCTACCACTGGTTCGGAATGCCGTTCCTGCCGAGAAGAGCCAGCAATAAACTCGGCAGTCGCTCTTTTCAAAAAAAAATTTTTTTACAATAGGTAACAAAACTATGCTATGTATACAGTGTTTCCACAATAAAGTTTCAAAAATGCAAAACAATCCAATGCATGTTAAGACAGGCAGGCAAAAGCAGACCCATTCCCGTTGGTGGCACCCGTTCACGAGCATGACGCAGGATTCAGCCATTGCTTCGCTCAACCATATTTGAGGGAACGTAACAACCCGCACCACACGACACCACCACAGAAATTTTAAAGAGAGGAAAGAGAAAGAAGAAAAAACGTCGCTATTGGATTCATCCAATCAATTTGACAAGACTTACTGAGAGTCATTTCTATTTAAAACATCCAAAATAATTCATAATAATAATAATTTTATTATGAATATTTAGACCTTGCCCACGAGATTACCGCCATGTGGAATGTTGATTCAACTGGATTCAACGATTGTAGTGCCGATGGTCGTTTCGGTCAATGGTCTCATAGCGAAAAGTTTCGATCAACATCTTAAGAAACTTTCGCTTAATACTTGGATCAAGAGCAGGATACAGAAGGCGGTACTCCTTGAGACGGCACGCATTGTGAGGAGGTTCCTCACTCTGGAGCCCTGACCACTGGCTGCTTGGGTCCCTATCCCGCAGCAAGTGGGACCCATTTATTTTATTGTTTTTAATGATGTTTTTATATTTATATTTGTATAATGTATATTTGTAATCATTTTTAAAAATAATAAGATAAATGTGTTTAAAAATAAATGATAGACATAATTTTATTATTATGAATTATTTTATTTTATTATTATTATTTTTTTGTTCATAATTTTCGCCCATTATTCGAACCACAACGATGCGTCCACACAGTGTCAGCGCTAGATTTTTTGGGCCCTAAAAAATCCCAATAAGCAAAATTCCGCCCTAAAAGCCCTAAGTTGGGAACCCTGACTGGCAAAATCGGAAGGAGTAACCGGATGTCTATTTTGTCTCATACTAGAAGTATGTAGACCGCGCCTTCAGACAATCGGACCGACAGTAAAATCGGAAACGCCTCACGCCCGTTTCCGACTCGGACGTCCGATCCGGCCACCGGATCGGACGTGTATTGACTGTTCATACAAAGTAATGGCTTCAATGCCTTCCGGTAGCCTGATCAGGCTACCGGATCAGACTATCGGATGAAAAAACCTGACGTGTATTTCCAGGCTTATAAGTGTCTACCTACCTATTTTTAATTTTAGCCTGGAAATACACGTCAGGTTTTTTCATCCGATAGTCTGATCCGGTAGCCTGATCAGGCTACCGGAAGGCATTGAAGCCATTACTTTGTATGAACAGTCAATACACGTCCGATCCGGTGGCCGGATCGGACGTCCGAGTCGGAAACGGGCGCGAGGCGTTTCCGATTTTACTGCCGGTCCGATTGTCTGAAGGCGCGGTCTACATACTTTTAGTATGAGACAAAATAGACATCCGGTTACTCCTTCCGATTTTGCCAGTCAGGGTTCCCAACTTAGGGCTTTTAGCCCCAAATTTAGGGCGGAATTTTGCTTATTGGGATTTTTTAGGGCCCAAAAAATCTAGCGCTGACACTGTGTGGACGCATCGTTGTGGTTCGAATAATGGGCGAAAATTATGAAAAAAAATAAAAAAATAATAATAAAATAAAATAATTCATAATAATAAAATTATTTTTATTATGAATTATTTTGGATGTTTTAAATAGAAATGACTCTCAGTAAGTCTTGTCAAATTGATTGGATGAATCCAATAGCGACGTTTTTTCTTCTTTCTCTTTCCTCTCTTTAAAATTTCTGTGGTGGTGTCGTGTGGTGCGGGTTGTTACGTTCCCTCAAATATGGTTGAGCGAAGCAATGGCTGAATCCTGCGTCATGCTCGTGAACGGGTGCCACCAACGGGAATGGGTCTGCTTTTGCCTGCCTGTCTTAACATGCATTGGATTGTTTTGCATTTTTGAAACTTTATTGTGGAAACACTGTATACATAGCATAGTTTTGTTACCTATTGTAAAAAAATTTTTTTTTGAAAAGAGCAACCGCCGAGTTTATTGCTGGCTCTTCTCGGCAGGAACGGCATTCCGAACCAGTGGTAGATTCATTGACGATTCAAAAGTACTTGTAAAAGTTTATTTGAATAAAAAATATTTCTATTTCTATTAACTCGTCATCCATCTTCTTTTCTTCTGCTTTGCTCCAAACGCAAGCACTCGGGATGATAGCTCGGGAACGACTGAGTTCAGAAAAAGCCTGACGGAAAAATCGGATGTGTATCGAGTAAATACGATCCGGTTGCCTGATCAGACAATCGGAAACAAAATCGGACGTCTATTGCCAGGCTAACTATCACCATCTGCTTTTGTTGTTTTTAACCGACTTCTTATTTTGTTCATTTTCTTTTTCGGACTCATTTTCAAAATTTCTACTACTTAGTACTTATTTATTTACAACTATATTATGGTTTATTTATTAACAATATATTGTATACAAACTTATAACTAGGTACACTCTATTTGACTTCACTAAAATATACAAAATACTCTTCAACATAAAACAAAAACAATTTTCAATTATTATATTTCGCGATGTTATTTGATAGCCGAGCGAGAGCAGTGCAGCGCAGGTCCACCTAGCAGCACGCCTCAGCGATCACTGTCTAATTGAGTACGAGTGACAAAGAAGCCGCTACTGGGAAATAAAACGGCCAAGACACAAATTGTGATAAAAAAAGATTAAATTATAATAGTCGCTGTAAAAAAAATCTAAAACTGCCATTTTTTGTAGTAAAATATGACAAACAAATTGTACTTAAATTTTACAAAAATTAATGTATGGTAACTGAGAAAAATGGGAATTCATGTATTTGCAGAGGCAACTTTGCAATTTTTTTCTATTGAAAAAAGTTTACGTCATTGTGTTTTGGAAACAGGCATCAGGCCAGAAATATGATCAATTGTAACTCCCTTTTTTTTCATAGTATTATGACCAATAGATTTTGAATAAAATGATCTTCTTTCGGCTCTATTTAGCTGATCACCGAACCTTAAATTTCTGTGCGAAATTGACGGTAGTTAAATAATACCCTATGGAGAAGGGGGTTGACGTGATGGAATTGATTGCTGCTTTCATTTTCATTGTTTTCTTTCGCATGATGTCACAGGTGTATATGCAATGATTTGTTCATTCATTCATCTTATTCCATGGCTGAAACAGGGTGTCGATTCCCTAAAAGTGATTGCATTAGTGTAACGATCGCGATGGTCTCTGATTGGCTGAATTTATTGCGTTCTTGCTGCATCAATGCATTTTGACCAATATCGGGTACCAGCCAATCAGAGGTCTCTGAAACTAATAGGTAATATTGCAAAGGTCGCACCACCCTCGATAATTGATCTATCATTTTATCGTTGTTGTTGTATGATTTCATAAATTAAATGATTTATAGAGATCCGTGCGTCATTTGCAATATTATTAGTTTCAGAGACACTCGTATGTCAAGTGTGGCGCTTCAAACTAATCCATATTTAAGCTGTCGTTTGTAGAGGGTCAGCAAATCTAGTGTTAATCATAAATTATTATTGCCCGAATAGGCAATGTATAATTCAATAAATGACTTTTGCCTTTTTGACTTTTGAGATCTGTGCCTATAACCCTTCTCCGACGAGAAACCTGCGGTAGTAGTGAGACATTGCTGATGATGAATTAATTTATGTAATTGTTTATTGAAACTATTACTCGTTCGTTCATTAATTTTGGTGCCTTATAAAGCTTACTGAACAAACAGATTAATTTGGATGCGGTTAGATTAAAGCGTATGTTGTTGTATTTAACTGATTTATTAGATAGCTTTTAGAATTTATGTGTTTGAAATTTAATATTGTAAGTGCATTATAAATGTAATAACTGGATTTATTGCTTAAATAATCTACCTTTATGTTGCACCATATTATCCTCACACCTAATTTGACTCCCCTCTCACCGATGGTTGCCTGGTAGAGATTGCTCTGTTAGCAATAAGGCCGCATTTGCATGCGTAGTTTTAACTAGTATTCAATTTTCTTTCTTTCTTCTGTGCAATAAATTTTTTTTCTATCTATCTATCTTTTCCTTTTATATATTCAGGAGAAGACTAACCTTTATCCCGTAGCTGGATTCTTCATAGATAATGGATACGTAACTCCAGCCCAGCTTTGTGACGATCTTGACCATTGCCCGCACCTACACAAATACGGATTAAAAGCTGTATACAGTATCTAGTCTTTGTAATCATGAATCAATATTAAATGTAATTTAAACGTAAAAATTCTTTTTACAAAACCGACTTCAAACGCCACTACAAAGTATATCAATTGTGCCTATAAAATTTGAAGAGTTCCCTCGATTTTTCCGGGATCACATCATCAGATCCTGACCTGATTACTATGGGACTACCTGGGAAGTATACCCTTTCAAACAAAAAAAATTTTCCAAATCGGTCCAGGCGCCTTCGAGTAATCAGCATGCATGGGTATGATTGAGTCCTTGGAGACTGACATATGGTGCCTTTTAGCCTGAAAAAACTGAGGGGTTCCGCGGGATTTTTATAACCTTAATTTTACACAGAACCCTAAAAAGCAGCTTCTAAGAAAGAAAAGAAAAAGAAAGAAAAGACAAATAACTACCTGGTGCATATCAGATGGTATTGTCCGCGTGAAATACTCGAAGCGGGCCTTGTTGGACAATTCCGGAGAAGTGGAGAAGAAGGATACCTGATGACGAAAAGCATTTCATTACAACTTGTTTAAAGCGTTATCACGACTTCCTTGGCGCAGTGGTGAGCGCTGTGGTCTTATAATTGGGGAGTCTAGGGTTCGATTCCCGGTGGAGGCAATTTGAGAATTTCTGAATTGTCTCTGGTCTAGTTACCACCCTACCATCCAAAACGTGCCGCCAAGCGATTGAGTGTTCCGATACGATGTCGTGTAGAAACAGATTAGGGGTATGGGTTGAATGTACACTGCCACGCCACAAAGAATGAACCAATTTAGTTGAAAAATGGAATGAGGATAGGTCATACCCAGGATTAATATATAGGCTACATTTTTTATCCCGAAAAGTTAAAAAAATTCCCTCAGGAAAAAAATCTTAACCACGCGAACGAAGTCGCGGGCGTCGTCTAGTATAGAAATAAAGAAGAAATCTCTGCTATTTCTACTAAGCAAATCTTAATTGAATTCCAAAACTAATATTTTCTTAGCAAGCACTTCAGATTAAATTAACAGATTTTGGCAAGCAGCGCGAACAAGTTGCGGTTCAAGTAAGGCACAGATAAACGGAACAGGTAGATGGACGGAGGGATTGCGCGCAAAATTAAATGTGTCCATAATAGTGATAGAACTTCCTAGCATCTTAGAAAAGAAAATCAAATTATTTATTTCATGTAGGGCAACCTGTGGCTCTTATGACAAGTCAAGACTCTACAATCGATTTGGAAAGCAGATTCTGCTGAGAAGAGCGGGCAATTTTAGCAGTAGCTCTTTCAAAACAAAATGTTACAATTTTATTATGTAGCTATTACAATGCAATAAGTTGATTGCCGATTTTTCTATGCAACTATGTCATTCAGAAATTCATCTGCCGGAAAGTACGACATGAGTTCCTTCTTTGAATTCATTTTATATGCTGTGTTTTATTTTTTGCCCATTTTGTTTTTTAGAATTTGGATGACCCAGTTCAACAAGTCTCTAGGCTCAGTTCAAAAATTATTTAAGTCCATTTTTCCAAAGAACTTAATTTCTTAAATTGAAATCTTTTTTCCAAAACAAAAAATGGACGTATGGCCCTCTTGAACTGGGCCATCTATTTAGTCTATCTTTGTCCTTTGGTCCATGGGCTTCGGGCATGGGAGTAAGAATACTCACAAAAGTTTTAATGAAAGCCCGCACCAAACCACATGGATTTTGTATGATGGAGTGTAATTTTCTGTATGGTCTTGAATAAAGCTTACCTTCGGCGTTCGCTAAATTTTTTTTAAGAACTAATCTTTTAAGCTCTACTTCTGGAAAAAAGTCAGGTTTGCGACCTTATAAATTCTAACTTGAGAGTCGTTGGCTGAAACGATTATACTAGTTAAGTCTGTTGATATAACCCTCAATCAGATGTGTGACGGACTTTAGAGGTCCTTTGACATTTATTATTTCACGGTAGCACTTGAGAATAGACTTTTTCTGCACGCGATCAATCTAAATATTATCACAGACTAGATAATACAGCCTTGTAAAGTCGATATATCCTGGGGATGCTGGTGTCGAAGCGAAACGTGCGTCGAGAGCGGTATAAAATTCTGGTGTGGTGGTGCATGTGAGTGGTGGTGGCATTGCTTGCTTGGGAACCTTGTTTTCTTGCTTGGTTGGGGAGGTAAGCGGTGCTTACCTTACAGAATTTTTCTGTTGGCGGATTATAGCAAAATTATTCTAACCTTTTCTTGCTTATCATGAACTTCCGCAAAGTAATGCCTCATTTTATCCAATACCACACAGTTAGCTACATACAAAAGCCGTACGGTAAAGTAAATCGTGTAAATACTAAGCTCATAAGTACTAACGGGCGCTTGGTGTCTCGCTCGCTCCGTATTGAATTTTCGCACTTATTAAATAAGAATAAGAATTTATTAATTCCACATAGACACTTGCACAGTTTATTTTAGTCCCTACTCCCTACCCTCTTCGTTAATAATAACTATTAATTACCTGATGTGCAACTGGCCCTTAGGGTGCGGGCAGTTAGCTTTACTAGTAGCTTTAGTCACGCATCTATCCCTACGGATTGTGGATAATACAATGAATAGGAATTAAGGACTATTTGGATTAAGGGTCAATTTAGCAAACGTAAAATACGTCTTATCCGAGCGTATATTTGACATTTACAAAAACTGTCAGAACGCCTAATTTATTCCTCGATTAAACGTCATTCGCCGTTGGTGAGATCGGCACATACTATCTTATATTTTTCCTTTGCTTCTCTGTTTCACGTAGGTAAGAATTTCGCGGAGTTAATTAATGTTTGTTACGTGTACTGAAATAATGTTAATGAGCCCCGAAATCTCTTTAGTTAGCAGAAATGTTACGAAACATTTAACATTAAAGAGTCTTGATTTGTTTTCGAGAACATTTATGTTTTTTGTGTTATTAATGTCCGAAAATTCGCATTGGGCCAGCGTGGTGGATTATCCTTACTAATTACTAAAGTGTGTTTGTTGGTTTGTCCTTCAATCACGCTGCAAAGGAGCCACGGATAGAATAGATAACAATAATTACTGCTACCCATGCGTAAGGGAGGGTCGCTGGTGTTCTTCAAAAAAATAAATAAATAGTAACCTGTGGAATCTTGAAGAGCCGCAGCAGGTTGGCCACCTGCACCGACGTGACGCTGGACGCCGCGCCCACCACGCCCGAGATCACCTTCCTGACGGCGGTCGCGTTGCACGCGTACTCTGCGTCATCTATGTTACTGATGGATCCTGTTGACGCACAAATATTAAATCATTCCAATCCATGTGAAAGTATAATACTATGTCCTAGAATCATAATAATTACAAATTATTTTTGAAAATTCAGATGATTATAAAACGCCAGATTGTTATAAAATGGATAAACTTCATTATCCTAAATGAGTCAGTTTGTCGGTCGACTTGTCAATGGTGTTTCTGAATGGGCTGAACATGGAATGAACAAACTTTTCAATGGGCTACGCCAGAAGATTTACTTTGCTGTCCCTTCTTTCAGTTTTGCCGTAGGTTTTGCCTACTCAACTTGCGACATTGATCATATTTATAAAGGAGAAAGGAAAAAGGATCTGTCATCGTACAGGTCAAAATCTATGTCTTGGAGACGAACCACCTAAGTTTTCGTAACGCAGACACAGATTAAGGACCCAACTAATTATAGTCGGATCATTAGTTTCTCAGAAATTCAAAGCAGGATCGGGCACTTAAATTTTATTAAACAAATACGACGACATTGTTTTTCCAAATTAACTAAACCTGGTATTCCGATTTGGGATTTCTACGCTTTAAAAGAATTCAAAATAAGCTTAATTTAACATAAACATGCTCTAAATTGATTTCCCTAACAAGAAAATTAATTCGGGAGGAACTTTTTATCAAGAAAATAAATAGAGTCAGAGGTAATTGAAATTACAAACAGAATATCAAATAGGTGTCGATAGGCTCAGGCATATTCCAAATCATACGCTGCGATACCCTTTCGGGATTAAATCAGAGTTGAGAGGATCCATCAGAAAAATAGACTTGCTGATATAGCTCATTGAGTCACAAAGCTAAAGTGGAATGGTGGGGCTACATAACGCGAAGAACCGATAGGTTTTTTTATGGATCTTACCTAGCATGAATCTAGATCTATGTAACTCGTTTGGTGTCATTTTGTGTACCTGGGGGGATCTGCAAATATTGCGAGGACGCGTAATGGGCGAGATTAACATTACAACATCTTGGGAATACAACAGGAAACATCTATCGGCTCTTGGAATTATATGACGGTCCTGTTTATTGTAGGCTTCGTGACTCGTTAACTCGCTTAATGATACTCGTAATTATGACTATGTAAGATACTGGACTAAGAGAAATGTACCTTTAATAAAGTCAACAGCCATTTCCAATCCATAAGTATCTCTATCACAATCATCAAGTATATGAGCACCAATCTTGACCCCAGGTATCAATTTTAGCTTATTGTTTATAATATCTAGCGTATACAGCATGGTTTCCAATGCCTGGACACCTCCTTGTGGCATAACTGGACCACAGGTCATATTATCTGATCTTTCGTGCACCATCATTAAACCACCTAGAACTAAGTCTCCTTCAATAACTGCTTCCCTTTTTATGGGCCAATGCTGATATTTCTTCTCTTTTAGCTCTCCAAAATCTTTGGACGTATTGAACCAATCATTCTGCCTCTCTTCCAACGCAACCATATCATAGCTTACTAAATTCCTATCAAATAAGGTTTTTTCTCTATATCTGTCTATAGGAACATTAAATCTATCAATTAGGTGTTCTAATACAGGTTCTCTATTAATTAAGGGTTCAAAGGTCGCTTCAGTTTGCTTATGTTTGTGTCTGTGGTGATGGCGTATGCTCGGGTTCAGCTTAAGTTCCTCCAAGTGGTTGCCGTGTTTCATTTCTGAGTGGTGTAGTACAAGAAGCAGCATTGCAGTCCCCAACCAGGTCTGGTCTCGACGCATGTTAGTGATTGATTCATGCCATCATTAGCGAATACTGTTTCCATGTTATTAACTTGCATCCATTCATTTTAGTCTGAAACAAAAATGACATTAAGTAAAAAGCTCCATGTCGCAACACGGGAATTCAAAATTTATCAATTGGCTTCGGTTTGAAAGGGTAGGTAAGATAAATATTGTTATAATTCGTTGTTGATTTTCCTATAATAAATAAAAAAAAAAATGACTGTGCATAGGTTAATAATAATTATTAAGTGTTCATTTAATTTCATAATACAATAGTTTTAGTGCAATTAACCCATTAAATTTCAAATTATTATTCCGTACGCTTTCTACTAAAACGCGACGAGTGTATAATATAATTAGCTCTAAAACGGATAGAATGTTGTTAGGCTAATGAAGGTAATACAGAGGATGGTTAATTTAGAGTAGAATAGCTATTGTTAGCGATAGTATCAGCGTTATCATCACTAAAACGTGTAAAGGGATATATAGATACAATTATTATACGTTAAACAACAACAGTAACAGTTTAAAATATAAAAATGGTCTAAGTGCCGATTTCACCCACGTCGAGTGACGTTTAACCGACGAATAGTTTCGGCGCTCTGATAGTTTTTGCATTGAAAATCTAATAATTAGACTTGGCATTGGTGAAATCGGCCCTTATAAAGCTTAATTTTGAATGTGAAAAAGAAGTTTTTTCGTGTAATTGGCAAAAGGATCCTTTTTATATACACTATGACAAAGTCAACAGGCTAATGTTTTTTAACCGACTTCCAAAAAAGGAGGAGGTTCTTAATTCGTCGGAAACTCTTTTTTCTTATTTTCGATTTGAAAAATTCTTTTTTTGTTTGCAAGGGTATACTTTCCAGGTGGTTCCATTGTCATCAGGTTAGGATCTGATGATGGGATCCTGGAGAAATCTAGGGAACTCTGCAAATGTTATAGGCACAATTGATATACTTTGTAGTGGCGTGTGAAGTCGGTTTTGTAAAAAGAATTTTTACGTGTATTTACGTAATATGACGGATGTTACATCTACTCCATTTATATAATCGGGTTGAGGTTTTTAAACTTACTTCTTGTTACCATATTGGTAAGATGCGATCGATGGGTGTGCATAATAATTGGATTATAAATTGTATATTCGGATTGAAACATTAATTTTCAAACTAAGTAGATACTTAATTGTGAATTATATCGTGTAACAGTGTCTGCAACAGATAGCTGTATAAAGGTTATTTTTGGAGGACAATTAATTTGAAAGCGTAGCGTAGCTATTATTTCAGATAACGGTAACATAATTAACTATTGTAGGTACCTAGTTTGCATATTGTCGGTTTCATGGAATTCTATGGAAAGCAAGGGAATAATGTAATCTAATTTATATTTATAAGCCTTACTATAAGAAAGTTTATTTTAGAATTGGTTGCATATCGTTAATAGCATAACAACACTAATATTACAAATGCGAAAGTTTGGATGCGTAAAGACTAAACCTACAAAACTATTAGGTACAGATTTAGCAATGCCTAGGAGTACATTAAAAAAATTCATTTAGGTAAGTAGCGAGTAAAAAACATTACGTAAACCACTCTTTTACAGTAATTGTAAACTTTTTTGTTGCAGTGAATTTAAATTTTGAAGTTATTCTTTTGGACGAAGCTCATTGAGTCCGTAACACGGCTAATCTCTCCAGATAATATTAATACTCGAGCCTTAATACTTGCAATGAAAGCCGCTCCGACTAAATCTGTCTTAAAGGATTTGCATACAAACCATACTCCCGAACGAAAGGAATTGTAATCTTATTTGTGACGGCATTACCTTAATCTGCTCTGAATACGAATAGCTTCTGAAGATATTTTATACCTATCCTGGCTTTTGCCCGCGGCTTTGCTCACGTTAGGTTCGATTTTTCAAACCCCTATTTTACTCCCTTAGATGTTGAATTTTCAAAAATTCAACATCTAAGGGAAAAAAAATAAATAAAAATTTCTTATCGGATGCCTACGTTATAATAAATGTCTATACGACATTTCACTCCGATCTGTCTAGAGATTTGAGTTGTGCGTTGATAGATCGGTCAGTTAGTCAGTCAGTCACCTTTTCCATTTATATATTTAAACTAGTTGATGCTCACGACTTTGTCCACATTCATTTAGGTTGTATATAAAATTCAGAAAACTTACCCTATGATACGCACTTTCCAATAAAAAAAGAATTATTAAAATTGTTTCAGATTTGACGAAATTATGGAGTAAACTTGCCAAAATTTTCATACCCTATTTCACCCCCTTCAAGTTTAAGTTAAATTTAAATAGCGTAATAAACAGATAGACAGACAGAGTTACTTTAACGTTTATAATATGGATAGATACTGTACGAGACTTGCGATTTTCTCTGCGCGGATTAATATCTTCTACAAATCCCTTGAGAACTCTTTGATTCCGGGATAAAAAGTGTTCTGTGTCTGTTTTGTAAGCTATCTTTGTTACAGATTTTGTCAAAATGGATTAAGCGGATAACTGTGAAAAGTTAACAGAGACGTTTTGGCCTTTATCTAAATGATAAACGAGTAAAACAAATTCAGGTTAGTTACACCATTTATAATTCAAGAATGGCTACACTGAGTTTAATGATCTTTGACAAATCCCATAAGTATTAAAAACATTGGAAAAATTCCTGAAAAAAAAATTGTGAAAAAAATTCATTTTTTCATACATTTTGTATGACTCTTTTGATGATATTTCGATAACGGATTGACCGATTTTGATGAATTTTTTGTTCGTCTCGGTCTTGAAAATTTTCATGCTGCCTCCAAATAAGCGTATCGTAAAAAACTGACGTGTTAGGAGTGGGTACGATAATAGTGCAACGAGTAACCAGCACCTTTAACCTAAAGGCTACTGAGAATTCTGGAATTGGTTATTAATTAGTACGGAAACCAATTACACTAATTAGGTTAATTAAAAATAAACATAGCTTTAAAATAATTACAAAAGTCATCTAATTTTAAGTTAATGTAGTATTATAAGCTGTTGGTTTTCCAAAATAAATAAAAATAAAATAAAATTGAACAAAAGTTAAAAGCAGTCAACACACTTCAATGTTTTGAAGTCAGGCGCATGGTTTGCGAGGTGAAACCTTCGCACCTACAGAACCCAGGCAACAGAGCAGACTTACAACAGAGCTCCATTGGTCTTCAAACATGTGACAGGCCCGAGATTTGATTAGATAGCATCGCATCGATAATAGATAGTACGATGCTTACATAGGCTGAAAAAACACTGTCAAGAAATACCTATTAAAGTAGTTTCTAACGGCCCCGAGAAAATATCTTTAGTTTTATTCCATACGTCTCAAAGTGATCAAACAAACGATATATTTACAGAAGGAAATTGCAATTCTACTGTGTGATGAACGATTATGGAACGCGTACACACTTGCGACTGTTTATAGTCTGATTTTTAATTCGATGGAATTCTGACAGTTGTCATTTTATAAATCGAGCGAGTTATTTGTATGAAAAACAGTATTACCACCTGTAGTTCGATTTTACCCCAAACTATCTGTCAGGCATTTGTCATAAATATCTATGTGCGGCAATTGATATTTATTTTTCGAAGTTTAAATTTGATATCTTTTTTGTGGGATTTTTTAAATCTCTGGTAACATTAAGATACGTCAGAATTCCACGCAATTAAAAATCAGACTATAACTAGTACACTCGTAGGAGTAGATACAGGATGGTAACGACAAGTAACGACGCAATGTGCTCTGAAGATTATCTATCTAGTATCTATACAAATAAATTAAAATTAAGATGTCTATCTGTGGTTTCGAAATAACTGCCTCTTATTAATCTCGTATTGGAGCGAGAGCATAAACCAAACAAACATTTTTTCAAATTGCTGTCTGTTTGTAATATCTGACTGTCATAAACAACATTTACGAGTATTTAGCTGGCGTTTAAAATGGCCACTCTGAAAAGAAAAGAGGTCCCACGGAATTTTAAGAAAACTTAAACAGTCACGAAAATAATCTGCTTGATCTAGTAATAAAAAAGTGGTTCATCTAATAGTAATAAAAATGATAGTGACATTAATGTCACAGTAACACTTTTGGACGCTTTATTCCCTATCTCAAAATCAAATTCAATTCATTTATGAAAGCGTTCTGCTTTTGAACGTTTTAAATAGGGAGAAAAATGACAAAAATGGCGTAAAGATGAACTGCATTCCATTGACTGGGCAGCGCGTATAATTTTACTGCCCATAAGTATGAGCGGGATTTTTCGGGCGCTATTCAAGTAGGTCTAGAACTTTTTATGACAGGTTTATGGTCTAGCAGCGCACCATTTTTTCAAGCAAAAAGTAACCCTCAATAGCCCAACGGTTAAAGTGCGGACTGAAAACTGAAAGGTCTCAGATTCGAGCCCCACCCGTTGCACTATTGTCGTACCCATTCCTAGCACAAGCTTTCCGCTTATTTATAGGGGAGAGGAGAATATAAGTCAAGTTCAGCTTGGCTAATATTCTTAAAAAAAATAAAAAATTTTTGTCTTTGGTGTGTAGGTGACGTCGCGAAAGCTGTTGTGCTTTCGGAAACGTCATTTATCACCACGTCGACCCAATATACTTGTGCTAGTGTTCTGCTGTGTTACTCGAGTCGGTGACAGGACGCTTTGTCCTGTACAATTGTATAAAATAATACAGTGCCGGCTTTATCTATGGTGCAGGGTTTACAACGCACATGGACGAAGGTTTGTAGGGGGCGCCGCGCCGAGCCGCGCTTGCTTGCTTCCCGACATCATTTAAAATTGCACCATTTTTGCACCTGAATTTCCTTTCACTGATTAGAATATAACTAACATAACTGTAAGTCAAACAGTATTCTTGTATTGTAAGTATTCCATTTTGGCCGCGCGTCTACTAGAGGGCGCCAAGATATTGATTGCACACGGGCGCTACATGGGCTAGAGCCGCCTCTGAAATAACAATATGTATACCTTTATTACGCTACTATAGTATAGTTACTTATACAGGTCGTTTTTATTGTAGGGTTTTTCTTTTCTTTCATTTTTAGTAGACCCCCGGAGTGAATTGTTCTTATTTACCATCTAACAAGATAAACTTAAAAAATCTTTTTACAAAACCGACTTCAAACGCCACTACAAAGTATATCAATTGTGCCTATAAAATTTGAAGAGCTCCCTCGATTTCTCCAGGATTCTGTCATCAGATCCTGACCGGATGACAATGGGACCACCTGGGAAGTACACCCTTTCAAACAAAAAAAGAATTTTCCAAATGGGTCCAGGCCTCTTCGAGTAATCGGGGAACATACTTAAAAAAACCGACAAATTGGAAACTCCTCCTTTTTTGGAAGTCGTTTAAAAAGTACCATTTCATAAAAACAACATGATTGTTAACAGATGCTATTTACAACCTAAACGTCCGTTGTGTAGGCTGTTGCATGGGACTATCTCATAGTCTGATGCAACTCTACATATATGTCAATGATATTTATATGTAGAGTATATACAGAGTACCTAAGAAAATATTTTATATAGTACACCTGTTTTTGCACTGCACTATGTCCTCATTGGCCATGCTGAAATTCTATCAAGAGAAAGGAATTCATGGCAAGAAGCTAAGATAAAGAATACAATACGCTAAAATAACATAACTGAGTATATCTATACTGCACTCACTAAAAATTAACTCTGGATACAATTTTCCTTAAAGTTACACTATCAATATAAAAACAGTTAAAGACTTGGAGCAACACAAAGCGGGACGGCAACTGCACGGCAGTTTTATCAGTCTATATGTTGTCTAAACAGTTGGACGCAGAGATGTGCAACTGCAACTTTTATAGTTTTCAGCAATATTGCAGTTGAAATACTGCATCTGCAATCTGCATGCGTTACCTAGACTTTGATATGCTTGGGAGGCAGGTAGACTTATTCGGGTCGAAGCTTCCCATCAAACCAAGCTGTAGACAATTTTAGAAGTCTCAAATTGTCGCTGTCAGGACTCACACTATCATATTAATATTATAAAGCTGAAAGTTTGTATATGTGTGTGTGTATATGTATGTATGTTCATTACTCTTTCACGAAAAAACTACCGGATGGATTTGGCTGAAATAAATAGAACGCTGAAATGGAGATAGATTATATCCTGGTTTAAAATATACGCCACTTTTTATCTCAGAAAATTAAAAAGTTCCCGCGGGAACCAAAAAACCCTTAATCCACGCGAAGGTTTATTTTTTCATTAAATTTTAAATTGTAAATGTGCTTCATTTTCATTAAATTGTAAATGTGCTTCATTACTAGGACACACACATTACTGTGCTTATTAGTACGGTTAGCGGTAGACTCTACCGTACCGCGTCGCGTGTGTCCAAGCCCTTAAGAGGCTTCCAAGCAAGTCGGGGAACCATAACTCACCCGGAAGCGCGAGTAAGTAACCACGGGAAGAGTGCGCGTAATATAATCTAGGATTTATTACCTGACCAAACGATTTGTGACCCAATTTCGTGCGTGATAAAGTTTGTATTAGTTTGACGAATCTTTTATATTACGGCCTTGCGAGGCGTAATATTAAGTAAGAGTGATTTTTTATCACTATCTAAAGGCAGAGTGATTTTATTTAACTATACTACTTTGTTTTGTATAAATATAACGTTTGAATTTTGAATTTTTTTGGGTTTATACATAACTTCACAGTTGTGGAATCTTCTCCCTTCGACAGTGTTCCCACTTAATTACAATATGGGGTTATTCAAGGGGCGCATCAATAAGTTCCTGAAAAGCCGGCAACGCATTGGTGGTATCTGGTACTACAAGTATTCATGGGCGGCGGTAATCACTTTATATCGGGTGACCTGCCAGCTCGTTTACCCGATATTCATATAAAAAAAAATCTAGACGAGGCCCGGAACTTCGTTCGCTTGGATTTAGGTTAACTCTTTAATTTTCCGGGATAAAATATAGCCTATTTGTTATTCCTGAGTATGAGCTATCTCCATTCCACACAGCTAAATTGGTTAATTCGTTGGGCGTGAAGGAGTAACAAACATACACCCACACACACACATACAAACTTTCGCCTTTATTGAACGAGCGAAGCGAGTTCTCTGAGTCAACTAGGGCGCTTGTCTGTAGGACAGAGAAGTGTGTACGTCCAAATGTCTGTCAGAGCCCTATAACTTCTGAATTACTGAACGTAATTACTTCAAATTTAAATATAATATGTAAACTGATGGCCTTCAGCCGAACATTGTATAAAAAAATATAAAAAGCTTTATTTCAGGGGGGCTCTCATAGAAGCGTGTTTGAAGTAAAATTTTGTTTGTTGCGTTACATAGACTTGCAATATATCTTTTTAAAGACGACTTTGATCAGAGTACAAAAATATATTTTTTTTAATTTTTCCCTTAAAATTGACGAAATGGGGGGCTTTCAAAGTGGAGATTTTAATTTGAGCCATATGTCAAGAATTACTGAATATTAGAACGTGAAACTTGGTTGAAAATTCAGTTATATCCTGTACTTGAACAACAAATACTAAAATTAGATAAATGTTATAAAGAAACGAAATTATTTAATTTTAAATGCTAATAGCTTCACAATAATGCTAATAGATGGCGCTGTGTCAGTAAAACAGTTTTATGTCAACTATTATTTTTTTTATTGCGTCTAATGTTAAAAGTTAATTATTACAATATATAATTAAAACTTTTGGGAATTATGGGATATCGCGAGGTCTCAGTTCGGGGCGAACCACTAGTAATATTAGTGTGATTAGTGTGATATTATATACCAATAACACGAGCCTGCAGGGTAGCATGGGGAGGAGATAAAAATTTTATCCCCAGATTTTATCCACTGACAAGGGATAAAATTATCTTCTCCCTATGCTAAAGCTTGGCGACAGGGGAAACGAAAAGTTTATTCCTATAAAAATATCCACTGTCGATATTATTTCCACCGCTTTGCTCATGCTCGACAGGTGGATAAAACTGAGCGAGGGGATAAACATTTTATCCTTTCCCCGGGGATAAAATTCTCCCGCCCATGAGCTTTACACTATAATTTACGAGTATCTATTGACTGTCGTTTCGTAACCTCCACAAAAGGGAGGTTACCTTTTTATTAAAGGTAATATAAGAGTACACGAAAGAGGTCGAAAACTCAAAATGTATGAAAATTCAGCATGAAGACCTCAAACCGCATAAACAGGACATCCGCTCATGAATATTGGAGCCCGGAACCGCTTCAGAGAATTACATCTGAAGCGGTTTACATTTGCAAGGCGCAGCAGCAACTGAGACCGTCGCAACTCATATAACTAACTACTTTACAAGTGAAACCATATTTATTTTGTATGTTATTTACATAAATTAATTATTTAAACAAAAATATGCTCAAAATATAAATATTTTGGATCTCTATTTTGAGCAAATTTTTAAAAATGTTCCATAAAAATTCTTACTTAACATATTAAATCACATTACCCTAATTTTATAAAGGCGAAAGTTTGTATGTCTGTGTGTGTGCGTGTGTGTATGTTTGTTACTCCTTCAACAAATAAACCGATTTGGCTGAAATTTGTGTTTGATTGAATAAGTAGAGGATAGATAGGCTTATATGTGTTAGTAACAATTACTTATTCTATATTAGTCCTTATAAACTACCTTAACCTATTCGCTATCATCGAATGCCCTGGGCCCTAGTGCTGGTGTACACACTATTCCAGCTCCTCCAAAGAGGGCTGTCCATCTTAGCGGCCAATGTGCTGAGGAGGGTGTTAGGGCTGCTGATAAGCCTGCTTATCATGGACGCGGCACGCTTGCGCATAATCGCGTGGAAATCATCCACACGTTCACCCGCAAACATTGCCGACGTACTGCAGTGTCGAACTTTATGACGGTGTCTAGTTGATAGATCATTCAGTTCTAAGCTTTGTACTTCGATGTACCCCTGTACTGGGGAGAGCTCAAATTGTATATTATGTTTCGGCGTGGATTGCCCCGGAATCGCTTCCACAAACAAGCTTCATCCACATCACGTGCTCGCTTGGCACGCTTCCACGTGCCGGCTCACCTCGTCGCGCAGCTAAATCTCTACGTGTACCTATCACTGTGTGTGATGTTGGTTTATACTACAATCACGGACAATTCAATTTCAGAAACGGAGCAACGGTGTGACAAATCATTTTATTCCGTAACAGAATATCTGTAAATAATAATGATAATAATAATTAAAAATTGACATTAGGTATTAGGTATCCAATTGACTTTTTTACTATTGTTAATTAGTTTTCATCATTAAGATGTTCTTGAGATGTGCAATTTAAATATTTGCATGCTATTTAGTAGAATATGAAGAAATTAAAATATTTAATATTGTTTATCAACTTACTGTGTACTCATATTCAGCAAATAAATTCAATGGCTCAATATTGAAAGAGGAAATAGTAGAGAGCCAAACCTCGAATTATGACTTTTTATTTAGGCTATTCAGTCGGATCTGCAGTTGTTCTTATCGCACATATGTGGTTACGAACAGCTGCAGTGCGACAGCGACAGTTGCTTCAGCTACCTAATTTTCAAAAGTCTCTCCGACCGTATTTCCAATTGAGAGCAAAAGCTGTAAAGTAAGCGGCGGAATTTTCCCAAAAAACGGGCCAAAAATCCATGAACGATATGATCGGCCATACGTCACGGCAACTCCGCGCGAAGCACCGGAACACTATCTAAACTGAAAATCGATTGGGGGTGCGAACAAATAAATTGCCACCGCCAGAGGCCGATACATTAATTTGCGTTATATCTTGTATTTTGTGCTTTGGGTAGAAAAATTGCCTTTTACCTCGTGTAATTTAAGGTTTCTTCGAGGATGGTCTCACTATTCGGTATGTATGTATGTATTTCATTGTTGGTTTGTCCGTCAATCACGCAGCAAAAAATCGACGTAATTTTTTGCTCCCCTTACATATACCTTATAATTGAGTAATTGGTGAGTGACATGGGCTACCTTTCATCCCGGGAAAACAGAAGGCTCCCGCGGGATTGAAAAAAGCAACTCCACGTGGACGAAATCGCGAGTAATGCGAGTAAATATAAAGTAAAAGTTTGCGGAGATGTAATTTAATCACGCTTGAATTAAATTCAACACACGGCTAGTTCAAATTGCCGGTAAAACAGAAGATCCCTACGGGATTAAGGAGAACGCTCCTGAACCATTTCTGTACCTGTTATACTGTATCTTTAGTCTAGTGGCCAGCATGTTTGAATACGGATGAAGAGGTCCCGGGTTCGAAACTCAGGTTTTTTTCTTTCTTTTTTTTTCTTGGGTTTTTCTATCAACAAATTCTCAGTAGGTACTAGCTCGGAGTTGGGAAGTTGGCGTTGAGTTTCCCGGTTCCTCGGATAGCACGTAAAGTCATTGGTCTTGTGCCTGAGAAATCGGAGATTTCCGTTTCATCGGACTATGAGAGTTAGGGATAAAGACAGTGCACTTGTGTTTGCCCACACACTTATGTACTATAATATCTTCCACACAGATGGCTAATTTCTGAAGAGGTAACATAACACCTAAGGCCTAAAGTGTAGCTACTTTTTTTTATTCGATGACAAGGTAGTCCTTGACTGTGATCTCACCTGATGATAAGTGACGATGCAGTCTAAGATGGTAGAGGGCTAACTTGGAAGGGTTATGGCAAAGTACGTTCAACCTATATCTACTCCTAAACGGTTTCTACTCGCCATCTTATAGGAACGCTTAATCGCTTGGCGGCACGTCTTTGGCAGTAGGGTGGTAACTAGCCACGGCCAAAGCCTCCCATCAGATAAAACTTAACTTACAAACGAACGAACGAAAGTTTTCTACTTGAAAACTTACACTGAACGTTTGGAAAATATACATTTTGTAACGTAGAGATTTTATTTACTTTTTGAATATTCTTAGGGGAAATATACTACGCTCTTTCAAGAATACTTTCCTTAGCATTATACTTACGTGTAAGATACTCGCATGTAGCTTACAATATATTCCAAGTAAAACTATGAGAAAAGCTTCGGGAGAATTATTACAAACATATCGCACCGTGATATCCAACGATATATTATATGGAACTGCGCGTCTCATAAGTTCAGGATTTACCTCTCGGGTTTCATACTTAACTAATGGTAAAAAACCGTATCAAACTTGTGGTTAAGACTGAATCGTTTTCTGGAAAGTTCGAGGTTCTACCTGAGCACGTAACCTCTGACTTTTGCGTTGTTAGCAATTCTTCTTCTTCTTCTTTGTCAGCTTATAGACGTCCACTGCTGGACATAAGTTGTGGAGTCTAACAGTCTCCACGGAGAGCTTACTGCTGCTGGCTGGTTATGAGCTGGCCGCTATCTACCACATTTATCTTCATATTTGTAGGCATTCAAATTTAGAATACTATTTGAATATTGTTTGGAATTGTGAGTTTGAACAGGCGTCGTAATTCATTATTCTATTAACCACCGTCTGAACCGGAGGTCTAGAATCAAAGTTATATTCTCAACGCCCGTCCACGCCGGACGCTCACAACGCCTGTTCATCCAGTTCAAGTTTATTATGTTATATTCTTTTATTGCTGGATAATTACAAATGTACAATAACTGGTGTGACAAGGTTTTCATTTAGATAGGGCTTCATTTCCCCTATAAAGTCTCCTGCATAGACCTCCACAGGCCTCGGTCTTGCGCCGCCTGAATCCAGCGGCTCCCTGCGATTCGCTTGATGTCGTCGGTCCACCTAGTGAGGGGTCTGCCAACACTGCGCTTCCCGGTGCGGGGTCGCCACTCCAGCACCTTGAGACCCCATCGACCATCAGCTCTTCATCAGTTAGCAATTAAATATCAATTATTATTGATTTAACAGTGAACAAAAGTATCGAGAAGTAAGCAACATACTTGAGAGTTCTCTAAATTAATCATTTTTAAAACTGTATAAACTCTGCCAATTTGCATTTGGCTGTTATGGTAGACTATGGCATAAATCCTTCTCATTACAGAAAAAAGTAACTTTAATGGCTGGAACAAATGAGTAATAAAATAAATGAATGGTAAACTACATAGCGTATCTTACTGGACGCACAGAGTAAACTTTTCAAAGGATAGGAAATATTTTTGGTCTGGTGGGAGGCTTTGGGCGTGGCTAGCCCTACCGTCAAAGACGTGCCGCCAAGTGATTTGGCGTTCTGGCACGATCGCGTGTAGCAACAGTTTAAGGGTATGAGTTAAATTTACACTGCCATACCCCTTCCAAATTAGCCCTCTACTGTCTTAGATTGCATCATCACTTACTTTCAGGTGAGATCGCAGGCAAGGACTATCTGTTCATCGAATAAAAAAAATAAAAAAAATACTAAGTTCAGGATTCGTTCACGCTCTCGAATATAAATAACAAGGTCGGTTTCATTAATATAATCAAAGGAAATTGAAACAAGATTCACTTGGTATAATTATCTATCTAAATACTTGTCCTTTTTTGGAGGGTTGGCTAATTGAGCACTCAATCCTATGTGGTTATTTTAAGGGTATTTTGGCCTCATTGTTGAAATAAAATATGGGCTGAATGTCAAATTAGGTAAGGATATAACTTTTGAAATTTATTTCAATAAAACATCCTAACCTGTGATTTATTATTTTTTTTCCTCCAACTATGCGTTGCCTGGAAGTGATCGTTTTTTAACGATAAGACCGCCTAGTGTACTCTGTTTTTTTTTAAAGTTCTGATATGTCCTTATTTGATGTACAATAACAAATGTTTTCATTTCATCTCATATTTAACTCGGCTGGACAGTGTTCGGGTTGCTTCAAAATATCTTCTTATTTAAAACCAAGGTTTTTAAACAGTGCTTGTTGTCAGTGATGTGTCCGAAACATGATTGTTAATAACTACAGTACAGGTCTTATAACAACGCTCAGCGGGTGATGGAGAGACTTACCTACGCTCGGAGTATTCTTGCGAGATCAAATCAGGAATGAGGAGATGCAGTGTTATTGACATAGCTCATCAACTCGCGAAAGTGGGAATGGGGGAGTATATACGTAGTTGGGAGAACTGATTTTCGTTTTGGTCACAAGATGCTGGAGTGGCGACCTCGCAATGAAAAGCGCAGTGTTGGCACTAGGAGGACCGCGACGACATCAGGCGCAATTGCTGGGAGCCACCGGATACAGGTGGCGCGAGACCGAGACATGTGGAAGTCTATGCAAGAGACCTACGTCCAGCAGTGGACCGGGCAACTTGAAATTTAATACCACCTTAGTAAGTGGGGCGTAAAATTGGCAGCCACAACTGCTGATCCAATAACCATCAAATAGATAATGCGAATTGAACGTGCCCTGGGGTTAGCCGGAACAATCCCTCCTTAGTTTTATGCCAGTATTCTTCATGAATACGTGATCTAGTGCTGGGTTTTATCGCACTGTGAATTACAACCTTAACTCAATACGCTCGAAGATTACAAATACATATGTACTATGTATACCTAATTTTTCTGTTTTTGTTACCTAATTTTGTGCGCAATTTCGTCCACGTAAAATTAAGATTTTAAAGATCCCGCGGGGACTTTTCGTTTTCCAGGATAAAAAGTACTAATATAATGACACTCTCTAATCCATTTTCGCCAGTAGCGATGGAGTATCGACCAATCAAAGGCGATTGCAATCGTTACTGTAGCAATTATTTTTAGAGAATTGCACCACAGATCGCCAACCCTTGCCACAAAATCACCCTTGCCTTGCACTCAAGATCAACAATTTTACAAGCGAGGTGATAATAATTTATTACCAATACTTAAAATAAAGCTAAGATAGTTTTAAACGTATTCTAGTCTGGGAAGAGCCACCACCAACTTAGCTAGTCAATCTTTTTGTCACCATCTCACAATCTACGTTTTGTGAATCCAGCAGTATCTACACATAACTTTTATCTATTTTTTGAAACGTTAGTATCCATTCTCAAAATCATTTATTTTTCCACCATCGTAAATCACTTTCAAGGTTTTTATTGGATCTACCCCAGTCACCATAGTAAGTCTAGACGTTCATTTGAATAGGAAAAAATATCCCGATGTAAAAAATGAGCTAATATCAGCTGATCGCGTTATCGAGGAATCTTGGCGGCCACATCAATCATGCATCTGCGAGAAGACAGCAGATGAGTAATAGGGTGGAAATTTGTGCGCCTCAGATCATTATGGAGACAGATTCTGTTACAAAAATTCAGTTTTCATATTGAAAACCTCTTATCGTGATTAATAAGCACTTTTTTGCTTGTTTTGCAGTCGGTTGGTTGATAGATGTTAGGCGTTTTGGAAAGTTTATAATAGGAGTTGAGATTTAATTGATATTGAGCTAGCATTAAATCTCCTAGAATAGGAGTACCGCGTCTAATATTGTCTAAACCATCCATCATTTATTTCAATTTTAATTGCACAACGTAATGACATAATTGGAAATGAAGCTCGAATTATACACAGAAAATTTAAAATTGCAAAAAAAATTCATCAAGATATAACGCGAAAATGGAAAGTAGCTATCGCGTTTGTTAGCTTTAAGCAATCAAATAATTTACTTTAACGGTGAAGGAAAATAAACGACACTATGGCAAACTCTCAAGCGTATAGGTTTCCTCACGAAATTTTCGATATTTACAGAGTTATAATATGCATTTAAGCAATTAAATATCACATGCTACAACGGTGTAGGAAAATATCGTGAGCAAAGCTCTCTCTAGAATTCTCCATAATTTTCTCAAAGGTGCGTGAACTGAGAGGAGACCTGAACTCAATAATGAGTCGTTGATGTGTTTCAGATGATGATAATGATGATGATGATGATGATGATGAAGTAGCTTTAAGTATTGTTTATAGAAATATTTAGCTGATGCCCGCGGGTTCGCTCGCGTGGGTTTAGTTAAAAAAAATCCTGCGGGAACTCTTTGATATTCTATGTCACTCTCCCGGTTTTCAACTATACCCGTGTAAAAAATCACGTCGATCCGTTGTTTTATTGCGGCGCGATTGAAGAACCAACAAACAAAAGCACTTTCGCATATTTTATAATATAAGTAAGGATTTCATAAGATTTCTTTCACTGCTGTGTTTTATTTCGCTCAATAGATTGTTTTAAATTAACGAAATAAAATAAGCTTCTCAATTCAGAACCATTGAATCTTTACAGCTGACAAAAGTTTTGCACTTAATTAGAAATAAGCTAGGCTAAGCGTGTTATTTCTTTTTAACAATGAGAAAGAAAATAAAAAACCGTCGTCCTTGGTAAGTATAAAAAATGAGAGACAAAACGCAAGGAAATGAAGCCCTTCGCAAATTGGCGACTGTTTTGAAGATATCTCAGAAACGCTTCCAGATGGAGTGGAATGGTATACGTTAACGATGCTATTCTATATGCCGACTTTCAAAGACGGATTTCCGTTTAAGAAACTCTTTTTCCTTTTACCATACGAATAAACTTTGTTGCTGTATTTTAACCGCCCAAAAAGAGGGATGTTATAAGTTCGACCTTTTATTTATTTATTTATTCAAAGTTCTAAAGACACAAGTTTCATCTGAGTGAAGCCGTCAAATTAGACCATCTTGGTGATCTATCAACGCATATTTCTTGGGCATACAGATAGCTATTATGACGTAGGCATCCGCTTAGAAAGGATTTTTGAAAATTCAACACGCAAGGGGGTAAAACAACGGTTTAAAAATCGAATTTAGCGTGAGCGGAGTCGCGCGGGAAAAATCTAGTTAAAAATAAACCGTATAGGTCCCTTTTTTATCTCCTTTGTTTATTTAGTGGCTTTTGTCGTGCCCACGTGGCACAATTTACTTCGCTATTTTCACGTAGCTTGGAGAAAACCCACACGAGGTAGCTCGGTTTTATCCTGATGAGACTGATCTTGGTTTTTCAAGCCTTATTGTTGGTACAGTAAAAGGCATGATAGTATTAAATAACGTAGTGTTTTCTTTTTAAGCGTTGATAGGCTTTGACTTGAAGTAATTTTTGAAAATAATTCATTGTACTCTTGGAACATGTTTTTACAAGAAATAACAATAATGTTTAATCCTCATTAGCCCAACGGTTAAAGTTGGGGACTGAAAACTGAAAAGTGCAGGTTCGATCCCCAGCCGTTGCAATATTGTCGTACCCACTCCTAACACTTTCCGCTTATTTGGAGGGGATGATCTTAAAAAAAATGATATATAAGTAACGTTGTTCTAATAATTACGATGATATATATCTTACGAGAAATACTAAGAGGTTACAGCCTTCGTCTTTAAACGCGGCCTGGGAGTTTTGTACTCATAGTAAGCAATATTACGACAAAGTAATTTTTGGAATATATAAAAGCAGTTTAACAATTTTATTCTAAGCATAGAAAAATTCTGCTCAAAAGAAAACAAAATCAAAAGAAACAAAACGGGCCTATAATCTCAGAATGACGTGTGCATTCATCCTAGAAGAAGTAATACAATGCCGAGAGATGTTTTAAGAATAAACGATATTATTTCGAGATAGGAGAGTAAGGTGACGTGACCTTATTTTCGACAAAAGCTCTCGGGTAATGAAAATCTGTATATTTGTTTTAAATATAGTAGTTTTTCACAAGTAGGCAACCCTAAGGGAAAACTTGGTACACGTTTAGTGTGAATGATTTCATTGTGGAATGATTCACATACTGATGCATATAAAAAAGCTCTTTTTAAACTCAGGTCAGCGAAGACTTCTAAAAGTGTAGCTGCAGAGCCAATGTGCATTTTGCGATGTTCAGAAGAACATATCTACATTCAAACAGTACGTGTGTAAAATTTCCATCCACGCTTCAGTGATTTGCATTTTATAAACACGATGAGGCCATCGTATTAGTGCAGGGATTAGGCGATCGCGGTGGGCTTTCAGATAAAAAAATAATAATGCAGGACACAGGGTGTACGATTGGTTTTCAGGGGCTTAGTCCGGATTTGACACAGATTTGATTGGATTTCCACAATCCCGGGTAAATGGTGTAACACAAATCGAGATTCGTGATTTGATTGTCACTATTCAGCAAAATTTTTTATTTTATTTTATTGGTTTGCCAACACATTAGAAAAAATCAAACTATGTCCTGAGAAACATTTCAGGTGTGCACCCAATTACCCACTAACCGACATGCATATGAACAAAAGTGCAAATACGGGTTTGCCTGTTAATAAGTTACTAGAAGTTAACTAATGTTTACTATTGAACTTTAAGAAGCATAATAAGTCTATGATGCAGTTACAAAGAAGCAAAATCCTCAAAATGATCTGGTTTTACGCCCGAAGTTTGTTGGTATTGTTTAAAATTACTAGCTGATACCCGCGACTTTGTTCGTGTGGATTGAGTTTTTCCCGCGGGAACTCTCTTATTTCCCGGGATAAAACGTAGCCTATGTCCTATTCCAGACTGTAATCTATTTCTATGCCAAATTTCAGGAAGAACGAAGATATCATTTCTAGGGTTCCGTAGTAAACTACAAGAACCCTTATAGTTTTTTCGGGATAAAATGCCTATGCTTCAACTATATCTATGCAAAAATCACGTCGACCCATTGCTCTTTTGCCTTGTGATTAAAGGATGCATGTATTATATTAGTGGGAGTAGTCCCGTAGTTATTTGGTTAAATTATTTGAATGCCTCTAAAACAAAACCCTTTTGTTAGTTTGTTGTGGTAGCACATAACTATGTTTGTTTGTAAAGGCTTCCTGCTGTTTTCGCAATAACGACGTTAACGTTGACTTTTCCTGCAATATTTACGTAAATACCTAATAAACTCTAATTATTTCAGATTTTTCGTTAAGAGAACTTCAGAAAGGGGGAATGTGTGGTTTCATGAGAATTTGAAAACTAGGCGGCATCTAAAAGATAATAAAAACCTGTTTAGAATGCCCCCAAAATTTCAAGCCTTGATTTCGACTCTTTTTACAATATAACAAAAAAATACATTTACTATTCATTTAAATACTTATCAAAAATTTTGAAGTCGGCGGGATTCGAACCCACATCTCCAGGGAATCGCGCCCTGAGTGTGTTGACCATTACACTACGGCCATGTCGAACCACAAAGGCCTATTTTAGGTAGTGCCAACGTTATCTATCCTCGGCCTTACGCATCCAATACGCCTGAAACTTTTCTGTGCTTTATCAATTAGGAATCGTTTCGAGATTGAAATATCTCCTTTTCACTTTTATGTCAATAAACCTGCCAATAAAGTTTCCTCAGAATGGAGGCCCTTAATTTGACGGCGTTCCATCTCAGTTCACCGTAGTGAAGCATAACTCAATCATCGATAAAATTCTTTACGACAACTTTGGTATAGCGGATGTTATTAAGGAAGTAAGTAAGAAACTTCCCGAAGAAAATCGTCAGAGAATAACATGAAATCCTTGAAGGCATACTTTAATTAAGTAGTACAATATTTTCTTTACACTGTGGAGGGAGAAACAATTTTATAAAATTAAAAACACAAGTATCTCCTAGCTAACTTTAACAAGCCGTGGTAAGTATAAAATGATAGTTAGCGATAAATGTGTATGCACTCTCTATTCCCTCACACTCACAATTCGATGGTATAGCAATCTTACACAGCCAAAAAGTGATCTCTGGATAGAGCTATATATAAGCGCTACGTGCTTTCCGAGTCATAATAACGCCAAATTCTAACTCGGAGCTAATAAGAGTATCTTGACAAAACAACCGAAGTTTTTTTAAGTTCGACTCTAAAGACGACCCTCAGAAAATTTGCAATCGAATAAGCTACCACATAGACAAATGCGCGAATGATTTTAAACATTTTTCAAAAAGAACCATCAACCTTTTTTGTACCGTTTAGATAGATAATAATTTGTTATTATAATTAGATTTCGAAAGCAGAATTTATGCATTTAGTAAACATTTACGTAGCAATCTGTGGCTACAATACATAAATCTATTGTTTTGCTATCTGAATATGCAGATCTATTTTGGGCGTGTTGCTCTACGCCCGAAAAGGGCTAATTTTTCAACTCGATTATAAAGAAAATGAAAACTCATTTAGACTCATAATATTTTGATATTTATGATCGCCATTTTTCACGGCCGTTTGCCTCTGTCAGCTATTAAACTTGCCTACACGGGTTAAAAGCATTATTCAAATTCATCCCCCGCCGCCTAACGAGCCTTGCCGTCAGAAAAGCGTCTTAGTTATAAATTATTGTGTATCGATTATCGATAAAAATATATTTACGATGACATCACTGTTCTTTTATGCTAAGCAAGGTCCTTGCACATGATTACCTACTACTATCTTAGGTGGAATGTGTTAAGTAGAGACGATATATGGAGCATGGCAGGATTGGCAGGAAACGACTGGGTCAAAGTTGCCAGTTTGTGATACCTTTTGACGACCTTCCTGGCGCAGTGGTGAGCGCTGTGGTCTTATAACTGGGAGGTCTCGGGTTCGACTCCCGGTGGGGGCAATTTGGGAATTTATAATTTCTGAATTGTCTCTGGTCTGATCTGGTGGGAGGCTTTCGCCGTGGCTAGTTACCACCCTACCGTCAAAGACGAAGCGATTTAGCGTTCCCGCACGATGGCGTGTAGATACCGAAGGGGTATGGCTTCCAAGTTACCCCGCTACCATCTTAGACTTCAACACTTACCATCAGGAGATATTGCAGTCAAGGACTAACTTGTCATCGAATAAAAAACAAAAACATAAAAAAATACACCTGGGAAATTTAATAAAAATATAAAAATCTAGCTTTCAACCTAGGGGATGAAAAATGAAGGCTCGGTAGTATTCACGATGATTAATGCACCCTGTGGGAGTCAGAATAAACACGCGTCGATGCAAAACGGTTTATGATGACATTGTGATAGCTGTTAGGTGCCAGCTCTGCCGAAACTACAATTGCCAGCCACAGTCGCCAGCTATATCTATGAGCTTCGCCGATCATTTAAGCAACGCAAGCCCTTCGTATGGACCTAAAGTTGTCGTTACCTATTAAGTTTATACCGTGACGCGTTAGAATCATGACCCTCAACAATGAGGAATACGACGCACAGAAACATCTTTGCACACCATCATTAGCAACTCATATAAGGCTCACTATTGACCGACTATAGCAATCCCTTAACCAAATACAACGACATAGCCGCGGGAGCATCTAATAGCCGAATGAGTCTCTGGAAGAGACTGAATTCGTAGGCTTCAATCCGCCGTATTTATACCGTTCAAGCCAGACGGGCGCTTACGTCGTCATCAAAGTCAAATATCTTTTTATCAAACTACCTTCAATAAAGTTGTATATCTTTACTATTTCAATATTTTGCTAACAGTACTGCGCGCAGGTATCCTCTCAGAGAAGGGTTTATAGTCCATTACGCTAGTCCAATGTTAATTCACACACCTTTGACAACAGTATCAAGAAACGGTGTTTCCATTCGCCGTTGAAGCATGTGATATTTAATTGCTTAAACGCGCTTAAATCCGAAAGTCCCGAGAACTCCCGAATAGTAAACCGCAGTTCTAACCACTAGCCTATTACTATTCAGTGAGTGTGCATCTATGCACAGTCTTGGGCAAAATAAATCCATGCTAATGACCAGCGCATGTTGGAGTATTTTGCAAGGAAGTATCCGTTAAACACATCCAACAAAAACAGAGCAAAACAACTCAGTGTAACGTGGATTCAGCGTTAAACCGGTTTCCGCAGGCGGTAAGTTTTCGTGTTTACACCGTTGACATACAAGACTAGATAGACTATATTTTCTATAAGTACCACTAGTACCCTTAAGTGAGGGGGTACTAGTACTAGTGGTCCAACTCGAACAAAATAATCTTAGTCATCAACCAATAAATAAATAATCGTCCAAAAGGTATCTTTTGGAGACACACCCTTCCTTTGATATTGTTGAAAGTAGTCTAAAGTTAAGTAATTTTAACAGGCATCGATTACATACAACTTAACCTTCGCAACCAGTCAAGGTTTAATAATAATCAGATTATCATGAAATAAAACTGATTTTAAGATTAACAAGAGCCTTTCAAGGATTTACTTCCTTCATTCTTCTTCTTCGTAACACTCATGGTAGAGCGGTCGCGGTCATGACGAAGTGACGTCTTTAGCGGCAGACGTGATTCGCCTCACGAGCATTCGCCAATTCTACCTGCTGGCCGACAGCCTAACACACTCGTGCAATAGACCGCCCACAGCATTAATTTTAATAGACTTAATTTGGTCGTACCTATGTACTTCTTCCTTTGTAATTTTATCGAATGTTTAGGGCCACCTCTCGCGAATCTCGGAGTTAGTATATCACACCCAACTTTTTAAAGGAACATGCAAATTGCACGCTTTGAGCCACATCCACAGTTGGAGTGAATGCAGATCGCGAGACTAGTTGAAAGACTTCGGAATAATCTTCTTCATTCACATTTTTAATTGAATTTGGAGACTTGGCAAACTAAGATTTTGCGGTTTTAGGCTAACTTTATCTAGGCGTTTTGTGAATGGCGCGTCTACAGCGAGCTTCTTGAATTTTAATCATAGAGGTGGAATTGAATTTCGTAATTGAAGGGCATAAAGTTGGATGGTAATTTCTTGTTAGGAAACCTAATTAGGCTTCTGTTTTGGACCACCAAATAAGTCGCATCATCATCTTCTCAATCAATAAGATGTCCATGACATAAATCACTGGAAAGGTTTGCCACAGAACACGATCTGGCATCGCCTGTATCCAGCAATTCTCTTGAGATCGTCCGCCCCTGCTAGACTAAGAAGAATTTTTTTAATATTTCTCTCTCAGTGCAAGTTCTCAACGGTTCTTCGAGTTTTGAACTTGACCTTTGCGATTCGATGAGTTAGTTATGTCGATGTGACGTTTAATTTAATTTTTCATTCATATCAACCATGGTACATCTCTTTCAAATGAGAAGGGCTTAGTTCACCACGCTGGCCAAGTACGGATGGCAGACTTTATTCTCCTTTGAGAACATTATGGCGAATTCTCACGAACGAATTTTTTCATTTTGTTTTCCTTCGCCGTTCTTCTTCTTCTTCTTCTTCTTTATCAATTGATAGACGCCCATTGTTGCACAAAGCTCTTTTACATGGACTTCCACAGGCTTCGGTCTTGCGTCGCCTGTACCTATCCAGCAGCCCTTGCGACTCGTCTGATGTTTATCGGTCCACCTAGTGGGAGGTCTGTCAACACTGCGCTTCCCGGCACTTCCTTTTCTTTCTAACTCAACCAGGCAGTCAAAATATACAATTTTATGTAATAATCTGCGACTCGGCCCCTAGCGAGTAGGGCGTCAAAATGGGGACGTTCTCGCTAAGCCAATAACCGTTGAATGGATTTATTGAATGACGGTTCACCGCGCCCGGGAGAATATTTTCCTTTCTAAAGTTTTATGACTTGCATTCACTTGGTGTGATTTCTTCTATAGCCAAATCCAAAAAAAAAAAACAAATTAGAATGACTGATTCCGTGTAAGCGATTTTGTGGCTTTTAGCCACATTTTGAAGGTTTTTGCAGTTTTTTCTCCAGGGTTCGATTTTAAACAAGCTTCTCTGTTCTGTTGTGTTTTTTCTGAGTTTTAATTACTTAAATATACTTGTTTTTAACTGTGAAGTAATCGTTTAATCATAACGAAACCTGCAGACTTGTGAGTTGAGAGAGAAAATGAAGTTAAATGAAATGAAATGCAAAGAAAGAAGAAAGAGAAGGAAGAAAAGCATGTAATTTAAAGTTGTATAACACTTCATCATAACTTATGGTGGATAACTTGGTGCTTCCACCTCCTGAGCAAAAAAGTCTCAAGCAACAAAAGCAACATGCTACTGCTACCAATTCAGAAAATATTTGATATATGAATCAAATAAGAGTACGAGATTTTAATAGTCTGCTCAATGGTTAATCGTATACGAGTTGTTACTCGACACCCAATAACTCAATAAGCGGGCTCTCGTCTCATTAAATTGTTAAGAAATTCTACGAGATTAAAATACCATTGAAACTTGAGATATTACGAGTTGCTCAGTTTCAGGCGACGGCTGAATGTAAAGAGGCTTTCGAGCTCGTTTCAGTTGACGAATAATTACGTTGTTTTTCAACCGACTTCGCGAAAAGAAGGTTCGCATCTCAATTCATCGTCTCCTATAGACTGGGAAGGGTTAAGGACGACCTTAACCCTTTGATTATGTGAAATTACACTATCATTACCTACACAAAAAGGAGTGTGTGTAAAGTTGTACAATCGGCTTAACATCCATATGCCCAGTAGATAATTCAATAACCTTTTACATTGTAATAAATAATAATCTCGTATGTAGCTACATTTGATATTGTAATATTTGGTTATGAAAAGAGCAACTGCTGAGTTTCTCGCCGGGTCTTCTCAGCAGAATCTTCATTCCGAACTGGTGGTAGAGTATTTTCATAATAGTCACAGGTTGGTCTGCATGAAATAAAATAATTTTGAGCTTGAATTTGAAAGTGTAAGTTCTATAGTATATACTCAAAGGTTCTATAGTACAATCTAGATAGAGGATACCCCTTTAGACTGCGTGTGACATCGTTAGAGGTGCCGGCAACAGGCCAGCCACTACCGCAGAGACAAAGGCATGTAATTACTCCTCGCACGACGCTATGCTAGGATTCTTGTTAAACCGGATATTAATTAAAGTAAAGTAACAAACCGTCAGACATATCAACATGTATTGTATACGAGATACGAAATAGAATTAGCTGCTGACCCTTGCTTTGCTACCAAATACCGGAACAACGTAACACAATAGCACTGAAAGCCTTGCGCTTTGTACTGTATAGTTTTACTGTAGTGTAGGTACAAAGCGGTACGGTAATCAAATACGTCCGTCTGTCTATCAGCGGGATGTATCTCAATATCGGTAATAGGTAGAGAATTGAAATTTTCAGAGAATATGTATTTCTGTTGCCGCTATAACAAAAATAATAAAAATAAAAATCAATTAAACATTAGAGGGGAGCCCCTTTCAATATTTAATTAATTTTTATTTTCCTATTAGAAACGTGTTTTTTTCGGCGTTTTTGGTATCGAATTCGTCTCGCATTTGACCGGTTATTTTGGTTTGTTCTAAACCCCTACTCTCCTGGTCTCTAGGGATAGGAAAGCGGTTCATAACTGTCTTACTGGCGAGCACCATCTAGTAAATTAACTATTATACTATATTAATCTATTGAAATTAGTGTCGAAACGGGGTGCACAATTCTGTGGGGTATCGATTGTACTACTGTTTGGTTTTACGGTATTATAGTAAAATATAACTATATTACGGTATATAGCTACATCCCTAGGCATATAATTACACCACGGCTTCAACCATCTAAATTCAAAAACATTCAAAATTCATAGGCTATCTTGTAGCACTTATGACACGTCATAAATGTAACTGCGAGATATCCATAGTTGCCAAACCTGTCTGTAGTAAAGTAAATAACGCTCTCTAATGCTGTGCCTGAGAGAACTTCCCACCGCAAGGTCGGTCACCCTGAGCTCACCGCGCGTTAATAACAAAAGGTCCCAGCTCATTGGGCGCGGCGATCAGTCTCCTGAAAGCAGGTATGCAAATGGCCTCCCTTCTCCCTTTGATCAGGCCAAATAGCACTAAATCCGCGTCCCTTCGGTGCTTTATCACAAAAATGACGTCCCTTAATTTCCTACGCCTTAGAGGCTGATGTATAGATCGACACGATATGCATCTCTTTCATGATAAACTTGCCAAGCTTTCACGCTCCGGTGGTTTAGATTTCGTAAATGATTTTAAAACAAAAAAATCCTTCTCTGGTGCCAGGTAGGGACGCTCATTTTTTTGGAAATCTGCCAATATTCTGCCACCATTCCATGTGGGAGTGATTTGTATCACAGATTATGTTAGTTGTAGTGAATAGGCATTTTTAGACAAGCGCGCTTTATCTAGGCTGCATCTTCACTTATCATAAGATGTTGTTGCAGTCTTGAGAACCATAACAATCTAGATATTTTTATATCCCGAGGGCTGCCATGGGCACCGTACTCTTGTGCTCATAATTCCTATCAGCGAATTTTAAATACTGAATATTCTCCTTGGTATCGACTTATTTGAGGCACCGAGGCGACCACGAGTGAAACGTTTCGCTGGAAGTAATTAAATTCGTTGTACCTATACCGAAGTATTTTTAGCAATTAAATATCACTTGCTTTGACGGGGAAGGCAAACATCGCGGGGAAATCTGCGTGCCTAGAGAGAGAAAGAAAGCACATTTATTCAGTAATGGTGCAACAGACAAACAAATATACTAATGTAATTTTACCACCACCCAGTAATAGTGTACAACTCAGCTTGAGTTTTTTAAATATATAGACTAGCGCTTAACTGTGATCACACCTGATGGTAAGTGGAGATGCACCCTAAGATGGGTCGCGCTTACCTAGGAAATTCCTATTCATTTTTGTCTTGGAGGTGGGTACTCAAATTATACGTGGCGCTGGAAGTGCCACACCTTAGCGGTTCGTTTCAGAAACGTTGGACTAAAGCGTTTCGTGCGAGTAGGTTGGGTTTCTTTCTTGGTTGGATCCAGGTCGGACCACGTAAGGATGCCAACGCTCATGACTTCTCATAGTTCGGTGGTAAAACTAAAATGGTGAAAGAGGCACAAGGTAGTGAAGTTCCTGAGCACACTCTCTTTGTTCTTAACATTGAAAACATCACTTCAGCTTTTCTATCGAGTGTCCAAACACTACAAGTATGATGTATATTTTGTAGTAGGCCGTAGTTCTATACAAACACTTACAGCGGAAAGGTTGTATAGATACGCTTGAAAAGCTTTATAAGGGTATACAATATCATACACGGCCCCAAAGTCGGCTAGTCCCTACTCAGTTGGAGTGAACATGAATGGGAAGTAGAAACAAAGGAATGGCCGAGTGTCCGGACACCCAAAGGGTCACAACATGGGTTCCAAAAAACACCGGAAGTTACGGTTATTTTCAGCAGGTAAGGTTTTTCTTTTTTGTCAATTTACAATGTAGTAAGTTAGGTTAGGTCATAAGTTTTCACTTCTCGACCGACGTTTGAAGATTTCGGGCGTCGAAACACCTCATATCCCTCTCTAGCCTCAAAGTAAAATAGATCTTAACGTTAAGTTTTAAGATTCATTTTAGATTATATTTTTAAAATTCCCATCCCATCAACGGCTCGCTATTAAGCGTAGGTCTTCTCCAGGTCCAGGGTTATCGGCCATAGCCAACCACGTTGAGTCCAAAATGCCAGACTTCACATACCCTTGAAAACTGTAACGACTCTAGTACTTCATACTAAGGAATTATACATGAAAATTATACCTAAATTTTTTTTATTAAATCTCATCAAAATCGGTACTGTAGATCAACTACGTGATGTACGTTCACAGTTAATAGGAATTATAGGGTAGAGATTTTCGTAGGTCAGTTAGTTCAGTTACAAAACCTTATGGAGAACTCTCAAGCATGTAGGTTTCCTTACAATGTGTTCCTTCGTCGATTTACTTATTTTAATTTACTACGCGAAATTCTTTACAAAACTACATTTATTTACTTCATTTAAAATTTTAAATTAAATTAAATAATTTCGAAAGTTGGTAAGTCTAACTTCAGCGATAAATAAATAATTATTCACATAACAACTCAACAATGTTATTTTTGTGTAATCAACTTGATAATATTTCTTGCGATCGCATCCTTGTTTAACAAATCGGAAGGAGTATTTACAGGGACTGGATAAACTCCTTCATCTACAACGGAGAGGCAATTTGTCACTCTCAGATAATAATTAATTGAACAGATGTTTTGTTTTGAATTTCAGAACCGATCCAGATGTTGCTTTCATTTTAAACGAAACAAGTAATTTCATTAACAGTTTTAATTACAGAATTCATTAAAACGTCTAGTCTGAGACCGCCAGGGGCGGGTATAGCGTGGTTTTGCTGGATAAATAACCTCAATCCATACGATAAAATATGTGAAAGTAACTCTATCTATCTGTTTGTTACCTTTTCATGCCTGATTCCAACAAAATTTGGCGTGGAGATAGCTTGCATCTTTAGAAAGGACGTAGGATACTTTTTTATTTGGGAACATGTTCCAATAGGTTAGTGATTTTTCAATTACAACTCAAGAAAGTCTGAAACTCATTTGTGAGAATGGGCATGATGTTCTGTAGCAGTCAATTTTCACAGTCAGACTTGCCTTTAAACAAGTTTAAATTAAGTATATTAAAAAAATCATGGATGACAAGTTGAAGTTTGATTTTCAATAATTAATCTACTGTTCTAGTAGATTATTTATTTATTTAGATAGGTATTACTTAAAGATAGTTCCTATACGGAAAAGAAAGCCCGAAGTTTCAAACTCAATTAGACTTCACATTCCTTTTTTGAACGGTTTGCAATGCAAATTAAATTCTTTACCACTTTGATCGGGCTAAACTTCATTAAAAGCTCGTTCTGAAGTGATACGCTACGAGGTTTTACACTGATACTCCCGTTTCAAAGAGTTTTAACAGATTCTCTTACTGGAAAATGTGTTTTTCCGCATCAAGACACAAAATAAAACGATACTCACAAGAAAATTTTTTGGTGAGAAATTAAATTTCCAGCAAAATTGCCAATTTGGTCTTTAAACTAAAATAAAATAAAATTATGTAAAATACCGTACCTATCGAAATCAGCCTAGTAGTTTTTAGGAATATGGTTACATAGGAAATAATAACTAAAATACGATGTTTAGCCTAAAGCCGTTAAAAAATGTCTAATATCTAAGAACCTGTCCAAAAAAAATATGTAGGTATTTAAAACACCTTTATCTCCAAATACATATTATATGGTGTTTTATCTAATTTTTGAGCAAAAACTTGTTCACAGGTTTAATTTCATATAGTGAAAATCAAACCGAGGAAATCTTAAAGCTTACTTTGATTATTTTTACCTTTCAGAAGAAAAGAAGGAGTGAAGGTTTCGACCTTATAAATAAGCACTAAAGAATATATTGGGGCGGTCAATCAAGGCCACAAAAGTTTGCCAATCTTTTACCTTTACCTCTTTCATTTATCTACAATCCTGGGAGATTGGGACGCCCTTTCCGAGTGGCAAATTTATTTTTTTAAGATTAAGCGATGGATTAAAGCCCTAAATTTGTCACTGGCCGTAAAACTGTCAAGAACGTTTTGTATGTAAGGGAATGAGGCAATAAATAATTCCGCCGCGACATTTATATTTCAACAAGAAGAATGATCCCGTTTATGTTCTTGCATACGCACCGCCAAAATTTGAAATGCCTGTTCCGCGTTCGTTTTTCCGACTAACTATAACATCACAACCATCAAATCAAGAGCTGTGATCAAGAACTAATCGGCATCTTTAGGCAGGCGTTCATCAGTTGCAATAATCACAATCAAAGGCCAAAGTCGGGCCAGCACGGCGTCACGCATCGGTTTCTTCGTTTCTATTTAGGCCCGTCCGACTTCAACATACGTGTCCAAACTAAAATTATTTTATACTTTAAATGGCGTTTGAAGTCGGTTTTATAAAAATATTTTTTATTAATATTATCAAAAATATTAATAAGATTTGGATCGAAGCCGACTGGTTAGCAATCCTAATGTATATATGAAGTATATTCCCTAGTATTGGTTTAATATTGGTTCTCACATATGTATGCCCATTGCCTATGCCACACTACTAATACACGGTCAACTGTGCATGTCAGTTGAACAAGGTGAGTTTTCAGAATGCCCTATCTAGTAAATTTATATCGATGGTAGGTACTTTTTCAATCGCTTAGTATCGTGTATATTATGCCAACTATTTGGTTTAGCACAATATATGTTAAACTAGTTTTTCCATGGTTTTTCCCAAAACCGATGCAAACAATCTATTTTTTCTTTTTATATTTTTTTAGTTCAGCGATAGCTCCATGGTTCAGCGTAATCATTAGTTGACAAACAGGTTGACAAAGAAGAAAAAGAAAAAAGTTTATTTTCTTCCCTATTGTCTTTATGAAATTCCGAGACATGAAACTCTAAAGTAAACAGATGCAAATACTTCACTCGAGACTACCTAGGGCATTATACTCCGAACAATAGGGCTATCTTCTCCTTTGTTTTGCGCCGCCCGCATCGCTTCAAAGATTTTAACGACGGAAATCGAGGTAAAAAGTGGCGAGGTTTTATTACGCGATGGACTGGTAAAGGCTTGAGCAAGGCGGCGCGGCGCGACGGGGCCGCGTGTTGAGTCACAAGGAGAACAAGCTTATCCTTCCTACTAATATTATAAATTTGAAAGTGTGGATGTTTGGATGTTTGAATGTTTGTTACTCTATCACGTCGCAACGACTGAACCAATTCTGCTGAAAGGCACAGAAGTAGATCATAGTCTGGAATAACTACAGAAATACACATTCTCTGAACAATTCAACTTTCTACCATCATACCAACATTATACTCCATACCGACATTACGGTTCATGAAATACAGCCCGCTGACAGATATACGAATGGACAGCGAACCCTTAAAAAAGAGCTCCACTGTAATATGGGGTCTTGGAAAAGTAGACCGACAACTGTAATTTGTCACTAACAGTTGCTAAAAAGTTCTTGAAAAAGTAGATACATAATATCACTGATTTCATTGCTGACGTATAGTTCGTCTTGGGCGTAGTGTAGTAATCTGGTCAACGCACTCAGGGCACGATTCCCGAAAGACGTGGGTACGAGCCCCACCATCCTCGGAATTTTTGATATGTATTTAAAAATTCTCAATCAAATCCGTCCTTCGTTCGTTCGTGGTTTCAATTTCCCACTTATAAGACAACAGCACTCTGGAATTAACAAGGGAGTTCCCAAATCGTGCGTTCAATGTAGAGCTGCCGTGCAGTTGCCACCGCGCTTCTCTATAACGCTCTGCGCCCGCCCAAGCCCTTAACGACGGATATTGAGCTAAAAAAGAGGCAAGGTTTTATTACACGATGGACGAGGTAAACCCCTGACTGGGCGTCATTTCTTTTACGAGTTCACCATTAGCCCCGCCGGTCGGAGGGAAAACCTTTACGCGTTATGAGAGTTGGGTGAAAAAAAAGTCAAATTCATTGTTTTTAGATCATCCCTTGCTGGAGAATTCAGTGCTTTATTTTATTCTTTTGCCATATGAAAGTAGCCATTAATAACCATTTTTTTATCAAGTACCATTATTTGTGTCGCTACAACTTACTTACTTACTTAGTTGTTCCGGCGCTTCTTCTGCTTGGCGACTTTTGTCTTTATTGTTCGGTGGAGGCGCCGGGACAACCTAATCTAGGTATACCTATTGGGTGATGTGTGGCACAATTCATAAAATAAACGTTTCATAAATAAATAAACGTTACAACAACAATCAAAAAAATGTACAATCGCTATCGCTCAGCTGATTATGGTTTTAAAACACCTATCAATAGATTTCTCACACGGGTGTATAATTTTTTTTCCAACTTTTACATTTTTACACTTTTTTACAGTGCTCCTACCCTTTCAAAGTTAGCCCGCTAACATCTAGACTACATCGTCTACATCTACATCGTCGCAGTTATGGACTATGTCTAGTCATTGAATAAAAAAAACACATATAGCCCCGAAAAGTCAGAGGGCGACAGATTTGGATGTGTGGGGCATCGTTAGAATCTTTCCATCATCCCGAGTGACACTGGCTATAAATCAGTTGATATTCTTTAAGGCAGCCGGGTTTTTTTGTTCTATTTTAATAATAACCTGCATGTTAACGTAGGATTTGGGGTTTCGGAGCGATAAATAGAGCGAACATAACACGAAATACGTAATTATATATTATTGTATGTAAAAAAATAGTACCTAAGCATTTTTGTATAATAATTAAAATCCATTCAAATTTTTTTTCACAACGAGATTTAAGCAGTCAAGGGCTGACTGCATTCTCACCTGAGGGTAAGTGATAAAGCAGCCTAAGATGGTAGTGGGTTAGCTTGGAAGGGTGTATGGCAATATAAATTGATTTTAATTAAAGGGTATGTTCCCTTATCGTTTTCTACACGTCATCGTGCCGGAAAGCTTAATTGCTTGGCGGCATGTCTGTGATGATAGGGTGATAAAGAGTCACGGCCAAAGCCTCTCACTAGAAAAATCATTCATTTGGGAAAAAAAATTCATTTGGAGTTGAAAATTGCATTTTTGGAATGCAAGTTGCAACAATTAGTAGGACCGCAGGCTTTTCACCGTTCCAATCTATGTTATTGCTGAATATTGTATTGAATAGTCCAATCTGAAACGCCGTGAAATTGGGGTTTTTGTTTCCAGAAAGGTAATGTTGACCTTTGTGACGCGGTGGCGCGGAAAGGGAAACCGGGTTTCCTTTTTGTGTCCGCATCCTACAGATTTACGATATCCTGTGTTTTGTGTCATGTATACCAACAAGCGCCCATAGCTTATCTTAGTGCGATCTGAGAACAATCCTTCTTATAACTGATGCCTGCGACTTAAAAGAAATGCCTGTGCTTATGCTTATATTACAAAAAATAACAAATAATTCTTAGCATATAAATTCAAATTCAAATTCAAAATTTATTTATTTCATATAGGCTAACTTGTAGCTCTTATGACACGTCATAAATCTACCACCGGTTCGGAATGCAGATTCTGCTGAGAAGAGCCGGCAAGAAACTCAGCAGTTGCTCTTTTCAAAAAAATTTTTTTTTTTTTTACAAAGCTATGCTATGTATACAGTGCTTCCACAATAAAGCTTCAAAAATGCAAAAATGCATACGTAGGTACACCAATCCAACGCATGTCAAGACGGGCAGTCAAAGCAGACCCATTCCCGTTGGTGGCACCCGTTCACGAGCATGACGCATGATCCAGCCGTTGCTTCGCTCAACCATATTTGAGGGAACGTAACAACCCGCACCACACGACACCACACATATAACCTCATATAACATAAGACTGATGAAAGGGTAGAAAATAAAATGATTCATTGCTATGTATGTCAGTATGTCAGCGACTTCGATCAAGTGGATTAAGGTTTTGATTCTCGTTGGAACTCTTTAGTTTTCCGGGATAAAATGTTAATCCTAGGTATTGGTTATCTCCATTCCCAGCCAAATCGGTTCATTTGTTGTAGCGTGAAGGAGTATAAAACATCCATCCATCCTCACAAACTTGTGCATTTATGATATCAGTATGATAACATATTTACTTAAATTAATATTATCAAAAAGAAATCGTCGAGGGTTCCAAACGTTGATCTTACAACTGTCCACAACAAAACGTTCTATTTATACTTCCTATCTAACAACTTGTCAATTCTTTATCTAAGTACCTACTTCAAATATCCTCAATTTTCGGCGACAGGAAATTGGTTTACACATTCATATTTTCGTTACCAATAAAGTACATTAGGTACAGCTGTAACAGGAAAAGTAAATGTTACGAAAGAGAAATGGAAAAACTCGGCAAACTAACGGGCGGGCTGGACCCTATATAATATAATATGATCAAACGAACTTGCAAAGTGAAGTTCGATCGATATTATATGAGTACGCTTCATTCGAAGATATATATATAACAAGTAGTCCTTTTACCTTACAGGCAACGTTTCGCACATTTATAAGTAGATAGTTTAAGATTTTTATTTCTTGTAGGTAGGCTCTGTGACAAGACCTCATTCTTTAGAGTAAGATTATAACCACAAGAACCAAAATTTTCTTTATAAGGGTTCGGGTGGGAGGGAGTCTATATCTTCGAATGAAGCGTACTCATATAATATCGATCGAACTTCACTTTGCAAGTTCGTTTGATCATATATTATATTTCGTCGCTTCATTCTTCAGATATATATATAACAAGTAGATGTTTAGAGAGGAAAATTTTGTAAAAGTGAAAAAATAAGTCCAGCTGAATAAATCATATTAATCCTAAAACAGATTAATTAAAAATAATAATAATAGTCTGTAATGAAAATCAGACAGTCAGCAGTCTATCTAATAGTAAATTTATATTGTGGCTGTTTTAACAGACGATCTAATGCCTGTTTTCACGTTTTATGTAGGCAGTTCCTAAGTACAATGCCCTTAACCAAAAAAATTTCCACTTTTAGATGATTTATAAAAGTTCGTGAAAATTAATTTGACAGAAAGCGTCACCTAATTTGACTTAGGTAGCTTATAAGGGAATGTTGGTAAAACAATCGTGGCTGGATCTAACGTATGGGATTAATCTCATGTGAGATATCAACTGATCCTTTGGAAATAAAACGTTTAGGTACCTACATAAACGTTTTATAAAATATATATATTATTTTTTATTTTTAGCCAGCAAACGAGCAGGCGGAACACCCGATGTTAAGTGATTACCACCGCTCATGAACATTTGTAGCACCAGAGCACAACCAAAGCATTGCCGGTTTTCTAGGAATTTGCTATTAACTAAGAAAGTTCATGGTTTACATGAGCCTATATCTGAAGCTTTAATGACATCGGCAATAGATATTAAGTTCATTTATCTCTTACTTAATATTTGGAATCGTAATCAATGATAATACGCAGTTAGCAGTTTTTCAAGTGGGCAAGGCCAATAAAATGATCAACTTCTTATTGCATTCAAAGTATATACTCTTATTTAGATATTAGAATACCTATTTGCAAATTAATTAAGCACTACATTTGAATCTCAATTTCCACGTATTACCCACTTGGGAAACATAGGCTTGTTTTTGAAAACATCTATATTTTTGAAGGCCCTTAACGTTCATTATTTGAAATAAGGCAATTATTTCAAATTATGGAAAAAACTGAACGGTGATTAATATGAGGAACCTCTGCTTAAATAATTGATTTACTAGAATGTTTATCATTTAACAAACTCAAATAGGTATCATACGGATGTAAATATTTAGTATGCAACTAATGTTTTAAAAGGTTTAGATTCCAAATATATTTTTAGTTTATATGTGGTTTGGTATCGCCGTGTACTAGTTCCCATAGTTTAAAGATTGAAATTTACCTACTGGAACTATTCGGCAAGGATGCAAGATATTGCAATATTTGCTGAAGGATGTACTCGCTGCCAGGTGAAAACCTTGTCAGATAATACACTCACCATCGGGCCAAAACACTGGTAAAAAATTTCTTTAAAATTAGAGGAAAGATTCCGCAAGAGATTCTACATACATATAATAATATACATTATAATACAATGCTCATAACCTGGATGGCCCACTTTGGAGGTGCTAAAATGGTGCGGACCTGTCAACACAAAGGGCGAACTATTGTTTTTAAGAAGGAATAGTTTTTTGGGGCGGTTTACAATTAGGTACTATCATAATCACGGCAAGTTATAAATAAACTAATACATTCTTGATTTGAGTTTTCAAATTGAATTTAATGTCGTAAACCGAAAAAGGAAAAACACAGTTACCAACTTGGGAACTAGAACTGAACTTGGTTACACGTGGAATACAGCTTGATTTAATCACTTTACACTGACTTTAATGTAAAGAAAAAAAAAACTGTATATCTTATTTTATTGTAAAAACATCCGCGTTATGAGAGAATTTCTTTTCAAAGAAATGTAGGAAAGTATTAATTGCATTTTGTGTTTACTCACGAAGCAATTTTCGGGCTTTGCCTACCCTTATAACAATAAATCTACGAGGATATGTAATGGAGTGTAATTCCCAGCGAATATCGATATTTTTGCAATTATAATTAAATTATAATATTAATAGCAATAAATTATAATATTTCACATTTTCCTCACTAAACCTAAATTTTTCGAGAAATATTATTTAAGATTGGGTATGGTAGGTACTCCACCAATTTTTGCTTTTGTAGACAACTGCCACGCATAGTGTGTATAGTGTTCTAAGCAAAAAATAAATAAATAAAATATATGGCAATGATCACACTTGTCAGCAAAAAACTAAGCTGAAGAATGAATACTGCAAGTATTTTAATAATACAATTGAGGAGTTAGCGAACAAAAGGTCACAATTCCATTTTTGACTTAAGTCAGTTCTTTGTTTTTTTTTTCACACTTGCAATACTTAATTGCATCAAATAAACTGGTAATTGTGTTCCCATATAAATATTTAAACATGAATTGCCATAGCAATCTCCTTAGAGAAATAAATAATTAGGTGCAGTAGGTACAAAATTTTTTGACATTCGAGACTAAATGTCTTCGTATTTAATAAGAACAATAATTAAAATTTATTTTTAAACCTCTATAAATTATTATTTTCCTGCATGAGAAAATGTGACATTTCCAAACTAATGCCAACAAAAGGTTATAATTCCAGAAACTTCCAACAAAACGTTACTTTTCCAAATTTTGAATATATTACAAATCGTCCATATTAAAACTTATATTTGGACGTTTTCTAAAATGTAATCAGTACCTAATTTATATGATAATTAGTTGATTACGTTCATCATGATTCCAAAAACAACCGATTATTTCTCCCAGCAAGAGGAAGAAGCATAGAAATCAGTTTAGATGTGAAGTTTCTTGTTTTTTTTTTTTTTTTTTTTATAATTTATAATATAAAATGTACATGATAATTTTTATCACGTGTCTTAGATTAGATAAAATATTCATTATTTGAATAAAATCGACTATGAGCAACAAAACCAAAACGTATTTGGATTAATCCTACCAAACGTATTTGGATTAATCCTTCCTTTAAAGGTCCATCTTCAAAGATGGGTTCCCTTCAGTTCGCTTAGTCTGACAATTCAGCTGACGTCTTTGGATTCAGTTGCTTTAGCCGTAAACAACGGTGATGGCGTCGCGACACCGCATGCTTCGGTTTTCTCCGATGAAAGTTAGCGATTCACGGAGTTCACAACCAATAACATGTACATGTAGAATGCGCCAAACACGCCAGAGACCACGAAAAGGAATCATTTCATATTTGGCTATCGGTCAATATCGCGTATTGACTCGAGGCTCTAAAAAACATTTACAGCCTAATATCCCGTATTAGATCATGTTATATTTTGCTGTTGGTCAATATCCCGTATTGACTCGAAGCTTTATAAAACGTTTATACAGATACATTTACACAATACTCCAGATTTTCATATTATCACTGTTCGTGTTAGGCGGGTATGGAGAAAAATCTTTTAGAAGGTAGTTAATAAGTACAAACCTTCACTAAACAATTCACAGTAATGGCGTTTTGCAGCCTTTTAGAAAGAAATCTGCAGTCATTCTGCATCATTGAAATCATTGCTACCCGCGTCTTGTGGGTACGAATAAAAACATTCTTAAGGTATTCGTATGAACGCAAACCTTCACTACACCATTTATAATAATGATGTTTTATCTTTCAAGCCACTTACGCTCTCTGCAGAGTATTTAATTGTCACTGCACTTGAAGAAATATTATTTTAAAAATTAAAAAATGTTACTATTTGCGTGGACGTGCGCGCCCGAAAAGCAAATGAAGTTTGGAGCGCGATGGTCATACGAATGTACAATTAAAGATTCGAAAACAAACAGGTGTTTAGTTTTCTTGGCATCAACTGGTTCCAGTAGGACCTTTACATTTTAGGTTAGGGCGACCCGCGCTCGACCATTGGCTTGATTTTTAGCGTCTCGCTTGTCCTGCTTGTTAACTCGCAGTTAACCCGCAGGAAAGCCTACTAGACACTTTATGCACATCAAAAATCACACACGCGCTCAACCATTGGGTTGATTTTTAGCGTCTCGCTTGTCCTGCTTGTTAACTCGCAGTTAACCCGCAGGAAAGCCTACTAGACACTTTAAGCGCATCAAATAATCACACACGCGCTCAACCATTGGGTTGATTTTTAGCGTCTCGCTTGTCTTGCTTGTTAACTCGCAGTTAACCCGCAGGAAAGCCTACTAGACACTTTATGCACATCAAATAATCACACACGCGCTCAACCATTGGGTTGATTTTTTAGCGTCTCGCTTGTCCTGCTTGTTAACTCGCAGTTAACCCGCAGGAAAGCCTACTAGACACTTTATGCACATCAAATAATCACACACGCGCTCAACCATTGGGTTGATTTTTAGCGTCTCGCATGTCCTTCGTGTTAACTCGCAGTTAACCCCCAGGAAAGCCTCCTAGACACTTTATGCACATTAAATAATCACACACGCGCTCAACCATTGGGTTGATTTTTAGTATCTCGCTTGTCCTTCGTGTTAACTCGCAGTTAACCCCCAGGAAAGCCTACTAGACACTTTACTAGGCACATCAAAGAATCACACACTGTAACGTATTGTTAAAGTGCTTACCCACATTTTCTTCGGAATCCGACGATGAGTACATGATTATGCGTCGATGATTTTCTCATTTATTTATTTATTTAATTTTTTATTTTTTATTTTTTCACTGTAATATTTTTATTTTTCCTCAGCACTTCGAGCTTCGTATAGAAGCGTGCGCTCGTTGCCTCGCACGGAAAAAGAATGAGGTCTTGTCACAGAGCCTACCTACAAGAAATAAAAATCTTAAACTATCTACTTATAAATGTGCGAAACGTTGCCTGTAAGGTAAAAGGACTACTTGTTATATATATATCTGAAGAATGAAGCGACGAAATATAACATCTTATCTGCCACTTTTACAACAAAAAAACACTCGGTAGTTATTTGCGCACTCGGCTCGAAGCACCTTGGGGTTTCTATAAAATTCAACGCCAAAATTATTAGCCAAAATTTATTTTACTGACTCTTCTATTAAGAGCGCGTGTAATGCTAGAGAAAAATCCTCGCGTGAAACGCGAAACCTCGTGTGAAACGCGACGGATACTAGCGTGTAGGAGTGTAGAAATCGTAAAATACATTCTTATAACTCGTAAGACATTCATTTTTTTTTAAATGGCTGTATTATCTATTAGAAATATGTATAGGAATTTTATATAAAAACTTTGGCTCTGTAATATGCAACACATTGAAAATAAATGCAAGGTGGTTAAAAATTAGACCTAACATCACGACTTTTACTGTCGAACTTTCATTATTTTATTGTAACATTGTGAAGCAATTTACATGGTTTTTAGCTAAAATTATAAAAAACAAATCATAAATCTACGCTCGAAATCAACGGGATTTCGCCGCTGACGATTCCTTCGATTCGGCTGTCTTCGGGAATTCTCGGGTGGCGCATCGTCTGCGCGAGCGCCGCGCCGTGGCCGGCAGTCTGGGAATCGACTTAAGAGCAGACACACGCTTCACGTCTTTCTCAACCTTAATTCGTGCCGTTGGCGTAACTTCAATTCCTCATTTGGGATAATTCAACTCGAAAAAAACCCGGTAAAACGGGTAAGCCTGAACAATTTTCGTAGCAGATCTTTTGTTACTATCCTATCGCTTTAAATTAAACTTAATATCGTTTATTTCATAGTATGTACCTAATTACATTCATTGTATTGCACTAGTGTTTGTTCAACTTTTGTTTTAATAAAAATAGTAGATACTTGTCATTGCCTTCTGCACTTTAATATCATTTTTTCTTTGTTGTTGAGTATATTAAAAATGTCATAACTTCACTCTTTCCTTCTTTGTAAATTCCGTCTGATTGTGACACAACTACGCACCGCCATCTTGTGCAGTACTTCTTCGTTGCTTGCTGCCATGTCACAACCAGATGGATAGAAGGGAAACGCTTCGCTCACAAGCTGGAATGTGCGTTCCAGGTTTTTTTGATTGGATCTTGAACTCAACCTTGGTCCTGGGTCCCTTGTTCCGGGCCTTGGGGCATCACGTGCGTACGGGTCACGCCACTCCTGCGTGACACCGTGTTCTCCGGGCACCGTGCCCTCTCCTGGCACGTCGCTGACGCCGTGAGCACCGAGCAGCCTGCAGCACACTTATCGAGCTCCTGGCCTACCATCGCGCCGCTACCAGCTGGATTGACACAGTGGCAAATCCAGGGGAGTACTCGCCCCCTACGGTTAGTGAAGTGAATTAATGACGGGCCTCTCGGCTCACGACCCTGCTATACTGCTAAAATAAATTCTTATGTTGACTGGCGGGTTTTTGTTCTCCAAACCACCACGTCACATTGGCGCCTCAACGCGGTAGTATCATTATCTCATGGTCATTATTTTGCTTCCTAGTCCGTAGTGGTACATAAGTTGGTGTGTGTGCTTGTTTTTTAGTTGTAAAACGTTAATTATTTTTTTTTGGTTGCCAGCAACTAAGGTGTTCGAGTTGCGTACCTACTGTTTTACTAACTGGAACTTTTTATTAAAAGACGGTTATTTTGTATTTTTTTTGTTAATGACAGGTCATCTTATATTGATCTAGGCTACACCCTACTATGGAATAATTTTATTTGGTATTATTGTGGCTTGGAAATTGTTTTGTTATCTGCGTTTAGCGTTGGTCTTAAAAATAAAATAAAAATTTTGTACCGTTAGCAAAAAAAAAATAAAATTTTTTTTCTGTGAATTTATTTTACACGATCGTACTCTTACACATTAGTTGCAATAATTATTACTTGCTTATTGATTTTATTTTAATAGATTTTTTTTATTTTGTTGCAATCATTCAATCAATCATTTATTTTATTTTATTCATTTATTTCGCTTTATCATTTCACGCTTTTAAAGAAAATCAACCGAAACGTTATTTATTCTTTTAATTTGTAACAGACGGAGTATTTGGTTTTTCTCTTTCATTTAAACACTTATTCATTAAGTTTTCGTTTTTTTTTTGTGAATAATAATTTGTTCATTATTTTAAAATGTCTTGCGAGATAAAATTCATGTCACTGCAAAAAGGTGAACTGGAATACGAGGTCGCTATTAGAGGTGAAACTCCAGCGTCTACTGTGCAGGAGTTAAGAAAACAGATTACAAGATGTGGTCCCACATATCCCTCTGAGGATATCTTAACGAGCCCTTTTGAGCCTTCAGCTGACCTTCACGGCGTGCTGGAAGCACTTGATAAAGTTAGCACTACAATTTCTGCACCTGCTGATAAGAGTGCACTCTTGCGATCACAAAACCTGTTGAATCACATTTATCACCGGCTTCACCGGATAACATGTACTGGTAAACTTCAGAAGGATTATGACGAGTGCGTTGTTCTTTATAAAGAATACAGAACCACACTCAACAAACTTCTAGAAGCAGCGACAGATCCCTTAGCAACCTCTAGTAGCGAGTCTTCTTCTACATCCAGTGGCTCCGCTACACCTCTTAATGTTAATGTCACTTGTGAAGGCAACAATTCAAATTTATTCTCCAAAATAAAGTTTGATGGAAAAACCTGTGTTAGAACGTTTCTACAGCGTATTAATGAATTTTGTCTCGCTAAGAATATTAAATCTGAGAAAGTCTTAAAGAATGCTACGGAAATTTTTCAAGGCGACGCGATTCATTGGTATCGTAGTGTCCGGGATACCGTTGGTAGTTGGGACGAGCTTGCGTGTCTTTTAAAGCGAGATTTCAGTCGTCCGGATTATGATTATTTACTTGCTAAAGAAATCAGATCCCGTACTCAGGGTGAGAAAGAAAATATTCTTATTTATCTATCGATTATGTCTGGTCTTTTTTCGCGACTATCGAAAGAACCTCCCGAAGATGAGAAATTAGAAATTCTGCTACATAATATTCGGCCATGTTACGCCAGCACTTTATCATCAGTTTCATCAATAAAGTCTATAGATGAGTTAAAAAATTTATGTCGAAATTACGAGGACATTCAATCTCGCCTTTCAAATTTTAAAGAACCACCTAAAGCTACAGCTGATACTTTAGCCCCTGATTTAGCTTATGCTGGTAGCTCAAGCAGCAAGCAGAATCCTAATTTTTCGCAAAAATTTAATTATAACTATAAATTTAAAAATACAACTAATGACTACAACAAATCTAATTCCAATAAACCACAACATTCACAACATACTAGCAATAAAAACACAAATTCAGATAGTCCTTACGTGCATGCTGTCAGTACTCCTGTTACTACCAAACGTCCTCGATATTGTATTCGATGTCGTACTGATGCGCATAGTACTAGACAATGCACAGCTGATCGTAGTGAAATATTTTGTTTTGTTTGTGGCTGTAAGAATGTGAAGTCTCCTGATTGTCCTGAATGTGCGAAGAATAAGCAGGCTAAGTCAAAAAACTGATCATCGAGAATTGTGTGAAACCAAAATTTAACTCAGAAGAATGGACAGATTGGCTTAACACTATTAATTTATATTTTAAAACTTATAAAATCCACACAATTCTCGACAAAAACTACAATCATGATATTAGGCCTCATGCATTGATTCAGGTGAATGGTTTTAAACTTTTAGGTCTCTTAGACTCTGGCTCTAGTGTTACCATATTAGGTAATGGTATTCAAGATAAACTTGGCAATTTAGGTCTACCTTTGATTAATGAAGACTGTATTTCTGTTATTGCGGTTGGCGGTCAACGTTTGCAATCTATTGGATACATTAACTTGCCTGTTGAATTCGAAGGTCAATTTCACATTTTAAAAGCATTTGTGATACCCGAAATCAAACCCAATCTTATTCTAGGCGTTGATTTTTGGCGAAAGTTTCATCTTTGTCCTAAATATGTCAGCAGTGTCATTACCACTAGTAGCAATGATGATAACAACCTTAAGGCTGATGCTTCACATCAATCTTTCATTCAAAGCTATAGTAATTTGTCTAGTTCTGAAAAACAATTAGCTGATAATATTATAAAACAGTATGAGGATATTTCATCAGAAAATAAAGGTCTAGGTGTTACTCATATCATCACTCATCACATAGACACAGGAGATGCTCCGCCAATCAGACAACGATACTATAGAATGTCACCTGATAAGCAGCGTATTCTATGTGAGGAATTAGATGAAATGCTAAAGTTAGGTGTTGTGGAAGCCTGTGAGAGTCCTTGGTCTTCACCAGTCCTTTTGACTCCAAAAAAAGACGGTAAGCTTAGATTTTGTCTCGATAGTCGGAAATTGAATTCTGTTACTAGGAAAGATGCTTATAAATCACCTTATGTATCTGAAATATTAGACAATCTCAAAAATGCTAAATATTTGTCAAGTATTGATTTATCTAAAGCATTCTGGCAAATACCTATTGCGGCTGAAGATCGAGACAAAACTGCTTTTTATGTTCCTGGTCGGGGTACCTTCCGTTTTGTTACCATGCCTTTTGGGTTAACGAACGCTCCTGCCACGCAACAACGCTTAGTCGATCTTTTGTTTTACGGTCCCGAGTTTGAAAATTCAGTATTTGTTTTTGTGGACGATATAATAATTGTTTCACCTGATTTTAATACTCATATCTCACTGTTAATGAAAGTTTATAAAAAATTACAAATGGCTAACTTAACCATTAATTTATCAAAATCGGTTTTCTTTAGAAACGAACTCAAATACTTAGGTTATATTGTCAACGCCGAAGGATTACACGTTGATCCCGGAAAAGTCGACGCGATCCTTAATTTCCCAACTCCCACGAATAAAAAGGAGGTTAAGAGATTCCTAGGTACAGCTTCCTGGTACCGAAGATTTGTGCCTAACTTCAGTACTATCGCAGGACCACTGAATCGATTGACGTCTGCAGGTAAAAAAGCTAAACCTTTTATCTGGTCTAAAGAAGCTGATGAATCTTTTAACAAACTTAAGGAATGCCTAATTTCTGCTCCAATTTTGGCTTGTCCTGACTACAATCTACCGTTCGAGGTCCATACCGACGCTAGTGACTGCGGAATAGGTGCGTTGTTAACTCAAACGATCAATGGTACTGAACACCCTATCGCGTATATGAGTAGATCATTGACGGCTCCTGAAAGAAACTATAGTATCACTGAAAGAGAGGCACTTGCAGTCTTAGTAGCTCTGGAACATTGGCGATGCTATATCGACAATGGTCTTAAGTTTACAGTGTACACTGACCATTCTGCACTCAAATGGTTTCTCAACCTTAACAATCCTACCGGACGTTTAGCTCGCTGGGGCATTCGCTTATCTTGCTTTAACTTTGAAATTAAACATCGTCGTGGTGCTGACAATATTATTCCCGACGCTCTTTCTCGCGCATGTCCTGTGGCAGCTATAGACTCGGGTGATATATCATCTAGTGCTAGTAGTAGTTCTGATCAGTGGTACTTAAATATTTACCATGGTTGTCAAAACTCACCAACTTCATTTCCGAATTACATCGTTAAAAATAAACGTTTGTATCGCTTCATGCAGTCTAAATGCGCTTTACTCAAAGAGTTTGAATGGAAGGAGGTAATTCCTAAGGAAAATCGTGAACTGATTCTTACAGAGTGTCATTCCGAGCCTACAGCTGGTCACTTCGGCATATTCAAAACTTACAAGCGCCTATCGCTTCGTTATTATTGGCCCGGTATGCACGCTGATGTAGTAAACTTCATTTCTAACTGTGATACCTGCCTATCATATAAAACCCCTACTCATGGTACTATGGGACAGATGGGTAGACCGAAGGAAGTCTCACGTCCTTTTCAAATGATCTCTATAGATTTTGTAGGTCCCTTGCCAACTAGTCGAAAGCAGAATAGTTATCTTTTAGTAGTAGTCTGTTGTTTTTCAAAATATTCTATGCTGTTTCCATTACGACGCGCTAATACGGAATCTGTAATTCGAGTGCTAGAGGATAATTTGTTCCTGGTTCATGGAATTCCTCAGACTATTGTCCTAGATAATGGCACTTACTTCTGCAGTAAAGACCTGGATACGTTCTTTAAAAAGTACAAAATACCTAACATATACTTTACACCTAAATACACTCCCCAAGTGAATACTGTGGAACGGTATAATAAAACTGTTATTACTAGCATAGCTACATTTATAGAAAACGATCACAGATCTTGGGACACAAAACTGCCGAAAATTCAGTTCGCTATGAACAGTTCTGTGAACGAGTCTACTGGGTATACTCCGAATTTCCTTGTTCACGGGAGAGAACTTGTAACTTGCGGTTCCCATTACTTAAACTCCGACATAGGTGATGAATTTATTTTTATACCTAGGGACATTTATTGCGAAAATCTAGGCCATCTTGCTAATATATTTAATGAAGTTCAAAAAACATTATATCATGCTCATGCAAAAAATACGTTGAACTATAATTTACGTAGGAAACCTTTTGAATTTGAAGTAGGAGACATTGTCTTTAAGAAAACTTATGTCTTATCTGATAAAGATAAATTCTTTAGCAAAAAATTAGCGCCTAAATATGTGAAGTGTCGCGTTATTGAAAAACGTTCGCCACTTATTTATATTTTAGAGAATATGTCAGGAGACAAATTAGGCACTTGGCATATCAAAGATCTTAAACCAGTATCTTCTCACTATAATATGTAACATAAATTGCAATATATTTATATAATATCAATTTAATTTAAATTCATATCATTATTCAGATAATTTTTATTATTATATTAAATTTAACTTGCAGTACAACTTATATATTTAGTTAACTTGCTGTCCCTCGTATTAATTACCATCTTATGGCTAAGTTTGTACGAGAGTTATTGGTTCTGCATAACCATTAACTCAGTGTATTAGGATGCGTCAGTAATTCTAAAGTTTAATTTACTGTTGCTTATAATGATTGCGTGATGTATGTATGTGTATGACAGGTGATTATGAGAGTGAGTAGTACTAACGTATTTCGTAGCTTAACGAATTTTATCTTATAGGGATAAAATTCTTCGCGAGGCGAGGGGGATATGTAACATTGTGAAGCAATTTACATGGTTTTTAGCTAAAATTATAAAAAACAAATCATAAATCTACGCTCGAAATCAACGGGATTTCGCCGCTGACGATTCCTTCGATTCGGCTGTCTTCGGGAATTCTCGGGTGGCGCATCGTCTGCGCGAGCGCCGCGCCGTGGCCGGCAGTCTGGGAATCGACTTAAGAGCAGACACACGCTTCACGTCTTTCTCAACCTTAATTCGTGCCGTTGGCGTAACTTCAATTCCTCATTTGGGATAATTCAACTCGAAAAAAACCCGGTAAAACGGGTAAGCCTGAACAATTTTCGTAGCAGATCTTTTGTTACTATCCTATCGCTTTAAATTAAACTTAATATCGTTTATTTCATAGTATGTACCTAATTACATTCATTGTATTGCACTAGTGTTTGTTCAACTTTTGTTTTAATAAAAATAGTAGATACTTGTCATTGCCTTCTGCACTTTAATATCATTTTTTCTTTGTTGTTGAGTATATTAAAAATGTCATAACTTCACTCTTTCCTTCTTTGTAAATTCCGTCTGATTGTGACACAACTACGCACCGCCATCTTGTGCAGTACTTCTTCGTTGCTTGCTGCCATGTCACAACCAGATGGATAGAAGGGAAACGCTTCGCTCACAAGCTGGAATGTGCGTTCCAGGTTTTTTTGATTGGATCTTGAACTCAACCTTGGTCCTGGGTCCCTTGTTCCGGGCCTTGGGGCATCACGTGCGTACGGGTCACGCCACTCCTGCGTGACACCGTGTTCTCCGGGCACCGTGCCCTCTCCTGGCACGTCGCTGACGCCGTGAGCACCGAGCAGCCTGCAGCACACTTATCGAGCTCCTGGCCTACCATCGCGCCGCTACCAGCTGGATTGACACAGTGGCAAATCCAGGGGAGTACTCGCCCCCTACGGTTAGTGAAGTGAATTAATGACGGGCCTCTCGGCTCACGACCCTGCTATACTGCTAAAATAAATTCTTATGTTGACTGGCGGGTTTTTGTTCTCCAAACCACCACGTCACATTATGTTTCTACTCAGTATCGTCTCTTGAAAATATGATGTAATTTTTGCCAATTTTTTTTTTGGATGGTTAAAACTTGATCTCCCGCTGTAAAAATCAAATCTGCATCTGAAGATTTATCCATTATACGCGCTCTTAAGGAAACATCGCAAGGATGGGGCGGTTTATTTATATCTTCCAGTATTTGAAGGGTTTCACAGATCAAAATCATAAATTACACGATGGTAGGTACCCGATGTGAAGGAGATCTCGATTTCAATTTCTTCATTTAATTTCAAATAAAATAGGTATTTAATTTCAAATAAGGTAGATCTTAAGTATTTATTCAAAATTAATTAAGTTTTGTAGTATTGATGTTTGAAAAACATTTGGATGGCCCAGTTTAAGAATACTCTTAGTCCAGAATGGCCTGCAACTCGTTAAGTCGGGTTACAATTTTTAAACTTTTTTCTTTGACTATACAATACAGCATTGTAAAGTCGACATCTCCTGAGGATGGAAACGTGCGTTGAGAGTAGTATAAAAGTCTTGTGTGGTGGTGCATGTGAGTGGTGGTGGCATTGCTTGCTTTGGAACTTGGCTTTCTTGCTTGGTCGGGGAGGTAAGCGGTAGCTTAGCTTGTAACCGTATGTTTGACCATACAGAATTTTTCTGTTGGCGGATTATAGCAAAATAATTTTAACCTTTTCTTGTTTATCATGAACTTCCGCAAAGTAACGCCTGATTCTATACAATTTTTTTCTATGTATTTCGGAATATCAAAGAGTACCCGCGGGATTTTCAAAAACTTATTCTACGCGGACGAAATCGCAGGCTTCATCTAGTTGCTTAAACCTTAAGCCTCAATAGCCCAACGGTTAAAGGTGCGGACTGAAAACTGAAAGGTCGCAGGTTCGAGCCTCACCCGTCGCACAAGCTTTCCGCTTATTTGGAGGGATTTCCGCATATTTCTTTAAAAAAAAAAAAAGTTGCTGAACATAAATTCTCCTTGGCTCGCCGCGATGCGCGACGGCCTCTTTGGCAGTTTCATTTAGACAGAGCAGTCTTTTTCCACTAATTCGCTCCGGATCACCGAGCTCCACAAATAAAGTGATTTCCTGTAAATGGAACAAAGCTGCATCTGCACCGTCTCGTATTGCGAGACTATCGTTTCCCGAAACAAGAAACAAATAAATTAATCTTCCCTCTGCCAAATTAAGCACGTCGTAGCTCGAGTCCTTATGTAATGTCCGTAAGTTAAGTAAACACAGTAAGATAAACAGCCACCCACATTTTCGGATTTCGGACAATATTGTACGCAAGTGGAATTGAGTGCCGCTGGTACATATGCTCTAGGAAATGACTCTTACTAATGAGCCAGGGTGCCTCATTGTCTCATTTTTTCTTTGTTTTTTTTTGCTTTGTCTCCGCTTTGCTATTTAATTCAGTCATGTTTTTTTATGTAATTTAATTTGATATTTTTTGAATAATAATTATTCATTAAATATTTTAATTTTAAGTTTAGCATAAGTGAGCACGCTATTCCTCACATAAACGCTTAAGTTTCACGAGGATGGCTTTAATTGTGTGGTAGTTTGTTTTTTGTAAATATTTTGAACAATAAATGAAAAAAAAGTATGAACAAAATTGTTTTCAAAAATCCCGCGGGAACTATTGATTCTATTGATTTTCCGCGGTAAAAAGTGGCCCTTATCAGTCTCTCGGTACTTGACTGTACCTAATTACCTACCCTTGTAACAAGTCGATCTGTTGCTGTGCTGCATCGTGATTGAAGGACAAACCACAAAACAAACATACTTCCGCATTTATTATTATTAAGGATTATTGTCAACGTTAGATTTCACTGATAAGTGACCTCTGATCCGGAAAAAAAGTCAACACGGGAGGAAAGAGGAAAACGAAAGGTGGTTTGAAGGAGCTTTGAAGGTCTTTTAGTGGTCACTTCATCATTGAGGTTCATGTCAGCAAACTAAAACGACAATGGAATTAATTTTTAATACGAGCCTCATATTAGATAACTAGATCACGCTCGTAGCCAATACCTACGTCATAGTATTAAGTATCTATAAGGGGTAGGCCGTCTTGTGACTGACATTAATTTGTTGATTTTAATATTGATTTTATCTTGTACCTGGTATGCAATATGCATACTGTAATTCGAACACTTAACTATGGCAGGTTGTGGCTCATAAGTTGAATAATTTTAATAGGCAAATTAAAAATTAATAAATTATAATATAATATTATGTATCCCGTTCACCAACTTCTTGAATTTCCATGATGGTTAGTTAGCTGCGTACATTTCAAACCCTTCTTTATTCCTCAGAATTCAAATTTAAGGTACTTAAAAGATTAAAAAAGCTCACCTGAACCTTTTGAAAAAAATAAATAACTTAGACTTTGATGAAATCTACTTTGAAGGATCATTCAGTCAGAAAAGCATTCTCCATCCAAACTTCAGCGATCAAAGCTATGTCGATTGCAAGTGGGACGCTAACTTGTCCTACTTGAATGTGTACCTGCCTACAAATCGGATACGTTACTCGGCAACGTAATCGTTTTGTCGGTTCAAATTGATTCTTGGTGGTTAGATCGCTTTATTAGTTCTAAGGCCACAGCTTCAACGCAAGCCAACTGTTTCGAGGTTTACCACGATTAATTGCCTCTTCTGAAAAGCTACTTGAAGAGGATAAGACTTATTTTCTGCGCAAAAAATCAGCTTGGTTTTCCCAGTACACAAATGCAGCTAATAATTTAAGAGCCATACAGTTGGCTATACGTTTTATTGTGAAACTGGGTTTTGCTATTTGTTTTCCGGAATAAAATGCCTATGTTATTCTCCAGGTGTCATGTACATCCATGCCGAAAATCACGTCAGCCCGTTGCTCCGCTTAAGCGTGATTGAAGAGCGAGGATTATAGTAAAACAAAAATATTCAACGCATAACGAAAGACCGATATCATTTATTTTACGCTGCGTTGTAAAAAAATTAACTCAAAGAATTACTGCTTATCTACGAGCTTTGTAACGCTTTTTTCTCACTGGAAAAACATCTTTTTGCTACTCCAATTACAGCTGGAATCACGAGTTAGTAGAGCTCCACTCACTAACTCTACGTTAGGAGACTAATTCAATTTTCAATTTCGAATTCGTTGGCAAAAATTCCTCCTAAATCGAGGGAGGCTGGAGTCAGCTGACCGGGTCTTATATTAGGAGACGATATTGGATTTTTATGATCTTTTAAATCCCGCCCAAATGGAAATTGGAGAGAATTGAATACGTATAGATTGCTAACGAAGGTAAACGGAAAATTAACTCATAAACGCACAAGATAAGTATTTGTATACATGGGGGTGTCGCTAATGGGTACATATTTTGAGGGTGTACTGTATACGTATACGTGTTACTATACATTTTATATTACTTTGATGATCATGGGAACTAATTAAACACCAAAAGCAGTAGATAATTGATCTAGTTGTAGACGTTTTCGTATAGGTATATCACATACACTTCCAATTGCTGAAAACTAATGTTCCTGCAATGATTGATTCAGCTTTTTCACAATCAACTAGCTAGACTATAATCACACTTGTCGGAAATAGAAATAGAAATACAAATAGAAATAGAAATTGAAATTGCAATTGTTAACCGACATAAAAAAGGAGCCCATCAATTTGACACATAGGTATGTATTTTATATTATTGTAACTGAAAAATATTCACATATTATGATAATAATTTAATCTATTTGGGCTTCCAAACAAATATACAAAATTTTATAGGTGTATGTATGAGTATGTATTTAATTATGTTTGTCCACTCATTTTTTGGAAATTATTAATCAGATTGTGATAACTTTTTCGTTTGCTTACATTTACTTAAACTTAGGGAACGGTAAAGATTTCAGCAAAAGCGGTTCAGTGGTTTTTGAGATATGGACACTTTTTCCTTTTCAGTTATTCTCTATTTCGGTATACTGAAGTCAGTTTTAATTTTTCTTAAATTATAGCCTGTTATATTATATTGTTGTTAAGTCTTTATCTATTATTGATCACGAGACATCATAAAAGAACTCTTCTTTTTTTTACAGATTAGCCAAATTGTAATTGACTTATATTCTCCCCTCCCCTCTAAACAAGCAGAAAGCTTGTGTTGAGAGAAGGTACGACAATAGGGCAATGGGTAGGGATCGAACCTGCGACCTTTCAGTTTTCAGTCCGTACCTTTAACCGTTGGGCTATTAAGGCATTAAATTATATCGCTTTGCGGTATGGCTGCTGATAAACCAGCATAATTAGTGGTTAATTAATAGTATAAACAAAGCTAACACTTTGTTTGTATACGTTTCAGGACCCTCTTGGCAATTAACATCATGTTTCAACACTTTAGTGTAGTTCTCGTCACATTCGTAGTACCTATTACCCTTCCATCTCAAGTTGGCCGCTACCTCACCTCGCGCTTCTCCGCACCGCACCTCAAGTCAGACCCGCTTAGTACAGACTAGTAGGGCGCGTGGGTGCGCGGCCCGCTGCAGCGGACCGCGGTTTTTCTGCTCTTAGACTTTCAGGGCTTGATCATTTTCTACCAAAAAACCACTCTTCGATTTTTTATTCTTTGTCAAATAGACACTGACGAAATTTGTATGGCCGCCATCTTGAATCCGCCATTTTGGTGTTTTTTTTCAACTCACTGCCAGTTGGATGAGGTTTCGAGTGACTTTTGTTCGAACACTCCCCACCTATCTTCGATACCCTGGCCGTGCTCCTCACCAGTCTCCGAAATCCTCAACCATCAGCTCCATATTTTTCATCCAAATGAATTTTTGTCCTCTATACGATACCATCAGCGGAAAGGAACGTATCGAAGTCTTGCATACATTTTATATGAAAAAAATAATCCGCCATCTTGAATTTTTTCTATTCATCACATAGACCATCGGGTCTTGATCATCTTTTTCCAAGAAACCACTCTTCCATCTTTTATAGTCTTCGAGATAGACACCGACGAAATTTGTATGGCCGCCGTCTTGAATCCGCCATTTTGGAGTTTTTTTTCAGCTCTCTGCCAATTGGATGAAGTTTCGAGTGACATTTGTTTCACCACTCCCCACCTAACTTCGATATCCTAGCCGTGCTCCTCACCCGTCTCCGAAATCCTCAACCATCAGCTCTCTCCATATTTTTCCTCCGAATGAATTTTTGTCCTCTCTACGATACCATCAGCGGAAAGGAACGTATCGAAGTCTTGCATACATTTTATATGAAAAAAATAATCCGCCATCTTGAATTTTTTCTATTCATCACATAGACCATCGGGTCCTGATCATCTTTTTCCAAGAAACCACTCTTCCATCTTTTATAGTTTCCGAGATAGACACCGACGAAATTTGTATGGCCGCCATCTTGAATCCGCCATTTTGGAGTTTTTTTTCGGCTCTCTGCCAATTGGATGAGGTTTCGAGTGACATTTGGTTGAACACCCCCCACCTAACTTCGATACCCTGGCCGGTGCTCCTCACCCGTCTCCGAAATCCTCAATCATCAGCTCTCTCCATATTTTTGTTCCGAATGAATTTTTGTCCTCTATACGAAACCATGAGTGAAAAAAAAAATTTCCATACAAAATTTTACAGGAGAGGTGATCAATGAGTCAGTCAGTCAGTCAGTGAGTCAGTGAATCAGCACGAGTAGCTATATATATAGTAATAATAGCAACGTACCGCTCGCTATTGTCACTACCAAATTTTTTCAAAGTTTTGTTATTGTTACGTTTTGAATGTTTTTGCTAACTTTAAATTAAGTAGTTATTTATTTTTGTTTGGTTACTTTGTTTGTTTGTTAGCGTAACGTCTTCTGTGATGAGTAAAAAATGAAAAGTTTTGTATAAAGCAGACTATTAATTACTTTAATTTCAAGTGAAAAAAAAAAAGAAAAGATATACGCCTTCAGACATCTTGAAAAGATATCATTGCCATGAAAAGCATTGCCAGAGAAGAAAATTTCCGTCATAGTTGTGGTTACAGTAAAAAATACCAATTATTATTTTCTTGTCAACGGTACGGCATGACGTCATTTTGTAACGGTCGACGACGGCCAACTTGAGATGGAAGGGTAATAATTAGCGTAATTATTACACTGGCCATGATGATATTTGAAATGTCTACTGAATATGATCCAAGACGGTAACGATGTACCCAATTAAATAATCTGCCAATTAAAAACCTTATTCAGTCTCAAAGTTGGGATGTCCCGTAATAATTAATGGCTACTCAAGTTGCCCATGTAAACTTGGTATCGTAAAAGTACTTCAAACGTTAACTTCAGTAGAGTTTGATAGACTTCTTGAGCAAAGTATCTTGAGTTAATAAAACTGACAAGAGGGTAAAAAGGACAACATTTATTTTTAAAGGAGTAAAAACTAAAGCATTTAGTTTTGCTCGACTAAGTTGGAGTCTCTTTATCTAGGTAGTTCCTAAATACAATCCCTCATCCAATGTTATTTTCACCTTTAGGTATCCCTAAAAGATTTGTGAAAATTAAATTGACAACAAGTGTAAATTAAAAATTTAAATCTACCCCGACATGTGGAATAAAAAAAAAATGTAACTCGCTATTTTGTGGTGGCGGCCATCTTGGATTTGAAATTTATCATCTAAATATATAAAAGGCAAGCGTGACTGACTGACTGACTGACTGACTGACTGACTGACTGATCTATCAACGCACAGCTCAAACCACTGGACGGATCAGGCTGAAATTTGGCATGTAGATAGCTATTATAACGTAGGTGTCTGCTAAGAAAGGATTTTTCAAAATTCAACCCCTAAAGGGATAAAATAGGGGTTTGAAAAATCGAACTTAACGTGAGCGAAGCCGCGGGAAAAAGCTAGTAGTGTATAGTATTCTACTTGTCAAGCTCTTTCATTTGATACTTACCCATATTGAGGGAGTTGTGAAAAAAAGGGAGTTGTGAAAAAATAATATGTAATCCGCCATTTTGTAGCCGCAGCCATCTTGGACCGATTTTCAAGCTAAAGCTAAGAACACTCCCGACTAATTCACCTTTCAAACAAAACACACATAACACAGACACATTAAACTTATAACAACCGTTATAAGGATTCGGAGGTTAATTATGATAGCAAGCAAATTGTTCTTTTCCGCTGAGGAGCTCCATCCTCAATTATTCACAAATAAGTACCAAAATGCGACAAGGCTTTTTAAATAAAATGGAATACTTGGCATCTTTCAGATTTGATGGAATGAGTGATGAAGTAACAACGCCAATTAGAGAAAACGCTGACGGAAAACGTTGAAAGTCCGTAACGACATAACGTTATGTCATCGCATGACCTGAATTCAAGTCAATATCTCAGCGCTAATGTCTGGCGCAGGGCAGGAATCGATTTGGATGTGACAAGATAATTACGAATCCATTGCAGTTTCGGGCAGGAACGGGCTAGCAAGTCTATGTGATGTGGTTCTGAAGTTGATTACAACGCACTGTATATATTTTACTAGTAGTGGACTCGGATGTAGTGTTTACTTGGTGCCTACAATAACTATTCATAATCGACAGTTCCCAAAATCTCCACAGTTTAGGGAGGCAGTTGCCCTGCAGCATCAGGATTGAGGAGTTGGAACCCGAAGTTATTATGGGACCATCTCCCAAGTTTCAGCTAACCTCGGTTAGAGCTCGCCTCGGATTCATGAAGACTTTTGGTAGGTTTATACATCCTTAGGTACCCATAAATCAATGTGCAAAGTTTCAAAACTATCGGAATTTTCCAGAGGTTGGGTCATTTTTGACTGGACTAATCAACGTGTGTTATTTTTACGTGCGGAAGCGGTGTCGTGTAAGCGAGCTACAACCTTTAAGGCCTCTTCATTTGCACACCGCGGTGCTGCGTGAAGGTAATTGGTAATTAAAACGCCACGCTTGCCGAGCGGGTTGGCGAGTTTCTTTTTGACGTTTAACTTGACTTTGACGCTTACCTTTTTGACAATTTTCATATGCGTTTAAATTTAGATTTAGTGTAGGCCAACTTTCGGCTCTTATGTCAAGCCAAGACTCGACCACCGGTTCAGTAAGTACTGAAGAGTTAGAAAAAGAACTGTAAATTAAAAAAAAAATAACTTTTTCAATAGAAAAGCAACGAAACTCAAATAAAGAACTATTATACTAGTACCTACGTAAGCTGGAGAGCAATGGCAATAAAAACCGTTCCGTTTCACGGAGCGTCTGTATTTGGCTCAGCAGGTTCGGATACCGCCGTTAGTACTAGTGTAGTAAACATGAAACCTCGCGCCAACTGTGTAATATTACACTAGGGACAGTCATTGTAGACTTTCAGTGCTGACACGACGTACCTTTGTAACATGGATTATAACAGGGTTTAACAAAACTTTTCTTTTGACTTTCACTTTTTCGTAGCGGGCACCTGGCGTCAGCAGCTTTGCACAAGTAGAACGCGCCGATCGCGCCACGCCAGTTGTCCGGAACAACTCCCCCCTTGTGCCCTAAGTCAATAAATGTGTGTCTATAGAATATATAACTACTAGTTGAAGTCCGCGGCTTCGCCCGGGTGGATTTAGTTTTTAAAATCCTGCGGGAACTCTGTAATTTTCTGGGATAAAAAGTAACCTATGTCACTCTTACGGTCCTCAACTATACCCGTGCAAATCACGTCAATCCGTAGCTTTGTTACAGCGTGATTGAAGGACAAACCAACAAAGTCACTTTCGGATTCGAAGGGAGATGATCTTATTGTATGGCCAGTGTTTACCTATATGTGAGTGTGTAGAAAACATTCGAGGCCACAGTACGCCTAAAGATACTTATCCGGGATTTCGAGTTTAGCTCGTTCATTGTTATTAGATTTTATTGCCTCTACGTATTCCTTGCGCCTCGCTCGGAGGGCGCCTCCAGCTTTACGTTTATTTGAGAGGAAACAGGGATAGTATTTATTTGTTTAAAAACATCCCCAAAGAATCTTTGCTAATATTATAAATGTGGGAGCGTATTTGTTTGTTGATTTGTTTTTCAATCACGCAGCAACGAAGCTCCTTTTCGCCGTGATTTTTTGTATGGGTATAGTTGGAGACCTGGAGTGACCTAGATAGATAGATAAAAACTCTATTGCACACAAAAAAGAAACAAAATTGAATACATCTCAGAATTACGCATGCAAAGACGGCTTTATTGCTTACAGAGCAATCTCTACCAGGCAACCATTGGTGATAGGAGTGAAATTAGCTGTGAGGGTAGGTAGGGTATGGTGCAACATAAAGGTATAACCTAGGTTCCATTTCATCCCGGAAAATCAATGGGTTTACGCGGGATTTGTAAAAATCTTCATAGCCCGCAGATGAATAACAGAACTGCCATGTATGTGCCTATAACAAATGGATTGGATCCTCGATAGATATGGATGAATTTTATTTATTTTAGACATTCATAAATTGTCTATCTATCAGGAATACGCGGAATACCGGCTTGTTGTATGCTCAGTAGCAATAGCTACTGAGCATACAACAAGCTTGTTAGATCTATTTCTAAAATAGCCAGCTATTTCAATGGCTATTTCCTTTATTGATGCACCGGCTAGCTTCATACAAGAGTCAATATTTAAAGATATATCTTTATAGATCAACTTTGTAATCAACTAGACGATGCCCTCGACTTCTTCCGCTTGGATAAAGGGTTTTAATTTCCGTGGGAACTCTTTAATTTCCCGGGATAAAATGTAGCCTATGAACAGTCATAGGCTACATAGGTCATAGGAGTAAAGAACATACACGACCCCACACACACACACAAACTTTCGCCTGTATAATATTAGTGTATCGTGATTTACAAAAATAAAAAAAACTCATGTACTTTACATTTGCCAAACATGATACATTGCATGTATCCGGTATTCCTGATGAGCATACAGCGAGCTTGTTAGATGTATTTCTAAAATAGCCAGCTATTTTGCCGGCCGGTTCCTGCAGTGATGCAGCGGCTAGCCTCACGCAATAGACTCGATATTTCAATTGCATTCAATTGCTAGTCGGCAGTCGGCACACCGCCGCGGGCAACCGCCCGATTTATTTGCCTTTTATCCGATTATTTGCATTTTCTATTGATATAAATCTGTTCGGATTTCTACGACTATAATGGGCGGGAACCGATGTTTATATTTTGTTCGCGGGAATAAAATGTTATTTTGTTTTTGTTTAGCTATTTTTAAAGAGCGAGTGAATTTATATTGCAGTGTCTTTCTTTATTATTCCATTGACGATTGAGAATTTTAATATAGGTTTAAGTAGGGTGTATTAAAATTCTTCGAGGCTCAGGTCCTATTTTTCCATCGTCAAGTGAATTTTAACCGAAGAATAATAATTTTGACACATTGCCAATACGAAAACCAAAAAGAACTGACAGTAATCCGATAACCGAATTTGGCCAACGTTGCAACTAGCGCAATCAAATGATATGCGATGTTAATCTCGATAGAGATTAGCCATTTGTGCGGGAGAAATTACAGTACACGAGATCGGACGATGAATCGATTGCTTTACGTGCTCTCCGAGGCACGGGGCCAAAGACTACAGTATTAATACTAGGCGTGAGGCTGACACACTAACACTTCCCAACTACGCTAGTACAGAGAATTTCTTGACAGAAAAACTCAATACATTTTTAGATTCGATCCATTCCCAGCTGAACATGCTAACCACCAGACCATCGAGGCAGTTCCTATGTTACTTGTCCCACAAAGCACCACTTTTCATTTTAATAGCCTTTATTGGGAGTTGCCGAAAAGCTATTTTTACGGGAAATAAAAAATAATGAGTTTTGTGAGTGAGCTCCTGCCAGTCGGAGCCGACCTTACATCTGTCCCAGGAATTGGAGTTTTATGTCAGTTTTATTGCGTCGATCGCTCACCCCCGCGTGATTCATATAATAGGTTCGGATTATGATTCGATTTTATGTGTTATCAGTAGCGTTTTATTCTATTATGGGGTCGTTGTTACACTTACTACACTGAAGGTGTTTGTTGATCACATCATTCTATATATTACCCAGTAATAATCATTAATTAATGAAATCTTTATTGAAATCGGTATCCGTATCAAATTAACTATACCTTTTCAACACCAGCCTACTCAGAGAGTAAACAATATTTTGCCCCAAAGCCCTAATTTTTTTTTAAACATCCATTACAGTTTGTGAATCTCAAATAATTATTTTCAATAGGTAATTCAAAGTCATAAGATGACAGGGCTATTTATTCCACCAAGGACACTCGGAGGTATTTTATTTTACTCTTCAATTGCCAATAAATCAGTTTTACAATTAAATGGCTTAGAAACCATCAACTGTTGTAATAAAATTCCGTTTTACTTAACCTTTACACAGCATTAATTAACTCGACCTTCATTATAAGGCACTAAAATCCTTTACATTAAAACCAAATTAAGTCCTACTTTTAATAAATTTAAGAGCCCCTGTAAAGGACAGTAGCCGAGCGCCGGAATATTAATTAAACACTAAGTCAAAAGGCGGCTTAGCGTTCAACTTTTACTGGACGTTTATAAGCATTTTGAACTCCGTAAACTAATGAGGGTTTCGGTTACAAAAATTTTATACGTAGACCTTTTTCCTCGATCAACATTAGGCCATGACATAGGTAGGCATGTGATCTGACGCCATATTACTATGTAATTTAATTATAATGTTGAACTGCCTCGTCGGTAAAGTGGTTAGTTCGACTGCAATTGACGAGGTTCGACTGCAATTGGGTTTTTTGTCAAGAAATTCTCAGTACAAGCCCGCATATAGGAAATTGTCGGTGACCCTCGTGTCCCTAAAGTATAAATTGTCAAATTGCCCCGCCGGGAATCAAATCCGAGATCTCCCAGTTACAAGACCAAATTATCTCCAGTCGAGGGCAAAAGTCTACCATGAACTTTGACCAAGAACAAAGTATATTAATTCAAAGAAACGACCCACTTCGCACAACGTATATCTTTCCACGACGAAGCACATTGTTATTCGAACAGTCGGAATGTTGTCTCCGGTCGCGCAGCAACGGTCACGAGAGCGGAGCTACTGACCTGAATGTGGCCAATCGGTGGAAACGAAACGTAAAATTTTTATTGTCACTAGAACCGCTCTAGTGAAATGGTATCGTTTATTATTCTCTATCTATCCAGTCAAGTAGAATGGAGACATCTTGTATCTGTATAATATAAACGTAAATAGAAATAGAAAGGAATAGAAATGATTTATTTGCATGATTGTAAATACAGGCTACGATATTATAAATTACCCATTTTTGTGAAAATTCTTTTTACAAAATCGACTTCAAACGCTTGTACAAAGTATACTGATTGTGCCAATAAAATTTGAAGAGTTCCCTCGATTTCTCCAGGATCCCGTCATCAAATCCTAACCTGATGAAAATGGGACCACCTTAGAAGTATACACTTATAAACAAAAAAGAATTTTCAGAAGATCCAGGCGTCTTCTAGTAATCGGGGAATATACATTAAAAAAAATGACTCCAACGAATTGAGAACCTCCTCCTTTTTTGAAAGCTGGTTAAAAATTTAATGACATACTAATTCTTTTAATAAAGAATATTAGCTAAGTCAAACTTAACTTATACTTTCCTATCCTCTCTAAATAAATGGAAAGCTTGTCTTAGGAGTGGGTTCGACATAAAAATTCTTTTCAAAAAACCGACTTCAAACGCCACTACAAAGTATAAAAATAATTTTATTTTGTACACGTTTGTTGAAGTCGGGCGGCTTAAATAGAAACGATGAAACCGATACGCGATGCTCACCCGATTTCAATAAGCGTGTCTCTTATATGTCACCATAAGGTAAGCGTCGCGCATCGATTTCATCGTTTCTAGTTAAGCCCGCCCGACTTCAACAAACGTGTACAAAATAAAATTATTTTTATACTTTGTAGTGGCGTTTGAAGTCGGTTTTTTGAAAAGAATTTTTATTTTAAGCTTTTTAGTGTAGCTTGTTCCTGCTCTCTTTCTCCCCTCCCTCCCACGCTACGGTACTAAAGTAGTCTATACTTGGTACCTACAGTACTTATTAACAACACACAATTTCTAATGAGCTAGGACCAGGAGGTCCATGATGTAGTCCATGCTTGGTACCAACAATATCAATTCGAAAGCGACAGTTCGTAATCCCTCCAACCCTGCAGCATCAGGATTGAGGAGCTAGAACCTTGAATTTTATATGTAGTATATGCTTGGTACCAACAATATCAATTCGTAAGCGACAGTTCCTAAATCCTCACAGATTAGGTAGGCAGTACCCCTGCAGCATCAGTATTGAAGAGCTAGGACCTTGAGCTCCACGATGTAGCCTATGCTTAATACTAACAATATCAATTCGCAAGCGAAAGTCCCTAAATCCTCACAGTTTAGGTAGGCAGTACCCTGCAGCATCAGGAGTGAAGAGCTAAGACCTTGAGCTCCACGATGTAGACTATGCTTAATACTAACAATATCAATTCGCAAGCGAAAGTTCCTAAATTCTCACAGTTTAAGTGGGCAGTACCCTGCAGCATCAGGATTGAAGAGCTAGGATCTTGAGCTCTATGATGTAGGCTATGCTTAATACCAATAATATCAATTCGCAAGCGAAAGTTCCTAAAACCTCATAGTTTAGGTGGGCAGTACCCTGCAGCATCAGGATTGAGGAGTAGGACCTGAAGCTCTAAGATCTAGTATATGCTTAAGCCAAGCATACCAATTCGTAAATGACAGTACCTAAAACCCCATAATTTAGGGGAAAAGTACCTCTGCAGCATCAGGCTTGAAGAGTTGAAGGTAAAAATTTTTATGGGACCATTTCGAGAGCTTCCTCTGTCGATTAAAAAAAAAATCACGTGAATCGGTCCAGAAACCCCGGAGTAATCGGCGGGCATACATAGAAAAAAAAAAAAAATATACCGGCCGAATTGATAACCTCCTCCTTTTTGGAAGTCGGTTAAAAAGTGCAACGGATGGAGATCGATCCTGCGACCTTTCAGTTTGCAGTTCACACCTTTAACCGTTGTGCTATTGAGACTATCTAGTCCAGGCTGGCTACTTCGTTTTGCGGTTGGTCTCCACGAAACAAGGAAATCGTGTCGTGAAGACCTTATTGGCGCCTTAAAAATAAAATAAAATAAAATATTTTGACAGCGCAATTTTATTAAGAAGCTTTGATTTCCCGATAAGTTGAAACCCTGCAATGAAAGGATGCAAGAAAATTCTGAAAGAATAATTTTCGCGGATGTGTTTGTAATATTTTATTTTCATTTTTACTTCCTCGTTCCTAATACGCACCGCAAAAATTTGGAATGCCCTTCCGGCTTCCGTTTTTCCAACTAACTATTATGTGGGTGTCTTTAAATCAAGAGTGAATAGGCAAGCGCGTATCATCTTAGGCTGCATCTTCACTTACCATCAGGTGAGATCGCAGTCAAGCGCTAGTCTATATATTTAAAAAAAAAAAAAATTTACTTTAATTTCATTTACTCCGAAGTCCATTTTCTACACAATTTTTGGAGAAAATAATATAGCAACTGAAAGTTCTAACTCAACCAAATACTTACATGGTTTAAAAATTACTGACTGACATCGCTCTATTTTCAAGAAAATTCTAGCCAACAAATTTGAAGTGAAAAATTGAATTAAGCTGTCCTCCCCCGTCCCCCAGCTGAACTGAGAGGGCAATTCGGGGAAATCTGTTTTAGTGGCATTTCCAATTCTGTAACAGGTTTTATCAAGAATTGGGTTACTGTGTGGATTAGGGTTTTAGGGAAAAACGAGTAGCAAGTAAAATATGGGTTTAAATTTTACGAAAAGCATCTGCGTCTGATTGTTATTATTACCTGAAGCGATCTTGGTATATTATTACCTACCTGGAACATTATTTGTAGAACGACAGTTTACTTGCTACAAAGCTACAGAAATACTAACTTTAGCGGCATTTCTAATTTACTTAGAGCCTACGTCACACTTCACACTAATATTACGAGTATAAAGGTGAAAGTTTGTATATTGTGTGTCGGTATGTTTGTAATTCTTTCACAAAAAACTACCGAATGGATTTGGCTGAAATTTGGAATGGAGATAGATTATACACTGGATTGATACATTGGCTACTTTTCATCCTTGAAAATTGAACAGTTGAACGGGAACCTGCAAAAAACTTTCATCAGGCGCGGGAATCATCTAGCTTTCCATTATTTTATTAGCTTTTCCCTTGAACTTCGTTCGCGTTTTTAAAAATCCCGCGGGAACCATCTGTTTTCCCGGGGTAAAATTCCTATGTACTCCCCAATTGCCAGGTTATCCTTGCAAAATAGAACGTCAATGCGTTGCTCCATTCTTGCGTGATTGAAGGACAAACCAAGTAACCAAGAAACAAGCACACTTTCGCATTTAAAATACCTACCTATACTATTAGAGGGTAACAATTTAACGACATGGTTGAAATGTGTTATACAGGTTTATTTACCACGTTAAATATGTTTCAATTGAAATTGTCATTATTTGAATCCAGTTCTACGGCCGGTGGATAGCATGGTTACCTTTTTTTTTTTTTTTTTTTTTTTTTATTCGATGACAAGATAGCCTTTGACTGCGATCTCACCTGATGGTAAGTGACGATGCAGTCTAAGATGGTAGCGGGCTAACTTGAAAGGGATATAGCAGTGTAAATTCAACCCATACCCCTAATCGGTTTCTACACGCCATCGTGCCGGAACGCTAAATCGCTTGGCGGCACGTCTTTGACGGTAGGGTGGTAACTAGCCACGGCCAAAGCCTCCCACCAGACAAAATAATCGTTGCAATTGGCCGCTGTGGCTGAAATTAGGAAGGGAATTATACTATTTATTTATAGCCTTTTATTACAGACACATACAATATAAATTACACAAAATACATTTAAAAATTGGTTTACAATATACAATTTACATAAAGTAACAATATTCATTTTTTTTTATTAATTTATTTATTTATTTTAAAGAACAACATCAGATCCCGCCTGATTTGCATCTGTTTGCCCTCTGGCAAAGGCCTCCTCTAACCCTTTCCACACAACTCTGTCTCTTGCCTTCCTAGTCCAAATTTTACCTGCTGTCCTTACTATCTCATCTTCCCATATTTATATACATTATACTATAATATGCACGTAAATCCAAACAATCGAGTATGCAGTTCGCACGAGATATATTACGAGTGCACGCCCACAGTCGCCTGTAATATGCAGAGAGCATTCAATATCTAACGTCCATTCGGAATAACGCGCTATCATAAAATTTGTGTTCCGGGAACGTGTTCGGCTTACAAAGACATGGCAGAGCGGCACCGATTTAAGCTCTGGTCAAACGCAGTGCGGCAGCGGCAGCGGTAGGGCGTCACCAATTAGAAATAAAAGGGTAGAAACGTGAAAGGGTGTTTGGGGTGAACGCGAGATTGCTGCAATGCATCACGGTAGCCTCATTTGTCATACAAAAAAAACTGTTTTATGCATACGAGAAACTATATCTATAAAATATAACAGTTGCTGACTGACAGACCATGCATAGAATAAACTGATGGAGCTTGAGATTCAAATACTCTAGAAGTATGATAAGGAAGGATTTTTTTGAAATTCATCTCTAAAAAGTGTATATTTGTATAAAAATCGTTTTCAAATCTCAATCAACACTTTATTCAACAAGGCGACTTCTAGGTAAGTGCGTTTCACTTTAGAACGCATCATCGCTTTTCATTTGGAATGAATATCGCAGAGAAAAAGCATTATAATGCAATGAAAAAATTAAACATTTGAAACACCTCGCAATGCGCATCGGTAATGGCGCGCAATGATAGCCTTCATAATTTCCAGCAATCGTGTTGTAATCGCTGGCGCCGCGCGTTTTACTTGGCCAGGGCTTAAAAGCGACACGAACGAGCTACAGTGGATTTATAGTGCCAAATGGTTTGCCACTTTAACTGAATGTGGAATGCCGATTGTGAATCAAGTTTGCATTCAAAAGTTCCCAAAATTCGAGTCGTATAGAGTTTTATATGTAAGAGAGACTTTGGTTCAAAACTGACACTATTTACTGACACAGAAAAGTTTGCCGGGCCTTTGTCAAGAAAATCGTTTGAGCATGAATTTGTGGAATGGAAAGTACCTGATTCTTTTGTACATTTCATATAGGTACTGACGTTTTAGATACTAAGTGCTTAGTACACTCAGTACGCTTGACTACTTTTTGTTATATAAAATGACAGCTGCTCAGATTGAAAGCACAAAAAATACACAATAAAAGAAAAATAATTTGCACCCATATATCGCATTAGCAAAAAAGGCATTATTGCTGTAGGTTTTATGAGAAACCTGAGCGCTAGTATTCTGCCGGCACCTAAAAGCTGAAGACTATTTCGTATCACAGAACCCAAATAAATAGATGATTTCTTGAGCCTTCATCGGGAAAAATATGTAACCCTGAAACGTACAAATTGGTAGGACATATTTCGCTCGTCCAATTCTGCCACTTCCGCAGAAAATTTTCATTGTTCCTATTTTCGCTTGATTAAATTTCTTTCGGTGACATTGATAGATTGTACCCTAACCTTATTATACTGTTTGTTGTAATTTGAACCCTGCATACCTAGGGGTAGTTAAATTTCTCTTATATTTAAATTTAATAGATTTTGTGTAAAGTAGAGAGCTTTTATTACTGTAATTTTGCATAAATACCGACTAAGCTTTCAGTTTTCACTTGATTAAGTCAAGTTCTTTTGCATAGGTTACCTGGCAGAGATCTCTCTTAGTGATAAGGTCACCTTTTGTATAAAATATTTCATGGAGCTACCTTTAGTTAAATATGCAATAAAGTTAAAAAAAAAATAAGCATCGAATCGAGAAACTCCTTTTTTGAAGTCAGTTTATAATAATTACTTTTTACAGAAATTTTAACCGACGATAGAAGCAACTAATAAGGGAAAAATAAAAAATAAATCTTTTTAGTTTTATTATCTAAGCTCCTAAGCTAATGCTGAGTCGGCGACAAACTTTTTCCGAAAAAAAAAAATCTTCTCCAGTAGGGGAGCTCCCTTTAATTTTTAATTCATTTATATTATTTTCTGTTATAGCGGCAAAAGAAATACACATTCTCTAAAAATTTCAAGTCTCTACCTATTACGGATCTGAGTAATAGGGTCCCTAAGGGAAGGATTAGATACCCTTCGTGTACGGAACCCTAAATCATTAAAACACATTTACCTAGCAAGTAGATTATATTATAGTAAAGAGATGTTTTTTTTTACTTTTACCCAATTACAACAATGATAGCGAGACCGTAATAGAATTTGCTGGAAAGGCAGTTAATGGTCGCTTAACGATGGCCCTTCCATTGTATAAAGGGCTCTGGCTGCCACCGGACCGCTTTGGGGCTTTCGGTAATTTAGTGGATGAGGTTTTTGGGATCCTTGATTTATGTAATCAGATGTGTGTGTCTTCGTCAGCGTTCTTCATCGACTTCGAAAAAAAATAAGTTTGCTGTCAAAACCGCATTATGAACTTGGTGAACAAAAACTAGACGACCTCCCTAGCGTAACGGTGACCGCTGTGGTCTTATAAGAGGGAGGTTTTGGGTTCGATTCCCGGCGGGGACAATTTGGGAATTTATAATTTCTGAATTGTCTCTGGTCTGGTCTGGTGGGAGGCTTTGGCCGTGGCTAGCTACCACCCTTCCGTTAAAGACGTGCCGCCGAGTGATTTAGCGTTCCGGCACGATAGCGTACACTGTCATACAGAATAGAATAGATTAGAATAGAAATATTTTCTATTTAAATAAACTTTTACAAGTGCTTTTGAATCGTCGATGAATCTACCACTGGTTCGGAATGCCCTTCCTGCCGACAAGAACCAGCAATAAACTCGGCGGAATACCCCTTCCACGTTAGCCCGCTACCATCTTAGACTACATCTTCACTTACCATCAGGTGAAATTGCTGTCAGGGACTATCTTGTCATCGTATAAAAACAAAACAACGGTATATTACCACAAAAGTCACATTGCTATCGCATTTTTTTTAAGTTTTTTTTTGGATTTTTACATTTTAGCCACCTGGTATGTCAATCCCATCGATACATGATACACGAGTTCTTTACAATTACGTAATCGAATTAGTAACTTAGGAATAAAATTTTAGGATTGCGTGTTTTGATATACCATTGTTTGGTATTTGGTATATTACGGTAGTTGGTAATAGTTTTAACGGTCATTTGATTGTATGGACGTTTTTAAGGTCTATTAGTCTCATAATACAATACAAACTTTTCATTCAAAGAAGCGGAAGTTTGTGGAAAGCGTTTTTGAATGGTGAATTGAATTTACAACTACTTACTACTAACTTTATTGCACACAAGAAAGAAACAAAAATGAATACAACTAAAAAACTACGCATGCAAAGGCGGCCTTATGCCTCAAGGTTAGCCTGCTTCCATGTGAGATCGCAGTCGAGGGTTCATTACTTTTTAACTCCTTTTTTAATTGGACCGTAGCGACTGCCTCGGAGCTTGAGAGATAAGTGTGTTGCATCGTCGATACGATATCAAAGCTCGTTACGGCAAATCCCCTCCGCCCCGAGTTTCAGATCCTCCACAGACCACACTAATTACGCTCTTTGTTCCGACACCCTAAAGGCCAGTTGCACTTCAGGCTGTAAATGTGACCTTCACAATCGAAACAAACTAACTAGTGGTTCGCCCCGAACTGAGACCTCGCGATATCCCATAATTCCCAAAAGTTTTAATTATATATTGTAATAATTAACTTTTAACATTAGACGCAATAAAAAAAATAATAGTTGACATAAAACTGTTTTACTGAAACAGCGCCATCTATTAGCATTATAGTGAAGCTATTAGCTTCACAATAATGCTAATAGATGGCGCATTAAAATTAAATAATTTCGTTTCTTTATAACATTTATCTAATTTTAGTATTTGTTGTTCAAGTACAGGATATAACTGAATTTTCAACCAAGTTTCACGTTCTAATATTCAGTAATTCAGAAGTTATAGGGCTCTGACAGACATTTAGACGGACACACTTCTCTGTCTAGTAGGCAAACGCCCTAGTTGACTCAGAGAACTCGCTTCGCTCGTTCAATTAAATCGATTTAGGCTGGCTCCCGTACCTAAGAAGGAAGGAAACTGTTTACCTATTACTTGCTTGAACTATTATTCAACTACCCTAAAACAGTACTAATCCCTTTTGTTGTGTTGATGTTATTATGCATGCAAAGGTTTATATACGCTGAGCTTGACCTATACTACCAACGCTTTAAGCAATTAGTGTTATTTTAATTTAGTTTAAATGAAACGTCATATTGTATGCGCAACGTCAAGTGACGTTTAACCAACGAGTAAATTGGGAATTCCGACGGTTTTTGTATTGAAAATCTGCAAAATATCAAAATGATCGGATAAGGCTTATTTAACGTGAACTCGCCCCTTAAAGTAATTGCCTTTTGGGTTGACATTGTATGACATGTCAAAACAATTTTGAAATAATACAGCTTTAAACATTTGATAGTATAGGCTCTATACACTCTTTCTGGCTGCAAACATTGTGTTACATCTAACTAACTACATTTCCTTTTTGCGAGTCGGGGGTTTGAATATTAGGCACTTTATACAAATATTTTTATACACAAATATGGTTGAGCGAAGCAATGGCTGGATCATGCCTCATGCTCGTGACCGGGTGCCACCAACGGGAATGGGTCTGCTTTGGCTGCCCATCTTGACATGCGTTGGATTGGTGTGCCTACGTGCATTTTTGCATTTTTGAGGCTTTATTGTGGAAGCACTGTATACATAGCATAGCTTTGTAAAAAAAAAATTTTTTGAAAAGAGTAACTGCTGAGTTTCTTACCGGCTCTTCTCAGCAGAGTCTGCATTCTGAACCGGTGGTAGATTTATGACGTGTCATAAGAGCTACAAGTTAGCCTACATAAAATAAATTAATTTTGAATTTGAATTTGAATTTGAATTTTAACTTTTTAAAGATGGGTGTGTTTTTTGTATTTCATTTTAAAAAATAATCAAATTATCTATCACTTGCTTTAACGTTGAAGGAAAACGTGAGGAAACCTGTATGTCCTCCGTGATGTTTTTAAAGGTGTATAAATTCTACTAATACGCTTATACTTATCCAGGGAAATGAACTATGACCTTCTCGTTCTGAGAGGAGATCTGCGAACAACAGCGGGCCGGAGATGGATTGAGATGAAGATAATGATGAAAAATTACTATTCAGTAACTTTATCCGTTTGATGTGTAACCGGGCCTTTCAGAGTCCATCTAAGATTAATGATGTTAACCTACTTTGGGTTTTCACATGAGAAGAAAACCTCTAATTTGCCAATTCTATTGTAGATTCCCAAAGGTTAGAGAAAAGCGTAGGTACATTAGAGCAGCGCATTAGAGGAGCAAAATTGTTCTCTGTTTTATTGCAATTCGCCGATGTGATCATAATTATGACTGACTAGCTGATACCTGTGACTACGCCCGGATTAAGGGTTTTAGATTACCACGGGAACTCTTTGATATGAGCTATCTCATATCTATGAGCTAATCCGATCGTTCGTTTGGTGAAGGAGTAATAAACATCCATCCATCTATCCAGCCATCCTTACAAACTATCCATCTATCCTTAGAAACTTTCGAATTAATAATATTGGTAGGAAGTAGTAAGTAGAATAACTGATGTTTGCATCTCGAAAAATAAAATACAAAAGTTTGTGAGGTTGGATGGATGGATGGATGGATGGATGTCTGTTACTCCTTCACGCAACAACAAATGAACCAATTTGAATGGGAATGGAGAATGCTCATATCTGGGAATCAAAAAACTCAAAAAACCTTTATCCACGTGGACGTAGTCGCGGGCATCACCTAGTCAGGAATATTCTCAGTGTCAGTAGTTATAGTCATTAGTAAAATTGAATCACATGAACCTATGATATATCACGGCTGTATGATCCGCCGACGTCACACGTGAGAGTTACGTCAGAAGCAGTGGGTGCATTGGAACATTGTCATACCTGATGTAACGTCATCAGTTACATTAACAACGTAACTGATGACGCTCTGCTGGCATCATTATGTTACGTCATTGCTTACGTTGTTAATGCTACACCTCGGTTGGTTACTTTGGTGCCTCTCAGGTCACCTCTTAATCCACGATCAGTCGATCACCTTAGGATTATCATTGAACTCAAAAGCTTAAGCTCCATTTGTGGAGAGTGCTTAAGTAATATAGTATCTATTGAGATTAGACCGGATCGATAGATTAATGGCAAAAAATTTGGCATCAGGTGAACTTAGTAAAGCTTGTCTCTACAGATTTATAGAAAATCCTAAAGTCATTGTTATTATTCTTTTTGATGAAAAACTTTTTAGAGTGCTTATAATCTGGAGATTGACCATCTCTAGCACATAAGTAAATGCCGTGGACTTATGAGTTGGAAGTTTTTGGTTCGATTCCCAGCAGGGGAGATTAAGGAATTTCTTGATTCTGGTAAGAGGCTTCAACTCTGACTATAATAAGACTTATAATCTTAAAAGATTTGTTACCTAGAGGTTTATAGCGCTCCAGAACTATGATGAATAGAAACCCTTATAAGATATGCTTTTAATTAAATCGCTATACTGTTTTTAATTTAATATCCCTTAATGGGGAAAGAAAACATCGCCTGCAACAGATTTCGCCATAAAACTCTTGAAGGTATGTGAAGTTTGCCGATCCTTACTTAGCCCACGTGGTGGACTATGATCTAAAATTGTTTTATTCGAGAGAAGACCATTGCTCAATAATAAGCCGGTGATGGGTTGAGAATTGAGATGAATGAATGAATGAATGAAGCTGCTTTTTTTCCTTTAAAGTTAATTATGGTCAATTTGCAACAGATGAAATCAGTTGTGAAAAGCAAAATTGATATCGGAAAACCACGGCACAGGCTATTTCCATTATCCATAAATTATATCCGAGGAGATCGTAGTCAACAGTAGAAATTCACTCGTTCTAATAAATTGAATTAAAATTGCTTCTCAATTCACTTTTAAAGTTATTAAGTAAACATCCACGTTGCAAGTCTGCGGAAATAACTCCGTTTGAATCCAACTTTGCCAACAGATTCGCAACTTAAAGACGTTAAGTACCTATTCAATGTTATTTATTTATGTGCCACAAATCGCCAATCCAAGCTAACAAAATCGAAGCAACGTTGTTGCGAATCTAATTTCAACCTTGTTTTTCATCAAGATCGATTATTATCTTAATCGCGACAAGGTAACACATGAGCAAATTCAATTTAAGATTAATAATACGATTAACATAGACCAAGTCCATTCTTAACAAACTTGGAATCTCTTTCATTATTCAAGCCCACATCCTTACTTTCTTAGAACATGTTCTAAACCTAATGTCCGTAGAACGATTAGTGATTCAAGGTAAAGTCGAAGGTGCTGCAGATTGCCTATGAAATTGAAACACCAATACTTCTAATTTTATTTTTTTTAAACTAAGAATATTTGAAGAATTGTCATATTGAATCGGTGACAACTCAATGGCTAAGAATTTGGCTTCCTGTTCTGAAGTGTTATTATTATTTTTGGAAGTTATGTGCGTTTTAAGTGATTGAAGATAACCTTGCTTTTACTGCAAACGCAACGTCTGAGGAAACCTGCATGTCTGAGAGTTCTCCACAATGTTTCCAAAGGTGAGTCAAGTTTGTAAATCTAGAGAATTGGGTCCAGTTGTGAACTGATGAGCTGATAATAATTGAAGTACCAAAAATAGCGTACAAGATAAGCAAGATCTCTTAATTCTTACGTGTTTCAGTGAAGAACGACTCTTTTCCCTTCTGAACCAAGTTAGGCAAAATAGAGTTGACTGACACGTAAGAAGTATTTTATTTTTTATTTATTTTTTAGCGAGCAAACGTGCATCATCTGATGTTAAGTAATTACTGCCACCCATGAACATTTGTAGCACCTGAGGCTGGTGCCTTAGGTGCCAATGCCAAGGCGTTGCCGGTTTTTCAGGAATTTGTTGGTCCGCCGCCGTTCCTAGTTCAAAAAACGATAACATGGATCGATATTCAAGGGAGAAAAGTAAACTTCTATGAAATCATTCATCAATATTCCCTTCTGTTTAATTCTGAAGTGTTCCAAAAAGCTTCCATTTTGTGAACCGATATTAAGCCTCAGTCCCAGGTGGCTCGGAGGCGAACATAAAAATCCCTTTGATACGCCTTCGATAATGCTCCCTTCAAACATTTCAGCACAACATTCGACGCACCTGTTTCATCACAATATTACCGGAACGAAAATATATTATGTAAACACAATTCAACCGTTTTTGTGTAACATTTTCTTCAGGTATTCTTGCATACGCCTTTTTTGTCTTATTGAAAAAATACGTAGCTACATTGTGTAAAGTGCTAATATAAATGAAATATCGTAGGTAGGTATACTGTTAATTTTTAGAGTTAGGTCGTGTTGTTGGTGTCAATATTTTTTTATTTTTAATTTATATTAAGCTAATATCGCTGTGGTGATTACAAAGATTAACTTTGTTTATCTCTTTCATAACTTACAAATGTTTACTACTTAATCTTCCATTAAAATAATGACTAAAGATAAACCTCTCTAACTAGTTCAGCAGATTGGGTCGCATTACAACTGACTCCGAATTGCTCCGAAGTTCGTAGACCAAAGTTTGCGATAGGAATCGATAGTCGAAAGTTACGGTCGGCCATTCAAAGGGCTTGATTCCATTAGATGCCATCATCCTGTGACCTCACAATCTAAGCCAACATCTTAGCAGTGGCGTGCTATCGGAAAAACTATTATTTCTTAGTGTTTTGGATCATTTAAGAGACCCAAGAACTTGTGCTTTTTACCAGACTTACACAAAAAAAAGGTCTACGTATAAAGCACTCTATGTATGTATGTGTATATTTACCTGTGTTTGGCCGCAGTGCCTAAATTACTGAGTCAATTTTGGTGTCAACCAATTCACATTATAGTCCAAGCACCGTAGCGCTACCTTTTTTATACGAACCATTTTGATACGACGCACGGATGTTATATCAAATTTTCCGTTGTTGGGATAAATAATATAGTTGTTAAACTTTTTTCTTGTGTCAGTATTCATTCAGCATCTTGGCGACAGAAAGATAGCTACATATTAGGTGGCGTCTGTCGAAAAACACTAGTCAACACTAATTGATGCTAAATTACTAAATTAAAATCACTTACGAATAATATTTTAAAAGAAAATATTGTCTAAAATATTTTGAAAATGTATACTCACTTTTTAATTATCCAGCCTCGCTTGAAAACTGTTGTGCCACCTAAAACAAAACAGAACCATTACTGAGATTAAACAAAAATGTTACATTTTATAAAGGCTTACATCAGCCTTATGCGATGTTGAGACTGGTAGTCTCAACGGTTTGCTATAATTGCATTTTCAACATTAAATAAATCTTCATCATCATCGTCATTATCATCAGCTAAAATGTTAGAGTATTAGGTAGCGCCAAAGTTGCCTAACCTCGGTCTTACGCTTCCACTCGATAGGTACCTATCATTTTCAGGATGTAATCTCTTCATCTAGCCCTATATTCCGTTTGCCGACATACGATTTCCACTTGAGGACTTTGAGGACCTTACGATTTCAGCGGCCATCGGTCTTCTGACAAATGTCACATGCCCACTGCCACTTCAACCTACCTTCAGAGCTATCTACTAGTACGTCGTCGGTTACTTTAGTTCTTTGGGGAATTACTTCGTCTCGAACTTTAGCCCTCAAAGAAATCCCGCGCATAACAACTTTCTGTATAGCATGCTTAGCATACCTATGCAATGAAATCCTATTACTATTATACATGCGAAAATTTGGATGGATAAATAGATGGATGGATGTCTGTTAATCACGCCGCAACAACGGAACCGATTTAGCTGATTGGCACAGAGATATATTATAGTCTGGAATAACACATGGGCTACATTTATCCTGGTAAATATTCCTGTTCCCTGGTAAATGTTCGAGTTCCCGCGAATTTAAAAACCTTAATCCACGCGAAAGAAGTCATAACATTAAAGCTTATTAGCTAATTGGGAAATTCAGACTACAGTCGCTGATATGCTTGAAGTAACTTGAAAACGACGTGCTACATGGACGACGTTTTCAAGTAAATGTGGAGATCTTTCTTGACGTCGCAGGTTTTTAAATAGGTACCTAAGTATACATAGCTTGCAACTTGCTCTTTTCTCCTTCAACCTACGCCGTTAATTTCTAGCCATGATTATACTAGTTCCCAACGCTCAGGAAGATGGCTAATTGGTTCATGTAGTTACTGGAAACCTCGCGTTTCACAATAGAATGTCAGATAAAATTGGTATAAAAGGAAAAGGTGACTGACTGACTGACTAAATGACTGACTGACTGATCTATCAACGCACAGCTCAAATCACTGGACGGATCGGGCTGTTTGGAATACAGATAGATATTATGACGTAGGCATCCGCTAAGAAAGGATTTTTGAAATTTCAAGCCTACTTTCAATTTGGCGTTAAGTCCAACACGCAGCACCATACAAACCTCTTCAAAACTTCAAAACACACTCGACGTATGTTTTGCTCTGACACCGCAGCATCATCAAGAGATGTTGCAGACAGAAAGCTTGCAACACACCTTTTTCCGTTAGGGGTTAAAAACCTAATTCTCGAAGAAACCGGCAAGCATGACAAGGATAGCAAAGTACATTAATTAAATTCCTAAATTACTGCGTGAGGAACTCTTTGAATACGAATGGATTCCAATTTCGGGTGACAATTTGCTCACCCTCCATCCCTATTCTCCCGTTAACTGAATTCTTCCACTCCACTGGAAGTACAGCTGTTCCAGATTCGATTTCCTGTTTAATGAAGACTTAAATTACCTATAGTAATGTATTATTATGCCTGTTACAGTTTCAATTTCGTTAAAAAAAGTCGAAAAATCGCTAAAATTTTCCTAATGACTACGTTATTTTTTGCTAAATATGAGAGAGCTGAAAGTATATTGCCACATCAGCTGAAAATCTGACAGAAAGATTATAGAGTGTAAGAACCTTAACAAGAAATCTAGCATCGGTTGAAGCGTGGACGACCTACTTTTCATAAACTTTTTATTCCGAATTCGTACCAAATAAATTGTGTACCATTCACTAGGTACGACAGACGATTTACGCTTCTAAACAATTTAAGACATTTAATCTCTCGTGGATTTAAAAGCGAATCCCAGTAGTAGGAAATCGTCGAGAAAACTGCATTTATTTTCAAAGTGCATCGCCGCCAGTGCGGAGTGATATAAATTATTTCTTTTCGTGGACTTGCGGCTTGAGAAAGTTAAAAATTGGTGGAAATTTCTCTTCTGGGAAGTACCTAACCAAAAGTTATGCCTCTCTTGAGTTTTGAATGTGATCTACTGACTTCATTTTACCGTAAGCGGGGCGGATTTAGCCGGGGTAGCCCTTGACAGAGCACTAAGCACTGCAGTATTTTTTTCTTTGACAAGATACAACTTACTGCGATCAGCAGGGCGATTCAGACCTGCTCGATAACATACCGTGTCGATACGGTTAGATATCCATCTCTTTTTGTCGTGTGGATTCAGAGCGAGCGAAATATATGTTAACGAACCGAATCGATCGACAAATAAGTTATCGGAAGGCTCTGAATCGTGGGGCTGATCTGGTTGCAAGTGATGATTCGGTCAAAGATAAAGTCGGGCGGGGAATTGAGATTGTTGACAGCTATACAGTGTGAGGTTCTTAATCACTTCTGACTGGCGGATATTTTCGCGCTGTTGGCTAAAATGCATTGTTGCTGAGAGAATGCCTTTAAAGCCCAATTCTGTGCCAATCAACACGATTGGGAATAGTGATGGTTTCCAAAGTTTTTAGTTTGGCAACTTTTTTTTAATTGTACATACATACCTATTTATTTTATTTAAAAAAAGTTGCTAAGCTGAAAACAAAAAAATATTTCCAGTCCCAAATGACCTTCAAATTATGATGTAAATCGATATTAGAACATAAATTATTATTCAAACATATTTTAAAAGAATCCCTAGGAATGTCAACTTGAAGAATATTGAAAATCATGTAATAAGATATAAGTACCTACTTTTTAAGTTTTTAACATTATTTTCCATTTATTGAGCCTGGAAAAGACCTTGTTCATAATTTTGATCTCTGTACTTTATGTGGCCAATACTTTTTCATAGTATATTGGTCTTTTTACGTTTTGTTTGGGATCAGGTTGTAGGCGGCATCATATCGGAATGCCAAATCGCTCAGGATTCCACGATCCACATTGGGTGATTAAGAAAATCTATTGTTTATTAACTCATGGGATATCAAACCTTATTGCACACAGAATAAACGCCAACGTTTTCCCCAGAAAAAGACAAAACAAAACGTCGTTATCATTGTCGACCCTATGGTGTTGATTAAAACGGCTTCTCAAAGGACCTCGTCTACAATAATAGAGACGGCGATAAAGGAACATTGATGAGTAGGTTTACGGGAAATGGAGATAACGTTCTTGCAAATAAAATAAGATGTGGGGATTATTACCATAAGGGGACATTTTCCTCCCAATTTTCCTGCTTTTTATATGAGTATTAAAGTCTTATTCCTTTTAATATCCTCGTTCGTCGCCTCGTTGGTAGATGAGGTGGTAGTACCTAGTTAGTTTATTCGGCTTCTAATCATTATTTTTTGGGTTCATTCTCTTGTAAGGCCAAAAGAAATGTTAGGGATTTTTCAACAAATTCTTAGTCTTAGAGTGGGGGAGAGAGCTCTTTAGTGTCCAAGGGTTCAATCAACTCAAAACAATTTGGTGGTCATAGCAAATAAACAATATCTTTTATGATACAGAGATATTATTAAATTACGGAGTTGTAAGCACAATAATAAATTCGATACAATTACATCCAATAGCAGTTTTGTCTAGTGTTCTCGAATGGTATTGATGTGAGTAATACAATTGGTAAATTGGTTTGAAATTGGTAATATTGGTTTAGTTGTAGACGTTAGTTGCAGATTGATATTCGTTATTAGATTCGGTAGAGGTTAACTACCTGAAGCATTCCACTTAAGCTGAGTATATTTAGGTTTGATGAAAAATACTTTTCTTTGTTCTCGTATTAATGTACTTATTCGTTTTTTTTTTACAGAAAGACCAAACAAATTGCGTGGATATGACTTCAAAAATGGTAGATTTAATAACAAAGATCCACTCCCGTTAAAACCTCTAAGGGTAGAATTTCCAAAAATCGTGAAACACGTATTAAGTTAGGTATTTAAATCACGGAAGCCAAATATCACTTTTCGATGTAATGAAAAAATTACGTATTTTGACGTAATCTTACATCCCCTACTTTACAATGGAATTTCCATAGAATAGAATAGAATAATTTTTTATTCAAATAAACTTTTACAAAGTGCTTTCGAATCGTCAAATGAATCTACAAACCTTCTTGGGCGGCGGTAATCACTTAACATCAGGTGACCCGCCTGCTCGTTTGCTCGCTAAAAAAAATTAAAAAAAAATCATCAGTAGGAGGTATATCGGCCATCTTGTTATAGTCCTACTTCCATGGGCAATCTATTAAAACATCAATTTATTCGTCATTTAATGTTTACTTGATATTAAAATAGGCCCGCGGTTTGTTTTATCCTTTGCGTACCAGATTTTAAAGGAGATAGAGGTTTTAATAAGTGGCAAAGAGATATTACTCAAGATAACCCAAAGACGAAGGGCAGAACAAATCCAATGTCAATTCCAAAGATATGAAATCATCCCTTTCCAAATCAAAGGCGACCAAAAATATTTATAACTTTAGAGGGTTTGCTGAGCTTCATTTAATTACTTTGATGTATTTTCTTTCAGCGATTACCTTGATTGTTACTATGGAAATGTGGAATCACTAGATGATGCCCGCGACTTAGTCCGCGTGGATTAAGATTTTTTGATTCCCGTAGGAACTCTTGAATTTTCCAGGATAAAATGTAGCCTATGATTAATCCTAGACATGAGCTATCTCCATTCCAAACAATCTAATCCGTCCAGTTGTTATTGCGTGTAAGAGTAACAAACATACACACATACACATATACAAACTTTGACCTTTATAATATTAGTCTAGTGTGATGTGATGTGATGTGATAGGAAACTACCGTATGCCCCATCTTCGTCCGCAGGTTTTAAAAAAAGTGTTTGACAATGACGATCTAACCCCCAACTCTATGCACCTCTTAAGCTGTAGAATTCCATAAATAAGTAGATTCATGTGATATGGTTTCCATCACAGTTATTATTAGGTAAAGTTTATAATATTTGCTTTTTTTTTTGTATATCAGTAGGTATCATCTGGCCTAATGACTGATTTTTTCTTTTAAGATCTTATGTAAGAAAGAAAGAAGACATTATTTGATTAAAAACATAATTACAAAAAAAAAACAAAACTAAACTAAATAAAAACCAATTGTAAATCATCAAATATAAATGTCTTCCACTCAGAATCGTGCTACAGAAAGCAGCGCTGGTAAAATTAAAGTGGGACGAGGCAATTTTCGCTGAATCATGTATTATCGGTTTTTTCGTGTTCAAGAAACCCTCATCTTGAACCAATTGGGTGGTGAGGGACAAGCAAATGTTTCTTTAAATTCCATACAAAAGATACATCAAATCATAGAGAAGACATTATGAGCACTGGCATCTATATAGTTGGCGTCCTTATATATTGTTTCCGCACGAAACGGTTTCGATCAACGTTTCGGCAAAACGCTACAATGCTTCTTTCGCACGTGTTTTCTTCCCCCTATTACTCAAGCACGTTTAAGGTAAGCAAGATTAAGCATTTTCTAGTCAAGCGCACTCCAACGAAATTGCGAATAGCAAATCCTTTTTAGTAAGCAAATAATTAAATAGACACGTTTTTGATGTTCACCATTTGCAATCTAATTATTATACGAGCATGGAAAAAGAATGTAACCATGAAAATAATATAATGAATTAATACTAAAATGTTAGAGAAAAGCTAAGCTAGTAATAAATTGAAGTGAAGTTCATAATTAATAATTGTTTTGACAGGTCTCAGGGAGACAGTTATTAAGGGAAAGCATCTCAATCATATTTACTAAGTTATTAGGACGATGATGGATTCTGAACGGAAATCTCGTCTAATTGGAACACGAAATTGAACCGATTTCTCCAAACTTCTCAGAGCTTAGTGGCTCTGAATGTATAATAAGTTTGTATCAATGAGACTTCCTTAGTCTAGAGGTAGGCAAGTTTGAATACTGCCGTGAGGTTCCGGGTTCATATCCCCATTCACAACGGTTCAAGACGCGGACTGAAAAACCGAAGCATCGCTGACTCAAACCCCACCAAGGTTAAAGAAGTGTAAATCTGCTTTGACTGCATCGTCACTTACCACCAGATGACAGTCGAAGACTACCTTGTCATCGAGTAAGATAAAAGTTGAAACTACTTTAAATTACACTCTAAGTTGCACTTAAGTTTGCTTAAGATCTACTAGAGCAAACTTAAAGTGGAACATGGAACCCGGAGAGGTTGCAACGTGACGTCGCAGCTAAGTACGAACTAGCACTGTAACTGGTACGCAAGTTATAAGCCGTCCACGTGATTGAAGTCCACGTCACTAGTCGTTATCCCTAGCACGACTTTGCTAATCTCGAAAACTTATCAAAGTTTTCGAAATGAGCAAACTCGTGCCGATATGAAGAGCTATGATAATACATCAGAGTGAACTAAAGAATTGTAGCTAATTTTTTTTAAGTCCATCCGCCTTGTTCCTTGATGGTTCTTTTCGGTTAGAAGGACATTTCGAACGAATCACACTATCACACTTAACATCACACTTCACACTTCACACTAATATTATAAAGGCGAAAGTTTGTATGTGTGTGTGTGTGTGTTACTCCTTTACGCCACAACGCATGAACCAATTTGTCTAAAATTTGGAATGGAGACAGCTCATTCCCAGGATTAAAACATAGGCTACTTTTTATCCCGGAAAATTAAAGACTTCCCGCGGGAATCACAAAACCTTTATCCACGCGAACGAAGTCGCGGGCATCAACTAGTGGTATATAGATTCTATTTTATAATCAAAACTTTTCAAAACGTTTAATATGCTCACCTACAAAGTTTTTTCTGCAGCCTGTAAAATTATGTTTGATATTACGTGGGCCCATGGGAATTAAATCTCGCTTTTGGAATAACTCACACTAAAGGATTTTAAGAAATTAATGGAAAATTAGGTATAATTTAAAATTTATTTATTTATTGCAAAAATATACGTAATATGGTGTTACAATAATATGTTGGGAGACAGTGTATTGCCAGCAAAGGTAATAATAAAAAAAACATCTTTTTCAAAAAGCGACTTCAAACGCCACGTAAAAGTATATAAAATAATTTTAGTTTGCACACGTAGTCGGGCGGGCTTTAATGGAAACGATGTAACCGATGACTACAACATATGTGTACAAATACGTACGGAATTATTAAAATAATATAATGTCAATATTTAATCTAGTTATAACTTAATGTCAATATGTAATGCTAATAAATATTTAAGGTAGTCCTATCAAATACTTAGTAGTTTGTCGATGTATATTAATTCAGATTAGTCTGCGAGCTTTACAAGTACCTACTCAGAGTTCTTTGAAGCGTGTCTAATCTTCGACTCAAACTCTAAATAAACTTTAATCAAGCTCCTTTGATTTGAAGATCTGTCGATTGGTTATTACCTTCTTATTTACCAGGCGACGACGGTCCTAGCACCTCAGTAGTGCAACGGTTTAAGGCGCGGACTGAGAACCGAAAGGTCGCTGGTTTAAACTCCACCCATTACACTATTGTAACTTTGACGTTCTATGACTGTATCGCCAGATACAGTGTTTTATCGTTGCAGCGATAAATTAGTTCCTCGCATGTGTTCGCGTATAATGGCATTTAAATATTTCAATTAAGTCTTAAAAATAATAATAAACTATACAATGTATCTCGTAAAACATAAGGTCAAAAAACACAGACAATGGCGATTTATGAAAAATGCTTGTTTTTTAGATTCAGTATAGATTCAGTATGTTGTCACTGCACGGCAGAACTAATTTATTTATTTATTCTTTTATTGCACCACAAACAGAAAAAAAGTAAACTGAACAAAATATATTATGTCAGTACAAAAATGCGGTCTTATCGCTTCTGTGATAAGATTTAGGCTTAGCTGGAAAAGAGAATACTAGTGGTTATGGTTAATATTGGTTAAAAAAAATAGGTTAGTGTATACCGCGGAATTAGACAAATCAAAGATTTTCAAAAACCTATACCACGCGGACGAAGATGAAGAATCGTCGTGTATAAAATGTAACGACCATCAAATTCACTTAATAGTCTAGTTATTTACCTTGAATGGTATATGTAATGTACTGTATACTATTGTGCTTATTACTTATATAATATGTAATACATCGAGCAAACGTAATTACTTTAATTAAAATGTTATAGGTACGAGTAAGCCAGCGGGGTAATTTATTGTGATAGTTCCGAACGAAGCGTCACTAATCCACTAATGCCTCAAATTATGTTTGTTTGTATCTCTTGTGTCTTGTACTTTTAGTTTATAGTATAGGGATACATAGGTCGATGGGGTCCCAAGGTGCTGGAGTGGCGACCCCGCACCGGGAAGTACAATGTTGGCAGACCCCCCACAAGGTGGACCGACGGCATCAAACGAGTCGCAGGGAGCCGCTGGATTCAGGTGGCGCAAGACCGAAACCTGTGGAGGTCCACGCAGTGTTGGTGTTGGTCTATTGAAGGGTCTAAAGACTCCGTGATGATTAGGTATGTTGAACCACAGGCTTCCTGCGACTCGTTTGATGTCCCACATTTTGGGAGGTTTGCTAACATGCAACTATGTTTTTCGATCCGAAGTCGCCAGCACCTTGAGAGCCCAACGCCGATCAATTCCTCGAACTATATACCCCGTACATTGCCGCATCAGCTCACAACTCGTTGAGCTACGTCGGTTGCTATGGTTAATCCCAGTTAGAAAGATTTTCTTTCCCGCAAAAGATATCATATCAGTGTACGTGTAACTTTTCTCATCATAGCAGATTGATAGAGTTGGTATCTTATACATGCTCCAGGGAGACGACTTTTCCCATTTATTTAGTAACTTTGTCAAAGTTCTCATGTTTGGAGAATGTCACATAAATTAAGTATCTGGAAAATTACAGAGATAGTTCTTGGCTATTTTATTTTGATGTACTCCAATTTCGATACCCAAATAAAAAAGGGGACACATACTAGTTTTTTGTTTAATTTTAGTTTTTTAGAAAATAATTTTTTGGCTTAATTAGTAGGTAATATCAGGTAGGCATGATGTGCCTTATCTACGTGTACAATCTTTTTGGCATTTTGTGGCACTTAAAATAACCATGTAATAAAATAAAGTACTGTTATTATTTCATTAACTTTAATATTTTACTAACTACTGCTATCTACTATTATTGTTGACCCGTTTTATATATCTACTCCATATTATAGACATGAAGGCGCGGCGTCGCATTTTCAAATTGTGTCATTTTTACAAGAGAGCTTTTATTTAACTTGCAATGTAGGTATGTATGTATGTAGTTACGTTTGTTTAAGTCCAAATTTTGCAATTTAAATTAGGACCACATACGCGGTTTCTGGCTGAGCTGTAATTTTGCTTGTATGTTGAGTTTGGGCTCATTTGATTCGTCTCGACAAGTACTCTGGTCCTAGATGATAGCCAGAATCTGATGATTTACCTGGAAGGTGGCTATAGAAACTCTGCAATAAAACGAAGCGCGAGTTTGGAATCGTTGGATTTGCCTTAACAAGTACTCTGGTCCTAGATGATGGGCCTGATGATGAAGCCGGAAGGGGGTAACGGGAATCACACTAATATTATAAAGGCGAAAGTTTGTATGTGTGTATGTGCGTGTGTGTATATGTTTGTTACTCCTTCACGCCACAACGAATGAACCGATTTGGCTGAAATTTGGAATGGAGATAGCTCATACCCAGGATTAAAAAACATTATAACATAAATATAAACTACATTTTATCCCGGAAAATTACAGAGTTTCCATGGGAATTGCATAACCTTGACCCACGCGGATTAATTTTTCTTGACAAGTACAGCTGTGGTTAATGGAGCTGGAAGGTGGCTTTAGAAACTTTGTTTAAAACTACGTAATCCCATCGAGTTTGGGCTCATTTGAATTATCTTGACTAGTTCTAGATGCTGCTCAGGGTCTGATTATGTAGCCAGTATTAAAAGCTTGTTTTAAAAAAAAAAAGTTTTTAATTTAAACTTGCTATTAGTTCTTTAAGGAAAAATAATATCAGCGAGGGGTTGAAGCAAATTAGGTAGTTGCTCCACGATAAGGGCTTCGAGATGTAGGTACATCCTCGAACCCAATCCACGCGAGAGGTGCTCTATCAAATCTCCGTAATTCGCTCGACGGATGCTGGGAAATACTGAGATATTCGAACGCTACGGAGGGAAGGAAAATGTATTCATCATTTTCATATTATTTTCCACTACTTGGTTATTGAGTTTGTGCTTCTGATTTTATTAACCGACTTCAAAAAAAAATATTGTCAATTTGACTACCTATTTAATAAGATTGGAACTGCAAAGTATTCACATAATATATTGATTGTATTTTAAGACTTCCAAACAAATATACAAAACTAGCTTTAACCCGCGGCTTCGCTCACGTTAGGCTCGATTTTTTAATCCCCTATTTAACCCTCTTGGGGTTGAAATTTTCCAAAATCCTTTCTTAACGGATGTCTACGTCCTAACAGCTACCTGTATGCCAAATTTCAGCTCGATCGGTCCAGTGGTTGGAGCTGTGCGTTGATAGATCAGTCAGTCAGTCAGTCAGTCACCTTTGCCTTTTATATATTTAGATTTTATAGGTGTATGTATGTACGTAAGTATGTATGTTTGTATTTTACGTACATACAGACATACATATGTCCATATTCACGCATTTCTCCGAAACTATTAATCAGATTGTGATCATTCCGATCAACTTTCCGAACTGGTGGTAGATTCTCGACTTGTCATAAGAGCTAACATTTTGGCCTACATGAAATAAATAATTTTGAATTTGAATCTGAATTTGCATTTTGAAATTGTTAAAGTAGCTCGCAAAACCTTTTTATCCTAAATGCTATAACACCCTTGGTGGGTAACCGCTTCTTTCAATGTTTTATAAATGTCCATATCCTAATTTAATATTTATTTTACAAACCTGCCACCCCTTATTCATATTCATAACTTGTCCCTACTTATAAATATAAATGGGAGGTATTGAGACCAACGGGGGGACTCTGTTCGACTGGGAGCTTATCTATTTTTGGAAAGAGCTCTTGCTTAAATAGTTTGAGAATAGAACGTGTGGGATGACTTTATATCCGTGGAACCCACAATCCCACACGTCTATTTGTTAAGTGGATACTGTTATTTGATAATCTGAAATCCTTACTATTCCTTACTAATATTATAAATGCGAAAGTGTGTTTGTTTGTTTGTTGGTTAGTTGGTTAATAGAACTACGGATCGACGTGATTTTTTGTTGTTGAAGACCTTGAGAGTGACATAGGCTGCTTTTTAACCCGGAAAATCAAAGAGTTCCCGCGGGAATTAAAAAACTAAATCCACGCAGGTACGCAGTCGCTGGCATCAGCTTTTATATGTTTAAATCATATTATTATCATTGGTTATGATGTCAGGAAATATTTTTTGTAAACATCCGGTTAATTTGTTCACACGTGCGTGTGGTAATTCGGCTTCCAGAAGTGACTACATCCTATTATCCTTAATAAAATATGATGAATGCGAAAGTGGCGTTTATTTGTTGATTTGTCCTTCAATCACGCAGTAACGAAGCAATGGTTCGACCGACTTTTTTCTATGCATAAGTACTATAGTTGAGTAGGATTAAAGTTAGATTGTTTAAGTTTTATCCTATTCAACAAACAAACAGGAGAAACAAAGGATTCCCGCTTTATTTTTTAAAAGCTAACTTCAAAAGAACAAAGTCGCGGGAAAAGCTTTTCCCGCGACTTTGTTCTACAATGTAGCTACATTTACATAAAATCATCATCACTATAATTACATACATTAGTACATTTTAACCTAGATACTATTTTATAAATTAAGCTTTCGAGGGAAGCTGGAAAACTATTTGAGAAATAATAAGATTTCTCTTTTGTCTATTTCATTTCATATTATGTAAGTAACGTTACGATAAATAACGTTTTTCGACAGGTACACAGATTACATAAATTTTTTTGTAGATACATCTGACATATTTTTAATAGTTCTCGAATCAAAGTTATGAAAGCGGATTGGGTGCGTCCAGAGCGATCCCTTTATTCCGAGGGTTTCCTCCGGCGCTCTTATATCAAACTATTATATTGGCCGTAGACGTCGAGATGTTTTTCAATATTGGCGAAGTTTTATTAAAACTTTGTATTACGTAGGAGATCGCCATAGACATAATAAATAAGCGCGACTTCAAACTTTCGTTTCACAGAAGATTTAATTAGAAAGTCAAATTCTCTCCGAGTATGACGTGAGTTTATATCACTACTAGTAATTATTATATTTTTTTTTTAAATAAATGCCAAAGTGTGTTTGTTTGATGGTGTGTTGACTCGATCACGCAGCAACGGAGCAACGGATAGACCTGATTTTTTATTCAATTCAATTTATTCGCAAAGATGTAGATTCTGGGTGTAGTTGAGAAGTTTCAGAGATTTTGACATAAGCTACCCACCTTTTACCCCGGAAAAACTAAGGTTTTGCCGGATTTTTAAAAACCAAATTCGAAGCGGGTGAAGTAGCGGGAAAATGCTAGTACATACTAATTAATAAACCAATGGGAGTTAAAACAGAGTAGGTTTACGTACATACTAACGAATAAAAATAGATTGCTTAAGTGGTATTATTATTATTATTAGCACTTCCGTATAGTCAGAGTTGGTGTAAATAGGTCAAACTGTTGTTTAATGTAGGAGTTAGCTTATACAAACATTAGGTTTATCAAAACAGAACAATATGTATTTTAGGCACATCAAATAAAGACAACATTAGAATTATCACAAACATTGTTATAATCTTTATAAGGCAGTTTTTGATCTGTATAGGAATGCCATTTATTCGGATTAAATCGATCAACATATTCGCTAATATGGGCCTCATAAGAAGGCTCAGGATCACTCAGCAGGCGATGGAGAGAGCTATGCTCGGAGTATCCCTGCGAGATCAAATCAGAAATTAGGAGATCCGTAGGAGAACCAAAGTTGCCGACATAGCTCAGCGAGTTGCGAAACTGAAGTGGAAATGGGCGGAGCACATAGTTCGAAGAGCTGATGGTCGATAGGGTTCCAAGGTGCTGGAGTGGCGACCCCGAATCGGGAAGCACAGTGTTGGCAAACTAGGTGGACCGAAGACATAAACGAGTCGTAGGGAGCCGCTGGATTCAGGCGGCGCAAGAACGAAGCCTGTGGAGGTCCATGCAAGAGACCTATGTCCAGCAGTGGATGTCTTTCAGTTGATGAAGAAGAGAAGAAGAATAAATCGATCACCGTTTCGCAGACTATCTTTGATTTCAACTTTAATGAAAAGCAACATGGCGGCGCGCGGCGTCAAACGATTGTTAAATAACTTCTTTCTTTTGATAACCGTACCTATTTCTAGTTCTGGAAACTACTTCAGATCAGACAAATAGAGCGAATTCGTGGCATCTATTTCTAAGAAACTTACTTGTCAAGTACAAGTTTCTGGGACAATTATATTTCAACAGTGATATCAATTACACTTAACGGTTTATTTAAGTTTAAATAACAATAAGTTCTTTTATGCTGAGATCTATATAGTTTGCTCTGGCTCTGCTCAGACTCAAGATAGAGGTTAAAACGAGACACAAATATACCTACCTACTCTGCTATAAATCTTCTCGTTTTAACTCTGTCTTGAGTCTGAGCTGAGTGAGAGTGGGCTCTATAGATTTCAAATCAAAAAATCCGTAATAGCTACTATCGAGAATCAATCCTGAAACTTCCCACACCTATTTATAAATCCACAGGGCAAACTACTGCGCCAGGGTAGGGTAGTCATTCAAACGCAGTGACAATGCGAAAATATGTCAGCGTCAAAAGAGACTCGGGAATTATTATAGCACTGTCGATCACTGCGTATAAAGCCTATGGCTGCCCTTTCACGAGGGATGTGTATTGTGTAAGGTTATTAAGCGATTTAGCGAGGGTTATGTGAAACTCGCTAAGAGGCGCATTTCAGTTTCGTTGCTTAGTAGGTATTGTATACTTGTATCTACGACTGCCAAGCTTGACCACGTTGATAGATTACCAAAATTCTATAACGTAAAAGGGAAATAGACCTAACTACCTTGTTTTAAAGTGTAAAATACTACTTACCAATATCAGTTTGGAAAGGTTTCCGGGCGCTGGCTTTATGTGGTGGAATGAACTCGAATCTTAAAAATAAAACCTTATTTTTAAGTTCGAGTTCTTTACAAGCAGTCTATTTTAGTTTTACTTTATGCTTTTATTATTCATATAAATCAGATTGTGAATCCGTCAAGCAAGAAAAAATCTATATGGTAGGTACAACCCACTGTACTCTACCGTTCTTCTTGCCTATATGCCCAGTAGAACCTATTTGTAGAGAGGACAGAAGGCATTATACGCCAACAAAATAACGCACTAGTCATTTATCTAATGTCCACGAGCTTGATACCTCTTAAACCGCTATCATCGCGGTAAAATACAATCGAGCATTTTGACATTTTGGCACATTTTCAATATAAAAACTATCATAACTCTCAATTCATTCCTTGGTGAAGCGTCTCTTGACTTTGTCGAAATCGTCACAAAAGAGATATGAATGTGATGCGATGCTAATTAGTTTCATAGCGAACACAGCGAACGAACGTTTCTTCTTTCCTACGAGCATATCCAGTGGAAGAGCAACATAAGCGTAAAACCTATATTTTGTAGAGAGGACAGAAGCATTATACACCGGCAATATAACGCACTCGCCATTTGAAATCCGCGCTCGAGATTAACACCTCTGAGATATGAATATGATGATGCTAATGAGTTTCATGTAACTTTCTTCTTGCCTACGATTACATCCAATGGGACGGCACCATAATTGTAAAACCTTTTTGTAGACAGGACAGAGGCATTATACACCGGCAATATAACGCACTCGCCATTTGATGTCCGCGCGTGAGATTTACACCTCTGATATATGAATATGATGTTCATACTAATGAGTTTCATGTATCTTTCTTCTTGCTCACGATTAAATCCAGTGGAACGGCACCATAAGCGTAAAACCTATTTGTAGAGAGGACAGAGGCATTATACACCGGCAATATAACGCACTCGCCATTTGATGTCTGCGCGCGAGATTTATTAGAGAATGCTCTTACGGAGCGCGCTGTTTATAAATCATCTGAACTCACTTCATCGTGTACAGGCTACGGAATTGCAGCAGTATATTATTATTCGGAGATGTATCATGACATAGTGCGCTTTTCATGTTAAATTATTTGCAGGTTGAGACAAAATTGTTTAGAAATTACACTAATTAGATTTAAACATTGAATAGAAGCAGGCGTTACCTTGCGAAATTTCACGATAAACATGGAAAAACAAATTTGTTTTGATATAATCCGCCAAACAAGAAAAAACTATAGGTACACGTGACTTTTTTTGCAATTATACATTGTGGAGCATCTCTTGAAGATGCTTCGGTGTCGAAGTTAAAAGAACGTAGAGGCTATTTCAGAGGGTTTGAGTCATGTTGCATTGTTGCTTGGGAATTTTCTTATTTTCTGAGATAATAAATCTATATGTTATCCCAAACTATAATCTATGCTAAGTTTCAGACAAATCACTGCTGTAGTTGCAGCATGATTGAGTAACAAACATACATCCATCCATCTAAACTTTCGCATGTATAATATTAGTTTAGCAAGATGATGTTTTAAATAAATAAACATTGGGCTAAGTTTGACATTTAAAACAGTATAAAATAGACTATTCAGCGTAATACGTTGGTGTAAAGACCGCGCAAGTATCGTGTCATTAAAATCAGTCAGTACAGAATGCATCAAGAAAGGGCCAAAGTTCTCGGAAGCTTTCAAAAGTTTTGATATCTTTCCAGATTTCAGGCGGGCTATAAAGGGATTCTGTTTATGTGTTAAAGCATCCATGTAATTATAAAAGGAAGTTTTTACGCGCGGAGTTAGATGGCGGTCGGATTGAGCAAATATCATCAAGTTTTATTGTTATTATTTGCAGTTGTTTATTTCAAATAGAAGGCTCACACAGGCAAGCTTTCCCCGGTAGATATACATCTTATCGTCATCATCTTGTTAGTTACCACCCTACTGTTAAAGACGTGCCGCCAAGCGATTTAGCGTTCCGGCACGATGGCGTGTAGAAACAGATTAGGGGTTTGAGTTGAATGTACACTACCATACCTCTTCTAAGTTAGCCCGCAACCATCTTAGACTGAATCGTCACTTATCAGGTTAGATCGCAGTCTAGGACTAACTTGTCATCGAATAAAAAAAAGATCTGCTGAGTTATAGGTCAAAGCTGGCCCAATGCAAATTGATTTTCACATGCCTTTGAGGACATTATGGAGTACTCTCACGCATGCATGTTTGCATGTAGGTCACGATGTTTGCCCTCAACGATGAAATACGTTACAATTATTATCATTTAACTGTCATCACTAAGTATACAATTGATTATAAATGAATGCACAATTTTGATGAAATTAAAATACGCGCTCAGAGGTCAACGGCCGCCGCGCGCTCCTAATGTATCAACAGCTGATAGATTATGTTTTTAGGGTGACCCTAACCATCTGTTTAAAAGTGGATCTCTTTGGTAAACGATAACTTTGGTATTCTTAAATAAAATAAAACGTACGTGTTGATTAAATTTCGTTTATAAACAAAATAAAAAAATTGTGCACAATCAAAAAAATCACTCTGTATACGAATGATTTGAAAACGATTTGTAATATTTTAAATACATATATCTCCACTGCAACAGCTTACATAAGCGTAGCTTTGGTCTAAGCCTTCACCCTTTAAACAAAATCAAATACACTCGTACCTACATAGTTGCTCTGACCTAAATTCTGAATGTAGAGATAGATATACTCGGGCTCGTTGTAATCAGACCGTCTTTCGGACCCTAATTAGAAAGTGTGCAATTGTTTGAACAAACAAAACTGCCTTAAAACAGTAACTTCAGCCATTAGCGCAAAATCTCAATTACTTCGGCCCCGTTAAAAGCTTTTGCTCATAAAAGGTTGAACCTAATGCTGAATTATAACTTGTGTTTTATAAAAAGAAGCTAAGTTATTTATGGAAAGAAATATGAGTGGTACCATATAGTGTTGGGTTCGCGCTTCAACAGGGTTCAAACTTAGCTTATTTTAAACTTATTTAGCGAAATAACGTTTTTACAAATTCCGCGAGAACTCTTTGTTTTCCTGCAGGGCTAAGATGCGCGCTACGAGAAAATTTTGTCTACATTTTACTCGTGAATCTCTATAGAGATACACATAGAGATTACGAGTAAACGTGTAGATAAAATTTTCTAATTTTCTCGTGGCGCGCATTTTAGTCCTACTGTGATTACAATCATAGTTTCGTAGGATATTTCAAGGGAACTGGAAGAAAATTATTTTTTTTAGAGATAAGCTTCACCTATGTCCACTTCTTCTAATATTTGTTTCTTGTAATTCTTTATATGAATATAAAAAATATTTAATTGCTTCAACGCACATAACGCCGAAAAGTCAGAGGTGCTCGGGATCGAACATGCGACAACCGAATATCTATTCGGGAGTCGCATGTTGGATCCCGGATCCCGGCAATCCTAACGACTGGGCTATCACTGCTTACAAAGTATAGTTTCAGGAACTTATAACCTACTTCTTCAAGATCGCGGGTGACCACAAGGACGCACTCAAAAGGAACCGAGATGCCTCGAACTGTGACAATTTGCATCGAAATGTTACTCGCGAGAAAGTAGGTAATAAAGCTCCCTCCCTACACAGAGAATCAAATTAAACTCGGCTTTATGCGAGATGTATAAAAATTATTTTCAAAAAACCGACTTCAAACGCCACTACAAAGTATAAAAATAATTTTATTTTGTACACGTTTGTTGAAGTCGGGCGGCTTAAATAGAAACGATGAAACCGATAGAAAAGTACCTCTGCAGCACAAGGCTTGAAGAGTTGAGGGTAATAGTACATTATGGTACAAGTGTCAAAGTTGGTGATTACCGCTGAGGCGCTATTGAGACCCGAGCCGTTAGGTGAGGGTCTTAAGGTAGCCGAGGACGGTAATCATCAATGTACACGTGTATCATACGACGTTTTTCAACACACTTGTGAAGAAAATAATACTGAAATAGTACATTATGGTACAAAACAGTGAAAACGAGTTGTGAAAATTTTTTCGCAATGGCGGGAAAAATTAATTTTGTTCTTTTGTTCGCCCTCTTGATGCTCTTAAGGGCAGACAAAGATCGACAACCATACAGCCTATTATATAGACTATTCAGATGTTTATTTGATTTAATTAGTTTTCCGGAATGCGCGCGCACCTTTAATGGCCATAGACTAAAAGAATGAGGTTTCTTTTTTTTTGGCTTTTCTCTTATAGCCACGTACACAATGGGGAATTTCCAGTTTTCTTTATTACAGAAAAAACAAAAGTTATATCTGAGTGACAGTTTTATTTATTAAACACGTACAAGTTGAAATTATCTATTTAAATACGAAGTTGTATGAAATGAGCAAGCAATAGGTATCTTGGCAATAGGTAGGATCTTTTTTGTAATAGAAACTTTTTTAAGAACAAAGCAACTCAACCAATAAAATTAAAAAAAAAAAAAATTCTATAACTCACATTGTGAATAATAGTAATCAAAAGTCACAGTTTGAGTTAAAGGTGTCATTGTGTGCCTAATTGCGGTGAACCGGGAGCCACTTTATGAGCAAGTGTGTTGAAAAAAATTTTATGGGACCATTTCGCGAGCTTCCTCTGTCGATAAAAAAAAATCGCGTGAATCGGTCCAGAAACCCCGAGTAATCGGTGGAAATACATAGAAAAAAAAAAGATACCGGCCGAATTGATAACCTCCTCCTTTTTGGAAGTCGGTTAAAAATAGTGTTTCAATGCTTAGATAATACTATGTATCTGTACAAACAAACTGAAGTTGTATTAATATCTATTTATATCCATATGGAAATAATTATTTTATTTTAAAAAATCAAAATTCATATTATATGTAAAAAATGAAAAACAGGTTGCAAGATAAATTATGGAAATAGCCGGCTTAGCTGTAAATTGAAATGATGTTTGAATACATTTTGAGCGGCCATTAGCGCCGTCCGTTCTAGCAGGCCTTTTAAATTTTAATTAACTGAAACAAAATACAACAAAATTTAATTACTTATTTGAAAATCAGGTGCACTGTTTTTCTGCAACATTACCTTCATTAATGCGGGTCGTGATTCCTTTTATGAATCACATATCAATGAAGGCTACTAGCAAGGCATTTATTTAAATCAGCATTATCCTCCGCCACTTTTTTTTAAATCGATGACAAGCCCTTTACTGCAATCTCACCTGATGGTAAGTGACGATGCAGTCTAAGATGGTAGCGTGCTAACTTCGAATCGGTATGGCAGTGTACTGATACCCCTAATCGGTTTATACACGCCATCGTGCCGGAACGCTAAATCGCTTGGCGGCACGTAGGCGCTTGACGGTAGGGTGGTAACTAGCTTCGGCCAAAGCCTCTACAAGACCAGACCAGAAAAAATTTAGAAATTATAAATTCCCAAATTGCCCCCGCGGGGAATCGAACCCGAGAGCTCCCAGTTATAAGACTACAGCGCTCACCACTGCGCCAGGGAGGTCGTCAAAATCTTCTGGATACAATCGCTCCATCTAGCCGGGGGGCGCCCTATAGATACCTACTCGGTTTACCAAGGCACGGTCTCCACATGACGGCCTTACAACTCCAACGGCCATCCTGTCCTCCAAAAAATATGCTCAGCCTAATGTGTTAGCCTTGAGGACTAACTTGGTTAATTTAATTCTCGGGCGAATTACTTCGTTTCGGATTTTATCCTTCAAAGAAATTCCAAGCATACTTGTAGTTTATGGAATAACCGCTGTCAATGTCACATATCAGCAACCTAAAGTCATCATTGGTTACCTACCAACTGAAGCATTGAAGAAATACTTTAATTTTTTTTTTTTTTTATTCGATGACATGATAGCCCTTGACTGCCATCTCACCTGATGGTAAGTGACGATGCAGTCTAAGATGGTAGCGGGCTAACTTGGAAGGGGTATAGCAGTGTAAATTCAATCCATACCCCTAATCGGTTTCTACACGCCATCGTGCCGGAACGCTAAATCGCTTGGCGGCACGTCTTTGACGGTAGGGTGGTAACTAGCCACGGCCAAAGCCTCCCACCAGACCAGACCAGAGACAATTTAGAAATTATAAATTCCTAAATTGCCCCCGCCGGGAATCGAACCCGAGACCTCCCAGTTATAAGACCACAGCGCTCACCACTGCGCCAGGGAGGTCGTCAATTATCAATAATCTTTAAGTATTATATTATACTAGATGACTTGAAATTGTAACCTATCCTGGGCATGAGCTATCTCCATTTAAAATTTCAGCCAAATTGGTTCATTTTTGTGGCGTAAAGAAGTAATAAACAACCACACGCGCACACGCACACACACACACACACACACACACACACACACACACACACACACACACACACACACACACACATTCAACTTTCGTCTTTATAATATTAATAGAGTAGGATAGGAAGTAGGAAGTAGGATAGGATAGGATTGCTCTCCAGTTGTATTCTGACAATCTCCGTCTCAAAACCGTTATCACGTAATTGCAGCCCAAGGTATTAGGTATATTCGCGGAAAGCTTCGAGTTTGGACGCTTATATAATTTTATTCAATCCAGATGCCATTACCAAAGTTTTGTTTCACAGTTATTGTTGAAACCTACACAATTACCAACAAGTGAATTGCAAAATGTGGACAATAAAGGTACGAGTTCGTAGCCGACCGCACACAGCAACAGTCGACGACTTGTTGCCGCGACACTACTATGTATTTTTATGAAATATCTTCCGTAGCTACCGACCTGAGATCAGTAGTGCCACCGACGCTGGAGCGACAGCAAGTCAAATTAAAAAAAAAATTAGTTTCTTCAATTTCGAGGAAGATAAACCAGGTGGCCCAATATCCCGCACTGTGTCTGTGTGTGTCTGTCTGTACTGTGTGTGTCGTTAAAGATAATATTTGGAAAAATATAGGGTAGGTGTTAAAAAAAGTCATCGTCGTCTTCTTCTTATTCTAATAAAAAATACAAAAGTAAATCACGATCGCTATTGAATACTGCGCTGCCGTCTACTGCTGCCGTCTGCATTTAGGTTCGACATCATGACTGTAGCGACATGACACCATGACGTGTCGCTGCGACATGATGCAGCAACACGTTGTCTGCTGTTGTTGTTTGCGGTCGGCTACGAACTCGTACCTTTAAGGTCTATTTTGTTTTTCGTTGATTAAACCTTACAGTGCTACGAATACCGCTAAGCAATGAAGGTTTCGGTTTTAATTTAAGCCAGCCTCACTGGAAAAACAAAAGATTAATATCTTCATACCATTTCCAATGGATATAAGACTTAACTCAAAAGCGCCCGTACAAAGCGCCAGAATTAATTTTAACATTCATTCCGCGGCTCTCTCCTGCGGATATAACACTTTGAGACGTTGTTCTTCAAACAAACTTCCAGCCCTTATTAGAGCACGCGATAGAAGTTCCCTTCTCGTTATCTGATGTATAATACACCTAATGAACGGAAACTCTTCTATCTCGCTACAAAGTCTTTACGTTATACGGTTCGATGTCGGAACATGATAATGTAAAAAACTAAATGACTGTATTTTTTTAAAGCGGACTAAAAAAGGAGGTTATCAATTTGACCCGTACCTACGCGTATGTAATGGATAATGTATTTAAGGAACTGTAAAATATTCTTTTTTTTTAAAAAAAAAAAAAAGAATTTTAGCCAAGGTGAGCTTGACTTATATTCTCCTCTCCCTCTAAATAAGCTTATGCTAGGAGTGGGTACGACAATAGTGCAACGGGTTCCTACCCAAACCTGTGACCTTTCAGTTTTCAGTACGCACCTTTAACCGTTGGGCTATTGAGGCTTCTAAATTCAGATAAAATAGGTATGATAATAATCTATTAGGGCTACGCGGGGAAAATTTTATTGGTATGTATGTATGTACTATGTTTATATGTACGTTTATATATGTGTATATTTGTACATGCATTTCTCCGAAACTGTTAATCGGATTGTGATAATTGTTTTTTATTTGCTTACGTTTACCCTACGTTTACCTCAACTTAGGGAACAAGAAAGATTTTATCAAAATTAGTTCAGTAATTTTCAAGACAGACACTTTTCCCTTATTATTTATAATAAGTATATTGAAGTGGTAGATTCATTGACGATTCAAAAGTGCTTGTAAAAGTCTATTTGAATAAAAAATATTTCTATTCTATTTCTATTCTATTCTGAAGTCGGTTTAATTATTCATAATTTATAGCTTGTCTAGAGATAGCTTTGAAGATAGCACCAAAGGACATAATTATGACGGGCGTGGAAAATTAGGAGAAGCTGGCGGTTGTTAGGAACGCGTGGAGAAGAAGCGTGGTCGAAGGATGTAGAGTACACGACGATACCTAGGTCAAAGTATATTAGTGCATAGGAGAGCGACGAGAAAGAAAATGTCTACGAAAAAAGGTGATTTACATTTCTAAAAAAGTTTAAGCCTTTTAAATCAAGGCTTCAAATCAGTTTCAATTTACCGGAAATTTTTGGTTAATTAACGTTTAAAAATAGCTTTTCAATTTACTGGGTGTTAATTGACTGAACAAACCCAAATTATATCAGTTACCGGTATACTCAAACGATTGATTTCCATATAATATTAGTTAAAATCAGTTTTTTATTTATTCCTTAGGTTATCGATTTATCCAGACATTTTTAAGATTCGGCTATAAGTGTTCGATAATAATTATACGATTACCTGAAAAAAGGAGTATATTGTTTTCAGGGTTCATGTAAAGTATTTATGTATGTATGTGAGTTCCTATATTCCAACATAACTTCTATGCGCCTGAACCGATTTTGATAAATGAGCTATCGTTAGAATCCTTAGGTTATTCCGGGTGACATAGACTAGTCAAATTTAAAAAAAAATTTATGGGGTGACCATGGTCCCGCATTAAAGACTAAAGTTGAAAAACAAATTTCGAAAATAAGATTAAGTATATAATCATCATCTAGAAAATGATGAGTAGATTCCAAAAATATATAACATTATAGTTAAATATCCAGTGATTCACAAAAAAATATCATTTAAAAATGTGAATAAGATTCCAAAGGTAATAAAGACTGTAGTATTTAACTTTTTTACTTCGTTTTTTTGGCTGGGCAGTCGTATTTTTTAATATTTTTAATTATAGCTTGTAGTAAAGATAATTTATAAACCTTTTTCATATTATAAAGACTTACTATTATTTCATTTAGGTAACAGAATAGAATAGAAAAGTTTGTTATTCAACGGAAATTTAAAGTGCTTTTGAACAGTCAAGTAAATCCACCACAATACTCAAAGACTGCACTGAATGAAACCACACATCCGGGATTCCGTTCCAACAAAGGAGAACAAGCAAGAAAAACTTATAAAACCAACAACAATATTATATGTTGTGTACAAGATACAGGGCCTAATTAAGTTTGACATTGTATGACATGTCAAAACAATATTGAAATACAGCTTTAATCGTTGATAGTAGGCCCTTGGAAAGAAAACTATCTATAGCCTTTTACATAGTCCCTAAATACAAAAACTTTAACGTAAGTTGAGGCATTCAGCGAAATATAATGTGGTTATACGCGGCGATATCTGTTACAAAAGAACAAAGGTTTCAAGATTAGCACTAAAATGAAAAGGAGGTTTATAATAAGCATGTACTTACACCGTACTAACGTTTATTGTCCCAAGTCTCTCGCTGTAAGATAAAGGCTGCTGCACACTAATCCCGGGAATTAGCGCCAAATCTCTAAACACCGCCGTTTCGGTAAAAGCTAGCTTAATACACTTTGCTTTACATGTTTCGTAGATTGACGGCTTCAAGGATCAAATGAGCCACTCGATTATAATTTTTAGCGTGAAAATCCGCTCACTAAAATAAAGCTTAAATAATATAATCTGTAACTTTTTTATAATTTGTTTCAGCTGTGATTCAATCAGCGGACCAAAATCCGTAAAAAAACCAGAGTTACTGACATACTGCATCCAGCTCAACAAGTAGCAAATATAATGTACTAGGCACAGCCGATTTTCAGTGTTAGCCTGTTAAACTAGAAAAATCTGTAAGCTACGAGTATGCTAACCCTTTGCTACTAAAACGCAGGAAAAACAAGCAACCGACCAAAGAACAAGGCAAAACCAACACGCCACAACACAGAAACTGTTATAGCTTTGAGTTGAGTATTTTTAATGGCTGGGGATGAATGGATGGATGGATGTTTGTTTGTTACTCAATTACGCCGCAACGACTAAACCAATTTGGCTGTTTGGCACAGAGACAGGTAATAGTCTGGAATAAAACATAGGCTACTTTTTAACCCGGAAAATAAGAGAGTTCCAGAGGGAATTAAAAAAGCCTCAGTCGCGGGCATTAGCTTGTAATTTTAACATTCAGTAGGTACAATATTCCAGTAAACTAATAAACTTTCCTTTGGCATGAGTTCCCTGAAAGTCTGTAAAGTTTTGTGGACGATCAAACAATTTTTCGCGAGTCCATTATTCCTAAATGAAACTTTGGAGAGCTTTTAATAATAGAATAATTCAGACTTTCAGAGAATGGCCAGTTCTCCCTTTGCTTGGATGTGCCTACATTATAGACTTTGTTATAATTAGTTCACCGAGTTCCTTGTTAGAAATTTCGAATAACATATTTAAATAATATTCAACATCAGAACTTTTTTGTTTTAAAACTTTTGATCAGATTTACAATTTTACAATTTATACACAACATAATTTGGGTATTTTATGATTTTAACTGACTTCCAAAAATGGAGGGTTCCGAAACATCGTAATTATTTATTATTTTATTTTTCTTATTCGTTGTTACAGCGGCAATAGATATACTTACCTACGCATTCTGTGAAAATTTCAAGTATATACCTATTATGGTTCATGAAATACAGCCCACTGACAGACTGACTGACGGACAGACAGAAGAGCGGACGAACGGACGGACGGACAGCGAAGGCTAGTACTCGTAATAGCACCCTCACCCACCCTTGGCACCCTCAAGGTACGGAAAGCTAAGAAGGAACACGAAAAGGTTTCCAGCGCGCTGGTGGAAAGCAGTGAATTCGAGCACGTAGCTAATAATACCTTCAAGAGGTGTAATTTCTGACAATTGAATTGAAATTAATTGGACAAACGATGACTTTCCCTAATCCCTATCATGTTTTTCGTCATGAATTCGTTGAGTTTTGTCGACCGACATATTGTCGTCATGAATCCGTTGAGTTTAGTCGACCGTCACGTTTTCTCCAGAGTAGAGTCATTGACTTCATATAATATGATTCCTAATTCAGATAATGAGGCAATTACCTAAACAAACAAGGGCATTGTCTCACAATGTTACTTTAGAAATTCGAGTAATTTACGATGTAGCTATTCATTTATACTATTGTTTATGTTATAATTATTAGTATTGTATTTCTAGAACTTAATTAATTGAAACCATAATTTCATAAGGTGTGCTTGTGTGAAAATGTATTTTGACAAACCCTATTGTATGGAAATAAAGACGTTAGCTTGGAAATACTGATATAATTATTATGATTTTTTTTAGGTAAATAATGTCCTGAGAATTGTACTAACATCATTCAGGTTTATGCCACTTTTCAGGACACCATCATCGTCATCAGCCACAATACGTCCACCGTTGGACCACTCGAGGACCTTACCACTCCAGCGGGGATGGGCTCCTGGAGAAATCGAGGGAACTCTACAAATATAGGCACAATTGATATAGGTACTTTATAGTGGCGATTGAAGTCGGTTTTGTAAAAAGAATTTTCACGTTTATATTATAACATTCCTATATTCATATCTTGATCGTATTAAAATATTCGTTAATGTGTTAGAGGCTATCTTAAAGTTAAACTGGCCTCATTATTATTCGTGTTAAATACCGTATACGTGAGAGGTCACAGAAGAACAAGTTCAAAGTGCGTGTAATAGAAAACTCTGAACCAACGCACGTCCACATCGCTATTCGCCAACTCGTTGAACTTTCTGGCGTCCCAGTCGAACCCCAACTCAATTTGAAACTGCCAACTAATTTTAATTCGGCAATCAGCATTGTTTTATAGACAGGGAGTTGATGTCAGAACATGTCAGAAACTTCGATCACAGAAAAAAAATATTTTTTCTTCTGTGATCGAAGGTCAGAAATAATTGTTAGTTTTCGTCTGGTGGCGAAGGGTGGGAGACTTTGGTAGTGGCCTAAAAATTTAGGCATTTTAAAAACGTCTATACCAAACTAAGGTATAGAAGTTTTTAAAATGCTTAATTTTGTTGGCGAACCTACCTACCAATGTAGCTTTTACCGAATGAAAAAAGAAAAGCTATACTTACCCAAGCAAAAAACACATCGATCCGTTACTCCGTTGCTGTATGATTGAAAGACAAACCAACAAACCAGAAATCAACACAATTCAATCCTCAAAATCTTTAGCATTTATAATATTAGTAGGATTAATATAGGACATATAATTTCAAAGTAGGTACGTGTCTGTATTTATAATCAATCATCAATAAAATTATAACATTTGGGGTTACATTATTTATAAACTCATTGGCAATTGGCGAATCATAGTTCCAACACAGTTGGCAACAAAGTTCGGGATCGAATGGGATTCCAGAAGTTTCGAGACGTGACTTGAATTACTTTACAGTAGTTGGTATCTTAACTGTGACTTGTATTTGCTTCGCACTTTAACTCTTTTATTAAGACATCTAAATATATAAAAGGCAAAGGTGACTGACTGACTGACTGATTGACCTATCAACGCACAGCTCTAACCACTGGACCGATCGAGCTGAAATTTGGCATACAGGTAGCTGTTAGGACGTAGACATCCGCTAAGAAAGGATTTTGGAAAATTTCAACCCCAAGAGGGTTAAATAGGGGGTTAAAAAATCGAACCTAACGTGAGCGAAGCCGCGGGTTAAAGCTAGTAGTATAATAAATCTGAATACTACCTAATAGTTATGAGGTGTAAATGCTTCAAAACACGAAAAACTCGACCATTTTATTTTATAAACCATTTAAATCGTCCTATTTTTTTAACACCACTAATCAAAAATAGGAGCCTCAATAGCCCAACGGTCAAAAGTGCGGGCTGAAAATTGAAAGGTCGCAGGTTCATTCCCCACCTGTTGGCCTATCATGCACTCCTATCCTACCGCTTTCCGTTTATTTGGAGGGAAATGGAGAATCAACTCGACAAATATACTTTTTTTAAGAATAAAAAAAAAATTGAAGCGTTTGTATAAAAAAACTTAACGTTTTCGGCAATGTTTTGTCTATCAATAAGTTAGTAAGTAATTAGGTTAAGTAAGTTTCTGTCTCTGCCAAAAAATAAAACTAACTTTATCTGCATCCTAAAATTACATCATCCGTATCACCTGATGGAAAGTGATAATATTGTGACCTGAGATGGCACCCTGAAACTTTAGCTTAAGAGCTTACATCCGCATAGAAAATATTCATGGTCACGCTTCTTTGGATAAAAAATAAAGAAATATTTCTGTTATTCTTTAGCAGATCGAGCTGAGATAGCAAAAACCTTTTTATTCTACCTCCAGGCATTATTGTGCAGGAAGTCGTCGATTTTGGCGGGAAAAGCTCAATTTGGCGGCAAACGACCACCTGAAGAAAATGGGGTGGATTCCTACTTTAAGTTTGGAAGGATTTGGCACTTTATTTTTTATTGCGCATTGGAGGTATTCAACCGACCGATAAAAGGAAAAATTCTCAATAGTTTTATATATACCTACGTAGGTATTTTAGGTATTTTTTATCAATGTTTACTGAAATGATCAATTATATTATTCATTTCAAATAAATGAGAGTTGTAAATCCTTCCTCTGAGAATGAAAGTCAGGGTTACTTTCATTACTTGAGAATTCTAAAGGAATGCACTTTTCGATTCGAAAGCACTTGTAAAAGTTTATTAGAATAAAAAATTATTCTATTCTATTCTACTCTAATGTGGGTTCTAACAATAAGCTTGTATAACAATATAATCTATGTACCTGTTGTGTAAATTCATCAACAAATCATTATTCTTTCAGACATTTTTCAGGCTTATGTCTTAAACTGAAAAAATGAGTGAAATTTTTCAATCCTTTGAGCGTAAAAGTAAATCTCTCGGCAAACGTCTACAAATATCGCGCTCTCCCATCAGTTACGCCGCAGACCAACAATCATACTATCATACAGTGGTGCTTTACATGTAGAGCAATGACAAAGAAATTGATTATAGGTTTTTAAAATTGCTTAGTTCAGCTATCCTACTAATTTTATAAACGCGAAAGTTTGTAGTAAGTATGGATGGATAGGTGGATGGATGGATGTTTGTTACTAAATCACACCGCAACGACTGAACCGATTAAGCGAAAATTTGGCATAGAGATAGATTGTAGTCTAGAATAACACATAAGCTACTTTTTATAAACCGGGAAATAAGAGAGTTCCCGCGGGAATTAAAAAACCTTAATCCATGCAAACGAAGTCGCGGGCATCAACTAGTCTTGAATAATATACCAATCTTTGCAATAAAAAGGTTAGTAAAAGGTCTTTTTCATCTTCCTATAACTCTAGGTCAACTTATTTTCTGAATTGATTTGATGAGCTACAAGTTTGGAGTATTGTTGCCACCAGTCTAATCTTTCTGTCTCAATAGCCCAACGGTTAAAGATCGTTAACTGAAAACTGAAAGGTTGCAGGTTCAAACCCCACCCGTTACACTACATATTGTCGTATCCACTCCTAGCACAAGCTTATTGTCGTATCCACTCCTAGCACAAGCGAAAAGCTTGTGCTAGGAGTGGATACGACAATATCCTCCTATGTCCTCCAAATAAGCGGATTATTTGGAGGGCATAGGAGGATATTAGTCAACTTCAGCTTGGCTAATATTCTTTAAAAAAAATTAGGAAATAAATAGATCAGGCTTTGATGTTTGTTTTACTAATTGGAAAGAAATCATACTTATTAAAGTGAAAGTATGATTATTGGGTCCATTGAATTCCAGACACACAACTCCCGTACTTTTTGGAGTTTTATTCGATTGAAGTAATTAAATACTTGCTTCAACAGGCCAACTCCGTGATGTTTGTGGATGACAATGTTTTCATAGGTTGTGGGAGGTCGCCAATCTGCATTGCCAGTGTATATGGCCTAAACCTGTCCATTCGAGAGAAGGCTTTTGCGCGCGGGTTGATGATGGGCTAGAAGAGGAATTGTTTTAATGTGGCGATCACTAACGATCAAACCGGTTACCAAACTGTACGTTTTCTAAACTGGGGTTATGTAGGATGCTACCCGAGTGATAGATAAGGGCGGGAAAAGGTCGGAGAGGGGCGCGCTGATGGAAACAGATTCATATAAATTTATTCTTGGCGGGACTTATACCGATTTTTTTCTTGATGAAATCAATTTAAGCGCGGATTCTATTTTTACATATCTCTCTCTAAGAATCTCTCTCTGCTGTTTGAAGTAGGGTGTGAGCAAAAAATAAACTCTGAATGTTTTATCTCCAGCGCGAAAATAAATTGATAAACAGTTTAATTTTGTGAAATTCTGTGTGAGAAAATAATTTTGTTTCCTGGCTTTTTACGAATATCTTCAAAAAAAGAAAATAATAAGATGGTATATTATAACAACGTCATTAAAATTTTCTCTAGAATAATGGTTGCATAAGTTAATAATAAGGTAGTTAACGAACCCAGAAATGTTGCCCATCCTATAAAATATTACTAGCGTCAGGTATTTACGTCTTTGGATGTTCCTGTGAGTTCTAAAAAACCTAGCTAAACGCGGACGAAGCCGCGCGAAAAAACTTCATTACATACCTAAAGCTTTATTATATACCTAAATAAAGTGTGTGTCTGTGTACGTATAATAATTATGTATCTGCTGTAACATACTTTTTAGCAAAAAAAAACCTTCTATTTCACAGTATAGAAAATTCTCAGGGTCGTTCTACTTTTCTACCGACAATAGTCTGTCTTTCTTCTTATTATGGCATCTCGTTGGAGTATTAATATAAACGGTTTTTTATTCGGTTCGAATAAACGTCCATATTTTTCTTATATATTAATATTATGTCATTTTTCATGTTCTCTAACCAGCATATTTTATACGTTCGTTTTCCGTATAATGCCGTGACAGAGTGGTAAACTGAAATGTGGTCTCTACAGAAAAAGGCCACTTTGTCACATTATTTTTTCAAAAACCAACATTAAAAAAGAATCAATATTAGCTAGGAAGGAAACTTTAATTAGTACTAATGAAAACACAGATGCAGTTTTTTTTAAATCCCACACATAAAACACAATTATAGATGGTTCAAAAACCAAAAAAACAGAAAAACGTCGTTTCATTGTCGGTAGAAAAGTAGAACGACCCTCCTACATAAAATTAATATTTATTGTAAATAATCGAATGAACTATATTTTTGTTTTAATCATATTTGCATTCAAACAAAAAATATATAAAGTTTTTTATGCCTTGTGTACCTTGTAAACTTTTGTAAGATTTTGAGTTAGGAGGTCTTGGCGGTTAACCTTCGATTTATAATATTAGTAAGGATACCAAAGGTAAGATAACAGTTTATATACATAGTAACGTTATCCCATCTCAGTTTTATTGCATTATAGGAGTTTGTCCGTACGATATGATATGATCCTGAATGCTAATATCCCCAGCCATACCATAACTTCGTGGTAGAGTTCATATCCGAGACATCAGCTGTGACGCCGGTCCCAAATGTGCAGTAACGTGCAAATTGCAAGAACTAACTATCAGGGCACCGTTGCGTTTGCAATATGAACTAAAAGTTAATTAAGCTTCCTAAACATAACTTACCTACTAGCTTTTGATCTCAATTTCATCCGCCTGTCTTTTGTTATTTCGGGATAAAATTGCAAACCGATCTGTTTCGGATACAGCAAAAGGACGACAGTTAAAATATTAAAGGTCGCAACCTTTTCGATTTAGGTTTAGGTTTAAAGAATTTATTCTCAAAGAACAATTTGCTCACTTATAGAGAACTTAAGACTGTAAAATTAATATAAAAAATACATTCATAACAAAAAACAAAAATGGTGACTCCTAACAATAAAAAGACTAATTCCTAGACACAAGTATTTTTTTAATATTTTAATTAAGTGGGAACACTGTCGAAGGGAGATGGTTCCACAATTTGATAGTACGTGGAAAAAAGATTTGGAGCAACGGATGGTCGAAGTGCTCCAGGCACCCAGGTGGTGAGGGTGAAATTGTGTTCGATGGCGTGCGGTGCGGTTGTAGAAGTTAGAGGGCGGAATAAGATCAAATAGCTCTTCAGAACACTCCCCGTTATAGCCGATAGAACACGCAAAGAGAGCTTACGTCTATGCGGTGTTCCAAGCTAACTAATAGTAGGATAGTAGTAATTGTACAGATTTAGATAAGATGTCGGCGGGGCAGATTGTGTATCTATCTGTTTTGTTAACATTTTTTATCTCCGTAAATACACGGCAGTGGCGATGAGCTTGTTCCGGCTGGGCGCCGCAGTAACACTCATATTCTTTTCATGTAGCGTGCCACGAGCAAATATTTTTCTGTATTTTCTTGCCCAGATTTTTTTCAAGACATTTTTGTGGTGGCGATGCGAAATTAAATTCCTGACTGGCTGGTTCTATTTTTTAAACAAACTAGCAACCCGTCCCAACGTCGCGCGGGTGTATTTTACGAAAGAGGAAAATAAAAGAAAATGAGAAATGCGCTTAGTAAATTAAAACAAAAACTGTGAAACTGTACATCAAATTTTTATTGAGATTTTCATGCAACCTACTTTTCCAGTGGATTTTCAAAAATTTATTTTAATTTATATAGAAGATAGATATTCATAGTTAGGTACAACGATAAATATAATTATTGTGTAATATGAATTTTAGCTAATAAGATATTAATTAATTAATGAGAGGAAAAATATTAAAATAGTAGTGAATTCTATCAACAATTACAGAATAAAATCATACGAGTAAATCAAACTAACTTTTTGGACAGCTCGTTAATTTTTTAATTTAGCATCAATGATTTCTACTAGGGATGAGTTATATACTCACAAAACAAGTGAAAAAATTGTGCCGAACGACAAAGAGTATAATAGAGTACTTAATTGTCAAATAATATGATAAATTACGACAAATATCTGCCATTACGCGCTTCATTTACCGCACGCTTGTAACATATCCATCTCTCTTAATACATATAGAATATTATAGATTAGTAAAAAGATAGTTACAACGTAATATTGACGATTCTACATCAAAGAGCAAAGCCTTGCAGGCTTTGCTCTTTTATCGTATTACGAGCCTCTCGTACTCATACGGGTATATAAAGCTACTTTACGATATTTTTTGCTGAGTGTTATCTAATGTGAAACGTCTCGACATAATCAATACATAACATTGTCACGTTCGCAAGAAATGGAGAAAACTTTTTTAGAACCAGGCGGATCGCACATTTCGTATTTTGTGCGGATGTTTTCAAACGTTTTTATTTATAGGTAAACAACAAATAACTGTAAGTGCTACCCTCCTGATAATCTGTGGGGCGCGGGGCGAGAGCACGTTCAACAACCAATGAAGTAGTCTGCTACTGTCCGCCGGCAGTGACTGACGTTCTATGACATAAGTCTCTGGCATGGACCTCCACAGGCCTCGGTCTTGCGTCGCCTGAATCCAGCGGCTCCCTGCGACTCGTTTGATGTCATCGGTCCACCTCTTGGGGGGGTCTGCCAACACTGCGCTTCCCGGTGCGGGTCGCCAGTGCAGCACCTTGGGACCACATCGAGTATCGACCATCAGCTCTTGGAACTATGTGTAAAAGTACTGGGATGATTAAAAACTCTTGATCATTTGGTCCTCATCAAACAGCAGTTTTTTTTACGTATTTTTATATTTTTTACTCTTCTAATTAAAATATAGCCAATGTAATGCGTGATTTCACAATTTTTTTATTATCTATTCAATAGACTAAATATAAATAATATGATATAATATTTTTTAATAGTAATAAGTTCAGAATTTATTTATGCGAATTATATTTACAGCTAAATTGCCTAGTTTTATTCTTTTAAGAAAATTAACATTATCAATGTATTTTTTTAGCATTTTTACCGAGACTTCGTCTGCGTGATAACTCCAATCCCACGGGTTTTTTTAAATTACACCTTTATTTTCCCGAATAAAAATTAATTCAATTCTTGCAGAGTCATCTCTCCTCATTATTGTATTGTTCAAAAAATTTACAAAAACACTGACAAAGCAAATTAATTTCCCTAATGAATAATATCGGAGAGTTCAAAGAGTTTACAAGAAAGGAACTTTATCGAGCTGAAAAAAGCGGAGTGCGCGCTTGGCTTTACACTCGAATTCTACTCTCACGATTACACGTTCAATATATTGAGTGTTCGCTAAGTGTGACGCTGTTACATTATACATATTGAATTGAATCGGCGTTTTGTTGAAAAATAGAACAATGTAACGACACTATGCAAGGTAAAACACTGTCGCTAGCGTACCTACATATTACAATAGTTTTCATTTTTTTTAATTTGATGACAAGATAGTCCATGACTGCGATCTCATCTGATGGTAAGTTACGGTGAAGTCTAAGATAGTAGCGGGCTAACTTGGAACAGGTATTGGATACTGGTAGCGTTTCGGCACGACGGATGGCGTTTAGAAATAGATTAGGGTATGGCTTTAATAAAAAACTGCCATAGCTGTCTCTTCCAAGTTAACTGCATGTAGATTCCGTAAAAATGATTGCATCAGTGACAATGACAATGGCCTCTGATTGGCTGATACCCTTCCGTTATTGGTTAAATGCATTGATGCAGCAACAAAGCCATTTTAGCCAATCAGAGGCCATTGCAATCGTTACGCTGATGCAATCATTTTAAAGGAATCGAAACGCCGGCTAACATCGTCACTTAACATCAAGTGATTGCAAGATCCTCAAGATCGCAGTCAAGGGCTATCTTGTCATGCAATAAAAGAAAATGTAAAGTTCGGTCGTGGATCCTGCAGATACAGTAATTGCTTAGCAATCCATTTATAAAGGCTATCGTATCCGAGCTATGCGTCCCCGAAATACGGGACGGTATAAATTGTTCGCGCTATCAGAAAGCCGTAACATAAAGTTAAACAAAGTGCCATGTTTCGGCGATATTTCGCGATTAAGGTTTATTGAGTGTGAATCTGCGATAACATACTGGAACGACGCGGTTTTCCCACAACATTTCTTGTCAACCAGTAACGGCGTCAGGGGTTAGTACTTCAATCTCTTTTTCGAGGGTTCGGGGGTTAAGTTCGATTTTTAAAACCCCTATTTGCCTATTTAGCGGTTGAATTTTCAAATATCCTTTCTTAGAGGATGCCTACGAGCTGAAAGGCATACAGATACCTATAAACAACTCAATTGATAAATGATCAGACAAGAGGTTCATTCAATTAAGATAAAGCTTCAATAGCCCAAAGCTTTTTATCTGCCTGAAACCAAAACCAACTTTGGACAATATAGTCCGTGGTATAGAATGATATTTTGCAAATTGTTACAGATATGCTATAGACATCTTCTATGACAATATACCAAATACAACGTTTAAAATAATATATAAATACAAGATTTTCGTTATACTCCATAGTTGGCCCTAGTATTCATCTATGGGATCACGGTTTCGCTAACTATATTATAAAAGACGTAATTTTCATTCGAAATTTACAAAAAAAAATATGCTTTTTTGACATAGGTTTTCATTCTACAGCGTCTTAAGCGGTTTCAGCATTGCTAATATTCTTTCTGCAGCCAAAAAAATATCTAAGTACGGATAAATGTTATATTATTCTAGACGACTGTGGCAAATGTTTACCCATGTCCGACCTAATGAAGGATAAAAAAACACTTTCGTACTATGTCGCTTAAACACACGAGGATCTTTTTCTAAAAATTCATTACGAACTTTTCGTTTACTCGAAAAAGACGTTTCGTAGGTTAAAATAAATAAGACTGTAAACAAAACGATCCAAATGAAATCCTATTTGAACGCGTTTCAGCTAAAAATATTTACACTCGCTTCTTTGAACAATGTTCACAAGTATTATTAAATATTTACCGAGAATTTTATTAAAAATATTATTTACCTGTAATATTATTCAAATAATATTAATCTCACTAAAAAAATAATTTAACTCGAGATTACCAACTCCTCAGCGACTTACAACTTATCGAGGATCGAGGAGGATCTGACGATGGAGTAGTAAACTGGGTAGCAGGCAGTATTCACATGCCAGTGTTGTTTTAATATAATATTGTTATCTTATCGTTGCAATGTTGGAAACGACTCACTGAAGCGAAGTTTCTTTTTATTGCGAGATAGTCTGATAAGCTTGCGCTTGTCAACAATCAATGATGGACAGCACTAATGGGGTTTAGGTTGTAGCGCGCTTGCCTAGAAGATGTTTATTCACTTTTGCTTGAAGGTACCCAAACTACACGTGGCAGGAAACACAGGCGCCGGAAAGGTGTCCCACATTTTAGCGGTTCGTTCCAGAAAATTAAATCTAAGTTTTTTAAAAAGAGAAGTTCTAGTTTCTCTCCACCATGAATACACAAAAAGTGAGAGATATTCCAAAAACGCTGCCGCGCAAAAGAATCTTTTCAGAAAGCTATCAATTTCTCGAAAGAAATGATTTCTGGGAAGATTCCTTTCATATAATAGGCGTCAGACGATCTCGTTACCTTTGATTAAAGAACTGCGGTAGGTACCCGTCCCAACGGATTGTATATCATCTTGTGATAATCTAAAAAGAAAAATTTGATTACTTCCTCATTTCAAAGATTCACGGTTTGTTTATTTTTAATTTTATTTTATTTCATTTTTCTAGTACACATCCTAATAATATTATAAATGTGAAAGTTTGGATGTACGGATGGATGGATGTTTGTTACTCAATCAAATTACTTCGCGTAGTTGTATTTTATTCCGGTAGATAGCGTAATATCTGAAAGACCAGTGTAACTTACGCGTGCTTTGTTCTAATGTGTTACCAGTTTCACTTCTTCAACTAATCTCTGACTGAACTATGCTCGAACTCAAGATACCTAGAGGACAAACTGACATGCAAAAATCCTCTTTTGTCGTCGAATAATTCTAAAATCATCAGTTACCCTATTATATCCAATATTTCAAGCCCGCATTACAAAGTGAAAGTTGGAAAGACTTTAATCCGCAGCAAACAGGGTATTTTATCAACGTTGGATTAAGTCAACTCCGGGGAAGATCGATGGCGACCGTATCGATCGGTTTGTTTACTCACTTCGAGAGCCATCAGGGCTGGTTTTTATGCCTTGATCGTGATTTGTTTTAAAAGTTTGTAAAATGTTTACATTACGAGGATATCCTTACGAACTTTCTGGCGTAGGCTTTTTACTACAGTTTTTGACGAGTTTAAGAGTTTAGTTCTCGGGTTCGGGAAGATTTAGAAAATAATTTCTGAAATGTCTCTGGTCTAGTCTAGCGGGAGGCATTGGTCTTGGCTAGTTAGTTACCACACCCTCTTCTTCTTGTCCTTCTTCAATCGATAGACGTCCACTGTTGAACAAAGGTTTCTTGCATGGTTTTCCATAGGTCCTGGTCTAGCGCCGCCTGCAACCAGCGGCTCCCTGTGACTCGTTTGATATCATCCACCTAGTGAGGGGTCTGCCAACACTGTACTTCCAGGTGCGGGGTCAGCACTCCAACACCTTGGGACTTCAATAACTATCAGTTTTTCGAATCATAAGTTACCAGTTACCACCCTATTTTATATTTGCTGGTTAAATGTGCGTAAAAAGAACGAAAGCATAATTTATTCAGACTTTTAAATAAATAAATCTGCTATGCTAAAATCGGGGACAGTTTAACGAAGAGAATTCGAGAATTTCACCGAAATACACATTGTCGTAGCAGTTAGTAAAATGTTAATGTTGTACAAAACTTTCCAGATTTTTAACAAAAAGTTATCCCACACATTACCCTTATTTGTCCTTTTTTCTTTCCGTGCGAGTTCGAGCCGTTCAAGCTTCTATCAAGTGTTTCATGTCACATGATAAATTGGGCAAAATACCAACTCCTGAGTCATGAGTCGCGCAACGTGACGCAAACTTAGCAATTTGTGTCGGATCGCGTCCCGCACCACCGTTACGTGACGTTAATATTTAGTCGCTATAAACTTGTACGGACGTGCGTAATTGCTTCAGAGTATATACCGCAGCATTCCCATTTCTATTGGGAGTTGTTATCTGTGTGTTTGCATCAGCAACGCCCGTATAAGCGAACGCCCCTTTGATCCGGGCACGCACGGCACTTTTTGAGTAAATAACAGGTGGTATGCGGCATTTGAAAAGAGTTAAATCCCTACTAATATTATAAATGCGAAAATGTGTTTGTTTGATGGAATGGAGGTACTTTAATCATGCCGCAGTCCGTAACACAGCTACGGATCGACGTGATTTCTTGCTCGGATATACATAATTGAGGACCTGCACCGGTAGCATTGGCAGGAGATAAAAGTTTTATCCCCCGATTTTATCCACTGACAGGGGATAAAATTATCTTTTCCCTATGCTAAAGCATGGCGACAGAGGAAAACGCGATGTATATTTCTATAAGTATATCCACTGAGTGTTATTTCCACCGCTGTGCCCATGCTCGACGGGTGGATAAAGCTAAGCGAGGGGATGAACGTTTTATGCTTTTCCCGGGGATAAAATTTCTCGCGCCCATGCTACCAGGGCTGGAGGAAATCAAATAGTTCCACGGGATTTATTTCTTGCCGTTTTATATCATACTAGCTTTTGCCTGCGACTTTGTCCGCGTTTAATTAGGTTTTTAAAAATCTGAGGGGTATATACCTATCTGTTTTTCCGGAATAAAAGCTTATAAAAAGCCGGTATAAATTCCGGTATTGCGGTATAAAGGTCGTAGCCCATTTACACGACACCGCTTCCGCCCAACCAAAGTATGAGCATTCAAATATGGACTTAATATCGTGCGTGCTCTGGAGGTGCACTTTACAGTAACAATACTAAATAGAAAACAGCGCGCGGTACCGTTACCGTACCGCGGTGTTGTTACTGTAAAGTGCACCTTCAGAGCACGATATTAAGTCCATATTTGAATGCTCATACTTTGGTTGGGCGGGAGCGGTGTCGTGTAAATGGGCTACGACCTTAAAGGCTATATCACGCTCCAAATCCTCAACTATACCTACTCATGCGAAAGACAAACCAGCTAACCAACCAATAAACAAACTTCCACACAAACATGTAATAAATTAGTTTAACCAGATAAAGTAAACTAAATCGATCAACCTATGCCTAAATATAAACGTATAGAGCTTAATTTTATTGTGATAAAGCTTTCATTCCTCAAGTCGAGACAAGGTTAGGGCGCTGGGGGATCAGAACCAGATTACGATGACGATAGATTAGTAATTGCGTCCGAAAGACTCTCGGGATTTGCATTATTCACGCTATCTTCTTGTGATAAGAGCAACAGGCTTGTTTTGCAATTTTTATCCATTGACATAATTAGCACTGAATGTCCAACACTGGAAATGCAGACATCATTGACTTCTATGACAAGGATAAACGTAAAAATTATTTTTAGAAAACCGACTTCTAATGCCGCTACAAAGTATATCAATTGTGCCAATAAAATTTGAAGAGTTCCCTCGATTTCTCCAGGATCCCATCATTAGACCTAATGACAATGGGACCACCTGCAAAGTATACCCTTTCAAACAAAAAAGAATTTTCCAAATCTGTCCAGGCGTTTTCGAGTAATCGAAGAACATACATAAAAAATAAATAAAAAACGAATAAAAAAAATGACGAATTGAGAGACTGAAAAACTGTTGAAATGTATTTATTCGTCGGCTAAAGTTTGCTTGGGGATGGTGAAATAGGCCTTTGTGTTATTATTGACATTCTGAGACTTTTCTGTATTCGGCACTGGATCTACCGGTTTAGGCTGTTCGTTGTCTGAATACGGAACTACTATAGACTATAATATGTATTATAGATGATGTTTGTTATAACTCTAAGACCTCCTAACTGCCTCGTTGGTCTAGTGGTTATCAAGTTCGACAGCAGATGAAGAGGTCTCGGGTTCAATTCCAGAGTTGGGGCATAAAATGTATTGGGTTTTTCTATCAAGAAATTCTCAGTAGTAGTGATTTTCTCTTGGTGGTGAGTCACGCCTGTGCGGTAAGTAAAGCTCCCGGTTTTGCGTTTGAGCTCTCTCCGGTCGTGTCGGAATTCCGTCCCATAGGGCTATGTGAGTAAGGGAATAGAGAGTGCACCTGGGTTTGCGTACACACTTGTTCTTGTAATATCTCCCACGCAGATGGCAAATCTCTGTGGAGGTTGGCGGCCGTGGCCGGATTCGGTAGAGAGGACATCATTATAACCCCAAGAGCTTATAGCATTTTCTCCAATTACTATAACTGATGTGCAAATATCGGATAAGTGACGCGTCGGCAGCGCTGGCCATTAGGGCTAATGATATCAAATGTGTGCTCCCTACAAATTATAAATGGCAGTCATTAATCAACGAGCAATGGGTGCGACTCGTCGGTTAGCGAGCTTCGGTAATACTGAACCACCTATTTTTGTATTTGTATATTTTTGCGCTTAGCACGCAATTTGCGGGGAAACGAGGGTGTGAATGAGCTTCAGGAAAGTGGAAATATATTAAGGGGAGTTTGTCGGGATTTCCCTATTTTTTTTTTCGGTGACAAGATAGTCCTTGACTGCGATCTCACCTGATATACATACCATCAGGTGAGATCGCAGTCAAGGACTATTCTGTCATCAACACAACGTAATATGACCGAAAAATAACATCTTCGGGCATAAGGGGTTCATTTACACACCATGTTGTTACAAATGCCCATAAAATAAACATAGGTACAATAAAGTGCATGTAAGGGATATTGGTTCGGACGCGTAACTCACTTCCGAAGGGTATCCGTGCAAAAGTTATGACCACTGTTCACAGAAACTTGACTTCTGAAATGATTTTCCCTTCCCGTTATATTATACACATCTTTCTTTTCTTATTTTCCACGAAGCTATTTTCCTTTTAGCTACAATCTCTATATACCTCTTGGGTTACTGGTCAATTTTTTCGATTGCCGGATGATGAGTTATTTGGTTCAATTCCCGGGTCACCCCAAAAAACCCCGCCTTCAGATGGCGTGTAGAAAGTGATAATGGGTAATTATTATAAATATAATTTACACTGCCATACTTCATCCAAGTTAGCCCGTTATCATCTTATACTACATCGTCACTTACCATCTGGTGACATTGTTATCGAATAAAAAAACCGGCCAAGTGCAGGTCATACTCGCGCACTCGTTTTCACACCTTGTGAGGATTATATAGGAGAAATTTTGTGATATGTTACAAGAGATGTAACGTCAATTTTTGTATGAAAATACGATATGAAAAGCCTTTTTATTGCGTTGAACTAGAAGGTTGAAAATTTTTAGAGCAATAAGAGACCATTGATATTATTTGACATTATTGTATAAATTTCAACTTAGTACCTCAAGCCGTTACTGAGAAAAAGGGGCTTGAAATATACACACAAAGACGGAAAAGAAAGTGAGTGAATGAGAGAGTGTAAAGGTTTCATTCTTTTCCTAAAAACTTAAAACCTGTTTTCGCAGAAGTGTCTTTTAATATTGTAATAATCGTGTTGCTTTTAAAATAGCTATCAAAATAAAACGCAGGCGACTACGCCATTAATCTTCTCAAGCACGTACTTGTTTATCTAGTTTCTAGAACTGTTACAGTTGTGAACAATTGGCCGAGACCTACTTAGTTTTACTTAGGCACTACTTACGGCCCGGCAACCTAAATGTAGTGAAAAAATACCGAATAATAGAAAAGCGCTAGAGCACTTAAAATCTAATTCAGACCATCCTACGATGGAAGCCATTCACACGTCCAGCCACAATGGATTGCAAATGGGTTTCACAACTAATTTTATATACCTTGTTCGTGTTTTTTGTTCGTGTTTTTGTTACTCTATTTTTAACCCCAGACGAAAAAGAAGGGTTTTTGTAAGATTGACGTATGTATCTGTTTTCTCAAATAGTCCAATTTCGATGAGGATTTTTCTGTTTGAAAGCTGACGTGAACGAGATGGATCTATCCTTTGAAAAGCATCAGCTAATTTTCTACTTCAATAAATAAATAAATAAATAAATAAGCCTTTTATTACTGAAAAGAAGAATACAAAAATCTTATTCTATCCTCATCAATTACTTAAAAAATAAGTTTTACAGTAGGTATAACAAGATTATGTTTGTAGGTAAATTAGTGGTTTAATTCATACATTATTAATCTTTAACCATTAGTTATCTAATCCTTCACAGAGCTTGTCTAAAATACACTATGTACCCACCTCTTACAAAAAACAAGATAAAGAGAAAACATATTTCCTATATTATATTTTAGTTTTTAAATTTTAAAAATCTAAAATAGCCAGTTAAATCATAGTATACTATCATAAAGCAAACTTCACAATTTTTGTAACTACTATCTTTTTTTTCTTACATTATAGTATATATAAATTTTTTCTTAACGTTTTCTAAACCAAGTACTTACTGAGTTCTATTTAAAAGTGTTTAAACAATGATCCTTGTTGGTGTGAAAATTGGTGAACGTGGGTGGGAAACTCAGGACTCACCTGCAGTCTCCTCTCGCCTTCGACAGCACTGGTTCACACACCATAACACCATATAACAAAAATTTTAAAAAAGGGGCGGTAATTGTTCTGAGCACGCAAAAATTACGTGTTGCGGCGTTGACATTAGCGGGCATACTAGGCGTTGGATCTTCTTTTTCTTGACGCGGTCTCTTTTTGTCCTGAGTTGAGGGAAAGGGACAGGACAGGACTTATGGAAATATATTAATGTGTAATTGTGTGAACGGCGTGAACATATATCCCCCGGGCTGAAGGAATATGCCTTCAGAAAAGCAACAAAGTTTTTATAAACAAATAAGAAGAAAAAAATAAAAATAAAAGAAAGTATAATTAAATTTATATTAAAAACTAGAATTATAGCGGCGTTGTTAAATGTAACGAATTTTATTGAAGCGGTAGAGGGCAAAGCCGAACTACAGGTCTGACGTAGGAACCTGTGCGCGTTTTAACTTTAGCGGTACGGATGATTCCGTCTTTACCGGGGTAAACTTCTTGGACGATACCCAGAGGACAGCTAAGAGGTGAAGAGTTATCATCGCGAATTACCACAATACAACCAGTTGAAACAGGGTTAGATGGAGTGTTCCATTTTTGTCTGCTCTGGAGCGAAGACAAGTATTCGCGACTCCATCTTTGCCAGTAGGATTGTACCAGCTTCGATAATAACTCGTAGCGGTTGAGTCTATTTTGCGGCACATCGGTAAAGTCTTCGGCCGGTAAGTATTTAAGTGGCGTAACATTTAAAAAATGAGAAGGGGTAAGCGCTGTAGGTTCGGACGGGTCAGAACTTAGCACGCACAGGGGACGGCTATTCATTATTCCCTCTATTTGCACTAATACAGTGTTAAACTCCTCATATGTAAGCGTTTGCGTTCCTACTATCTTTGAGAGATGCGTTTTTACGGATTTAATGTTGCTTTCCCATATGCCACCAAAATGTGGCGCGTATGGCGGGTTTCTTCGAAACTGTATGCGTAGATCTGCCAGGTTTTGGTCTAAATATTTGTCCTGCGACAGTTGATCATGAATTTCCTTTAGCATTCTATCAGCTCCGCGGAACCCTAAACCTCCGTCACTTATTATGGTACTAACGGGGCCACGGCGACTGATAAATCGGCGGTACGCGTCCAGGAACTTTTGAGAGCTTAGTTCTGAGACTAACTCTAGATGAAGCGCTTTAGTCGTTAGACAAATAAATAAACAAAGATAAGCCTTCGTAGACTTAACCCCGCGGCGGCGATAAGGTGTCACATAAAATGGACCTGCGTAGTCCACACCTGTGAAAACGAAGCTTTTAACTTCGCTAACGCGATAGTAAGGCAGATCTCCCATGATAGGAAATGTATTTTTCGGCTTTAATTTAAAGCATCGATTGCAACCTTGAACGCGTTGGCGTACCATATTGCGAGCGGCGATAATCCAATAGTTTTGGCGTAACAAGGCGAGTAGCAATGAAGGACCGGTGTGTGCGTTTTTAATATGAAAATAGTCCACCAAAAGATGAACTAAGCGGTCTTTCGCGGGGAGCACGACTGGATGCATTTGCGAATAGCTTAGTTGCGACTGCGACAATCGCCCTCCGACGCGTATGACGTTGTTTGCGTCCGTAAACGCATTTAACTTTCGTAAGGCGGGACTGTGCGTATCGAAAGAATGTTTCTTTTGTATGATTCGCAAGATAAACATTTCAGTGGCTTCCAAATCAGCGACGGTTATCGCACCGTGTGATTTTAAAAACTTACCAAAGCGTAAGGCGTACACCCACGAGTGTAAAAACTTGTTCCAATTTGACATGCGATGCGCGGAGTTATATAATTCTTCATAATAATTATCATCGGAACAGAGTTTAGCGGCTAAAGTGACAAGCTTTTTACGTTCAGGCAGCTCGTCTATAGCGTGCGGCAAAGATGCGTTTAAGGGCCAGTCGCAGAAAGGCTGCGTGACCCACGAGGGCCCTTGAAACCAAAGCGTATTGTTTAAGAGTTCAGAGGGCATGACTGGTCTCGATAGGATGTCCGCGGGATTTTCTTTTCCCGAAACATGATACCAGTTCTCAGAAAATACATTTTCTCAATGTCGGCAGAAAGTGCGATGGAAAATAATCTTAGGTTGATCAACAAATCAAAAATGTTAGTCTGTAAGTTCGGTCCGGTATACAAAATGTCATTTAGCGAATGGCTGGTATTATTATTACCTAAAGTCTTGCAACTCGCGTCTAGAACAATTCTAGTTCGCGATGATGACTTTTCCGGGCGATAGACCGCATGATGGGGAATGTAGTAGCACGGACCTGGCTCAGGGTTTTTAATTAAGTTTAAATAACCTTTAGTTATGTAATCTAAAAGGGTTTCATTGTAATCTTTACGTAACTCTGGAATAGAGTTTAACTTTTTTTCCAAGTTTATTAATCGGCGTTTAGCTATTTCGAATGAGCGACCGAGAACGGCTGGATCATTCCTGAAAGGAAGCGATACAGTATAGCGTCCGTTTTCATTGCGGGAGACCGTGTCTAAAAAGATACGTTCACAAGCGGAGTCATCGGAACTGATATGTTTTTTATTGGGAACGGACTCTAATTCCCAAAAGCGTTGCGTAATTTCCTCTAAATTCGATTCAGTAGTTTTAGAGTTATAAGCGAGAAAAGATTTTTCTTTTAAATGCGTAGGCGCAAGGCAATCTGCCTTTCCCATAAGTACGTAGCCGAGGGTCGTTTGTACACCGACTACGGACGAATCGGGAGATGTAACTTTGCGATTCCCTAAAAGAAACGGGAATAATTCGTTGCCAATCAAGCAATCAATATCTGTAGGTACATAATATTCTTCATCAGCGAGAGGTAAATTCTTTAAATGATTTAAATTATTTACATTTATAAAATCGTTTGGAATTTTGTCCGAAATCGTATTAATTACGCGTGCATCAATAGTGTATCTGCAGCGCTCGTCAAAGCGCGACTGAAGTGTGATGCGTGCCTGACCTTGAACTTGATGTTCTGAAAGGCCGATGCCTTGTAAGGATGACGTCACAGCATTAATTTTTAAGTTTAAGCGATCGCAAAATGATTTCGTTACGATGTGACACATAGAACCGCTGTCTAGGAGTACTCTCATCGTAAAACGTTCTCCTAGATTATTATAGACATAAACTACTGCGCTAGGTAATAAAATAGTAGTTGCATTATTTGAATGCAATTGTGTGCGAGATTGAAGCGCGATGTCATTCGTCAAACATAGCGTCGACGGAGGAGGCGGGGCGTGCTCGGGCGCAACCGGTTTTTGCGATAAGACGCGAGTGTCACTAGCGGCGGAGTGGCTAGGAGTAGACGCCGCACGTTGGGTCGCGGGTTCGATTCCCGCGTACATGTGTAATTTTGAATGGTGAGACTTTCCACAGAAACATCTGATTTTCGATCTGCAATTTTTTATTGAATGAAAGCCCATACAATTTACACAGAGGCTATTGTTTCGGACAAATTGATTCCTAAAGGTAGGATCGCGTTCTAAAAATTTATCGCATCTGAACAGTGGATGGATATCTTTGCAATACGGACATTTCGGAGGATTTTTATCTAATGATGAAACGGAATTTGCGGGTGAATTATTCGACTTTGTGTCGTTATTATCATTAACGTGAAATGAGCGTGTGGGTATATTACGTTTAGTTTGCGGCGAGTTGTATTTATTGTTTTGTTTTGGAGGGTTTGAAGACGAGGTATTGCGTAACATATAAATTTTACTTTGTTCTTTTACGAATTGAACAATCGAATCGAAAGAAGGCATTTTCTCACTACGGTGCGCTTGTTCGAATAACGTTACAGTTTCTTTGTCTAGCTTAGTTAACGCTAGATGAGTAAATATAAAATCAGCTAAGTCATCGATTTCTAGACGTTTCAAAGCGGCTTGTGCGGAACAAAATTGTTCAATAAACAAATCAAGAGAACCTTGCGTGGACGTTTGACTGCCTTTAAAAGATAGAATTTGATCGAGATACATTGAAGCCAAAGTTCTTTTATCTTCATATTTTTCAATTAATGCGTTCCAAATTAGATCGTAATTAGCGGCAACAGGCTGAATACCCGAACAAACCAACAACGCTTTACCCGATAGCTTGCCTAGAAGGTATTGCACCTTCTCGGCGTTAGATAATTTTGAATTGTTGTGTATTAGCGAGCTAAAGTTCTCGTAAAACGCTGTCCATGTGTTTGGAGTGCCGTCGAAACTTCTTAGCTCCAAAGCAGGCAGTTTTTTAAGTAAATCTAAATTTTGCGTATTACCTTTTGCTAATTTGGCTAAGGCGTCTGTTTCAACTGATTTTATATGAGAATACAATTCATCGAACGATGCTAACGTATCAAAATTAATTAGGGCCTTTGGGTTAGCTTTCAAATTCATTAAATTTAACTGTTCCGTAGCAGAAATGAATTCTTGTCGCCACGTATCTAACATTTTGACTTTAATGAGAAATTGTTTAAGGACTGAATCACTAGATAGATTGCTCGTTTGATCGTATAATTTTTGTACATGCTTATAATAACTCTGTTGTTTAGCTTCTTGGAGGCGGATTTCAATTTGAAAATCGTTTTTGTCAGTCATTTTTACTTAGTGAATGTGAGGGGCGTAAACCGACACAATATGGCGGCGCAAAACGCGTATGGATGCTATGCTGACTGACAACTCGAAATATTGCGGCGGATGTATGTAGGTGTATTGTGCGTGAAATATAGCGGAATGTATGTGGATTTTTGCGGAATGGAGAAATATACTTATATAGCGGGATATCCAGGAGAGGATTAAGAGATATCCGGTTCGAAGGACCAAGGAATATGGTGTGAAAATTGGTGAACGTGGGTGGGAAACTCAGGACTCACCTGCAGTCTCCTCTCGCCTTCGACAGCACTGGTTCACACACCATAACACCATATAACAAAAATTTTAAAAAAGGGGCGGTAATTGTTCTGAGCACGCAAAAATTACGTGTTGCGGCGTTGACATTAGCGGGCATACTAGGCGTTGGATCTTCTTTTTCTTGACGCGGTCTCTTTTTGTCCTGAGTTGAGGGAAAGGGACAGGACAGGACTTATGGAAATATATTAATGTGTAATTGTGTGAACGGCGTGAACACTTGTATATGTAATGAAATATTATTTTATTGTTTATTACAGCAATATCGTTTTAAAGAGTGAATATGGAAATAAACAGTAAATAAAGAAATAAAGTGTACATTCTAAATTATTACAACATTCAGTTCACTCAATTTAATATAACGTATACTTTGTACTAATGTAGTAAGGCACATTTATTTTTAGTTAGAAGTACTAACTCTCAAGACTCGTTTTTCAAAATCACACTTCTCTCCATATCTTTACACAAAATAATAATGCATGTTAAATATGTTATATATATGATATTGTGGCTCATGTAGCAGAATAACTTATATAACTTAAATCAGCTCTAAGTTTAAATTATTAGGTAGATATATATTCATGTTAAACAGTTAAATAGATGAAAAATGTTTGTAGATAAGCTTCTTCTTCAGTTCGCCATTAAAGGCGCAGGCCTCCTCCAATCAGTTTTAGTTTTCCTTAAAAAGAACCTTTAGAAATTCTTTCAAATCTTCTTACCACGAACACCAATAGGAGGGTTATGGTCTAGCACCCCCACGGTGACCAACCGGCTTGGGGGGCGTAGGGAATAAATTTTGACTTGACATTACTTAGGTATATGATGTTTCTATGATAAATAGAAAATTATTTGGTTTTCTTTGCAAATTTTTGTTTCAGATGTTTCTTATTTTTTCCCATATCCGGGGAGGGCGATAATTTATTTTTGATAGTATTTAAATCAGGCTTTGGGAATGGACTGTCTGTTTCTGAAATAATTAATTTGTCATATTTGAGAAATGCGTTTTTACCTTGTTTTCTTTGTTCATCTAATTTTTTTCTTAAGGGGCAAGTCTGGAAGAAATGCGCAAATAGACACTTACGGTTTAACCCAAATTAAAAAACTCATTGAATTGAATGACACCACAAAAAAACCTCAATTGCTTAATAGATGAGGCTATAAGTACGCCGCGAAATATATCTAAAATAAATCTCAGTTTTTGAGAAAAAAAATCAGCAACATTATCAAAATCACCGAAATCGACCTTTACTATTTAATACATCTTATGCTATTCCGATGTTATATTTGGAATAATTTTTGGTTAAATCGTGAGAAGGAAGTATAGAGAAAATTTTCGCCATTAAAATTTTATATTAATTCAAACCAAAAAGCAATAATATAAGACTAAAAATCATTAATTTTGTAGCGAAAATCGTTCCCCGTTGCTCATACATTTTAGTATGAAGCAGTAGCCGCCCGTAATTCGCTTTATATTACAGTGTTCAACCACAAATAAAATCAATCGCGTCCCAATATTCAAGGTGATAGCACGCTCGTTTTCGTAGAGCACCGCAACTCCGGCGACCGCGATATAATAATTGTTCCGATGAGCATTAGGGTGGGTCGCGAGTGTCGGAAACGACTGCTAATTTTTTTATTTGTATTCTTCGAGTACGAACGTAGTAAGTATGTGAGTTTTATTATGTATTTTTTTAATCATCAAACACTTTATTAATTAGCAAACACTAATGTACTCATTAATATCGTAACTTATTTTGCTCCTCATTTCAGGTAGATATGAAAAAGCGTCTTTATATCCCTACAAACACTAAACCGATTTGGCTGATACATATTTTGGAATTCAGATAGCTTATACCCTGGATTACATACCATACATATAGGCTACCTTTTAAACCTTTAAAATCTAATTGGGGTTTGCAAAAAATCTAATTTAATTAATTATATCCTAATTTCTAATAAATACCTTATTAACTATATTGTTTCAAGAAACAAAGTGTCAATTCTGGAAAACAAAAGCTTGAAGGATGATGCGTGCACTGATGTTGAAAAAGCAACGAGAGTTCTATTTCAGGAAATACAAAATATGCAAAATATAATTGTAAATGACAAAGTTACTTGGAACCAATCTGCTTGCTTCAACTGCCACAAGATACATAAGCTACATATTGTAACATTTTTTGTTTTGAAAAGAGCAACTGCCGAGTTTCTTGCCGGCTCTTCTCGGCAGAATCAGCATTCTACATGAAATAAATAATTTTGAGTTTGAATTATTTAGTGACACTTGTTTTGTCTAAACTAATATCATAAAGATGAAATATTTGCTTGTTTGTAAGTTTGTAAAATTGTTTGTAATGGATAAACTCAAAAACTCCTTAACCGATTTTAAAAATTCTTACACTCATGGAAAGCTATTATTCCTTTAGTAACATGAGCTATATTTTATTTTAAAAAAATTAACCGTAACTTCGTGAGATATACGTACTATACATGTTTGCAATACTCATAATTACCTACAAGCACGTCCGCGGGGCTATATATTGAACTATTATAGTTGAGCAACTATAACCCCTTTTTTATTCAAATTAGTCTGTTGAAACATGAGCACGATGAAAAATGTTGACGTTCTCATCATGATTATTTAGTAATCTTTATCCAATTAAATATTTTTGTAACTATAATTGACTATGTATCTGGAAATTCCCCTTTAAATAATTCGAATCGGACCCTTACTTAGAAGTTATTCCATTCAGACAAAAGTTACATGACAAAAAGCGTGCACTGTGGCCCCACCCTATGCCGCCACTAGTCACTAGTCTCACTACGGGCCCGCGAACTTCATTATGCGGTTAAAATACATTGCGTATTTTCTGTGAAATTCATTAATATCCTACTAAGACGAACGCGTGATGTACATTTAACTTGAGGGAAGCGCCAAACGTAGATTGTTAAGATTGTTACTTTCCAAGGTGCGTATACTAATATTGTATGATATGTCTGTGTGAATAGAAATTATCAATGTGGGTGTTCTATCGCAACTTCTCACGCGTCCAGACTGCAGTCTTAACTCCTTTCTTTTTTCTAAAACGTCTTTTGTACAATCTTCCTGTATATAGTAATTACTATCTCTAAGTGTGCTTTTCCTTTTTAAAACTTCAATTTTTTTTCCGAGTGTAGTTAAAGTTACTATTACTGGTCTCAGCTTGTTTTTGTTTTTTCCCATTCTTCCCACAAATTCTAAGCAGTTATTATCTAATTTTAAGGCCATGGTTTTATTCAAAATATTTAATATTTTGTTTTCCAAATCCTGGTAGTTACGTTCTTCCTCTTCGATGCCGAAGAAAATAATATTTTTTCGTCTTACAACTTTCTCCAAATAATTAATTGCTTTCTCTTGTTTACTAAAATTTTCTTCTAGTTTGGTGTATTTTTCCATGACACCTACAATAATTTTATCGATATGATCATTTATGCTGTTTGTTATTTCCTTTTTCATTTCCAGGAAGTCCTGTGTCTGATTACTAATTTGCGTTTTTATCTCATGCAACAAGTGTGAAAGATCTTCCATTTTGCTGTAATAGGTTAATTATCTGATATTTTAAACAATTTGTTTATCTTTATTTTAGTTTCGTTATTTTGATCCGTAATTTTTAGTTTTAGTGTATACAATTTAATAATAAAGTTATGTATTTATTTTCCATCAAATACGTTCAACCTGGATTCGAACCCAGGTCAGTGGATTTCCAGTCTGCGGTTAACAATATTTGTACCTATTCTTTACGTCCAGTGAGTCGACAACACGGCGCGGAGCGGCCGGTGTTGACAAGTTGACATAGAATTTTTTCGCTCACCCTCACTTACGTAGGTACTAGATTGAACTTATTATTTTCACTTATAATCGTAATTATACTCCAATTTGATATATAAATGTTAATGTATACAATCTTCTTTTACTTGAATTATGTGTTAAATCCAATATAAGCAAGCTCAAGTTCCGAATAATAAGTTGGTATGGTAGGTAGGTTCTTTGGTAATGAATGGTGCACTAAAGAACCGTGGCGCGTCCGCGTCGTAGAAAAAGTCACAGTTTACGTAGTTATTCACTATTTTAGACCTAGATAACGTTTACACATACTTGATTCACGTTCACAATTTATTAATTACGTCTAATTAAGCACTGAAATGAGAGTTGCTATTTTAAAAACAATTTAGATTACGGAGCTAGTTCACATTGTTGCGCTGCAGCGCCCTCCTACTTCAATAAAGGGTCTTAAAAATTTTCACAGGTGCGATTGATTTTGGTGTACTGTTATTTGGGATTATTTCCAAGACATGGTAACCTTTAGCTGATGCTACAACACCAAATAGTCTGCGGAACACCCAATCCCTTAGCAACTTACAGCAGAAATAGCGTGTTCGGGCCCATTACAATGGCCTTAAATATAGATAAAGATGATGATCGGAGATCAAGGAGGACGATTTGATGATGGAGCAAAAAACTGGGTAACAAGATAGGTATGTCGTTCATATTCCAGTCATAGATTCACATGTCAGAACTGTTTTTATATTAACATGCATTTTCAGTAGGTACCGAGCCCCGAAATTAGCCAGAAAGATCAGAAAGATCAGGATTATCGGCCAGTCTTAGTTTCGTAGAGAATAGTCTCTGACAAACTATGTTTTTGCGTCTAAGATGCAGACAGGTTGCCAACCTGAAATAGGAATCGGGCACTACAAGGAGAAGATGTGGTTGCAAAGGCTATCACCGGTTCCAAAAGCAGATAATGTTGGAAAGGAGCTGATAATAACTCGCTAGTTACACGTACTCTTTTCAAATAATATTGACCTATTCATTTCGTTTTTCTTTCCGAACTAAAACTATCTTTTTCACGAGGAAAAAGACGTCACTTGTGTTACAAAGTACAAAGGTTTCCCAACGAGGCAACTTGTACTAATGCGACTTTTCAACACTGCCTGTACATGAAGTTTTGTTAAGTTTTTCTTTCACTGACCAAAGTCCAAAAGTTTTTATACTCGGAAATAGTTGATGTTGAATCCCTAAAGTTTTACTTGACCGCGTATCAAGGTAACCTTCTTAATTCAAAAGTATTACAATGATAACTCAATTTTTTGGGATTCCATACTCTTAGTGTGTAGGGTTCGCAAACACTAGATTGTCTGAATTAATAACGTATTATTGAGGTTAATTAAGTTGTTAACAATTGTACGTTGCAGTCTTTTTACAAATTCACAAAAATTCAGAGCCGTAACCGCCCTTTTTCCTGTTACTTGATGTACAAAAATGTCACTTGTCCCAAGTGACAGTTGGTGAGTGTCCCGCTTGTCTATGGGACAGATGACGATGAGAGTCATGGATATTGCATTGTTTTTAATGGTGATTCTACACGAACACATACTCAAAGGGTACTTACCTATAGGGCCTTATTACTAAGCTTCCGCTGTCCGTCTGTAAGCGCGCTATATCTCATGAAGTTTAATAGGTAGATACTCGGAATTTTCACAAAATTTGTATTTTTATAATAAGAATAAATAATTGAAAAATAAAATACAAATTAAAGAGAGTCTCCATACGATTAACTTTATTTGATGGATCTTAGTATCTAGGCAATAGCTGGTGATAAATTTTGAACGGAGCCCTTCGTGTTCGGATCTGATTTGCACTTGGCACATTTACTGTTCTAAAAACATGTAAAACTAAGACAACAACTGGTTTATTTTATAAAATGGTAAAAATATGTTAATTTGAAAGTGCACGAGATATATTAATGGCATTAAGATGTTTCTGTATTTAGCCTTTAGAGAGTTAATCTCGATTAGTTAGAGAAGTTAAACATTATTTGTATCTATTGCAACTGGGGTTCCAACACACAATAGCTGCGCCCAGGGAGCGTGCTCGCTTCACTATCGATGTGATTAGGTGCGTCGAGTGGAATTAATACCTAGAACATGCATTTAGCTATCAGTATTCAGAACACGACCTAATTTTTGTGATCGATGATTAAAACGTGCCTGTTGTTGACATTTCTTCTTAGATGTATCGATATTTGAGTGACACGTGTATAATGTTATTAGTCAAGTTCACCGCTAAAGAATCTGTACGTAGTTACTTATGATAAATATTTAAAAAAATCAATTTATGAAAACATGTAATAAAGTAGCTAATAAATTGCTTGACACAGTCGTACTAAAATATATTGTATACTAGACGATGCCCGCGACTTCGTCCACGTAGATTAAGGTTTTTTAATTTCCGAGGGAACTCTTTAATTTTCCGGGATAAAATGTAGCCTATGTTTTAAACCCGGGTGTGAGCTATCTCCATTCCAAATTTCAGCCAAATCGGTTCATTCGCTGTGGCGTAAAGGAGTAACAAACATACACACACACATAGTGTGATAGTGTGATGTGATGTGATGTGATAGTGTGACAACACAATAAACAATCTATTTATGTTATGAATAATAATAAATTGTGTTCAAAAAAGTGTAATAAATTGTAAAGTTGCGTGATTCGTAGTGCCAAATTGAGAAATACTGTAACACCCTGTTTTGATTTATGTTACAGTACATATTTACGACTTCTAAAGTAATTATTCCAAATGATTCTCCATGAAAATACAAGTTACGAGCTGTTGTCCGCGACTTTATTTGCGTGGAGTTTTTGTTTTTGAAAACCCTCGGAAACCCAATGATACTCTCCAGGTCCCAACTATACCCATGCAAGAAATCACGTCGAACCGTTTCTGCCTGATTGAAGAACAAACCAATAAACCGTCTATAAAGGATAGGTACTCGTCAAATAAGCAATACCTACCTACTTACTTAGGTTCCTAAACATAACTTAAAGAAACCAAATTACACCGCTGCGTTTATATTTTTGTATTTCGCTATGAGACGGCACATGTCTGAGATAATTTCGTATCATTTATTTATTTCTTGCTTTCCGAACTGAAACTCGGTACTCACCTGAAATACGATATAAAACGTAGACGCTTCTGAAAAAGTAACATTAAGTGTTTTTAGATCCCTAGGTCTACTATCTGTGTACGTGCGTATATATTTGAAAGCTACACCCTCCATAACGATAGCTCTTTAAACATGACGCCATTTGTATAGTAGGGAGTCATTTGAACTCAAGCATACTTTATTTTTCAATCACGGGTATATAATTTTTTTTAAGAATATTAGCCATTTTATAGCTGAATTTTGATCTATATTCTCGTCTCCATATAAGCGAAAAGTTTGTAGTAGGAGTGGGTACGACAATAGTGCAACGGGTGGGGCTCGAACCTGCGACCTAGCAGTTTTCAGTCCGCACCTTTAACCGTTGGGTTATTGAGGCTTCGTAATTAAGGATAGAGATCATAATGTAATTGAGGGCCTGGAGAGGTCAAGTTTACCCGTGAGTTATAAAAAACGCAATTCGTGAACGAAATCACGAACAAAAGCCAGTACCTAGTCCATAGAAGCGTCCGAAGTTTTGTCTAACTAACCTCGTAATGTAAACTTCCTGCTGCTGGTTAAAATATCTAATTTGTGTGTTTTATTATATTTCATACATTTGAGATTGTAAATAATGTTATTATGGCGAAACAATTACAATAGTTACACTGCAAAAGTCAGAGTGGAGCATACCAAGTTAGCCGAGCAGTAATCGAGTTAGCGGGACGGATGCATTTGCTGAATGCGCTGCGCTGCCGACTTACCGACTCACATCTGTACAATTATTATACCAGCTTTTACCAGTGAATACATTTGAGTGGAGTTTGCTCACTGTAATATTTTCTATCTAACCACAGTTAATCTAAGGCGTCCATTATCCTAAGTTCTAATTTGCTTTTCAACTAAATGCAACAAATTGTTTCAGTGAATTCTATTTTGCATACCTTGTTTCAATGATATCTCTATTTGGATTTTAAGTTTTTTGAGACATAATAAGAGAGTTCAAGACACGCATATTAATATGGATGATGATGTCCTAGGTTCAGTATACGGGTCAGATCAAAAATAACGAGTTTTTGAGTTTTTATTAAGATACATAGGGAAGTTAGCGGTGTGTCACCCTCGTGACTCAGAGCTCATTAAGCTTTTCTTCGGTTATGTCCGATGTGCCATAAAACTATGAGTGAGGGAATAGAGAGTGTACTTGTGATTGCGCACACACTTGTACACTATAATATTAACCGCGCAGATCTAATCTTTGTCTAGATTGGCAGCCTTGATCGGATTTGGTGAAGGAATTTGAAGTTGAATTTGTATTTTTTTTTGTCTGTAAATTATTATATTTTGTACCACAATAAGATCCAATTCCTCATTGTCATTTAATAAGTAGTTAAGCTTCTTAAATTATTCCGAGACAAGCGAAATCGTATAATTTGTAAGTAGGTACAATATTTTATCTGAATTTCGTTTAACAGCCACTTCTACTGATGTCGAGAAAGTTAGGAAAGTAATCTAAGTATTACGAGATTTTCGATATTGAGTGACCACTGAAGAAATCTAATATTCTACTTGGACTCTTGAATAGTTTTCTAAGTAATATGATGTTATTGATCTCTTGTTTTATTAATCTTATGTTCGAATTCACCAGTGGTAGGTACCCGAACAATTCTCTAACTAGTAATTGAATCTCTTGGTGTAAAACTTTACCTTAGTCTAGACATCATCTGCAGCGTTTAAGTATCCCTTAAAATTCGTTATTAAGTGTCGCCTAAAATAAATGGAGTTTTCATGAAAACGTAAATAATATAAAAAAGACAAGTAAAACCTAATTTATTTTCTCTATTTTTTAACCTAAGTAGTGTTGGTTTGTCCTTCAATCACACAGCAACCGGACAACGGATCAACCTTAATTTTTTGCTTGAGTGTAGACATAGGCTTTTTGGTCTAAGGTTTGACGCTTTCTGTAAATTTCGTTTTCAAGAACCTTTAGGGAAGATCTAATGGTGGAAATGGCATTGGATAGGGGATTGCATTTAGGGGCTACCTATGTAAAGAGATGATTTAGGTATAGGTGAAAATGGACATAAGACACACAAATCGCTACCCACAGTTGTCGCTTTTCATGGCAATTCATTATTAACGCATAGTGACCGTATCACACAACAACAACCTGACAAATCGTTAAACCATTCGCTAAATCCCCAGTGAGTGATAAGTAGATCAATTGAATTCAGTCCATAGCATGGTAATTTGTGTAGTTCGTTAGCCGCGTTAGCTTTGGCGAAGGTACTTCGCAAATATACACACCGGACGTTAACAATTGGACGCATAAATTAACAACATTCGCTGTGAAAGGATTTAATAAGGATTTCTTGGATTGTGAATCTTCGCCTATACCACTTCACTACAGTGTAAGAAAAAGAATTAAAACTTGGAACTTGTCTTTGCAAGTCAACATTTTCTGTACATGCTCCGGTACTGGTATGAAATGTTTGCAGTGTATTTTGAAGGGTGGTTTGTGGTGATTTGTTCACAACTATTGTATTATAATTTTATTATGCACTGTATTACTTTTCAGTAGGCAAAATGTACAAAGTTTTGATTTATGGGTCAAACCACAAAATAAAGAAAAAATATTGGGGTGGTGGTCAAAATTATTACATTATACAAAATGGGATGGATATTGTAATCAGAAACAGTAGAACTCAAGAAAACGAAAAAGAGGAATGACTAGCCAGAAAAAGCAATAACGTTCATATTAATAATAAAAGAAAGCAAAAAGAAATTGAACATAATATGACATATTATTTTCGTCAGTAGCGAGAAACACGATGGGTTGTTCAAACGATAGGCCGTGTTCCGTTTTTCCCTTTTCCGAGCGTTAGCTTAGTGTAACTTGGAGGAGTAGCCGTAGTAGTGTGAAGGGTGGGGTAATTTGAACGGTGACGTTTGGATCTGAGTCCGCTTCTATCCCGTTGAACTCAACGGGGAACGGGAAGCTAATATGGATAACATTGATCTTTAAAGAAGGTATCCAAGGGAAGCTCAAATTACCTTTAAATCATAGTAATATTATGATTGCGAAAATATATTTTGTTAATTTCTTGGTTTATCCGTCAATCACACGGCAACGGAAAAACGGATTGGCTTAATATTTTTTTTATGATTTTTTTATAAAAGATCTAGAGAATGTTGTAGATTATGAGTTATAAGGTTCAAATACAGTTACATTTTTACATTATTAAAGTGATAAACCGTGGATAATATTGAGCTTGTAAATACCAATCGTATTAATATTATATTAATACATATTATAAATGCGAAAGTTTGGATGTATGGATGGATGGATGTTTGTCTGTTACTCAATCTCGCCGCAACGACTAAACCGATTCGGCTGCGCACAGGGATAGATTATATAAAATTATATATAATTAGAAATAAAAAACCTCAATCCCCGCGAACGAAGTCGCGGGCATCAACTAGTAATACATATCAATTTGAGTTAGGGTTTTATTAAAGCTGGTAATTTCTATGCAAAGTGTCAATAAAGGAATAAGTGGTGGCGCAAATGAAAGGCTTAAATTATACACCCTAATTCGCGGCGCGTGCTCGGTGTGCTAACAGCTGAATTACACTATCTCTATCCCACAAGAACCTCCCAGCAACGGGCGAGTGACGGAACCGCGGTCACAAATTAACGGATTCGCTCGCCTTCGTCATTAATTAGCATCCAACTGTAAACTCCGCTGAAATTTAATAAATTGCTTTAAAGTTTTAAATAAGCTCCCAGCGGAGTGGTTTTAATTGGACAATTATTGGAAAAAAAGTCTATTAACCAACAGAGACACTGTTTTTTTTACAATGTATTTTTATATAATTTAATTAGCTGATTCCCGTGACTTCGTCCTCGTACTCGTGGAAAAAGTGTGGAGTGACTTGCTACTATCCGCGAAGTTATGTCCTCTATCTCCGATAATATTTAGTAGATCTTCACCAAAATTGGACATAATATTTCTAATAGTGCACAATTTATAATAATAAAAAAAATTATCAATTCGCTTTAGATTTGACGAAGTTATGGAGCAAAATCAACAAAAAACTTTCACACCCTATCCCGGATAGACTTAATAAGGTTTATACAACATATAGGATACTTTTCGAGCACTAAATTAGGCGTTCTGAAAGTTTTTGTATAAGTACAAAATACTGTCAAAATATCTTTATGCTTTGATAAGACTTGTTAAATGTTAGTGAAATCAGCCCTAAATGTAATAAGTACTCTGTCCTTGTTTTTAAATTTCGTATAAAGCTGTCTTCTTCAATTTTCATGAAAACGCAATAGCCGTGCAAAAAATGCGAAGCTTGCAATCTATGAGCTTCGAGTTTGGCGCGCAAAGTGGATAGGTTGTGTTTTAGTGGTTTTATACGATGCAGGCGGTTAGATTTTGCCCTCGGGCGGTTAACAGAATATATACAACGTGTATTGAAACTCCGAAATAATACTGAAGGAGGTGAATGTGCTCATAAAACTGAACAACTTTCCCCAAGGAACCTAGGTCGGAATATGAAAAAAAAATGTTTACTTCCTATAGTAAATCAATCAGCTGATCGTCAATTTTGTATGGGAGGTCCAAATTTTTTATGGGTGTAATTAATATACTTTGTAGGGGCGTTTGAAGTCGGGTTTGTAAAAAGAATTTTTGCGTTTATACTGTATAGAGATGGCGTTCTTACATCGATATCATCGTGGCCGTTTCAACCGACAGGTAGATATCTCTTCTGGTCATAGGTCATCAACGGAGTAACGAATTGACGTGATTTTTGCATGATATAGTTGAGAGCCTGAAGAGTCTCAAAATGTCAAAGGTTACACAAGGCACAAAAAACATTATACCTACTTATATTTTTTGTTCGAGTACAGATATGATCAAAATAAATATAGGTATAGTTCGTTATATTTTCAATGGATATTAACTTTATTTTATAAGCATTTTCTACAGTATGAGATAGAAGGTTTTTGTCTGACTAAAAATATCAGACAGGAACTCTTGGTGGCTAACAGTCGATAGGCCACTTTTATCCCGACAAAACAAAGGTCTCCCGCGAGATTTTAAACTCCACGTGAACGAACTATGAGGATGCCAACTTATCACGTCTTGTCTCAGCAACTTCCGATGCAGGGTCGCGATTCAAGCACCTTGGGACCCAACCACCATCCATTCTTAGAACTTCGTGCCCTGACCGTTGTTACTTTAACTTCGTGATTCATTTATGCTTAACACAATAAAAATATTAGGTTTTTTACCCCCGATGCAAAAACGACGGGGTGTGTGTGTGTATGTGTGTGTGCCAGTGTGTGTCTGTGGCGTCGGAGCAGCCGAACGGATGAACGATTTTGATTATTTTGTTTTTTTTTTGTTTGAAACGTGTATTAGTCGGGAGTGTTCTTAGCTATGTTTGATGAAAATCGGCCCAAGATGGCCGCCGCCACAAAATGGCGGATTACATATTTTTTCACAACTCCCTCAATATGGTTATCAAATGAAAGGACTTGACTAGTAGAATACTATACACTATGATAAATTTCAAATCCAAGATGGCCGCCACCACAAAATGGCGAATTTAATTTTTTTTTTTTCATTTCACGTGTCGGGGGTGTATTTTTCGATTTACACTTGTTATAAAGGCATATGACCTTTAAGTGTGGAAATTCTTAGAATTTACAAGAGTGGACGTCCGTCCATTGCGATTTGCGACGACATTTAAATGAATAGAATAAATAAATAAAGCTTTTATTTTTAATTTACAGTGGCTAATTATTTAATGCACTTGCACTTTAGTTAGTCTTCAATTAGCGCGTCCTGTGACGCGTAGGCGACGAACTTTAATAGTGTCTAATTTATAAGACGTACACATTTTTAAGCTCTTCGTAATAATAATTAAGACAAGTTGTAGTCCAAATTGACTCTAAAATTCGCTTAAAACCCAAGAAGTCTCGAGAATTTTTTTACTATCGTAAATAGAGTAGGTAATTGAGAAATCATGGCGATCCATACTCAAAAATTATCCATAGGTATTAAATTTTAGGAATTACATCATTACAGCCTTCGATCATAGAAAAATAAGATTACAGCAACATAATTGATAAAATTATTTTAAACTTATTGTATAAGACCTACCATTTAGAGAGTTTTTTTATGTTGATAAATTAACATCTACTCTCTCTCTACTCTAAATAAGTTAAGTATACCTATTTGAATTGTAAAATACCTAGGTAACTCAAAGATTTTTTACGTCATTTATAAATAACTTTATGAGCTTTATTTGCCTACACATTTATTTTATGAATAAAAATGTAGATGAAATGCAAATTTGACTGTTTCATTATCCTTATCTGAGGCCGGGTTGGTAAAATATTATTATTATGTTAATTTTTCTGGAAAGAATTGACCGGTCCGAATAAATCTTCGCCGTTATATTTGTGTGGGTTTTATTTATTCAGTAAAATACACTGACATAATTTAATGAAAATAAAATTCATTCATTCATTCATTCATCTCATTCTATCGCTGGCCTAATATTGTTCACCGTCTCTTCGCGATTGAGAAGATTTAGGGTAAAAACATGCCAAAGATACCTCACTGTCGCGGTTACCTCACTAGGATACCTCACTGCGATACATCGCGGTACAACGAGGTATCTTTGACATGTTCGTGTTGGTCTGTTCGCATACATTTGTTTTAAATGGAGGTGACATCGAGGTAGCGAGCTAAATCGCAACCGCGAAGTGTCGCAACGAGGCATCTTTGGCATGTTTTTTACCCTAAAGGCGGATAGGTAACTTTTTAATAAAAATCATTGAACTATAACACTTAGAAGCGTTATATAGTCGACGCAAAGCCGATTAGGCAGCATCGTTGCGTTAGTACGATGAGATTATGAAAAAATGACGTATTGTGTATGTGAAAGGGTGGGCACCCCTTCACACACACAGTACGTCATTTTTTGAACTGTGATAATAGTAACCATCAAAAACTAAATTATCGGTATCAGTCAGAAAATAATTACATGACACTCACGCATTCATTGGTTGTTTTGAGCCTACGTTTGTAGCGGAACTTTGTCAAGAATTTCTGTTCTAAGCTTTATAGTTCGATAAAAAACACATAAGTATTATACTCGTATTAAACGGGAATCTCGTGATTGGCTCAAGCATATTAGGAAGAGGCAGATCAAACATATTATTTTCAATGAAGGCGCGGTCATTCATTGATGTTCAAAGAAACATATTTGATTTATTTATAAAGTATTTTTACCAAACTACTTGAAGCCAAAAGGGAGGATTATAATTTTAGCAGGCTTAGGCTATATAACGGGGAGTGTTCTGAAGAGCTATTTGACCTTATTCCACCGTCTTTCTTCTACAACCGCACCGCTCGCCACCGAACACAATTTCCCCCTCACCACCTGGGTGCCTGGAGCACTTCGACCATCCGGACCACCATCTTTTTTCCACGTACTTTGAAACTGTGGAACCAACTTTCCTGCGACGGTGTTCCCACTGAATTACAACATGGGGTTATTCAAGGGGCGGACCAACAAATTCCTGAAAAGCCGGCAACGCATTGGTGGTGCCTCAGGTGCTATAAATGTTAAATAAGTACGTCAAGCGATTCATTATGGTCTAGGCACATTGGGCATTTTACACTTATGAAATTAATATGATAGATGACCACTCCAGAGACATTTCAAAAATTATAAATTTCTAAGTTCAGGAACCATATCTACCGTCTTATTCGTTATGCTATTGAGATCTAAATCAAAACTACCTAGATATATTTTTTTGTACTTGTTTATCTTGAGTATTCCTAGGTATTCTTTTGGAATTCGATGTAATAATAATATTTATATTGCTTTGCTATGCCTTTGTGTTATTTTACTTCAGTAAAAATAACAGTTTCTCCTTTGATATACTTACTGTTTTTTTATGCTATAACAATATTTATCGTATAAAAAACTGTTTTGATTTCAATCTTTTACGACTTTTTTCTACCAAGGTTCCCTACTTATAGCTGAAAAACTGACCTTTCTCGAAAGAAATAATTCGATGAAAGCATTATTAAAAAGGTCCGTTGAAATCTAAACTTTGGATATTTTTATTAAAAACTGCGCCGGTTAATATATTTTGATGAAGCTCAGATATCTTTTATTGATGAAAATATACATTACTAGATAATGCCCGCAACTTCGTCCGCATGGATAAAGTTTTTTAATTTCCTCGGGAACTTTTTCCTTTTCCGGGATAAAATGTAGTCTATGTGTTAATCCCGGGTATGAGCTATCTTCATTCCTTTCAGCCAAATCCGTCCAGAAGTGTTTGCGAAAGAGTAACAAACACATACACATACAAACTTTGGCTTTATAATATTAGTCTGATGTGAAATACTAGCTTTTGCTCGTGACTTCGTCCGCGTGCAGTTAGGTTTTTTATATCCCGCGGGAATCTTCTGTTTCTGCGGGATACCTAAGAGGTAGCCCATACAAAAAAAATCGTACGCGTTCATCCATTGCAGCTACAGAGAGCAGCTTGATTGAAGAACAAACCAACAAACATACTTTGTACCTGTAAAACAGCAGGGACTGACAGAGAGACAACCTAAATATATATTTGAAAGTCAAGGAAATGTTCCTGTAGTAAGCTAGAGGTTCATTAGGGAGGGATTCGTATAATAACCTTCCCTAAAGGTGAATAAGTGAATGAATTTCAAAAATTCTTTAAATTATAAAGCCACAATTAAATGTTCATAATCATACAGTAAGTACTTATACCGCCTTAATAAATACAAGTAAGCATATTATTAAGGCAGTTAGAATCTGAATCTCAGCAGGATCTGTATTCCGAACCAATGGTAGAGTCTTGACTTGTCATAGAACCATAAGTTGACTTACATAATTAATTTCGATTTTTTTTTGAATTTTACGACAATAAAAAAAACACATTAAAACAATCAACTCACCGTCAAAATGCAGCATAAATCCACGTCTTAAAAATCCAATAACCAAAAAAATAATAATCACAAAATATGAATAACAACCCAAGTAAACCGAAGTAAAATGTACTAAACTATACTCGATAATATTACGAAAGTTTATCCTTTACCGCGCGCTACAACCTCTGAAGGCTTCCGCGCCACCCGACCGCCGGTGGCACACTGAAGCCTGAAGCTTCAGGCTGTAAACTGTGAGCTTACAGGAAAGTTTCACTGCGCGGCACACCCTACATCTAGACTAGCCGAAGACTGTGTCTTTACCATCAAATTCAAATTCAAATTCAAAATTAATTTATTTCATGTAGGCTAACTTGTAGCTCTTATGACACGTCATAAATCTACCACCGGTTCGGAATGCAGATTCTGCTGAGAAGAGCCGGTAAGAAACTCAGCAGTTGCTCTTTTCAAAAAAAATTTTTTTTTTTGCAAAGCTATGCTATGTATATAGTGCTTCCACAATAAAGCTTCAAAAATGCAAAAATGCATACGTAGGTACACCAATCCAACGCATGTCAAGATGGGCAGCCAAAGCAGACCCATTCCCGTTGGTGGCACCCGTTCACGAGCATGACGCATGATCCAGCCATTGCTTCGCTCAACCATATTTGAGGGAACGTAACAAATGTACATTGAAATAAATGTACCTACTACGTAGCCTACTACGTACTAGAATGTACGTTAACGTACTAGAATCAATTTAAACAGTGTGTAAAGACACAAATGATGAGATAAAAACTTTTTAAGTAGCTTATTTTGAATTGAAAAGCCAACACTACCAACACTACACTATTTTCGAGTAACAAAGAAGTATAGTTGTGAATATGATGGATGTATCCGGTGTCATGAGATGGTAATTACTATAAACTTTAGACGACATAATATTAAATTTAAAAATTACTAGTTGATGCCCGCGGCTTCAATCAAAGATTTCCTGCGATAAAAAGTCTATGTCACTTTCCTGGACCTCAAATATACCCTATAACCTTCGATCACAGAAAAAAAATACCTTTAACCCATGCAAAAAAATCAAGCCGATCCGTTGCTTTGTTGCGGCGTAATTGAAGGACAAACCTGCAAACCAATTAACCAATAAACAAACATACTTTCACATTTATAGTATTAGTAAGGAAGTAAGGATGGTTTTTAGTAGAGTACTTAATTTTTTTACTAGAGCAAAGACCGTATATCCTGGCGGTTCTTCTCGGTTCAAACGGCATTCAAAGTCTGGCTTGTTCGCTTTAGGACAGATTCGCTTTACGACAGATTCGCTTTACGGCAGATTCGCTTTACGGCAGATTCGCTTTACGGCAAAAATTGTACAGGTCGAGATAAAATATGGTCTCCACTCTAAGGAAAACTTTCCTTTATATAATTATTATTGACCGAGCGAAGCGAGGTCTCCGAGTCTACTTGAGTGAATTTGCACTTGTCCGTCATTTGAATTTTTTCTTTAAACTAAAGTTAGGTTAGGTTAGGGTTATACATGAATATTCAGGTGCCCGGCCGAAGGCCGGGCACTTAGGTTCTGTTGGGATCGTAAACCTACCTAAAGCTTACAAAAAAAAAGTAAGTAAAAAAAAATTGAATTTTTTTTTGATGCTAATATTAGGTACATTTTGATGATAGAACAATATAGGATGTGTCATAAATTATAATTATTGATGCTTCACTAAATTTTAAAGGTGCCGAGTTATGAAATTAGAAAAGACGTAATAAAAAATAATAATAGTTGACGCAAAACTGTTTTAACATGACTTGACCGATAGTAAATACAGCGCCATCTATTAGCATTAATGTAATAACTTGTTTAATGTATTATTAATTTTAAACAAAAATCTATCTATATATATTCGAGTTCACTGTACTTCTGCCGTAAAGCGAATCTGCCGTAAAGCGAATCTGTCGTAAAGCGAATCTGTCCTAAAACGAACAAGCGATTCAATTGACGATTTAAAAGCACTTTGTCAAAGTTTATTTGATGATTCTATTCAGTTATAAATAAACTTTTACAAGTGCTTTTGAATCGTCGATGAATCTACCACTGGTTCGGAATGCCCTTCCTGCCGAGAAGAGCCAGCAATAAACTCGGCGGTTGCTCTTTTCAAAAAAAAAAAATGTTTACAATAGGTAACAAAACTATGCTATGTATACAGTGTTTCCACAATGAAGTTTCAAAAATGCACCCCTATATACAATCCAATACATGATAAGACGGGCAGACAGAAAGTAGACCCATTCCCGTTGGTGGCACCCGTTCACGAGCATGACGCATGATCCAGCCGTTGCTTCGCTCAACCATATTTGAGGGAACGTAACAACCCGCTTACAATTAATTATAAAACTTTTCTATTCTATTCTGTTCTATAAAATATCTCTCTCCTTTATGAAAAGGTCGCGGTTCGGCGGAATCGACTCACAAACAGCCGCGCTACTTATTTGAACAATTCCACGAATATTCAACTCGAGATACAAGGGAAATATGAAATTTTAAGCACATTTTCCTTTCCAAGAAAAGCTGATATAAAGAGAAATATCTCATTTTATCTTAATACGGCAGCCATCTTACAAAGTTGATTGAGATCCTGGGTTTGATCTCTGAGTTCTAATCATAGAAAATACCATTTGGATCTTATCACAACATGTTTTTCTTCCATTTTCAATATGAAAGGACGTCGGTAGCATCTATAGCGCCTTAGAAATTCAAGATTAAGCTTACGTCAGCTCCGCCAATAGTAACAATGATCTTATCATCATCATTCTTCGAATCCCTTCGAGCATTTTCTGTTTTGAAAATAAAAGTTAAATACAGAACTTGCGACTTCTATTCAAGAATTTATTATTTTTTAAAAGCACGCACTAACATACATTAATAGGTATAGTGTATAGTGGTTCTTCTCGTTCTACTCAAAATCAGTCTTATTACTTACAATTTTACGAATATCAAATTCGAGCTACAAAGAAGTAGGTACATATGAAATTTTAAGCACAATTTCCTCCCAAGATAAGCTGATATAAAGAGAAACAAGTATCTTATTTCATCTCAACGGAGAAGAAATATTACAACATGGAGACTGGATTTGATCTGCGTGCCCTAGATACTTGATTCTGGAGAGGTGCCATACACTAGAGGTAGAGAAGTCGCGAAAAACCGTCTTGATCTGACTGGTGAACTTTTTCAGCTGATTCGATCCTTACTAATAATAAAAAATGCGAAAGTGTTTGTTAGTTTGTGTACTATCTCAGTTTTCAATGGACTTCACTGGAATATAACTTTGAGCGGACAATAAATGTTATTGGTCTTATACTATAAGACCGAATTCACAACATATTGCAGCAAACAACTTACTATGGCATCTTAAGAACATCCTCTGTATATTATCAATAAAAACGGCGACGTTATTAAAACTGACCAGCGACACACCTACTCAGTACCCGTTGGCATCTTTAAAACCCTTCCAGGTTCTGTTTTTCCAAGTAACTACAATTTAGGTAGATACCTTTAAATTAAGAGTGAAAAGACATCTTCTAGGCAAGCGCGCTCCATCTTAGGCTGCATCTTCACTTACCATGAGATGACATTGCAGTCAAGCACTAGTCTATATATATTAGAAAAAACAGCAAAACCTATATTTTTTGAGCATTTATTTCGCTCAATGAGCGATTTCATTCCTTGAACCTAGAGATAATAATATTATTACAAATTCAACAAGTCTGAATTCAGCACGTGTTACAAACATGCATCTGATCTCAGCACATTTCTCTATATCTTATTCATGCTAGTATATCGAAACATATACGAGTAAATCAAGCAAGATTGAGATATCTTGATTCCCGCGGGAACTCTCTTATTTCCCGGGATAAAAAGCCTATGCTATTTCAGACTATAATCTATCTCTGTGCCAAATTTCCGCCAAAGCGGTTCAGTCGTTGCGACGTGATTGAGTAACAAACATCCACACTTTCACATCCTACTAATATTATAAATGTGAAAGTGTGGATGTTTGGATGTTTGTTACTCAATCACGTCGCAACGACTGAACCGATTTGGCTGAAATTTGGTACAGCGATAGATTATAGTCTGGAATAGCACATAGGCTACTTTTTATCCCGGAAAGTTAAAGAGTTCCCGCGGGAATAAAAACCCTCAATCCACGCGAACGAAGTCGCGGGCATCAGCTAGTTTATAATATTGTGTCATCTGTATCAGTATGACATCCTTTTGTAACGGTCGACTTGGAGTGAACGGGTAATATGGTTATGGATAAAATAGTTCCACGCGAATATTGTCTTTAGTTTAGTTTTATTATGAGAGACAGGCGTCGGTTGTTATTGCGAGGACTGAGTGCGATATGGGAAAGGACGAGGAATGTATTAAATCATGCTTCCTTTAGTAATGTGAGTGACGTGGCTAATGTGATCTGGCACTTAGATGTGTTTCTCTCTTCTCAGTCGTACACTTCATTGCTGAAGGTCGTGGCCCTAATATTATAAAAGTGCTTTCTTTGGTAACTATAGCCTTCCACCTCGGTCCGGTCCTCAGCTATTCTAATATGGTTGTAAGTGGTGTTAATACGAAGCTGCTCCAGGATGATTTTATTTATTGGCTCTCATTGCGGTCCATTATATATTTTTTTTGAAATAGAATATTAGCCAACATGAAGTTGACTAATATTCTCCTATCCCCTCCAAATAAGCGGAAATCTTATGTTAGGAGTGGGTACGACAATAGTGCAACGGGTGGGATTCGAACCTGTGACTTTACAGTTTTCAGTTCGCATCTTTAACCGTTGGGCTATTGAGGCTTTTATTCGAACTTTATTCGAAGCATCTCTCTAACGCCAAATTTTCAAAACCATAGATGTGTTTATAAATTCAAAAGTACAGCCGTACAGCTGTACCGATCTTAAACTTAAATAAACTTTCACGAAAGGCGCTAGATGGCGCTACGAGACATAATACTGTATGTTCAGTTTTCAAGTAATATTTCAACAAAGGATGTGAAAATAACAATTTTGACAATTATTCCTGTACTTGTACTACAGGACTTCCCTTTGTGCTATATTTCAAGATTCTGGAAGTGCCTTAAATCTGATGATGTCACTAAAATCATTGTATAAAAATACGCTTTAAAGGCACTTCATCAGATGTTAGAAATAAGAAAACCTTTGTATTCAGTATTTTTAATTTAGCATCTCAAGCCGTTTCTGAGAAAAAGGGCTTTGATACACGGACAGACAGATGGACAACGGAGCGAGCCTTTAAAGGTTCCTTTTTTTCGGTGCCCTAAAAAAATTACTATAGGTTGCTGAACTTTTAATACCCCAATAAACTTATATTATCTACTTACACTCTTAAAGAAAATCAAATACGAGATCAGGTTGATATCTTATTTAAAGCTGAGGTATATGTTTGATCTTATCAGTAAAAAATGGCGCTCTTTAGATAAAAACGCGATTAGAGCCATGTGAAATATTATTCAAAGGTAAATCGAATTCTTAATAATAAATGTGAAAATCACATTTTATTCAGAAAAAGGTTTTGCCTGTGGGACAAAATAACGTTTTTGATTATAAGTTCGCAACAGACAATCTCGAGATCCAAAGAAATCGAATTCTAAAATAATATGTTTTCCATCAAAAAGACGATACCAATAGCTTTATGTTCAATTCTGTAAAATAAAACTTAATCGTATTTTTTTTTTCGCTAGACTGTTCGAAATCGAAACTCGAAAAAAAAATGTTCGAAATTGAATCGGAAAAAGTGTGTAGTTGGACTTATTGATCAATTAAAAAAATCATGAAATACGTATTTCACAGTTTGTAAAACTTCCACCCCAAAGGGGATAAATAAGGGATGAAAATTTAAGTTGTACCTTTGAAACTTGGTATTTGGGAACTCGATTAAAAATAAAGAAGACCGTGTTTCACAATTTTTGAAAGGAGGCAAAAGCTAGTTTAAGAATAACTGAATTGAATTGAAAGATGTCCGTGAGGTTTATTTCCCTGGTTTGGATAAATAAACCGAGAAACCTACTTAGTAAAGTGTAAGATAGAGAACCGCAACCACTTACCATCTTTTACACATGTTATTGGTTCCGCGACCTTTGTCCTGCCTTCCTTTCTTTCTTGCTTGGTTTAACTTGTGTAATTCCACGGATGGGCGATATTTTTGTTGATTTTACCTTTCAGTAATGTAATTCATCCATTATTCATTTCAAAATAGGGGTCGTGGGGCCTGAAGGCTCTAACCCTCTTTGAAGAACTTTCAAAAAGGGTCAAATCGAGTCTACCTCTATCGGGCCTCCGAGATCTTGTAGCTTTGGCCAAAGAATTAGTTTGACCACTCAAAGGGGCAATTTACCTTCTTTGTAATTTAGTTTTATTTAGAGTCAAGTGTATTTTATAAAGTACTTTGAAGTCTCGAGAAAAATATTTCAGTGACGATTTCACCACTATTTGTACTGTATTCGTATAATCAAGAGTAATTTTTTGTTATTGGGTAAGCTGAAAATTCATGTTTTGTTCATGTTAATACATAGGCATAATCGATTGCAATAATTTTTAAACCATGTTAGATTTTATCCCATTATATCATTAGTTAGTAGTTTACTTACGAGTCCGCCGTGTTATTACTGTTTCACGGTGAGTAGTGAGCATGGACTATCGTCCATCAAAAGTAGCTTACAACTTTGATAGTTTTTAATCTGTGGTTTTTATATTTTACTTTTTAAAAATAGTAAATGACCGGTCAAATGCGAGTCGGACTCGCAAAAGAAGGGTTTCGTACCAAAAACGCCGAAAAAACCATGTTTCTACCATAGGAGCCCTCTTTAATTTTTTTTATATGAATAGCGGGAAACGTGCTGGCGGGTCACCTGATGTAAAGTGATTACCGCCGCCCATGAACACTTGTAGTACCAGAGGCACCATCAATGCGTTGCCGGCTTTTCAGGAACTTATTGGTTTATTAAAACACATTATTCAACAGAAATACACATTCTCTGAAAATTTCAAATCTATCTATTAAGCTTCATGAGATACAGCCCGCTGACGGACGGACGGACGGACAACGGAGGCTTAGTAGTAGTGTCCCGTTGGTTACCCTTCGGGTACGAAACCCTGAAAAGCATTATTACTCGTACATACATTTTTAGCTTCTATTCTTTCTATTCTTATTATTCTACTAGCTTTTGCTCGCAGCTTCGCTCACGTTAAATTCGATTTTTTAAACCCCTATTTTACCCCCTTAGGGGTTGAATTTTCAAAAATCCTTTCTTAGCGGATGCCTACGTCATAATAGCTGTCTGGATGCCAAATTTCAGCCCGATCCGTCCAGTGGTTAGGGCTGTGCGTTGATAGATCAGTCAGTCAGTCAGTCAATCAGTCACCTTTGCCTTTTATATATTTATATTAACAGAAAATAACATTATAATATGTTGTAGATGTAGGTGTATCACATTCAGATTTATTTTATTGTATAGGATATGTTGAGCCCTTTTTGCTCAAAGCTGGGGTGAACCAGATAATAAACGATAAAACGCTGAAAGGGTAACATTACTCTTTCATTTTTGTTTGCAGAGCCTAAGCTGCTGTTAAGGGGTAATCTCTGGCTAAATGTTAGCTTTGTGATATACTCACCGAGAGCCCATTAGAGCGTTCATGCAGAAAATAGGCTGGTTTGATTTTCCGTAAATAACGTTGAAATCTTGTTAAGGAATGAAAGTTAAGCGATGCGCGTTGATCCATTCCACGATCTCGCACTGAGCGCTTTGCTACCTTGTTCCTAATAAGCTATTTGAAATGCCCCTCCAACGAACTATAGCTTGGGTACCTTTAAATCAAGAGTGAATAGGCATCTTCTAGGCAAGCACGCTCCATCTTAGGCTGCTTCTTTACTTATCATCAGGTGAGATTGCAGTCAAGCAATAGTCTATATACTAAAAAGCAGTGTTTAATTCATTGGACTTTTGTAACAAAGTAGGTACATTTAAGTTTATTGCATGCGAGCGGCAAGAAATCGTATGCGATTATCCGAAGCGCAGTTTTTTTTTCTCCCGCAGTTATTTATATTGACAAAAATGAAAATGAGATTAGGAAAACTCTCCTTGTGAAATTGAGTCTAAGTCGGCGATTCTAATTATTCTACTTTTTACCTTTACCGTGTATCTTATTAGAGGCCTAGACACTAATAAGTTACGCCTTAGTTTCTAAACCACAAAAAAATGTAGATATAAACAAAAAGCACAAGAAATCTGTTCAGTTTCTGTAATCTCTTTGGGAATCACGTCACGTTATCTCCCGAACGTAAAATATTTATGTCTTGTACGCTAAACAATGTCGTCTGTATTCCTACCCGGTTTCAAGGTTTCATTTTGTATTTCTTTACGGGCGTTTACCATCTATATTATAATTATAATTTTTTTTTTCATCTATATGTAAGTAGGTACCTATATCCTTTCTTTTCGAAGTAAAACTTCCTTACCGGTTTAGGATATCAGGTATGTCTTGATCAATAATACAATAACTATACTTTCTTTTTTTATACGATGACGAGATCCTTCACTGCGATCTCACCTGATGGTAAGTGACGATGCAGTCTAAGATGGTAGCGGACTAACTTGGAAGGGTTATGGCAATGTAGATTAAACCCATACCCCTAATCAGTTTCTACACGCCATCTTGCCGAAACGCTAAATCGCTTTGCGGCATGTCTTTGACGATAGGGTGGTAACGGCCAAAGCCTCCCACCAGAAAATCTTCTTTATCAATCGATCTGGTCACAGATAGTCTTTTAGCATCACTGATGTTAGGATTTTGATAGATTTTGAACTTATTCTTGTTTAATAAAAGCCATAAGAGCATTGCTAGAATTCAGATGAGATATCAAATAATATGTTTATCGAGATATAAAGTTAGGCGGTATTCAGAGCACGAATCTGAGACACTCAATTCGATCCCCCTTTGGTTGATGTATTGTCGGATTTACTGCTACAGGGGTTTCCATTTCGTTGAAGACGTATAGTTGGCGATATTATTTTTGACATATTATTGTCAGCGTTATTACTAAAAAAATACAGTAATTAATATTCTCTTACTGTTTTTCCGTCGTAGCACGGTACGAGAGACAGGTCAATAGAATGTAACTCATTTTGCACCGTATCTTTGCAGACATAAGGGTCAAATTCTTACCATTAAATTTTTTTTTTGGAAAATCTGTTTACGTAATTTAAACCTAATGCTAAGCTGTGTTAAGTTGGCCAAGTGCGCATTGTCCAACTAAACACTTGGACATTGACAACATTATGGATAACTTTCAGGCATGCAGGTTGCCTTATGATGGTTTCCTTCAAGTTAAATTATTATTAATTGTAACGTTAAATCAAGTCTTAAATTATAAGGTTCAGAAACTTAAACCAACAGTTGAGAGATATGTTAAAATTGGTTAGCATCAGTATATGTATAAGCCAGCTATAGTTCATTCAATTCACGAGGGTACGCGGCTCTTGGTTGTGTGTGAGTCGTATCTATACTAGGGATGTAAAGCGGTAATATTACTTTCGTAAAATTCGGTAATTTACCATATTTTACGTAAAATATAAATAAATTACTTAAATTACGGTAAAATTGGGTAAAATACGATTTAACTCTTCCTAACAAAACTATTGTGACCCACACTTTTGCTTGATTTCGTGGCATAATTTACTAAATGCACGTATAGTGAAGTCAGTCAAAACAATTCAACTGATCGCCGATTGGCTTGCCGAATGCTCACTGTTCAGTCGGAATGGCAACAGCGCAAAACTTAAAGGCAAACTGCACTAAACGGCAACGCCGCATCGTGCGAGTCGCGCCGCGCGACTCGCAGTACGTAAGTATGTTTCAACTACACGCTCGTCTCACCCCCCGCTATACTTTTTAGCATACATACGTAGCCGGTAATTTTACCGTAATATATATAAATTACCGTAAAATATCCGTATTTTACTAGCTTTTTCGGTAAAATTACGTAATTTTGCAACCGTAATCTATACTATAAGTGGGAGCGAGAGCTTGCTTGCGCCTGACCGCTCCGACCTAGGATCCTGACAGGCACACACACTTACGCAATGTGCATGTACACGACGTAACCACAAGTAAAGCGCCCGTAACTTCGCGAGACAAACGTACTATACCAAAAAAATTATCACATCTCTGGTTTTGTTTTTGACATTATTTTTTCACGAACGTTGACGTTAGTTTTGGAAGATTATGAAGTAGTTACGCCAGGACTGTACTCTATAATGTCTATGGCAAAAACCATCTCACTGCCACATTGCTGTCAAGCACATAAACCAAGCAACTATATAAACTAGGAGCTAAACTTTCCCGTAAGAAAAGGAGTGATTATATTCTCTAGGCCCGTAAGCGGGAAGTAGGCGGATAAATACCTACTCATGATCTTTGTAATATCCAAATTAGAATAACATGAAACAGGAAAATTTAAAACGAGTAAAACAGGAAAAGGATTCCTTATTTATTTAAGTCTGGATTACGGCTTTTATTTACCTTTTCCTTTGATGTAAGTGGTGAACAAGATAATTAACTTTATTGTTATCATAACAACATAACAACGATCCCTGGTCTTGCATTTTTTTGTTGAATTTCGTCCTCCTTTTATTGTAGAAGTAGCTTTATTTTTTAGTGCTTCATAAGTCCGAGCGATTTATCGTTCCAGTACGTTGGCGTGTAGAGATAGAGATTTGGGCTTAATTTACGCTGGCATACTCGTTCTTAATTAGCCCGCTACCGTGTTAGATTGCACATCGTTACTTACCATCAGGTGAGATCCCAGTCCAGGACTATTATGTCATAGAGTAAAAACTTATACTTAACGTGTAGGAATAATATATTGTGGAGCAATGATCAGGCTGGTTTAGTCCAAATCAATTCTCCCCAAGGTGAATTTTTTTGAGCGTAAACAGTATTTTATTCGAAACCATTTAACCGTTCGGAGGGGAAATGGTTTTGTTTGGGTTTCCGTAAACAAGTAAAATATGAGGGTACCTATCCCTAAAAACACTGCTTATACGTAGGTATTATTTGCTTCACATGCGATCAAATATAATTTTTTGGAAACGATTAACTTTTTTAAACCTAACTGGAGGTGGATGGATCTGGAAATAATAAATTAGTATTACTCTCTCATGTTGGGTAATATTCCTCATTATTGAGGGTCATGATCTCATTTCATAATGAAATCAAGTACGGTATAGGGTTGGTCGCCAGATTCATCCGTAGTGACATACACAATACGTCACACGTCCCTCAGTATAAATCTAGATGACAATATTTTATCTCTCTTAAAGTGCAGAACTAAAATTTTAAAATTCATCCTAATAAACTTAATATCGCACCCGTTCCCCTTCCTGCCATCTGCTTTATATAATAAAGCTCTTCAGTTTTCAATTTCCTTCGCATTTCGAAATGAAATCTACTCATTTCTATTCTATACTTAGCCATAGTTTTTTATTAACGCAATCTCCACAGGAAACTATGTGTTTTGGTCAGAGTTTCCTCATCATCTTTACACTTTACGCTCACATCACGTTTTATGTTAAACTAGACGATGTCCGCGACTTGATACGCGTGGATTAAGGTTTTCGATTCCCGCGGAAACTTTTTAATTATTTCCAATTTCAGCCAAATCCGTTCAGTGGTTTTTGCATGAAGGAGTAACAAACGTACACACACAGTACATATACACACAAACTTAAACAAACTTTCGCCTTTATAATATTATGTGACTCTAAATTATTTATTTCAAGTAGGCCGATTTTTGACTCATGGTTAGAAACGATGCAGTTGCTCATTCAAAAATTGAAAGTTTTAGAAAAAAATTGGTTTATTTGTATAAAATGATAACAGAAATTATTTATTACAGCTTATCACTTCCATTAAACTGCCATTAAAAACTCAAATTTGTTGTTGATGGATGCAGTAACATTTCTTTGGGCATCGGGCTTAAAGGAAACATTCTTTGCGAACGTTTGTTTTGTTTCTGCAAGTTCAGCTTGTTCGCTTTGGGACGACGTGACATCTAAACATTGTTAAAGTTTAGACTTTTGTCTCCTTACTAACTTTTGTCTGGTATTTAACCACAGTTTTGAGTTTTCTTGTTTTTCTTAACCTGTTTACCGGGCTAATGCTTCTAGTATTTCGCAATTTTTGTAGGTACCTGTAATGTAGATTTAAATATGAAACCTAATCTCTGAAATCTGCTCGGATCTGTCTGGTTAAGAATGGCTCGAGCATGGCAATAAGCATTCAAAAACTCAAATATATCTATCTAATATAAATGCGAAAGTGTCTTGTTTTGTTGGTTTGTCTTTCAATCACGCAGCAACTGGGCAATGGATCGATGTGATGTTTGCAAGGGTAGAATAAGGAATTTGCTACCTTTTATCCCAGAAAAATCGCATGCAAGTAATTTATAATATAAATGACTATTTATGTTCTCATCGTATTGAGTAAAACCCATGAGAAAACGTGTAGCTCCCAACTTGAGAAACATAATTTCCCAAACTCTTATTAAAAATAGCATGAACCGTCTCAGGATTTTATTAAAAAAGATCAAAGCGAAGCCGTGCCTCTCAGCGTCCTGATAAAGTTGCCCAGACTTGATAACGATAAATATTATCATATTACTGTGTTTAAATTTTTCCTTTTTCTGCCTTCCTTCCTATTTGCCTTGCAGCTTCCGGCATTTTGAGGAATCTTCAGGCTTTTTTTTAAATATAAATAAATTATGTTTTAATTAATGATGTAAATGTATATGAGCCTATACTACCAATGCTTGAAGCAGTATTCTTTCAATTTTATTTTGTATTATATAATCCAACTAGCAAACCCGGCGAACTCCGTTTCGCCACCAGATGGCGGATGGATTTTTTTGTTTTATATGTATCAGAGATGGCGCTGTATGTGAAAAAAGATTTTCCCGCTTTTCTGTTGAAATTTTTCCTTAATTTACTTTGCTATAAACCTCACGGAACCCGAGACCTTTCCAACGAATGCAAAACCGTGGAAATCGGTTCGTGCGTTCTGGAGTTATAGCGTCAGGAAGGAAAACCCGACTTATTTTTATATAGTAGACTAGCTGTCCCCTCGCGACTTCGTCCGCGTGGAATTAGGTTCTTTGAAAATCCCGTGCGGACTCCTGATTTTGTCCGAATAAAAGTAACCTATAACACACTGTCTGCAACCATACCCATCAAAGAATCACGTAGATCCGTTGCTCGATATTAACTTGAAAAATTATGGATTTTCATACAAACATTCAACCCCCATTCAACCCCTTTGGGAGTAGAATTTTTGAAAACCGTGAAACACGTCCTTTTTTATTTTTAACTGAAAGCCCAAATACCGAATTTCATGGGTATAACTTGAAAAATGACGGACTTTCATACAAACTTTAACCCCCCCCATTTAACTCCCTTTGGGGGAGAATTTTCGAAAAATGTAAAATACGTAATTCTTTATTTTTGATCAAGAGCCAAAATATCAAGTTTCATAAACATAACTTGAAAAATAACTTGAAGAACGAAGGACTATCATACAAACATTCAACCCCTATTTAACCCCTTAGGGGGTAGAATTTTTTAAAAGTGTGAAACACTTACTTTTTTGTTTTCAATTTAAAGCCTAAATACCGAATTTTATGGGTATAGCTTGAAAAATGACGGAGTTTCATACAAACTTTAACCCCCCTTTTTACCCCCTTGGGGGGAGAAATTAAAAAAAATGTAAAATACGTAATTCTTTATTTTTAATCAAGAGCCAAAATATCAAGTTTCATAAACGTAACTTGAAAAATAACTTGAAGAACGAAGGACTATTATACAAACATTCAACCCCTATTTAACCCCTTAGGGGGTAGAATTTTTAAAAACTGTGAAACACGTACTTTTTTGTTTTCAATTTAAAGCCTAAATACCGAATTTCATGAGTATAACTCGAAAAATGACGGAGTTTCATACAAACTTTAACCCCCCTTTTTACCCCCTTGGGGGGCGAATTTTGAAAAATCCTTTCTTAGTGCTCGCCTACGTCATAAAAGGAACCTACTGTCAAAATTTCAAGTTTCTAACTTCAGTGGTTTAGGCTGTGCGTTGATCGTCAGTCAGTCAGTCAGTCAGTCAGTCAGTCAGGACAAGCCTTTTTATATAATTATAGATTATTGGTTGACTTTGAATGACATATCAAAACAATATTGAAATGATATTGCTCTCAGCATTGGTAGTAAAACCCCTGATAATATCGTTGGTCGTTCATTTTGATGATATGTTATCATTTCAATGCCTCTAGCGGTTAGTATTTTCGACTGCAGGTGACGAGGTCCATGGTTCGGTTCCCAGGTCGGGCCAATAAATGTGTTGGGGTTTTCAGTCAAGAAATTCTCAGTAGATACTAGCCCGGAGTTAGAAAGTTGGCGGTGTGCCACCCCCGTGTTACGAAGAGCACAAAAAACCGTCCGTCCTGCGCCTGATCGCTCTCCAGTCGTGTCGAATTTCCTTCCCACCAGACTATGGGAGTAAGGGAATACAGAGGGCATCTGTGTTTTGGACACACACTAGTGTATCGTAAATAGTTACTTTGCGCAAAATAGTACGCTCTGAAAACGAGGCGACTGGGTTCGCATTAGCAGAATGAAGTCCGGACATTAACTACGGGACAAGTGATTTCAATGCTTTTACGATGTCAATGCTTTTACGGCAGATCAGTTACTAGCTTTCTATTTAGTTATTTATTAGTAGTTTTTAGTTTTTACCAAAGACTATCGCGATTAGTTAGATTATTTTAAATCCTACAGGCACTCTTTTTTTTTCTGGAAGAAAAAGTAACCTATTTTACTACCTACCTAGATTCTGAACTATGTTCATGCAAAAAATCACATCGACCAGTTGGTCCATTGTTGCATGATTGTAGGACAAATCAAAAAGCCAGAAACGCAATACCGCATTCATAGTGTTAATAAGGATTACCTGATTTTCATGCGGTTAATAAAATTCAAATAGTTTTTATGACCTCTTTTTCTTCTTAGTCTGCCTGTGTGAGTATTCGTTACCCGTGTTACTACCAGTAGTTCCCTGACTAGCAATAGTTTCGCAGGCGGAATCGTATATACTCGTCTGTATTTCGTGAGGCTAGTAATTCACGTCGAAATGTTCCTTACCAAAAAATTCTTTCAGCGACTACACGCCGAAAACTTTTCTCATTACAAGTACCTTAGATATAGGAGTTTCTCATCAGATGGTTCGCAAATTATAATAATATCCTCCTTATCAATTCCGGCCACGGCAGTCAAACTTTATAGAGATTAATCTGGGTAGGAGATATTACAGTGCACTCCCAGCTCGTTATTCCGACCGATAACTTTACGTGCTCTCCGAAGCACGGGAGTGACACACCGCTTAGTTCCTAACTCCGCGCTAGTCCTGAAAATTTCTTGACAGAACAACCAAATACACTTTTTGGCGCGAGCGATGTCCAAACAAAATACATTTTCAGGATACTTTGTGCGCCAAATAGCTAGTAAAGGGGTTGTTACTTCAGGGTCGATCCTTTAAAAAGTAGGTAAGAGACAGACGGACAATTTTTCTCAATTATAAATTCATAATACTTAGTATGGATACTATTTACCAAATATTAGGGGATGGAAGAGTTTTAATTACGAAAAACTTTTTCAATTAAACAGTATTGGACGTCAAATAAAACTTTGAACTACGAGTAAATCAATCTGAACCGAACGCTTGACGAAGTTAATATCACCAAATTGATAATATCATGAATTTAGATCAGAGCCGTTAAACTTTCATGAATCTAATTTGGTTGCGGGGAAGTAATGTAAAATTCACGCCGACTGCTACGTTGCGTACATTCTGGTTTCAGCTTGTAATTTAGTTAATAGCTCGCGGTGCGGTAGTGGGTGCGCACACTCGCATGTAGCACTACGGTGTGTGCACACTACAGTACAGCTACTTACTGAAATACCATCGCGATATAGAAATTCACTCAAGTGATATCTCACTTCTCGAAAGCAAACTCACATGATCTTGATTTGGTATTATCTAAATATATAAAAGGCAAAGGTGACTGACTGACTGATCTATCAACGCACAGCTCTAACCACTGGACCGATTGAGCTGAAATTTGGCATACAGGTAGCTGTTAGGACGTAGACATCCGCTAAGAAAGGATTTTGGAAAATTTCAACCCCAAGAGGGTTAAATAGGGGGTTAAAAAATCAAACCTAACGTGAGCGAAGCCGCGGGTTAAAGCTAGTTTAAGATAAAATCAATTATGTCAAATTATTCCTTTTTTATTCCAACCAATATGTCCAAGAAGTGTATGTCATCGCTATATTCGTTAATGCAGCGTCAGTTTTACAAAATACGAATTTGCAAACTTATCACAATTCATTCATAATGTCGTATTACATTAAACGGTTGTACAGTATAGTCCCGTAGAGTTGTGAAGTTGTAGAGTGTTGAATTTTTCAACCCATCGCTGACACAAGTCTCCTCTCAGAATGAAGGTCTTACACCACCATGCAAGGTCAATGCAAATTGGCAGACTTCATGTCTATCTTCAATTTGCATGGCCAGTATGGTGGAATATGGTCTATAACACTGAGCTCTTTATTAATCTATGATTAACTCTAGAGATGTTGCCTTCATTTTTTTGGACCTACTTATCATAGGATTGATGCCGTTTTGGCGTTGTAAGCAGATACGAGTATCTTTATAATTAACTAGCTTTAACCCGCGGCTTCGCTCACGTTAGGTTCGATTTTTTAACCCCCTATTTAACCCTCTTGGGGTTGAAATTTTCCAAAATCCTTTCTTAGCGGATGTCTACGTCCTAACAGCTACCTGTATACCAAATTTCAGCTCGATCGGTCCAGTGGTTAGAGCTGTGCGTTGATAGATCAGTCAGTCAGTCAGTCAGTCAGTCAGTCAGTCAGTCAGTCAGTCAGTCAGTCAGTCAGTCAGTCAGTCAGTCAGTCAGTCAGTCAGTCAGTCACCTTTGCCTTTTATATATTTAGACTACCTGTTGCCTGCGACTTCGTGCGCGTGGATTTAGTTTTTAATAAACCAGTGGGAACTGTTTGATCTTCCGGATTAATAATAAATAGCCTTCGGTTCGGTTCTTGTTCGGTTCTCGTCGGGTAACTTAGTCTATGGCCCACCGATGATGAATTACAGATGATGATCTTCGATTACCAAGACTAAATAATCTCAAGTGTGTACAGGTTGTTTCAAGAAGTTCTCATCGGGAGGGCGTCGTCTCTCGCGAATTGACGAGCCATTTCACTAAGTTGTGTGAATCCGCTGTGAAATTGTACATTCGTCTCTTATTTAAATTTATTCATGGCGCAAGAGTGTATACTGTACCAGTACACAACATGTACTCGGTAATGTGTTTTCACTTCTCATTTCCGTACAATTGCATGTCATTTATTATTCTTACTCATCCCACTAAAATGCGATGCTATGTTAGGATGCGAAAGTTTGGATGGATGTTTGGTACTCTTTCACACCACGACGAATTAACCGAATTGGCTGATATTTGGAATGAAGATAGCTCATCGCAGTACTAAAACGCAAAATTAAAGAGTTTCTCCGGGAATTAAAAAAACCCACAATGCACGCGAGCGAAGTCGCGAACATCATCTAGTACACATCACATTATAAATGCGAAACTGGTATGTTAGCTTGTCCTTCAATCATACTTAATACTATTATCTCAATCAGTTATTTGCAGCTTAAAATCTTTTGACTTATTGTTAGATCCAAGATAGATAATCACAATGTTTTATACATTTTTTTAATAAAATATTACTCAAGATGAACTTGACTCATATTCTCCTTTTCCCTATAAATAAGGGGAAAGCTTGTGATAGAGTGGGTACCATCGTTCGAATCTACAACCTTTCAGTTTTCAGTTCACACCTTTGGACCGTTAGATTATTGACTATGCTAGTTAAGCTATACTACTAATATTGCTACAAACTCAAAGTTAATATGATAACATAAAATGTTATAAAAATAATAATCTACAGAACGTAATTTATTACTTTCATGTCTACGAGAGTACCCAGCACGTCAGTTTTAGGTTAAAAAAAATAGATTTTTCCAAAAGAATCTACTTCAATTTTTACATTAATATTCCCAGCCGACACCTGTAATTTGATGATAGAGCGTCTGTACTCATATCTAATTCCACTCTCCGAATCAGGACATTGTCAAGGAATTCAAGTAACCGAAAATTCTGAGAAAGGTGCCTTTTGAAATACCGCCTCCGTCTTATTATATTAGAATTAGGTAGAACAACTTATATTTTATATTAAAAACGAAAGGTAAAGTTCGGATCTGCGTTGGAGATTTTTCGTGATAACGTCTTTATAACGTTTTAACGTTTTTGAAAATCTCCTGTCGTGGTGTTAAGCATTGTGGTCGCAGGTCTGGAGATCGGTTCCCGGCGGAAACCTTTGCTTTTATGGAATAAAAAGTAGCTCTAATGACAGTCTTCAGGTCCTCAACTACAAAGTAGTACTCGAGTTCAACTATTTTGTCCCAGTAGTTCAACTGTTAAAAAGATTTAGACACAGTTGTACTATTTCTGTAAAAAACTAGTTCAGCGGTTGAAATAATCATTTGAACTAGTGCGAATAAACATGATGATAAACCAATAAACAAATACACTTTCGCATTTATAATATTACTAGCTGATGTTCGCTACTTCTTACGCGTGGATTGAGGTTCTTTTTATTCCCGCGGGAACTCTCTTATTTTCCAGATTTTGTTTTTGTTTGTTGAATTGTGAATTGTGAAAATCGGTCCAAGATGGCCGCCGCCACAAAATGGGCAACTATAGATTTTAAATGCTGCGCTTGCTTTAGTACAAAGCCTAAGGTTCTATAAGCTTTAGTAAAAATATCTTTTGTGTGAGCGCGAAACGTGAGTTCATTTGACATATGCCCAAATTTTTAATTGTAGTCACTCGCGACATGCTCAATTCAGTCAGTTGAAATTTCACAACCAGTGGAGCTACTTTACGAGTAAAAATTGGTAAGTGTTTTGAAGTGTTTCACGGTCTATATCCGACCAAAAGTACGTCAATAAAAAAAAGTTGGTCAAGATCCTGTTAGCCAGCTCCTTGCTTTTAGAATAGTTTTCCAACTGTCCGGACTTAGCTTTTTTATTTTAATGAATGCGCCAGGAGTCGCTAGTGCGCCAGTAATATATTCCTATTAAAAACACATTACTTTCCGCAACTTAAAACAAATGGGCCGGACGTTTTGTTGCGTTTTAATTGGATTATTGTGGCCAAGTTACGACCTCGGTAAACGTTAGTGCTTCAACAAATATTTATATTCGTAATATTTTTATTATTATCCTTTATATTATATTGTACCTACACAACATAATAATGTAATTACATGTTTTTTAGACACAATTTAGGTAACTTTAAATCAAGAGTGAGTGAGCATCTTCTAGGCAAGCGCGCTCAATTTTAGACAGAATAACAGAATAACTTTTAAAATATTGGAAAATTCACGAAAAAAATATGAAAAAATTTCATTTTCTCGCATATTTTGTATTGAACGGGTTTCTTGATGGACAGGCAAGTTACCTTTTACCCCGTAAAACAGTAACCTTTACCTAAATCACGCGGACGAAGTCGCGTGCAAAAGCTAGCTATTATATCTGTCACAAACCCCCAATACCAGCTGCTGTCTACGTGTAAATAAATATTGTGCGCTGCTGCGACTAATGTAGCGAGCAACACATGTAGAAGAGGACATAGCACTCTCGTCTTATGCAATAAGTTCTGCGGAAGAGATCGCAATTTTATACAAACTTTGACTTCCGGAAAGGGAACCCCTGACTCGACGTTATATAATATTTATCACATACAGGATAGGTGACGTACTAAAACTAAATAGATTGGTTACCTGCTACATGTAATGGTTGACAAATAAACAGTAAAGTTGCTCTTTGGCTGTTGAGAAATTGCGCATACCCTATCTCTGAAGATGTTCAAAATATCTGAACCCATATTATAGTTTCAACAATAATTCATACGGACATATTTTAGATATATTATTATATTTACAAACATAGGGCCGTCAGGCAATAGCTTCATACGATTGGGTTAGACAAAACCTTATATAACCTTATATTTACTATACCTTTGAAGTATTAGCGAATGGACTTGCGGACCCTTCTAGCAATTATTTATGAAGAATATAATTACAACCTATAAACGGCCCAGTAGTATCTCTTAGTCCACTACGCAAAGTGGTTTGCAGAATTAAATGTATTATAAATGCGTAATATTAAATCCTTACTTTTCTTACTAATATTATAAATGCGCAAGTGTTTGTTTGTTGCTTTGTCCTTCAATCACGCCGCAACAAAGCAACTGATCGACCTGATTTTTTGCATGGGTATAGTTGAGGACTGGGAGAGAGAAAATCAAAGAGTTCCCGTGGGATTTTAAAAACTAAATCCACAAGAGCGAAGCCGCGTGTATCAACTATTAATAATATATTTTCATTTTGGACCGCGTAGTCCAGTAATTGAGTAAAGGGACCGTTGCGTAAAGCATCTCCACTTTAAATGGAGGTCGCTTGTTGTTTAGAGTTGAGTTTATTTTACTTCACTTTCACGTGTAGGTACATATATATCTTTACTTTAGCTGCTTAGGAGCTCCAGGAAAATCGTTTCCAGGGGAATAGCACAATATAAGCATTGGAAAAGGACGTAGCAGAGTACTTTGTTATTCTATAATGAAATATGTATTGGAAATCTTTCCTTTTTGTCAACGTTTCGATACAGCTTATTGTGATTTAGAAGAAGCAATACGTTTCCTAGCGACAGTCTACGGCGCAACATGTGGCTTTAAGAGGAAATGCTGGTGGTCTATTTTCAGTTAAATTAATATAAAACTTTTCTATATTCTCCTTTTTGTTAATACATTATTTTTATTATACTAGGTCCCTTACAAAATGATCAAAATTGCCTATTTATACCGCTGTCAATAGGCGTATTCTTGGACAACTATTAATTAAAAAGAAAACATAGGGACACACTTTATATCTTTGTTATTCAGTTTATGAAATATCTTTTTAATTAGTCCAATATTGGAGGAGGAAATAGTAGTGAGCCAAACCTCGAATTTTTGCTTTCAGTCTCTGCAATTTTCATATCGCAGGAATGAGCTATATGAGGAACTGCCGAGATATAGCAACAGTTTCTTCAAATACCTAATTGTCAAGTCTCCCTGAGCGCATTTCCTCTTAACAATTTTCCTTTTCGTCCGTCCACGTGATTTTAATAATCCTGCGGGAAATCTTGTTTTTAACCGACTCCCAAAAAAGGAGGAGGTTCTCAATTCGCCGGAATCTTTTGTTGTATTTTTATTTTTATGTATGTTCTTCGATTACTCGAAGACGCCTGGGCCCTGGACCGGTTTGGAAAATTCCTTTTTGGTTTGAAAGGGTATAACTTCCCAGGCGGTCCCATAGTCATCAAGTAAGTATCTGATGATGGGATCCTGGAGAAATTTAAGGAACTCCTCAAATTTTATAGGCACAATTGATAAAGTAGTTTTGTAGTGGCATTTGAAGTCGGTTTTGTAAAAAAAATTTCACGCTTAAATTATTTCGGAATAAAAAGGAGCACATGTCTCTCTCCAGATCCTCAAATATACCCATGCAAAAATCACAATAATCTATTGTTCCGATTGAAAGTCTGTTGTAAGTACACAACCAAAAACGCTTTTAGTTATAGTTTCCTTTACAATCTTGTATAGAAGTTGTATAGTCAGGGTTGAGTCAATGTCAAAGCTACCTATTGAAGGTACATAATTATGTTTTCAGGTGTGACATTATAAGCGGCTGAGCGAAATAAACTGCGCAAATAAGGTTAAACAAAGGGCCACAAATTGGGCACATTTGGCTCAGACGTTGGGCTGTTACGGGCAGGCTTGTTGCCTCGTTAATATATATAATGAAATCCTTAAGCTGCGTTGAGCTGGATGAGCTTCAAACGTATAAAGCACTTAAGGCACTCGTGGAAATATTCGATCTTACCTATTCCGAAGAGTGACGAGATTACTGTGCATATAATCGCAGCTTTTTTAACAAAATCCAGTTAGAATTCGACCATCCATTGTGCCCGATCTTTTTTCCACGCACTACCAAACTATGGAAACAATTTCCTGCGACGGTGTTCCACTTAACTATAACATGGCGCTTTTCTAAGGGCGGACCAACAATTCACTGAAAAGCCGACAAAGCATTCGTCATGCCTCTGGCTCTGAAATGTTCATGGGTGGTGGTTATCACTTAACATCAACCGCCTTAGCTACCAAAGTTTTTTTATCGAACGTCCTATACGTTCAGAAGGAAAGCGTGATAAGAAAGCTTTAGGAACCCTTGCCTTAGCGTGAGCGTGAGAAACACTTTGCTACTTAAGCTGCGTCGTAGCTGGATGAGCTTCGAACGTATAAAGCACTTAAGGCACTCATGGAAATATTCGATCTTACCTATTCCGAAGAGTGACGAGATTACTGTGCGTATAATCGCAGCTTTTTTAACAAAATCCAGAGACGACACGTTTGGAATATGGCCCGCCTGGCCCGCCTGTTCATCTATATATATAAAATTCAAAGTCCTGACTGACTGACTGACTGAGATATCAACGCACAGCCTGAACTACTGAAGTTAGAAACTTGAAATTTTTACAGCTGGTTCCTTTTATGACGTAGGCGTACACTAAGAAAGGATTATTGGAAATTCCACCCCTAAGGGGTTTAAATAGGGGATGGAAGTTTATATGAAACACCGTCATTTTTCAAGCTATTTCCATCAAAGTTGGTATTTGAGCTATCAGTTAAAAATAAAGAAGTACGTGTGTCACAGTTTTTTAAAATTTCACCCCAAAAGCTAATTCCACGCGGACGAAGTCGCGGGGGCAAAAGCTAGTTGCTCATAAAAAAACAGGAGGTTAAATATAGATGGAATTATTCCACCCTAAAAAAACAATTGAAAGTAGTACTCATATAATATCGCAATGGAAAATATACACCAGCGCCAACAGGTGCAGCGCTGCGTGATTGATCACCCCGCGAATCGAAACCTGCCTTGTTTACCTTTCATCATTACCTTTAACACCCCCAAAGCATGGCCGTACAGCGAGTTTAAATATAGTACCAATCTTTACATATTGAAAAGATCTAATATACAAAAGGTAGGAGAGGGACATGCGATTCTTACAAAAAATGACCACAAAGTTTGCACGCCAAACTTGGCAGGATAATATGTGAATATTTTTTTAATCTTAGAACCGCTAATACTAATATTGTATAAGTATGTTGCATGTGTATTTCAGCAAATTAAAAGGTTATCAATTAAGAAAAATTAAACCGACTTCAATATACTGAATAACTGAAAAGGAAAAGTGTCCATATCATAAAAACTTTTGAACCGATTTTGATGAAATCTTTACTTTTTCCCCAAGTTGAAGTAAATGTAAGTAAAAAAAAGAATGATCATGACCCGATTAGTAGTTTCGGAGAAATTCGTGAACAAACATAGGTATCTACTACATACCTATAAAAAATTTGTATAGGTATTTTTTGAAACTCTAACAGATTATCATATTATTATGTGCATATTTTGCAGTTCCAATAATATTTCATACGTAGGAACGTGTCGAAATAGCCTCCTTTTTTGAAGTCGGTTAAAATTGATTATGATTTTGATCATGATTCAATTTCAACCGAGTTGCACAAAGATTTGTTGACATCGCCGCTGGAATGCTATTATATTTTATTAGGGATGAGTTATATACTCACAAAACAAACGAAAAAATTGTTCCGAACGACGAAGAGTATAACAGAGTACTTCATTGTTAAATGACATGATAAATTACGACAAATATCTGCCATTACGCGCTTCATTTACCGCACGCTTGTAACATATCCACCTCCTTTTATAGATATGCCATATCATAGCTGGAATGACTGACATGGCTGCAGCGGTTTCCATAGTGTCTATGGCATAGTGCTTACGCCAGTAGACTTTGTGAATATAAGTGTCGTTACAATAAGCTTTGTGCCTGGAGCACTTCGACCATCCGTTGCTCCAGATCTTTTTTTCCATGTACCACCAAATTGTGGAATCTTCTCTGTTCGACAGTGTTCCCACTTAATAACAATATGGGGTTATTCAAGGGGCGCACCAATAAGTTCCTGAAATGCCGGCAACGCATCGGTGGTGCCTCTGGTACTACAAGTGTTCATGGACGGCGGTAATCACTTTACATCATGTGATCCGCCAGCTCGTTTGCCCGCTATTCATATAAAAAAAGCTTATCGTTATGTTATCGTTTGTACCACGCGCTGACAGGCGGCCGACAGGTCGTCACACAGTGGGTCGACAGCGACAGACCACGCTTGTGCGTAATGGATTACACGGCACATTGGCCCGGGATCAATTGTGGATTATTTCGGATTGGAATATGTTACTCATGTTAATTTGAGGTAAACAAAACTGATTGTAGACTGACAATTAAATCAAAATATCTTCTAAATATATAAAAGGGAAAGTCGGCTGACTGACAGACTAGATCAGTCATTATCGCATAGCGCAAATCACTCGATGGATCTGGTTGATAGACATACTTAAAGATTGTCTAAAATAGAACTTAATGAGAGCGAAGCTGCGGTCAAAAGCTACTATCTATAAAGCAATACAGTGACTCAAGAATAAATGTAATTAAACAAGATATATAGTAAAAAATTCGATCGCTTTAAAAAATATATACTGAAAATTGATAGCCAGTGTCAATTGGGATGATGTTAGAATTTTAACGATACCCAATACATCTAGATCGGTTAAGGCATTTATAAGTTATAGTGGAATAGAGAAACTCACATACAATCCCTCAATAGCCCAACGGTTAAAGGTGCGGACTGAAAACTGAATGGTCGCAGGTTCGAATTCCACCCGTTGCACTATTGTCGTACCCACTCCTAGCATAAGCTTTCCGTTTATTTGGAGGGGATAGGTAAACATTACACTCCTTTCTTTGGGCAGTGTCTGTTAACCGACTACGGAAAATTAGATGTAACGTCTGTCATATTGTTTTTTTGTGTATAAAATGTAGCCTATACTACAATATACATAATATTATAACTACACACATTTTCTCGTTATTATAGATCGAATTCTGTGAACATTTTAGCCCCTTAATTTACATCTATTTGTATTCAAAATAGCATTCCCATTTGAACAGAGCAATTTCGTAGGAGAATTGCTCCTTTAATAATAAACCTGCAAGTCGTAGCAATAATGAGCTGTAATTACGAACGAGCGAACTTGCAGTTTCCAGTTACGACAGATAGTAATACTCGTAGCATGCCACTTGATGAAGCTCATTTTGAGATATCGTTGTACTATATTCGCGTTCATCAAACAAGCTATAATTAATTATTTAACAAAAATTAAACCGACTTCAATTTAAAGAATAACCGAAAAGTGAAAAGTGGTTGTACTTATCTTAAAAACTACTGAACCGATTTTAATGAAGCTATTGGATAGAAGCAGGCGATACTTGTGGAGCTCCATTATAATATTAAAATAAATATGATGTAGTCATTAACTTTGATCAGTATCAAAATTTTAATAAAAATACAAAAATCAAAATATAAATTGAAATCAAATAGATTACAAGTCTTCAAATTAAGTTAAGTTTATTCAACTCGCGATATTTGATTTGCGAGAGTGAATTACTTCACTAAATAAACATTTAATTAAGCTAAGCGATTTCACGGCCCGCGACGCGTTTACGAGCGGGGAACGCCGGCGAATAATGGTCTGACTGACTGACAGCGCGGCTTGCGTGACTTACTTGAAATTAACTTAAATATTATGTTATTGACGTGAAACATCTTTAAAATCACACCAAAACATAAGGGTACCAGTCAGAAAAATGTAACGAAAAGGTCTATATCGTCTTACCTTAATAACTACAGAACTATAAGTCTTAGAAACATGAATCCAATGTTATTATTTAGAATATATAGTCATCTCGCTGGTAAGACCTTGAGTTTGTATCGGGGGCGGGTGGGGCGGCGGGGGAGGGGCACTGCGTAGAATAATTTTTTTTTAAGTAAAGTTTTAAGTAGATTCTGCATTAACTTACTTATATTTGATCAAAACATTGCCAGGAAGGAACCAATGCTTTATTGTCAATATTTGGGGTTCCGTACCCAAAAGGTGCCAACGGAATCGTTTAACGGGTAGGGATCGAACCAACGACCTTTCAGTTTCAGTCATTCAGTCAATCATTTGAAAGTGTATCTATCATCTAGCTGTTGTAAAAGTCATCCAGTCACTTTCTTCACGAACACGACAGTTTTCATGTACTTAGTCGTAATAAATAAATAAATAATATATAGAACGCAGCCGGATGAAAAGCTGTCGTCTGCGCTAGCTGTAAGGTTGTAGAATAAAATATATTAAAAGAAAACTCAACTTTACGAGCAACTGTTAACAAGGGAGCCACTTTCCCCAAAACCTGACTCAAATACGTAATGAAAACAGAAAATCGTAACGCAAAAATAAAAACGTTTTTCTCGCAAAAGTAGGAAATAATATAATGATTGTTGGAGTTACAACTGAAATATAGTCATCCCGAACAAATCCGGCCACGGCACCCAATTTCCACTGAGATGAGCCATATTTACACGGGAGATATTATAGTGCACTCTCAGAGGCACGGAGATGATACACAACCTACTTCCTAACTCCGGGCTTGTAGTGAGAATTCCTTGACAGACCCAATACATTTTTTTAGCCCAACCCGGGAATTGAACCCGGGACTCGTCAAGCGTAGTCAAACATGCATCCATCCATCCATCCATACATCCAAGCTTTGAATGTATTTCAATCATATCACATGATCCAATCAGGAGATTAGATATACAATCAGATGACTGATTAATTGGTAAACTTGATTAGTTATTAATATAGCCACCTAAATTATATAGGCTACTAGTAATCAATTTAAAACCCTGAACTGATATTAAAATTTAATTCATGGCAGCTGATATTATTGGACATTAAAATTAGGCAAAAACATTATTACCCCACTTACGCATTGATTAAAGGCGAAACCATCCTTGTAAGTATTGTGCTAATAGTTCGCCTTTAGCCTATAGTTTCGCCTTTATTAAATAGGATAAAAAAATTCGCCTCATACATCAAAATATTCACTATAGTTTCTCCGTTGTCCGAGCGATCCGATATTTTAAGATCGGTGAGTAACAATGCCTGCAATTTTGCCCGGGAAGATTTAGTTTTTAAATTCCCTCCGAAACCCTTTGCTTTTTCCGGGATAAAATATACTCATGCAAAAAATCATCTCGATCCGCAGCTCCATTGCGTTGTGATTGATGGACAAACCAACAAACAAACACGCTTTCTAATTCATAATATTTGTAAGAATGTTTTAGCAGTACCTAAACTTTGAACGCTGGTCTCTAATAAATTTTCAGAAGATTTAGCATAAATTTACCGAGTTGAATCTCAGTTGGACTGAACTTAAAAAAAGCCATCCGTCTTTTGACAAAATTAATGTTGGAAGATGAAGTCTGGGCGTTTATCACGAGGGAAATAAAGGAAGGGAAGTCTAATTAAGTGCTTTTCACTTCAGGCCTACCGTTTGCTGAAAGTTCGTCATCAGCCCATTAATAAGGGGGTGAAATGAAATCCAAAAGGGACCCAAGGTCAAGCCTCAGTTGTTACACACTTTATAATTGCTCACTCCAGAGCTGCAGAAGCTTTTCTCTTGTTAGAGGGAAAAGGGAATTATATTTCCTGACGATACTTAGATGGTCATTAGCTGGTGGTAAGCTAGTGGTTAAACGTGCGATATTTAACGATGATAGCGTGTTAAAAGCCGGGGAAAGCACGTACTAGTGTGAGCTTACTTTAAAAGTGTTCCTTGGTTGTATATATAGTAATTTATTTTTATATAGTTATGTTTTTGCGTATAATATTTATATACTTTATACGGAACTAGCTCTTACTCGCGGCTTCGCTTACGTTAAGTTAGATTTTTCAAACTGAGGTATGGTGTAGTATTAAACGGACCGCGATCAAGGATGGTGTTTAATTTATAAACCACCAGCTAACCTTATAAATATAACATAACACTACTTTGAATTTCCAAAAATCCTTTCTTAGTAGATGCTTACGTCATAGTCGTCATCTGTATGCCTTTAGGCCCGAACCGTCCAGTGGTGTGAGTTAATAGACCAGTCAGTTTGTCCTTTTCCTTATATTTAAAGATAAATTGATAGAAAGCTTTATTGCAGTAAAAGAATGAAACATTATCATTTCATATTTCCCAAATAACAAACGTCACATCGGCATAATAGACAAATGTTTTCGTTTCGTTGCTGATACGAACCTCCCGGGTCGGAAACACCCTTCCGGCTTCCGGGTTTCCTGCGATGTACATACAACTTAAGTAGATAAGTAGACTTTAAGGCTGTAATCTATAGATTGCACTCTCACTTTGCTAAGACTTAAGACAGAATTAAAAGGAGACAGATTTATGCAAAACAAAGTGTCTCGTTTTAACTCTAACTTAAGTTTGAGCTCAGTCAGCGCACGCTCTATAGATCTCAAAATAAGGATAGAGTGTGTACGAACTCAATAACCCAGTATACCAATCCTATCACCAATGGTTGCCTGGTAGAGATTGCTGTGTAGCAATAAGGCCGCCTTTGCATGCGTAGTTTTAAGTTGTATTAATTTTTGTTTATTTCTTGTGTGCAATAAAGTTTTTATCTCTCTATCTATCTATCTATCTATCTATACTTAAGGTAAGACTGATGGACTGAACTATGATTATTTATTCATCACCATCTAAACCATTAGCCAGTAGGCTACTACAGTACAATACAGTTTCATTGAGTAGTATCCTATTAATTAATATTATAAATGCGAGAGTTTGTATGGATGGATGGATATTTGTAACTCAATCACGCCGCACCAACTGAACCGATTTAGCTGAAATTTAGCACAGAGATAGATTATAGTCTGGAATAACACATAGGCTACTTTAAATCTCGGAAAATAAGAGAGTCGGAACTCTCGCGGGAAATAAAAACCTTAATCCACGCGAACGAAGTCGCGTGCTTCAACTAGTTGCATATATTTCATGTCAAATCAGATCAATCATCAGCCATGAGCCCTATTTTCCATCGACTGGCTAATTTCCGATCAACAAAATGGCCGCGCGTCAACAAAGATCGCAGGAATTCGATTAATCTTGTCTTTCATCAACGTATTCATTCTATTTACCTCGGTTAAATTTTGTTCCATCAATTTCATATCATATTCTTATTTATATTTTGGCAATATACTTCTTAGAAATATACACTCGCCAGAATCCAATTTGAGATACCAATACGATTATTAATTTTTTACCTAAGTACATAATTATAATATGTATAAAAGAAAGTCGTGTTAGTTACACTATTTATAACTCAAGATTGGCTTAACCGATTTAGCTGAAAATTGGTGGGTGTAGCTTAGAACCAGGAGACGGACATAGGATACTTTTTATCCCGTATACTATAAAACAAAGTTGGGTTTATAACTCTAAAATGGCTAGACCGATTTTCGTGGTTTTTGGTTTGTTGTATTTGTCTCCGTCCCAAATAGCAGAATAACTTTTAAAATATCGGAAAAATTCACGAAAAAAAAAATTATGAAAAAATTTCGTTTTCTCATACATTTTGTATTGAACGGGTTTTATGACGGCAAGGAAAGTGACCTTTTACCCCGGAAAAACATTAACCTAAGTCACACGGACGAAGTCGCGTGCAAAAGCTAGTAATTATATAAATATCAATTGCTGTTCGTTAGTCTGGCTAAAACTCAGAAACGGCTTGATCGGTTTGAATAAATTTTTTGTTTTGTCATTTCAACAACATTCCAATAAAATTGTATTGATCGAATTAAATAGTTTTTGTTCTTTCTTTCTTCCAAACATGAACTACGTCTTTATTGTAACTTGCGGGAAGGAATGCGTTTGTAATATGAAATTATAGTTTCATTTCACTCCAACGTCTAGCAGTTGATTTAATACATAATTTCAAATACGAAGGAAATGTAAGACTTTTGACGATTTACAGTTATGCATTTAATAAAGAAACTAGCTTTTGCCCATGGCTTTGCTCACGTTAAGTTCGATTTAAAAAAAATTTACCCCCTTTAGGAATGCGGCTGCCTACATCACAATAGGTAGGTAATCCGTCTAATGATTTGAGCTATGCGTTGATATATCAGTCAATCATTCACCGTCGTCGTCAGCTTACTAAAAAATTTATAAACAAATACTATCTGCCAATATAAACGGAAGGAAGTTTGAGAACTTTGAACAAGCAGAAAAAAGGTAAAAGGACACCCGCGACTACGATGAAGATTTTTAACAATCCCATGGGAACTCCTTGATATTTTAGGATAAAAATAATCCTGTGTTCTTCTTAAAGATACAAGCAATTTCTATGCAAAATATTAGTGAAATCTGTTTCGTTGTTCAAGCGTGAAAAAGTAAATGCCTCTGGGATCAGGTAGCAATTGTATTCCACGATCCTTTCAGAGGACCTTTGTCCAGCAATGGACGCCTATCGGTTGAGATTACACTGCCATACTGCTTCCAAGTTAGCCCGCTGCCATCTTAGACTGCATCGTCACTTAGTATCAGGTGAGATTGCAGTCAAGGCCTATCTTGTCATAAAGAAAAAAGATGATGATGAAAATTGATGCACTCATTTGTTCACAAAAAAAAAACTCATTTGTGCTCTTGTGCAATGTGCATGAATTTTGTACACCATAGAAACTATCAATATATATATAACATGTACTGGGTACTAGATATGGTAGTCTGAACATTCACTTTGTTCAAATTAATTGCGCTGCAGTCCGTATACTTTATTTAGTATGGCTTGGCACTCGTGACGTACGAACGGGTTCTCTTTATACGATAAAACTTTTTAAGCGCCTACTTGTGAATTGTAAATTCAACAAAATGTAAGTAACAAAAAAGTTGAAGTTAATTGTGTGCATAATTAGATTATATGTTAGTGTAGAATTTGCAGTGCAATTTAGTTGAACAAAGCCAGTGTTCGGACCGCCGCGCGCGTGAGTACATAATAATAAATATATCGATGGCAGAAACAATGTAGATCTGATGTAGACGATGTAAGCAATGATGTATGTGCGTGACAATAAGTACACGCTGATAAGTGGGAATCATGAAATTCAGGAAAAAGTTTGGAAGTTAAAAGCGGCTACATAGACAAATGTTTTTTTTTGAGTATCAGCATTTTCGTTGAAGAGCCGGAAGTCAGAAACTTTCGTAATATATCAGCCTACGTCATACTTTGACAGTTTTCTTAGAGTGTAATTATGAGACAACCTTCGAACCTACGTCTTCAAAACAGCTTGCAATGCTCTTTCTAGTTTATATCGATGCTTGTTATAAGTCCATCTTTTTATAAATAATAATGATTCACTTTGATATTTTTCCTGTTATCCTTACTAATATAATAAATGTGAAACTGTGTGTGTGTGTGTGTGTGTGTGTGTGTGTGTGTGTGTGTGTGTGTGTGTGTGTGTGTGTGTTGGTTTTTCTTCATGCAACGTGTTTTTTTGCATCTATGTAGTTGAGGAGGTTGGAGAGTGAAATACGCTACTTTTTATTCCGGAAAAAACAAAGGATTCCTGACAAATTTTAAAACTTAACTCCACGCAGACGAAGTCACAGGAAAAACCTAGTATGGCGTAAGACAAAATTGTAATCTAGTTATCAATTTTGAACATAGAGTCCATTCATTGACTTAACAATAATTAAATCTATGAGTCCATTAAAAGTTTTTACCCAAAAACAGAAAACCCTACTTTCATGGTACTTTCAGTTTTTTGAATGTCCTAGACTGTAATTAATGTTGACGATGTAGTTTAAGATCTACGTCATCGTGCTGATTTTCTAATTTGGAAGGGGTATGGCATTTTTAATTAAACCCATATTCCTAATCGGTATCTAAACGCCATCATACTGAAAAACTAAATTGCTTTGCAGCACGTTTTTAATGGTAGGGTGGAAACTAGCCAGGAGTCTCCAACCAGACAAAACGAGAAAATATTGCTGCAACTCCAAAGACGTACAAGATAATATGAAGTCATATTTCGCCTGAATCTCAATTTTATCTGTAACTTATGTCAGTATTTCCTATTCTAAGTCGTCTCGCAAAGTAAACGTACTGGGATGATTTACGTAGCACTTTCATAGCAATTCGTAGCACTTTAGAAGCGGCATGCGTAGTCACGTAGCCAATTGCACTAGAAGAGTGCTACGCTGTGACGCGTTGGTTCAAAAGTTGGTCTTATGATATTTTCATTTTTTTTTTGTTAATTCGGAAAATAATTTATTGAAAAAGGAGTTGATGAAAATTATTGATGGTGAATTTCGGTCTCGCAAATATTTTGTAATGAAGTAGTTTTTAAAAGCTTCATTAAAATATTAAATTTAATATAATGTACACCAGCAAGATTAAAGAAAAATAGACTTAATATTTTAAACTATTTTAAGCCTGAAGCAGTGTAACATACCTTATTAAAGTAGTTTAAAACAACTTTATTAAAAAAAATCAGTGCCATTCTTTAAATTATATTATATCATGTATATAATTTGTTCAGTTTCAATGATTAAGTAGGTAAATACAATCACTGACACCCTTAAATCATTAATCATGCAGGTAATACACATTCCTCACCCGGTAATACATGTTCCAATTTCCACTGATGAAAAATTATTGCTTTAATGTCATTATCCTTTTAACCTATATTATGATAATATAAACGTAAAAATTCTTTTTACAAAATTGACTTCAAACGCCTCTACAAAGTATATTAATTGTGCCTATAAAATTTGAAGAGTTCCCTCGATTTCTCCAGGATCTCATCATCAGATCCTGAGCTGATGACAATGGGATCACCTGGGAAGCAAAACAAGAAAAAAACCCTTTCAAACAAAAAAGAATTTTCCAAATCGGTCCAGGCGTCTTCGAGTAAACGGGGAACATACATAAAAAAGGTTCTCCTTTTTGGAAATCGCCTAAAAATACAATTATAATTATTTTTACCTCTAAGGTTACTTGTACTCGACCAAAGCCCTAACTACTAGACTGGAACTGACAAGGCCAATTTAATCAGACTCGGTACGAGTTACCTAAAAGGTTATTTCTTCGCGGCATCGTACCGGAACGCTTCGAGTCGCTGCGCGCCGTCTTTACCGGTCATATTCCAATGGAAAAACACAATTACAAAAGAAAATTAATTGAGACCAAAAAGCAAAGAAAGAAAATCACTCGTTGTGTTTTCTGAGTAGTCTCTTTGTCTTTTTTAATAACGAGGGAATAAAACATTATTTACATCTTTAATAATTGCAATAAATGTCTTTTCTTTTGTAATATAATTCCGTTCTATAGCCTTAAGTGTTTTGTGAAGGTTGTTTAAAGTTTTAAATTAAAATTTTCCTGTTTGACGTAACTGTTATACTTTATGGTCATCTAATTATTTTTAATTTAAAAACATTGTTTAAAGTGGTAGAAGCTGTGATATATGTGACAACCTCCCTGGCACACTGGTGAGCGCTGTGTTGTCTCGGGTTCGATTACCGGTGGAGGCAATTAAGAAATTTATAATTTCTGAATTGTCTCTGGTCTGGTCTGGTGGGAGGCTTTGGCCGTGGCTAGTTACCACCCTACCGTCAAAGACGTTTCGCCAAGCCATTTAGCGTTTCGGCACGAGGCGTGTAAAAACCAATTAGAGGTGTATGTTCAACCCATATTGAATATACACTGCCATACCCCTTCCAAATAAGCCCACTGTCATCTTAGACTACATCGTCACTTACCATCAGGTGAGATCGCAGTCACGGACTATCTTGTCATGTCACTTCTACGCATATGCTTATCGTTTTTCAACGAAAAGCATATGCATAGAAGTCATTTAAAGAAAAAAGCATACTGTTTAAAAGCGCTTAAGATTATAAGAAGTTTTTCCAAACTCTAGTTCCTACTTTAACTTTACGCTTAATTTGTTCCAGTTTTTTAATATTTTAAGCACTAGTCCAGTTCACACCTTTAATGCTGCCTCAATGTTTTTTTGCAGATTTGTAATAAAAGGCATAAGTAACAAGAGTTTATGTTTTCAAGCAGCTCGCAGATATTTTTTACTTTAACTGAGCTTTTCGCGAGAATGAAATATCGTTGTTTCCTTTGCCAAATACCTGAAGCCAAGTGGTTCTGAAGCTTTCAGGCGATAAGCTGTTCGTGTACTTTACGTTCTGGGGTTTCTTTTGAAAATATGTGCTGAATTTTGTAGCTTTGGAAATAGGACTTTGAGTGATGGATAAAGAAGATTCTTTGAATCCTTAGAAGACTTAGAATTGGCTTTCTAGGTATAAAAAGCCAACGCCTTTACGTTTACGCTATGGTTTAATGTTTGGACAGAAGTTCTCAAACACACGTGTCATCATAATATATGCAAATGAAAATATAATTAAAAAAGACATGTGGCACTCAGGGACTGCCGCAGTAAAGCTATTGCATAGCATTTTTTATCAACGCCATCTAGCGGCTCACCGCTCGATGGCGTTGATAAAAAATGCGCCATCTAGCGGCTCACCGTAGAGGAGTCCCGTGTCAGGTTATTTTCGTTACGGAATTTCTGGATTCGGTCTCCACGCTGGCCCGCGATAGAAGCTATGCAATAGCTTAAAAATCATTTCATCTCTCTCGCTCTCTCTCTCTCTTACTCGCTGACACTTAGAAGCCGAGCAAAAAGAAAAAATAGCGCGGGCGAACAATGCGATGCGGTGAGTCGGTGGTCGAGAGCGGTCACCCGACGAGAACCGAACAAGAACCGAACCGAAGGCTATTTATTATTAATCCGGAAGACCAAACAGTTCCCACGGGTTTATTAAACTAAATCCACGCGGACGAAGTTGCGGGCAACAGCTAGTTTATTATAAACGGAACAAGGATCGGGTACGTTTCTCGCATCATTAGCGTTTTTAAGCCATGATGTTCTTCTCAGACCATCTGGTTTCCGGCCAGCTATTTTTCATTGAATAAGTTCTTATATATTGCTAAGTTAATTCTACTAGATAACATTAACGGATTCTTTTCCCATAAATTAGAGAGAGTTCCAACGTCATAAACACACACAGAAATGTTTATAGCTTCTATTAAAAGTTGTGTATCTTTTTCCACGTACTAACCTGTACTCGCATAGCAGTTATAATAAAGTTCTAAGCGTTATTCTGCTGGCGTAGCGCACTCATGTGTAATTAAATGAGCTGAGACCGGCGACTGGCAGGGCTTTTACAATATACGAGACTTAACAGAGACATAAAGGAACCTGTCCCTCTAGCTGAATGAGACACGCGTTCAGAAGGTCCAAAGGCTTTTTCGTTTCCTCTGTACCTTGGATAGTTATTATCTCACTAGCATCTATCACCATTTTAATCTATCGCCGGCTCACTACTGGGCACAAGTTTCTCGAATGAGCACCATTTAGGCCATAGTCCATTACGTTGGCCGATTGCGGATTGCCAGACACTAACAAATGCGGACATTAAAATATAATCCTTTAATCTAAGAGTCGAAATTATGAACTTAGAAGGTCGTATGCGAATGAATTTGGGAGCTCACCGCTTAGAAAACTCCTAACATTAGAAGCGGTCACGGCGCTTGGAATGTGACTCAAAGTTATATCCAAACGCCGTGGTGGCTGTGGTGGTTGTGTTAAAAAATAATAAATATTCAATTAACATTTTGAAACGTACATTCGATACTTAATACCTACTTATGTTTTGTACATAATATGTAATAATAGTAATATAATATTTGATTTATGAATTGTTAAATTAAACTATACTTTTAAAGCTATCGAATACATACAATTTTCTTACACAATTCTTGTCGAGCTGTAGAAATGCGTACTCTTTACTTCAGATCACTGAAATAAAAGTTCTCAATAAAGTATCTACATATACCAAATCAGTATATAGAAATAGAAATAGAAATAGAAATAGAAATATTTTTTATTCAAATAAACTTTTACAAGCACTTTTGAATCGTCAATGAATCTACCACTGGTTCGGAATGCCTTTCCTGCCGAGAAGAGCCAGCAAGAAACTCGGCGGTTGCTCTTTTCAAAAAAATAAAAAATTTTACAATTGTTATTGAACACAGGATAGTTATTACTGTCTTATGAATCACTGGAGCGAATTATATCCACGCTTTTTTATCATTTACATAGTCTTCAATTGTATAATATGCTTTTTTCATGAGATTAGATTTAATTGATTTCTTAAACTTGTGTAGAGGCAAGTCTAAGATTGACTGTGGAATTTTATTGTAAAACGTCACGCCCATTCTCTCAAACGTCTTTTGGACCCTCTTGAGGCGCAGCCCAGGAAACATGAGCCTATTTGGATTTCTACTTGGTCTATCGGACAAATCACTCTTTTTTTTGTAACTCAAAATGTTTTGTCTGACAAATATTATGTTGTTATAAATATATTGTGAAGCTACTGTAAGAATGCCTATCTCTTTAAATCTTTCTCGAAGGGAATCCCGCGGCCTCAAATTATAGATTGCGCGGATTGCCCTCTTCTGCAAAACAAAAATTTTTCCAATATCGGCTGCCTTACCCCATAGTAAGATTCCGTATGACATAATACTATGGAAATATGCAAAATAAACAATTTTTGCAGTTTCTATGTCAGTCAACTGTCGAATCTTCCTAACAGCGTAAGCAGCAGAGCTAAGTTTGCCAGCAAGCGTTGCTATATGGGTGCCCCATTGTAGCTTTGAATCCAGGGTTAACCCCAAAAACACTGTGGAGTCCTCAGTTTTCAAAGGTTCATTATTTATCTTTAAATTTTTACTGACAATTCTCGTGTTAGGTAATAAAAACTCAACACACTTTGTTTTTTTAGCATTTAAAAGGAGATTATTTGCCGTAAACCATTCAGAAACTTGAGATAATGCATTATTTACATCGTCAAAATTGTCTTTCATCCTATCGACTTTAAAAATTAAGGACGTATCATCAGCAAATAGTACAATATCGCAAGTATTTTGGACAAAATGTGGTAAATCATTTATGTAGACCAAAAACATGAATGGACCTAGAATAGAACCCTGGGGTACACCCATTACTGAGGCTGATCCGGATGATTTTACATCATTGACACATACTCTTTGGACTCGGTTGCTGAGATAAGACGCAATGAGACTAAGTGCAAAATCTTTAATGCCATAGTGGCTCAATTTAAGCAAAAGAGTCTCGTGATCAACGCAGTCGAATGCCTTTGACAAATCACAGAAAATACCAATGGCATTCTGTGAGTTCTCCCACGCATCGAATATGTGTTGTAATAACCTTGCGGCTGCATCGGTTGTTGATCGACCCTTTGTAAAACCATACTGCTCAGTGTGTAGGAGTTTATTTAAATTAAAGTGTAAAAGCAGTTGGTTGAGCATTATTTTTTCGAATATCTTGCTGAGAGTTGGCAAAATTGAAATTGGCCTGTAGTTATTCGGGTCACTTTTGCTGCCCGATTTAAAAAGCGGTATTAGCTTACTACATTTCATAAGATCTGGAAAAGATCCAGAATCTACTGATTTATTAAAAATTAAAGCAAGATACGGCGCAATAATATCAATTACATTATGAATTATTTTAACTGATATCCCCCATAGATCTGCTGTTTTCTTATTTTGTAAAGATTTAAATGTTTTGACTATGTCATATGGGGTAACGTGTTCAAACTTAAATAACTTATTGCACTCAGAGACATTGCTACTTAGAAGACGATAGGCTTCTGCCGGCGAGGAATTTAGAGAACTGGTTGTGGTAATTGGAATATTTTTGAAAAAGTTCTCAAATGTATTTACAACTTCTATATCGGAGTTAATTACATGATTATCAATTTTAAGCTCCAATTTATTATTATTATGCACCTTATGGTTACTCATTTCATCGCCGATGATGTCCCATGTTGTTTTAATTTTATTATCAGAATTGACAATTTTTTGTTTTATGTGAAGTGACTTTGCTTGTATGCACACATTTTTAAACAATTTAGAATAATTTCTTACATATTCAATAAACGCGGGGGAATAATTATATTTTTTTTCTGCATACAAGTCAAACAGCTTATTTCTACTTTTATAGATGCCGGCAGTTGCCCAGTCACTAAACTTAAGATCTTTAAACAGTCTTTTCTCCATCACCTTAAAGATAGAGTTATATTGTGAGCTTAACAAATCAAAATATACAGAAATATATACAAAAATACATATACCACATCGATAAGTCAAGAAGTGGCCTTATATCCATAATTCTTTGAAAACAGTCACGGAAGAGGAAGCCTGAAACGAGGTTAAAAAAAAAGGGTTGAAAATGTTAATTAACTAAACAAAAGAATGCAATATAGATCCGCGTTATTTATAGCGATACCGGCTGCAGAGCAAGAGTCATTATTTGAGGAAACAATCTGTAGAAGGTTAAACGTGATCATCAATTTTCAAAGGTTGGATGGCGCGGTATTTCAAAATGTTTTAAGCCTTAAACCTCACCGAATTGACGACGTCATTTATCTTACTGTTGAGAATTGTGTACCCTTCACATTAATCACTTTATTGCAAGGATTTTCTTGGGATCAGTTGTAGATTTTCAGGTATAACAATAACTATATGATGCCCGCGACTTCGTCCGCGTGGATTAAGGTTTTCAATTCCCGCGGGAACTCTTTAATTTTCCGGGATAAAAGTCTATGTGTTAATTCTGGGTGGGAGCTATCTCCATTCCCAGACAAATCGGTTTATTTGTTGTAGCGTAAAGGAGTAACGAACATACACCCACATATACACATACAAACTTTCCCCTTTATAGTATTTGTGTGATGTTATGTGATTACGATGCTAGCTTTTTGCCCGCGACTTTATCCGCGTCGAGTTAGGTTTTTAAAAAATCCTGCGATTACTTGTGCCACTCTTTAGGTTCCCAACTCCTATGCAAAAAAATTACGTCGAGCGTTGCTTCATTGCTGCGTAATTTTAGGACCAACAAACAAACACACTTTCACATTTATAATAAATATTATTAGTAAAGATAAGAAATAAAACTCAAACCGACAGCTTAATTTGGTACCAAAGACAAAAGAATCAGAATGGCTAAATTCAAAACTCTAAAGTTCGTCACCCATCCCGTTATCGACTTGGTCCAACATTGCTCACTAAAGGTAATTATTTTTTTTATTATTAATTATTATACAAAAAAATAAAACAAATTACAACTTACACCTCCAGTCGAAACCAAATACGATTTATTTGCTGATGTAGTCTTAGATAGATACTATTTATAATTATTATTGGAAAGGAACTCTTTAACCGACTTCCAAAAAGGAGGAGGTTATCAATTCGGCCGGTATATTTTTTTTTTTTTTTCTATGTATGCCCGCCGATTACTCCGGGGTTTCTGGACCGATTCAGAAGATTTTTTTTTGAATCGACAGAGGAAGCTCGCGAAATGGTCCCATAACTTTTTTTACCTTCAACTCCTCAAGCCTGATGCTGCAGGGGTATTTCCCCCCTAAATTATGGGATTTTAGGAACCGTCGTTTACGTATTGGTATGTTTGGCCTAAGCATATACTACATCATAGAGCTCCAGGTCCTACTCCTCAATCCTGATGCTGCAGGGCACTGCCCACATAAATTATAGGGATTTAGGAACTGTCAATCATGAATTGTTATTGTATGTAATAAGCATATAATACACCATTGAGGTCTAGGTTCTAGCTCCTCAATCCTGATGCTGCAGGGTACTGCCCACTTAAACTGTGAGGATTTAGGAACTTTCGCTTGCGAATTAATATTGTTAGTATCAAGCATATTCTACATCGTGGAATTCAAGGTCCTAGCTCTTCAATTCTGATGCTGCAGGGGTACTGCCTACCTAAACTGTGAGGATTTAGGAACTGTCGTTTAGGAATTCATATTGTTGATACCAGGCATATACTACATCATAATGCTCAAGGTTCTTGCTCCTCAATCCTGATGCTGCAGAGTTGGAGGAATTATGAACTGATGCTTTCGAATTGATATTGTTGGTACCAACCATGGACTACATCGTGGAACTCCTAGTCCTAGCTCTTGGGTATTGTTAATAAGTACTGTAGATACCAAGTATAGAACTATATTAGTACCGTAGCGTTGGAGGGAGGAGAGAAAAAGAGCAGGAACAAGCTACACTAAAAAGCTTAAAATAAAAATTCTTTTCAAAAAACCGACTTCAAACGCCACTACAAAGTATAAAAATAATTTTATTTTGTACACGTTTGTTGAAGTCGGGCGGGCTTAACTAGAAACGATAAAATCGATGCGCGACGCTTACCTTATGGTGACATATAAGAGACACGTTTATTGAAATCGGGCGAGCATCGCGTATTGGTTTCATCGTTTCTATTTAAGCCGCCCGACTTCAACAAACGTGTACAAAATAAAATTATTTTTATACTTTGTAGTGGCGTTTGAAGTCGGTTTTTTGAAAAGAATTTTTATTTAAAGTTACTTTTGCTTGTGTAACATTAAAACTTGCAACTCTGTAGTCGTCAGGCTCTTGCACTCTGCGGTATTGTTTGATTTTATTCATCGTGTCGTACGATGTAAATGTATTGTTATGTAAAAATTATGCTAAGTAGCTACGGTGAGGTAAGTAGCAAAAGAATTGCAGTTGTTATACTGATAAAACAGTGCATTAATTTATTTAGTTTTACGGACCGACTAATTTACTAAAATGGTGGTGGTTGAAAAATGTGTTTAAGTTTAACGCACGTTCTATATCATATGGGACCTTATGGGGCTTTAGAAAAATCTAATGGCGCCTTTTCAAAAAAAATATGAATATTATGTGCATTATTTGTCAAACTTTAAGAGCGAATTATAAATTAGGTGTCTACAACATGATCTTTAAGAAATCCTGGAGAAAGTTTATAAATCATACCAGGGAACCAGAGATGCAATTTACTAATGAGAATTTTCAAAACTTACCGATTTTGCAAAAAAAAAATTTTTTTACAATTAAATAGAAATCTGCCATATCGGTCGCTGTTATACAAGCGGCATTTGTTTTATTTATATATGTAGATTTTTTTATAAAAAGAATATTAGCCAAGCTGAACTTGGCTTATATTCACCTCTCCCTTCCAAATGAGCGGCCGGAAAGCTGGTGCTAGGAGTGGGTACGACAATAGTGCAACGGGTGGGGCTCCAACCTGCGACCTTTCAGTTTTCAGTCCGCACCTTTAACCGTTGGGCTATTGAGGCTTAGATGTATCTGTAATACACCTTTAACCTGCAGAATTACCTAATCTACCCGTACACCTATGCAAAGCCAGAGCGAGTCAGCCGGTTTAAAAAAAAAAAAAGATCTTGGTGACGCTTATAAGAAATAATTGTACAAAAATTGAGCTGGCAAATATAAGATAAGCTGAACAATTTGCAAACTAGATCTTAGGTTACGGCCGGCATCTGGATTTTTTGGCATTTTAATGCTGTAATACATTACGTCGCCAGGGCCAACTACGAAATAATCGTATCATTACCCGCGCCCGCGGTTTGAGGCCTTTGCAAATTACATTTGTCTGGCTCCGGGGGTTTACACGGGGATAACGGCGCGAACTTTATTCCACATCTTTAATTACACTCGCTTCGGTTTAGCTACGGTATTTACAGTAGCTACCCTACATCACAACTCCACCTTGATATTATTTTTAACCCCGGACAAAAAAGGGATGTTATTAGTTTGACGTATGTAATGTATCTGTGAGTCTGTATATCTGCAGCTCCTGTTAATAAAACATCGAGTTCAGGCATGTACTGCTTTATTCTATTGATCTATTCTCTATGGATCATGGAACATTTGATATCTACCTACACTAGATTATAAATGTTATTACCTACCTGACATCTTCCCCCTTTAAAAACAAAAAACAAAATCATCATTGTCCTTCCATTTGAAATAGTGGAATTACAGTTTACTGATTCAGCCTATGTAATTAATTGTTTAAAAAATATTTTTAGTCATAATGGGATTCCAACTGTGGTCATTTCTGATTTTGGGCCTAAATTTAGCTCGAGTAACTTTAGACAATTTGCCTTAGAATGGGAATTTAATCATATTACTTCGTCACCTCATTACCCACAGTCAAATGGACAGGTTGAACGCATGATTCAGACGGCAAAGCATATTATGATTAAGACTAAAGAAAATGGATCTGATTATCGTTTGGCTATATTGGAATATTTAAATACTCCATTGTCAACCGAATTACCTTCTCCAGCAGAGTTGTTACAAAGTAGAAAATTGAGAAGTATACTTCCAACGTCAAAAAAGTTATTAAAGCCAAAGGTTCATGAGAACATAAGACCAAAGTTATTAGATAGGCAGAGGGAACAAAAATTGTATTATGATCGCAATGCAAAAAATTTGAAAGAGCTGGATAGGGGCTGTAAAGTAAGAATATATGACATGCGCACTAAACGATGGGTACCGGGCACAGTTAGCCGCGTTTTAGCTAATAGATCTTATGAAGTGACAACTTTAAACGGTAAAAAGTTAGTTCGTAATAGACGACATATTATTATAGACTCATTGCAAACGCAAAGACAAGACACGCATTGCTATGGATTTGAGTATGACGATATAGACTGTGATGTAAATGTAGAATCCAATGAGACTCAGAACATATGTATAGGTACGAATAATAATAATAACTATGTGACTCATTCTGGCAGGATAGTGAGGCCTCCGGATAGATGGGGTTTCACATGAGCGTTAGTATCTGCAAGGTGGTACTGAGTTCGGAAAAATCCAATTATATTATTAGTAGTTAAGTTTTTATCTTTTATAATGAAAATGTTTGCGATAGGTGATGGTTTAAAATGTTAATAATATATTATGTTTGCTGCATGTGTTCTGAAATATTTAAAATTAAGAAGAATATTTGATTGGATTATAATAAATGTTAATCTAAGTGGTATGTACCTATTTGTATATTGTGTTATGTTTGTATGGATTATATTGTTATTATGATTTTATTGAAAATATGAATTAATATGTTTTGGGAGATTCAGTTATAAAAATTAAAAAAAAAATTATATGTATTTAATAATTAAATAATTCGAATTAAAGTGACATTGGAACATTCATCATACTAGCAATAAAATAATATTTTTTTTTATTCTTCCTGATGAAATGAATTGATGTGGATAGTTGTATTTGTGGCGGCGCGGGGACGGCTAGAAACTAGATTGTTTGGTTTCGATGTGGACTGTATAATTTTCGCGGGGTTTGCTCAAATCCGACTGGGTTGGGTTTGGGCCGCGGAGTTATGGGAGTGTCTATAGGAAAAGGGTAAAGGCACTGACCTGAATCCTTAGGAGCGGCGCCGCGATACTTCAGCGAGCCGCGCGTACATTCATGGATACTTTTCGATGCTTCACTCTTCCTTTCTCACTTCTTCGACTGACGAAAACCAAGAAGGCAAGTTTGTTGGCAAGTCCAGATCAACACTGAATCACTAGGAGCGGCGCGGCGATGCACCAGCTTTAGCGGCGCGTTTACGTTAATTGACGGTCATCGATGCACTGACACTTCTTCAGGCCAGGGGGGGTCGGTATTAGGTAGGAAATTTTGACAGGATGGTCGGATTCGAGCGGTTAAACGAAAACTATTCGCGCTTCGGCGCGACCATGTCCCCGGGCTTGAAGGGCTACCTTCAAAGAAACTACGACGCGGAGAGTTTAAACGAAATTATTTATTGACTTAAGTATAATAAGCTAACCTAACTAAATAAGAATCCTAACCTAAGCAGATGAGTTGAAGTTAAACTAATTACTGTTTAGGTAAGGGACAAAGACGCACTACAGGACGTAGATAGGTACCTGTAGCAGTACGAACGCGGACAACACGCGTGACACCATTCGATCCAGGAAAAACTTCCTCGACTAGCCCTAACGGCCAGTGAAGAGGCGGTGCATTATCGACGGTAATTATTACCACATCTCCCTTAGCGATCGGATTGGTTGGCGTGTTCCATTTGTTTCGAGTCTGTAGCGTATGTAAATAATCAGCCTTCCATCGTTTCCAGAATGACTGAACAAGTTTATCAATAAGTTCTTGACGCGAGAGCAAATGTAACGGACCATCTTCTATCTCCCTAGCCGGAAGATATTTTAAGGGGGTGAGAGTGAGAAAATGAGCCGGTGTCAACGCGAGAGGTTCCGATGGATCATTAGATAGCGTGCGGCACAATGGACGGGAGTTCATTACTGCCTCGATCTGAGCAAGCACAGTATTGAACTCTTCCAAGGAAAGAATTTGGTCGCCTATCACGCGATATAGATGAGTTTTGAGGCTCTTAATGTTGGCCTCCCAATTACCGCCAAAATGGCAAGCAGTTGGAACATTAAGTGACCACTCGATGCGATTTTCGGCTAGTATGTGACCAAATTCAGACCTGAAGTGTTTGGACGCTAAAAATTCGTGCAATTCCGAAAGCGTGCGCTTGGCGCAAACATAATTTGACGCATTGTCGGAATGAACGCGAGCGACAAAACCGCGGCGGGATAAAAAACGCTTAAACGCCCCGAGGAAACTATCTGTACTTAAGTCGCTGGCAACTTCTATGTGTACAGCGCGAGTGGTTAAGCACACGAAAAGACAAACGTATGCCTTCATTGATCGAATTCCACGACCGCGAGAAACAGTCACCTTAAAAGGCCCTGCGTAATCAGTGCCAGTGTGTATAAACGGTTTCACGGCCGGCGTAACTCGACAGGAGCGGTGATCTGCCATTTCTGGAAAGTTTGGTTTAGCGCGGAGTCTAAAGCAGGGTAGACATTTGTGTACCCGGCTTCGAATTAAATTACGAGCGGAAAGAATCCAATACCTCTGACGGAGTATGGACATCAATAAATCTGGACCTGCATGACAATTGACTTTATGATGATAGTCAACTAAAAGATTTAATATATGATCCTTTCGAGGAAGTATAATCGGATGTTTTGTATCGAAACTTATATCGGCGTTTCTCAGACGACCTCCGACTCTAATGATGCCGTCCTGACGGAAAGGTTTGAGACGTTGAAACATTGGACTACAACGTTTACCTGCTTGTAAATTAACAATCTCGTTCGCGAAGTGAAAGCGCTGAAGTTCACGCAATATTAAACTTTCAGCGTAATCCAGATCCGATGCAATCACCGTATCACGACGCGGTAGTAGCTTAGCGAAGCGGCAAACGAAAACCACACAACGTATGAATTTCGACCATGACGAAAAGCGATCAGCTAGCGAAATTATTAAATTTCTTTCACTGCTTTCTGCAGTGAGCAAAACGTGTTTCTTTTCCTCTGGAGGCTGTGACACGGTGGAAGGATTGAAAGCGGTAACAGGCCAAAGATTTGAATCTAACTCAAGCCATTTAGGACCAGAGAACCAAAGCGGGTGATCAGTTATTTGTGCGGGGGTAAGACCTCGCGACAAACAATCAGCGGGATTTTCCGTGCCTTGCACATGGAAAAAAGTTTGAGCGGGAAATTCATTTTGAATTTTGGTGACCCGATTGGCCACAAAAGTGTCCCAACGATGAGGTGAGGAGTATACCCAACACAACGCCACCGTTGAGTCTGAAAAGGCGAGAACTCGGTCAATAACAAGGCGGTTATGGCAGGCTTCAATGACCTTGGTCATTAAGCTGCTCAGCAACAGAATGGCACAAAGCTCCAACCTCGCAAGCGTTATAGTCTTGCGAGGCGAGACTTTGGATTTAGCTGTTATTAAAAAGACTGCGTTTTTGCGAATACCTCTGCTGTCTTTCACGTGGAAGTAAATTACTCCTCCGTAAGCCTTTTCGCTCGCATCTGCAAACCCCACGATCGTAATGATATCGCCGGTCGAGATGCCTACGTGCCGTGGAATTTTCAATTCGCTGAGCAAAGGTAGTTCTCTTTTGAAACAAGACCACTGATCAGCAATGTGACCAGGGGGCACATCGTCCCAATCACATTCACACAACCAAAGTTGTTTAATGAGAAGCTTTGCATATAAGACGACGGGAGCAACGAAACCCATGACGTCCCATATCCTAGCGACACATGACAAAATGGTACGTTTTGTACAAGATTCAGCGGGAACACTAATTTTGAGACCGAAATAGTCTGTTGCGGGAGACCAACATAGGCCGAGCACCTTATGTGGCTCAGAGTCCTCAAACTCTTTAATCGCGGAAAGTCGATGCGACAGCGGAATCGAATTTAACACCTTTTGTGAGTTGCTTGTCCATTTCACCAGGTCGAACTGACCAGCTTTCATCAGAGCAATCACTTCGGCAGCGGTGGAGATAGCATCGTCTTCATTGTCAATGCTATAGACAAAGTCATCCATGTATAGCCCTATATCTAAAGTTTCTTTAGCGCGCGGGTAAGAAGCACCTTCGTCTGAAAGAAGCTGCTTCACTGTACGAAGAGCATGAAATGGACTTGACTTAAGCCCGAAACAAACGCGGTTAAATTCATAGACCCTTAAGGGTTCTTGCGGAGAAAAGCGGTATAAAATGCGTTGGAATCTGCGATCACATGGACGAACTCCAATACAAAGAAACATCTGACGAATGTCAGCTGAAAGAGCGGTACGATATAAGCGAAAATTAACAATAATATTGAATAGATTCCCTTGTAGATTCTGACCGCCATACAGAAGGTCATTGAGGGAAACTTGAGTGGTTGTCTTGGAACTGGCGTCCAGGACAACGCGCAACTTAGAAGTCAACTTGTCATCTCGTATGACCCCATGGTGCGAAATCGTATACGAGGGCAAGCTCTGCGTTGCCTCCGTGTCCGGGGGTGCGGGAGAGATATAACCTTTGTCTAGGTATTCGGTAATGACGTTGTCGTAGGCCTCCTTAAGCTTAGGTGACGCTAACATTTTACGCTCTAAGCAAAGGAAGCGAGTTTTAGCCTTTTTAAAAGAATCGCCTAACGACAATACATCACCCTTAAATGGAAGTGCGACTACATATCGTCCGTCTGCCTCACGGGTAGTCGTGCTGCTATAACTTTCTTCACACGCCGTGTCATCTGGACTTAATTGTTTCGGTGCGTTCACCTCTTCTATTTGCCAGAATTTTCGCACAGCATCATCTAGCGGATCTGTAGCACAACAATATGATACCGTGGCGAAGCTGTTAACACGTACAGGAGCAGAACCAACGATAACATAGCCCAACACCGTTTCTAGGGCTAGCGGTGAGGTACAATTCGATTGACCTTGAACCTTGCGAGATAATAGGAGATGCGGAAAGATTGAAGCTCCAATCAGCAGATCAATGTCTCCTGGAGTGGAGTAAGTGTCGTCAGCCAAAGGTAAGTTATTGAAATTTATCAAACTCGAAATATCTATCGGGACTGTGGGCAAGAGTTCCGTTACCTTGTCTACCACGAGCGAGTCCATGTTAAAACAAACGCTGAGATCAAACCTAGAGAAAAATCTAATAGAAACTGCGCCTTGGATCGGTTTGGTTGTACCTCCAATCCCTTTAACTACAGAACAGTTTGGATTCTGGTTTGTCTTTAAACCTAAGCGTTGACATAAATCCCGACTGACGAAGTTACTCTGTGAAGCACTGTCCAATAATGCGCGCGCAGAGTACTCCTTGCCTTTGGCGTCGAAAACTATAACGCGTGCGGTAGCGAGCAGCACCGTAGTCGGTGCACGAGAAACATTACAACTCGATAAGGAACAAAGCGATACTTCCTTGGAGTGCGCGGGTGAACCTGAAGGTTTCGAGTTACTAGTGCCGGTAGTGCTGATAGAAGCAGGAGGCTGCTCAACAACACCGGGCATCTTCTGCGAAGAAGCATCACTAGAAGCCGCACTCGAAGTTGCGGAATTTGCGGTTGCGGAATGCCTGTGGAGCATACTATGATGAGGTAACGAGCACCAGCGGCACCTTGACTTGCTAGAACAAGTGGCCAACCGGTGGTTTCCAGTGCAATTTATACAAAGATTATTCGCCTTAACAAACTTGAAACGATCTTCAACGGACATCTTATGAAAGGCGGAACAATTATATAAATGTTCGTGTTGTGAGTTACAAAGAGAACACAAAGACTGTGCAGACGTAGTCGCGGTACTAGTATAGGTATGCGTCGGCTTGGGTGGTTTGTGAGGCTTAGATGCCGTATCCACCTTCCGCTCAGCACTTTTCGGAACTTCTTGTTTCCCGGAAGTGCGTTGCAGTACCTTAATATGTTCGCGAATGAAAGCAACGAAATCGTCATACAAGGGTATCTCACAACTATGTTTATTCAACTCGAACAGGCGAACAGTCTCCGGATCTAACTTCTTTTGAGCGAGGTATAAAAATATGAAGTCAGCCAGATTACTCAAATTTAAATTTTTAAGCGCGGCGATCGACGATGCAAAAGTGTCCAAAAAATTTTCAAGGTTGGTCGGAGTCGCGTTTGACATCGCCTTAATGTTATAAATTTGATCCATATACGACGTAGCCAAATAGCGTTTATCTTCAAATTTATCTACTAACGTTTTAAAAATTAATTCGTAGTTTTCTGCGCACGGTGTAATACCGGCACAAGCTAATTTCGCCTTTCCCGACAGCTTACCTAAGAGATAATAAAGTTTTTCGGCATCCGTAAGGGACTTATTTTCGTGTATAACAGTTTTAAAGTTAGCGTAGAAGAGACTCCACGATTTTAAATCGTATCCATCGAAAGACACTAATTGAATCGGGGGCAAATAAGGTTTAAGTCTTCGCGGCTCATTCTCATTCTCAACCTTATTATCATCGGCGTACTGCGAGACTAAGCGCTTGATACGACCGTATAGGCGTTCGAACGATAACAAACATTTGAACTCCGGCTTCGCTTTCGGGTTCAGTGCTAATAAACGATTATTATAATCCTCCACTATTTTACTGAATTCAGAGCGTAACGTATCGACATTACTACTTGCGTCGAGAAATTCTTCCCGGACCGACGGGTTAACGCCTATGTTTTTCGATAAATCGAATGTTTCTTGTAGATACTCAAATATCGAATTGCGTCTCTGTTCTAATAGAATTAATTGTATATCTGCGGTATCTTCAGTCTTCGTCATTTTGAATATAAACTAGATTCAAAAATGTCGAGACTAAGTTCCTAATACACGAATGAAACTTCGATTCGGCGTATAAGTATTTAAAGTTATGAATTTCAGCAAAAAGTGAAAGGGAGCGAGCGGGCGGTCACGGCCGCGATGAAGGTCACGCACACCGCTGTAATCTAAGATACAAGTACTTGCAACTATGCACCGATGGCCAAGCGAATACGTTTATGACGCGTAGGTAATTACACAAAATAATTACTTAAAATAACTACTAATAAACTAATATTTCGATTAATATCTATACTGGGATAGATCGGGATGCGATATACGATTAGGATTACGATAAATAAGTAACGTATGACCTATCTATCACCTATATGAGCTATATGTAGGTACCTAGTTAATACCTAAATGAACCCTATTTCCTAAGCAATGCGGGACGAACGATAATAATTCGCTTAGGGAACAAGATTTTAGGACGCGGGAAAACAATTACCTACTTGGAAATTGTAAAACTATCGAGAAAATTAGCGGTAAAATCCGGTTCGATTGGAACCAAAAAAATATGGCGGCGCGGGGACGGCTAGAAACTAGATTGTTTGGTTTCGATGTGGACTGTATAATTTTCGCGGGGTTTGCTCAAATCCGACTGGGTTGGGTTTGGGCCGCGGAGTTATGGGAGTGTCTATAGGAAAAGGGTAAAGGCACTGACCTGAATCCTTAGGAGCGGCGCCGCGATACTTCAGCGAGCCGCGCGTACATTCATGGATACTTTTCGATGCTTCACTCTTCCTTTCTCACTTCTTCGACTGACGAAAACCAAGAAGGCAAGTTTGTTGGCAAGTCCAGATCAACACTGAATCACTAGGAGCGGCGCGGCGATGCACCAGCTTTAGCGGCGCGTTTACGTTAATTGACGGTCATCGATGCACTGACACTTCTTCAGGCCAGGGGGGGTCGGTATTAGGTAGGAAATTTTGACAGGATGGTCGGATTCGAGCGGTTAAACGAAAACTATTCGCGCTTCGGCGCGACCAATTTGTTAATTTTGAAAAGGAAGGACAATGATGATTTTGTTTTTTTTTTTTTTAATTTCCGTTTATTTATTTGATAAAAATAATAATTTTGATTTGCGCTCCCCGGTGCGGGGTCGCCACGCCAGCACCTTGGGACCCCAACGACTGCTATCAGTTCTCGAACTACATGCCCCGCCCATTTCCACTTCAGTGTCGCGACTCGCGATAGTGCAAATCCGCGTAACTAGCATAAGTACCTTAAAATCCATTTTCATACGTCTGTGGTCAAATCAAAACCGCATAAGTGTCGTAGCGACTAAATTAATCACTTAAAAAAAATATATCTATTTGTATCAATACATAGAACACATGAATTACCTAATACTCTCTGTGTAAAAATTAGCCCAATAGCCGTAGAAATAAGAAATTTATAAAGTTTTAATCTTTCTCTTTAAAATTGTGACTAGTGTGGATCCGCGGTTTTTACCAAATGTACATACGCGGTTTTGGACTATCCCCGACGATATTACTGTCAATAAAACATCGAGTTCAGGCATGTACTGCTTTATTCTATTGATCTATTCTCTATGGATCATGGAACATTTGATATCTACCTACACTAGATTATAAATGTTATTTATTACCTACCTGACAGCTCCCTAACGAATGGACCAATTTTGATGCGGTTTTTCCGTTTGAAAGCTAACGTGATCGAGATGGATTTATAATTTAAGTTTGCTCTACTTGATTAAAGAGCCTTTCAAACTTTCACTGTGTTAGTGAAATTTGGTGTACTGCTACTTCGGATTACTTCCAAGACACGGTCACCCTGAGTTTATGCTGCAGTAAGTAGTTTGCGGGGTAAGTACCCTTTCAGTAATTTACAGCAGATATAGTGGGATCATAGAATGGTCTCAATGGTGTAAGATAGAAGAGGAGTCCAGCCATAGATTCCCATCTCGGGTTTAAATATTTAATTTACACTTGCAGTTAAATTATCATCTTATTAAGATCAAATACAGATCTCTCACTCAGCACCATGCAGCAACCTGCAGCGCTGATTCTGGCGTCTCTTTTGGTTTTTTTCTACGACAAAGTGATTGTCTCATAAACGGTTTTTTTTATTCGATGACAAGATGGCCCTTGACTGCGATCTCACCTAATGGTAGGTGACGATGACAGTCTAAGATGGAAGCGGGCTAACTTGGAAGGGTATAGCAGTCATCCCATACCCCTAATCGGTTTCTACACGCCATATCGTGCCGGAACACTAAATCGTTTGGTGGTACGTATTTAACGGTAGGGTGGTAACTAGCCACGGCCAAAGCTTCCCACCAGATAAAATGTAGTCAGTAGGTTCTTACTACTGTAAAGTTTGTCTACAATTCTTATTCACACACTTGTCATTTTATTTCCAAAAGCCCTGTTATCTCATCGAACAAAAGATTCATCCATTTAAAGCCTGCAAATTATCATGCAAATAGGTCGCTTGTTTCCTGTAAGATTCATAATTCGTGAATTCCTATTGAATTTTTCTACTCATTAAAAGCTATTGTAGAAAATGGAAATATAAAAAAAGATATCGCCGACACGCTCTGAATTTAGGTAATCATTTCATACAAACGGTGACTTTTAGAATTTTCTTCCATTGAAAGCATTTACAGAAGATTCGGTGAACTTTTTCTTCGTTTTTACCTTTCTTTCTTCTCTACGTTTTGATTTTAGATCAATTGAAGTTTTCAGAATGGTAATTAAAAATGGTAATTGAAGCCTCAAAAGCCAACTATTAAAGGTGCGGACTGAAAACTGAAAGGTCGTAGGTTCGATCCCCACCCGTTGCACTATTGTCATGTCCAATCCTAACACAAGCTTTCGTTTATCAAGTCAGGTTTATCGTGGCTAATATTCTTTTTTTTTACTTTTCTAAAAATAATTTTCATATTATCAATTTATCACCTATCATAGCATCACCTTTTATTGGTTTGTTCTATTAGTTAAAAACTTTAAATACACTATGCACACAAAATGTCCGCCACACATTCAGAAAATCAGAGGCGGTTGCGATCGTCACAGCATTCAAAATTTATTTATTTCATGTAGGCTAACTTGTAGCTCTTATGACACGTCATAAATCTACCACCGGTTCGGAATGCAGATTCTGCTGAGAAGAGCCGGCAAGAAACTCAGCAGTTGCTCTTTTCAAAAAAAAAATTTTTTTTTACAAAGCTATGCTATGTATACAGTGCTTCCACAATAAAGCTTCAAAAATGCATACGTAGGTACACCAATCCAACGCATGTCAAGACGGCATACACTATACATTCATTGGTTGTTTTGAAACTTACGTTTTAGTTCGATGATTAGGGGTATGGGTTGAAAGTACACTACCATACCCCTTCCAAGTTAGTCCGCTACCATCTTAAACTGCATCATCACTTACCATCACGTGAGATCGTAGTCAAGGACTATCTTGGTATCGAATAAAACAAAATAAATGATTTGACGACCTCCCTGGCGCAGTGGTCAGCGCTGTAGTCTTATAACTGAGAGGTCTCGGGTTCGATTCCCGGCGGGGGCAATTTGGGAATTTATAATTTCTAAACTGTCTCTGGTCTGACCTAGTGGAAGGCTTTGGCTGTAGCTAGTTACCACCCTACCGTTAGAGACGTGCCGCCAAGCGATGTTCCGGGTACGATGGCGTGTAGAAACAAATTAAGGGTATATGGGTTGAATGACATCCATCTTAGACGGCATCGTCACTTACCATCAGGTGAGATACGCAGTCTAGGACCATCTTGTCATCCAATTAAAAAAAAAACTCCTTTTCTTGGACAGTCGTGTAACCACAGACTGCTGCACTCTGAGGTCGTTATACCCTTAGGAGCAGTAATTGCTTATTTTCCAGGGAAAGGTTTAGGTAATCGAAATGAACTCCAGCTTAGCCCCAGATAATGTCCGATTCCGGGACAGACGTCCGGGTCAGATTATATCTAAGGGAAGCCGACTTGTTATTGGATCGCGGTCTAATCCTCTTAACTTTAAACCGTTGATTAAGGATTAAGAGTTCAATTTCAGGCTGTGCTTAATCGTTGTGAAAATTGAAAATTGATTACTGGACGATGCCCGCGACTCCGTTCGCGTGGATAAGGTTTTTTAATTCCCTCGGGAACTGTTTCATTTTCCGGAATAAAATGTTGCCTACGTGAGGTTCAGGCCCTCAACTATAACGATGCAACCACAAGTCGATCTGTTGCTGCGTAATTGAAGGGCAAACCAACAAACAAACACACTTTCACATTTTTACTATACCTACTATAGTTGATGCCCGCGGGAACTCTTTGATTTTCCGGGATAAAAAGGAGCCTATGTCACTCTCCCGATTCTCAACTATACCCATGCAAAAAATCATGTCGATCTGTTGCTTTGTTACGGCGTGATTGAAGGATAAACCAACAAACAAACAAACTTTGGTAGGTATTTATAAAATTGGTAAGGATTATTAGTAAAGATTTGTGTAGGTAGTTTGATTTGCATTCGAAAGTATTTCAAAGTTTGAACTGGGTACAGGGTAAGCAAGTAGCAACATCAACCAAAGTTTTATTGGATCGTTAACTTTGGTCCTTATCGTATCGCCAATCTGTATAATCCGGTACTGTATAGAATACCGAGGAGTTCTATAGAATACCTACCTAAACCATTCAGGTAATGTTTAAAATTAAAATATTATTTATTTCATACTTTACCTAAAAAGTTTTCTATATATACAATACCGAATAAATTAACTGGAAAATGCTCTTTTAAGAATTATACTATCTTATACATTTCAATACAATATTATGTTACTACTATTACTTATACTAGCAGATACCCGCGACTTCTTACGCATGGATTGAGGTTTTTAATTCCCGCAGGAACGCCCTTATTTTTTACATAAAAAAATATCCTACGTGTTATTCCAGACTATAAGCTATCTCTTTGCCAAAATGTTTTGCCAAATAAGTTCAGGCATTGCGGCGTGATTGACTAACAAACATCCATCCATCCATCCATCCAAACTTGCACATTTATAATACGAGTATTAATAGTAAATATTATGAATAGTAGGATTATAATATTCAATTATATCAACTATATGAAACTTCTCGTTGCGATTAGAGTTTGCTATTAATTACATTGCGTGTAAATGTTTATGTACATTTCAATTCAAAACAATTGTTTGGTCTATTGAAAAGTAATTTAGAGGATTAAAATTAATTTAAGTAAAGCGCCAGCTGTGAAAACATTTTCCGGTCGCTTCCTTCCCATGAGCGGATCTAGATTGTAGAGATATTTGATATCACTTTAAGCTGCTTAGCCCTAAGTAATCGCTGTGTAAGCGGGTATTACGTACCTACATAGATAGTAATTGTTATAAAATAGTACGAGTACGTACCACGGTAATTATTTTATAACAATTATGTCATTAAACCACGAATCAAGTCTAAAATCTTTACTACATAGGTAGGTACCTACTTCCATATCTATCTATGTATTTACCTAATAATACTTAATATACGTTCAAAAGTGGACGTTTATTGGTCGATAAAAAAAAGAAGAACTGTGACCCGAGACGGAATAGGTTTCGTTTAACGCTAAAGCTATTAATTGCTTAAAACGCATGTTAATTGCTTAGAACGCATTTTAATTAAATTAAAACGCATTTTAATTAAATTAATAAAAGAAAATTATAGCTGATATTTTAATTGCTTAAAACGCATATTATTTCAAAAAATTGGAGATCCGCCTGGGATCGAACCACGGAATCACCGAAACGGAAGAAGAACTCCTAACCACTAGGCTGTTGGGCCTTCGCTAGGCTTCACTACATTAATTAAACAAAAAATAAAAGCTTTGGAATCCGTTCATTCGTTTGAGAGATATTATGATGAAAAAGACAGACATACAAATACAGATAGAACCACCAAGACGTACAATTTACTATACTATATGATTAAAAAAATATATATATCAACTATTACTTTACAAAACAAATATTTATAACCTTCTTAACATGTTTTATTAATATATCCGTCATAAAAACTCAAAAAAGTTAAATAATTTTGGAATTATAAGCGAAAAACCTACATCGCGCTATCGAAGTTTTGAAGCACCGGAGGTACATATACAAGTTCTCGCGTTGCGCAGTAGGGAAGACCGTCTCTACAGGGGAAGCCGGTGTGCGGTCGAGCCGGTCTGAGTCGATCGCCCATTCAGATGACTGCGAGCTTAATGCTGCAGTAACTTGAAACTTGTACGATGAGAATCACTGAAAATACAGAATACAATCTCGGCGGTTAAGGTCACGAAAGCAACTTCGTGTCTTGACCGCCAAACCCCACCCGTGTAGAGAATTTGTCATCCCTTTTTGATTTTATTATTGTCATTATTTTTTTAGCAAGACAAAAATCCCGACTGCTTTTAAGAATATTAACTGAAAATGTATAGCCACTGTCACTCGGGATTATGTAAAAGATTCTAATGAAGTGGAATTAATCAACAATTTAATCAAATAAAAAAATAAAAATCGGTGAAGTCCGAATCAGCCCGTACACGAACACAGTTCTTGACTGCAATCTCACCTAATTGTCAGTCAAGACAAAGCAGTCTAATTTGGTGGCACGTCTTTGATAAGATAGTAACTAGCCACGGCTAAAGCCTCCCACCGGACCAGACCAGAGACAATTCAGAAATTATAAATTCCAAAATTGTCTCCACCGGGAACCGATCCCGAGACCTCCCCAGTCATAAGACCACAGCGCTCACCACTACGCCAGGGAGGTCGTCAAACTGACTTTAATGTAATGTTGTTATGTTTTTTTTTATTGATATAACAGTTGATTTAGCAAAAGCAGCTGGAATAGTTCAAGGTGATAATTATCTGCAAAGGACAAATTTCTTAGGTCTTTCGTGCCTTTACAATAATATATTTTAGAAATATTTCTATTCTACTTTATTTTCATAAAATACTTTCTGAGAACGCGTGGTTGAAAAACATTTTATTATCATGTTTCTAAAGTCTAAACTTTTTTCTCTAGTTTCAGTAAAATAACACAATGTTGTTAAAAGAAAAATTAAAAGTTTATACCTACAGAATGAAAAATAAAAAGTCTAGTAACGATTTATCACACTAGTAGTATAGAACATAACTTATTTTGAAGCATATGAATGAAACTAGACGATGCCCGCGACTTCGTCCGCGTGGATCAAGGTTTTTCAATGGGAACTCTCTAATTTTCTAGGATAAAATGTAGCCTATGTTTTAATCCTGGGTATGCGCTATCTCCATTTCAAATTTCAGCCAAATCGGTTCATTCGTTGTGGCCTGAAGGAGTAACAAACATACATACACACACACACACACACACACACGAACAAACTTTCGGCTTTATAATATTAGTGTGATGTGATGATAAGATTCAAATTACGAAATCAGATTTTCTGGAAAAAAAAAATTATAGTCTTACCAGATTTTAACGACAAAAATTTGAACCTTATAATGCAAAATATAATACTAAAAAGTTAAAAAAGGTAAAAAGTTACATTCTATCGACCCGTTATCCGCATAGTGGTACAACGAAATAACTGTAAGATAACTGTAAGTATAGCCTGAATAAATATTGGCGAAATTGCGCACCTTTTCAATGATGTCCTTAGAGTATTTATAAATTTTAAGAGCCCACATATTGGTTTACTTGTGTCCCCGCAGCGCCTTTGATATTTCCTAAAAAGTTTTAATATTAACGCCGCGGTAAGCGCGCGTTCACACCTAGCGTACTGCCAGCCGCCGACTGAGCGAGTTACGCAGTTCGCTGCATTATGTACAAAGGAATAATAAAATTATAACCATCTTAAAATCCTCTAAATAAAACTTAAACCCAACAACCGCCGAGTTTCTTGCTGGTTCTCGGTTGGAACGGCATTCCGAACCAGTGGTAGATTCATTTGACTCACTTTATAAAAGCTGTTTATTTCAATAAAAAATATTCTATTTCTATTTCCATAAAGTCATTCCTGCTTCTGTACTGTAATGTAGAATTCCGTGGCGCCACCCGAATCAGGGTTCTGGCTGAAAATCAGCGCTGTATGCTTTTGTGCGTGTACAAAGCATACAGCATTTTGCTGAGTTGACACCTTTTTTCCGGGTTGTGCCACACATAACTTAGTTGTTCCGGCACTTCTTCTGCTTGATGACTTTTGTCTTTAATGTTCAAGTGGTGGAGGCGCCGGGACAACCTAATTTAGGTATACCTATTGGGTGATGTGTGGCACAATTCACAAAATAACGTTTCTTTCTTTCTTTCTTCTATCAAATATTGTATCCAATACTAAGTAAGGTGTGAGCGCGCGTTAAGTAGCGGGTTATCCGGCCCAGGGTGTGACTACATGAATTTGTGATCACTTCTATGCGGACTGCCGCCAGACGCCACGCTGCACTATGTTTCATTTTGGAGTTAAATCTGTTGGAAAATTAATCTACACTCGAAATTCAAGTACAAACTGTGGGTAAAAACTCGTATTTTTTTTTAATTCGTTGACAAGTTAGTCCTTGACTGCGATCTCATCTGATGGTGGTGGCAGTCTAAGATGGTAGCGGGCTAATTTGGAAGGGGTATGGCAGTGTACATTAGAATAGAAAATAAATATTTTTTATTCAAATAAACTTTTACAAGTGCTTTTGAATCGTCGATGAATCTACCACTGGTTCGGAATGCCCTTCCTGCCGAGAAGAGCCAGCAATAAACTCGGCGGTTGCTCTTTTAAAAAAAAAAAAAAAAATTTACTATAGGTAACAAAACTATGCTATGTATACAGTGTTTCCGCAATGAAGTTTCAAAAATGCATACCTACATACAATCCAATACATGTTAAGACGGGCAGACAGAAAGTAGACCCATTCCCGTTGGTGGCACCCGTTCACAAGCATGACGCATGATTCAGCCGTTGCTTCGCTCAACCCATACCCCTAATCTGTTTCTACTCGCCATCATGCCGGTTAGGTTAAAGTTTAAAAAAAAATTGTTTGTAAGAAAGTTAAGATTTCAAGTGTAATAAATGCAACTCAGTCAAAGGCTGGGTAAACAAAATGTTGAGAGCAACGTTTATACTCGCGGTAATGTAGTCATACTCTCATCTAATTATGCTTAATGAACCGCGGCATGTGATTACGAATACTTTTATACTACACGAGAAATCTTTTTTTTTAATATATAGACTAGCGCTTGGTTGCGATCATACCTGATGGCAAGTGAAGATGCAGCCTAAGATGGAACGCGCTTACCTAGAAGGTGCCTATTCACTCTTGATTTGAAGGTACCCAAATAAACGGAAGCTGGGCATTCCAAATTTTAGCGATGCGTATCAGGAAGAGCAAGCAAAGCGCTTAATGCGCGTCCTTGGGATTTCAACTAAGTAGGGGTGCAGATCTAATCTCTAAGTACTTGTAGTATAATTTTCTTCTTTATTAGTCGATAAACGCCCACTACTAACTGAGGAAGTCAATAAAATAGATCAAGGGATATAAAGTCTAATAGATCTATTTAAAGAGCTCTGTACCTAATATAGACTCATCACACTAATAATATTATAAATGCGAAAGTTTATATGGATATTTGTTACTTTTTCACGAAAAATCTTCGGGATGGATTTTAATGAAATTTCCCAATGTAAATAGCTTATACATCAGAATAGCAAATAGGTTATAATATTTTATTTTGGAAAAAATCTGCGGGAAAACCTTGAAGTAGCGGGCATGCGGTAGTATTCTATAAAATTCAAGATCTTTATATTTGGTTCCATTAATCGATACGATTTCCAATGATTCGTGATGTCGTATATTACAAATGTCTCCTTAAATATAAATTAGGGTAAGTAGGTACTTAATATAACCCGTTGTTGCAGTTTTCGTTAGAATAAACAGAGTGTATTATGCTTTTTTCAGTTTGTTTCCTTTGTTTGTAACAATTTTTATGGAAATATCTTTTCACTCCACAAAGAGTTGTATATTACCCAGTGGAGAAAAATAATGGTTAGTAATATTAATAAAGACTAACGTTATATTTAAAACTACACGGGTTGCTTCATTTGAACCAAATAAATATAACAAGATAAGGTAAAACAGAAAAGAGGGTAGGCGGTGGGCCCCACAATATGCCAACAATTTCCAATACAGTGCAACACACAAAAATAAGGGTTCAGATGTTTTACTGAACCCGGAAAAACTATACTTATAATCTTAATACATCTAACTATTTATAGAAACAAAAGCTTGAAAGTTAATCTTTCTTTACTTAAATAAGCTATCTTATAAGTATAAAATTCAATTGCAGTTCCTTAGCTGCTCTAAAACATAACTTGAATGATTTTAATTTTTTTTTCTTTTATTCGCCCTAATCGAATAAAACAAAAAAAAATACAGGAGTGGTTTACATAAATAAGGAAATTCACAAGAAAAGCTAAAAAATCGAAAAAAACTAAATTTTTAATTTTGTAAGTATTGGAATCACCACTTCAGATTACTTTTCTAATAGATGGCGGGAGTGTAGCCACGGGTAAGTCAATACAATAAATATATGGGTCTATTAAGTAGGTAGTAATTAAACGTAGTCTCAAATAAGAAAGTGTTATAGCCTTCTTACCTTTCAAAAAGATTTCAAATAATACGGACGCCCTAGTTTTCTTCAAAAATAATCACTTAATAAAATAGTAGTGATGATCGCTTATTTTCAACTCTACGCCAATGCAGCGAGTAGTTACCCTAAAACTAAATACCAAGCTCTTAAGATACTGTAAAGTGTAAACGCAATACGCTCGAAGTTCCTATTGATTTACAAATTATTCTTCTCTTGGGAGAAAACTATCGCACTAAAACTTGTGTCGGAACACCGAACTCGAGTCTCGCGGGGCTAAAACAACTTGCATCTGCTTAGATGCATAGCCAATTTTGATAACAGTATTAAAATATTCAAGGAACGGAAGCACTAGTGGGTACTAGAGTAAAGGAGACTTCATGAAAAGCTAGGGAGTCAATGTTTTTATTATTTATTTACTACTAGATGATGCCCGCGACTTCGTCCGCGTAGATTAAGTCCTTTTGATTCCCTCGGGAACTCTTTAATTTTCCGCGATAAAAAGTAGCGGTTTATACAATGTAGCGGAAAGCGCGATAAAATGTAGCGGATAGCTCACACCAGCCAAAGCTCAAAACAGCCAAACCGGTTCTTTCGTTGTGGCGGGAAAGATAAATCATTTTATTTAATTCTAGCCAGAGTGTCGCTAAACCTACATAAAGTGTTTTATTTGTTAACAGACATGTGCCGGCAAATTGAGTTCGTCCTCGGGGGAGCTGAGACCAGAACTTGATATTATAATTCACACACACAGACGCCTTTGTGTGTATTTTGCACACACTGTTCAAATATGCATACTTCTATACTTAACCCTTTCCCTGTCCCATGAATCACATATGAGCATGGTCATTGTTTAACTATTGTGTCTGTTGTCTGGACAGCGAACCTGTTAAAGCATAATAAGCGTTCGGTAGACCAAGGTTCATTTGAATCTGCAATTGGCAATACTGGGTAATTGAACGAGCGAAGCGAGTTCTCTGAGTCAACTGGGGCGCTTGTCTGTACTGGACAGAGAAGTATGTACGTCCAAATGTCTGTCAGAACCCTATAACTTCTGAATTACTGAACGTAATTACTTTTCAAATTTACTATTCACTATTCAAATTTAAATATAATATGTATGTAATCTCCACTTTGAAAGCCCCCAAGGCTTTCAAAGTGGAGATTTTAATTTGAGCCATATGCCAAGAATTACTGAATATTGGAACCTGAAACTTGGTTGAAAATTCAGTTATATCCTGTACTTGAACAACAAATACTAAAATTAGATAAATGTTATAAAGACACGAAATTATTTAATTTTAAATGCTAATAGCTTCACAATAATGCTAATAGATGGCGCTGTGTCAGTAAAACAGTTTTATGTCAACTATTTTTTTTTTATTGCGTCTAATGTTAAAAGTGAATTATTACAATATATAATTAAAACTTTTGGGAATTATGGGATATCGCGAGGTCTCAGTTCGGAGCGAACCACTAGTTTATACTGTGCCGACACCCGATTGAAGGCCAGTGTCGGGCGTCGGCGACATCAGACGCCGCTAGCGAAAATATTCCAAAACTAAATGCAAAGAGGTTTGTCTTACGTTATATAAGAAGGCGCTTACGAGACCGTCACGTGCGAGGCAGACATGATTCCAAACAAAGTAACAGGAAAATTTCGTAAAAATTCCACAACCGCAGAACGAGGGAATCATGCATTAGGAGATGTTAATGCCTACGTGTCTCACGACGCATCTCAACCTTTTTCAGGGATCCATATAATCAGTTGAAATTCGATGAGAAAAAAGAACGAATTTTCGTACAATGTTTCGTACAGTGTTCCCACTTAATTTCAATATGGGGTTATTCAAGGAGCGAACCAATAAGTTCCTGAACAGACGGCAACACATTGGTGGTGCCTCTGGTACTATAAGTGTTCATGGGTGGCGGTAATCACTTTACATCAGGTGACCCGCCAGCTCGTTTGCCCGCTATTCATATAAAAAAAAATGAAGTGAGGTATCCGGAGAGCTGATAACCTTTCAATGCAGCTACAAATGGAAATAACTAAATAAATAAATTGTTTATTTACAAGAAAAATTGTACAAAATAGATGCTATAACATGTTTCGTCAATGATGACATGCAGAACATTAATTTATCTATTTAAAAAAAAAATTAAGAATAACTCGCTACTGATTCAAAAAAGCTGATAATTATTGAAACAATATAAGGCCTGCATACTAACTAGATACAGTATAACTTAATCAGTTTACTATAGCGGTTACAGTAAAAATACGTCATAATACCTTAACTTAATTTTGCTGTTAGAATAAAGTTACAGAACCCTACATTTTTCGTGACACCAAGAACACAGGTATTTTTGTATATTATTCTTTGTTCTGTTGTTTTTCATATCTCACAAATTCAGCCTTTTTTACACAATTGGAACTTTTCGGAGCAGGCGAAATATCTGGCGACAATTTGTTCCAATTTTTGCTGGTCTAAGTAACAAGAAATTAGAATGATATTACGTTAGTTAAATACTATATAAAGGATATTACAAGCAGGTACGATTAAAAGTGCAAACTGGAAACTGCAAAAAGTTGACGGATTCGATCCCCAGCCGTTACATTATTATCGTTCCACTCCTAACTTCTTTTAGAAGAGAATGTTAGTGAACTTCAGCTTAACTTATATTTAAAAAAATTAAAATAAATACGAAACTGTTTTTGTTAGTCCTTAAATCAAACCGCAACTGAGGTATGGGTTTTTACAAGGTACGGGAAATTGTATGGGTTGGCTTATCTATACTAATATTATAAAAAAAGATTTGTATGTAAGTACAAGACGATGCCCGCGACTTCGTCCACGTGGATCAAGGTTTTTCAATTCCCATGGGAACTCTCTAATTTTCCGGGATAAAATGTAGCCTATGTTTTAATCCTGGGTATGAACTATCTCTATTTCAAATTTTAGCCAAATCTGTTCATTCGTTGTGGCGTGGAAGAGTAACAAACATACACACACACACACACATACAAACTTTCGGCTTTTTATATTAGTGTGATGCTTGTAACGAATTGGCTCAAAAAATACTGGACCGATTTGGCTGAAATTTACAATGGAAATTGACTACACCTTGAATTAAAATATAGGCTACTTTTTATCTTGAAAAAAATTATAGTTCCCGTAGGAATCCAAAAAACCTCAATCCACGCGTACGAAGTCGCGGATATCAGCTAGTAAACAATAAAGTAGTAAAGGAGCAATGGATCAACGTCATTTATAACAAGGGTATAGTTGAGGCTAAAGGATTTTTAAAATCTGACTCTAAAAACCTAGTAGTAACTAAGCCAGTTTGGATCCAATATCCAAAGCTTGAATTTATTTTATCTAGTCGCTCGCTTCTTTCAACTTAGCCTTTACTAAGGTTTCTATATTATAATGATTATAGGTATCGTCTATACAATGAACACAATACAGATCTGAATATTGATTATAGCTCCTTAACCACCTCCTTTTGAAGTCTTCAGACTTTATCCTCACCGCTGTAAATTATTAATCTTAGATTTTGATTTTGCTTTGTGGAATTTTAGAAAGTTAATAAACAAAATTATTATAAGAAAAAGTAATAGGTAGGTATTCTTTCTTCAGGAAAAATCTGTATAGCAAAACGCGCCGTTCACGCTGTACAGCGTCGTTCTTCCAGGTGTGGAAGAAACACAACAACACACAACACCACACAACACCAACACCACACACACTCTTCGAAACACACTCGGCGCACGTTCGCTCCGATTCCGGGGCATCATCAGAATATGTTGACTCTACAATTGGGTAAAAGAATATTACTTTTTCTTTTAATATCCTGGAAATCCGCAAAGTAACGTCTGCTTCTATCCAAAAAAAATTATGTCGAGATTTCATCGAGCAAGTGCGGGAAAGTAAAATGTTGTAAAAATATTGTGATTAAAAAAACACATTAATAAATAATAAATGAGCCAAAAAAATTAAACTGTTTTTGGAACTTTCTTCTTTTGTCCTCTTAATTGTCACAAATTCCAATTTTTTGTGCTGTGGTGGCCCAGTTTTTACCAGCAATGCCTACTATATTATCATCTGACCATCTTTCTTTAGGGCGTCCTAGCTGTATGGTCCCTTTGACAATTAATTCAGTGACGAATGTCGGCAACACTGGCCAACTGATTAATATTAAGTATAATTATTTGTAGGAAAGTAGGATTAGAGTGATTATTGTTTAAAGCGCCATTTAGTGACGGTAGTCTTGTAACGTTTCATGACGGTAGTTTCGTAGCATTGGTATCATTGTTCCCTCCCCACTCGTTCGGTCCATAAAAGGGAAGCGTACAGCGTGTATTGGTTCATTCGTCATTCTGTGTCGAGTCAGTCGTCTGAAGTTAGTTGTCGCTCGTCATCTCTAATCAGTAGAGAGTTAGATTAGCGGTTGGTTAGAATTGTCGCGGTTATTATGCGTTAGCGAAATATTGAAATAGTAAAGATATACAACTTTAATGTATTGAAGGTAGCTAGATAAAACTAGTAGTAGGTAGTTTGACTTTGTTGACGACGTAGGCGCCGGTCTGGTGCCGCGCCGTTAGTATAAATACAGCGCTTTGGACGTTATTAATTCAGTCTCTTCCAGAGACTCAAGCGGCTATTGGATGCTCCCGCGTCAAGGTCGTTGTATTTGATTGTGGGAATGTGATAGCAATCGCGCCCTAATCAAATAAATGTTGCCTATAGATTTTGATGAGTGTAATTAATTGTTGATTAAATAATACTTTGATATTTTTGATAGTTACCCTCACGTTCAGATGGTGGTTTGTCTGACGTGTTGTGGTTAAATAGATTAGATGTGAGGACAGGGGCCGTTATAGGGGCGGTTGGAGACGGCTTTAGGTAGGGTTTCAGCGTTTTGAGAGATCAGATCTCTTAAGGCGTGATTAGTTTAGAGTTTTAAATCCCCATTTCTGGATTGTAGTTTACAGTTCAGCAGTGGGATAGACCTATGCTCACTAGTAGCCTTGATAACCTCGCACACAGCCGTTAGTTTTTGTCTTCACGTTCGAGCGAATAACTTTTACTGTTCGATTCCCATCTGTGGTTTTGGGAGATTTGGAAAAAGGAAAACACTTCCCTTTTTGATGTTCGGTTTTGACATTGAGCAGGAATACAGTGTTCTTGTTGAAACGAGTCGTTGACTCGTTTAGGTAAACGAGCGTGTGCCAATTTGTGCTATAGTTTGCAGGTAGTTGCATAAAGGTACTTTGTGCAAACGCGGTGCCAAGCAGCAGCGGCTTCAGTAATGTGTGCTGCGTTGCTGTCTGCCACGGTGCCTGGTTTCGCGTCGGCGCGCTGGCGAGCGTGTTGGTGCGAGTCGCTGCGCTGCTGAGGCCGCTTCTGCGCACCTCACCTGTCTGCGCGCTGGCGAGCACGTTGGAGCGTGTCGCTGCGCTGATGTCGCACTTCTGCGCGCCTCACCTGTCTGCGCGCTGGCGAGCACGTCTGAACGTGCCGCTGCGCCAATGACGCGCTTTTGCGCGCCTCACCAGTCTGCGCGACGGTGAGCACGTCTGAACGTGTCGCTGCACCGATGACGCGCTTCTGCGCGCCTCACCTGTCTGCGCGCTGGCGAGCACGCTGAAGCGTGTCGCTGCGGCGGACTCCGCGCTTCACCTGTCTGCGCGCTGGCGAGCGCGCTGAAGCGTGTCGCAGCGGCGGACTCTGCGCTTCACCTGTCTGCGCGCTGCCGAGCACGCTGTAGCGTGTTGCAACGACGGCGCTTCAGAGGCGCCTCTCTGCGCATCACCGGCCTGCGCGTCGCCTGTTGGTGCCGGGCGAGCCTGACGCAGCGCCGGCTGCGAGACTTCTGCGCATCACCTGACTGCGCGCTGGCGAGCACGCTGGAGCGTGTCGCAGCGGCGGACTCCGCGCTTCACCTGTTTGCGCGTCGCCTGTTGTCGACTGCCACTGCGTGCCAGTTGCACATGATATGTGCTTTGCTAAGTACAAGCCTACGTGTCGGTAAGAAGTTTCCAATATATTTTTGACCATTTGAGTAAAATCATGGCAAATTCATGCCCACTATAGTTACGTTAGCTAGAAACCTTTTTCTAACCTCTTTTATGCGAAGGTTAAGAAAGAATCATTGTTGACTTTGCGAGTTAAGTTAAATGGAAAAAATGAGATTCCTGTGTGGTCAAGTAGCTTAAAATCTTGTGGTTTCGTAAAAAACAGTTGGTGTGCGATCCCGTGTGTGGATGCGCAGTGAATAGAAGCGAGTGCATACGTGGATTCATGGATCGGGGCGATCCTATGAGGATGACCGATGCCATGGCGTATGTAGATGCGCTTGAAGGAATTTGGAAGATACAGTTATTGCGACATTTGTGAGATTATTCAACAGTTTATGAATTTCAGTGTAGTGAGTCTTTGTAATGTTCCTTGTTTATCATTCTTTGTCCAATTATCTTTGGAAGAGATAATTAAATTGAGTTATCCTTGTTTACATTGGTGCATTTCGTAATATGTGACGCATTGTGATTTAAATTTATCGTACAATGAGCAATTATCAAACCGGGTATTCTCATGAAATATAGTGTGGGTAATTGAAGTATAGATTGCAGAGTTTGTTTATTAAAGATCGTGTTGCAAAAATTATATTTTCGTAACGAAGGTAGAAAATTAAATTCAAGACGTGTGTAGTTACTGTCGTTCAGTTACTTCTTCAGTAAAACAAATTTGATAATGTGGCTTGTGGCTATCTTATTGATCTCTAATAATGTTTCGTATAGTTTGCTGACGTTTCCAATATGTTTTTGACAATAATTGTTTATTTTTAATCGTAAATTGAACGGTTATGAAAACTGGTAGCCAGATAAAGTAGAGTGACTTCATTCCGAGTATAGGTAGCAGAGTCCTATTTATCAAAGGTTGTTTTGCAAATCATAATAACTTTGCGTGATATTAATATTACGTTGTGCAAATGAAAGTGAAATTAAATTCGTGAAATAGTTAAACATGAATCAAAACAAAATTGGTTAAGTGGCTCGTGTTTATCTCGTACATATATGGTTGTTAGTGTTTCGATCAATTTTACTGATGATTTCAAAGTTGTTGAATAGAACTAGTTTTGACAAGTGCTCACGCAGTAACAAATATCAAACAACTTTTGGTTCCATTTCTAATTTCTACAAAAGTGAGTAGTAATTTTGGGTAGTGCCTTCGATGGTATTCAGTTATTTAGATTTTTGATAAAACTTAAACGGGTAGTTTGTTTAATTTGCTGGTGTTACTTATTTGTTAAATAGAAAATTTGTCACATAAATATGTACCGGAGATAGTTTATTCGTCTCAGTTAATTTATTAATTGGTGAATAAAGATAACCTACGCGTATAATTAAGGGATGCTGTGGCTATCAATGAAATTAGTGATAATTCCGCACATGCGCATATTACGAGATGTACTTGCACTGACTTACATAATTGAAAAGAATCTTATTTAAATATTAGTTGTCGACTTTAAAGAAATTTACTTTTCTTATTTGAATCATAGAATCATTAGTTAAAGTCAGGTTAGACCAAGCTATCATACTCTGATCGATGTTTTGACTAAGCAAATTTGATTTGACTGACTGACATTAAACAGTTTGTTAATTTTTGGGATTTTGGTATACAACCACGATTACGTGGCAAGCGATGTAAAGTACATCGTAGACAGATATCACTTGTTTATTTTTACTTGAGTCTTCTAGTTTCTTGACCTTATGGTTAAACTGAGTCGTCTATAGAATTGAACTACTGGTCCACTAATTTCGGGACAACCCTGGTCCTGTTAGGTACTGGACAACCCTGGTCCGGTATTCATTTTTGGACAACCCTGGTCCTTAAATGAAAGATTTCAGGACAACCCTGGTCCTGTTAGGTTCTGGACAACCCTGGTCCTTAAATAATAATAATAATGTTTTATTTTCAGGTTACAAGATTAATATTAGAATTAATTATGTGTATAATAATAATGTTTTATTTTCAGGTTACAGAACCCATAGTTTTGCATATATATGTTGCGTTAATATTATAATTAATATAGAATTTGTATTATTCGTGGAGCTAAGAACTTATAATACAGTGTTTTTAAGCTGCCGTACCTTGTTGTCAGTCGCCCGAGGTCGAACGACTCGATTTGGATGGCCGACTGTCGGCAACACTGGCCAACTGATTAATATTAAGTATAATTATTTGTAGGAAAGTAGGATTAGAGTGATTATTGTTTAAAGCGCCATTTAGTGACGGTAGTCTTGTAACGTTTCATGACGGTAGTTTCGTAGCATTGGTATCATTGTTCCCTCCCCACTCGTTCGGTCCATAAAAGGGAAGCGTACAGCGTGTATTGGTTCATTCGTCATTCTGTGTCGAGTCAGTCGTCTGAAGTTAGTTGTCGCTCGTCATCTCTAATCAGTAGAGAGTTAGATTAGCGGTTGGTTAGAATTGTCGCGGTTATTATGCGTTAGCGAAATATTGAAATAGTAAAGATATACAACTTTAATGTATTGAAGGTAGCTAGATAAAACTAGTAGTAGGTAGTTTGACTTTGTTGACGACGTAGGCGCCGGTCTGGTGCCGCGCCGTTAGTATAAATACAGCGCTTTGGACGTTATTAATTCAGTCTCTTCCAGAGACTCAAGCGGCTATTGGATGCTCCCGCGTCAAGGTCGTTGTATTTGATTGTGGGAATGTGATAGCAATCGCGCCCTAATCAAATAAATGTTGCCTATAGATTTTGATGAGTGTAATTAATTGTTGATTAAATAATACTTTGATATTTTTGATAGTTACCCTCACGTTCAGATGGTGGTTTGTCTGACGTGTTGTGGTTAAATAGATTAGATGTGAGGACAGGGGCCGTTATAGGGGCGGTTGGAGACGGCTTTAGGTAGGGTTTCAGCGTTTTGAGAGATCAGATCTCTTAAGGCGTGATTAGTTTAGAGTTTTAAATCCCCATTTCTGGATTGTAGTTTACACGAAACTGATCTGTCTAGTCTAAAAACCTACCTTTAGTGGAACATTTCAAGGCTATTTTTTCAGTCTAGTGATCTTTATGAACTACTTAACGTACCTACTAACACTAAATGCATTCAAAATCTAAGTTACTTATTCCACACCGTCGGTAGAATGTCTGCTCTTTTCAACGCCAGCTAACGTTTTGTGTGGTAATTTTCCGTTTCAGAACACGAAGTAAAAGACTTTACGTTTATTCACTCTATTTCCACATGCACTAGACGAGTAATGTTTAACTCTTGTTAGTATAATACAAATGCTTTTATACTGAACGATTCGGGTACGATAAGATTCAAGGAACAGCATGCATGATGACACAGCTTTGCATTGATGAGCTATGTCGGTTATTCTAGTTCTCTTGCGGATCTTCTCATTCATGCAAAATACAATGTACAATTTACATCAATTTTAAGTAAGCTGAGGAGCTAAGGAAAAATTGACTTGAAGTAGCGATCGCTTCGAGAGAATGGTTATTTGAATTTGTTATTTGAATGAATGTTGTTATTATACCTATTCTAAAGTGTTGAATGGTATAAATAAAAAATGGCAGAGTAGAATGAAAATGTGCCGCCCTGAATAAAAATTTTGAAGTGAGAATTTAAGTTGTAAATGAGCATCCGAAAAGTCAAAAAAAGTATTCACTCGAATGATGAAAAGCTTTTGTGTGTATGAGGAAATGTGTCTATCAAATATGGAAGGTGAATAGTATGGTTATTAGTATGTAACTGCAATAGTAGGTGATTCGAACCTTTTAGAGGTATCTGTAATCTAACTAGATTTATCGACAAAGCTTAACGAGGTGCGAAGATGAAGTGGCAGTGGGCGGGGCACATTGTTGGAAGAACCGACGTTACGGCCCCAAGGCGCTTGAATGACGTATGCATTTGCACCGGAATTGGTACCTATTCATCTGTAATAACTATTTCTTCTCCTTCAAGAAAAAAACCAGAAGTTATACACAGGCAAACAGACAGACACATGCACCCAAGTAGAATTAGAATCCTCGCTTCGCTCGGTAAATAAATGGACCCGGCTGAACACTGGAAACATGCTGTATAGTCTATCTATTCATCAGAACACAGATGCGGGAAGCTGTATAGATATTTAATTAACCATAAATGTTCAACACGGGCGCAGCTGCCGCGTGTCATTGGATAGCCGGGACCTACTTACAATAATACATAATATATGCAATTTCTATTAACGATATTGAACCATGTATCGGTTACGCGCGACCCGTATGCATCTGCATAAAGAATATTGCGGTTCTATATTATAATCTGCATAGGTTATAATGTGCTGAACTGAAATGATAAATGTTTCGGTATTGTCATGTTCCGTCCGACTGGGTCGAAATATCGACATTTCCAACTGAAAGATTCATCGTGGTACGTACTCGTAACTATTCAGCACTGTATTTTCTAACTAGCTGATTCCCGCGACTTCGTCCGCGTGGAAAAAGTTTAGAGTGAATTGCTACTATCTGCGAGAAGTTCTGTCCTCTATCTCCAATAGTATTTTTTTTAAATTTTTTTTTTAAAGAATATTAGCCAATTATTAGAGTTATATTCTCCTCTCCCATCCAAATAAGCGAAAAGCTTGGGCTAGGAGTGGGTACGACAATAGTGCAACGGGTGGAATTCGAACCTGCAACCTTTCAGTTTTCAGTCCGCATCTTTAACCGGGCTATTGAGGATTTAAGTAATTTAGTAGATCTTCACCAAAATTGAACAAAATATTTCGAATAGGTTTAAAATATATTTATAGTTTTATTATAAGTATAGATTATGTCGTTAAATCACAAAATAAGTCTTAAAATACCTTTCCGTTTGAAAAAAACTGTCGTCTGTGTTAACTAAACGATATTGTATTTTTTTAATTTGGAAAAATATGAATTGCTACAAACATTAGGTATGCGAAGGAAGAACTAAGCGTTAAACATAAAGATTTAATTTCAATTTGAACATGAATAAAACGCTGAGAAAACAATAGTTCAGTTTTCATCAGTCCTTTTTGCTATGCAATTGTGTGCACTCGCTGGCGCCGAAATTTTACATTTTGCAAAGACAAAGGCCTTTAAAACTCTTTAGTGTTCATGCGCCGCGAGCGAGGCGCAGCAACCAGAGTGCAGAGTAACACAGACGCGTACCTTCATAATGCTACACAATAGCTGAGTGTTACACTCGTATTTAACTAAGAGTGCACTTTAACTTGTTACAACCTCTTATGACTACATTTATTCCCTGGAGAGTAACAAAAGGGAGGTATCAACCCTGAAGGAGGTGAATGTACTCATGAAACTGAACATCTTTCCCCAAGGAATATAGGTCGAAATACGAAAAAAAAATTTTGAACCTCCCATAGTAAAGCAATCAGCGGATCGTCAATTTTGTATGGGAGGTCCACATTTTTTTTTCATATTTCGACCTATGTTCCTTGGGCAAAGTTGATCAGTTTCATGAGCACATTCACCTCCTTCAGGGTTGATAACTCCCTTCTGTTTCACCTTGTACATAATATAATTTCTTCTTTCTTTCTTTTCCAGGGTGTATTCCCGCGAGTAGGTGATGTCCGCATGTTTTTCATGAGATAACGAGGAAAAATATTTGTATAAATCCAATAATTACGCTAAAAATTATCCTAGATGGCGTTACTAGGATCGTTAGTTATGTTTTATTAATTACACAGGATTAATTAATTATACAGACTTATCAATAAAATCTTTTTGTTCCCCTGTGTTCCGGAGAGCATTCTTAACCGTCAGTCCCGGTTATTTTCACTAACATCTGATAATAACCGTTAAACCCAAGAGTCGAAATAGTACTCTTACTACCAAATACTGAAACGTAAGAGCGCCCCAAAACGCTAACTGCCGTACTCAGAATTGCTAACCGCTACTTAAGAGTCCTTGGCCGCTAGGTGCTGATTTGGACGTACCTTGCTATTGGGTTTATGCTTCAGGTATTATGATTATAATAATAAAAAAAATTACATGTTATGGATCCAACGCTCCTCACCGGAGTAACGAGAATAAAATTTTTATTTTATAAAAAAAATGTACTCAAATCGAAATTCTCGTGAAGGACGTTTACGATTTTTACGCTTTTGAGTGAGATTGGAACACAAGATTTATCCATTAAAAACTTTTATAGGCAATTTATAAAAAATACCACTAATATAAACACATTCTCTACTCCGGAGTAAGGAGGCCAGTTTTTATATGTTTCATACAATATAAGTAAATTAAAAATGCATAAAGGTATGCCCGATTTTTGCAATTTATAAGCATTACAATAGTAGGTATTTCTCGAAAGTTATTATCTTTTAAGGACTAAAAAAAATAAGGTGTAATAGTTTAGTATTTGCTGAGCTTAAATTAAAAAAAATATAGTTCTATTTATTGAATTTCATACCTATATAAATTATCAAAGTATCCTCTAATTCACGATTGAAATGGCACAGCAGACTGTAAGTCCGGCATACCGAGCTCAGCGCTCTTCGAGGGTGGACGTGTTGCTGAACCGGGCGGCACTTACGCATGTGTGCGTGAGCAACTAAGTTATGTAAATTACGAGTTGTTAACAATACATAGCGCGACCGACTCGGCTTTTTGAAATGAGACTTCCTTTTTCATATGTAGTTTAAACTAACATTATCTTTTTTATTTATAAGAACGTTAGGCAGGAAAAATGTAGTACTCATATTGGATGTTATTTTTAGAAATTAGAATAGGGAATTTTGTATGTACTCAAAGTAATTTTTTTGTAAAATAATGTGAAGTCTTAGAGGCTGTGTTAGGCAAAATAATTATAATGTTAAAAAATGGCTATTAATTATAGATTATAGGTACATAAATCATTTTCAAATCAAAGTTCATCAATAATAATATACCTATTGATATTTTTTTACTATTAATTTTTTTATTGCATAGATTCCTGAAATTCCATCGCATATTAGCATCTGTTTTAGATTCACGTGCTGCTTGTAATGAAATTATTTCTGATTCAATTGTAATTTGATTGATAAGCAGAAATTCTTTCATTCAAAAATTCAAATAAAGTTATAGATAAATGTATCGTATTAGGTATCCGACGAAAGGTCTCGTTTGCATCGGTAGAGATAATGAAAATATTATGTAAATAATACATTAAAATATGAAACACTAGTTGATGCCCATGGCTCCGCTCGCGTGGATTTAGTTTTTAAAATCCCGCGGGAACTCTTTAATTTTCTGGAATAAAACGTAGCCTATGTCACTCTCCGTTGTTTGTTCGTGGATTCGTTGCTTTGTTACAGTGTGATTGAAGGACTAACCAATAAACCAACAAACACTCACTTTCGCATTTATAATATTAGTAAATTAGTAAAGATGTTGAATTAAGAAATTAGTATGGTAAGTAGTTAGGTATTATCTATACAAATAAACCAAATTGAATTCGTGGATTCGTTGCTCTGTTACGGTGTGATTGAAGGACTAACCAATAAACCAACAAACACATTCACTTTCGCATTTATAATATTAGTAAATTAGTAAAGATGTTGAATTAAGAAATTAGTATGGTATGTAGCTTACTACATACTTTATTTGTATAGGTAATAATACCTTAGTATTACCTATACAAATAAACAAAATTGAAGTATCTGCTTATAATATCGAAATAACAGCTTTTTACTAAATCCATATGAAAGTAAATAAGGTATAATAACAAAAAAGCATTTTGTTTTTTCATGCAAAAAGCATGAACTAAATCTAAATAATTGCTAAAGACCAATATCGCTTGAAAAGCTCAAAAAGGTCACGCGGCCACACGCGTCAAGCGATACTGGTCTTTAGCGATGATTTAGTTAAAGTTTGAAATTATTTCAAACTGAAAGTGCCGCACCGCTGCCATTCCGGTGTAGCTCGGCCCTTATTGATAAGAAAGATAGCATTCCAAACAGTGTTCAAACAATATGGTCTGGCCAGAAAATAATAAAATCAAATATGACAAGGTACCTGCAAAGGTTGAGGCGTTGGGCACGTGCCTGCTCCAGTCCTCAATTGAGTAACAATAACTGTTATCATAAAACTTTAGAGACAATGTTTTATGATAACAGTTATGGTTACCCAATTATTGGTATTTTTTTTTATTTTGACTAGGCCGACAAGTTCTAACTTTTTTTGGTTCTATCTTTACGATGATTTAGGTTTGTAAAACTATGTTGAGGTAGATATTCCGGGATGAAATGTATATCTTTCGTCAAGATGCAAGTTGTCACAAAATTTTATTGAATGACAGATTTACCTTTTTATAGTTATTGTAGTATCGATATGAATTGATTTTGAAATTTTGTATTAATTGATACAAATAAATTATAAAAATAACTAGATAGGTATTTATTGTTATACTAGTTTGTGCCTGCGACATCGTCCGCATGGACTTAGTTTTTTAACCCCTCAGAAACGGCATGTTTTTCCGGAATATTGAACCTATTTCACTCTCCATCAATCTCCGTCGATCATTTGCTACGTGATTAAAGGACACACGAACAAACACAGTTTCACATTTATAATATTAGTTATTACATAACCACCTATTAAGTACCTACCCAAAAATATAACGAAATATTAATATCAAAGTAAAAGTAAGATCTTTTGTTACACCATTCGAAAATTGTACAAAGTATCAAACTATCTTCTCCGAGATACAATGGTGTACCGCGCTAGCGTGCGAAAGCTGTTTACAGTCGTATTGTAAGCGACACGCACACATTCACAGTTCGGCCCAAATCCGAGTTGAGCGGAAAAAAGAAAGGATTCTTAAGGATCTCCTTAGTAGGTACGGTTCGTTAATACGTACATATTATTGAACGAGCGAAGCGAGTTCTCTGAGTCAACTAGGGCGCTTGCCTACTAGACAGAGAAGTGTGTCCGTCTAAATGTCTGTCAGAGCCCTATAACTTCTGAATTACTGAATATTAGAACGTGAAACTTGGTTGAAAATTCAGTTATATCCTGTACTTGAACAACAAATACTAAAATTAGATAAATGTTATAAAGAAACGAAATTATTTAATTTTAATGCTGTGTCAGTAAAACAGTTTTATGTCAACTATTATTTTTTTTATTGTGTGTTAAAAGTTAATTATTACAATATATAATTAAAACTTTTGGGAATTATGGGATATCGCGAGGTCTCAGTTCGGGGCGAACCACTAGTATTTATATATGTAACATAATATAGGTATGTCTATTAGTACATTAAGATATTTAGGGCCTATACTAGCTTTTGGCCGCGAATTCATCCGCGTGGAGTTAGGGTGAAAATATGCCAGAGATGCCTCACTGCGATACCTCGCGGTCGCGGTTTAGCTCGCTACCTCGATGCCACCTCCATGTAAAACAAATGTATGCAAACAGACGAGCGCGAACATGCCGAAGGATACCTCACTGCGATACATCGCGGTTCACATCGATGTTTCTCGGCATGTTCGCGCTCGTCTGTTTGCATACATTTGTTTTAAATGGAGGTGGCATCGAGGTAGCGAGCTAAACCGCGACCGCGAGGTATCGCAGTGAGGCATACTTGGCTTGTTCCCACCCTTAGGGTTTAAAAACGACTTGGGAACCGTCTTTTTTCGAGATAAAAGGTAGACTAAGTCACTATTCTTATCTTCATCACGTCGAGTAGCTTTGCTGCGACGTGGTCGAAAAACAAATACACTTTTCTTTTTAATATCTTAACTAGTCTCGAAAATATAGAGCTTTAATGTTTCCTGTTAGTAAAAGAGAGCGCTATTGCACCACGACGTCACAATCCAATAGCTCCATATACTCTCCAAACGAAATTTCGTTTTACAATGAGACGAATAGTTGCAGTGAAACACCTTATAAATTATTTGTTTTTTGACCGATTTATGTCACATTTTCGATTGTAATTATTATTAATGAATATCCACATTTTGAGAATAGTCAAATCTCCAATTGGCCTGATAGAGAGACATGTTATTGGAATAGGTACCTACCCCTATGATACGTAAATGAATTTATTTATTTTTTAAGAATTTATTCATTGACATACAATTTTTTTTACGTTTTTCTATTCGTCCCTACCCTCTGCGCTAGGAAAACCTGTGTTGCAGAGGATAGTTCCTATCTATCTATCCTAGTTATCTCGAGATAGATAGATAGATAGAGATAAAATGCAAAATAGATGAATCTGAATCTAAACCCTCAAGATTGAGTAATAAGTACGCAGAGATAGCAAGTCCGCTTTTGTTCTACCAGCTGCACGCTCCATCAATCAACTAACAGTTTGTGCAACCTCAAAGGTTTTTATGCTTTTTCATTTTTCCGAACGGCAACGGCACAGTTGCACAGGGCTAGTTTGTTACCAACAGCAGCGAGCGGGCGCCTACAAAGAGAGAAATAAAACGTACTCCGTAACGAGACAGTTCCCACTGTGTAAATCGTTGTCAGCCATGCCTGCTATTATTATTTACTAGCTGATACCCGCGACTTCCTTCGCGTGGATTGAGGTTTTTTATTCCCGCGGGAATTATCTCTTATTTGCCGGGATAAAAAGCCTTTGTGCTATTCCAGACTATAGTCTATCTCTGTGTCAAAGGAGGTGGGTTGATAAGGCAACAAAATCCGCCCCTCATACACTCGAAAAAAAAAGTTCCAGATTTCGACAAATTGTAAATGTATTTATATACTTGAAGATATAAACTTTATTTTAATATAAAGTTTAGGTGATAAAAAAAATAGTAAGTTACAGAAAATATTACCCAAAAAGAGAGTGTTTCTTTTACTTTTCTTAAATTTTCATACATTTTAGTCGTTTTTTAAGCTTTGATTTAATATTTTAGAATGAGGCGCTCCTTGAACCAAAATAAATTTTGGTTCAAGGAGCGCCTCATTCTAAAATATTAAATCAAAGCTTAAAAAACGACTAAAATGTATGAAAATTTAAGAAAAGTAAAAGAAACACTCTCTTTTTGGGTAATATTTTCTGTAACTTACTATTTTTTTTATCACCTAAACTTTATATTAAAATAAAGTTTATATCTTCAAGTATATAAATACATTTACAATTTGTCGGAATCTGGAACTTTTTTTTCCGAGTGTATGAGGGGCGGATTTTGGGCCTTATCAACCCACCTCCTTTCAACCAAATCGGTCAGTCGTTGCGACGTGATTGAGTAACAAGCATACAAACTCTCGTATTTATTAATATTTAATAGGATAGGATAATAGGATAATAGAATAAAAGGAAAAGGTGACTGACTGACTAACTGACTGACCTATCAAGTATCAACGCACAGCTTAAACCACTGCACTGGACGGATCGGACATCCGCTAAGAAAGGATTTTTGAAAATTAAACCCTTAGGGGTTTTAAGAATCTAACTTAACGTGAGCGAAGTAGCGGGCAAAAGCTAGTTATTTCGATAAGAACTTCATCATCCATCATAACCTTAGTGTTATGAAAGTGAAAATACCTACTAAATAATGTAAATTAGTGCTAATATTACACTGTGCAACAGTTTAGCTGAATAGACTTTCAAGGCTCAGGGAACTGCCATAAAACTGTAATCAGACGCCTGCCAAGCGGGCCTGTCGCCGAATTACTGATCTGGCCTTACTGGGCTTAAGACCACCGCACACCGAGAATATTTTACGGCCATTAAATATTATAGTTATTTGTATCTATACAAATATGGATGGTAGTTTGTCTGACGTGTTGTGGTTAAATTGATTAGATGTGAGGTCAGGGGCTGTTATAAGGGGATGGTAGAGACGGCTTTAGGTAGGGTATCAGCGTTTTGAGTTGTCAATACATAAATAAAAAGTTTCTGACTGACACTGATTTGATGTTATCATCATCCATAAGCGGCTCGCTACTGAGCCTTGATTGGCTGAATTTATGGCGTCCTTGCTGCATCAATGCATTTTAACCAATAGCGGGAGGGTACCAGCCAATCAGATGTCATTGCGATCGTTGCACTAACGCAGTCATTTTCAGAGAATCAACATGTAGCTCTACTCTCAGAGAGGGGTTATAGGCCATAGACAAATTGGCAGACTTCACACACCTTTAAAAACTTAATGAAGAACTTTGAGATGTGCAGGTTTCCTCCCGACATTTTCCTTCACCGTTACAGCATGTGATATTCTATTCTATTCCATTCTATTGTATTCTACGTGATCGAAATTCCACAACCTTGCACTAAGTTTTTTCGTTCCTAACACGCGTCGCAAAAAGGAATACCCTACCGGCTTTCAATTCTGCAACTAACTATAACTTGGATACCTTTGAATAAAGAGCGAATAGGCATCTGCTAAGCAAGCGCGTTCCATCTTAGGCTGCATCTTCACTTACCATCAGGTGAGATTGCAGACAAGTGCTAGTCTATGTAGTATCTAAAAAAAAGGTTTCTAATAGGCGTATATAATACTTAATAACAATGGCATCTATGTTTATAATTCCATTCCAATTAAGTGAACAACATGCCTCCGTCCGGAATACAAATATCTAACTTACCGAAGAAAAATCCCAATAATGATCTTTCTCATTTCGGGTTCATACAGGATGATAAATTATGCACATAATCAGCTGCTAGTGCGTGGCAGCGGATAATATTCGATGCTCATACATTTTGTATTAAGTTGACGGCGCCAGGGATTACGGGATTTGTACGAGCGTGGGAGCAAATAATAGCTTTTTACATAATATAAAAATTAATAAGAACTCTTATTTAATTTTTGCGAGTCAATGCAAACATTTTTTTATTCAAAATTCAAAATTAAGGTATTTATTTCTCGTAAGCTAGCTTGTGGCTCTAGTGAATTTACCACCGGTTCGGAAAGCTGATTCTGCTGAGAAGAAACGTGTAGTAGCTTTTTCAAAACAAAAATCTTACATTATGTAGCTTATCTATCTTGTGGACAAGCCTTTTTGCTTGCAAGATTGCTTGCAACTTTGCCATTAAGAAATTCACTTATTATTATCTTAGAATCACTATCGTGTATTTTATAATAGAAATTAAAATATAAAATAAGTGGTTTCCGTAGAATTTTTAAAAACTAACTTTGAACTTAATGTGGTCCGACCTTAGCACTGTTATAAGTAGATGTTCGAGCGGTTTTGTGCAAACTTCGATTTTGATGAATTTGGCAAAGTTCGCGGGCGGGGATGTAATTTTGCCAGTAGGTAATTAATTTTGGTTTGTATACAAAATGTTGTTTCGAATTTTGAACTCTTCGCTTGACAGTTTTGTGGACATTGAATTCTCTTATAATTACATCGTGTAAAACAGCCTCAAATTAATTGAGGGCACACACAATATAACATTGAGTAGATAATGTCAAATTTTTAGAGGTAACTAAAATAACTTCCATCCATTTTAGTTAATGACATAATATTTCTATTAAAATTGTTTAGTAGTAGTAAATACACCACACTACAGCACTTCTACATGGGTCATCTGTTAGCGAAGCTGAAGCGGCAGTAGGCGAGTCACATATTTGGATAAACTGATGGACGTAGGGGTCCCAAGATGCTCGAACGGCGACCTCGCACGTAGACAGCGCAGTGTTGCAAGACCCCATAAGTTCAGTAGTTTTCAAGATATGGAAAGTTTTCTCTTTGCAAAACTGTAGTAGCAGAAACTAATCTCTAAAGTTACAAAGTGTTAATTTAATTAACTAAGTAGCCACCTTCAGCTCGGTATGGCATAGAAAATAAACAAGTTTTCCAGTGTTAACACCTCTGTACGAGAACATAAAACCTTATTTAAAATACGGAGAACTACACTGTAAACTCTTGTTATGTCGCCTTTACTTTATTCATTTTATGAAGTTACTTGTCTTCCTACTTTATATCTTCATTTCTCTTTTCTTTTGTCGGACGATGACTTCCTACTAAGTGGTTACACTTTAAAGTTTAACTTAAGCACCCTCTTTTGCTCTACATTTTTATTTTTATTGGCAATAGCTCACGTCTTCAACTCACATAAAAATATATCGATATATATTAAATATCTATCGCTTTTTGTCTTGGATAGATTTATGTTATACTTTTTCCCGCATTTATGTATTTTCATCCCCTATTCCTCTGTTCTTCAGGTATAAAAGGTTCCCTATGTCACTCTCTCAGTCTTCAATTATGTCTATGCAAAATAGGACATCAATTCAATGCTCCGTTGCTGTACGAATATGTGAAAAAGAAGTGTCAGATTTTACGTCGTTTTTAAACGCACCCTGTCGTCTACGTAAACACGTGTGTATATTACATGTGTAATTTAATTGTATTACTTCACTCAGTATCATTTATTTCTGAGGGTATTGACACCTTCCCCTTAATGATTGGGGTAGTCTTGGGATAATAATGTGTTGGGTTCCCAGAGATTTCTGCATATGACTAAGAGATTTTCGATTTTAGATAAAACGATTCTTATCACAGATGTATAGGGACCGACAGCTTTATGTGTTCTCTGAGGCATAGAGGAAACGAAAGAGCCTATTTTGACCTCCAAAGTTCACCCATCCAAACACCGGCTTGGTTCAATCTTGTTTAACCAGCATAATAGACTGATATGCACAAGAGCTAAGTTTTCCCTAAATCAAGTTTTTATGTAAACTCGGTAATTTCTTAGGCACAGAATATAGCATTATTCACCGTAAACTCCGGAAATACAGCTTTGTTCTGAGTTCAAATAATGGGCAAAGATTACTTCAACAAGGCCAAGTGTATTTAAACAGATGACCGACTGTACCGGGGTCTTGTGCAAACAGAAAAATTACCCAAATTAATTTTGTCAGGACTCGGCAATTAAAAGAGATTCTAGCTTTGTAAGGACAGACGAGCCTGGAATTTATTGCTGCTGAATGGAGGTCAGGGTTTTGACGCCCAGGCCGTCGCATATTTTATTTATCCGAAACTATTTGATTCAACTCGGATTCGCGAGGGATTCAAACAACTTTCTCCAAGAAGATTTATTGGAAAACTTGCATTGAATTCGTTCAGTGTTTTGAGATGCTTGCTTTTAAATGCCAATTTCCCCATCGAGTAAAGTTTAACTGAGGAATAATAGGTATTAGATGTTTTGGCAAATTTTCAAAAACTCTTAGAACGTCCAATTTATTCCACGGTTAGATCATGTTGAAATTGGCACAAAAAAGTCTTTAATTTAAATCATATTTCAACCGATCCCGAGAAAGTATTCCCGAGTAGTAAGTGAGAAAGTTAATTTAGTAATGACAACTCCGTTTGAGTTGTCATTACTAAATTAACTAACTGAAACTCTACCTAAAGCCGTCTCCACCATCCCCTTATAACGGCCCCTGACCTCTCATCTAATCAATTTAACCACAACACGTCAGACAAACCACCATTTGAGCGTGAGGGTAATTATTAAACATATTCAAGTATTATTTAATCAATTACACTCATCTAAACCTCAGGGCAATCTTTATTTGATTAGGGCGCGATTGCTATCGCAATCCCTCAATCAAATACAACGACCTATACGCGGGAGCATCTAATAGCTGAATAAGTCTCTGGGAAAGACTGAATTCGTAGCATCAAACCCGCCGTATTTATACCGTTCAAGTCAGCGTCAGTCGGGCGCGCCAGACGAGCGCCCACATCGTTAACAAAGTCTTATATCGATTTTATCAAAGTACCTTCAATACATTTAAGTTGTATATTTTTACTATTTCAATGTTTCGCTAACAGTTAGTCACATCTTTGGACAAATGCGAGACTATTATATTATAAACCTACTCGTAAGTGAATAATAAAATTGTTATACTTAGTAGTAGTATTGTTTTGCTAGACAAAAGCAGTGGAAACTTCACTTAAAAGATGAGTGGTACAAAAAGACTTCAAAATATATTTCTACAAAGTATCTCAATAACTTTCGTGAGTTGTTTCGTGAGCGGTAGTTTGTTCGTGTCCCGACCTCAAATACTGTTCCTGTATTTTAATACTTTTTAATGTCACTTGGAGTGTGTTTTTGAAATTACGTTTTGAAAGTATTATGCAGTGATGATATTGTGTAAAAGTGGTGAAGTTATATAGAAGAATATACGAGTTTAAAAGCCAGTTTAACTATTCTCTCGCAGCAAAGTGGCGAGTCGACACGTGCTTTTGTCCAGGATTATTTCTAACTTAAACATTACACTGACTCCTCTGTACTCTATTAAAACTTTAATTGTACGTTCGCCTTACGACAGAGTGAATAACTGAGCAGAGACAAAGCTTCATACAACAGTGCTGTGGTGGGTACACTAGGTACAAGTGCACAAGTACACGTCCTGTGTGCGACAGCACTGACGGCTACTCCGATTATTGCGCGCGCAGCTGTCAATAGAAAAAGCTGGTTAATCCGAATAAATTTTCAAAAATTAAGTTTTATAGTGATTTTTACCGAGTAAATAATTTTATTATATAAATGTCAAACGGATATCATAAAACATAAAAGAAAAAAATCAGTGCACCATATTGTCATTTTCAAATACACATAAAAAATTGCTGAAAATGGTTGAATGATAAATAATGAAATAGATATGTACTTATCACAATTTTACGTAATTGAAACGTGGGCGTGGGGGTAAAAAATATTTAAATGAAAATATTGAAATACCTTTAAAAATTTATCCTGAAATTTCTTTTAAGCTAAACACCTTTACTAAAAACATAAAAATAATATTAAACCATACTAACCTCACACATTATTTCACTCCTATCACCAATGGTTGCCTGGTAGAGATTGCTTTGTAGCAATAATTTTTGTATCTTTCTTGTATGCAATAAAGTTTTTATCTATCTATCTATCTAAAGTAGATTATGCCAGCTTAGCGAATGGTCAATGGTCAAGGTCAGGGTGAGCAAGCGTGTGTTTTTTTTTGTTACACTTGATAGTAGTTGTTAGAGAACTATACCTAGTAATTATGACAAAATATAAAATTTTTATCTGGAGCAAATCAAAACTTTGGGATGGATTCGCGGGCAAACTAATAAACTAATATAACTTTGCTTCATTTTTGTTAGGAGAACCTGTGAAGAACCTACAAAGAAAGGCATATTATATTTTGCACGGTTTTTGGAAGTTTTGCTTCTGTTTGGTTATTTACTCACGTGACTTTAGGTACACAAAGGGGTGTCACACACTTTGAACAAGTTTGCTGTGAACATAGCCCGTTAGCCCGTTCTTATAAATTATTACTAGATGATGCCCGCGACTTCGTCCGCGTGGCGCTAGTTTTTAAAATCTCTCTTTGATATTCCGGGATAAAAAACCTATGTCACTCTCGAGGTCCTTAACTATACCCATGCAAAAAGGCATGCCGATCCGTAGCTTTGCTGCAGCTTGATTGAAGGAAAATCCAATTAACAAACACACTTTCACATTTATAATATTTGTAAGGAAGTACCTAAAGATAGTAAGGGTAAAAATGTCGCTTGAAAATTCTTGCAAGTTATCTTTTATTCAATGGTTTTTCTTGGCATGATTTATGTTGTGTTCTAGATCAAAGAAATAAAGAAAAAAATAATACTTTATTTGCTGGATTGTAAATATAAAGTAGTAGAAAAGTTGAGTCCATTTTCATTATTAAACATAAGCTTCAATTTAATTTCACTAAAATAAATTTTATAAAACAATCACTGTACAACAACAGTCCACAGATTTATGGTAAAAATTTGACTGCATAAATTATTTTTAAAATACAATAAAAATAAAATAAAAACAAGGAACATATCGACTCTCAAAGCTACAAAAGAGTTATTGATGCGTTGAAATCGCACTACCGGTGTTGGAATACGCCTAAACAAAACGCAGAAGCGATTCGAGCTTCACAAGTATTCCGCGGCCAAAGCCTCGGTCGAAAAAGGTTTTAAATAAAAAAGAAAAATATAAACTGAAAGTACAATACTAGGAAAGTACGGCTACAGGCATACAGCTAAAAGCATGAAGTAACGAACCATTTTGTTTCGTAAATGGAATGTTGAATTTGAGATTTGCAAGCTTTTCTAGCGAACTCCTTTGCTAGGTGAAAATTTCTTTAAACTTTATCGTTAAAAAATTACCTTGTAAGGAGCCTAAAATATTACATCCGACTTCGAGATGCAAGATATTATTACTTCTATCACAAAATAAAAAAAAGACGTGTGGCATTCGGGGACTGCCGCGGTAAAGCTATTGCATAGCATTTTTTCATCAACGCCATCAAGCGCCTCACCGCTAGATGGCGTTGATAAAAAATGCGCCATCTAGCGGCTCACCGTAGAGGAGTCCCGTGTCAGGTTATTTTCGTTACGAAATTTCTGGATTCGGTCTCCACGCTGGCCCGCGTTAGAAGCTATGCAATAGCTTAAAAAACTTTATCCAAGTGGACGAAGTCGCGGGCATCATCTATTGGCCTATAAAACTTCTCCTGCGCTCAGTAGAGAAACGTTATTGGGGTGCTCATGATGATGGTGATCCAAAGTGAAATAGTTTATTTATTCCATCTTATCTTTCAACGCTTTGAAATTTCATAATGTGGTTAACTCGTTAAACGTCCAGCGACAGGAACATAATAAATAAACACTAAACAGTAAAGTTCAAAACATTTAAACTGCGCGACAGTTGTAATGTGTTTAACTTCGCGTTAAAACTGTGAAACTGTAAAATATTTTCGTTTGAAACTTTGTTTCACTTGGTTCTGGTTTTCATCGGAATAAATTTTACCAACTCCGTTTAAAACTAAACCGCATATAAGCGTAGACCGACGCTATGATTCTCAGGATGGGACGATTTTAAAGTGACAGCCGATTCTGCTCATAAACATGCTATCTACTACCTCTACTTACCAACCTAGTTGACCAAGTGATCAATTCGTAAACTATACGAAAACTATTATAGATTATACGAAAATTGGAATTGTTGCTTTTAAACTAAAATAATGGCCTTTCAGTCAGATAAAACCCGGTACGGATTCCAAAAAGGTGGCAGAAGTCTATCATTATCGTCATCATCGCTTCATTGAGGCATATTTTCTTTTTATTTCACAAGCATTTTATCTTTCTCTTTATGTTTTTTATCCATCTATTCCATCAGGTGAGATCTAACAAGATAGACATTCACTGCAATCTCACCTGATGGTAAGTGACGATGCAGTCTAACATCATAGCTGGTTGGAATTGCCTGACTGTGTAAATTAAAACCATACCCCATCAGGGATAGGGGTCTTTGTACCGGAACGCTAATGCGCTTACCGTTGCTTCTTTGGCGGTAATGTGGTAACTAGCCACACTCTTCTCAGATTGACGATGACGCATTGAGGCGAGTGGAGCCACCATATTGTTTCTCAAAGCATACATAAGGTTCAGTGCCACGGTTAGTTTTTGGACCACGTTTGACGTAGCTAAAACTTTTAATAACATTTTTTTGAAAAAGTTTTGGTACTGCAGTTCGTTAACACAAATAGAGTAAACCTTGTTAGACGACCTTCCTATAGTCAAAAAATACTAGTAAGTAGTTTAGTACATAAATGTCCCTTGCACTTTGGCTGATTAACGATGAAGCAGTGATACTATATATATCTATATAGTATCACTGCTTCATCGTGGGCTCGGGACTCTCCTGTACCTCTCCTCTCCTGTGTGTCGGGGACCTCTGATGTAGTTTTTTTATTTGACGATCTCCCTGGCGCAGTTGTGAGCGCTGTGGTCTCATAACTGGGAGGTCTCGGGTTCGATTCCCGGCGGGGGTTTGCTAATTTATAATTTCTGAATTGTCTCTGGTCTGGTCTAGTGGGAGGCTTTGATCGTGGCTAGTTACCACCCCACCGTCAAAGACGTGCCGCCAAGCCATCATTCCGGCACGATGGCGTGTAGAAACCGATTAGGAGTATGGCTTAAATCTACACTGCCATACCCCTTCCAAGTTAGCCCGCTACCATCTTAGACTGCATCATCACTTACCATCAGGTGAGATCGTAGTCAAGGACTACTTGTCATCGAAGCTAGTTACCACCCTACCGTCAACCCTAAAAAAATTAAATACATAATTAGGCGAATGACTGTGGATCTAAATTACATCTCAAACTTTAGTGTAATTTTGGTTTCATAGTTTACGTCATCTACATTAAAGGAAAAGAAAAGTTTCCGGCGAAGTGCGACTTTCAATTAAGACTTTAATTAATCAACCCATTTATACTCAAAATGTTGTATCCCTCACTTAGAAAAGTATGTTTGCAAATAATTTATATTTAACTGAGTCCAAAAAAAAGGTTTACAACTTGACCGAATTTTTTTATGTGTAGATATACCTAAACAAGTTCCTTATACCTATTGAGAGATATATAGCCGATTTTAATGATTTTTTACTGATTACGCCGAGTGTTTCTGTTTAAATAAAAAAAATATATGTACTACATCTAAGGGTGGTAAATTAGGGAATGAATCTATTTTTTTGTTTTGCAGAAAATAAATACAGATGTTAAGAATAGATTTTGCAAGCCAATGAACGATGAAGTTGTAGAGATTACTCAAAGATAACTAACTACAAGTGTTTATTTGAGAAGTATGATTACAAAACTAATCTAGTTTGATATCCCTAGTAACTAGTATGATTTGAATGTGAGTGCATGACCCTTTTCTATTTCTATTTAAAATTAAATTTCAGGTTTTACCTGACGCTACTTTTACAGCATGACGTTACATTTACAGCATACCATGAAATATTATGTTAATTTCTGAAGAATATATTTGGTACTAGATGACGCCCGCGACTTCGTCCGCAAAGATTAAGGTTTTTGATTTCCGCGGGAACTCTTTAATTTTCCGGCCTATGTGTTAATCCTGGGTATGAGCTACATTCATTGCCAGCTAAATCGATTTATTCGTTGTGGCGTGAAGGAGAAACAAACATCCATCTATCCATCTTCGAACTTTGGCAACAACAACTAGGACTACGTTCCCTCAAATATGGTTGAGCGAAGCAATGGCTGGATCATGCGTCATGCTCGTGAACGGGTGCCACCAACGGGAATGGGTCTGCTTTGACTGCCCATCTTGACATGCGTTGGATTGGTGTACCTACGTATGCATTTTTGCATTTTTAAGTGCTTCCACAATAAAGCTTTAAATAATTTTTTTTTGAAAAGAGCAACTGCTGAATTTCTTACCGGCTCCTCTCAGCAGAATCTGCATTCCGAACCGGTGGTAGATTTATGACGTGTCATAAGAGCTACAAAGTTAGCCTACATGAAATAAATTAATTTTGAATTTGAATTTGAATTTGAGGATTATTTCCACCAGTTTCTATAGGAATAATGTGCATAATTATAAACAAAAATAGTGAACTTATTTTAAATGTAAATATGTACCATGCACTGGCGCCTTGTTTTGAAACTTGACTGGAGCCACGAAAAACCGCACCTATGCGTATTTGGAATTAACCGCAATTATATGGTAAAATAGGACATTTATTAGTACCTGTGAAAGTCAGTTCTTCTTGTTCCTTTCAACGCAAGGTATACTACACTTTTCCATTTTCACCGCACCTATTGAAGACAACTTTTAAATAATTAGGTGCAAAATAGTAAATATCTAGGCGATTGCGGTGTTATTGACGGTCGGCTCATCACTTCCTATCAGGTGTGATTAGGTTGGCTCTTTTAACGCTAAGCTCGCTAGCATCTGTTGGAGCGATGCTGCAAACTTTGGACCAATTTCCATTATTTTTCCCTCACCGTGTCCTTTGTTAACAAAGTCCCATCTTAAACTAACTTTGGTAATTGCGCACCATTGATATACAAAACCCGATAGATTGCAATTGTAGAAACCTTATTGCTGGTCAAAAATTAGCGCAAATTATTTTGAATATGTATTCATCATCACTAATATTAATTATATGAAAATAACCACAAAAATCGGTATTTCAACTAGACATACTCTTATATCAATGTCTCTTGTATTGTGTTTTCTGAGCAATCAACTGATAATATTTATTATGCACTTCAAAACTTATCTCATACATAGTACTAGTAAATGCCCGCGACTTCGTTTGCATGCATTGAGGTTTTTTTGATTCCCGCAGGAATTCTCTTTTTTACAGGGGTATAAAGTAGTGTTATGCCAGACTATAATCTATCTCTGTTCCAAATTTCAGCCAAATCGGTTAAGTCGTTGCGGCGTAATTGAGTAACAAAACTAACAAACATCCATCCATCCACCCCCATCCATTAAAAATGCTCAAAGCTGTAACCAGATCCTCTCTTTTCAGTTAAGGAAACTCTATTTAACTTAATAAAACAAAGTCCTCTTAGTTTATTACTTTTGTTACCGAAATAGTTAACAGGCTACAGAAGGAATAATGTATCTACTTAGCGCCGAGTTAACTGCGACGTACATTAAAAGTTTAGTCTCTGCAAGGTTGAAAAGTTTCCATCCAATAAAAATTTTGTTTTTGCTTGGTGAAAGCGGATACTGTAACATTTTCTTCTTATTATTATTTTAATACGACTCTTGCACTGTGCGTTAAAATGAAATTGTTGTCATAGGAACTACTAGTTAGATACAAGCAATTAAAAGAGATTAAAAAGCCGACTGCTTTTAAGGAAATCAACCGAAAATTTACAACTTTAAATCGACATAGATCCTAATTGGTCATTCAAAATGAAAAATGATCAAAGACACCTAATAATGATTTTCAAATAGGTACCTACCTATTCAACGATACCCCACTTAACATAGTTCGTCAACTTTAATTTTTTTCTTTCTCACAATATGGCGTCTGGTGGTCGCCATATTGAATTTTGATTACTGTCATGTCTTTAGCGACACTCCCAAGATTAACAGAAATCGGTTGACTCAAGAATAATCCCAATCGATCCATGCGTTCGACTCATACATAGACTGATAAACACTATACCCTCCATTGCGTGCCGCAGTCGGGTAATGAAATCAAAAATGCCTAAACAAAATAATCAAAAAAGGAATTTCATCACATGCCACCACACGCGCCCAAGTCAATCAATCAGAAATTAACATAGTTTCAAAGCGACAAAAGCGTTTTTCGGTTTTTTGCCCCGATTTTGTCCGGGACTATAGAATTTTCAATTCATTAGCAACACTTTAATCAAACTTTTTGGCTGGCGTTTGGTACGAGTGGGTAGCATTTGGGCATAGATATAGGACATAGAGGTATAAATGAATTTTTCGATTACTTGTCCTAACGTAAGTTACATTGCAATCGAAACTCAATACCAAAATGCTAAAGATTCGAAATTTGATTTCAATTTATACATGCTATCGAAAAAAACATTGGCCCCTATGAGGACTGTCGACAGAAGTGAAAACAACGATATTACTATATATATAGCTACTCGTGCTGATTCACTGACACACTCACTCACTCACTCACTCACTCATTGATCACCTCTCCTGTAAAATTTTGTATGAAAAAAAATTTTTTCAAGCATGGTTTCGTATAGAGGACAAAAATTCATTCGGAGGAAAAATATGGAGAGAGCTGATGATTGAGGATTTCGGAGACGGGTGAAGAGCACCGGCCAGGGTATCGAAGATAGGTGGGTGTTCAACCAAATGCCACTCGAAACCTCATCCAATTGGCAGAGAGCCGAAAAAAAAATCCAAAATGGCGGATTCAAGATGGCGGCCATACAAATTTCGTCGGTGTCTATCTCGGAGACTATAAGAGATGGAAGAGTGGTTTTTTAGAAAAAAATGATCAGGACCCGAAGGTCTACTTGATGAATAGAAAAAAAAATTCAAGATGGCGGAATTTATTTTTTTTCATACAAAATATATGCAAGACTTTATACAGTGTCTTTTCAAAATTTCTGATGGTTTCGTATAGAGAACAAAAATTCATTCGGAACAAAAATATGGAGAGAGCTGATGATTGAGGATTTCGGAGACGGGTGAGGAGCACCGGCCAGGGTATCGAAGTTAGGTGGAGGGTGTTCAACCAAATGTCACTCGAAACCTCATCCAATTGGCAGAGAGCCGAAAAAAAACTCCAAAATGGCGGATTCAAGATGGTGGCCATACAAATTTCGTCAGTGTCTATCTCGGAAACTATAAAAGATGGAAGAATGGTTTCTTGGAAAATGATGATTAGGACTCAAAGGTCTACTTGATGAATACAAAAAAGATTCAAGATGGCGGAATTTATTTTTTTCCATACAAAATATATGCAAGACTTTAATTGGTTCTTTTTCAAAATTTCTGATGGTTTCATAGAGAGGACCAAAATTAATTCCGAGGAAAAATATGGAGAGAGCTGATGGTTGAGGGTTTCGGAGACGGGTGAGGAGCACGGCCAGGATATCGAAGATAAGTGGAGGGTATTCAAACAAAAGTCACTCGAAACTTCATCCAATTGGCAGAGAGCTGAAAAAAACTCCAAAATGGCGGATTCAAGATGGCGGCCATACAAATTTCGTCGGTGTCTATCTCGAAGACTATAAAAGATGGAAGAGTAGTTTCTTGGAAAAAGATGATCAGGACTCGAAAGCCTACTTCATAAGAATTCAAGATGGCGGATTTTATTTTTTTCCATACAAAATAAATGCAAGACTTTCATATGGTTCCTTTTCAAAATTTCTGATGGTATCGTATAGAGGACAAAATTCATTTGGAGGAAAAATATGGAGAGAGCTGATGATTGAAGATTTCGAAGACGGGTGAGGAGTACGGCTAGGATATTGAAGATAAGTGGGGGGGTGTTCATATTCATCATTGAAGATAAGTGGTGGAAGAATGACAGCGCGCCCGGCTTGGAAGTCGAGACGGACGGCAGCGAGGGCTAAAAAATACCAAAATGGCGGATTCAAGATGGCGGCCATACAAATTTCGTCTTCTTGGTGAACAGAAAACACGCGGTTCGCTTTAGCGAGCCGCGCACCCACGCGCCCTACTAGTTAATATATATATAGCTACTCGTGCTGATTCACTGACTGACTCACTCATTGATCACGTCTCCTGTAAAATTTTGTATGGAAAAATTTTTTTTCACGCACGGTTTCGTATAGAGAACAAAAATTCATTCGGAGGAAAAATATGGAGAGAGCTGATGATTGAGGATTTCGGAGACGGGTGAGGAGCACCGGCCAGGGTATCGAAGATAGGTGGGGGGTGTTCGACCAAATGTCACTCGAAACTTCATCCAATTGGCAGAAAGCCGAAAAAAAAATCCAAAATGGCGGATTCAAGATGGCGGCCATACAAATTTTGTTAGTGTCTATCTCGGAGAGTATTAGAGATGGAAGAGTGATTTCTTGGCAAAAGATGATCAGGAGCCGAAGGTCCACTTGATGAACAGAAAAAAAATTCAAGATGGCGGAATTTATTTTTTTCCATACAAAATATATATGCAAGACTTTAAAACGGTTCCTTTTCAAAATTTCTGATGGTTTCGTAGAGACGACAAAAATTTATTTGGAGAAAAAATATGGAGAGAGCTGATGGTTGAGGATTTCGGAGACTGGTGAGGAGCATGGCTAGGATAACCAAGATAGGTGGGGGGTGTTCAAACAAAAGTCACTCAAAACCTCATCCAATTGGCAGGGAGCTGAAAAAATTTCGAAAATGGCGGATTCAAGATGGCGGCCATACAAACTTCGTCGGTGCCTATCTCGGAGAGTATAAAAGGTGGAAGAGTAGTTCCTTGGAAAAAGATAATCAGGGCCTGAAGGTCTACTTGATGAATAGAAAAAAATTCAAGATGGCGGAATTTATTTTATTTACATAAAATGTATGCAAGACTTTGATACGTTCCTTTCCGCTGATGGTTTCCTATAGAGGACGAAAATTCATTTGGATGAAAAATATGGAGGGAGCTGATGATTGAGGATTTCGGAGACGTATGAGGAGCACGGTCAGGGTATTGAAGATAGGTTGAGGGTGCCCAAACAAAAATCACTCGAAACCTCATCCAATTGGCAATGCTGGAAAAAAAACACCAAAATGGCGGATTCAAGGTGGCGGTCATACAAATTTCGTCGGTGTATATCTCAGAGACTATGAAAGATGGAAGAGTAATTCCTTGGACAAAGATGATCAAGACCCGAAGGTCTACTTGGTGGACAGAAAAACCGCGGTTCGCTTTAGCGAGCCGCGCACCCACGCACCCTACTAGTCTACAAATGTACTGCTAACATTAGCAGAGTATGTCAACTTGGTCAGTGACGCGAACCAAGCGTGAACCCAATAAGTTTTACCAGGATCAAGAAGTTTTAGCAGGATCTACTTTCCGAACCTGTGGTAGAGTCTTAGCGTGTAATAACATAAGGTTACAGGTTGGAATACATAAAATAAATAAGTACCTAATTTTTGAATTTATAATTATATTATCAATAGAACAAGTTTGTTGAAGAGTGGCGATGAAAGTTTAAAGAAATAGATAGTTTCAGATAAATTGATGGACCAGATGAACAACAGAAAAAAGTTACTTCTATTTCTTTTTTCTGTCAAATACATTTGGTTTAGTCACAGTTTTCTTTTATTAAAATTCAAATTGCTTTGATTGTATTGGTGAAATGTTATATTTTATTTAGTCACAGTTTTCTTTCTATAAAATTGTGAAATTCGTTATACCATTACATGGTAAAAAGTTACATTTAATATGACCACCACTTAATTTTATTTTTTTGGGATATTTGCAAAATAATGTTTCTTACAAAGGAGTTCATTAATTTGTTTCTACAGACGAACTTCTTGCTGAAATTTGTAGATTTCCCTCTCTATTGCAAGCACATGAACTGCCAGCTATGATAAAGGTATGATAGAGAATGTAAATTAAAAAAAAATTTATAAAAATATTTAAAAAAAATACAAGGTTTTAGTAGCTGGACATATTATTATTAGACCCTCGATATCATTTAGAAATAAAGAACTTGTTAAGACGAATCAAACGAGCCCATAATTCGATATAGTTACGTCGTTTTAATACAGGGGCCTTTTAGCCAGCTACCGGCTCCATCATCAGATCAGCTCTATGTTACAATAACATTTTACTATCATCCGATTTATAATGAGGTGTGAAAGAGTGATTTAGAGGTACAAGACTGAAAATTAGGGGGTGATTACGAAATCTGCCAAATGACAATATTATATTCGTTGATCCCCACGGATTGATCTTGCTGTATACATTAACCCTAAAAACATTACCCTCATTCTGTCGCAGTCGGGTTATAACATGTTAAAATCGATTAATTGATAGATACGGTACTTTTGAAACCACTTTACATTTCTATAAGTGTGTAGTATCAGTTGGATAACTCACCACGTCAACAGTTTCGAGTCAGATCCACTGCCATTCGGGTTAAGGACGTGTTCATACATAGAACATGATGTTTTTGAAAATTTTATTCACTTTTTCATTTATTTTGATATTGGGTGTGAAAGGTCAAGCTGTTGGGATGATTAGTGGGATGCGTGATATTGATTTGGAATACGCAAGTGCATTTGATCAGGAACTATATGAAATAGTAATCGATGAAGAGAAATGTGATCAACAGTTAGAATTTCTGTCGAATAATTTAGCTTTTGCTTTTCAATGTAAGTATAATATAGGTGACTCTTTGACTCTTTTGATTCGTTGAAAAGTATCCAGAAAATATTCCTAATCTGTTTCTACGCGATATTGAAAAAAAAGTAATCGCTTGGCGGAACGGCTGTGTCAGTAAAGTTGTAACCAATTTATATGAATTGCGAATAGCCGAAGCATAGTTATATGTTACACATACCACATAGTTATATATAGAAGAGCTGATTGTCGTTGAGGTCCGAAAGTGCTGGTGTGACGACCCCGCGACGTGAAGCATAGTGTTGGCAGACCTACGACTAAGTGGACCGACTTCATCAAACGATTATGAAGGAGCCACGGGATGCAGGTGGCAGCTTTGTTCAACAGCAGTGGCGGCTGTAATAGTGATTTATAAAAAATAAGAAGAACCAGTTCATCTGAGGTATGCTACCAGACAAAAGATGAGCTATTTTAGACAATTTTTCCAAACTGGCTACAGTGCATACGTCACCAAAAAGCTCGTCGTAAAATGAAAGAAAACAAAATATTATTGCAAACTGCTTTATAACTTTTCCTACATTTTTGGTTACAGTTCAGGACGCAAGTGGCAAAATTCCAACGGGATTTCAGTCTGGCAATCTAGCAGATTTAGGAGATTATCACTTGTGTCTTGGAATAAAACTCGTCGAAGAAAATATGGAAATTGAGGGAAAATACTGTATGATGCAGTATTCTCTAAAGCAGAACCAAGATTATGACGATGAACCTTCAAACACAACGGATCTACCAAATATCGACTTTACAAATATAACTGATAATCTTCCACTACTCGGTAATCCTGTTGGATCAAGTGTTCTTGAGAGTATCAAGTACTACAGGATGATGCAGAGATATGCTCAATTAATATCGGGTGCTGGTCAAATCTCTAGGTAAATATGATTTCTAATCTTTTTACTAAATGTGTAATAGATTTAACATTAATAAATTAATGTTAAATCTAGGTTCTAGCAGTGATACCAATTTAAATACAATCATTTTCTTCTTCTTCTTTATCAACCGACAGACGTCCACTGCTGGTCATAGGTCTCCTGCGTGGACTTCCATTGGTCTCGAACTTGCGCCGTCTGACTCCAGCGGCTCCCTGTGACTTGTTTGATGTCGTCGGTCTAACTAGTAGGGGGTCCGCCAACACTGCGCTTCCCGGTGCGGGGTCGCCACTCCAGCACCTTGGGACTCCATCGACCGCTCTTCGAACTATGTGCCCCACTCAGTTCGCGCCTCGTTGAGCTATGTCGGTGACTTTATTTTAGTATCCATGTTTTTCTAGAATTTGCAATTTTTGATTGTTACCTGTAAAATTAAATCAAAAAGTGTAAAATCAACATATGTACCTCATCTGAACATATTTCAGGACAATTGCGACCAATTTCCCGGATCTCAAAATGACAATAGGAACTTGCGTACCCAAAGTATGCCGACCAAGGCAAGCTATAGAGTTTTTCCAGCAACGGTTTTCTTGGATCTCTGGTTTGAGAGATATTAATATAACTAACGATGAAATCTTCTGCCGCTTGCCAAACGACAAACCTTTTAGTATAGCGGACTATTTGGCTGTGTAAGCATTACATTATTGTTTTTAAGACAAGATTGCAATTTTCTCGCTTTGGTTTGATCGACTTGAATGCGAGTATTTTAAAGCTTTTGGTGATATATTTTTGTTCACTGAAGTCATTTTTCTGAAATAATAATTATTACCTATTGATCTCATATTTAGGGCCGATTTCACTAACGTAAAATAACTCTTGTCTGATACCAATATTTACCAACCAATATTTTTGTTTCAGTGGAATTTTCTCCTTGATCGGTTTTATTACAATAATGAGTACTTCCTACGATTTGTATGAAACATTTGTATTAAAGAAGAGTAAGTATTGAAGTATTCAGGAACAGTATTTTATTCTCGACAAAATAAGACGCCGCGCCCATGTTAAAGCCATCATGGAAAAGATAGATGGTGAGAGCGATGGCTGCGTCAGAGTTGGAATTTGGTACTGAATTATTCTTTATTGTATTGATATAATATATTCTTTAATGTACATCAAATAAACAAAAAACAAAAAGTAATAGTAAATCAAATAGAGAACAAAAGGCAGCCTTAAGAGCGCTTGTAATGGTAAATCTTCAGATGCAAAATTGATTGTTACAGCAGCAGATCAAGTTTTAACTATCAGAAAAAAAACAGGCAAACATTAAATCATATTTTCAAGGAACGATAAAGGGATTATTTTATGTTTTCACTGAGTACTCGTAGAAACATAAAATAATGGTTCCAGACGTCAGTCGTTTTAACCAATTTGCATTTATTTTCATTGTGTTGCATAGTACGGAACCAAAATTTTTATATAAAATTCCTATACATATTACCAAGAGATGATACTGCCATTTTTTTAAATAAATATTTTACGAATTATTAGAATACATGCTGCATGATCCTACACGCTAGCATCTATTGCGTTTCACACGAGATTTCGAGTATGTTTTTAACCGACTTCCAAAAAGGAGGAGGTTATCAATTCGGCCGGTATATTTTTTTTTTTTTTTTTCTATGTATGCCCACCGATTACTCCGGGGTTTCTGGACCGATTCACGCGATTTTTTTTTTAATCGACAGAGGAAGCTCGCGAAATGGTCCCATAAAAATGTTTACCTTCAACTCTTCAAGCCTGATGCTGCAGAGGTACTTTCCCCCTAAATTATGGGGTTTTAGGAACTGTCATTTACGAATTGGAATGCTTGGCCTAAGCATATACTAAATCTTAGAGCTTCAGGTCCTACTCCTCAATCCTGATACTGCAGGGTACTGCCCACCTAAACTATGAGGTTTTAGGAACTTTCGCTTGCGAATTGATATTGTTAGTATTAAGCATAGTCTACATCGTGGAACTCAAGGTCCTAGCTCTTCACTCCTGATGCTGCAGGGTACTGCCTACCTAAACTGTGAGGATTTAGGGACTTTCGATTGCGAATTGATATTGTTAGTATTAAGCATAGGCTACATCGTGGAGCTCAAGGTCCTAGCTCTTCAATACTGATGCTGCAGGGGTACTGCCTACCTAATCTGTGAGTATTTAGGAACTGTCGCTTACGAATTGATATTGTTGGTACCAAGCATATACTACATATAAAATTCAAGGTACTAGCTCCTCAATCCTGATGCTGCAGGGTTGGAGGGATTACGAACTGTCGCTTTCGAATTGATATTGTTGGTACCAAGCATGGACTACATCATGGACCTCCTGGTCCTAGCTCTTTAGAAATTGTGTGTTGTTAATAAGTACTGTAGGTACCAAGTATAGACTACTTTAGTACCGTAGTGTTGGAGGGAGGGGAGAAAGAGAGCAGGAACAAGCTACACTAAAAAGCTTAAAATAAAAATTCTTTTCAAAAAACCGACTTCAAACGCCACTACAAAGTATAAAAATAATTTTATTTTGTACACGTTTGTTGAAGTCGGGCGGGCTTAACTAGAAACGATGAAATCGATGCGCGACGCTTACCTTATGGTGACATATAAGAGACACGCTTATTGAAATCGGGTGAGCATCGCGTATCGGTTTCATCGTTTCTATTTAAGCCGCCCGACTTCAACAAACGTGTACAAAATAAAATTATTTTTATACTTTGTAGTGGCGTTTGAAGTCGGTTTTTTGAAAAGAATTTTTATATTTCATCTATCGCGGGGATTCTGCGCACTAATATCGCTTAGAAACGATGTTTTTATTTAATCTCTGTTTAAAATTATAGATTTCCTTTCATTTATTTATATTCTCCTTTATTTATATTTTCCTTTGGTTTAAATTAATTAAATTTTTCAGAAGGCTCCGAAATAAATACATTCTATAGATGTTGTTCGGTGTACACGAATACGAAAAGGTTTTTAACGTTCAACAAAGTCCCCGGGGCGTTGGAGTGTGTGGACGGGATAAGAGCTATTTCAATGTTATGGGTCATAGTCGGCCACACCTACTTCTTGGCTATCTTCACTTTAATTCAAAATGCAAAGGCGGTCAAAGAGGTAGATTTTGGTCTCTTTCCAGAAAAACCTGATCAAATATATTTGACCAGGTTATTCTGAAAATTAATACGTTAGAAATTCTTAAGCCATTATTGAATTGATACCCCACTTTTTCCTACACTAGATGAAAGGATTTAAGAATATTAACCACTGGGTGCCATCGACCAATTTTAAAAATTTCCATTCTTACGAATTTCAAAAAACGGTTATGTACCTACTACTACTGTAGATCATTCTGTCGGTATGGCTCGTTGTCGGATAGTCTGATATACGAGAAATTCAAATGTTATTCTTTTTCATGTTCTTTATTAATATTATTATTCAAAACAATTTTTTTTTCCCAGTGGCTGACTGCTTTTACCAGCACATGGATGAACTCTGCTCCTGTAACTGTGGACACATTTTTCCTCCTCAGTGGCATCCTGTGCGTCTATACTATTAAAGAAAGAATAAGTTGCTGTTAAGTGCCATCTAATTTTACTATTAAATGCATTGACAGGTCCTCTGTCGTTCCAGGCTCATTGAAATATTAATCTTATTCTAGGGCGATTCATGACATATCTACATTTGTTTTACCTGCACCGCATCCTTCGTATGCTACCATTACTAGCTGCCACGGTACTCCTCCAAGCATCGGTGTTCCACAGGGTGTCCGACGGCCCGATGTGGGTCAACATGGGCCATATGACAGCGATGTGTAGGAAGCGCTGGTGGTCAGCATTGTTGCATGTGCAGAACTATATAAAGCCCTTGGGAATTGTAAGTTTTTATAAAATTCAAAATTTATTTATTTTATGTAGGCCAACTTGTAGCTCTTATCACACGTCATAAATCTACCACCGGTTCGGAATGCAGATTCTGCTGAGAAGAGCCGGCAAGAAACTCAGCAGTTGCTTTTTTAAAAAAAAAAAATTACAATAGGTAACAAAACTATGCTGTGTATCAGTGCTTCCACAATGAAGTTTCAAAAATGCATACGTAGGTATACAATGCATGTCAACACGGGCAGACAAAGCAGACCCATTCCCGTTGGTGGCACCCGTTCACGAGCATGACGCAAGATCCAGCCGTTGCTTCGCTCAACCATAATATTTGAAGGAACGCAACAACCCGCATATATCGAAGGAAAACTTTTTTTTGTGAAAACATGTCATTTTTTTTTTTGTTTCTTTATTTATTTAGGGGCTTTTGTACCTTAGTACATGTCAGCCGCATTATAATCTTATTACACTTATATATACAAAAAATACAAAATTATTATTAATAATAATACAAAATAAAATAACTAATAAATCAATCACAGAAAAAAAAAACCATATTGTGGTTATAATCAAATCAGCCTTATGGATTTGAACAGAATTATAGCATTTTTGGATGCTGGACGAGCGAGTATATTTAAAAACATACCCGTGTCCAGTCTATTCAAATCCATAAGGCTTACAATTTCCTCTCGCCCCGACTGAAATTGGACACATTCCATCAACAGGTGATGAACATCCTCTATTAACTCACCTCTCTGTGGCATACATGACTCACAGAAAGTGAGGTCACAGGTGAGTCCGAAACTTTCATCAAAAATTTAAATTTGTTCAAAGGCATGTGTCCAGATCTCAGTCGGTGAGCAATAACAATCAAACTCCAGTCATAGTAATAGACTCATTTCAACATTAAACAACCCACGAGATTTTTCCCTACTAAAAATCGCTCAACGCGCGTAAGGAAGATTTCAGTTCGAAATCGTTTTACCTCGTCGTCAGCCCGATCCGTTCAGTAGAGCTGTGCGTTGATAGATCAGTCAGTCAATCAGTCAGTCAGTCAGTCACCTTTTCTTTTTATATACTTATTTACATTTTGAAAGAGTTTCTTTATTTGCCATAATATAAACTCATTTATTAAGTCGATATCAAGATAAAACTTTAAAACCATTAAACATTGGACATAACGGATATGACTCTACTAACCTCTGGTGTATTATTAATCTCTTCAGGTAGTGTAGTACGTTTGCTATATAGATTTTTGTAAAACTCTGTGGCGATATGTATGATTTCAGACCTGGAATACATACACGAATTCATGCGTGCCTTATCTGGATAAAACCACGCCGGAAATGTTTCCTTTTAAGAGGTAAACACTTTCATCTCTGTATTTCAGTGCCTCTATCATACGTGGTACCTCTCAGTGGATCTGCAGCTGTATCTCTTCAGTCCAGTGGTACTCGTGTGGTTGTTTGGGAGGCGAGCTGTGGCGTGGTGTGCTCTGTCTACTATCATCTTGATTTCCTTCGTGCTCTCAACTACTTTCAGTTTCATGTACAACTATCCTGCTGCTCTAATTAATCTAAGGTAAATGTTTATACTCTAGTTAATCTGATCATCTGTGACAAGATTATTTTTTATTATAATTTTTTTTTAGATTACATATAATACTCAGTCAGTTTCTTGTTTGGTTTCTTGCTTTTTCTACATTTCTGATGTTGGGAGAACAGATGGTGGATAATGTGTGCTGAACGTTGTATTGTATATATTTTCTTATGTATTTTAATATATTAATTTCCACAAAGTAAGGTCTACTTATATCCTATACCTGATTGATTTTTGATGAATGACTGATATTTGATGGAATTTTTTTCAAACCAGAAACTAAGTAAATCATAAAATTAACGCTGCAAGCGTTATTTTTATGATTTACTTAGTTTCTGGTAACAACGCAGTTTATACATAGAAACAATTACTTTTCAGCCGTTTAAATGATTTAAGTGACTATTTCATCAATTTCTACATAAACACATTAACCCGAGCGCCTCCTTTCTTCATTGGAATGATGTACGGCTACCTACTGCTGCAGTGTAAGGGGAAGAAGATTCATATTAGAAAGGTCACTACAATTTACTTTTTCATATGTGTGGTCCGGTGGAGATAGGTAGATATTCACGTTTTTGATATTGACATGCGTCGATCATTTTTCGTCGAGAACTGATCCAACGCATGATAAAAACTCGGGCAAGAAACTCATCTCCATTGCACTCTCTGATCTCCATCAATTTAAGTATGTATCTGTAAGCAATTTGATTATTACCAAAGCTAACAAAATTAAGAATAAGGTGCACAGATTTAATGTGAATTGTAAAAGTTCGAACAGGAATTAGCTATATTGTTAAGGGAAGGGGCCTGTCTAGCGGACTTGTGACTTGATCTCTTTTCAGTATCACGTGATCGTACATACCTATGAGATATTGCTATTTCATTAATTAAATTATATCATTACTATGAGGCTATCCCTTTCATTCTATGTGCCAAGAGGTGCAAATACCTATGCTCTGCATGGGAGTACCATTGGTTGTGACTTTTACTTAACCTTAAGTGCCATCTGCTCGTATGCTTGCAAGTAATGTAAAAAAACGCTACTTGCAGATACAAGTATGGATAATCTGGATTTTCGCGTTCCTCCTGATGGCGTTTTGCATATTCATCACATACCCGATCATGCAGGAAGACTTTCACCTGCAGATGTTCGAGAACTTCCTCAACTCCTACATGAGAGGGATCTGGGCACTCGCAGTGGGGTGGTTGATATTCGCTTCTGTACATGGATATGGAGGTACCCACTACGGTCTCATTTATTGCCTTGACTGAGATCAATGCTAGTTTTTCTGAACGCATAGTGCGTAAGAAGGCGTGAGATCACTAAATTGGAATTTAAAATTTAATTTGAAATTAAAAGATTTCTAATGAAAATATTTAGTTTTGAATTTGAATATTGGATTTAAATAGTTAGAAAAGAATCCTCATACTTAGTGTGTTATTTAGTTAGTTAGTCTTTCCAATTATGAGTACTTCTGTCACAGCTGCTACTTTACTGATTATTTTAGTAAAAATTATAATTTCTTGATTACAGGACTAATAAACTGGTTTCTTTCCTTACAAATATGGAAACTACCATCTCGCCTCTCCTATGCCATGTACTTGATGCACTATTCCATCATTATGGCCGCCAATGGCAGTATGGTCAGCACTTACTACTTCTCCGATGGCGATACAGTAAGCAATTTCTTTAAGACGGCATTCAAGTTAATCGCTATCCATCTTACATTTCTATAATGACAAGAACTAAATAAGAAAGATTCTGATGACCGTATTTTATCCAGCTAATACCAGGGCTGGCATTATGATCGCCATCTTCGTTGATCGTTTTAGCAAAGTTGACGAAGATATTGGTCGCAACTTACTAGTCATGGCAACTGCTTGTGGCAAACTTGGTGGTTGGCCTTTACGGCCAACTCTGTAATATAACTTTGGTTATGATATGTGCTTTACCTGAACGCTACAGCCACTGGCTGAACACAAGGCATCCCTTATAATTTTAATAATTAAAGTTGAAGTTTGTTTTACTACGCCATGTGGGCTGTTTTATCCCATGTGGACAGTTTTTTGTTTAGCAAATACTGTATTGCGATGTACTCTATTTATTTTCTAGTTTTATCGAGCCATGGGGAATCTAGGGTTCACGACGATAGCCGCTTTTGTGTTATCAATTACAATAGATGCACCATGTTCTACTCTTCAGAAGTTACTTCTGGTTGGAGGTTTGTTCTATCTTTACTACTACTCCTACTTCTATTCTTACCTAATATTTGATACCTGGTCTAAATATTATTATGCATTATATCCATATATTACTAGCTTATGCTCGTGGTTTCATTCGCGTAAGGATGGTGTTGGTGAAGCCCGAGTAAATTATTATTTGCTCAAGATGTCTATGTCCTACTCCAAGATACAAGTTACTTTTGTTTCAAAAGTTGACAAGATTGGTTTGAAACCCAGGCTCACATTAGTTTAACATAGGTTTAACAGGTAGACACATTTTTTTCAGAATTTAACGAAATAATTTCTATTTTAGCAAAGAACATACCTCAAGAGAAACCGAAAGTAGAATCTCAAGACGACAAAGTTGAAGATGAAAAAAACGAACACAAAAATACTCAATAGTTTAAATTAAGTTTAACTTTGTGTCCATTGGACTGAATAAGTGTCAAGAGATCCAAAATGAAATTTTTAGTTTATTAAAGTTTTATTATTTAAAATTATTTAAGTCATAAATTTTTTTTTATTATTTTCTGATCATAATAATATCAAACAAAGTTATATTATTTCACCATCAGTTTCTCTTAGAGAACATTGTTTTATTTCCTAAAGGTGACATGAATATTTTAATACTCAAAAATAATTATTTTATCCTTTAAAATAATTATTTTTGAGTTAGGTACGCATTATTATAGACGTTATCTAATCGTAAACGAATCGCGAAGAAAGGTTTTTAAGAATGAAGTAAAAGGAGGTAGGTTGATAAGGCCCAAAATCCGCCCCTCATACACTCGAAAAAAAAAGTTCCAGATTCCGACAAATTGTAAATGTATTTATATACTTGAAGATATAAACTTTATTTTAATATAAAGTTTAGGTGATAAAAAAAATAGTAAGTTACAGAAAATATTACCCAAAAAGAGAGTGTTTCTTTTACTTTTCTTACATTTTCATACATTTTAGTCGTTTTTTAAGCTTTGATTTAATATTTTAGATTGAAGCGCTCCATGAACCAAAATAAATTAATACTCATATGAAAGCTTATAAAAAGGAGCATCATTATCAGTTACGTTTACCGTGGTTCATGGAGCGCTTCATTCTAAAATATTAAATCAAAGCTTAAAAAACGACTAAAATGTATGAAAAAGCCGAAAACACTCTCTTTTTGGGTAATATTTTCTGTAACTTACTATTTTTTTTATCACCTAAACTTTATATTACAATAAAGTTTATATCTTCAAGTATATAAATACATTTACAATTTGTCGAAATCTGGAACTTTTTTTTTCGAGTGTATGAGGGGCGGATTTTGTTGCCTTATCAACCCACCTCCTTTATTTTCTCACCATTTGGAAATGAAGTTTATGAAAATTTTATTTGTATTGTATTGTTTAAAGTCAGTGACGTTTGTATATTAGCAAATGTTGCGTCTTTATTCTACTGGCTAGCTTGTTCTGCTAAGGATCATAAGGCCCGGGTTTGAGTCCCTTTTAGGACCATTGCAGTTCAGCAGAGTTATGAAGATAACTGTATAGGACCCTCAAATCTCGGAGAGCATTAAAATATTGAGTCTCTCTCTCCTGTCAATAGCTTTTCTAATTGCTCATTTAAGCTACTGGGGCGAGTCAAATAGGTATCTAAGTATTACTCTGAAGGTCTGAAGTTCGATTTTGGTGGAAACAATGCAAAACTTTCCCATCTGAAAGTTTAATACCAACAATTGTCACAGCTCCATTGTTATTCTAACCACCTAAACTCGTTATAGTCCTATCAACAGTCTAAGTCCTAACGCAGACGAAATCTGGTTGTCTGACACGAATTTTTATCAAGCAACGGCCGTTTTTAAATAGTACCTAATGGTTAGTTTATAGCCTCAATAGTTCAACGGTTAAAGATGCGGACTGAAAACTGAAAGGTCACAGGTTCAATCTCCACTCGATTTACTATTGATGTCATCACAAAGATGTCACTTATGATGCTATACGAACTGCACTAATCTCAGACTATTAATGAAACGAGTAGACCGCCTCGTTTTCAACAACTTTCACAGAAGTTCGTTTTCACAGAAGTTATGTGAGGATTGCGGATCTCATAATAAAAATGTTTTGTGCTCTAAGAGTCTATTTTCTATCTCAGTGTCTATAAAACTATTTAAAGTTACCAACTAAAAACTGTCTAACCCATAGATATTTTGTAATACAAAATAAGCGTTTGACTCTTCTTAATTAGCAACTCTCGATAGCCACTGAGATAGAGAAAATGACCCAGAAGCTGGTGACACTAAAAGCCTTGCTCCGAAACCGGTCTGACAGAAGTCGGTGATAATAGTTCTATTATCACCGCCTTTTGTCGGACCGGTTGTTATCGGTCGTCTGCGATAGGCCGAGTCGCTAGTTACGAAACAACTTCGTTTAAAATGAACGGCCAGAATCGTCAGTCCACAAGGGTTTTATGCATTCCCGTTAGCAATCAAGACTGCATTGTTACGAAACGGAAAACGGCGGCATCACGCGGAAAATACCTAAAGCAATTAACCTTAAGGCTCTTTTCGCACTGCATTCGATCCAAATTAGATAGATAAATATTTATTTATTGCTTTCCAAATTAAACATTATCCACACTACAATTGAAAAAATTCGCGACGCTCGCCTTCTGATGTCACATGAGAGACGCGTGTGTTAAAGTCGGGCGAGCATCGCGTATCGGTTTCATCGTTTCTTCTTAAGCCCACCCTTAAGACACGAACGTGTACAAAAAAATAAAATATTTTCATACTTTGTAGTGGCGTAAGAAATCGGTTTTTTGAAAAGAATTTTTATACATATTTTCATTTAAATATTAATTTATAGTAAGTAATAGCATTTAATTATTTATTAAGCAATTCTTTAATCTCCGATAAATATTATTATTTTCAATTTTCTTAATGTTTCCTGGTAGCTTTTTAAAAAATCAATGAATCATCGCAATCCTTCATACAATGAATAGTAGGTATTAAGTAATACGATTATTTCTGACTGAGAATTCTCGGATTTGGATCGAATGTAGTGCAGAAAGAGCCTTTGGTTCTTTATTGTGAATAGTCCATTCATTGGAGTTTTCGGTCCAGATGTACCTACATCGATTTCTACTCAACCGATTTTTAGGCGACTATGGAGGAGTAGATAAATTTCTAATAATTTGCATTTTTACTTACGTGAAAATAACTTCTTAAATAGTATAGAAGAAGCATTATTACATGAACCATAAAAGGTAATGGCAGAGCAGTTGTATGGTATGGTTGTAATATGGTTTAGAACTGCCGTGTCCTATTCGTGGGGCGGTGGATTGGATCCCAGGCATGGATTGACTATTCGGAGGTATAAACATTACAATCTAAACTTGTAAACTAAGACACAAACACACAAATACATAAACACACTTTCCCGTTTATAATAATATAATACTTATGTATTTTTGTAAACATTTTTAAAAATAATGAATTGTAAATGTGTTAAGAAATAATTAGGAGAAATAATATACTAATAATAACTAATACTATAAAGGCAAAGTGTGTATGTGTATGTGTGTGTGTGTGTGGGGGGGTGTGTGTATGTTTGTTACTCTTTCACGTAAAAAAAACTACTGAATGGATTTGGCTGAAATTTGGAATGGAGATAGATTATACGCTAGATTAACACACGCTACTTTTTATTCCAGAAAATTAAAGAGTTCCAAAAACGAGAATCAAAAAACCTCAATCCAGCGGACGAAGTCGCGGCAATCGTCTAATTTATAATAATAACTAGCTTTACCCCGCGGCTTCGCTCACGTTAAGTTCGATTATTCCAACCCCTATTTAATCCCGTTAGGGGTTGAATTTTCAAAAATCCTTTCTTAGCGGACACCTACGTTATAATAGCTATCTAGATGCAAAATTTCAGCCTGATCCATCCAGTGGTTTCAGCTGTGCGTTGATAGATCAGTCAGTCAGTCAGTCAGTCTCCTTTGCCTTTTATATATTTAGATAAGGAAGATTTTATGCTGAACCAGTTGTAACCAGCTACATGATTACCGTACTCTACGTCACCACACCTTTAGTTTCAATACCAAATCTATTTTCATCTCAGTCGTTATCAAAACTTTCCTTCCATTTATCAGCCGCAGCTAACTCCGTGTTTATTTGTTAAAACCTAATACAAATGAAAATAACAGACTCATTGTTTGTGTATGTCAGGTCATGATAAGGTCCTATAACTTTTTTTTCAAATACAACTTTTTTTTAATATTACAATACATTATACAAATTATGCCCGAATGGACACCAGTCAAGAATCGTACTTGTTGTACATCGTAATTTACGCGCTGGATAGCCAGGCTGACTATATATATACTGTATAAGTGTGAGCGAGAGCTAGCACGCGCCTGACCGCTCCCACCCAGCCTCCTCACAGGCACGCACACTACGTAATGTGCATGTACACGACGTAGCCACAATTAAAGGTCGTAGCCCACTTACACGACACCGCTGCAACACAACTCCTGCAGACAACTCGCTGACCCCGCGCCTAAAGCTAGCAGGCTACTCGCTGCCCCCGCGCCTACAGCTAGCAGGCTACTCGCTGCACCCGCGCTTACAGCTATAACAGGCTACGCGCTGTTTCCGCGCCTACGTCTATCATTCCGGCGGCGGCGGCCGGCGTCTCTCCACCCGCGCACGTACGCCGACCGTTAGCACGCTTCAAGCGAGCAGACGCCGTGCTCACAGCGCGCGGCCCGCTCTGTTGAAGTGTGCGGTACGCACCGCGCGCTGTTTGCTATTTTGTGTTGTTACTGTAAAATGCATCTCCAGAGCACGATATTAAGTCCATATTTGAATGCTCATACTTTGGTTGGGTGGGAACGGAGTCGTATAAATCGGCTACGACTTTTAGGCTATGTTCAGATGGCTGAATTGCGACGCGCGTTTTCAAATCGCGCGCTTAGACATCCTAATATATACCTAGCAACCGTTCACATGCGCGCGCGTTAACGCGCGTCAGCGAGCGTCAACGCGGCGCTCAGAGAAAAAGTTTCTAGACGCAGACAATCGCGCGTTGACTCGCGCTTTGATATTAATGTAATGTCCGTTTGCTGTTCAGTTGAGCGCGCGCTTTCATCGCGATTGCATGTAATTTTGTTAATTTTCGTAATTATATTTTGTTTTCACTCATTTAAAATGAGTGAAATTGAAGATATTGAAATCGACTTACTAATCGATGAAGTAGAAAAAAGGCCAGCAATTTGGAATATAGGTTGCAAGTACTCTCGCAACGCGCATTAGCGCTCATCATCTGAACTCTCTTCAAATTTGATCGCGCGTTGACGCGCGTTAACGCGCGTTACATGTGAACATAGCCTAAAGCACCCGTAACTTCGTGAGATAAACGTACCTATATATTATACCTACCTAGCTAAACTTATACTTTATTTTAATACTGAAGTTAAAACACGCCCTAATAAAGCTCGCCCTTACTCTAGGAGTGGGTAAGTATTATGAACTTTCAACTTATTCAATAGAATCTTTTTAATCTTTTGCCTGAAATAGGAAAATTAAAACTCGAACAATTTTAAAGACTGAGCAGAGCTTTATCCGCCGTCGATTCCATGAATAGAATAGATTAAGCACTGTCCGGGAGTCATTCGGAACGATTGAAATATGAATGAATTTTTTCTGAATATAACATTTCTAAAGCTATGCACTTTTTTTATTCGATGACAAGATAGTCCTTGTCTGCGATATCACCTGATGGTAAGTAACGATGCAGTCTAAGATGGTAGCGGGCTAACTTGGAAGGGGTAGTGTACATTCAACCCATACCCCTAATCGGATTCTACACGCCATCGTGTCGGAACGCTAAGTCGCTTGGCGGCAGGATGGTAACTAGCCACTGCCAAAGCCGCGGGAATCGAACCCGAAACCTCTCAGCTATAAGACCACACACAACGCCCGCCAGGGAGGTCGTCAAAATCTTTTTCCACCATAATATATAAAAAATAATAGAAGCTAACCAATTTTTGGTCTCTTATATCTCATCTTGTAGTCTCTCGCGCTCTTCTGGGTAACAGTACTTACTGCCCAGCCAATAAAGCTGTTCATTTTACTATTAAGGATCCCCATTTATCGAAACTCTTGTTTCGAAGCATTTCAAAAGTTCCACTCAAAACTCGGTACTTAGCTTTTACCATTCACTGGGAGTCACATTAAAATCTAAATTGACTTTATTATTCTTTCTTTTCTCTCGTACCTCCATTTGCATTTCAATATGAATGGAGTCATTTTGCATATTAATAATAATAAGTGCAATTATTTCAATGAGGCACTTTTGTATTCAAGGAAATTACGCTAAATTCTTATTTTCTATGGAACCTTTTCTCCCGTTTCATTGTTCTGTTTACTAGAAACTAAAATTAGTATTTTTAATATTCTTTTATACCACGAACTCATATAATAACCTAGGCATCATCATCATGAAGTTTTGAAGATAGAACATTTGAAGTTCGGCGGTCAGTATGTGAAAAGCTTCGCTCCTGTGCCAACTTCTTAAATTCAGAGTAACTATGACTGATCCACTCCTTTATGTCGGCCACTCACTTTCTCCTCTGTCTTTCAGGTGTTTTTTTTCCAGGAATCTTGCCCTGCAGGATCAACCTAAGAAACTCTTACAGGGATATCCTCTTTGCAGATAACCGAAAAACGCTACCTTTCTCTGCATAACGGTTGCCAAATGGCATCTAAAGTCTTAGTATAGATCTTGCAACTCACGAGGGTACTTGGCTCATCTTTGTGTGTGTGTATCGTATCTGTACAAGTTTGAGCGAGAGCTTGCTCGCGCCTGCCCGCTCCCACCTAGGTTCCGACAAGCACGCACGCAATGTGCATGTACTCGTGTACACAACCGTAACCACAAGTAAAGCTCACGCGCCCTCGTGAGTTGAAAGAACTTTAAGAGTACACAGATCGAACATACATCGAAAACGGTACTACCACATATAGGTTGAATGATCTGCTGCAACTATATTCAGTGCATAATATTAGGGGTGCAATCTGCAAATCTTTGCGCAATCAGGGGCCCAAGTCTGCTATTGCAATTGCAGTTCAATTATCCATCAATGACATGCCAATTGCTACTTTTAGCAATTTTGGTAGTCTACTAATTCAATGGCGTCACAATTGTTTCCCGATGGTTTGCCACTAACACTTTTAAGTCGGTTAAAAACATAAATTGATAGCGTATAACGTTTTTGATAACGATAAACTCGTTTCGGCGAACGCTTTTTTAGCTAATGGCAATACCGAGGATCATTGAATTACAATCCAATTACAAGAAAATCGAACGACCATTGTGAATTTAGTAGACTACGAAATTTTGGACCAATGATAATTGAATTATAATGACATTGCGGTTCACTGACAATGACATGTAAAATAGCAGACTCGGGCCCCTGGACCTGCGCAATTACCGTCCATTATAACTCAACATTTATGACGTGAGAATAATCATAGTGACACCTATTTAGTTATGATATGATACGAACTCTTTGAGTATATAACCAAGTACCAATAACTACCACCCAACTACGAACTACAGCTATAAATAAAAAGATTATTGTTTGATTTATAAGACAAATTAATGCCAAGGTAAACCGAATGTTTGTCTTTTTATTTGCAATTGAGATATCATTTTATAGTGTGGACTACTGCGTTACGTCAATGTCATAAGAGATGATGATTTAGAAATGTGAACTGTAAATTTCAGGGAATAAAATTTGAATTTAAATAACTTCAAATATCGTTTTATTTATTTATTTACATTGTGAAATAAGACTTTATTTCTCCTTTGATATTCACAACTCATTCGATCAAAGGCTACACTAACTTCAAGATACAAATTAACTATAAAAAAATAAATGGTAACAAGAAAAGTTTTAAAAAAATTTCATAATGAAAAGCTGCGAAGCAGAATCTGTAAAACGTAAGCCAATTTTATATTTATTTGAATTTCCTATCGGTATTTTAATTTTAGTTTAACTTTTTAATTTTAGTTTAACTAACATTAAAAAAGGTGGTGGTTATTATTGATTTATTCTCCACTAGCACTAGCATTATATATTTTTTTAATTACTGTAGCTCGACACGTTGAATTTGAATCTTGTTGGTACGAAATTATTCAAAGGATCACCTATGTATCTCTCTCTCTGCATCGTAATCCTCATTTCGGAGGGTCGTAACCCCTTCCCATTAATCACAATAAATAATTATGGTAGTTTCCTTGAAATAATAATGCGGTAGGTTCCCAGATCCTTAAAAAAAATTTGAAAAATAGGGCCCAAGCCACTCGTTCCCCTATTGTTGTGATTTATTCTTAACTGTAACTTAGGGTCAGGTTCAATGGGTCAGTGGCTAAACTGTTAATATAACGACGGTTTCTGGAGTAATCCCTCGTTCGCAGGCTACGGTTTCGGCGTCCGGCACATCCAGATGGCCTGCATGTGCTTGACGGCAATCGCGCTGTTCATAGCCAGGAGCTGCCTGGGGGTAGCCATACTCGCTATGACGGATGTGCGGCGCCTGAATGATACTAACGTTACTGTACGTATTTTTTTTTCATGATTTATATGACATTTATTTGCGAATTAGACGATGCCCGCGCCAGCCAAATTCAGGCAAATAGGTTCATTTGTTGTGGTGTGAAGGAGTAACAAACATACACACGCACAGCCACACAAGTATATAAACTTTTGCCTTTCCTATACTGGGTGCAGGAGACACCCTTTAAAAAGAGCAACTGCTAAGTTTCTTACCAGGTCTTCTCAGTAGAATCAGCTTTCCGAACCGATGGTAGAGTCTCGACCTGTCATAGGATTTTACAAGTTGGCCTACATGAAATAAATGATTTTCAATTTGAATTTGAATGAATAGAAAAAATAAGAGCATTTTAAATCTATTTCGTAACAATGTTGTGTTTTAGATTTACGAATGGGATAAAAAGACTCAAGGCATGATACTGTCGTCGTTCTTCTGGGGTTACCTGATCATGCAGATCCCGGCCGGTCTGCTGGCCAAGAGGTACGGCGGGAAACCCATCCTGCTCTTCTCGCTGCTAGCCAACGCAATCATCTGTGCTTTGCTGCCAACACTGGTGAAAATCGTAAGTTCTATTTACTACGACAACCAAAGAGATGGAAAGACCAATCTTTTCTATTTCAGTGAATCCATACTATACAGATTCTTCTAGTTTACTATATTATCGTTATCCTTAGGTACTTATACTAGTGGTTCACCCCGAACTGAGACCTCGCGGTATCCCATAATTCCCAAAAGATAGTTTTAATTATAGTAGTTGACGCAAAACTGTTTTTACGATGATAAATACAGCGTCATCTATTGGCATTATTGTGAAGCTATGATAAAATTAAAAATTAAATAATTTCGTTTCTGTATAATATTGATCTAATTTTAGTGTTGTTCAAGTACAGGATATAACTGCATTTACAAACAAGTTTCAGTTTCTAATATGCAGTAGTTTTTGACATATTATGGCTCAAATTAAATCTCCACTTTCAAAGCCCCCCATTTCGTCAGTTTTAAGGGAAAAATTAAAAAAAAATATATATATTTTTGTACACTGTTCAAAATCTACTATTTTTTTATGCAATATTCGGCTGAAGGCCATCAGTTTACATTTACGTTCAGTAATTCAGAAGTTATAAGGCTCTGACAGACGGACGGACGGACAAGTGCAAATTCACTCAAGTAGACTCAGGGACCTCGCTTCGCTCGCAATAAATGCGAAAGTATGTTTTTTTTTTAATGTTTATTGCTATTATCTTCTGTTGTTATTTTATAATACAACATCTTTTTTACTATTTGGTTTACAACTATTTGCCATTTTATTTCTATTATTATGTCTATAGGTATATTATCCTACTATTAGTATGTTTTATGATGCGATGGTGGTTTTTTTTTTTGTGGCATGGGTATAGTTGAGGACCTGAAGAGTGACATAGGCTATTTTTTATCCGGGAAAACCAAATAACCTTATATTTAGAAGTAGGTCTATTGGCCCTTGCATACAGACTGGTCTCTTTGTCCAGGGCGGATGGCCGATAGTGTGTGCATGCCGCGTCATCATGGGTCTGACCCAGTCATGTCTGTTCCCGGCCTTCCACACGCTGCTGGGGCAGTGGCTGCCGGCACACGAGATCACCTCCTACTCCGGCATCGTGTATGGAGGTAAGCGAGCTTACTTTCCAAGTGAGTTTGTATTTTACTGAATAGCCCTGCAAAAACCGGTCAAGTGCGTGTCGGACCCGCACACGAAGTATTCCGTACCATTGCAAGATTCAACACCAGCTATTATTAAGATTGAGCAAAAGCAAAAGTTTATTGTATGTCTTTTTACTATTTGTTAATAGAAATAAACATTTTGTGAATATTTCAAGTTTCTACCTGTAACGCTTTATGAGATGCAGCCCGCTGACAAACAGACTGATGGGAGGACATTTTTAACGAGAGTGAGATAATATCAATCAATAAGAAGTGATTGCAATTGTCACAAAATAGCAATAATTTTTATAGAGAATCCCAAAGCGGACAGATAAGTTTGTCGCTATGTTAGCCTCTCAAGTTTACTTACTGTAATGATCTAAGTATATAATATTTTGATCAATGCATATTGATGATGCCTGTACCGGGTGATTTTTTTATTTTACTTAAGAATACCAAAGTAATCGTTTACCGAAGAGATCCACTTTTAAACAGATAGTTAGGGTCACCCTACAAACGTAATCTATCAGCTGTTGATACATTAGGCGCGCGCGGTGGCCCTTGACCCCTGAGGGCGTATTTTAACTTCGTTGAATAATATGACCACGATTTGCTTATTTTATGGTCAGATATGGTAAAAAAAATGTTTCAAAAACGGGACAAAACTATTAATGGAAATTTATGGTCTATTAACGATATAGAACCACCAAAGAAATTTTCCACTACCTTAAAAATACTTCTGTATAAAGTCATTAGATCCCAAACATCTTAAATGTTTGATAAAAAAATGATAAATTACATAAATTGTACCAAGTTGGATTCGGGGTGACATAAATAAGTTGCAGACTCGTTTCAGTTAAAATGGTCAAGTCCGAGCGGACCCGGGCTTTGAAACGGTTCCATATCATTTTGTTTTTTTCATTGTATTAAAATGCTTTAAAATGATTGATATTTGGCTTTTTTTCTACAAGATCTACTTTTGTACTTTTCAAGAAAGTAGGTCACCAGAAATCCTTGTGAGTCTTTGATGTTCTGTCAGTGACTAAAATTTTTAGTAGTTATTATTTAGTACAAAATACGTAGAACTACAATAATAAATAAACTACATGCATATACGGCAAGAAAAAGTGCAGAATTCTAGTTTGAAAATTAGAATTCTGAACTTTTTCTTGCCGTATACGCATGTAGCAATACGCAATATTAAAAGTCTATGTATGATGGAAAAATAATAAAAAAATGCTGAGTTTCTCTTCTTAGACCAGGATACTTAAGGAATCCTGATTGCTTTAATTTTAAGTCACGTAAATAATTAATTATCACTTTAATCTCATTTCTAATTAGCTACTCTTGTAAAATTCTTAACATTAAAAAAATTACATTGGAGGTACCAATTTCTAAAACAAATAAACTGACAGGTTCGTATGAGTTTTTTCCACTAAATAATACGGAACCCTAAAAACGATGTTACGTGAAATATATTTCAGGCTAAGTTGACTGGAAAGTTGCTTGATTAATGAGTCTGAAGTTCGAGTTAGCACTTTTGTTATCTAACATAATGATTTGCTAAAAAACTTCATATGAACAAAGCAAACAATAATTCGGAATTTTTCACATTAATTTTGTTACAAAATATAATTTATGATTAAAATTGTATATTAAGCTTCTCAAATTTTTCTTAGAGTACAAAATAACTGTCAGATTTTCTACTTGGTACGTACTACTTTACAAATTCTGACAAGAGTGTGAGTTTGCCACTGTAGCACCTTGGGACCCTTACGTCTATCCTTTAGTCGTTTGTTCGGACTATGTGCCCTGCCGATTGCCAGAAATATGATAAGTTTAAAAATTGGTTGATAATTTCATCTAAATGCACCGCCAACACGAAAACAATACTCTTTCTGATAATATTTTCCTGACACAAAAAACCAAAATGGTGGTTCGCGTCAGGTTGCAGACTTTTAGTTGTTTATTGAAAAGTGGTGGCAGCAGGATAACATCAACATTGCGGAAGCAAGAGTAAACTTTTTTAATCTGGCCCTGTCTAGAGTAACCACACGTTAACTTGGATAGTCCTGACAAAACATCCGACTTTTACTAAAAATCCCTGACATTTTTTGAGGCTGCAAACAATGATAAATATTTGTGTAAAATTGGGTGCAAAAAATCAAATATATTTTGCTGATTTTGTTTGTTACGGAAATACTAACGACCCGTAGATTTCGAATATCATAATGTAACAGCAAAGACTGAGTCATACAGCGTTGTATTTACAGGCAATAAGTTGTAGTTGTACAAGTTGTATTTATAGGTTTATGTATGAACAAGGTGTTTTTGACATCAAGTAAAATTGGCAATCCATCAATGTTGATTTGAAATAAGATACTTAGCTTACTTCAATTTCATGAAACAGAAATTATACATGGAATTTTAACACAATATTTCTGGAATCAATTCCTAGTTTAACAAAAACTCGTGGTGTGCGAGCTATCATTGGAGATGCAATAGAAGCAAAGCTTTATATAAATAAAGTGCACTTAATGTTGAACTTTCTCTCTCTTATATCTCGCTTACTCATGTAGACGTGATACGCAGTCAATAAGGTGCGTTTCATACGTGTCAGTTTCAGTTAAGTAGATAAGTCAGTTGTATCCTAAATTATCAAGATGTCTGGTAGCCCTTGCCTTGCCTAAAAGCTTCAACCAAGGTCTGGCAACATAGTGCAACTTCTTTGCCGTGAGTTGCATTAATTGTTTCGGACGCTTTTTATTACTTACTTTACAACTTACGCTTACAGAGAAAGCCAAGTACAATTTAGACATTTAAACTTTAAGTAATTACATTTACATCTGAAAGGAGCTTGCACATTTATATATTTGATGAAAATTATACTATAGGGACCAGTATCGAAAGAGAAAGGAGAAAGTTTGTTTGTATGTGTGTGTGTGTGTGTATGTTTGTTACTTTTTCACGCAAAAACTACTGGACAGATTTGGCGGAAATTTGGAATAGTGATAGATTACTGAAAACTAAAATCATAACCTCAGTGGCCAGTTGAAAAGAGTGATTGATTTAGATGACAGAACATAAATAACATTCCATAACGAGAGCGCATTTCAACGTCAACAGGTTCCGATTGTTGTACACATTTTCATTAGATTAAAATGGACTTTAAAATCATTTTATTTCAATGTGATGTGATTTTACTTCGCAAGTTTTCTATTTGGAGCGCCGACGGTAGATAACGTTATGGAAACTTGAGCCTTTGAAATAAGTATTTTTTAAAGCCATGCTGAACTTTACTTAAACACAGAATACATAATAGTAGGTACAGATACAGATCAGAAATGAGGAGATCCGTAGGAGAACCAAAGTCACCGACATATCTCAGCACATAATTCGAAGATAGAGATACAAATACAAAAGATTCACCCCGCAAAATCATTTAAATGAATAGCGACTTTACTACCATACAGTCAAATGCAATTCAGATCGCACAGTTATTCATCTCATAAAAGCCTCTCTATCAATCGCGCTAATCTTACCTCCTATCAGGCTTTAAGCTTGAGATAAGCCAGGGTACGATAATAAATACGTTAATGGGTGAAGATTAAACATTCGGTTTCAATTAACCGTTAACCGTTGCACCATTGAAGCGTTTTAGTAATTTTAGTTTGACGTTGTAACGTTTCTTTACTCAATGTCTAACATCGTTTTCTAGAAATATAAACTCTTGCTTGCTGTACGGCTTTGTTCCAATGGAGATTCGATTGGATTGCATTTATGTTCAATCCGAGATTTGAAATCAATTTGCCTATCTCTAATTTGCTAGATTGCGTCGACGCCAACAATCCTACGTCTATGTTTCCTACTTAATATTATAAATGCGAAATTTTGTAATTATGAAACTAACTACTGAACCGATTTGGCTGAAATTTGGCATAGAGATAGATTATAGTGTGGCTACACATAGGCTACTTTTTATCCCGGAAAATAAGAGAGTTCCATTCTTGTTTTATAGAGCTGTGATAGTCTAGTAGCTAGTACTTCCGTCTCTTATTCTGTGGGTCGCCGGTTCGATCCCGGATACTCACCTCTGACCTTTCGGAGTTATGTGCGTTTAACCAATTACTTAAATGTCATAATGTCCTTCAACGGTCGAAGGATAAAATCGTGAGGAAACCTGCCTATATCGCTCTCCAAGTCTTCATACCCATACATAAAATAACATCGATTCATTGCTTTGTTGGGACGTGATTAGAGGACAAACCAAGGAAAAAAAAAACACACTTTCGCATTGATAATATTAGTAAGGATGATAAATATAAGACACACTTTCGTATCCAATATATCCATATGACATATGACCCACCACATGTGTGACGTTTGAGAACTATCCGTCAATGTCAGGAGAGATTCCGAAGACGGTTGAATCTCAGTCAAGTGGCAGGAAAAGGCCTGTTGCAGTCAATAGAGGATTTAGTTTTCCTTATACCCTCCTCAACTATTAACCTCCGATGGAAAAAAATGGCGTTCTTCAACGCAATCCTTTTGATTGTTACATTGTAGCTCTTAATTAATGGACCAATTTGTAGTACTCGTTAAAGTTTCAAAGCTGATTTTTCTCAACCTATGTTGAGATTTAATTATGAAGAACTTCATCTCAAAGTTTTCGCTAAGCTTCAGCTAGGGGTAGAAACGACAATACTACAACGGCCCTTATGATTTCAATTCCACACCCTTATCATTTAGCTATTGAAGTAATTAATTAATATTATTTATTTGTTTACTGGCATATTCTCGCGACTTAGTCCGCGTCGAATTAGGTTTCAAAAAATCTCACGAACCCTCTTTTTATCTTCAAGTTCTCAACAAGATCCTGTCCAAAAAATTACGTCGATCCATTGTCCATTGCAACATGGGTGGGTATAGCAATAAACAGGTATAATTTTATATTTATAATATTAAATTAAGTAATGAAGAAGAATATCAACTCCTAGGTTTCGTACTGTTCTCAGCAGAATCTGCTTTCCGAACCCATGGTAGAGTCTTGACTTCTCATAAAAGACTCAGGTTGATCTACATTAAATAAATGTTTTTGTGTTTTTTTTTAGGTTCGCAAATAGGCACAATCATCGCCATGCCCGTATCTGGTCTGCTGGCTGAAACGGCGATGGGCTGGAAGCTCATATTCTACGCGGTGTCGGGCATCATGTTTGTGCAGTCCGTGGTATGGATGTTCTTCGCGGCCAGCTCTCCGAGAGAACATCGCCTGATGACTGAAGAGGAGAAGGAGTATATCGAGCGTGGGTTGAACGCTGGTGGTTCTAGGGTACGACACAACAAAAGAAATAACTTTTTTTTTTTTTTTTTTTTTTTATATTTTTAGCGAGCAAACGAGCAGGCGGGTCACCTGATGTTAAGTGATTACCGCCGCCCATGAACACTTGTAGCACCAGAGGCACCACCAATGCGTTGCCGGCCTTTCAGGAATTTGTTGGTCCGCCCCTTGAATAACCCCATGTTGTAATTCAGTGGAAACACTGTCGCAGGAAGTTGGTTCCACAGTTTCAAAGTACGTGGAAAAAAGGATCTGGAACATCGGATGGTCGAAGTGCTCCAGGCACCCAGGTGGTGAGGGTGAAATTGTTTTCGGTGGCGAGCGGTGCGGTTGTAGAAGAGAGACGGTGGAATAAGGTCAAATAGTTCTTCAGAACACTCCCCATTATATAGCCGATAGAATACGCAGAGAGAGCTAACATCTCTGCGGTGCTCCAGGCTTTCCAGCGGGTTGGTTAATTTGGGATTGCCCACAAGCCGAACTGCCCGCTTTTGAATCCGGTCAAATGGAAGGTGTTGGTATTGGGGTGCTCCAGCCCAAAGGTGAGAGCAGTACTCCATATGCGGGCGGACTTGCGCTTTGTAGAGTAGGAGCCTATGCTCGGGCGCAAAGTACCGCTTTGCTCTGTTGAGCACCCCAAGCTTTTTCGAAGCTAATTTAGCTTTTCCTTCCAAGTGATCCCGGAACTGGACGCCGTTCGAAATGCAGACACCAAGAATCCCAATGCTGTTGGAAGGGGCTAGGGGGGTGTTCTGGAAGAGAAGAGGTATGGTGAAGGGGGTCTTTTTGGCGGTGAACGCACAAACTTGTGTTTTTGAGGGATTGAAATGGACAAGATTTTGTGAACCCCATACTGACACTTTATCAAGGGAAGCCTCAATGTCAGACACAAGTTTGGCTCTATTCTCCTCTAGCATTGCGCGGGAAAATTGTGCATTTCCTTTGTAAAGGGCATCACCAGTACTGTCATCTGCATAACAATGGATGCTGCTGTTTTGCAACATGTCATTGATATGCAGAATGAACAGTGTAGGCGATAACACTGAGCCCTGTGGAACGCCTGCATTGATGGGCTTAGGGTCAGAGCAAAAGCCGTCGACAGCGACTTTGATGCTGCGTCCATCAAGAAAGCTAGCGACCCAATTACAAAGCAGCACGGGGAGTCCGTAAGATGGTAGTTTCGATAGAAGGGCCCTATGCCAAACCCGATCAAAGGCTTTGGCGATAATATCAAGGCTAACCGCAAGGGCTTCTCCCTTACTGTCGATAGCATCCGCCCAACGATGCGTGAGGTATACAAGAAGATCACCAGCAGATCGGCCGTGACGAAAGCCATATTGACGATCGCTGATGAGCTGGTGCTCCTCAAGGTAACTCAGCAGTTGGGTGTTAATTATTTGCTCCATGACTTTAGACAGTAAAGAGGTAATCGCGATAGGCCTGTAATTCGAGGGATCCGAATGATTGCCTTTTTTCGGGATTGGATGAACCAGGGCAGTCTTCCATGAAGACGGAACAATACTAGAGGAGTAAGATTGCCGAAACAGACGCGTTAAGACGGGTGTTAACTCCGGAGCACACGTCTTCAGCACAACCGCAGGAATACCGTCGGGCCCACTCGCCTTGTTGACGTCGAGAGAGAGAAGAGTTTTACGCACAGCACTCTGAGTGAAGCGTATATCACTAAGAGAAGATGGACACCGTTGGATGGTAGGTGGTGTTCTCCCGCCGTCATCAAGCGTTGAGTTGGCAGCAAAGAGGGTGCTCAGAATTTCAGCCTTCTCTTTGGCAGTGTGAGCCAAGGTATTGTCCGGTTTGCGTAAAGGCGGAAATGGAGAACGGCAGAAATTGCCTTGTATGGCCTTCGATAGGGACCAGAATGCACGGGAGCCAGAAGGCAGTGCGACTAGTCTCTGCCCAATTCTGTTGATGTGCTCAAATTTTGCCCTGGCGATGGCATTTTTGTAGGCTCTGGAGGCAGCATTAAAGTTTTTCCTTAAATTAGCAGCATTTGGGTCTGTATTGCTTTGTGCTGAGGACCAGGAACGGTAGCAGGTACGCTTGAGAATAGCGGCCCTATTACAGATCCCGTTGAACCATTTCTGAGCGCGCTCCCCGGAGGGTTTAAGAGAGTTGGGAATATAACATTCCATACCCTGGAGTACTTTCAAAGTTTGATCCATTTGCGCGTTGAAAGAAGAACTTCAGTAAATAAAATTTTCCATCATAAGGTCGCTGATGGCGAATTGTTCATTTGATGGGTTGCTCATGATAATGATTTTTCTTCCAGAGGCGTGGAACTCCGTGGAGGTATATCCTGCGAACGAAGGCTTTGTGGGCTATCATGGTCACGCACATCGGCTGTGCTATCAGCTACGTGCTTTTCTTCGTCGACATGCCAACGTACTTGGAAAGGGGCTTGCAGATATCTCTGAAAGACGTAAGTTGGAGTTTCAGTACACGATAGTTACTTTTGCTCCTAAGTTAACTATAGTGTAGTAATACTTATTTGAAAAGTTTGGTATTGATCCGGCATGCGGTTTTAAAGTAAGAGTAAAATCCCTTAAAAGTAAAGCAGAGACTCACGGGAGATTTCTAAGGTTCTAGAAATTTTATAACCATCAAACGACAATCTCCAAATTACTCTTTTTACCCGACTAGCATAGCCAAAAAGAAAGATTATGACTTTAGCAGTCTGTGTATGTATATATGATGCTCTAACATGACGCCTAAGTGACTGAGCTGATTTTGATGAATAGATTCGTTTCAATAGATTCGTTATTATAATCCAGATGACAAAGGGTATATATTTTATACAAACGAAATCAACATAGCGCATGCTATATATAGTCGGATTACAGTTTTTAAACTTATATAGATACTTGTATAAACAACTACTTATAATATTTTTCATTTTTTCTTCCAGAGTGCTTTGTTATCGGCTTTGCCATACATAGGAATGTTCGTGGGGAACATTGTATCTACTACTGTTTCCGAGAAGATTTACAATAAAGGATATTTGTCTCTATTAAGCTGCAGGAAACTTTTCAATTCTATAGGTAAGTCTCAATACCGCAATGATTCTTACAATAAAATAGAAACCTCGACGGAGCAACTGTTAGGGCGGTGGAGTGAAGTTGAATAATTCAAAACTTAGATGTCTTACTAGCTGCCAAGCGATTCAACGTTCCGATCGATAGGGTGTAGAAATCGATTAGAGGCACATATAAAATTGAAAGATTTCACACACTCTTGAGAACATTATGGAGAACTCTCAGACATACAGGTTTCCTAGCAATGTTTTCCGTTATCGTTGGCGCGTGATATTTAATTGCTGAAAAATTTTTTTCAGGGTTCTTTGGCACAGCGGCCAGTTTGATAGCGCTGTCCTTCGTGGGCCCGGACCACAGGAGCCTTGCCATCGTCACCCTCATCGTAGCTCTGACTTTGAACGGCGTCTTCGGAGCTGGATTTATGGTACGGATTTAAGGGACACTATTGTGTCCAGATATAAAGTCTATGGCGATATCGTGGCTGAAAAACTCGCGCCAGTGATTCGGGAAGTGCACAAGAGCACTATATAGAGCACCGATCTCAAAAGTTGAAATCGCCCTAATGATTGCCAATCTTCGCAAGGCGACGGCACATAAAGAAGAAGAAGGTGATAGTCGAGCGGTGAAGTGGTAATAGTCACCGATTTTTAGGAGGTCCGGAGTTCGAAATCCAGCATGCATCTCTGACTTTTCGGAGTTACGTGTGTTTTATGCAATTCAATATTTCTTCCTTTAACGGCGAATGAAAACATCGTCAGGAAACCTGCATGCTTGAGAGCTCTTTATAATGTTTTATAGGTGTATTAATTCCAATTCGCATTTGCCCAGCCTAGTGGAACATGGTCTAAAAATGGCTTTACTCACTGTGGAAGAAACCTGCATGCCTGAGCTAGTGAAAATATAAACGACCTTTAAAATATTCTTTATATACCTGATAACTATTTCTCTAGATACAGTAAATTGTATACATTTTCAGATGACATATCTGGACCTGTCGCCGAACTACGCCGGCGTGATGCTCTCTATTACCAACTGCGCGGCCAACGTCGGCAGTGTCCTGACACCCATCACTACTAGTCTTATTCTAAAAAACGATCCAGTAAGTACACAATCCACACTCTTTCTAGATACTAACGAGTTTTTGCCTGTTATCCTTGCAACACTCAATTTGATCACTAATTTGATCTTGAGGCAGAAGCCTTGTAGTTTAGAAACGGACATAGACCTATTTTTATGCAAAAACAAAATGACGTGATATTCATTACATTCATTCATATAACTTTGATAGCCTTTGATTTTGCGTTTAGATGTATTTATAGTACACTAGCTTCTGTCTGGGACTTTTTGGCTTTGCCGGGTAGAACATCCGATGCGCGTTATTCTGTTGCTACATGACTGAAGAACAAACAAACACACTTTCGTAATTATAGTATATTATAGTAAGGATTAGCTGAACTATGACTGTCACCTATACTATGGCAAAAACACCGATACTTGAGGGCTTTATATTTACTCGTATGTATGTGCATTCCAGACTGACATAAGTCGATGGCGGATCGTGTTCCTGAGCTGCGCAGGCATCTGCGTCGCGGCCAACACCAGCTTCATGTTCTTCGCCAGCGTGAAGAGACAGGAGTGGGATGACCCCGACTTCCTGGATAGGATCAAGGCTGACCCAGGTTGATAGATTTTTTTTAAATATATAGACTAGCGCTTGACTGCGATCTCACCTGTAAGTGAAGATGCAGCCTAAGATGGTACGCGCTTACCTAGAAGGTTCATTCACTCTTGATTTAAAGACACCCACATTATAGTTAGTTGGAAAAAACGGAAGCCGGAAGGGCATTCCAAATTTTTTGCGATGCGTATTAGGAACGAGGAAGCAAAGCGTTTGGTGCGAGATCGTGGGATTTCGACCATGTAACGGTGCACATTCGTACGATTTTAAGTATAGTTCGATCGTGGGATTTTGACCACGTATCTGCACCGTGCAGATTCGTACGATTTGAAGTATAGTTCTTGCAATTCACGAGGGCGCGTGGCTCATGCTTGTGTAAGTCGTATCTGTAAGTGTGAGTGAGCCTAGGCATCGACGGGCTCGCACACTCACGCAATGTGCATGTACATGACGTGGTCTCAAGAACACGCGCGCTCGTGGTTTGCAAGAATTACAAGAATAAAGTTTAAAAACTGTAACTGCACTATGACATGATGTAATATTCGTCTATGCAAAGTCTATGCTTTACAACACCTCGTTCATCAGAATCGACTCAGTAGTTTAGACGCTACGGCGAAACATATACCAGTATACCTACTTGAATATTAATACTCATACAGACATACATACCTACACCTAGAGACTGCTCCATAATACTTTATTTTGGCTTTGACGTTATTTAAAACTTATTTTTTGTTACAGAGGAAGTAAAGCCTGCATTTGCGAATTCCAAAGAAGAAGAAGCGGCCAAATGAGAATGTCTCGATATTAAATTAGTTATATGAATTACATATGTATTTACTATATTATCGTTAACTTAATATAACTCTACTTTAATTAGTTGATTTAAATAGATAACTTATTATTGATGGTTGTTTTATTTTAGTTGTGTCCGAGACACAAGAGTTCACACAAGTGTACCTATATACTACATTACAATTTACTCGATTACGGCGAAGAAAGGGAAAGATCATTCTATTAATATCATAAACGCAAAAATTTGGAGGTATGGATGGATGGATGTTTGTTACTCAACGACTGCACCGATTTGGCTAAAATTCTAGCGTATAATATACACAGAAACAATCTTGTGCCACCTGTATCCAGTGACTGCAAGTGAATCACTGAATCGTGAATGGGATTGTTTTCCCACCTAGTATGGGTTTATTTCCCACCATTCCACCTTGGGATAGCAACGTTCCTGGGCCTACTTGCTAGGCTGACTTTGAACAGAGTACCAAAATATATTTTTTTTAACTTTTCCCTTAAAATTGACAAAATGGGGGGCTTTCAAAGTGGAGATTTAATTTGAGCCATATGTCAAAAATTACTACATATTAGAACCTGAAACTTGGTTGTAAATTCAGTTATATCCTATACCTGAACAACAAATACTAAAATTAGATAAATATTATAAAGAAACGAAATTATATTTTAACAAAAAATGTTAGAATTATTTTGCTGTAATCCGCCAACAGAAAAAATCTGTATGGTCAAACATGCAATTATAAGCTAAGCACCGCTTACCTCCCCAACCAAGCAATAAAGCAAAGTTCCCAAGCAAGCAAATTAATTAACTTTTAATTCTATAGCTTCACAATAATGCTAATAAATGGCGCTGTATGTAAACAGTTTTGCGTCAACTATTATTATTTTTTATTGCGTCTAATGTTAAAAGTTAATTATTACAATATATAATTAAAGCTATCTTTTAGGAATTATGGGATACCGCGAGGTGTCATTTCGGGGCGAACCACTAGTTATAGTGATGATTCAGTTTTATTTTTATTTTATTCGATCACAAGATAGCCTCATCCTCAACAGGTGAGATACCTGATGGTAAATGATGATACAGTCTAAGATAGTAGCGAGCTAACTTGGAAGGGGTACAGTGTACATTCAACCCATATCCGTAGTCGACTTCTACGCGCCATCGTGCCGGAACGCTAAATCGCTTGGCGGCACGTATTTAACGGTAGGGTGGTAGCTACCCACGGCCAAAGCCTCCCACTGGACCAGACCAGAGACAATTCAGAAATTATAAATTCCTAAATTGCCCCCGCCGGGAATCGAACCCAAGACCTCCCAGTTATAAGACCACAGCGCTCACCACTGCGCCAGGGAGGTCGTCAAAGTCAGTGTAATGTAATATCCAATAAATGATATTTTCGCCTGCTGTTTTTCGTTATCCATAACGACTTTGGAAAAGTGCAGGATGTAACATCATTCATATATTGATTTCGTTCATATAAAATGCAGCCTATGCCACTCGGACCATAATAACGAAATCAAAAAAAATCAAAAATCAAAATTTATTTATTTCATGTAGGCCAACTTGTAGCTCTTATGACACGTCATAAATTTACCACCGGCTCGGAATGCAGATTCCGCTGAGAAGAGCCGGCAAGAAACTCAGCAGTTGCTCTTTTCAAAAAAAATTTTTTTTACAATTGTTAACAAAACTAGGCTATGCACACAATGTTTCCACAAAGAAGTTTCAAAAATGCACACCTACCACAACCTAACGAATCGATTGATACCTCATTGATCAGAATTGATTCAGTAGTTTAGACGCAGCGGTGGAACACACGTGATATAAACATACATAGACTGCTAAAATCATAACCCTTCCTTTTAGCTTTGCCGCAGTTAGCTTAAAGACATGGGACACACTGTTCTATGTAGTTGGTACAATATTAGTTTGAATGTCAGGTGCGTCTTTGTTGACTACTTCAATACTCTTCTTCAGATTAGAAATTATAATAATTGTTCATGACATTGGAACTTAAAATATAATAGGCCTTATTACTGCAGACATAAAGTTCCAAAGCCATACAAACTACGTTATAAATTTTCAGTATAACATGATGAACAGTATCGTATTTATTCAGTAATTATGTACTCAAGGATATAATAAAGTAAATAATGTACTGAAACTGTATGATTATAATGATAACACTAATTAAATTCATTAGATGTTTTGTCTAAAGACGCCATTTTTGGTTGCAGAAACATAGAAATTACTTAAAATTAACAAGTGAAAAGAAAAAGGTTTATAGTAAAATGTTGGTTCATGTCTTGGCGGCAAAATGGACGTTGAATTCGTAAGGTATAAATTCGAAGACAGCTACGATGGAGTACTTACCAAAACTAGTAAGTTTTTTTCACCATCTCAGGGATACGATAATCATAATATTATACTCTTTTTTCATACTATATGTATACATGTATTGATCGGAAACTTGAAATTGGTTAAAATAAATCAACTTCCCACTTTACCACCTTCGATGGAAATGAAGTAGGTACAATCAAAGCAAGTTTGCTACTAAAAAAAATATTTGACGAATTGTTATTATCTTTGAGTATTAAACCTACGTAGATAAACTTAAAATTGCTTACCCCAATTTAAATGTAATGCGTAACTTTATGCCACTTTCATAATTTAATATAATTTCAGGATATTGAGACTTTTTAAAGAAATCATAAGATGATAGAACACTAGCAAATTCTTGGGACATTTTTTAGTAGTTACTGTAGTTCAATTGATGTCGCTGCTGTCCTAAGTTTTTATTTTTCCGGCTGTTTCCACAGAATTTAAGCTTGGTGTTAGGCACTTGCAAATGATCTACATGTTTGTCTGCTCGCTGGTGCTGGGCATGATGAGAGGCAGCAATGGCGTCGGTGTTCTGGCCATTGCTGACTATACACGCAAAAATGAGACTTATGTACAGGTATTGAAGCACACTTTACTAAAATCTACTATTTAATAAATGCAAAGGTGTGTCTATCTTTTTGTAACATATTCACAGTTCACTTACTTAACCGATATTTACATAATTGCTGACGGAGATTCAAGAGAGTTCGCTTGCATTCGGGAGATTGTTATAATGTAATACTTTTTGCCTCAAAAAATTCCCACGAGATTCTTAAGAAATTCACGCGGGCGAAATTTTTTATGAATGCCTTTCTTCTGTCTAATTTCAATGATCTAACTTCTAACTGATACTAACCTTACCTTTGAGTATAATACTAACATAGCGTACATTTTTATTTTTGACTACATTATCCTTATCAGATTCACAATTGGGATATGCGGATCCAAGGCACAGTTCTATCATCTTTTTTATTCGGATATGCGTTGATCCTGGTTCCAGCGGAGTTGTATTTGAAGCAAGCGGTGGACAAGTTAATATTAACTGCTGTTCTACTGATAAACGGTGGTTTAGCAGCCGCTATGCCGACGATAGTCAATAAGGTAAATAGAAACATCATTTCTTTTTTTTTTTCATTATCACTATTGTGACCTTAAGGACAATAATCGTTGGAATATCACAGAAAACATAAACCAAATGAGGTAGGAAAGGAGATGAAAATTCTGACTAAAAACCTGAAAGTGATAAAATAGATGCATAGGTGATTGCACAGAAGAGGCATCTTTAGAAGATGGTCACCATTATCTTCGATTACATAACAAAGATACGCACTTATAAGCCGAGGCTCAGACTTTCCATGCTCTTCCAATGCAAATCAGCGCTAAACACATTGCAATTAAAAATAATTTGTTTCATGTAAGTCAACTTGAGGCTCTTATAGCAAGTTGAGGATCTACCACCGGTTTGGTAAGCTATTCTCTCGTGTCTGCTGAGGCTGACTTTTTGAATATGCCAAGAATGTTTACAATGATTTTTCATAGATTGATGTTTTCATCGCATCAGAATTGTAACTCGCGGTCCAATTAGTGAATGTCTATTATCTAGCTCTTATCACTAGCCCTCCAACAGTAAACAAAGTCTTGTGTTAAATAAAAAACATCTCCTATATTGGATAGAAGCAGGCGTTAATTTGCGGAATTCCGCCAAACCACGAAAAATATGTGAGGCAATACACGCCGCCAACGCCGTACACCGTCGTTTCTCCAGAATAGAAGAAACTTAGAAACAACACAACACCAACACCAACAACACTGCACCACACAAACTCGTTCAAAACACACTCGACGTACGTTTCGCTCCGACACCGGAGTATCATCACGAGATGTTGACTGCACAATGCACAATTGCAAAAACTTTGCATGACATGCATGGTCATAAGATGCTTGCATACGGTGAGTAGGAACACCTATAATGAATTGTACTTCCATGAACTTATGATTTCTCCAGGGTGGATGGATCGCCGTGTGTAATGCTCAGTTTCTGATGGGGATGACTCAAGCTTGCCTGACTCCTGTCAATCAGAAACTGATCTCGAACTGGCTGCCACCAGGCGAACGAGAAGTTGTTGGCTCTATTATCCAAGGAGGTAATTGCTCCAGAATTTAAATAGTTATGTCGTAATATTGTGACGAGTTAGTGGAACATATGAGTGGAATGAGTGGAACAATATCAGTGGAACACATAGTTCCACGAAACTATAAACTTTAGGGCCCCAAATTGTAAATTGCAGCACCGCAAATCGCTGTTTTGGTGATTCCAATAAGTGGACCAACGATGCAGAAGAATTGAACTGGCCGCTGGATAAAAACTTTTTTTTAAAAAAAGAATGTTAGCCAAGCTGAACTTGACTTATATTCTCCTCTCCCCTACAAATAAGCGAAAAGCTTGTGCTTGGAGTGGGTACGACAATAGTGCAACGGGTGAGGCTCGAACCTTTGAGCTTTTAGTCCGCACCTTTATTCATTGGGCTATTGAGGCTTTTATACTCTAAGCAACGTGAAAAATATGATAGACTATTGTTATGATACCAATAGTAATAAGCTAAGATAGACTATTTACTTTTTGCATCGATGAACTATCATTTTATTGATTGAAAAGCAGATTATGGTAAATTAACTTAAATTCTATATTTTACTTTTCATTTCAGGAATACTTCTAGGTATAATAATATCCTTGCCAATATCAGGTCTTCTGACTGAATCTCGGCTATCGTGGGAACTGATTTTCTACTCACAAGCCATGATGACTTTGTCCATGGCGGTGATATGGGGTTTACTGACTGCCAGCTCACCAGAACGTCATCATGCGATGGGGGACACTGAGAAAGAGTTTATCAGAGAAACTCTAGCGGGGTATAAAAAAGTAAGGATTTCTTTAAAACAATTTTTTTTCTACAAGGACAACATACTAAATTATTAAATTATCTGGCAGCCGAAGTGCAATAAATAAGCTTCCGCGTGGCTTTTTCTTTTCTTTCTTAGTAAGAATTTGTTACATTCATTATTAACCTATTTTATTTTTAAACATTTATTTATTTATTTATGTAAGAAATAAATAAATGTAAAATTAATCAAGTTTAGGGGTGTTGTGCCAAAATATTCAAACCTTAAAGAACCTGGCATCATCATTTCAACCGGCCGGCCCATTAGCGGGCATGGATCTCCTCTTAAATTCTCAAAGATTCTAGTCTAATCAGAAGTAAAAAGCATTATAATATTAGCCTGGGTCAGTAAAAAATTGTTTTCGATACATAAAAACTTTTTAGAATGCTAACAGAAACTGTAAGAATTTTAAACAACTACTACGTCACAAATTAAAAGTGTTTTAAAACCAAACACAAAAGTCAAAAGAGCCAGTTTAATTAAATTTAACTTTCACGATAATTGCAGAAAAGGCTCTCAAAGCCGTGGCGGCGTATTCTGCAGACGCGCCAGTTCTGGGCGCTCGCTCTCGCGCGCTGCGCCGCTAATGCGATCTTCGTGTTCTTCCTGTTTGAAATACCAGCCTTCCTGCACTCGCTGCAACTATCAATTAGAATTGTAAGTTCAATATTTGGTACAAAGAACATTCGTGTAAAAATAGTACGGGCTATGTGTCCTGTATGTGTTGTGTGGATTTCTCTCCCGCTGGACTATGAAAGTGAGGATACAATAGAGTATGTACCTGCGTTTGCGGACACACTTGTGCACTAAAATGTCTCCTGCACAGGTTAACTAATCTCTGAGGAGGTTGAGAGAGAATTATTGTATTGTGCTTTTTAGGGTTCCGCATCCGAAGGGTAACCAATGGGCCATCAAAACCAATCAGCAGAGGCTTAGTAATAGGGTCATGTCATAAGACCTACTAAAGGCGATAGTTTGTACGTGTGTGTGTGTGTGTGTGTGTGTGTTTGTTAGCCTTTCACGCTAAAACGAATGAACCGATTTGGCTGGGAATTGAGATAGCTTATACCCAGGATTAACACAGTGGCCACATTTGACTCTGGAAAATTAAAGAGTATAAAATTAAGCAAAAACAGGCCTAGTTTGGATTTTGTACATTAATTATGTAATATTTTCATTGATAGGTATATTATTTTCATGTTTCAGTGCAGCTGGCAGGCAGCGTTACCTTTCGCCGCCATGTGGACGGTGCACATAATGGCCGCACCTGCCGTTGAACTCGTCTACAGATTCGGTTACATCAATTATTTATTTGACGTCAAATATTTCAGGAAAATTATTAATGGCTTAGGTACGTAAAACATATCCGTACGGTTCAGGGTTCAGTTTATTAAAAAAATAGACTGTTTTATTAATGTCATACAATGGAACATAAAAACCTGTCCATTGTATGACACACAAAACTGTCTTTTCAAAACAGAGATTTGGGCACAAGTCTCCTCTTGAATGAGAAGGGTTAGTCTAAACTTTAGACCATATGCGCTAAAGTTTAGATTTGGTCTAAGGTTCACCACGCTGGCCAAATTTGGATTGGCAGATTTCACACCCTTTGAGAACATTGTGGAGAACTCTTTGGTATACAGGTCTCCTCACGATATTTTTCTTCACTATTAAAGCAAGTGACATTTAAGTGCTTAAAACGCGCATAGCTCCTAAAAGTCAGAAATGCGTGTTGGCATCAAATCTCGGATCATTCGAAAAGAAGACCGCCGTTTTAACCACTAGGCTACGCCTGAACATAATATTATACAGAACAATATTAATTACCAAAGCTGATATTAAATTTCGAGAGCCAAATATAAAGTTTTTATTGAGTATACCCATAATTTTGATTGGAAAACAGTTTGAAGAAGGAATGTGGATATTAATCGAATTCATTCTAATTACAGGAACTTTCGGGATAGTAATAGGATTAGGGATTTTGCCCAGTTTAGTTTCAAATTGGAATCACTTAGGGATCATCGTTTTAATTGGAACATTGGGTTTGCTTGGATTACAATTTTCTGGATTCCTTGTAAGTTGATTCGATTTTATTAATTCGCTATTGTACTGGCTTGCCCAGTACAACAACACACATAATGGCTATGTATAATACAAGGTTCACTCACGTGTCCCGCCACGCCGATGCCGATATAAGACTAAGACACCCACCGCATGGTGGCTGCATTTATAGTAACAATACAGTGGTATTGTTACTATCTACCCACATCCAGAGTCCGATGTTACGCGTATAATATATTCGCTTACCTACAGACCCAGTACAGTACATCTCTTCCTTGTTTTAATTTTATTTTTCATATTGCTTGTCATGTCAGCGGTCATTTGACAAAATAATAATATGAATAAATAATCCACTGTACCTAGTACGGGTACTACTATTACTTAACCTTGATAGCTAGAAAGCCACTAACCTAATTACACGTAGTCGCTTCTACTGTGCTCTCTTCCTTTTCCTTTTTTCCCGAACTGAACTTATTGTAACCAAAATATCAAAATAAGTGATCTCAACCAATGGAAATATTTAATGGATCTATCTGAACGCTAAGTGCCTATAATTGCACTGATACAAATGTAATAATCTAAATCCGGAAGGAAAAGTTATTACCTACCAACTATGTCATCCGAAATCATTTTAAGATTAACCATTTATAAATGTAAATAAAGTTAAAATGTATTTATTTAAAACTACCTTGAATTCTTTGAGGAAGTTCTCAATCGGATAGAATTATGCCTAATTCAATCCAAGTACGTAAAATCTACAGAACGACCAATATTTATATTGACCTGGTCATAAATATAATCACACAAAATGAGCCCATATAACGGCCCCTGACCTTACATCCAACCAATTCAACCACAACACTCCAGACAAACCACCATCTGAACGTGAGGGCAACTATCAAACATATCCAAGCATTATTTAATCAATTACACTCATCTAAATCTCAGGGCAATATTTATTCGATTAGGGCGCGATTGCTATCACAACCCACCAATCAAATACAACGACCCAGATGCGGAAGCATCTAACAGCCGAATGAGTCTCTGAGAGAGACCGAACTCGCATCGTCAAATCCGCTGTATTTATTCCCACGGTACGCCGCCAAACCGGCGCCTACGTCGTCAACAAAGTCAAACATCGATTTTATAAAACTACCTTCAATACATCGAAGTTGTATATCCTTACTATTCCAATATTTCGCTAACATTATATTGATTCGATTTTCGTTACGAAACAGACAGTTTGCAATTTTAAAATTCCATCATATTTAAAACATGGCCCATTTAAAACCGCAGTGTTTTTTATACTCTAAAACGAAAATGCCCAATTGACAATACTTTAAAATTCCGTTTCAAACTAATGATATCTTGCCGTAAAGAAATATATCGGCAACTGAAATTAATCTATTTTAAATTTGATCCTGTCAATTGCATGTAACCCAAGCCCTACAGACTGATGTAAGCTGTATCTTGATAAAGGATAATGCCAAAAATGTATGGAACTTTAACCCACTCACGTTTACAAGAATGAATTATGCATAGCAATATAATGATATTGCCAATTGTTTACCTAAGTTTTAAAACTTCTAGAACTTGCGGCTTTTTTGACTAATTCAAAGTCAAAGTTAGACTTTTAGGTTATTATGAAACTAAAATCGTGAATGGCTTACACTACTCCCACACGAAAGAGATGCAGTATACGTAGACGTATGACACTGACAAATGACATCGCACCGCCGTTGACATCTCAAATCAACAATGGCGTTTCATTCAGAAAGCTAAAACAACAACAACAATGGCGTTTCATTACACGTTCCATTTCTTTTTCGTTTTTGTTATTTTTTTTTTTTTTTTGTTATTTTTTTTTTTTTTTTTAATTTTTTAGCTAATGTGCAGTTATCATTGGCATGTATCAAAAATTTACAACAACGTACCAGCAATCAGCATCATATTCCCAAGACATTTTATTCAAAACCGTTATTACTCAAAGAATATTTGACAGATATTTCGTAGTTTTAGCATTGTTATTATTTAACTAATATAATATTTTATGAATACAAATTCCTTCAATAATTGTGACACTGCATGAATTAATGATAAAAATTCTTAAAATATTGTGAAAACACAATTGTGCTGACATACTTCAAATATATATGTCATGCGAACCTCTGCATGTTTATCTGTAGCAGATTAAAACATCACAAGATCAAATAAGATCATGTACCTATACTCAGTTTACGAATAAATTATTTGAGTCGCATTGCTCCCAAAGAGATGTTTAAAAACTTCTAACTTAGATCGACTGGCTCAAAATTTAACGGAAGGTCCCACCGAGATGGTTAATGAAATGTTACGGCACCTCACGAAAAGCAACCTCAAATACCAAATCCCTTTGTTAAATTACCATAGTACCGGGTGCCTTTAACCATCATTTTCCGAGTTTGTTATTATTTAAGTTTCCTTTGTAACACTGATTGTAATCGCTTCCTAGAAGCAGGGATTACCTAACATTTTAATAGCATTTTTTTTTTTAAATTTCAGTCCCTGCTTAATATAGAACACTAATATTTTAATATCAGATCCAGGGATTAGTTTGAACGAAGTTTTCTCTAAAACCTATTTGGTTTTATTTAGCCAATTATACTCGGCTAAAACCAAGATGGTAATATTTACTCGATTGAGGTGCGATTGCTATCGTATCCACTCAATCATATCATATAACATGAAAGTTACTAATCATTTGAAACATATCATCGTAATATCAGGTCAGTATTTTTGAGCCACTAACTTCTAAAAACAATATGACACAATACAAGGTCTATGACAATAATATTATTCTTTTAACTAGATTTGGACTTTTACTTTTAACTAGATTGGCCACTGTGCCAACTACCCGTGGGACCTAATCATATGATGGTCCTCCTGACCGAATTCGGCCACGAGATCACCCATCTGCGCGGGAGATATTATAGTGCACAAGTATTTGCGCAGACACAAGTGCACTCTCTATTCCCTCACTCTCATAGTCCGATGGGACGGGGAAAAATCGACCCGACCGGAGAGAGATCAGGCGCAGGACCGACAGTTTTACGTGCTCTCCGAGGCACGACATACATACTGAATTGCCATGGCATCGGTCATCCTCAGATCGCCCCGATCCATGCAACTCTTTTTTTTTTTTTTTTTTTAGGTATCGACTACCTTCGCCGGTACAGTTCCGATTTTCATCGCGAACTTACCAAATTTCCTTTTTTTTTTTACTAAATTTCCTTTTTTTTACTAAATTTCCTTTTTTTTTACTAAATTTCCTTTTTTTTTTTTTTTTACCTCGCTGGTACAGTTCCGATTTTCATCGCGAACTTACCAAATTTCCTTTTTTTTTTTTTACTAAATTTCCTTTTTTTTACCTCGCTGGTACAGTTCCGATTTGCATCGCGAACTTACCAAATTTCCTTTTTTTTTACTAAATTTCCTTTTTTTTTTACTATCGGTATCGACTACCTCGCTGGTACAGTTCCGATTTGCATCGCGAACTTACCAAATTTCCTTTTTTTTTTTTTACTAAATTTCCTTTTTTTTTACTATCGGTATTGACTACCTCGCTGGTACAGTTCCGATTTGCATCGCGAACTTACCAAATTTCCTTTTTTTTTTTTTACTAAATTTCCTTTTTTTTTACTATCGGTATTGACTACCTCGCTGGTAGCCTGGTACAGTTCCGGTTTGCATCGCGAACTTACCAGATTTTTTTTTTTTTTTTGTAGGTACCGTTCGATTTCTCGAACTACCTCCGTTACATTTGCAAAATCAATGCACATAATAGGTGACATAATAATCATAATAGGTCCAACATGTTCCGCCAAAGGCCATGTTTCAACTATTTAACAATAAGAATTGTAATTAATACTTTATTAATATTTTTATTTCGTCTCAGAAAGAATGACAACTATACTCATCTAAATGGAGTCTAAAGGCTAACTGGACAGGCTTTAAAAATGATATTAGTATGTATTCAAATCATAATAAATTTAGTCACCATTATGTACACCGATCAACAAATTTTGTGCTTTTATGCTAGTGCGTATACGGAATCCACAAAACCTTTACACATCTACATTTGTTTGCGTGGGTCTTAACCTACAGCCCCTTCATCTTAGTCTTAAACCACGGCGCTTGTGGTCTTTTTTAAGGACACTATTAAAACAATAACACGTCTAAGTTTCTAGATCTGGCCCGCCAGAGTATATTATACACTGGTTTGCTATTCGTACCTTAAGCAATTTTACGAGTGTTACCGACCGGAACTAACCATTAGTTGCCATGCCACACTAGTCCCGTCAGACACATATATCACATTCGGATTACAGACAGTTCCAGACAGTCTGATTATTTACAATTTACCATAATGAATACTAAAGAACCGATCTTATTTTGTTGTTGGCTTTTAGAACAACAAAAAAAAACGCATCCAAATTCATAAACGGAGTAGAAATCACAATTTACCCTACCAAAATCTTTGAATATGAATCCGTTCATTTCCATAGTATCGATTGAATTCTACATTTATGTTTATAACAAAATAACGCTTTACTGGAATAACGTAACGCTTCTTTAGGTACCAATATTACAAGACCGACATTAAGTTCAAATAAATTTTACTGCAACGGCATTATTCATAGCGAATTTAGCTTAATAAGCCATAACTTCACTTTCATTATACTATCGCGAATAGGTAAATTAAAAGTACTGACACACATGCACTGCTAGCAATAATTAATTAATAAAATTTTGTTCGATTACTTTGATCCTGGCACGGTCGCCACTTGTACTGGCTTGCCCAGTACAACAACGCACATAATGGCTATGTATAATACAAGGTTCACTCACGTGTCCCGCCACGCCGATGCCGATATAAGACTAAGACACCCACCGCATGGTGGCTGCATTTATAGTAACAATACAGTGGTATTGTTACTATCTACCCACATCCAGAGTCCGATGTTACGCGTATAATATATTCGCTTACCTACAGACCCAGTACAGTACAGCTATGTTATGATTAAACTAGCTTTTGCTTGCTACTTCGTCCGAGTGGTGTTAGGTTTTTACATCCCACAGGAATATCTTGTTTGTCCGAGATAAAAAGCACAATTGCAATTTTTAGCAGAATACAGCTATTTACGAGTGAAAACTGCATGAAAATCTCTATAGCTTTAGAGATTAGCTTGCACAGATAGACAAATGTAAACCCTTTAAACATTTCCCGCAATTTCATCCGAACGGAGCTAGTTTTTAAAAATCAACAATCAAATTGTTTTTTTTTATACATTATTATTATGTACATTATTTGCTTTGACAGGAAAATCACAAGGATATGACACAGAACTACCCTGGTACTTTGTTACTGATGACAAGCGCGGTCGCTAGTGTGCTGGGAGCCTTAGTGCCATTAGTCTGTGGTCTGGTCATAGCAGATGATGTTGTGAGTACATCGTAATATTGTTTTGACTATTTGGTGTAGTGCTCATCCACGTCATTTTTATCCTACCACCAACACTTACAGTAGTATTATTCCAAAACTAGCATTTACCCTAGACTTCGTCTGCGTGGAATTAGGTTTTTAAATTCCTCGGGAACCTTTTGATTTTTCGGGGAGCATTTAGCCTACATATCACTCAAGTCCTCAATTATACCAATGCAAAAAGTCACGTCGATCCGTTGCTCTTTTGCTGCGTGATTGGAGGATAAATCAACAAGCTAAAAACAAACAAACTTTCGCATTTATTATATTAAGTAAGGGTAAGTTTCTAGATTAAATAATTGGGTACCTACTAAGTTACAGACAAAGCGCCTAATAACGGTTTCAAACAAAACAAAGAGACCTTCCACTAACTTAATTGTGTTTAATTTGATTTGAGAAATACTATTAAACAATGTACAATCCAAAAACGTTTAGGAATTGTAATTCCGTCACGGTCTAAACGAATTTTAAATAACTTTGCGACTTACATTTTGTAATTCAGTTCAAAATTGGAATTTCATTAGAAATCAACAAACTTAAACATTGTTTTACAACTAAATAATACAGGCTTAAAAGCCTCGAAAGTGTTAAGTAAGTATATCGCCCTTCCTTCCTTTGGACCATTAACACCTGCTCACACTACTCCAGTCCCCGCAGTGAATCCACTATTATTCTTTCTAGTGGATAATTATAGTGACAATTTTAAGCTGATGTGTGGGCGACTGCGATAGAATGGATATATTGCCGGCCCACTCCTGGCCATGGATATCCTCTCAGAATGAGATGTCAAGTTGGTCATGTGCGGATTGACAGGCTACACACACCTTTAAGAACATTATGAGAACTCATTATGACATACGAAACTACCTATTCAATTACAGAGATTTGGTCACAAATCAATGAGAAGGGTTTAGGCAAAACGCACCACACTGGCCAAGTGACTTCACATACCTTTGAGAACATTATGAGAACTCTCAGGATTACAAGTTTCCTCACGTCGTTTTTCTTCACAAGCAAGTGCTTATAATTTCTTAAACGCATATAACTCCGGAAACTTAATAATACGTGTAAGGTTTAACGCACATTACATTAAAATATATTATTATTTACCAATAAATTCTCGTGATCAGAAGTTATACCATACTACTCCAGTACATACATACATTATGTGGACTAACTTTTGTAAGTTGACTTAACTATGATTAAATCTTTAACTTTGTCTGAAGATATCTATGTACATGACCTGGATAAAAATTTTGAACTAGAATGTAAATGGAGTAATGTGAACCGGCTTTAAAACTTACTTTACCGTTACTTAGTCGTGCGTTAACTCGTTGTTTTCGAACAACAAATTATTATTCATGTAAAATTTTCACAGTCCATATAAAATTTATTAACAGTACATTAAAAGATTACTTTACTTTTCGCGGCACAGTAACTTTATCATTTTTAAATTATCTCTGGTCTGGGCTAGTCTGGCTGCAGCTATCAAACCTATCACCCTTCTATCAAAGCTATGCGGCCAAGCGATTTACCGTTCTGGTACGCTAGCGCGTAGAACTCTACCAGGTTAAGCCGCTTCCATTTTAGATCTCGTATCATCAGTTGAGATCGCAGAGTTAGCCTTAGAATAAGTGTTTTTTTTTTTCAATTCCCAGAGAAATCTCGATCGTTGGAGGGTAATGTTCGTATCATTGGCGGCGTTCTATGTTACTTGCAATGCCGTTTACTCCGTGTTTGCGAGCAGCGACCGCCAAGAGTGGGATGGCACTAGCAAGCAGAAGTTTGGATATAGCAATGGTAAGGCAGTGTCATTAAATCGTAAATGAGGATCTTCTTAGGAGAACCCAAGAACTGACGTAACTTAACGAGTCGCGAAACTGAAGTGGAATTGAGCGAAACACATTGTTGAAACAGTTGATGTTCGTTGCGGTCCCAAGCTGCTACAGTGGTGACCCTGCACAAGAAAGTTTGTTGCAGTATTGGCAGACCCTAATTAGGTGGATCGACGATATCGATAGGGAGCTGCTGGATACAGGTGAAGCAAAGTTGAAGCCTGTGGAAGTTCTTGCAAGAAACCTTTATTCAACGGTGGATGTTTTTATAATATGGTTAAAGATAAAAAATTGTATAGAATAGAATAGAATAGAATAGAAATATTTTTTATTCAAATAAACTTTTTACAAGCACTTTTGAATCGTCAATGAATCTACCACTGGTTCGGAATGCCTTTCCTGCCGAGAAGAGCCAGCAAGAAACTCGGCGGTTGCTCTTTTCAAAAAAATAAAAATTTTACAATTGTTATTGAAACAGCATCAGGTGACCCGCCTGCTCGTTTGCTCGCTAAAAATATTAAAAAAAAAAAAAAAAAAAAAAAAAAAAAAAACTATGCTATGTATTCAGTGCTTCCACGATGAATTTTCCTGAGTACAATACAAGTAAAAATAAATACAATACAAATACAAATAAATACAATTCAATACATGTCAACACAGGCAGGCAAAAGCAGACCCATTCCCGTTGGTGGCACCCGTTAACGAGCATGACGCATGATCCAGCCATTGCTTCGCTCAACCATAATTATTTGAGGGAACGTAACAACCCGCATGTATGTGTGCCTTGTTTCATTGCATCGGCCAGAGGACTTATACAGCATAGCGTCATTTCAAATTCTTTTGAGTTTGACCTTGTTCCATGTCATCACCTTCACCAGAAATATACCACCACTCCGCGTGACATAGGTTATATATTTTACTATAAAAAACTAAATCTAAGACGTATTCGGGTTACAATTTTTAATCTGTTTCCTTATTCTCACCAGATATCACCAGCTTGGAACTCGAAGAGCTCAGCCACAATAAGAAGAATCGAAGTTTAGAAGAAGATACTGTAGTGTAAATGGAAAAAATAATAACGACCACAGCAATATAATTAAGTTTTGTTGTAATTCTAATATTAGGTATTTTACATCGATTAAAATTAGATGATCAGAATTCGCATCAAATATTTAAAAAAAAATAACCCAACAGATCCCAACAAACAAAGTCTGACAAAATACATTCTTCTGGGAAGACACTTGGGACAAAACAGCGAAAACAAGCAAATAAAAGTAGCTCAGTACAATTTCGATTTCAAGTAAATTGGCATCATTCTCAGAGCTTAAATCGTATTACAAAAAGGTATCTGAACTTATTTTGCAGGATAATTGGGTGTGAAATCTAATATTTTATAACTAAGTGTGAGTTGAGTCGAACATAATGTGGGTTCCGGACTGGAAACTATTACTGGAACTAGCGATTTACGATTCAATATTGAAATTTTTTTGACATCATCTGATAGTAAATAACGATGCGGGCTAACTTTTAAAAAATAATATTAGCCAAGCTGACCTTCACTCATATTTTCTTCTACACTCCAAAATAAGCGGAAAGCTTGTACTAGGAGTGGGTAAGACAATAATGCAACGGGAGCTCGAACCTGCGACCTTTTGGTTTTCAGTCCGCACCATTAACCGTTGGGCTATTATAGAGGCGTCTAAAGAGGGTACGGCAGTTTTAATTAATTATTATACTTATACCCCTTATTGGTTTCTGCACTCTTTTCGCGTCACACGTGACACATCTTCGACGGTGGGAGTTACAGAAATTATTTTTCAAATTATCCCCACCGGTAGTCGAATCCGTGACCTAAAACTTTATGACCACAGCGCTCACCATGGAAAACGTCAAAAGAGTTATAGCAACCATGCAGATAAATCGAAAACCTCAATAATGGTAACAGAGATCAGGTTTTTAATTTTCATGAACGATACCCTAAAAATGAGTAGAAAACAGCGGCCTCCCCTCATAATTCTAATAAATTCTAATCCAAGATTAAGCTATTGTTGTTTACCTAAATTTGGAGTATTTCAACCTAATGGTTAATTAGGCCTTTCATGATAGGGATTATTTATTTGCGCCTCACCCTCCGATCTCAAGGTCAACGATATTGAGGGTCAAAGCAATTTTTTTAACTCTTGACGCAAGAAGAGGGGTCTCATAGGTTTAGGATGCTGTCTTCCTGACGTAATGCTAAGTGCAGTGCTAGGAAGTAGAGAACGTAGTACGGAGGAAGTTTTTAGTCCGTAGGCCGCATCAGTAGAGTTGGGCATGCCAGCTTGGTATCCATGAGGACTTTCCTCCTCCGAGAGATAAGAAAGGAAGGAAGTAAAGGTGAACTACTAGCAATTTTTGATTTTATTTCTTGTAGCTCTGTCTTATTTTAAAACTTGGAGGTTTTCATAGGTAGAGAAGGAAAGAATTAAAACTCGTTATCTAGGTGAAGGTCTATTTTTGACGACTTTTCTTAGACGAACTTGGAAATTCCTTTACCGTGAAGGAATATTCAGCTGCGGTTATGATAATATTATGAATCTAAGAGATAGAATTTATTAAAGACCTTATTTGCCTTTTAGGTACAGACTGTATTGTTGGATCTGAGTGTTAGATAGATGATAATATTATTATCAAAATTCATGAATTATTACGAAACCGCCATAATTCAATGCTTGCTCAGCATTATTACATTTCCAATCAGTGTATTACCGCAGATAAGGTGTCATAATTACAGTGGGGCAATTTGTATAAAATCGCTAGCAATTGCTTCTCCTTAAACAGAGGTTTTTTTACCCATTTGTATCAAAATTTGAAATCGGGTGCGTTGGCTATTTATTATTATTTATTGACTTTTCATTAGGTACGCAAACATTTAACTCTGAAAACGATTCAGCGTAGAACGTCGCAGTGCTCACTTTTCCGTAGATTCCTTTGATATACAAAAGTCATAAATCCTACCCTCTATCCTTATTGTACCTAATATATTTCCCTTAAAACCTTTTTCACTATCAAGGGTTATTGACAAGGATTTAGGAAACATAGAGATTATGTATGTATACACACAGTATTTCTCTGTACCCTTCTTCCTCTCTTTATTTTTTTACTAGCTGTCCCCTCGCGACTTCGTCCGCGTGGAATTAGGTTCTTTGAAAATCCCGTGCGGACTCCTGATTTTGTCCGAATAAAAGTAACCTATAACACACTGTCTGCAACCATACCCATCAAAGAATCACGTAGATCCGTTGCTCGATATTAACTTGAAAAATTATGGATTTTCATACAAACATTCAACCCCCATTCAACCCCTTTGGGAGTAGAATTTTTGAAAACCGTGAAACACGTCCTTTTTTATTTTTAACCGAAAGCCCAAATACCGAATTTCATGGGTATAACTTGAAAAATGACGGACTTTCATACAAACTTTAACCCCCCCCATTTAACTCCCTTTGGGGGAGAATTTTCGAAAAATGTAAAATACGTAATTCTTTATTTTTGATCAAGAGCCAAAATATCAAGTTTCATAAACATAACTTGAAAAATAACTTGAAGAACGAAGGACTATCATACAAACATTCAACCCCTATTTAACCCCTTAGGGGGTAGAATTTTTTAAAAGTGTGAAACACTTACTTTTTTGTTTTCAATTTAAAGCCTAAATACCGAATTTTATGGGTATAGCTTGAAAAATGACGGAGTTTCATACAAACTTTAACCCCCCTTTTTACCCCCTTGGGGGGAGAATTTAAAAAAAATGTAAAATACGTAATTCTTTATTTTTAATCAAGAGCCAAAATATCAAGTTTCATAAACGTAACTTGAAAAATAACTTGAAGAACGAAGGACTATTATACAAACATTCAACCCCTATTTAACCCCTTAGGGGGTAGAATTTTTAAAAACTGTGAAACACGTACTTTTTTGTTTTCAATTTAAAGCCTAAATACCGAATTTCATGAGTATAACTCGAAAAATGACGGAGTTTCATACAAACTTTAACCCCCCTTTTTAACCCCTTGGGGGGCGAATTTCGAAAAATCCTTTCTTAGTGCTCGCCTACGTCATAAAAGGAACCTACTGTCAAAATTTCAAGTTTCTAACTTCAGTGGTTTAGGCTGTGCGTTGATCGTCAGTCATTCAGTCAGTCAGTCAGTCAGTCAGTCAGTCAGGACAAGCCTTTTTATATAATTATAGATTAAAGAACCATCGACCTTTATATGCAGTATAAATTTCAACTTAGTGCTGCAAGCGGTTTCTGAGGAAAAGGGCATTGACACACGGACAGACAACAAACACACAACAAGACTGAATAGGCATCTTCTAGGCAAAGGCGTTACACCTTAGACCACGTCGTCAATTTCCATCAGGTGTGGTAGTGGTGTAGTGTATGCCTATACGTATAAAAAAAGACAGATGGACAACGGAAACAAACGACTAAAAACAAGTAAAATTCTTTCCTTACTGTAGTATTGCTAGACTTGCGTTTGTTAAGCAGCTCGCATACATAGTTGGTTTTCCAACGTTGCATATATAGCCGATACAAATTAGTGTCCATCAAATCAGCGGTTTTCTGGAAATGACCTCATGGAACCTGCAATTTGTGCTCTGAATTACAGACAGATATTTTGCTTTTGAGAGATGTATGGTGTTAGCTCATTAAACCAACACATATTTATGTTGCTCTGACGCGATCATATTAAGAGATCTACATAATTATGCCCAACTGTGGTCAACTATTTCTAAGATCTATTCTAAGATAGACGTGTGCTAATTTGGAAGGGGTATAAAGCTTATTAAAACTTCATACCCCTATTTTATTATTAAAACTTCTATTAAGAAGCCGATAAATGGTTTTTACATGCTGAATCGTTTGGCGGCACGTATTTACCAGCAGGGTGCATTGTAACTAGACGCGGCCGAAGCCTCCCACTAGATAAAATGCGTTTGTTATATTCTCATCATAAGTGATCTATGTATTTACAGTCTTGAACTTCAATAATTTTATTATAAGTCGCTCGCTTCCTTTCACTTTTACTTTCGCCATAAAATGTGTTTATTTTGCTCTTGGAATTTATTAAGATTGAGACAGATCGCACCATTAAACCGTAGTATGCTGTAACGTGCAGAGGATAGGCTATAAAGGGAGGCTGCCACAAAAAACCGCCCGAGAGCGAGTCGCGCGGAAAACAAAGGGTTCTGTAACACGACACAATACACGTAAATTCTGCTAGTAAGTAACAATTGTAAATGTCACATTTAACATAAATACTGCAAAGAACAAGGCGTTGCAGTGGTGCTCAACTATTTGGTACCAGAATTCGAAAACAACTAACGTTGCAAAAACACACAGAACACGGGTTCTGCACTATATTATTTCGACTCAGTTGTATGGATTATGGTCCCGAAGGGACTCACAATAATTTGCTTTTCCTTTATCTACGGTCTGTATCTTAATGTGAATATGTTGGTGATATTGATGATTGTGTTATGTTTGTTGTTTTATAAAAACCTAGATGGTGCCCGCGACTTTGTCCGCGTGGATTAAGGTTTTTCAACTCCCGCGGGAACTCTTTAATTTTCCGGAATAAAATCATTAGTCTATGATATAGATTTAGCTTATGTGTCAATCTTGGGAAGCTATCTCCATTCCAAATTTCAGCCAAATCGGTTCATTCGTTGTGGCGTGAAGGAGTAACAAACATACACACAGACACGCATACAAACTTTCGCCTTTATCATATTAATGTAATATGAAATGCCTCACATCTGCCAAGCAAATAATCTCTTAAATAAAAAAATTAAAGGTAAACGTACTTTGTGAAAATTTCAACTGGCTTCTCATTACGGCTGAAGCTGTGCTCTGTGAGTTCTGTGACACACAGATAAACAGGAAAGGCTTTATAATAGCGCTTGGCACCCTCTGGCTACGGAACTCTAAAAACCATTTACGAGAAATCAACCTCCACCATCTCGCGTTTATAGCGACCAATTTGAAAAATACGAATGTGATACGACGTTATGCGTTGGATAAAATATACGACATGTACGTACGTGAATATCCTCGTAACATAGATTTGAGTTTTGACTATAAATAAAATTAATTGGAAAAAACAAAACGTAACACCTGAGTCACTTCAATCTGATTGATGACAATCAAAGAGAATCAAAGAGAATGTAATCACTCCGTTTTAAAGAGAATGTAATCACTCGATGACAATCATGTCAATGGAAGGCAATTTTATGAATGGTATCATTTGGAGTGCACTACTTTTCAATTACAGGCCATCGCCGTCGCATCCACACTCGGAGGAAAAAAAAATGCACCCACTAGACTTAGGTAAAAAGTTCTTAAAAGCTTCGCCACAGAATCTTGTGTCGCTTGTATCCAGTAGGTAACTGCCAATGACAATTTTTAAATCGTCCGTCAACCTGGTAGAGAGTCTTGCAACTAATAAATAATTAATTATGATATTGGATAGAATCAGGCGTTACTTTGCGGAAGTTCATAATTATCAAGAAAAGGTTAGAGTTATTTTGCTATAATCCGCCAACAGAAAAAATCTGTATGGTATCTGTATTGTAGTCAATACAGCATTGTAAAGTTGACATCTCCTGAGAATGCTCCGGTGTCGGGGCGAAACGTGCATCGAGAGTAGTATAAAAGTCTTGTGTGGTGGTGCGTGTGAGTGGTGGTGGTATTGCTTGTTTGGGAACTTGGCTTTCTTGCTTGGTCGGGGAGGTAAGCGGTGCTTAGCTTGTAACTGCATGTTTGACCATACAGATATTTTTCTGTTGGCGGATTATAGCAAAATAACTCTAACCTTTTCTTGCTAATTAATTATGAATTTTCAGCAGACCAACTGTTCCTAAATTAATTCATAAATTCTCCCATTTGGACATGTTGAGACGTCGTAGCACGCTGCTATATATTTAAGTCAACATTCCCTCCTCGACGGCAACAGACTGTGGCTTCGGCGACGTATTAGTTTGATCAAAATTTCACACACGTTGCATAAGAGGATTTCATGTGCACTCCGAGACATTGTTAAGCTTTTATTGTAGCTGCTAAAGCGACAACTGTGAGGTTTCCTTTTGTAATAAAATAATAATTGAATTATTGTTTAGAAATGTTGTGTGTCTGTAAAATGTATATTACATCAGAAACTCATCAACGGCACACTACTGAGCGCATGTCTCCTCTGAAAGAATTTATATATGTTAAAGACTACGGTTCCTATTCAAGCCTCTTTTTCGGAAATTTTAGAAATGAAATATTACACGCTGCATGCCTGAGAGTTCTCAAAGGTATATGAAGTCTGTTAATTTGTACTTGGTCTGCGTAGTGGACTATGGTTTAAAGTTTAGTTCTCTTGAATGACAAGGACCTTGTCATTCGGGAGAGGACAGTACCCGGTAAGGCCGGGGGTTAAGTTAAATGAATGGTGAACGTGAGTGACATTAGGTTTTATTTAACTTCTTCAATAGTTTCTCTCTCCTAGGTACCGAAACAAGTGTTATAAAAAGTTAATCCAACAAAGTTAATTAACCTCAACTTCATTAACATTTACTTAAACATAGTTATTTCTCTTCGGCAAGTAGGTAGCGCACTATTCGGTCACATGAGTAAATATCCGAACAGAAACATCGCTTCGTAGAACGTAGCTGTTGTATACGTATAGGCTAGGCTAGGCTATCCTAGGATAGATTATGGATTAAAAATGTTGCAATCTATTATGATACTGATGCTGAACAAAATTTTCAGCTTTCTCATTTATGAAAACAAATGTAAAAAAAATCATGAGCAGTTATGGGGACGAAAGTGAAAACACGTGTCAGTCATAGCTACAGATATTATATTGTTAAAATTAACATGTCAGTCACTTGAACCCAAAAGATTTTCCCCTGCCAGAAATCGCTCCATGTAAAAGAAGTTTTCACTTCATAAGCGGATAACAAAATGTATTTTGCGTACCTTATCTTATCCTTCCGTGACAATCCTATAAAATTAGGTAGGTAACCGGCGCGGTTGTAAGAAGCTTTGTGTCTGTTCGTTGTCTACTCACCTGGTGGGTTGTTGCAAAACTACCAAATTCGCTAACTCGTTCGGCTCCCCTCCAACAACAACAAACTAATTTGGGGACAAAGCACTGAGTTCGGTTTACGGACTACCTTCACCGTACGCCTTCAGCTTGATTCAAGTACCACCTTACATAATGCTATTACGTCCAGGTATTATTGTTACTTCTATTTGTTTTAATAGCATACCGGCAGAATATTAGCACCCAAATTTTTTTCAAAAAAAAAAAAAAAATACTTGCAGCAATACTGCTGAGTCGCTACCTTTTTGTTTCTGCAACATATTAAAGGCGCAAAATCAAAGAAATCATTTATCTTGATTTTGCTCTTGTTCATTGTGTTATAAACTGTTTCTTTCGATCTTTTTCTATATATAACTGTATATTACTGTTTCGCTTCGACGGATCCGACGAACCTACAAAAAACTTCCTTACTTATGTAAAAACATAAGTTCCGAAGTTTCAAACACAAAGTTACAAGCACCAATACCGCAGTCCTCCATTAAGACAATACAAATTCCACACCGCAAAGGTAATCCTTAGTTACGTACTCGGAGCTACTTGCTCGGTGGAGTTAGTTTAACGTCACAGAGCTAGTTCCCATTCAAGTTAAGTTGGCAACTTGGTGGTTTGAGAAACTATACTATGTTCGATGGAGTAAAGTGCTTAATTCGACCGAATTAATTTAGTTAGAGAACACTGGTGCATTCAATCATGGATCGTAACATAAAACTGAAAACTTACTTTTTCAGTTACTTTAACAATCGATTTGTTAACCTAAGTTCCACGCATGTTAATTATCCCATCAAAAAATAAGCAAAAGTGGATTGTACAAGTCCGTAAGTATATATTGGTCGAAATCCCATATACAGTCAATCTTGTTTAAAAGTAAAGTTATGAGATATACTCGTAGGATATGAATATCTATATCTATATATATAAAATTCAAAGTCCTGACTGACTGACTGACTGACTGAGATATCAACGCACAGCCTAAACTACTGAAGTTAGAAACTTGAATTTTTTACAGTTGGTTCCTTTTATGACGTAGGCGCACACTAAGAAAGGATTATTGGAAATTCCACCCCTAAGGGGTTTAAATAGGGGATGGAAGTTTATATGAAACTCCGTCATTTTTCAAGCTGTTTCCATCAAAGTTGTTATTTGAGCTTTCAGTTAAAAATAAAAAAGTACGTGTGTCACAGTTTTTGAAAATTCCACCCCAAAATCTAATTCCACGCGGACGAAGTCGCGGGGGCAAAAGTTAGTCTGGTATATACCTGTATCGAACTAGTCACTTGACCCATATTTTAGAAAACTTGGACGGAGCTGTTTTAAAAACCGTGTAGGTGATACACGTGGTAATTGAAAATTAAACTCCCGGGGATAATTAAAACTCTCTCCTGCGGCTCGCAGATTAAAATTTGAGCACCGCCATGATTTTCAACTTATAACATAAATTAGCTTTTACACGTGGATTTAGTTTTTACAAATCGCGCTATACTTACCTATGCAAAAAATCACGTCTATCCGTTGATTCGTTGCTGCGTGATTAAAGGACGGAAAACACTTTGGCAATTGTAATGGACTAAGGATAAATAAAATTAATCATTTACTGTGGGGTGGTCGAATTATGAGGATTTCTAAGAAGTTAATCTCCATAAATGATTAGTGACAGATTACTCCGGGTTCCTGATGAAATAACTTAAAAAACAAAATTATTTTTAAGTTTACGAAATACATTACGAAATTATTTTAATAATTACTTAATAATTTTCTTTCTAAGTATGCAAGGTTAGTACAAACCTTGTCTGCTCAAACTATATTATCCTTTTGCAGTACATGCTTTCCATAATTAACAAATTGCATCGTCGGTCGGTCTGTACGCCATATTTACCCAGGTGAGGCTGTGCACACTGTACATGTCTCGAGAATACACTCCAATTTCTGAGGCAATTTAATTTGGGTATTCATATTACTACAGACAGTATATACTGGTATTAAACTGCTTGTTGGTCGACGACTTATTTTCGACTGCAGATAACGAGATCTAGGGTTCAATTCTCGAATCGGGTTTAATTTATTGGGTTTTTCTCTCATCTTCTTCCACTTTGCTAGCATCATTTAATCCATCGTTGGACACAGGCTTCCTCACGTGCACGCAATTCCTTTCGGTGTTGTATCAGTCTCATCTAAATTTTGCTCACAAGTGTGATGATGATATCGTCAAACTTGTTATGAGTATGCGATGAAAGTGTCGATGAGTCTACTTTACACCTACTCATCGATTGTTCGCAGCACAGCAGAACTCAAGAGGATCTGCATCAGCAGATCGGAATAAGCCTGTGTAGGGTCTCCATTCCCGCTATTATAGAAAATGATAGAAGTCGACAGGTGTTCTTGGAATTTTGCCTCAAAATAGCAAGAATAGCTATTAAAAGGAACAAAACAAGGTAATAAAGACGCAATGCTAAACGCTATGTTTATTTTATATTATTGAATATAAAATTTGATATGGGTAGGAATTGCATTTGTTTTGTCCCTTTAAAAACCGACTTAAAAATATTAAAATTAAAACGTCATTATAACAAAACTTAAAAATTAGAAAACTACTCCGACCACCACGTTGCCTCCAACGTTTATCCATTCCAATAATGAATATTAAAAAAACCCGTAATTATTCAGTTTTGGTACACGTTGCAGATAAGGAGAAACCAGTTGTGCCTAGCGAGTACACTGATAACATCAGCGTGACTCCCGAAACCGCGGTGCCGCGGGTTCCAGTACAAACTTAAAGTTATCAACGCGCGTGTCGTCCGCGAGTCTTCAAGTAAGCAGGCACCGCGGGGACGTTCTTTTATCTACTGCGCTAGTTAAGTTATACGATTCAAACAATCGCGAACATATCGGACGTGCTCTATTGGATTCAGGTAGCACTTCCAGCCTAATGCCGGACCAAATGTTTCGTCAATTAAATCTGCCTCATGATCATATCGATCAATCTGTGCTGGGTGTTAATAATATAACTACGCATATTAATAAATTTAATTGTTTTGTGTTGCCTTCGTTAACCACCACGCACGCCAAGCGTTTTAAGTCTTCATTCCTGATTCACACGGCTAGGGTCTGGAATGCTCTTCCAAGATCTGTGTATTTCCTAACACGTACAATTTTGGTATCTTTAAAACAAAAGTGAATCTTCTAGGCAAACGTGATACACCTTAGACCACATCATCACTTTCCATCAGGTGTGATAGTGGTCAAGCGTGTGCCTATAATGTATTAAAAAAAAAGATAACTTACTTAGTCATTCGATCGATATTTCAAACTTTGATGTACCTACTGACATTTGTTTAGCGGATTCTCATTTTTTATGAGCCTGCGTCATTGGATTTAATATTCAGTGCTGATGTTTTTTGGGACATTTTAGGATCGCAAATAATTAATTTGGGTAACAATTAGCCCATGCGAGACTAAGTTAAGGTAGATAGTTTCTTGTCCAATGAATAACACGTTTACATCTTATCTGTCCAACCTTATTTATTCAGTGTAATTATGTTAACGTTAATGTAATTCAACTTCTGATATATCATATTAAGATATTCATTTCGATTCGAAGGGAAATTCAAAGCGTGACTTCTTGACGTAATTAAAAATCTGCATGTTCTGAACAGCCTACGTGTACCTCACCACGTGTTAATAGATAAATTCGTGCGATTATAATTTCATGTATTTTCTGACGCTTCGAAGAAAGCGTACGGTGCGTGCCTTTACGTCCGTAGTATCGATAGCAGTGGCAACATCTTAGTGCGGTTATTACTTGCTAAGAGTAGGGTGGCACCCATTAAAGCCACGACTATCCCTCGGCTTGAGCTTTGCGGGGCACAAGTAGCAGCTAAGCTGTATGAAAAAATCGAACAGCTCGTTAAGAGTCAGTGCAACGCATACTGTTTCTTGGACAGATTCCACTATTGTTTTATGTTGGCTTAAGATGTTGCCTTGTGAGTTACAAATATTCGTTCGTAATTGTGTCGGTGACATAACCGGTGATTGCGTTTGGCGACAAATCCCGACTGAGCTAAACCCAGCTGATTATGTCCCACGCGGAGTTAAGGTCGATGCAATTCAGTCTCTCGATATGTGGTGGTCAGGGCCAAGTTTTTTTGAAGGAAACTGTTAACAATTTGCCTTCCACAGTAATACCTGACTCGTCAACTGCGTTGTCAGTTTTAGTTCAAACTGAAATTCCTTTAGAATTTATTAAGTTTGATCGGTTTTCAAACTTCAATAGGCGTGCAGTAGCGTATATGTTACGTTTCATTGAAGCATGTAAGGGACGACGTGCCACAACCAGTTTTCTTACGGAAATAGAATTAAATAACTCATTAAATGTTATAATTCGCACATCCCAGAAAGTATCATTTACCGAGTACGATCTTTTATTGCAAAAGAAAAACTTGCCTGCCTTATTAAAATTTAACGTATTTCTTGATAAGAATAACTTAATGCGGGTTGGTGGTCGTCTTCTTCAATCTTCATCTTCAAACTCCTGGGGTTTCTTCTCCGCAAGTAGGCGTCAATCGCCCGTTTTGCGTGATCCCACTGGTGCGGCTCCCCGCCGGATCACTCCAGCTAGCCGAGCTCCTTCCAAAATCCGAGCAGGCCACCCAGGGGTTGGTGGTCGTATCAGAAACTCTAAGTTTTTGTATGATAACACCACTTAAATTGGAAGGCCTTAGATCTAGGCAGGATCCACGCGTTAACATAATAGCTGTTGTTGGATATATCGCGAGCCACAGCAGCGCGCAGATATGAAATGCTCCGCATACTCGCCGCCGCATAGAGAACGTAGCCATTCCCTCCGGAGGAAAATATTTATGCTTCATTTAAATTCTTGTGCTAAGCAAACGTGCAATAATTTTATTACCTGTTCAATATTTTTCCAATATTTTTCTCTGTGTACTATATTCCTCACTTCATAGTAAAAGTTTTAAAAGAAAAGTTTATTTTATTCTTTTTAGCGCGTTTAAATAAAAGCTTGTTTTAAAAAGTTTTTTTACTTTTATTTTTTGCTTTTAATTTTTTTATGCAATTGGGTGATACCTATTATGATTGCTAGGTTCTTATTATAAAGAATAAGAAAACTTCTTGTTGAATACGTTATAGGTACGATGAGTATATTATGCTCCTGCTCCACCTGCGTCGTAACGCGTAAATTAGCACGATAATAAAGGCATTACGCAGATGGGGCCAATATTTTACTGCGTTAAATGTGTTGTAACATTACTAATGACGTTAGACCCTAAGCACTAATCCATTTAAGTGCAGCCGTTAACACTAACATTAATGCAGATAGAGCAGTAGCATTAGGAGCTAGTCCACGGAACAGAAGTCTTCAAACAGTACATCCTACTATACGATAAACTATTAATCAGCTTGGCTGTTCAGCTCGAAAATGAAGCTAGTTTTCTTTTCACAATTATAGTAATTTCTATTGATTTTACTGGAACATTTTAATAAAAGAACTGTTACCTGCTAAAAAAGCTAAAAGTCACGCCGTGGTCATTGAAATTCATAGTATAGAACCAGCCGAATTGTAATGTCAAACTGGCAATAGGCGGGGCAAGCTTGAATGACTGATATACGTTGGGCTCAAGTCAAAGCATAGAAAAAAATTAATACTTACAATATTATTGGATACAATCCATACAATAATAATAGTGCTGACGAAATAACACTAATATAATTTCCAAAGTTTATTCACCACATACTTATATTTTATTGTATTTGTTTAATTGATAATAATTGTAACTAAACTATTATCGCAATACGTAAAACAGAAGCAAATGAGATAACGATAAGAATTAATAAGATGATAGATAAGATATTTCAATATTATTATTCAGTTCATTTTGATTAAAGCCAACAAATATGACGATGAATATGCTATACTCAAACCAATTGCAATTTGAGCAAAATTGTGTTTTTTAAAGCTGTGTTTTTTAGATGACAACGGCAATTACAAAACAATTCTTTGCTTAAAAGTACAAAAATTAATTTAAGCATCTTTTTATAATTTTACTAGCAGATAGTGCATTACTTTGCATAGTAGATAATGTAGAGTGGTATCCAATATCTTAGCTGTGTGAATTGGAAACGAAAAAACCAATCGCTTTATTCTTTAAGATGCCTTGCGGTATTTAGATCTAAAGATAAGACAAGAACGAAGTAGGTAGAAAAGTTTTTGAGCACAGTCTCTGAATGAAATCACTGCATCACATTTTTACGTATAATGAAAAAACAAATATTAGTACAAGATAGCGCTCACCTCATTTCAATAGATGTTATGGCATTTCAACAAGTTGGTGATAATGGTATACAGCTCCCTAGAGATAATTGGGACTGATCTAAAACAAATTATCTGTATTATTAAAATAAGATGAACGTGAATGGTACAGAAAATGGAAGGACAACGCTGCAAATTAATATTATAGAAGACAAAGAGGAGTTAAAAGGTAACTTAAATAGATTAAGAAAAAGTTTCTTTAGGTATGGTAGTTAAAGCATTTACATAAAAAGGTTATTCAGCCACTTCGAATAATAAATTATCATGATTAGTTTCAGGGTGGGGGCGCAGGCATCAACAATGTCTCATCCTTTTTTGTTGTTTGGTCACCGCATTAAGCATGCGAGCTTGTATGGGAGTAGCTTTAGTAGCCATGGTGGATAGCGACGTAAAATATTTAGCAAATACTACACAAGTATCGTCTAATGCTACTGGTTTGAGACTACTACACAATGGTAATGAAAGTTATTTAAAGACAACTATGAATGAAGAAAATAAAACCAAAAGTCGTGTCGATGCAGTTCTACACTCACTACTTTTAATACCACCAGTAAGTATTTTCTAAGATAAACATTTTATTTTCGCCCAAGTGTTTGTTGCTCAGACACGAGTTACTTAACTTGCCACAAACAGTTCAACAGCTCAAATGTAATAAGTGAACTAACAATTAGTATCCCTCATACAGCAAGTCATTTCAAATATCTTGATCTTGCTTTAGCAGTAACAAACACTATATTCTGTGTAAGCCTCAAGCTGAGAAATGTTTTCCGTAACATTTTCAAATATTCTAAGGTGATTTGTTTGAATTTCTTTATAGTACCCTAAGTTCCAGTGGCCCAAAAAGACTCAAGACATAATTTCGTCATCATTCTTCTGGGGTTACATGTTGCTGCAGATACCAGGCGGTCAGCTGGCCCATCAATTTGGTGCTCGATACCTACTGACCGGAGCTTTGTTGATTAATTCAGTTCTATGCTTCTGCGTACCATGGGCCGCATTTTATGTGAGTACTACTTATTTGTATTTGAATACAGCAGACATGAATCTGAAATGGCAATAGGTGGGCTATATAGTTTGAACTGGACTTGCATTGGAATGTGTTTAGGAGATCCCTACTAAGTCTCTGCATACGATAAATTCACATGAGTCGGAAGGAACCGTTGGAAACAGTTGCCAAAAGACCGAGACGTGTAAAAGTCCCTAAAAGAGACGTTTGCTCAGCTGTGGACATCTATGGATCAAGTGATGGTTCGTTCAACCGATATTCATATACATAATAAATGTTATGTAGAATATATTCCCTCCAAAATTAAACATTCATTAATTTAAATTTAATTAATTAGAGAAAAAGGAAAACACGCTAATCTGGAAGAAACAGAATAGATAGATTTTCACAAACCAAAAGTTTTAATTTGAAGTCATAGTGACAGAATTCTTGATATACTAAATCTGTCTCATTATTGTAAGTGACAGTAAAGTCTAAGCAAAGTTCGCTTTATTGATCTCAGCTTGAATAACTTGGTGTTACAGATTTGTCAGTGGCAGACATAAAGGTAGTCAGACAGTACATTATTTCGTAGAAATAAGATTTGATTTACCGACCATTAGACCGTTATAAATGGAACTTCAGAAAGACGATTTGTTCGCCAAATGTGCAGATGTTTGTACACAAATTGTTTTAATGGGCCTACGCATGTTGGGATTGTTTATAAAAACCTACTAACTGTTGCATTAAGTAATTAAAAATTTCTATTATTATGTCACCAACAGAATTATTTTGATAAAACGCCTTTTTCTAAGGTTACAACGACTTTTTACCAGAGTAGAGTACTGGAGAAAATATTTCATTCTGCAGTTTTTTGTGTGTATTTTTAGATCATTAATAATGTCAAATTACTTCGTGATCTATGATATAGTATAATTAAACTGTGTTCGTGATGCTAGCGAAGTCCGCAGATCAAAAATTTACCAATTTCACTGTTCACTGTTCAGTATAAGATACTGGAGTAGCCGAAATCACAGCTGCTGAGGACATCGAGTGGGGTATCAAAATAATAAATCTCATTGTTCACACCAATGATAGGTCTATTATTTTGTTGAAAATATATGAGAAATTTATTTAAAGATCTCATGGTAATTGGTTCAAACTAGGTTCTTTTACCAGATGGAGTATGGACTATTGTACGGTGCGACAATAGTCATATACTCTCCTAACACAAAATTTGAGCTTACTTGGAGAAAAAAGGGGAATATTAATATTAATTTCGACACGGTTCATTTTACACATAAAAAAAAGAATATAATATTATTTCGTAGGGAGGATGGATACTGACGGTGATATTCAGAATCGTGCAAGGTTTGGCCCAAGCGTGCTTGCTACCAGGAGTGCATACCATATTGGGCAAATGGGCACCTCTAGAAGAGAGAGGGAGATTAGCTGGATGGGCTTATGGGGGTAAGTTAAAATGTGCATAAATCCATCAATTAGTATGGACGGAAAAGAAATGGAAGATTTCTCCGTTCTTTTCTTGTCCATAATATACAATTTTACTTACGCACAGTTAATATAAAGAAAAGTTACACTAAACGCTGTGATATTTAGGTATATGTATAGATAGGTATATTCTTCCATTGTAATAATATTCACCCCAAGTCTATGCATAAATTTAGTTTTTGTATAACTCCCATTTACATGTTGATACAAAGTTAAAGTTTACAAAGTTTATTTTATTCAAATATTCCTATCTTTTAGATTTCTGAATAGAACAAATTAGTAAAAGCAACTTGTGTGAAGTTATGTGCGAAGTAGATCAAACAAAAAATGTTTGTTCATCTATGTTTGTATTTAAATGTATAATTATGTACAGAAATCATACTAAATTATAGCGCAACCTCACTGCAAACCAATATTTGATACGCAAACAATATCTTTATCTACCAACGCGAGCGATGAATTCTTGATTATTTTGTGACGTTCAGCACTGGTAGCATGGGCGGGTGAAATTTTATCCCCGGGGAAAGGATAAAATGTTTATCCCCTCGCTCTCTTTTATCCACCTGTCGAGTATGAGCAAAACGGTGGAAATAATATCCACTGTGGATATTCTTATAGGAATATACTTTTCCTTTCCCCTGTCGCCATGCTTTAGCATAGGAAAAGACAAAGTGCAGCGTTAACAACTGGGATCTCGACAACAATTCGACTTAAAAATCTAGATTCATTTCAAATCGTCCCAAGGTCTCGACTGTTAAGTCAATATTATTTAATAATTTTACTGTATTCTAGATTACTAGACTTGTTTTTCCTTTTCAGTGTTTATTTACGCAGTCTGTATTTTGATTTTTTAAATTTAATATTTTTATTTCAACAATAAAATATAACTTGCCTAAGGCCGTGTGGGATTATTTTTAGCATAATCCAATTTATTTCAAGAGTTAGCATTTTATTTCTTCTTAGCATTCTCTGGCCTTAACATCTTTAAATACGATTCCATAAACGAAGGACTTCTGATAAGAATAATTCTCATAACTTGAATTTCCTTGGTTCTATTGTATTCCAGCTGTTGATTTATTTTTTCTGATTGTTATGAAAATAAAGATATCTTTATTTCGAAATTTAATTAAGTCTCCAATATGAGACAGTTTCCTTTGTGATCATAATCTCTCAGTATTAACACAACCGATCTGCGAAAGAAATCGTATATTAAGACAGATATTTGGACAGCATAGTAAATAATATCTGCGAAATTAATTTAGGTAGAAATTTTGCAAACAAAGATTATGTATTTAGGCTTCTACCTATTTAATTTCCTTGATTTATTAACTTGAGTTTTAAATCAATGTGTTCATTAAGACAAGTTTTTAATGAACGTCGAGAAGATGAAAATATTAAGAACTAAAAAAATTCAGTAAAACATATTATGTAAAGCCGTCGATCCTGAACTAAATCTCTCTTCGATTGTATCGGAAGTTACGCACGTAATCACCTCTGATTGGTTATTACTCTCTCGCTATTGGTTAAAATGCAAGAACGCCTTAAATTCAGCCAATCAGAGTTGATTTTGATCGTAACAATGATGCAATTACGAGTATTTTCAGACAATCCCACAGCCTTTATATCATTCATTTATGGAGTATTTTTCCACCTGGTATGGCAACCCCAACGATATACAGATAAATTGTTTCTAAACAGTTACCTCATCTAATTAGTAACTTAATTGCAAATACGTTCAAAATAATCAATGATATTAAGCATTACAAGCTTTTCTACTTAAGTACCTTGTACCCATATTCGAGCGAATAAAAATATCTTTATCTAAGGGGTTTGCCAGGCTGCTCTGTCTGACAAAGTCCTACATAGTTCAGGTGTTGGTTGCAGGTTCGATCTTAGGTACAGTGTTGGGTCTCACGGTGACCGGCTTCATCGCCTCGTCACCGGCAGGCTGGCCCGGCATATTCCGCTTCTACGGGATCATCTCCGGTATTGTTGGTTCTGTGATGTGGATCTTCGGGGCCGACACTCCTGCGCAACACAAGAGCATAACCATAGCTGAGAGGCGGTACATTGAGGAGAGGTTGGGTAGAGATGATGGAAAGGTAGGGGTTCAATTACCATGTTAATTTTGATAGGAGACCCTTTTGGTAGGATTTCGTTAATAAAATGTTAATAGTTTTTCCTGCCATTCAGACTGTTGACCAGACTGTTGAATAGTAGTGTAATTCTTGCAAGTCACGAACGCATGTGAGCTTTACTTGTGGTGAGATCGTGAACATGCACATTTCGTAAGTGTGCGTGTCTGCCGGAGCCTAGGTAGGAGCGGTCAGGCGCGAGTGTTGTGCTCACTTACGCCTATACAGATATGACAACCAAAGCACACAATCATGAGCCACGCGCACTCGTGAATTGCAAGGATATAGGCATATATATAGGCATTCTATTCTATCACGCATATTAATAAAATCAAACTCAATGAAGTTTTGTAAAAACCCTTATTTTGTACCTGCGTCTCAACATATGCCTTGAATGTTATACATCTGTTGGCTTTGTAGAGCGTTGTGTCTGGCCCTCGTATGTGACGTACTCTACTACTAGAGTTCGCCTTTGTCGCATAAACAACAATACGTCACATACGAGGGCCAGAGACAACGCTCTACAAAGCCAGGGCTTTCCAATTGACTCTTTTTTAGGGCTAACGTGTAATATATACAAATCTTTGAGTCTATGACTTTGAATCACCTTTGAATGAATTCAACCTCTCCATTCATGAGACAGTAATAACTATCCTGTGTAACATGATTCTATTGTATTCTGTTCTACAGTGTTTCCACTTTATTTGTGTCTCAGTTATGTCTTAAAATGAGTATCTTAATATTAATATTTAATTCGATGCCTTAACATGGGTAGCCTAAGTATGTCATGCTCACTTAAACATTTCTGTGGTGGTGTCGTGTGGTGCGGGTTGTTACGTTCCCTCAAATATGGTTGAGCGAGGCAATGGCTGGATCATGCGTCATGCTCGTGAACGGGTGCCGCCAACGGGAATGGGTCTGCTTTGTGTCTACCCATGTTAACATGTCTTTGGTTGCGGTAGGCGTACATTTTTGAAACTTCTGTGTGGAAACATTGTGTGCATAGCCTAGTTCTTTTTAACAATTGTAAAAAAATTTTTTTTGAAAAGAGCAACTGCTGAGTTTCTTGCCGGCTCTTCTCAGCAGAATCTGCATTCCGAACCGGTGGTAGATTTTTGACGTTTCATAAGAGCTACAAGTTGGCCTACATGAAATAAATAAATTTTGATTTGATTTGATTTGATTTGAATGGTTATTTGCAGAAAAAACGTTCTGTACCCTGGGGACAAATTCTCCGCTGTCGAGGCATGTGGGCCATCGTGGCAGCTCACATCGGTCAGAGCTGGGGCCAGCTCACATTTTACACTGAAGTACCGGCCTTTATGGATAAGGTCATGGGAGTCAATATAAAAGCAGTAAGTTAAGCAACTTTGACCATATTGAGATCCTACCTCGACAAAACAAAGATTTGTATTCTTGAGATAGACGTAGGTTACTGTTGAGAGTTCCGTACCCGATGGGTAACAAACAGGACCTTATTACTAATTTTAAAGGGGAGTCCCGTACTAGATATGTTTTTCCTGGTGTTTTTTGGTACGGAGCCCTTCGTATGCGAATCCGACTCGCTTTTGACCAGTTATTATTATTCGCGAAATATTATTATTTTACAAAATATACATTTAATTCGATGACAACATAGCCGTTGACTGCGATCACACCTGATGGTAAGTGACGATGCAGTCTAAGATGGTAGCGGACTAACTTGGAAGGGGTATAGCAGTGTAAATTCAACCCATACCCCTAATCGGTTTTTACACGCCATCGTGCCGGAACGCTAAATTGCTTGGCGGCACGTCTTTGACGATAGGGTGGTAACTAGCCACAGCCAAAGCCTCCCACGAGACAAAAGTTATACCTCTAACATAAGCTATACCATAAGTTATACCTCTTCTTCTTCGACTGTGCATTGTCCCACTAGGGGGATCCACTCTTCGGCATGCTTTTGCCCACTTTGGCCGGTCTTATGCAATTGTGTATTCGATTTTCTTATTTTAGTAGCTTTCATATCGGCCCCTATCAGTTATAGTACCTATATTTTGTAAAGAACCATTTAAACCAAGTATCAATTCACAGAATGGAGTTTTAACAGCGTTACCTTATTTCCTGATGTGGTTCGCAAACTTCTTCTTCACCTGGTGCAGTGATATGCTGATCGTGAAGAAGATTTTTAATGTAGCGAATACGAGGAAATTGGCTAACTCATTAGGTAAACTTATCTACTATTTCACCATTTTTATGCACCCTAGAACAGTTTAGAGAATAATTCCTGTAACTTTGCTAGTTTTTTTTATTTACATTACTAGTAATAGTTAGTAATTATAAACTGTATTTATAGTTATTCTCTGGTTAATCTACAGTTCTTAACTCCCTTCCGTTACTCCCGTTAGGGCCTACTTTTGTTTTGTAATATATTTATGTGTATTTATCAATTTTATTCAGTTATTTACTAACGGCTGAATTCACCAACGTAAAACAAGTCTTATCGGAGCATAAATTTCATATTTCGACAGCTTTTTAAAACCATAACTGTCGGAAAGCACAATTTATTTCAAGAATAAATGTGATGGTGAATTGGAGCTCGTGAAATTGGCACTTAAAAGACCCTTGTTTAGCCTAATATGGAAAAAGAAGTATTTATTTGAGCATTAGGGCTTGTTGTTTTTAGTTAAATGTCATAATAGATATTTTTCTTTATATTATGTACTTACAATTAATTAACTTTGTAGGGGCGAAGATTCAAAGAAAATGCGTGACGTCGTTGGTACGGGTTTATTACAGAATACACAGAATAAGTGTTAGACTAGTTAAATGCAAGGACAAAGTACTTGCTTTCAAAATGTCCGTCCCAACAAGGGTGGAAGCGGAATCTTTACCACAAGTATTTTGTGTGTACTGCTGGGGTCGCTTTCAACATAGTCCCATCAAGGTGGAAGCTACGTATGCCACGACGTCGCAGTAGTGCGAGTAGATTGTATCAACGAGTGACTACATTTTGGAGAACTAGACGAGAACTTATTTTACATTGGGTGGTCGGCCTATATAAGCATTCTTCACGGTGACCACTTTACCGCGAGGCAGCTGACCAGTGGCGCCATCTAGTTGGCGGTTAGGGAATTAATCGGTGTTACAACTTTATATTTTCAGGTAGCGTTTTCCCAGCCATTGGTCTAGTTGTGTTGGCGTTCGTTCCCAAGAGTAACATCTACGTGGTGGAAATAGTGTTGATCGTCGTTTGTATCTTCAAAATTGCTTCCAACGTTGGATTTCATGTAATTTAATTTTATTAATACCGAACAATATATTTTTATTTTATCTGATTTGAAACTTTTGAACATTTTTTTTTGATTATGTGTTTTAGATTAACCATATCGACATCACCAACAATTACTCGGGTACCTTGATAAGCTTAAGCAATTTTGCCGCTAACTTGTTCGGTTCACAAGCACCTATAGTCGCTGGTTTCCTTCTAACTGATGTGGTAAGTAGAATTGAAGTCTTTTTAATTCCTTATTGCTGAGACTCCAGACGCCTACCAATAACTATACAATGACAAGGTTTCCCTGGGAAATTTTTAGGGCTACCAAGTCCTGTCGCATACGATTCGACTTAGCATAATTTGAACTTTAAGGATTATAAGTAATCATGCAGTGAATCGTGAAGATGAAGTGAGCACGTTTCTCGTAGAATGACAAAAATATATATTTATTTTATCATTCTCATCCTGGATGCTATTTTTCTGGAGTCCTAAGGCATACTCTTGAGACGAGGGTTCCCGCCCGAAAAATGAAACATTGGAAGATGTCTCTAGACGGAGAATTTCAAGCGCGATGGCGACAAAACCAATAATTAATGGATTAATAATTATTATAATTAAGAGATTTTTATTTATACTTTTCAGACTAGCGAATATCAATGGAGGAATGTTTTCTTCGTGGCTGCCGGTTTTTACTTTTTTAGCAATCTGATCTACGTGATGTTTGGTGAAGGCGAGAAGGCTGACTGGGACAACTCCGCAGAAGTTCAGAAGGATGTGAAAGAGGAAGCTCACGAAATAGAACCAATGATTAAGGACGATAATGTTACACTAAAGGACAAATGTTGATAGCGCACGCTCTGACTTGTTTCAGATCTATATCTATTAATCTTTCTCGAGATACATAGATGTTATATAGATATAGATATTTTAATGTAAAATAAGAAAATTAATCTAGTAACTGTTGTTGCCATCCTTATTCATACTAATATTCTTATGAATATTATAAATGCAAAAGTGTGTTTGTTTGTTGGTTTATCCTTCAGTCACGCTGCAACAAAGCTACGAATTGACGTGATTTTTTGAATGGGTATAATTGAGGACCTGAAGAGTGGCATAGGCTACTTTTTATCTTCCAGGCCATCTTAGGTATTATGCCGTGTAGTGGCGTTGTTCATTGTTTTTAGATTTTCTTTTTTATGTTGATTTCTATTGTACTGAATAAAATGTCTAAAGAATGCTCCCTTAGTAAAGAATTTAAGATCTAACATAGATTGTTTTATTATTCGTTCAATTGAAATCACAAACACCAGTCGTGAGCAAAAATCTCTTTAAAGTTTTCTGAAAAGCCTTCAAGTCTGCCTGTATATGTTAATTGCAACAGAGTTTTATCTATAAGTTATCTTCTATAAGTAGTAAAAAAGTTAAACTAAATTTTTCTGAAGCCGTCAATGGATCGATTTCAGGTATTTCGCTGTTTTGATTATTCTCTATTTATTTGAAATGAAATAAATTTTATAAATTCCACTGGAATAAGTAAATAGAAATATCAATCAGTTCCGTAAAAACATTATTCACCTGTAGGTTAAACTAGTAGAGCATTGCTTTGGTACGCTTTGCAGATCGACATCTTTGGAATTGAATTTGGAAAAAACCCATTACAGTTTGATTTATCGACGAGTTTGATTTATTATTGATTGGATCCTGAACTTGAAAGAATGTAAAAAAGCTTTATTATAGGCTAGCCTCATAAAATGTGAATATGATGATGAAACTGAGAGTAGTTGAGTTTTTCACCTCATATTGCAGCGTGACATGACACAATATGATTTTATCATGGATTTAGGTATTTAAAAATTACTTGGCAATTTTTTAATTTTCCGGGATTAAAAATGTGGATGACATCCTATCCTATTTTTTTATAGTTATTAAATATATCCATGCATAAAATCAATTCAAACCGTTGCTTTGTCGCTGCGGCATTGAAGGACGAACGACCCAACGACCATAGTTACGCATTTATTATATAAGTATGATAAGCGGACTGAATAAGTAAATGATAATTGCCAAACTTTAATGAGAAAGTTTGAAAGAAAATTGAAATTCAGCGTAAAAATGAAAAGTAAAATCACTCCATTAGCGCAGGTAAGGCATTAACCTATTTGGCAGAATATTTACAGCAAAAGTTTTTATGAAGACGCTCAAAAATAATCAAGTTAAAAGTAATTCATTTGAAAACATCTTAGCATCTTATAATTACATAAGAACTTCTGCTAAATCTAATCTAAAAGTAAACGTAGTGTTATGGGTATATTTGGAATAACTTAGGTATATGCTGCGTTTACTTCAATCATTTTCGAATCTTATTAGACATTATCGTGATACTTGAACTCGAAGGGATATAAATTTTCAAGTTATGGAGGAACCTACTACCTTAAAGGTACCGCTTTAGTTTTTTGAACGCAACTGCTGTGACATACAGACGTACCTACCTACCTATAGATAGACGGGCAGACATACGAATAGATGGAATGATAGACAGACGGATAAACCGACGGAAACTACGCAATCCTAAACACCTTAAATAAACAAGAATCAAGAGTCAAAAATAAAAGCCCCGTAAAAAGGTAAAATATAGAAAACAATAAATTGTTTCGGACCCCGGAATTTCATTAAAGGCTAAGCGTAAAATTTTGTGGCTACCTTGACAGGCGAATGTTTTAAAAGGAATCTGACCAAGGTTTATGTAACAACGTGTTTATTGAAGATCTGGTATGCAAGGATCAAAGTGACTCGTTCATAATAGGCTTTAGTGGTTGGTTAAATTAAAAAAAAAGCAAAATAACTATTTTTTTTGTCCGTAAATTCATACCGCCTGTCTAAGACTAATAGCAATACCTACTACTAAAGTATGTCTTACGGGTTTCTTGCTTTGTAAGAGATTGTTCTTAGTAGGCAACGAATTGTCCCAAGTTGAAACCCTTTAAGTCTCAATAGCCCAACGGTTAAAGGTTGACTGAAAAACTGAATGGTTGCAGGTTCGAATCCCACCCGTTGCACTATTTTCGTACCCACTCCTAGCACAAGCTTTCCGCTTATTTTGAGAGAATAGGAGAATATTAGTCAACTTCAGCTTGGTTAATATTATTTTTCTTCTTAGTGGTCGGTTTGGGAGGTCGAGTGGAAGCACGTTGCGACGTGATAGATATATTACGTGTACCGATTTGGGTGAAATTTGGCACAGAGATAAATTATAGTCCGGAATAGGACATAGGATGGGCATAGGCTATTTTTTATCCCAGGAAATAAGAGAGTTCCCGCGGGAATAAAAAACTTTAATCCACGCGAACGCAGTCGCCGGTATCATCTAGTTTAAAATAATTGAAACAAAAAATAGACTTTTCTCATGAAACCAGCTAGCTAGTAGTAGACATTAGTTTTAGAATTATAATAATAAAACGTCAGACAAAATAATTTTTAATTTTTTTTTTATCAATACGTAGGTACATAATACTAAGTTATTATAACATAGACCAACGCTGGACTAGACCCATATCCAATGGAAAGTCTCTTACTCTATCGATTTAAGGGTAGAGAAGGGGATGTTGTAGATCGTTTGAAGAATGGAAACCGTAAGAGCATATTAAACGAGGCAAAGTGCTTAGTGCATGTCCATGTGATTTCCAAGACTCAAGCGCAATTCTATAGAAGGGAAATGAGGGAACGAAATAGCTAGTTCTAAAGTATCTCCAACAAATATATATCTTGCAGAAAAAACACCAACAGACAGACTACCTTGCGCCGATACTCCAAACTTTGTAGTCTGAAGTTGACCATCGATTCGTCACCTATGATCCTATAATAAGGATATAATTAATAATGTTAATTCTGTAAGTCGCCAATCCTGATGCTCGTTTCTATAATATTTAATAAGTGGAGACCTATCTTTAATACCTATTCACTGTTGAGTAAATTGTTTAAATAGTAGTTGTTATTTTATTTTATCTAAACAAACTAAAATGAACCAGCAACGAACGTGTTTAATACGCTATTGTCGTAACTCGTAGCTGTAATTGACTGCTTTGATAATGATAATACAAAATATGTGAGTACCTATAACCTACTTTCTATACCTACCTAGATACTTTCAGATATACGGTATTACCAACTGATGCCAATAGGTAAATTATGTAAAGTTGGCTTCTATGGCGTTTGGAGAGAAGTACTGCGGTAACATACTGTACTGGCAACGAGAGACCCGACCAATATGTCACCGCTGGGCCAGACAGTTTCTTGTGCGCCTCCTAGAAGTTTAGGCTTCCTAACCATCAGGCAAGTAGTTTGCACTTTCGATTACAATGGTTTTACTCAGATTAGCGGCTTATCGGCTAAGCTAACTTTGAGCTGCATACCCACAGAATAAGGACGATAAGTACATTACGCATTGTAGGTATATAACCGCGTAATCCTGTCAATATTATAAATGCGAAAGTTTGTATGTTTGTTACTCTATCACGTCACAACGACTGAACCGATTTGGCTAAAATTTGACACAAATTGATTATAGTCTGAAATAGCACATAGACTACTTTTTATGCCGGGAAGTAAGTGAGTTTCCGCGGGAATAAAAAACCTTAATCCACGCGAACGAAGTCGCGGGTATCGTCTAGTCTAAATGAATAAACGCGCAGTGTAATTTACCTTACCCCTACCCGTACCCCTTTCCATGCTACCATCAGATGAGATCGCTATTTTGTCACGAGAGAAAAAAGTTGCGGCACAGAAAAATATCGTGTGGCACGCCCTTACCGTCCATCAGAAATGAGATCGCAGCCAAGCACAATACGACAGTGATAAGAATTGAGTGGATTTGAACATGTGGACCGGAATCATGAACACCTACTTGACAAATCAACACTTTCAGTTTCATAGATCGCAGCACGATAAAGTCAATCAAGGAGCCGAATCAAACACGGTAAAACAAAACTTAAACAAAAAAATGGCTTAATCATTCGACAAAATCTTATTAGGGATATTTTGGAATATAATATTATACCTATCAATATTTCTTGATAATTTACAAAAATCGGAAAAATCTTTACTTTTGTTTTCCCTGTAAAACCTATTTTTGATAACTTCAATCAACTCTAATTTTATTTTACTTTTTTTTCAATTTCGGAGTAAGAATGAAATTTCACCATCGGCTTTTTTTACGATGATAACTTATTCTGTGATGGTGGACAATGAAACCTTAATAATGACAATCTCGAAGTGTATTATAATCATTATTATTGTTGAGGAAAGTGCACTGAATACCTACCTACTTTATGCAATGAGGTTGCGGTGAGAGAAGAGTAAGGAAAACGAGAGTTTATTGGGACACTTTGTGCTCGCACTTCGATAATATATTATCTACTGTCTGCATGAGATTTTTTTAGAAAGTATTATTATGTATTAGCCAAAATACATTACTATACATTACCCTTTCTTTTCCAAATAAGTGTAAATCTTGGTGAGGGTGGACAATAGATAGATAATAGTGCAATGAGTTGGATTTGAACCGTCAACCTCACAGTGTCCAATCCTCGCCTATCACCGTAAGACTTTCCGTAAGATTATGGTGATTTTGCCGTGGCTCAAATTCGACCAGAACTTTATTATAATTACTAGAATCCTCTAATTACTAGAATCCTCTCGTGGATGAAGTCGCGGGCATCCGCCCGCGACTTCATCCACGTGGATTAATTTCCGCGGGAACCCTTTAATTTCCCGTGATAAAATGTAGCCTATGCCTATCTCCAGTCCAAATTACAGCCAAATCGGCTCATTTGTTGGGGCGTGACAACCTTAGACTGAATCATTAGGTACTTTTTTTAACACTTGGTCGATACCTATGCCTATCAATAACAACTAAAATACATATTTCAAATTAAAATATACTTATGCAGTTTGCAAGGTCCTTCCTCAATAAATCCTAGGATTTTATCATTTTCACAAGCAATTATAATCCATAATGATTCTCTCAGTAGGTACAAAAGACCACCGCGCCATGACCGATGATTTGCTTCCTTGCTTTGAAACTATTCAATGTCAATGTTTTGCACTGTTTCCACTGATCGCACCGATACGTCGACGAAAGAATAACTTACTACTAAGGTGGCCATCAAAATGGCAGCACGTATGCAGTCGATAAACTCAATTTTAACATTCAGTTAAAATTGAGCTTATCGACTAGTACTATCGTGTACCAGGCTAATGCAACAACGTCGTATGGACAGCATGCATCGATACAGCACAATTCAAATCACGACTGTGCGCAGCTGAAAGTTAATTTCATACCTGCGTAAGTTATTACGTGGCGGCTTCTATAGAGTTAATAAGAGTATATTATACTTTATCTCTCGACAACTTTTATAGATTATTATGAGTATCAAACTAGCGTAAAATTTGTTTAAAATATAGCTTATGAAACTTATTTTAAAGCTCAATTTCCCCAAAAGAAGCATGAACATTTCTATACCGCGGTAGAGTCCCTAAGTATCAACAAATATTGGGCATCATAGTGCCACTAATTCATGCTATTACGAAGCAATGCGTTTTAAATAGCAGTGAACCTCATTATTTAAGTTAATTGTCATTATGGATATTTCCAAATTATAATGGTATATTAATGTTGATAATTTAGGCTAAAGACAATCAGACTCGAGTCCATCGTTCCACGTATCAAAATGTGGTTTAAATCCAACAACTCATTAAAAATCTCTGTTTCCTATACGGAAAAAGATTTTCTGAATCTTTTGTTACAAGAAACAGAAAGACTTTTTTCAATTGTGGAAAAGAGATCTCTTTTTGAGTTTCTGACTTTTGATCAAAGTGTGCATCATATTTTATCCTATATAAAGCAAGATATCATAATAATATCTGAAAAAAATATTCAGAGCAATGTATTTTTTAAAGATTTTTCTGAAATGATACATACATAATATGTATTACAATTGTTTAACAAGCAAGCTATGGTAGAGATTCAATGAAGCCAATGTCCTTGCTAGAGCAAATAACATGTAGACATTGATGTCATGTAGGTAATAATTTATTAAAACTACAATTATGTCAAAACCCTTGACCGACAATTTGTCACTCGCACAGTGGTAAATAACTGTGTATAATGGAAACAAAGTCCGATTGTGAAAAAACTATCAATAACTTCGAGTACCGAGTTAACAACAGTGCGCGGTGCACGCGCATTGACACGCAAAAATATCGATCGAACTATATCGATCGATTAATATTTATTTGAAATTAGTTTAATTTTTGTTAGTGTTTTTTTTTAAATCCAAAATGGGAATCGAGGAAGTTGTGATTAAAAAACCGAGTGAGTTTCGTGTTGGACTTTTGTTATAGAGATAGTGATTTAATTTAGGCCCCGTATCCATCAAAGCGGAGAGATGAATACACAAAATTTTCACACGATACCATCGCCATGACCTACAAGTAGCACACAGCTCATAACTCCTCTCTCATCCTCTCTCATCTTCTCTCCCTTTACCTTGAACTGTATTTCACAGAAGCTGATTGCAGAGGAGATGTGGGAACAACTACACGATGTGTTTTTTAAATATATCAGCCATACTGTAGTTAACCTGTACTTTACATACCTAAGCAGTGATAGCTTAGTAGTTAGACCTGCGGTCTCCTATTCTGAAAGTCGCGGGTTCAATCCCAGGTACGCATCTCTGAATTTTCAGAGTTATGTGTGTAACTCTTCTGTGCGACTTCTCTCAATCTGCCTGCGCCCAGTAGCAAGCTGAAAAACTCATCAAGGTTGCTCGTGATGACTTGACTTATATTCCGCTCGCCTCCGAAAATAAGCGTTAAGTTTTTATTAGGAGTAGATACGACAATGGTGCCACGGATCGTTTTGGACCCTTGACACTACCGGTTTGCACCACTGGTGGTGTAAAAGGCATTTTTAATACCCATTACACTATCAACAAATAGTGCTGCGCTGTCATTAACACTGTAACCTATTCTTTTTTTTAAATAACATAGATAGCTAGATTATTATTGAGAATTCTAATTCTTTTCCGTTTATTGTTTAAACAATAATAACTTGTACTGGCTTGATATTTTTTAACCGACTTCCAAAAAGGAGGAGGTGAGGATTGAACCGTCGACCTTTCAGTTTTCGGTCCGCACCTTTAACCAATGTTTTAGCCCTTATGCTATTGACGCCTAAATCTCTCCACTGGTTATTTACGAAGAATCTCTCACAAGCCATCTCCGCTTTTGTGGATATCTCTTAATCGCATACAACCTGTAAACCCAGTTGAGTACGTCTTCGACCGAGTTAAACGATTACATTCGCAGATCACAGAAATTTAAGACTTAATTCAAATTGTACATAGGTACACATTATAATGGACCTAATGTACCCGTGCGAAGCCGGGGCGACTAGTTTGATTATAAACCCGCGTATCTTGACCAAGCCACAAACCTAACGGCACGACCACAGAAGTGATAATGATTATATCTGTGGTAGTCTTTGTGGCAGTAGTAGAAATGTTTCACGGTGGTAGTGTTTAAGTCTTCTCATGTCTCCCCAGGGGAACGGGGCGTATACAGTGTTGTGATAAATGCTTGCTAAATCCAGAGTGATAAATGCTTAATGTACTTCCTTACCTCGTTTCACTTGATCTTCGCCAGAAACAATACGCCATTACGCCACGGCACCAGTCGAAAGACAGTATATTGTAGGGTTTATTATTATACTAGCTGATGCCCGCGACTTTGTCCGCGTGGATGTAGTGGTAGTTTTTAAGTAGCCTATGCCACTCTCCAGGTCCTCTACTATACCCATGCACAAAGACATGTCGATAAATGCCTCTGTTGTGACGTGATTGAAGGATAAACCAAGAAATAAATATACATATTTTTTTAATATTAGTAGGTAACTAAGTAGGTATTATTGGGTTCATTTCGCAAAGCGTGGCCAATTTCAATAAAATTACGGTTACCTACTGATTACGAAATTAATGAACATTTTTAATTAATAAAAGAATTTCAATTAAATTAAAATGAGATCAAAAGGTAAAAGTAACTAGTTTCGCTGACTGGCTCGTATCTTGGCAAGGTTAACGAGTCCCGTTTTGATTTTTTATTAGGTGCTATAGCAAACTGTACGGACAAAGGCTTTCAGTTTCTACAAAGAATTTATAACTAGCAATTATTTTAATTTGGAGAGAGATTGATTTGAGTATGCCTGCGAGATCAAATCAGAAATGAGGAGATCCGCAGGAGAACCAAAGCTACCGACATAGTTCAGCTGTGGTTCAGCGAGTCTTGAAGGCTGAAGCGAGAAATCGTTGGGGTTCCAAGGTGCTAAAGTGGTGACCCCGCATCGGAAAGCGCGGTGTAGGCAAACCTTCTCTGGGTGGTCCAAAAACATCAGACGAGTAGCAAGATGCGCTGGATGCAAGCGACGCAAGACCGAGTCCTGTGGTCTATGCAACAGACCTTTACCCGGCAGTGCACGTCTATCAGTTGATGAAGCAGAACAAGAACATTTTTATTCCAAGCTACCGGCGGTAGAGCCTTGACTTGTAATAAGAGCTTCAAGTTGGCCAACATGAAATAATTACACATCATCACACTAACATTAGGTATAAAGGAGAAAGTTTGTTTGTGTGTGTGTGTGTATGTTTCGTTTGTTACTTCACACCACAATGAATGAACCGATTTGACTGTTTGGTATTGAGATAATATATTCTCATACCTATAGGATTAACACATAGGCTACATTTTATCCCGGAAAATGAAAGAGTTCCCGCTGGAATTAAAAAACCTAAATCCACGCAGACGAAGTCGCGGGCACCGGTTAGTAAATTCTAAAGTCAAAAGACGTGAATAAAAACAAGACAAACTTCAAGTCGCTCGTAAAATACGTAGTAATAGAGAGTAATAGCTACTCGTACATAATATGTTATGTGAAAAATCCCTTAATGAGGCACTAGACCTATTCGTATGTAACATTCTCTGGTGCCCATAGATGCATTATTGTGTTGAGGTCACGTGTAATTACATCTGCGGTATTCGGCAAAGGAGCGATAACGGACTGTGGAGCGACGGTCTAGCACTATAATTGATTGTTGCATGGCATGCGTGACGTCACATATCTACTATTGTTATAATATTGGTGGAGGACGGAAACATGAATTACAGAATAGTCCTTACTAGTATTATACAATTTAAACTAGCTTTTGACCCCGGCTTCGTCACTTCACGTTAATTTCATAACATAGAGTTAGATTATAGACTGGAATAGTACTTACATAGGCTACTTTTTATCCCCGAAAGAGTTCCCGCGGGACTCAAAAACCTCAATCCACGCGTACGAAGTCGTGGGTATCAGCTAGGTCAGTATAAATGTCAACTTAGTACCTCAAGCCGCTTTTGATAAAAAGGACCTTGACACCAGACAGACGGACAACAAAATGATCCTATAATGATTAAGTTTATCTTTCGGAACCATAAAAAACCAATGTTGGTGTCACTGTGTTGATGTTCTGCTCGTTCCCGTCGCAGGCTCGCTGCTGGGCGTGCGCCACGTGCAGGTGTTCCTGCTGTTCCTGGCGCTGGTGCTGGGCTTCGCCATGCGCGTCAACATGAGCATGGCCATCGTCGCCATGACGGACCGCGACCAGGAGGATGTAAGTATATTTTAAACAAAAGCAAGATTCTAATGCTGAGATCTATAGAGCGTGATCTGACTTAGCTTGGATTCAAGATAAGAGTTAAAACGAGACCCTTTGCGCTGACATAAATCTGTCTCGGTCTATCTTTGTCTTGAGTCTGAGTGAGTGATTTTGCGATCTATAGATTTCAACCTGAATCTCCTGTAGTCTTAACCACTACTGTCATTGCTTATTATGACTATGATGGTAATTTCATGATTTGTTATTGTCTTATCATCAGCCTGAAGTAGATTAGCCTATAGGAAAAGTTTGGTCCCTATCTTGTCAAGCAGAGTTTGCAGTGGCAGTATTTTAAGTAATTCTGGTTAACTTGAGTTACACACGAGAACATTATTTACGAGGTGTGTCCCCACTAGTGGCACTCAATTTCAGACGAATGTTTCGCAATCAAAAATCAGCAGACTTGACATATTTAAGTGTTTTTCCTTTGTTTTCTTTTTTACGCTGAAGATAAGACAAGAAATTGGGATTTCATATTGATCAAGTATTTTGAGCCCATTATTAGGGATGCCAACTTTAAAAACTAAGTATAATTAGGGCAGCGAAAAGAAACCGTTATTTGAAAAAATAAACAGTATTTGACTTCCTTTATTTTTATAATACTACATTCGCTAAATATTTTATTCGAAAAATATTTTATTCTCAAATTATTACATTCTCAAAATAGTATTTTATTTTGTTTTTATTATATTTCATTTATATATTACAGTGCATGCGCTTTACAACGTTTACTATTTAAACACATTTATATTAATTAAACCTTTGTCTCTGAACACTAATGATTATGAAAATAATACTTTTATTGAACAATTTCTTTTAACCACTCCATTTGACGTCTTGATTCTAATTTAATTAATAACTATCAAAGTTTTGAACTAAGACTGCTTCCGTGTTTTTATAGGTGTGATATCATTTGTTTATATTCCATTGCATATTGGGATCTCTCCTATCCATCTCGATAAAGAAGTTATAGAGCTCAAAGTTGTATCTAATCCATTAATCTATACTGTATCGCAACCCTACCTAATGTAGACTAGGCACGTGCCAAGCAGTATTATGTTTAGATCTATTCCTGATTAGATTTTAATAGCTTCGTTAGTTGGGGCACTTTGTTTGAACTATTTATCAACGCAAGACTATACAAGAAGAGACAAGACACAAAACCCTGTTTGAAATCAACGTTCATACGATTACAATCTAATTTGCGGTCAAAACACATGTCATTCCTATATTACAAACGAGACGTGGCAGCAAAAAAACTTTGATTTAGTCAAATCTGACCAAATTACGCCTCCATCCCAGCCTACAAGCCTATTTTTCGGCAAATAAAATAAAATATAGAGGTAAAGAGATTGTCATTTCTTATTATCACTCCCCTATACATAATTTATGGAAAACCTATTTTTCTGACAGCAAATAAAGTTGGCAAACATTTTACATGGTGGTAAATAGATTGCTTTTTCGCGAATTTTAAAACTGAAGATGTACGACTATATACGCTAATCAGATGAAGGATAACAAAAACATGTCACATACGAATATTATCTCCAAAACGTCTTCAAAGTTGAAGATATTCAATTTATCTCTCTTTTTCCTGATTATTTAAAGTGGATCAAACTCAAAACTTATCTTAAGTTAAATGTAGATAGTACGAAACACTCGACCCCACTTAATGCCACGAGGCAGCACGAGACGCATATCGTAGTACTAGCTTTAGCCCGCGACTTCGCTCACGTTAAGTTCGATTTTTTGAACTTCTATTTTACTCCCTTAAGGGTTGAATTTTCAAAAATCCTTTCTTAGCGGATGCCTACGTCATGATAGCTATCATTGGCATGTATGCCAAATTTTAGCCCGATCCATCCAGTGGTTTAAGTTGTACGTTGATAGATCAGTCAGTCAGTCAGTCACTTTTTCCTTTTATATATTTAGATTTTGTATTGGCTCCAGAACTCACTGGCTCAATATATTTTATTTAATTATTATAATTATTGCACCAACCTCTTTTGATTTTTATATGAAAACCAGCGATCAATGCTGCACAAACAGATAAACAGACGCTCCTGAAAAAGTATCTTATTTAATAATTTCAACTTCTATTTTCAGTGAAAAGCTAAATGCAAACAAAGGCTTGGAAGGAAAGTTTGTGCATCTTTGTTTAAAAGCTTGAAAAAAGTTAGTTAATATTATCCTTGATATTATCACTAGAAAAAAATGCACCTTTTAATTTTATTACCTCGTTTACGTAATTTTCGTAATAGTCGCTAAATAATTTGTTTTCTTGAGTACAAAAAGATGGCGATATAGCATTTCACAATGCAATTCTAAAACTATATTTTTGAGAGTTTAAAACTATGATATTGTACTATATGCATTAAACAGTTTTTTTAATGATAATAATGTCAATTTGAACATATTTTTCGTATCATAGAAAAGAAAAGACAGATTTATTCAGTAATGATGTATTTTATGATGCCTACTTCATTAAGGAATTTCATTTCCTTCCATTTACCTACTTGATACATCAATGACTGTAGATGAATTCTGAAGTTACAGATAGCCGAAGAAGGCAAACAGTCATACTTTTTGTAGATTCGACTTTTTGTCGACAAAAAAATCGCTCACCGATTGTTGGACATAGGTGGAGCACCTATAGTAGAAGCGATACGTTCCACCCAGTAAAATAACTCTGGAACTAATTTACTTCATCTTTGTATCCGCAGTCGTTCGACTGGAACATGCAGACGCAGAGCGTGATCCTGTCGTCGTTTTTCTGGGGCTACATCATCCTGCAGATCCCGGGCGGCGAGCTGGCGGCTAAGTTCGGCGGCATGGTGCTGGTCACCATCTGCATCGGCGTCAACGCTGCTGTGTCGCTGCTTATTCCCATTGGCTCTTATTACGTAAGTAAAAGTGCCTCGAAGAGCACGCAATGCCGTCGATCCTGAGTCTGACCTCTCTAATCGTGTCGAATTTTTGTCCTAGCACATTTTGAGAGTGAGGAAGTTCATAGCATCTGTGTTTGCGCACACACTTGTGCACTAAATGCCTCACGCCCAGATCGTTAATCTTTGTGGAGATAGACCGCCTTAGCTGAATTCGTTCAAGAGGACGTTAATTTATTATTATTATTTGCTGGATTTAGAAAAACAAGAAATTCGTTTTCAACTACGGCAAGTATGACATTCGCAAATGCTTTCCGATTTATCTCCGGGCGATTAAGGTGTTAAATTTAGATGATACCAAGAAAAGATTCTATAATTACTAGGCACGTTAGTTAGTTAGAGTTCAAATCCGCTGAGCTACGTTGGATACTGTGATTCTCCCATCGAGGAAGACACCAAGCATAGCTCATTCCAACGAAAATTTTGAAAAAAAGAAAAAAAAACAGTTATCACACTATTATTTACGGAGATCGTGAGCAGGCACCTTTCAAAGCAAAATTGGCATTAAGGAGGTAAGTGAGTGCGAAACATTAAAAAAGCTCTTAAGTGCGTGGTTTTGTCGCAGTGCTGGCTAGCCTCAAACGTTCGTTGAGTGACTCTGTGCTGAGACATCAATAGAGTAATAGTACCTAAAGCTTTGGCTCTCGGCGTGATTGCAGGGTGGATGGCAGCTGATATGCGCGTGTCGTGTGCTGCAAGGCTTGTCGCAGGGGTTCCTGTTTCCATCGGTGCACAACCTGATCGGCAAGTGGGTGCCCTTGGAGGAGAAGAGTCGACTGGGTACTTTGATTTATGCAGGTGATGAAGTTATATGGCTGTAGCTTTAAAAATTCACTAAATAGTTTTAAGAAAAATAAGATTGTTTTTGGTGTCGAAACTTTAACTGTCGAAATACAAAACTTCATACTTTCTACTACTAATACATATTCCGTGCTAATACAAACTCTTGAATTAATTCGTCATTGCTACTAAAATAATTACTTTTTATCAGGCGCTCTGAATCTACAATCAAGTAATTTATTTTTCTGGTCTGCATAGCTCTTTATCAACTTATCGATGTCTGCCTCTTGCATAGACCTCCACAAGCCTCGGTCTTGCGCCGCCTGAATCCAGCGGCTCCCTGCGACTCGTTTGATGTCGTAGGTCCATCTAGTGGGGGGGGGGGGGGGGTCTGCCAACATTGCGCTTCCCGGTGCGGGGTCGCCACTCCAGCACCTTGGGTCCCCATCGACCATCAGCTCTTCAAACTATGCTCACTCATACTGCATAGCTCTACCACTACACGAAATAATTCTAAAATAACTAAATTATAACAATCAATTTTTTATTTATTCTCCTCCAGGTGCTCAACTAGGGACAGCTCTGCAGCTGATGGTGTCGGGCTTCCTGGCGGACGCATGGGGCTGGCCGGCCATCTTCTACGCCAACGGGACCCTCGGCGTGCTGTGGGTCGTGGCCTACGTGTTCCTCGGAGCCGACTCGCCGAGGACTTCCAGGATGATCGGGGATGATGAGAAGCTGTACATTCAAAGCTCTCTGGGGCACGTTGGTTCTGTACATAAGGTAATGTGTATTTCTGTTGCCGCTATAACATAATAAAAATAAATTAAAAGTTAAAGCTGGCTCTCCTACTAGAAACGTGTTTGTTTTTTTGTTTTTGCTCGCTCTTAATAATAGCTGATGTTAAATCTTGTATAGTACGGAACCGTATGCGGGTCCAATTCATACATGGCAGGGCTTTTTATTCGCTGAAAATAAGCCTTATAATGTCGCTAGCGGTTAAAATACCTATACCTATATAGAAAAACCCTTCCTTAGCAGAAGCCTACGTCATAATAGCTTCTATGCCCAGCCCGATACGCCCAGTTGTTTGAATTGTGCGTTGATAGATCAGTCAGTCAGTCAGCCATCTTTTGCTTTTATATATTTGAGAAAAAAAATTATGTTACTACGAGGTACTGTTTGCCTGTTGACAGAAGCTGCAAACGCCCTGGAAGGCTATCTTCACGTCACTGCCGTTCATCTCGCTGATCGTGACCCACTGCGGTCAGAACTGGGGCTTCTGGACGCTCATGACGGAGATGCCGTCATACATGAAGCAAGTTCTGGGCGTTGACATCAAAGCGGTGAGCGGACTCCTTACTCCCCTTACTCTGTCATCCAAAGATCATCTTCCGTCACCAGAAACTGCTACACTTAATGTGTCAGTCTTGCGTCAATTTGGACTTGTGCTTGAATAGGCAATCAAAAAGGCCCCGTTTCGTATTTATAAATAACACCGATTATTTCCATAGCCATTTATTTCGAATGAAATAACTTGTTCACAGCTTTATATTTATGGAAACGTCATTTATGAGAAGAAACAATGGTGTAAAAATGTACGACATAATGTTATGCTTTTGAAATTAGTTTTCTATTTATATTCGAAGAATTTTTCTCTAATTTATAATACTATGCGCGTTTTCCCTTTAAAAAGAACACTTTGACCAAATAGGGCTAATAACTTTAAAGCTCAAATGACGAATGGTAATGCCGGTTGACCTGACATTCACAAGAACACGCAAATCCACCAGTAAAGGACAAAACTTCCATAAATGAGTTCCTAAAACTTAACTTTCAACTATGAAAATTAATCCTCCAATTTTTTACTTAACTATGGTAAATCCAAAAGGAAAGATTGATGAGCTGCTTTTGATAAGCGAATTTTCAATCGATTTGTAGGTAATCATGGTTCGGGTAGCATGAACCACATTTTATAGGAAGAAAATCATTATAACGGGTGTTGTTTCCAATTTTTCTACATTTTCTGTTTTTAATGTTTGTCCTGCGTAGAACGGCGTGATGTCCGCCCTGCCTTACCTCGCCATGTACATCTTGAGCTTCCCGATCGGCTTCGTGTCCGATTACACCCTCAAGCGGAAGTGGCTCAGCATCACGGCCTGCAGGAAGATATCCAACTCACTCGGTAAACTATAACCAGTATTGTTCTTGATTTGATTGCCTTGCCCAGAATATGCAGGCAGATGCAATATGACTTTTATTTGCATTATCAAACCACTTAAACTCCTACCATTATAATATATTATGACCAACAAAAAAAGGAACCAATGAGGAATACAACTTAGATAGAGAGCTAAAACTTTTAAGCATTTTAGCCTGCTTCTTTCGTTTATAAATCCTGTCGGGCATTTACTGAAGTATAGCTTCTAGAATGGAGGACACCTATTTGCCTTATACTTTGAGAATTAAACAAACTTTAATACTCAAAGGCTTAATTACTTCTAGATCGATTCAGCATTTTTCCTTGAATAGGTAACAGACTGATACATTTAAAAAAAATGGTTAAAACGATTGCATGCATTCTGGATACAGGTTTGGAACATACTTTATCCCGATAAAAGAAATGAAATACACTTACAAAGTGCAATTGAATCTTCAAGTGAATCTACTAAGTAATGACCATCTTCTACTACCGGAATCCTGTTCCTAGAAAGTCTTTTATACTGACAACCTCCCTGGTGTAGTCGTGAGCGCTGTGGTCTTATAACCGGAAGATCTTGGGTTCGATTCCCAGCGGAGTAAATTTGGAAATTTATATTTTCTGTTGGCCGTGGCTATGTTACCACCCTACCATTAAAAGACGAATCACCAAGCGATTTAGCGTTCTGACACGATAGCGTACAGAAACAGATTAGAGCTATGGATTGAATGTACTCTGCTATACACCTTCCAAGTTAGTCCGTTACCATCTTAGACTGCATCGTCACATACCATCAGTTGAGATCGCAGTCAAGGACTATCTTGTCATCGAATAAAAAAAAATACTATAATTGTTGCAGGTCAGTGGGGCCCCGCGGTGGCCCTCATCGGCCTGTCGTACGTGCCGGCGGGCAACGTGGCCCTCGCCGTGGCGCTGCTGACCCTCGTCGTGGGGCTCAACGCTGGACACTACACCGGCTTCCTGGTGAGACACTCACTACCTTACAGCTCGACTAAACCTCGCTATGTTGCGGACCACTTCTCTCCTCCACTTCTAAACAAAGGTCTCTTACATGGACATCTACATGCTTGGTTTTGCACAGCCTGAATTCAGCGGCTCCCTGCAACTCCTTTGATTTCATCGGTCCACAGTGAGGAGGGTCTGCCCGTACTGTGCTTTCCAGTGCAGGGTGCCACCCCAGAATTTTTGGACTCCAGGGAAAGCTCTCTCCATCGCCCGTTGAGTGGCCCTGAGCCTTCTTATGAAGCCCGTAACTGGCGAAGAAATCAAAATTCATGTAAACTTCTTCCAACCTTATAGATAGTGCACATCGACATGGCGCCCAACTTCGCGGGCACCCTCATGGGCATCACCAACTGCTTTGCCAACTGCATCTCCATCGTCGCGCCGCTCGCCGCCGGCGCTATGCTCAAAGACGAGGTAAAATTTAAAAAAAAGTTAAAATTCAAAATTATTTATTTTGCGCAGGTCAACTGTGGCTCTTATGATAAGACAAGACTCTCTCACCGTATTTGTTACATACTCAAATTCAAAACGTCTTATACGTGTTTCTCCTTAGAAACTTAACTTCACCCTTTCCAGTAATGGAATTTCAAATATCCTTTCTTCCTTACCTTTTTGATTATTCATCATAATTAACAACATTATGGAGGTTATCAGGTTTCCCCACGATTTTTTCTTTCACCGTTAAAGAAAGTGATATTTAATTGCCTATAACTCCGAAGAGTTAGAGGTATACCTGGGATTCAAACGCACAATAGATGCTTAATTAAGTCTTAACCACTAGGCTGTAACGACTTGATCATAACTTTTTTTAACAATTGAAACATTCTTAAGTATCTAAATTGGTAATTCCAGACGGACCCTCACCAATGGCGCGTCGTCTTCTACGTGTCGTCCGCTATATACTTTTCATTCAACCTCTTCTTCGTCATTTTCGGTTCCTGTGAGAAACAGAAATGGAATGACGTTCCTGAAACCAAAGATGAGGAAAAAAGTGACAAATAGTAGTAAACTTTTCATTAATTAAGTGTCTAATCTAAGATAGGAAAAAGTGTGTAAAGACTTTGTGAATTTCCTCCGCTTGTTTTGAATATAAACAGGTTTTAATAAACATAGTCTGTCCTAGCTAAAATATTGTATCATAATAATACAAGACAGAAAATTAAAATAAAAACCCCACGAGGAGATAAAGCGCCTTCTGGTTGTCCAAATCTTAAAAATATTTAAGAATTTGCTTTGAAGTTCTATTCGCATAATATAGAAAACTGCAACTGCAACTGGTTTGAAGAATTGGTTGTTATTTACTGTTAAAAGTTTTCTTAAAATCGGTGTAGTAGGATCTAGGAAAGTGGTAATAAAAATGGACAAATTAAACACGGAGCCTCTACTGTCGTGGGTAAAAATAGTATTAAACGTAGTCTAATTATAAGTCATATTTTTGTAAATACATAGTATGTTTATAGTTTATGTACCTACAGTGATAAATTTCAGTATTGTTTTTGTGATGTAAATAATGTATTTAAAGTTACTAAAGTAATTAAAACGTGTTATATCAATTATTGTGATTTTTGATTTTCTGCATCATCTACAGAAAATTCAGTGTCGCCGTTTTTTTTCTATTTTTGCGAAACTAAGGTGAGTTTGACTCAAAGATCTATAAAGCGTCACCTAACTTAGCTCAAATTTAAGACAGGGTTAAAGCGAGACACAATTATGTCCGAATATACAGCTGTCCCGTTTTAACGGATGAGCTAACAGAGCTGAATAAGTATAATTTAAAGATCACCGTCTGAGGAACAATGCCGCAAATACGTGAAAAGTCTGTAAAAAAACTTTTTTTTTTTTTGGTAACGTATGCAGATGCGTTATTTATTTATGCAGATATTTTTAGAATAACATTAAAAGCAGCAGGCCTGTGTTGGTGGACAGAATGGCTTGTTTTAAAATTTTCAGCATTCCGACGTAGTGCATGTAGCCGGTAATTTGAAAGTGTTCCGAGGTACAACGACACGATATTTCGCCATTTTTTCTGACAAAAAAAAAAGTAAAATTTATTTTTATTACAGCTTTGCGGTTGCTCTATGCATTTGGGGGACAGAAACGCAACATGAAAAATAAACTTTTAATTTATAAAACAAGCTTCGTTGAGGTTCGGAACATAATACATATGTACCTAAAATGTTCACTAGCGTCAACTTAAAATACCTATAGATTTTTTAGCGCACTAACCTCTATAATATTAGTACCTACGCTATAAGATGAAGCAACTTGAATATATTGGTGCTAGCAAAAGTCAGAGAAGTTCACGAAACTGGTGTTGGGAAATGTCGCGCTTGGAATCGGCAAAGAATCAGCTGTTATTTAGTTGACACACTCAGTCCAGAGCACTAGTATCATAGAAGTCAGAGTCGGCCTTTGAGTATATGACATACTCAAAGCCCAGATCTTAGCTACGTCTTTAGGTACTATTGGGTATTCTGTGGCTATGTCGACGACTCCATGGATTTCCTCGTTCCGAATTTTATTCATAGTGCGACGGACAAAAATGACGTTACTTAAAGATGAAGTTTAGTTAAATATAAAATATTACATACGTCATGATAATATTGTTGTACTGTAATATTTATAAACTTTAAGAATAACCAGCGATAAGTAATAATTAAAACACAAATGATAAACTTGTTGATGATCTCCATGTATTAATTATAATAGTAAAAAAACTATGGAGTCGTTCTTGTTCTAGTATATTAAATTTTTTTCTTAATTTGATTGGGATAGGTTTTTGCGGGTACACAAACAGTCTTGATAATCTGTACGATTAATGATTATAAATAATTCAAGTTTTTAAAATAAATGTGTAATATTTATAATGATATTTAAAAAAGTACTTCACCTCTGGAAAGCACAAGCAGATTGATTAAATTACAAAAGAATAAAAAATGTATGAGTAAGTAAATAACAATAAAAAAAGTTAAGTTTACCATAAATAAAATATAATATTATCCATATAATAGTTATTTGAATTTCAATAAATTAAAAATTCAATACTTTTCTAATTTATTTACTTTTGTTTTACAAAAGAGATAAAAGTGAAAGTTTTAAATTAATGACGCCATTAATAACTTATATTAAAATAACCGGCTATAAGAAGGTTTATGTTTATAAAATACTCCTAGTTTACCGCGTTTTCGTCCACAATCACTTAAGTTTTTTTATAAATCTCTAGGATAGATACTTTGTTTAACCAAGATAAAAATTGCGTGACGCTCGATCCTGAATTATACAAAAATAATTGTACAAAACACTGCACTGTTGCTATGTTGCTGCGTGATTGAAGGACAAACCGACAAACAAAAAGGAAGTAGTATCAATAAGACACTTTAGTATTATTTTCAGCGTTCAGCAATATAAAGTTTTGTTACGGCTAAAGGCACTCGGTAAATTGCTATTCAAATTACTTTTGCTTGATGTTTAATTTTGTTTAACTACTTAATGTTAGTTCAGTAAAGTTCAAACTTTACGAGTTCAACATCACGCAAAGGCAAAGTTAGAATACTAAACGGGATAAATTCAGTGTTTTTACTGATTTCTAAACTAGGTACATTAGATATTTTGAACCTACAGCTACGTTACAAAATAAACAGTATATATATTTTAATTCTCTCAAGGTAATGAATAATTCATAAAAAATATTCATTACAATATTATAGTTCCAAACTAACATGTTATTTTTTGGATAACATGATTAAATTATATTTTTATTTTATAACATTATCTTGCATAAAAATTCTATTGAAAGATAAAAACAAAATAATAATTTCAAAATACAATACTAAAGTGCCAAACCTTACGATAAAAAGAAAAATTAATAAAAAACATGAAAAATATGAATAATAGTTTAAGTTATACAAAATAATAATAAGGATACGGCGATGGGAAATATTCATTTTAAAAGTCAACAATTTTAATTTTAGCACTAACCCGCTCCACAGGTTTCCGCCAAGTTAATGTACTTGTTAAACAAGTAGCTGCCGGTATTAGCCGCAACTGATCACTGTCGAGTGAGCGCCGCGAGTGGCAGCATCTCTGCTCATCTCTGCGCGATCGGAGATGAGACAACGTGGAAGGATCTCGTTATTTTGGCTCTAACGAAGAGCACCATGGGTGTCCCGGAGGAGATGGAAAATGTTGCACCTAGTAAGTTTTGCGAAACACTTATTGGCAATTATCTTCTATACATATAATAAAATTGTAGAAAAAAAATGGTGTCTGTACAATGGAAATATATAAAAAAAAAGTAGCAGGGGTTGTTATTATATCGATGCCGAACCCGAAATTGTAATTAATTTTTTTTTGTCTGTTTGTCTGTGTGTTTGTGCACGCTAATATCAGAAACGGCTTATTCGATTTAGATACTGTTTTCACTAATATATTGTAGTAAGCTTCACTTAACATTTAGTGTTTATTTCATGTCAATCGGTTCATAAATAAAAAAGTTATGTCAATTTAAAGAATCACGGCGAACATTTTTAACGTACAGAGTATCTACGTACTACACGCTAATTTAAAATATGCTGCCCGAAAAGTCACTATTCCACGCGAACGAAGTCGCGGGCACAGCTAGTTTACAATATAATTTTATAGATAGACTAGCTGTTGCCCGCAACTTCGTCCGCGTGGATTTAGTTTTTAATAAACCCGTGGGAACTGTTTGATCTTCCGGTCTTAAAATAAATAGCCTTCGGTTCGGTTCTCGTCGGGTGACTGCCCTCGACCACCGACTCACCGCATCGCATTGTTCGCCCGCGCTATTATTTCTTTTTGCTCGGCTTCTAAGAGTCGTACCGAGATGTTGAATAGCCTATAACCTTTCTCAACAATTGGGCTATCAAATACAAAAAGAATTTTGTAAATCCGATTGGTAGTTTCAGAGATTAGCGCGTTCAAACAAACTCTTGCACTTTATTATGTTAATGATAAGTATAGAGACAGCCAGATAGAAAATTGTTTATTGCTACACACAAGAAAATAATGATGTTATAATTGAATTAATTTATCGTGTACAGTTTTATCGTGTATCTGTGAAACACGATCTTTAATTGAAAGTTAAAATACCATGGATAAAAACAAGATATAACTTGAATGATGACAGACTTTCATACAAACTTTCATCCCCTATTTACGTACCCCCCTTGGGGATGAAATTTCAAAAATCCTTTCTCAGTGGGTGATAACGTCATAAAAGGAACCTATTAGGTACAGCCCGTTGAAAGACAGACGGATAGACGGACGGACAACGGAGTGTTAGTAATAAAGTCCCGTTGGTTTTAACCTTCGGATACGGATTTTAAAAACGTTTCTTTTTCCATTCGAATGCATTATTTTGTGCTACGTAATATTTATTATCTATGAATAAAGATAAGGAAAAAATGTATTAAAATACTTAACATGTTTTTTATGCTCACACGTGAACTACGAGGTCGAGAAACTACAAGTATACACGATTATCAGAATAATAAATTTATACCTAGCAAAAAATATTTATAAAATTACGCGGTCTCCAGTGTCTCCAGAGCCTTAGTACCATTAGTTTGTGGTTGCAATCCACGATGGCACGTGGCTCATGGTTGTGTGTGTGTCGTATCTGTATAAGTGTGAGAGAGAGCTTGCTCGCGCCAGACCGCTCCCACCTAGGCTCCTGACAGGCACGCACACTTACGCAATGTGCATGTACACGACGTAACCACAAGTAAAGCGCCTGTAACTTCGTGAGATAAACGTACTATAGCAGATGATATTGTGAGTACATTGTAATAATGTTTTAACTGTTTGGTGAAGTCTCGAAGGTTGAAAGTTTAACGTAGTATTATTACCCGACTGCGGCACGCAAAGGAGGGTAATGTGTTTATCAGTCTATGTAAAATAAATATGTATGTAACTATGTATGTATGTGGCGCTCTGAAAAAAAGCGTGGGCCGATTTTGATGATTCTTACGTCAATTGTGTTAATCTTGTGAGTGTCACTAAAGACATGACACCAGATGCAATATTGCGGAAAAGAAAAAATGAAACTCAGCGAACTATGTCTATTGAAGTATCATTGAATGAGTATTTCAAAATCATTGTTAAGTTTTTCTTATCATTTTTCATTTCGAATCACCATTTACGATCTATGACAATTATTCAAAGTTATTTTTCAGTTGAGCAGTCGGGTTTTTAATTCTGTTTTAACCTAACCTAACCTTTTACATAAAATGGTTTTTTTTTCTTTCAAAAACTGGGAGGAATAAATTAAAAATTCTTTTTGTATATCAAAGTAGGGTTATCAAACTTTATTTTAGGCAAAATTTAATCGAGACACAAAAATATTTGATAGTGGCCTAAATCCCATACAGTGCTGTTCATTCTCCTTTTGGTTTATTTTCAGTTATACTGCAATAAAAATTGTTGTTGAACTTCACAGAGGGCTGGGGAGTCCGGCACACACAAACCTTCCTGCTCTTCATGGCCATGCTGCTGGCGTTCAGCATGCGGGTCAACATGAGCATGGCCATCGTGGACATGACCCACGGGAACTTCACCAAAGCCAACATGACCAATACAGATGTTGAGTACGCCAACACGATCAACGTGGACTTGGCCAGTGATAACGTGACTGAAGTCGGTAGCGACAACGTCAGCATTGCCAATATCAATAGCAACAGTGGAGTAGTAAGAAAGAATTATTTTGTGTTAAACTAACAATACCAAAAACTACTACTAACTATTGGAGGGGAAACTAAAAAAGATTCACTTAATATTACACTTGTAACAGCGAAAGTGTGTTCGTTGGTTGATCCTTCAATCATGCAGCAACGAATCGACGTGATTTTTGCAGTGTTCCCGCGGTATTTTTTAAAAACTCAACTTTAAGCGGACCCACCATGCCTCCGATTTAAGTAGTAAATTACAATTGTGTTACATATGAAAATATTTTATGCCGATGTCAGCAAACTACCAAGCATAAAAAGACTAGATGAGGCCCGGGACTTTGTCTGCGTGGATTAAGGATGTTCAATTACCGCGGGAGCTTTTTAATTTTCTGAAATAAATTGTGTCCTTTTTATTTATCCTGGGTATGAGTCATTTCCATTCCAAGTTTCATCGAAATCGCTTTATTTTTTTGTATCGTGAAGGAGTATCAAACAAACATATTAGTAGAATTATAAAAATGCCAGGTATAAGCTGATAGCTGACCTAACCTAGGCATGTTTAGTGATTGCAAAATATTCTAAGTTTATATGTAAAGCAAAGGTTACATCAGATACTCGATTGGGGTCAATGGTAGTAGGTATAATAACAAATTATTCGCGATTGTACTTTATTGACATAAAATTTCCATTCATGGTTCGCATATTGCGCATTTAATTTATTTGGTGGTCCCACTTGTCTCGAGTTTACAGAGAATACATTAACCGGGCAAATTAAATCTTGTGTGGGCGGTCCACTGCACGAGTGTACCAGGGGGTCAGCGCACGGAGAAGTGGTGTATGCCTGTGTATGCTCGTGAGGCGAATAACATCTGTCGGTAAAGACATAACTTCATGACCACGACCGCTCTGCCAAGAAGATCGTGTCATGGTCATCGGTAAAAAGAAGAAGCTACTTAACATCTAGTATAAATAGAATAGAATGTTTTATTGGCAAGAATATAGATAACATAAGATTTTAAATTTAAGAATTATGAGGTAAACGCTTACTTAGATAGAGAATAACTGAAAATCACTTTAATGATGACAATAGGCTTGGTATCGAGCTGCTTAGAAAATAGTGTAACAACTTATTACATTGCAATATGTGGCTACATACATATTAGATATAACATTTTGTTTTGAAAAGAGCACCTGATGAGTTTCTTGACGACTCTTCTCAGCAGAATCTGCATTACGAACCGGTGGTGTCGACGTGTCATAAAAGCCATAGGTTGGCTTACTATTACTGGCCTGATGTTATTCTCTATGAGGTTTAATATTTACAGCACTTCGATTGGAGCCTCCAGCAGCAGTCGATGATCCTGTCGTCATTCTTCTGGGGCTACGTGGTGCTGCAGATACCGGGCGGCGAGCTGGCTAAGAGGCTGGGCGGGAAGATTCTTATCACAATCTCCATCGTCGTCAACTCCTTGATATCTCTTGTGCTACCTATTAGTGCTAAGATTGTAAGTATCTCTCTTTCTCGCTCTGCCTATCCTGGTGGTACATACCACCGTACCGTCTCGATTGGCTATTGCAATACAAAAATCAAAAACACATCGTCAACATCATTGTCATAACTTGGTCAACCATAACTAGTTGGGTAAGATGATATTATTATTTTTAGTTTGTACAAATGTTCTAGATTCTTTAATAATTTATTAGTTTAGAAGTTGTAGAAGTCGACATCAAACTCACCAAAAAAATGCTTCATCTTCTTTTTTCTTTCGCCCTGAACGTTTCCGCTAGTAGGTGATGTCATTCATCGGACTTTACTTGGTGCTTGAGTAATAGACCTAAGTCATGTTTTAATTATAACGATTTTTAGGGTGACTGGAAGTTCGTGATCTTCTGGAGGGTGCTGCAAGGCCTGACGCAGGCGTTCGTGTACCCCTCCATGCACCACCTCGTCAGCCAGTGGATCCCGTGCGAGGAGAAGGGCCGCCTGAGCACCATCATTTATGCAGGTACTTGCGATAGCTCTGTTTTTGTTTTCATTGCTCCGGCTGGTTAAAAAATAAACTACGCTGAGCATTAGTTACGAGTATGATTGGTACTAAAAGACGCTACAATTGGCTCAATATGTGTTTAATTGCCTAAACAAATTTTGCAATCGGTTCACTCCAAAATCATCTATTTTGCAAATAATATTCAGACAATACAGTTATTCTTAAGTTCTTGCCATAAATGTACTGTCTTATCTCTATTGTCTTTTATCGTGAAGAAATTTTTCTTTTCTATTTGGTTACATTCACCCAATTATCTAGTAATACATGACCTTTACATGACACACTAAATTACCAGCTCTATTTCTGAACTCTACATTGGGACATTTCATCTCAACACGACTAATTAGCAGCCTCTTGCTTATTCCATTACAGCGAGACAATGCCGAGATTAATCTTAGAGCAAACAATCTCCTATAGCTTTCGAGAATTCCAACCTTTGATATAATTACTAATGGATCATAAATGATATAATATGCCTAGGGTACATAATGTACATAATTTATGGTACACAATATTTTATTTCGACCTACCGTTTAACGTACGTAAGTAAGTACTGGATACAGCTGGCGCAAGATCGATTCAAGAGACCTTTGTCCAGAAATGGACGTCTGTCAGTTGATAAAGAAGGAAAATTATTTGGCAACCGGTAAATCGAGTTAACCCCATTGAAATATTTGTGTATGACCATGCACATTTTATTCTAAGAAAGCTTCCATTATAGCCTTTTCGAAACCGGATAAAAACACTGTAGCAAAACTAACGATAGTCCATTAACTGTAACTCTTCTATAACTCGATAACTTTGTTGCTTTAATCCGAAGCAGCTAACCGCCGCCGCGCCGAGCGGATTGAAGTTGTAAAGTTTAATTCCTTACAGATATTGTTCAAAACAAAATAATTCCCTGCGGCTAAACGCGGAACTGCAAGGAAATTAGAAAATAACTAAAGTTAGTTTTATTCAGAAAACTTTAGTTTTCAATGTCTGTGTTAGTGGTCAAGGAAAAACGCTCTAAAGAGCTGCAATAAGGACGATCGCGTAGCATATCTAAGCAATTGAGGAAAAGCTGCATCAACAATATGACTGGGAGGTCTCGAGTTCGATTCCCGGCGGGGACAGTTTGGGAAATTATAATTTCTGAATTGTCTCTGGTCTGGTCTGGTGGGAGGCTTTGGCCGTGGCTAGTTACCATCCTACCGTCAAAGACGTGCCGCCAAGCGATTTAGCATTCCGGCACGATGGCGAACAGAAACCGATTATGGGTATGCTTTGAATCTACACTGCCATACCCCATCCAAGTTAACTTGCTACCATCTTAGACTGCATCATCACTTACCATCAAGTGAGCTCGTAGTCAAGGACTATCTTGTCTATTTTGTCTTGTCTACTAAGACATAGACCGTACAATAATATTACGTCAGTAGGATTATAGTTTGTTATAGTGGCAATAGGCTGTGAAAACTTCAAGAACTATCTACATATTACGCTGACAGACAGGCGGACAGACGGACGGACGTATAGCGGAGATTTAGGGAAAGTGTCCCGTTGGCACTGTTTGGGTACGGATACCCTAAAAATACATCTTAAAATTCCATATAAATGGTGATTCGCGTGATTCAGGAGGTCAGCTCGGCATCGCCCTGCAGCTCATCGCCTCCGGGTTCCTGGCGACCGCGTGGGGGTGGCAGGCCATCTTCTACACCAACGGAGTCCTCGGCCTCATCTGGACAGTGGCCTACTTCTTCCTGGGCTCCCAGTCCCCTGAAACTTCCAAAATCATTTCTAAAGAGGAATTGTCCTATATCCAAACTTCTTTGGGAAGAGTTGGGAAGCAAAAGGTAATTTAAGTTATTTATTTGTATTGTACACAGTTTTATAAAAAACTAGTATTTACCCGAAAGGTTTTCAAAATCCCGTGGAAAGTTTTGTTTTTCTGGGACAAAAGGGTATGTCATTCTTCAGGTCCTCAGCTATACAAATCCAAAAAATTACATTAATGTTTTGCTCCGATGCTGCGCGATTGAAGGGCAAAGCAACAACCAAAAAACAAACACACTAGAATTATTCTCCATAATGGTTTTAAAGGTGTGTGCGTTCTGCCAATCCGTACTTGGCGAGATTGATGAACATCAGCCTATAAACGACCCGGCGGTTTCGACGAGATTTCAGAAAACCTCGTTTCTTGTGTCAGAAATATCCGACGCCCTATAAGAAGATTGCTCTGTGCCTGCCTTTCTGGGCGGCGGTTATCGCGCACTGCGGGCAGAACTGGGGTTTCTTCACACTGATGACTGAGATGCCCACCTACATGGCAGAAGTGCTTCATTTCGAACTGGCTAAGGTAAGCGTTCCGATGCTTAATTACTAAAATCCTTTACAATTCCTTATTTAGAGTGTGTAAAGACAGACCTTGAAAATACTGAAGGCTATATAAATTAATATGTGCATCTGCGTTTTTACGTAAAACTGTGAACTGTATTTATAATTTAACCTTATTGATGTATTTCAGAATGGGATGCTCTCCTCCCTGCCTTACCTGGCCATGTTCCTGCTCAGCTTCCCCATGGGCTCCATGACAGACCTCATCATCAGGCGGAACTGGCTGAACGTCTCCAACACCAGGAAACTCTTCAACTCTATCGGTATGGTTGTAAACTTCGCCGTATTAACCCAGAGTCTGCATATTGTAGGCTAATATTATAAAAGAGTTTACAAGAATTTTCCTTAAAATGGTTCCCAACAAAAACATAACAATACATGTCTTCCAACAACGTTGTCAAATTACTATTGCATGTGCGGAAATCTAGCTCTTTCTACAAACGCTAGTTATTTTTTAAATCTCTATATCTCTCTCTCAAGTCCATTAAATTTCAAGGGTTACATCGTTTTGAATTTGACGTAAAAAAAGTTCCATATTCAATTCTTTACCTAAAAGTTTTCTTATTTACTCTCTTTTAATATGAAAAATCAAAACCAACTTAGCCTATTATATATAGTGCAATAAAAAATACAATATTCCTCATATTTCATATTACCATTTATATTCTCGCAAAACGTTTTAACTATCACACAAAATTACTAGTTATTTTTCTCCTTTGCTACCAGGTCTGTGGGGCCCAGCATTGGCGTTGGTGGGTCTATCGTTGTCACCAACAAAGCTCTATTGGCTAGCAGTTGTGATGCTGGTTCTGAGTGTTGGCATCAACGCTGGTCAATTCACCGGTTTCATGGTAGGTTTTTACTTATTTAGGAACGGTGTTCGTTGTTTGTGTCATTCTTTACCACGATCTTTATGGTGTAGGTACGTGGTCAAAAAAGTCCATACATATTTATAAGGTTTCTAGGGAACTTAGCTACAGATTTCAAACAGATTAAATACCTATAGGAATAGAGAGTTGATTTTATGAGGAAAGATATGAAGCGCGTAATGGCAGATATTTGTTATAATTTGTCATATCATTTGACAATGAAGTACTCTATTATACTCTTCGTCGTTCGGCACAATTTCTTTGCTTGTTTTGTGAGTATATAACTAATTCCTATGATTTGTAATCATTGTATACTGTATCCTACCAAACAACGAACTAATGACTAAATTAATTTGGAAAATTACTTTTTGTCTCTAAATATTGTTTTGAAATTTAGTACTTTATGATCTGCAATAAATAAATTCAAAATTAAACTCACCCTAAGATAAGAGTTTTAAATAAGCCTTTTCTAAAATAAATCTTCAGAACAAAATGCCAAGACAGCTATAAAATGAAGTTACCGATAAACTTTCCAATAAATCATACCGAACCGTTTTCACGATGATTAATCAAGTAATTAATTTTGTAACTCTGCGATTATTTTTAAGTAAGAGAATGTGCTTATTGATAAAAATTGTTTTCCAGCGTAAGTGAAAGAAATAATGTAAGGAAAATCGTGAAAAAGTAAGAAATCGAACGAAGTTAGTAAAATTCTTAAGAATTATTATTTATTATTTGTCATCCCCATCAGTTACTTCTGCCAAGAAAATTGATCCAGATCCAGAGATCAAAGACACACGTAAATATAAAATAAAAGTAAACATAGAAAATAGGCTGAAAATTTTGCAGAATATTTTGTACTTAGGCCCCGCATTAGAACTCAATGCTTTGGGTAAAGCCTTTTCAGTAGTGGAATAATTTATAGGATAAGTAAGTAAGGTTACAATTCAAGTGTGGCGGGCGTTGCTCCTCATGACCGATGTATAAATAATAGAGAAGATATTTTACAGAAGAACTTCTGACCAAAACGTTTGGATGGGAAAGCTGAATCAATTTAAAAAGGAAAAGTGTCCCAAGGGACGTTGAAATGAAAGTAAAAGACGATGAATAAAATACAAAAAAAAAAATCTGCCACAAAACTTTGGGACGTTATTAGGGCTTATTGAGAAAGGAGCCGAATTCAACAGCAAAAGATGGACGATGCTTTAGAAGTTGACGCATCATCATCATTATCAATAAAAACCCATAGTAACGGCTCATCCCTGGGCTTAAATCTCAGACCGCACTCTCACTCAGCTCAGACTCAAGACAGAGTTAAAATGAGACAGATGTATGTCAGAGCATATTTGTGTCTTGTTTTAACCTCTATCTTACGTCTGAGCTAAGTGACAGAACGCTCTATAGATCTCAGCATCAAAAAGATATACCGTTTGGCTAAAATTTAGAATAGAGATAGCTCATACCCGGGATTAGCACATAAAAGACCTAAATCCATGCGGATGAGGTCGCGGGTATCAAGGCATCATCTAGTAAATAAAAAATCTGAAATGTACACAGCTGATATCCATCGACCTGGCGCCTAACTTCAGCTCGAGCTTGATGGGAATCTCCAACTTCTTCGCGAACGTCGTGTCCATCATCGCGCCGATCGTATGCGGTCTCATTGTGCAAGATAAGGTAATCAATCCAATGAAGATAACAATTGTTGAAGTTAAGTTCTTCCCTTGAATTTTCAATCAGATGCCAGACTATATGAGCTATGTTTAGTGTAAGTAATTACCTTTGGGCTACTAAGTGGACAGAATTAAGATTCACAGGGAATCGTTGCATGCAGTCGGCGCAGGAGCAAAGCATGTGGAAGTCCACACAAGATACTTATGTACAGCTGCAGTGCACATCTATCGGTTGCTAAAGAAGTTGATAAGTAATCAAGTCATCCTTCACCTTAAATTTTGTTAATAATAATATGTACGTGGGTTTTCTATAGAATTCCAACGCTGGAGTGGCTATGGGTGATAAAATTAAGCAACTTGCATAGATAGATACTGATAGTGAGGCTAGTCCACAAAATTGAAGCCACTCAGCACGCTACAGATAGTGCTATGCCCGGAATTTCTCTGAAGGATCCGAAACGAAATAATTCACCAAAGAATGACAATCACCGACGTACCTCTCAAGATTAGAAGTGGAAGTGGGCTGGTCACATTTGTCGGAGGATCGATCTGCCGTCTACAAACTATAATGCCGTTAACTACCAAGACCATATTTCCTAATATAAATCCAAAAGCATTTAAATTAAGGTTTATATTAGGAAATATTGTTTTGGTAGTTAACGGCATTATAGCTTGTGGACGGCAGCGATGGCTTTCTACTACCATGACTCGTCGAGACCGTGTGTCTGCAGACGGAGTGTGCCCCCCAGCTAGATGCAGCGATGGTGTTTGGAAAGTTACAGACATCGATTGGTTGCAAAAGACCGAGGATGGGCATCTTTGGTGCTATTTATTACAAGCCTCTGTGCAACAGTGGATGCACTCTGGCTGATGATGATAAATAGTCACTAGTCGCAAAATTATACTGTTTTTCAATCAAATTTCCTTGTGCAGACAGATGCCCTGGAATGGCACAAGGTGTTCTACCTGGCGTCAGGGATCTACTTCTTCACGAATCTGTTCTTCATCCTCTTCACGACATCCACGAGGCAACCCTGGAATGAGCCCGATGTCGACACTGATGTTGGTACGTAACACGCGTCACAGCAGCTTAAAAAAACCATTGACTTATAATGATACTAATACCTACTGATTATGGACCGGTCGGCGTACCTTCCGTACAGCAAAATTGTTAGTAGGCCATTTGACTCTTCTATAATAAATATTATTTACTTCAGAGGAAAAAGCTAAGTTTGGGTGACCTTAAAATTGATTACATAATCATTTTGACCACCTCCCTCATCCCTGCCGGAGTGATAATATGAGCGTATTATAAGTGTTAATCTCGGGTTCGATACCGGGGGGGGGGGGGGATAGTATCAAACTCGAGGCTTCTTTCTACACCGAGACTTTAACTATAAAGGCCATTACAATTTATAGATTTCTTGATTATAGAATTCTTGACCATAAATTCTAATTTTGTTGATTTTTCATACCAATTTAAACAAAATTGTTTTTTTTTTGTTGTTTTCAGAAAACAGATCCCGAGAGAAGTCACACAGCATACACTAAGCCAAGTGACCGCGAATTTTTTATTTATTTTTGTACCTGAGATGTAATTTGCATAGTTGTAAATAAATACCTTTAAAATAAATTATATTATGACCTTTTAGTTTACCTACTCCAAAAATAACCTATTTTACAAAAAATTTCAAGAATTTATTTCAGACATTTTTATTTTTTTCTAGCCGACTCTCCAAAGTTGTATACATGAAGTATACAATTTTTAGTCTTTTTAAATTCTATTCAGAGCCATAGCACAAATTACTTGTTGCACTGGATGAAATTGCATTTCATCCAGTGGTAAATAACGGTAAAATAAAATGAAAGATGAAAAAATTAACAATATTATTCAAGTCTATTATTACAAAATTTTTAAGTACTATGTTGATTTTCCAAAAATTAAAACTCTTACAATTTAAATTAGGTAAGGGTACAAAGTAACACTAGTTTTCCTACCAAAAACCTTTTCTTCCTTCGTTTTCCCATATTATCCCTAGCGAGGTATTTTCAAAGACCCTAACTAAAAGTGTGTAAATTATGTGGTTACTTAACACTAACTTTATGTTTAAAAACTTCCGAGGTGGCAACATGGCTGTACCTACATGGGGAAATATTCTTATCTAGACGAACGCATCGACGAACAAAATCTTAGAAGGAAAATAAATTATAGTAAAGTTTAATAATAATACAATTTTATTACACCATGCAAAATTTTACTTTGTCTCATTAGACCTGATTATTTATTAGATGAGATTTGATTATGACCTGGATTTTTTAAAGTGACGTCACGCTCCACTCCCGATATCTTGAGACAGCTTATTACAAAACTGTTCCTGTAAGCCTCTTCACTGCCATCAATGCTCTAAACTATGAATATTAAGTAACTGCACATTACCCGCGCCATCATCAACATGCAAATCTGAAGGATTTATAGAGATTTAAATTTTAATGGTAGAGAAGCCATTATTAATCTCTGTATAAATTGTTAGTGAGAAAATACTGAATGACTTATTAACCCTAGATTACGGGGAAATGTAGCGGAATAATTTTATTTAATGTTTCGTGGAACGAACTCTTGTATCTACCTTGTTTTACAGCCATAAGGGCTGTAAAACAATGTAGTAAGTATTAGACATCTCTTGTTATAAGAAACAATTGCGAAAGTTATTATTTTCTTATTTTTATGGAACCTCTTCAATATCGGGCGGGCAAATTCGTAAAATATCGGGCGAATCATAACAATATAGTTTTACTAACAGTATTAAAATTTTTGGATACCTCCAAATTGAGAAAAAAATCGTCTACAAATTCTGTATCTTTTTTTCTCAATATTCTTGCTTTTAGTTCATTATTAAGTTTTTTAATCAGTATCACCGGTAGAACCTTACTTTTTGTGGTTTTTTATATATAGAGTAGCGCTTGGCTGCGATCACACCTGATGGTAAGTGAAGATGCAGCCTAAGATGGAACGCGCTTGCCTAGAAGATGTCTATTCAATCTTGATTTGAAGGTACCCAAACTGTAGTCAAAGGGGAAAACGGAAGCCGGAAGGGCATTTCAAATTCTAGCGGTGCATATCAGGAACGAGGAAGCAAAGCGCTTAGTGCGCGTAAATTAAATTTTGCTTCTTTATCCTATGTAATACAAATATAACATCTTCAATATCTGCGTAAGTTATGCATAAATTATCGGGAATCAATCCAGGGTACCTAGACCATTGTTAGGAGGCTATTAGAGAAAAAGGTTAGAGCGGTAGGTTTACCTTTTACGAGAGCCTTCCGAATGAATTTGCATAAGGCTTTCAGGGCCTCTCCTCGACAAAGCCTGACGCTACGGCGGGACAATAAAAAAGGATTTTGTGCGAACACCTCACAGATATATGGCCACTTAAAATAAAGATGTTTTTTATCGAGGATATCGCTTCGATGTGATCTTATCTGATTATAAGTAATGACGCAGTCTGGTATCAGTGTACGAAGCAGAATCTAAAGTAAAATCCTTACTTATGGTGAGCATCCACATATAATAAAAAAAACATTTACTCAGCTTTGCACACATAAATAAAAAGGTAAAAAAATCGAGAATTACACAAAATCGACTACATATTATAGTTCAGTATATTATACTGAACTTAGGTATATATTACAAAAAAAACATGCGTGATATAGCTGAAAAGCATACTGCCTCAGGAAAATTCTGCAGTATTAGAAGGCTGCTGTAGCCACCCTATATAAGTAGGTCTACTGATTTAATACTCGTAAAATATATCGAGTCAAGTGTGATGTGTGTGTTGGGCATGCGTTAATACTGATACCGTAAGAGTAACTTGCACATAATTTCCCCACACATGGGAGATATCACTTGATATTTCCCACCTACGTCACAATAATCTGAGGACATACTCCACAATACTTAGGCAGTTGGACCACTCTCATTTCTCAAGACTAGTACTGAGGCAAGCAACCGAAACAAAAGGAGTTTCACGAAGACACGCACGCACATTATATTATACATGGCACCCTGATAACAGCACCCTTTGCCCCGGGGTGGTGAGCCCATATAATTTGGCTAGATCGGGGCCGGGTAATGACCACCATTTTTTGTCCCCCGCGTCCGCCCCGGCACCACGTTTACATTACACTCGACAGACATTTCTTACAGCGATAACTTGATATTTTATCGAGAAATATGGAACATAACATTTGTAACGTCTCAGGAAAGTAGCGTGTGTTTTACATTTTATAGGTACAATGTGTAAAGTCATTCGAAAGCACTTTGTAAATGTTTATCGGAATAAAAAATTATTCTTATTCTTCTTCTTCATGTTTTCATTTAGATTTTCGTTTAAAAAACGAAAACGTGACTGACTTACTGATTGACTGATCTATAAACGCACAGCTCAAACCACTAGACGAATCAGGCTGTTTGGCGTACAGATAATTACAGATTTTTGAAAATTCAATTCTTATGGGGTAACATAGAGGTTTGAAAAATCGAATTTAATCTGAGCAAAGCCGCGGGAAAAGCAGTTCCTAATAACAGCAATCCGGTCGCAATGGTCTATTTTGTTAAGCCTGTGTGTGAATTTTAACGTAGTTTTTCTAAATTGTTTTTTCTTTTGGAAATGTAAAAAAAATCACAAAATGAAAATAAAACTTCTTCACTTGTATCATCTAGCGATAAAACTTAAGACCTGTAGTTTCAAATTATTATTCTCGTAGCGGCAGCGATGTACCTAACAATTTCAAAAAATTGGTGTCTTAAAAAACGGAATTTTCATGAAACCACATAATTTCTACCAAAGGGCCAATTTGTAAAATATTTAATATCATAACGCTAGCAAATTTACGGCAAGCCGACCGCAAATTTTCCAAAAATGTTCATTCTCTACTTGTGAGTTTCAGTATTCTTTAGCGATGCTTAGGTTTTATAGGAATCTCATGCCACAACTTGTGTTTAAGGAAATTCCACATCACTAAGATTTAAGAAATTTTAAGACTTTAATTTCGAGGTTATGACGTGCAATGTTAGGTAACATAATAATATTACTACAAAAAAAATCGTTTAAACTGTATCCCGACTACCGAAAATAGAATAATTGATTTTATTTGTGTAAAATGTAGCCTATCTCACCCGATCATAATAATGAATCGATTGACACAGCATTCATCAAAATCGGCTTAGTAGTTTAAGCACCGTGGTGGAACATTAGTAAATAGTCCCTTCCCTACATGGACTGCTACAATCATAACTCTTCTTTTTGAGATTGTCGGGAAAAAATAGTTTTTGCCCCCGACGTTGTCCGCAACGGAAACTTTTTGTTTTTCCAAGATAAAAGATAGATTATGTCACTTTCCAAGTTCTCGACTATACCCATGCAAGGAATCAAGTCTATCCATTGCTCTGTTGGCGCATGATTGTAGGAAAATCCAAAACAATTTAGTTTTTTAAATATTTCAATTCGGGGATTTTTTGCCAACCACATCGATACATGACATACTCGTACGTATACATGAATTCATCAAAATTAATCTAATTAGCAACTTAATATATTGTAATAAAATGTAAGTAACATAACTACAAAGACGTCTGAAAGTCTAAGTCTCGATCAGATGCAAGACCGACGAATGATGTCGCATCTCCAACTTACTAACTCCGGGCTAGTACCGAGAACTTTTTGAAAGAAACCCCCAATACATTTTTGGCAACCGAACCCGAACATAGTTAAATAAAGCTAGTTATAATATACGTATTAGTACGATTATAAGCATAATAGGTATATAAAGGCGAGAGCACGCGAATGGGATCGGTAAATATAATCCAAACAATAAAGATGGAATTCCCTCACTCCCCGCTGTCGAGGCACGTGCGCTGTTTGTCGCTAAGGACCCCTATCACAACACTGATACACCTACGCTGATTACAAAGATCATGCGTAGCTGTTGTGGAGTGATGTCGCCATCAACCGATAGGTTTCCACTGCTGGATAGCTCTTGCATACTTGGATAATTTGCGGAATTTCGACATGCTCAAGGGAAAATAAAATTCTTTTACAAGAATCCTCAAGCTATGATATTTTACATGTATAAAAGAAATGATTGTCCGCAAGACCATAAAAACTTGTATAGTACAACGTGCCACTCGAGCTGAATACTGCCGCTCTTTCAATAGTGGTAGGTATTATTTTTTACGAATTTTCCTTCGTCGTATGCCTTATCAAATTAACTTTTAAAAATAAAGACCGCAAGTCCAGTGTCAGTCATAGACTAAATATAGAGGCCAGTGGTTAGTAAAGACTGTAATAAGAGATACTTAACGATGCTTATTAAAATTGTTTTCGAATCCGTTGCGTTCCTCAGATAGTGCTCGTATACAGTATCTTCGGTTTATTTGTATCAGCGATCTATTTCAGTGTATTTATTTGCCAGTCCATTTGGAAGGAACGTTTACGTTTACAGAGCGATAACAAATATTTATGTCGTACGAGTGTATCGCATTTTTAAGGGTTTTGACGTTACGATCAATAACATAAGAATACGAATAAAGATACACCATCCGAATACAATAAATTAGAGGGTAGTCAGTGGATGGTCAGGGCGACCCTTTTTCTATTTTCTTCTTTCGTCTTCCCTTTCACTACTAGTCCAATGATTTTATAATAATACTAATTTTTGCCCGCAGCTTCGCTAGCTTTTGAGTTCGATTTTTCCCCTTTCATTGGCATGATACATAGTAGATACCTCTAGTTATATTTTAAGCAATTGTAATGTGTAAGTCTTAAGTGTACCTATTTAATTTGTGTTTGTACATGTCAATGAATAAACGATATTCTATTCTATTCTATTCTATTTTTCAAACCCCTATTTTACCCCCTTGATGTTGGAATTTTCAAAAATTCTTTCTTACCGGATGCCTACATTATTATAGCTATCTGGATGCCTTTCGGCCCGATCTGTCCAATCGTTTGTTATGTGTTGATAGATCCGTCAGTCAGTCAGTCACCTTTTAATTTTATTTAGATTATTGTTCGAAATCTAACTAGACTAAACTGGATGGTGGTCGACAAAAGAAGAAAGGTGAAGGAAAAAATTTAAAAAGAACGTGAAAATAATAATAGAGCTGTTGTTTTGTAGGCGGCAGGGTATGCGGCAATGTGGTCCATAACCATATTGAGATGCTCGTAGTAGGGGTTTAAAGCGCAAAAGTCCGGCTGCGATTATCTAAAATTGATTGCTACATTGTGATAATTGCAATCAACTCTGATTGGCCAACGCTCTACCGCTATTGGCTAGAATGCATTGTTACAGCAAAAATGTATGTCAAAAAGCCAATCACAGACGAGACTGCAGCTTTTCTGCAATCGATCAGCTGACCTATCCAACAGGTATGTATTATGAGAATCTCATCCACTGTATAGTATAAAAAACAGAGCATCCATCGATACAAGTTGTAATTTGATCCCCGAGAATCAAAATCTTTTATATTAGATTAGAAGTTAAAAAGGTTAAGCTAAACAAGGTTTACCTTTCACGGTCGACCGAGGCTCCCGGGGCTCCCGGGGCTCGTCTAAATACATTTACATAATACTTTTACGAGTGTTCCACCCTCGGATAGGGATTTAGTGGATAATTTGGTAATTTGTTCTGGAAAACTTGCTTTTTCGGGCATCCAACGAAAATACGGCAGAGCTATATGCCACTTCCGCCACACTAGAAACATTTCTATATTTTAATACAATCTCCTGGAAATAGATAAATCAAATCAAATCAAAATTTAGATTGAGTGAGGTACATGGTGTTATATAGACAGTGCAACTATGAAAAGAATAACTGAGTTCTGCTGCTGAATTTGTTGTTGGCTCTTCCCGGAAGAATCTGCACTCCAAACAGGTGCTTAAAAAACTGCCGCGCTAAGTAAGGATCCTGCCAAATACTCAAGCATTAACTTGCCAACGAAAAAAATTGAAACTGATCTGAAATAATTCTAAACGCTGTTATATTAATTAATGGACGTCAAAATGTAGGAAGTTCTCAATTAAACTCATTTTTTGGCACTAAACAAAATAGTATTCATCTATTTATTTTAAATATATAAACGAAAAAGGCGAATGACTGACTGACTGACTGATCTATCAACTAAAACCACTAGTTTTAGTTGATAGATCAGTCAGTCAGTCAACTAAAACCACTAGTTTTAGTTGATAGATCAGTCAGTCAGTCAGTCATTCAGTAGTCACAGCTAAAACCACTGGACATATCGGGCTGAAATGCCCGATATAATGGGGAGTGTTCTGAAGAACTATTTGACCTTATTCCACCGTCTCTCTTCTACAACCGCACCGCTCGCCACCGAAAACAATTTCACCCTCACCACCTGGGTGCCTGGAGCACTTCGACCATCCGATGTTCCAGATCCTTTTTTCCACGTACTTTGAAACTGTGGAACCAACTTCCTGCGACGGTGTTTCCACTGAATTACAACATGGGGTTATTCAAGGGGCGGACCAACAAATTCCTGAAAGGCCGGCAACGCATTGGTGGTGCCTCTGGTGCTACAAGTGTTCATGGGCGGCGGTAATCACTTAACATCAGGTGACCCGCCTGCTCGTTTGCTCGCTAAAAATATAAAAAAAAAAAAATGCATACAGATAGCTATTATGACGTAAGCATCCGCTAAGAAAAATTTTTTGAAAATTCAACCCTTAAGGGGATAAAATAGGGGTTTGAATCATCGTTTTTAACGTGAGCGAAGCTAGTTTCAGAATATAATCAGGTTAGGAGGACTTCTCTATACTTATCTCACTTGGTGAGCGTGGTGATCTATGGCCTACGCCTATAGGTTTTACACAAAACAATCGCAGTATGATCATTATAATTAATTTTGGGCATGGTTATTGATCAAGGCGAAACCCACCGTTATTGAATGATGAATGTTGTCCGCGTGCGGCGCGCGCGTCGTTGTCGCGCGGAGTCCCCGGAAGTTCAGTTTTCCTCCAACGCCGACAACGTCCGCCATTATTTATCCTTTAACAGCCTCATTACAAACACGTGTGAAGGATCTAGGTATTCTACACTGTTTTGAAACTATAATAAGACACCATCCACTTATATATTTTAACCCCCGACGCAAATACGATGGAGTGTTATAAGTTTGACGTCTCTGTGTGTGTGGTGTGTGTGTGTGTGTGTGTGTTCGTAGCTCCCGATCGGATGAACCGATTTTGATTTGTTTTTTTTTTTTTGATTGAAAGGTTAATTAGTCGGGAGTGTTCTTAGTTGCGTATTTCAGGGCTTTCCAGTGCAAGAATACAACTTCAGCTTCGAGACTCGATGAGCTATGTCGATAACTCTGGTTTTCCTATGAATCTCCTCATTTCTTCTCATTTTCCAAGTCATCACTGACAGTATGCACTATTTGAAAACTTTTGTCTTCAGGCACTGATGAACTTCAGAAATTAAACAAAGTGTGGCTGTTCGTAAAGACGCAAAAATTCTATACATTTTAACCGATAATATGGTCCCGCCACACTCTTCGGCAAATTCAGACGACGAGGTGATCGATGATGCGCTACAAGACTTCGTGATGTGCACACGGCCTGTAACACTTGCGTTTTCTAGTGCCAGGTTTACAGTTTAGAGCCTGATCGACCTAGACGCGGTGAGTCAGTGTCCACACCGTGATGATTGATGAACTCTACAGGAACTTCCTCTTCGCGCGCCATTACTTTGTTTATGATCTCTAAATATCAATGTTTATGGTTTTGTCCCTAGCCATTATACAGTGTGATTTGACTTGGATACCTATCTATGTTTATCAAAATATGTATTTCATATAATTCATTTACTGCTTTTAGTTTAAGCATAATTCATTTCTATAATAACTTTACTTACGGCTTTACGATGCTTACTTACTTTGAAAAACAAGTTTTATGTCGTTTTTAGCTTTTTATTTATTTATTTAATGGTTTGCCAACAGGAAATCTTACAAGAATTACAAAAAATCATCTATAGAAACATTTCAGGTGTGCACCCAATTACAGGCAAACCGACATGCGTATAAGCAAAAGTGCAAAAGTTTTTAGTTAGTTTTCTCATAATTATTCATTGATTGTAAAATGTGTGTTCTTGTAATATGATACTTTAAGAATAATTAAGGCTGCACGTAAAAGAATTCAAGTTAGCTGATGTGTATGAAAAATAATTTACAATTTGACAAACCGTTTAACGATTTTTCTAAGTACCAAAACTGTATAGTTGGAAAAATTCATAATATTTATGAATTAAAAAACTACCTTTTATATTTACTTCACACGCAGATACAGACTGTTTATTAAAAACGCCCCCTTTAAATTAGTTCCTGTATAATAAAATGTTCCTATACAATAACTCATTAAGATGCTATTTCCATTCTCCACAGCAACCTCGTCTGCGCGATGTCTCTACAATATTAATTGAATCGATTATCCGCTAATGATAAGAGCGAGAAACAAATCAACGAGCGCTAAGGAGAGTTCAAGGCCGAGATCTAATGCTGAGATCTATAGTCCGTGCTCTGACTTAGCTCGGACTTAAGATAGAATTAAAACGGGACACAAATATTATGCTCTGACATAAATTTGAATCGTTTTATCTCTGTCTTGAGTCTGGGCAGAGTGAAAATTGAAGGACTAATCGTTTTTATACTATTAGTGATCGTATCTGGAATCTGAATTAAATTAATACTCAAAGCCTAGCAACGTTGCTAATTTTCAGAAAAGTCCATACAGTTTTTGACAATTTATCACTGTTGTAACTAAACCAGAGATTAAAGATAATTGAACATAATAGAAACTGGCCGTTAATGTGTGCAAAATAGATTGACATTTAAATGCACAATGCACCGTACTTATAAAGATAGGTATTCCTTACTGCCGTATAAATAATACTCTGTTTATGACCATCGAATGAAAAAATAAATAAATCTGAAACCGCAGAACTACTTATAATAATTTCACGACTCAAAGTACGCATTGAATTTATATTCAGTTTCCTTAGAGATTGCAAATTCTACTAGAAATGTATTCAATAGGTAGTTGACAAAATGAATAACATAGTGGTCGTTATGTATGTCATTATGTAAGTTACAAGTTATTCCCCTATTGCGTATTTTAGCATTTTTAACTGACTTCCAAAAAGGAGGAAGTTTTTTTTATTCGATGACAAGATAGTCCTTGACTGCGATCTCAACTGATGGCAAGTGACGATGCAGTGTAAGGTGGTAGCGGGCTAACTTCAAGGGGCAGAACATATAAGTTATTGAATAAGTAGAACACAAAAAAAATTTTGTAAAATTAGGTTTTATTTTTTTATGTATCTACGCTTAAATGGTAATACATTACCGTAGGGTGACCGTAAGTAGATACTAATTTAGACCTCGTTTTATAAGACGGTTAGTATTTTAAACTTGTACATAAATGCAGATTTTCCTAGATTTGATCGTGCGAAGATTACAGAACGCGAGTGAGGAAAATGACTAAATTCCTGAAAAACCGGTAACGCAGTGTTGGTGCCTCAGGTGCTACAAGTGTTCATGGGCGGCGGCGATCACTTAACATCCCGCGTGTTACCCGCCTGCTCGTTTGCTCCCTAAAAGTATTTTAAAAAATGAGGTAAAATTACACTTGCATAATTATTATATTTTTAAACGGAGTAGGCGCCAGTGATTTTAAAAGTGTAGTAATAATAATTTATTCATTGAATATTATTATTGCAAAACCGTTAACAAGGTTGTAATGTAGGTACGCTACTTTAATCATTATTTCCGCATATTTCTCATGATTTTTCGATGAACTTTCACCGCAAGTTTCAAAGTTCTCTAAACTTTTACCCCCGCGACTTTGTCCACGTATAATTGGGTTTTGGGGTGTAATTTTCTAAAACGGTGAATCACGTACTTTTTACTTAGATTAAAGCGCATAACACCAAGTTTCATGGATAAAACTTGAAAAATGACGGACTTTCATATAAATATTCATCAACTTTCTTAGTTGGGCATTGAACCTGGAATTTCATTCATGGTAGCGTCTTGTCTTGTAATAAGAGCTGCAAGTTGGCCTACATGAAATAAATAATTTACAATTTGAATTAAAGGCAATGGCCACTCATGAGTAAAAATTTTAGAGTGGGCGCGTAACTTTACTACTATTTCTCTACGTTTCCGATCAACAATTAGCACTTCCGGGCTTTCCATAATGATCCCTGTACATGTCTTTGTAACAATCCATGTCTAAGAAGAAATAATAGCTGATACCCGCGACTTCGCACGTCAGATTTAGGACATTCAAACATACTTTCTTCATCATCAGCAATCTATATACTGCTCATTGCTGCTCACTGGTCTCCTCTCAGAAAAGGGTTGAAGGCTTTTATGCAACGTTAAAGGTTAAACCCATCACAAGCTTACTGCTTATTTGGAGGGGTGAGGAGAATATAAGTCAAGTTCAGCTCGGCTAATATTCTTTAAAAAAATAATTGTCAACCAAATTAGTCCAATGCAAATTGGCAGACTTCACAAATAATTGAGAACATTATTGAAAACTCTCAAACGTCCCAAGGTGCTGGAATGGCAGTCAGTCCCCCCCACCCACTAGGTGGATCCGACATCAGCCTGTGGAAGTCCATGCAAGAGAAACGACAACGAAAAAAGGAAGATACTGCGAGAAAGACGTATGAACAATTTTAGGTAAGTACAATAGGTAGGTAGTTAATTGAAAGGTAAACGACCTCATAAAGCAATAGGAGTATAATTAGTAGGTACCAGAGAATAAACCTTTCACATACCTACTTAATATAATATATTGAAGTACGATAATATTCAACCAGTATATTAGGATAATACTTCATTTGTGTTTGTATGTAGGTATATGTATGGTTGTGGTTGTATGTAGGTATATTTGTAAATATGATATTGGAAAAGCCTTGAAATAATACTTTTAATATTTTAACGCAAATTAGGCTAGAAATGTCAGAAAGTTTGGATTTACAAAAATCGCATCAGATTGAAATAACCTCCTTTTTTAATTAGCATGAACTTGATTTATCGTGCTATTTATCGCTTAGAGCATTCATTAATCTCAAAGCACAGGTCTTCTCTGAACGAGAAGGGTTTAGGCCGACCACGCTTAACTCGAAGAGCAATTGCAGATTGGCAGATTTCGCACGTCTTTGAGTACATCACGCAGCACACTCAGGCATGTAGGTTTTCTCATGATATTTCCTTCAGTAGTCACAAAATAGTAATCCAAAATGTACGAGTAAACATTGTAGTAAAATGTAAAATCGGAAGGAAATCCGCGGATCGATCGGATGTCAACAGCAATATATAAGTAATGCGGCGGGCGGCGCGGACGCACTGTCACATTCTTCCTGCACTGCAAGGCGCTGCCCTTGCGCGCACTGCGACCGGCCACCGCCGACCCACGCGACTGGACTGTGAATTAATTAAGAAATAATAAAAACAACGTTGAAAAATTAAAGTGTACTTAACAGAAAAAAAATCGGGCTAAAAAATTAAAGTAGCTACCTAAATTACCTAAATTAATTTTTTTTTGGACTTTTGAGTTATCACACTTTCAAGATGAGTACCACTGATGACGCGCCCGCACCCAAACCAGGTCAGCTTAGATATTAAGTGATATTTTGAAAAAATATTAATTGCTTCGCTTAACTGCTTTCAGTGGTAGTGTATTACTTATTACAAGAGCCACAAGATGTCCTAGAGGAAAGAAATAATTCTGTATTGGAATACTTACCTAACTTTAATTAAGATTAATAAATAATAAAAATTTATAATAATAAGTTCAACTTTAATTAAGTAACTCAAAATTTTAATTAATTTTAGAAAATGATCAAATCATGTGAAAATAGTTATTATGTATTTCGGTTAAAATTCAAGAATATTTTGGTGGTTGGTTGTAATGAAAAAAAGATGGTTATAATCCACCAAAAATACATCGGTTATTTACAAAATGCAGAGATGCATACATTTTTTGTAAAAATAAAAGTGAGTACTTGAACGTTTAAACAATAAAAATGTCTAAATGCGAGTATATGTACTATACAATATACAATTACAGCTGATCACAGCAGAATCTGCTTTCAGCACCGGCCAGTGGTAGAGTCTTTTCACTTGCCAAGAGACACAGGTTGGCCTATATGAAAAATAAATTATTTTCAATTTAAATTTACGTTATAGTGTGTATTATATACAATAACGTTTGTCATTGCATAAATAGAGCAAATTGCGTCACAAATAATATCTGACACTTTGGTGTTTCAAGTGTTTACTGATGCCGCTGTGATATTGACCTCATCTGTGAAATAATGCTGATTGCTGATATCGCAAATAAGAGATAACACAAATCTACCTTCGAAGGTTAACGCTAGTGAACAAACTGCATCGGCGATGCAGTAGATACATCTGACTTAACTTTTAACGCGTTTAATATCTTAAATAAATAATTTAAACGTAAAAATTCTTTTTTCAAATCCGGCTTCAAACGCCACGCTAAATTATATCAATTGCGCTTATAAAATTTGAAGAGTTCCCTCTATTTCTCCGGGATCCCATCATCAGATAGCAACCTGACCTGATCTGATGACAATGGGACCACCTGGAAAGTATACCCTTTCAAACAAAAAAAATCGGTCCAGGCGTCTTCGAGTAATCGGGGAACATAGCTACATAAAAAACTAAAAAATTAAAAAAAATATTCAGATGAATTGAGAACCTCCTCCTTTTTCGTAGTCGGTTAATGCAATTAGCCGCTTCGCTTTATCTAATGCAGTTGCGCTTAATCAGATCGTACTTTTACATTTTTATTAAAGTTTGAGAATGTCGTCTTTGAGACATTTACTTTAAAGCCAAATCCTAAGAATTCATTAATGAAGGGCAATTCGTAGAAAATTTCAATTCAGTCCTAATTTCCAATTCTTTTGTACTTCACAATTTGAGCCCAATTCAGAACAAAAATGTAATTAGTGCGAACTTTTGGACTATTTAATTCGTCTGACCTTTAACTGTATCTATAAATGAAATAATTACGAGTTTCTTATTAGATGTTACGACTTACAATGGAAAAAGCTATTTTCAAATTAGGTACGTTTCAGTCTATTTTACTATGCTTCATTATTGAGGATGGAAACCCTTCTCAAAACGATAATAATTCTTATAGGCATAATCCAAATGCTTCCTCATACGAGCTCCCAGTTCCTACGAACATTTTACGACTTATTCAATAGACGTCGTTATTGATGAAGGGTTCATGCGGGATCTTCCACAAACCTCCACCATGGACGAAGCTATAGAAAAATTTTAGACATAAATAAAAACATAACTATCCTTTATTTAACAAATATTTACAATAAAAACAATTATATAGTAAGGGGACCTTTAAGGACCCTTTATCGCCCCCCACTCACGACAGCGCGTCTCTGAACACGAAGTTTTAAATAATCAAGCATGATTGAAGTCGGTGGGAGAAATCGCGACAAGTCAACAAGTTCTAGTTCATTACTACAAGCCGGACCTAGGTTGTATCGCGACTGCCGGCTGTCGCAACGGCGGTCAAGGCCGACTTTTTATAATAATATTACGGTTGGTATGACTGTCACCGACAGGAAGATGAAGCCTAAATATTAAATGTGAAAATACTGGCTGAAAACTGTAAGGTTCAAGTTTCAAGTTCAAGGTTCGAATCCGCACTTCGTACGCTTGTTTGGAGGCGAGCGGGGAAAATTAGTCTTGTTTAAAAAATATGGGACGTACTGGTCTATGCTGCTAGCCAATCTGAGTTGACAGTTTGTCTATTGTGTAGTGATGTGTTTCTGGTCACCTGAGCACGTACCCACTCATGTAGCGCCCTTGGCAGAGTCACGGCCATTATGGGCCATTACCTGTATTACGTGTAATAATGGGACAGTACGGCGCATGTCTCGTGAACGCTGACAGATTTCGAGACGAAACACGTTAAACTAATTTCAACCACGGCTTATTAGAGATGTATGGTGCACACAGTGAGTGCAAGTTATCTCTCTATTCCCTCACTCCCCTAGTCCTAAGGGACTGCAATCTTATTAGACGCGGCATGGGGATGTCACACCGCCAGTTGTAGACTACTAGAATTTCTAAATAGATATCTCGAGATGAAACTTGAACTCGGAACTTCATAAATTACAGCCAGACAAAGTAGCACTAAAGCACTATATTTAGGTTTAGATTACGGTTTAGTTACTAAAACTGCAAGATGTCACACTGAATACGCGCGTACATAATACGTAAATAATATTATGTAGAATTTATATTACGAGCGCATCAAATATCAAATACGCACGATTTCAGAAACGCTTCTCGTAAGTACATATATTATGATTTAATTTTAATAATAATGCTATAGGTACAGTAATATTAATTACTTACTAATTACTTATTAATTAGATTAGTTTAGCTATAAGTTTTTTTTTTGTAACATTTTAATAGTTTTTAATTTTTAAACAAATATAAAGAACTTATTAGAATTGAATTAGAATTCATTAATTGTCTAATAACTTCTACTTATTTAATTACTTACTATAATAGGTAAGTTGTATTATTAAATAACTAAAATTATTATTATTTGCTTAATCCTCCAAAGAAAAGATGAGATGGTGGTTAAGTAAATAATAAACGTGAATATGATATTTTTATCGATATTTTTATCGATAGGATAAAATTATTATCAGCCTTCATTCACGCTGGAAGTACCTGATAAGATATGTAACGGGAGCTAGGTTCCTCCTTCTATCTATGAAGTGTTTTCTTACAACTCTACTTACATTATTGTCCCATATATTTTCTGAGCTAAGGCCAATTCTTGAGACCTCAAAGTGAGCCCACTCACCTAACTAAGCACTTATCTTAATTATTATGAAATAATAATAAGGTCACTTGAAATTGACAATAACTTTTCTATTGTTAAACTCTAGATTGTGAGACGGCATTTCGTAACTGAAGTAGCCATTACTCACCAAAATTAACTTGAAACTACTAAGAATGTTAGAACTAGTAATTTTATTTGAAGATAATAAAGTACTTACAATGGAGTAATTGAATTATTAATTTTTCGTACGTATAATACCTAAAACAATATTTACATTAACCTCAAAGACCTCAGTGACCTCAAGGAGGTAACATCATTTATTTTGAGGCAAAAAAAGCAAATACACTGGCCTGGCATGTATTTGCTGTGTGACTAGTGCACATAAAGATCTAACTAAATTATGAACACTAAAAAATCTGCAAATTAATGAGCAAATTAAAAAAAATCCAAGGTCACTGAACTAACCAAATTAATTAGGTATATAAGAACGTCCATAATCGCTGACAAAAGCCACTAAAGTTTGTTAGCAGTTATGGAGAAACAACTTTTCAATAAACATCAGATTTTCTTCGATGTTTTTAAAATTTCCTTGTGGTGATAAAGCGCCAGTAATTATCACAATCGATTTTTCGAGTGTTGTTGTTTGTTTTAATTGACACTTCACCTAATTTAGAAAAACCCTCGTCTACACAGTTAGATTTTATCTGATAACAATAATCTTCCATTCAAGTGTCATTTGTCAAAGATCTACTACTGTTTGTGCATCTATCGGCATATATCGGCATCGTTACTATTCTTTTGCATCCTTCAGATCGCGTGGGTTTTTACCCAAGAAACCTCGGATATCCCTCCGAGGTATCTTTGTATAGATGTTTATTGTCTATACATGGTTGTATGTTTGTATCGGGTCCCTAAACATAGTACCTACCTAGGTATTATAAAATTTTATTATTTTGCCAAACTAGGTGCTATAACTTTCAGAGCACAGTACGTCATTTTACATAATTTCCTGCCAGCTCATTTCACTTAAGCAACGACAACGGGTAGATGGCCTTTAAAGGCTTACTAAAAATAGTTTGTCTCCGCGTCCACTATTGTGCTTCTGAGCGTTATAGTTCGATATGCAATGTATAAGTAAAGTGGGTTTCTACTATAAGATTATTTATTAGAATTATAATTGTAATCTACTTTATCGCCAAGGTACTCAAAATTTATCGTGTGAAATATAAAAGCATCAACGTTATCTTTACTCCATCTATTTGTTTATTTATTGACAATTCATTATAACTATTGTCGTTTTAGCACGACGAACTCGAAAATTATTAAAGAATTACGTACTATATTGTGAAAGGCTGTCATAATTCATCACAATAATCGTCAATAACGTAATTAACAGTAGCGGTGCCAAAAAGTAATTACATGCACTCACACATTCACATAAACACACATTGATTGTATCGACGCTTAGTACTTATTTTAGTAACAAATCTAAATGTTTTCTCATTTCTTTTCATTTCTCATTTTCAGTCATTTTTTCTTCTGAGAATAATCAATCAATCAACACACAGACCTTAAAATTTGTATGTCAGTGGTACATACCATGTAAATGATTGTTATCAAAATGTATTTAAGCCTTATCGTCCAAATATAAAACTCTTTGAACTAAAATGGTGTTCGTTAAGAAGCGAGTGAAAAAGGTTATTTTTGAGAAGATCGAAGTAACAGCTGCAGTAAAGAATTACTATTATGATAGTAAGTTTGCCATATGTTTCATGTACACTTAATACAAAGGAAGCGAGAGTGGTATGTACTTGAATATACGTATAGAACTTGATTAGTATAAAATATATACGAGGAAAAGGTGACTGACTGACTGACTAAACTGATCTACCAAGGCACAGCTCCAACCAATGGACGGATCTGGCTGGGAATACAGATAGCTATTATGACGTAGGAATCCACTAAAAAAAGGAATTTTGAGAATTCACCTGCCAAGGAGGTAAAATAGGGGTTTATAAAATCGAAGCCGTGAGCAAAAGGTAAAACCCTTCCCATCCGAGTGGAGACTTGTGCCCAGTTATGGGCAAGATAGGGTTATGATGATGAGGAAGCATCCAACCCAAAGAATCCGTCAGGAAATCAATTTAATACATTATTATTCATTATAGTAGTATTTTACGTCCTAGAGATTGTAGTAACAAAAAATCCTGTCGGTAATCAAAAATAATTGCTCTTATATGATTGTAATTTGCTATTTCAATGTAATTTCTGCTAACCACTCTGGATACAAAGAAATGATTATGAAATTAAAAAAACCGTCAGTTCGTGTGCCATCAGTGTTGTCAGTTCTCACGGATTCTTCTCAATACAATGACAGCAGGTGGATTATTACGTGTCCTTTGTTAATCTTGACGGCAGCGAAGCCGTGGGTAAAAGCTAGTTTTATACAATATTTCAACAAAAATAATATATTAGTATCACGATTTTGGAATTGGTAAAAGACACACACACTTTTGAGGACTCTCAGGTTTCTTTCAGATGTTTACAAAATGTTGTTTTTGGTAAAAATCAAACATGATCATCTATCATAGAGCAGTGAATCAGTAATCTTACTGATATTGTAAAAGCGAAAGTGTATTGGTTCGGTGCTTTGGTGGTTTCTTGGTTTGTTTCTTTGTCGGTTTGTCCTTCAATCACGCTGCAACACAGCTACGGGTCGACGTGATTTTTGCATGGTTATAGTTGACATAGGCCACTTTTCATCCCGGAAAATCAAAGCGTTCCCGCGGAATTTTAACAACTAAATCCACACGGACGAAGTCGCAAGCATCAGCTAAGACGAGTATAATTATTGTCAGAACTGCGGTATCATATGGTTATCCTATTCGGGAATCTCAGATGACCTCTGAATTTTCGGAGTTAGATAGAATTAAATATCACTTGCTTTATAAGGGTGAAGAAAAACATTATGAGGAAACCTGCATGCCTGAGAATTTTCGGTAATGTTCTCAAGGGCGTGTGAAGCCTGCCAATCGGCACTTGACCGGTGTAGTGGGCATTGCCCTAAACCCTTGTCATGCAAGAGAAGGTCCGTGCCCAGTAGGGTGTCGGCGCTGAAATTATTACTCTGCAATTAATCGCCGCGATGGGATCGTGTTTACAGATGATTCAGTGATCACATAAACCCGCCTGTGGTCGAAACCTAGGTAATGGGTCACAAGCTACGTGAGCGGGGTAGCTAGTGCCTGATTGTGGCGTGAGTCCTGACTCCTGACGCACGAAACGGTCCGCGCGAACAATAGTGTATGTCCACTGAATTTATATAGATGTTTGGATCGAACGAAATATCGAATTTAAAAGATTTATTATTGTTTTGTTGTTGAATAATTTGGACACCATTTTTGTCATAATTGAGGGTTGTCCTAATAAAAGCCTGTACGCACACAGAACTAGGGATGCCAACATTTTTTCAAAAAAATAGTAAATCTCTCTTAGTCTACCACTATACCCAAGCGAGAAAATTACCCGTTGCTCCGTTGCTCTTGATTGAAGGATAAATCAACAAACAAACAGTTTCCCATGCTTACTAATGTTATAAGTACGTTTTTTGCTGGTTTCGTGCAGCAACGGAGCAACGCACCGACTGATTTTTTGATCCTCATCTATAAAATAAGAATAGGTCCTCATCTAGAAAATAGTATAGGCTATTTTTACGCCAGAAAAAAGAGATTTTCAAAAAGCCGCGGGCAAAGGCAAAACATATTATAAGTGGGGCTGTACTTATTACGTTCCTTCACGCAAAGCCAACGTATAGCAACGGCAATCAATCTAACTGGTTGGATTTGTACCTGAGACTTTTATACGGTTTTCATTCGACCTTTCAGTTTGAGTTCGGCACACCCACCCTTCGTCGATTCTTAAAATACCCACGTCCCAGAACAATATTCGGGCTCTATTTTCTCCTAATCTGGTGAACATGAAAAATTGCTAAGCCCTAATATAAAAGGTCTTCTGTCTGTGATGGATATCGTGTGATACATCGTCACGCGTGACCTGACTTTGCTCGCTCGAGCGTGAGATACACGATTAGGAGTTACCGCAGGCCACAAGCTTTAACACAAAGCGAGCCGCTTTTCCCTGCAAGCAACGAGCGTACAGCATACCGTGTTCATACTTTTAAGGCATAAGGAATAGGCAAGGCAGCGCAATACTTTACTAGACTGCAGTGAAGCAAATAGCCATTTGTGTGGTGGTTTATGGTGAAGGGCGTCAATCGATTCGTTATTATAGTCCAGATGATATACTTAGACTTCGGACTGAAAATCGAAAGGTTCACTCCACACCTGGTGTACTTCTAACTCAAGCTTACGCTTAGTTGGGGAAAGAGGAACTAGTTATATTCGGAATGGCTAATATTCTTAGAAAAAAGACACGCTGATTTCCGCCATTACAATATCTGGCATTAATAGTGGAACTGGAATTTTGCAATCAGCGTACAATATAAATGCCTGTCTGTACAGATACTTAACTACAAGGTGGACACCTGACAGGGCAAATTCAAGCTTGATCACCTTAACCTGTGTCTGCAAGGATATTGTACAGGAATTGGAATTTGAGGTGAAATTAGAGGATGTATAGGGATATTGGCTCGCGTCAAAGACGTAGTATTGAATACTCTGGCTTAGAGCAACTACAGGGAAATCGGGTGGATCTAATCGCAAATGAAACTGACCATCAGCCTGCTCTCACACACACATGAATAAAATATATGCGAGAGTCAGGTTACGTATTATATAAATTAGGGTCGATTTCGTCAATGCAACGAAATTAAGTCTTTTCCAAGTCTTTTTAAATACCAACAAAAACTTTCAAACCCCTTAAATCACATTTACCATCGGACAAGACTTTACGTTGGTGAAATTGGCCTTTAGATGATAATATTAGGTATCTGTGAAGGGTGAATGACCATAGTTAAATAAATGTTCAGTCAATACATTGAGTACTGTTAGGCATAAATATATACCTTATAAATGTACCTTTCCATCATGATATGAATCATGATGGAAAGGTACATTTTATCCCGAAAATCCTATTTTATAATCGCCGAATAGCGTTAAACCGATGAATAAACTTGACATTTTGAATATTTTGTTATGAAAATATTATGTATTTATTCGGTGGTGGAAGTGGTTAACGTTCTTCTTCTTTATCAACCGGCAGACGTCCATTATTGAACAAAGGTCTCTTGCGTGGACTTCTAGAGATCTTGGCACTATACAGCCTATATTCAGCGGCTTCTTGTGATTCATGTCGATGTCGTTTATCCTTCTAGTGGGGGTTTGCCAACACTACGCTTCCCGGTGCGGGGTCGCCACTCCAGAACGTTGGGACTAAACGACCATTAATTCTACGAACCATATTATTATCCTACGGATTTCCTCATCTCTGATCATCATTTGATCTCGCAGGGATACTCCTAGCATAGCTGTCTCTAACTCTGACTGGAAGCAACTTGGAACAACTGGTCTTGTGTCTTCAATACTAACAGGAAGGGTCTTTGTTGCAGACAAGCTGCTGGGCGTGCGGCATCTGGTGGTGCTGCTGCTGTTCCTGGCCACGGTGATGTCGTACGCGACGCGCGTCAGCATGAGTGTCGCCATCCTCGCCATGACCAAGCCCAACGACTACGGGTACGAGGTTCGTATTGTGATATTTTCCTCATACTGCTACTACACCTAATAGATGGTGCCGATAACTTCATCTGTGCTGATTTTTTAAAATTGAGATTTTCTTGTTGAAATTTGATTTTGCAATTTGTGCGTTTTTGAGTCAATGTCTCCTGGTCGAGATATACAGTGGTGTCGGAGCGAAATGTAGAGTGGAATTTGGAGGGTTTAAGTGATGTTGCATTGCTCCTAGAAGAGCGACGAAATAGAAGAGAATATAGTACTTTTCTAGGTGGACGTATTATAGCAAAGAAATTTTGTTTTTCCTTTTTTTATCAAGATTGGTTCAGTAGGTTATATTGTCTCTATTAATATTTTTTTACAAAAAAACTAAATATTTTCGGGATGAAATGTACCTAACGTAACGTAGGGCCTTTGTGATATAACACGGAGATCAAATCCACTCGTATTTAAAACCGATATACTATCCGTTTCAAAGCCTTTGCATTCTTAACTTGAATTTTTTATTTCGTTCACAATGTGTGCCTATCGAATGTTGGTTGGGTTTTAGGATTTCAAAAATCCCAAATTCTTCCAATTCCGTAGCTGTACCTGCTGTGAATTTATCCACTTTTATTTTCTCGGCTCCATGATTTTAGTTTTTCGTTCCGTTTCGATTTTGGGATAGCGAAGAATTTACCCGATTTTGTTTTGTTTATCCGATTTTATGGCACGGCATAGGTTTCCATTCAAGATTTTATGAATAGGTATTTTTGTTCAAAAGGACAGCCTTGTTGTTTTTAACTTACTTTTTAGAAACTGATTTTATGCCGATCGATTTCAAGTTCTAGCATTTGCTTAGATAACCATAATAATGCAAGGAATCATCATTTTTCGTTGGGCTTAGTTGAAGTTAGGTAGCCATGAATTTACAAAGTGGTATCGTAAAGTTATTTTATACACCAAAGACTAAGTGAAATGAAAAAAATCAAACTATAACATCTAATAAATCCTTGCTCATATCTTTTACATTTCATCTGATAATAATTAATTAATCAATAGTGCCTACATGAATAACATGAATGGAGGCCACTAACATTTGCATGTTCTTTAAATAAGTAATTCATTAAACGTTTAATCTTATTTAATGTATTGATCACTTAAAGCATCGATCCTGTACCTCATTTCTTTCTCATGTCGAATTTCTTTCCCACCAGACTACGAGATAGACGGAATAGAGAGTGCACTTGTGTTTGCGCCTCATACGTTATTTAATATTTGTCGAAATTGGCCGCCGTTAGGAAGATGTTATTGTTGAATATTAAATCATTCATCAGGAAACTAGCACATATGAGAGATCTCCATAATGTTGTCAAAGGTGAAGATGTAAAGTCCGCCAATTCCTATTAAACTCAAAACTTAAACTCAAAATTATTTATTTCATGTAGGCCAACTTGAGGCTCTTATGACAAGTCAAGAATTTACCACCGGTTCGGCCGTTGGGCCATTGGGTCAGTGCGGTGGACCTTATGACCCTTCTCTGAGACCTGTTCTCAGAAGTGAGCCGTTGATGAGTTGTCGCTGATGGCGATGATGTTTAATCATTATGTTCACTGTGCAGGTGTTCGCCTGGGACCAGTCCACTCGCGACACGATCTTATCGTCCTTCTTCTGGGGCTACATCGTGCTGCAGATCCCCGCGGGCATGTTCGTCGGCCGCTTCGGCGGCCGCTTCATCATCATGGTCTCGATGTTCATGACGGGACTTATCAACCTCCTCTTACCCTATGCTGCCATAAAGGTAATCTGCTTATTGACAAATCCCATTCGTTTATCTATATGTATTATGTGTGTATATAAAAATCAGTTGCGTTCGTAAGTCAAATGGTTAAAATTCAAAAATGGCTTAACCGATTTGAATATTTTTACAGGGATGGTTTAACATAATAGGGATAAAACATGATTTTAAGTGATCACCGCCACCCATGACATTTGGAGCGCTAGAGCGCGTCCACTCCTTGAGTAACCCCATGTTATCAAATCAACACTTATTTGCAAAAGTTAAATAGAGATGTTCTTTGTGGTTTCCCAGGGAGATTGGCAAGCGGTGTGCGGCTGCAGGATAGCCATGGGGCTGTTCCAGGGGCTACTGTACCCCAGCCTGCACGGGCTGCTGGGGCAGTGGGCGCCGGCGCAGGAGCGGAGCCGCATGGGAACTGTCGTGTACTCCGGTAACTGGCCTTCGTAACATAGACTAGGGACTACTTAACATTTTGAAGCTATAGTCTTTTTCTAGCTAGCGTTACATTTGGCTTAGTCGGCATAATTTTTATTTCAATTTCAAAAACAAAAAAATAACCGACCTAGATTCTTTATCAGATTGTTTCCCGTCAAGTATGATTGTCTTCAAGTCCAAGTCTTGCGATTATATCGCAAGACTTGTACTACTAATGTATAGTATTACTAATGTAACGAGAGGATTGCTCCATATCAAGCTTGATTTTGATAAATAACGTATTAGCTTCCCACAGGTGCCCAGCTGGGAACCGTTATAGAGATGGTGCTGGCCGGCGTGCTGTGCGACGGCAGCTGGGGCTGGCCCTCGGTGTTCTACGTGGCCGCCATCACCTGCATCGTGTGGTCCGTGCTCTGGTTCGTGCTGGGCGCCTCCAACCCGGCCACGAGCAGGTGGATCTCCAAGGAAGAGATGAAGTATATCGAGAGCAGCGCTGGCTCGCATGATATCAACGAACAGAAGGTATAATATGAATGAATTAATGAAATATTCATCACTGAACATTAATTAACAAAAAAAAAAATAACACTAACTTGCAAGGTAACAGAATCATAGCACAATAGGTGGGCCTATCGCTTTTAATTAAAATCTACTTGTTGCCCATTTTCAGCAATTTTACGGTCAGCACATATTGATCTCCTCATAACCTTATAATGATGTCATAGTATTACAAGAAAAACTGCACTTCAATTGCGTATATTTTTTTTATAACTATCGTGATCAAGACAACTACCACCAGTCTCAAAAGAAATTGACTTTTTAATCGATTGCGAAAAATTTATTGGAGCTGTTTTTACTATAATTAATCATAAATTCAACCAACACCACCAGAAAATTGGAAATTACTTTTTAAGTGATAATTAATGCTGCTAATCTTAGAATATAAGTAAACACATTTTGTACCACACGTGAGCTTTTAAAAACAAATACAAACTTTTTGACTTAGATCTTTACTTTTGTAATGTTCACATTTTGTTCCTTTTACAGAAAATGCCAGTACCATGGAAGGGAATTTGGACATCCTTACCGTTCTGGTCTATTCTCCTCGCGCACAGCGGCCAGAGTCTCGGCTTCTGGACGCTGTTGACGGAGATGCCTTCCTACATGGACAAAGTTCTTGGAGTTGATATTAAAAACGTAAGTTCTTTTACATTTTGGTTTCTTGTGGTAACCCTTTTTGGTCTAGACTTGATTTAAAAATATGATATCTTAAGACTAACGATATCCAAGGCTCCCTGAAGACGATAGCATAACATTGTGTTTTATTGAAATTGAAATTATTGAGACTTCTTTTCTTTTTTTCATGTTGTGGCTATATTGACTAATAGAAGACTCATTATTATAACTCTTAAAAGGAGTCAGGAATATAAAATTTACTAATAAATTAAAACCAAATGTTACTATAATATATGATCCGACTAATATCTGTATTTTTTTTCCAGAACGGTCTTTTATCAGCATTGCCATACGTGGCCATGTATATCCTCAGTTTCGTATTCAGCTGGTCCGCCGATTTCATAGTCAACAGGAACATCTGCTCTCTTGCCACCACCAGGAAGATCTTTAACACTATTGGTAATGTTTGGCTGTATTTTAATTCTTTATCTTTTGTTTTCCAACATATTTGGTCTACAACCTTATTTGACATTGAAATTCATTAACACTGAGAATTATTCTTATCTTGGCTGAAATCCTGGAAGAAGTAGAACTAACAAACCTGTGTCGTGATGAGCCTATACACTATCCATTTCTCATAAGGTTAAGGAGGGTATTTTAGAGGATGGTGGTTATTATTTATCCTGTTTTTTAGCATTCTGGGGCCCTGCGGCGGCGCTGCTTGCTCTGTCTTACATACCGGTTGGTCATCTGCCACTCGCAGTCGTCATGCTTACGATTACAGTGGGGCTGAATGGTGCCCACTATGTTGGTTTCTTGGTAAGTTTCGATTGTAAACAGTTCTAATTTTAGACCATTACGCTGGTTAAATGCAGATTTACAGATTTCACACATAATATCTCGGATAATTGTGGAAAACTCTCTGGCTCCGGCGTTTTCTCCATATACATATTATAATAACTCCAAATAGTTGAATAAGACCCCGACTTCAAACCGTGGACTCTCGGAAAGGAGACAGAAGTTTTATAATTTTATTTAAGAATTTTTCAGTGATTACTTTTAACTAATTATTAATTCCTTCCAGATATCTCACATTGACCTGTCACCAAATTTCGCCAGCACTCTGATGGGCATCACGAACGGCTGCGGAAACATCTTCTCAATCCTGGCGCCGCTGAGTGTGTCTTTCGTTGTAACAGATGAGGTAACTCAGTTCGTTTTCTGTAGTTTGATCCTGACAAAGGTAAATAACTAGCGGCATGAAACATAGAAAAAGTATAGTGTTTCGTTTAACAAGTTTGAACAATGCGACTGAGACAGCAACACCAATAAGTTAATTTTCATTACCTTTTTGGTGTTGCTAGTCATTAGCATGTCTCCATGATAATATACTGTTGGGCGTGGAAAATAACAGTTTATAGAGATTACGAACCAATTTCCAGTCCTTCATTTTTATTCCGGAAAATCAAATATTTCCCATAGGATTTAAAAAAAACATCCAAATATGATTGTGTCAGATTATCAAACAACAGAGTCCCGGTGCCAGAATGACAAGATGGTCTAGCAGTGGACGTTTCTTGGTTGATAAAAACCAATAAGAAGATATTTTACCAATGAATCTTCTAACCACGAATGAAAAAATTATGTTACTTATCAAAATCACAGTGTATTTTAGAATCCTCACACCATAACTATCACGACCACTACTTTACTGTCATCGTCATGTTCTTTTCTTCTTATAAATAACTATAATTTTCAGACCAGCGCCACAGACTGGCGGAAGGTGTTTTTCATCAGCATCGCGTTCTACTTCCTCGCCAACCTGTTCTTCCTCCTCTTCATGTCGGACCAGGTGCAGCCATGGAATGAGCCTCAGCACAACGCTACTGTCGGTTAGTGCATCACTTACCTGCATAACTAGCAGACCAGCGCTGGGAACTGCTTTCCCAACGGGCTCTTTTTTCTTTTCTTCATGTCGGATCAATGCCCTGGCACAAGCTATCAGTCTGTATGCTATAATAGTCAAAACATGCATAAGGTAGGAAAAACTGTTTTAGAAACATGATAAAGTTTTAAAATAAAATTCAACATTGATTTCAAAACTCCTGAATAATTTGTGATACATAGACGGAGAGCAAGATAATTAAGGAGAATAAAATTGAACAGTGGTTTTAATTTTATCATTTGGCAATGTGGCATCAGAAAGAAAGAAAGATCCGGATCAAACCGGATCTCACTAGTCAAAGCCCAGTCAAAGTAGGTATATATTAATTAAAAATAGTAACTAATGATAGTAATTTCTTTACAGAGGATGGAGTAAAGAAATCCGAGGAAGCGAAGTCTTCGAAGAAGGAGAAAACAGGGGAGCACAAGTTTTGATAACGGGACGTTGTTAACATTTGTTTGAATACTAGTCATGATTTCGCAAGCGATTTGCTTGAAGTATTGTGATACTATACAGGTGCTAATGATTTTCGTATTATTCTCTAAACTACAAGAAACTAGTGTGGAAAGGGTACACACAACATAGTATTATGTGAAGACTTATCAATTTAATTTAGTTTAGAGATTGTGTTCAACCGAACTGGCATCATTGTCTAGGAAACTACTAGGACTAACTACTAGGTACTATGGAAACTAGTAGAGACGATTACCGAATTCTAATATTTTGGCAGAGTTTTGATACAAAATCTGTCAAATATAGGTTAAATGCATCGAGCTATAATGCTCAGAACAGAAGTTCTTTTTCCGCTACAAAATAACCAACGAACTCACACAGAGTACTTCTGTACTGGTACTGATAATTACGTTTTTAATAGTGATTGTGATGAATTATGACACCGCTTCTCAGCACAGTAACTCATTTTTTAATCATTTTCTGTGAGCTCGTCATACTAACCTGTAGGGTTAACATGCGCGCCACGAGAAAATTTTGTCTACACTTTACTTGTGAATCTCTGTAGAGATTCACATAGAGACTACGAGTAAACGTGTAGACAAAACATTCTCGTGGCACGCATGTTAGCCCTACTGATGACACTGCATAGTCGGCCTTTAAAGACTTACAAAAAATGACTTATATCGTGTCGACTATTACGCTTCTAAGCGTTATAGGTAGTTCGATGGTTAAACGTTACTCGGCGATGATGTAATTAGAACTTAATAAATCGAACGAAACGAACTTTAAATAAAGAAACATTTGAAGAGTGACAACACTTAGGTATTCGTCAGCTATTAATGTAGTCTTCTTTTAGTCAAAACCTTAACTTTATTATTATTATAAAAAAATAAATTAATAAATTATTATTATTTATTCCTCGGTTAAAGTGTATTATATTTATTTATACTAGGAATATCGATCGTATCGATCACTCTAATGCTGAAATCTATAGATATATCTTAAGTCTGAGTTAAGTCAGAGCACGCTCTAAAGATCTCAGCATTAGTATTAAATAAATAATTTATTATTGACCTGCTCTAAGCGATTATATTGTACCTACAACAAACTAAAATTAATATTTAATTCCACTTTAAGTAATTCGAATTTAAATTACTTAAGTTATTATACTAACCATTATTTTGATTGAAACGGAATAATAATTTATTATTCAGTTAGGTAAAGTTCCATTAGTAGGTAAGAGTGTACTTAATTTATTTTACGTCACCAAAGAACAGTGATGTGATGTACCTATTTTATTTGTAAATATAAATATTTATTTAATGATTAAATACTTAAGTTTATTTTTTAATCAATTCTTACATAATATTAAAATGGTGTTGAAGTTTTTATTATGGTAAGAAAATCTTATGTAGATTAAAAAAATATTTGTACATAATAAAAATGTACGGTATATAAAATACCAATATTTATTAATTGTATTTTGAAGCGATATTTTGTAGTTGGACATTACCAATAAAATAAATAATTTTATTAATCTCTTGTTTTTATCATAGCGTCATCTGTCTACATATTTATGAACTAAATATCCAACACTCAGCTGTAATGCTGTCGAGGTGCTTACATAGAACCATGCTTTGGAGCTCGTTTAATACATACCTACTAGATGGCACTGGCATCAATCAACGAATTGAATTCGCTTCTCCTTTATTTTCTAATCCGAAAGGGCGATTTCTATACAAAATTGAAAAAGTTTGGTTTTTTCGATTTTACAGCTGTTCTTCTAGGTTTTCCATATTTTATTGTTTAAACCACCCTTATGGATTAATATTAAATCGAAAAACAAAAAAAAACAAATGTTAAAAAAAATCAAATCAAAAAATACAGATGGATTTTTTCCGAGGAACGGGCGATTTGGTATATGGGATTGTTCAACAATATATTAAAAAGACACAATTTTATTATTGGACCCAATATCTATACATGTACATTGTTCATGGTTTTACAAGCTTATTTAATTTAATAATCTATCTATTTAAATAAAGTGGATCTAAATCTGTATCTGAGGATTGTCACGTATAACTCCTCCTTTCAAGAGAAGGACAGAATAATATGGCTTTAATGCGTAATATAAATATATTACCTACATCCAAAACCACCAAAACCGACCGAGAGCTCCCTCTCTGCCTTTGTACCTCAGCCAACGCGACGTTTCAATTTATTATTACCTACTTCAACATAATATTTCTGTGTGCCCGTGAATTTACTAAATTGGAGCTACAGCAATATCTGAGCAATAAAGTATATCTGCCTCCATAGAGGTGTCATGAACGAGTAGACTAGAGGCAGTGTACTCAGTTCATTAGGAATTTTAAAATAACTGCTTTTGAATTAACTCTATCAATAACCTCGCTATTATTATTTATATTAAAATTATATTAAGTGTAAAGTATAAAGTAATAAAAAATATAATCTCAGCCTAAATATTATGTACGTTTTTAAGCAATAAAATATCACAACATGTTTTAACGGTGAACAAAACTCGAGGAAACTATCTCTGTATGTGAATACTATCTCTTCGCACCCAAGCTAAAGTCTTCTGATATTGGGGTGTCCATGCAGTAGACTGGCGATGGGCTGAGATGATGACGACTATGCTGAAAAGTCTTAAAATAATTACGTGTCTACTGTCTAAAATAATTACGTACATAAAAGTCTTAAAAACGCCCTGTTACGGCTATTTATATCTTTGCAACTCTATGGATTGTATCTCAATGCCTTTATATTAATATTAAATTTAGTACTCCCCGAGTGACGACAAAAAGAGGTCTTCAAACGTGGACGAACGCTGCCACAGAATATTATAAAAATGGTTTTATTTTTCTGTGAATACAAGCACTCATATTATTGCACAAAAAAGGCTTTGTGATTTGGCTGTGCCTGTGGAATTATAAAAGTCTATAGCACCGATGCAATGTCGCCCTTTTTTACCGAAAAGTAAGCGAAAGGTATATCCGATAGAAGATCGCTTCTATCGGATATAAAATACTTTTGAAGGTGCGCTCAAGAACTTCAGAATCTTGTGCTTCCTTTACTGTACTACCACAGATCTGAGATATGAGCGTTACCATCTTTTGATGTCCTTATTTTGAAGCAATAGAAGTGAAAACAGGTTATGTTTATAGCTATCAGATAAGGTGCCGCAAACTCATAAGATTTCCTCTGTTAAAAATCGCTCCGTGCGTCTAAAAAAGTTTCCATCTCCAAGTAAAGGTCAATATTTGTCTTTTTGGTTTCTGTCTGTCTTTCCATTCATCCGTCCTTATTTCTGTCCGCGTCTCAGCTATGACTTTGACCCAGAAACTTCGTGACTATGGAACTCTACATAGATGGTGGACACCATGTCTTGATACATGGTCTTATACTTAGCAAAATTATCTCAAAATAAATAAAGTAACGTGAACTAAACATAATATCTCCTTTATGTTAATATAATAGCAATTACATTATGTTTATAGCTTGGCTTTAGTTTGGCTATAAATTGTTTCCGCGTTCAACTACTTTTGGAGCAAAAATAAGAAAGGACACAAAAGTGATTTATTTACAAGCTTAATACTGTTATTTTAGATATCCCTAACAAATTTCCTTTTCTGCAAAAATTAATCAATAATATGGGTTATGTATGACGTAATGTCCATCTATCTGTGTATCACAACTTTATCCTTACTATACATATGAATGCGAAAATATTTTTTTTTGTTTTTTGAAGTTGTTTGAAGGTGGTTGAAGTTGAATATCATGGGGGATCAAAATCATAGATTCATATTCAAAACGGAACCCTCGCACTTGGTCGTGTTTATTATTCTTTCTTGAGATTGAATATCACGTCAAATCCTTGAAGCTGCTAAGATCTGTGCAGAAAAAAATATTTACTGTCAAAGGGATTGGTCCCTCGTACCTGCGACTACAAACGATCATGACATGGGCTCACGGGCTCACAGTAATTTGATTTAGCTCTCAAAGAACCGCTTGAAGAATTTACAGATTGGGTATTGGAAATTGGAAATTTTCAAAATTCTCAAAGAGATTTTCAAAGGTCAAACGAAATTGTCCAAATTGTGTTACCCGTATTTTCAAGGGTCCAAAGGTTAGGTAGTTTTGAAAACTAAAGTTACTTAGGCAGCGAATGAAAATCATTCGCTGTACTTAGGTAAGTAAATCTATTTTGTAAACTTTAAGTAGAAGCTGAATCTGTAAATTGGCATAAGAATTAAATTAATTATAAACTATAATTTTTGCCTATATCAACGATCTCTAGTGCGTTCATGCAATTTATGCACAATTGTTTATGTATTCCTTCGTGGTGACACTTATTTAGTTTTTCCTATTATTATGATAAATAGCGCATGTGGTCAGCGGGGGACTTCAAAACTTTGTGGTAATATTTCTCTTGCGGCCCATTTGCGACGAAGAGAGGTCTCTTGATAATTTTAGAGGAAAAATTATTTGTTTATCGCTTCTAAACTCGTGAATTTGCATAAACCTTGCATAAACACACGAAGCTTATTAAAATTCTATATATTTTTCTTAGGAACGCTATTTATATGATATTTTATACGAGGATTTGCTATACTTAATTTTAATAAAGCTAAGCAATTACAATACATACATTTAAATTAAAACATATTCTAAAATTATAGCTTGCTAACTGTAGTGGCCACTTAAAAGTAATCACAACGTATAAAAGTACTTTTGATTCATCAAGTGAATCTACCACTCTTCCGGAATGCCGTTATTGATAAGTATTAGGTTTAACCGTTAACATATTAGGTAGGTATTTATTTATATTTTGTTTAATCCTTCAAGATCAAGATACCGATAATGCTGTGACACAAAGGAGCTCCGGTAATTAGCGAAGTTCCTATCTATATATTTTGCAAACAAACGACTTTTAATTAGTTCATGAATGTTGAAGTTGCTTTGCGAAAACTTTGCACTTGCTCAATGTTTCCTACAATCTGTGATGAACAACAAGATAATTGTGTTCCCTCTCCAGTGGAGAGGCAATCAGATAGGACCGGAAAGATATAGGCACAAGCTTTAGTGTTCTGCTAGGCGCGGGGGGTCACAAAGTTGAATTCCCGACTTAAGGTCCAAGACACAGAGCTGCCCGCGAAATTCAAATTTAATTTGGTTTTTCGCCATTTATAAACGAATACGACAAAGTAGGCTTATGGTATTCAAATTGCGATAATGACAGTATCATCTTCACAGGTTTATATACTAATCTTAACGTGAAAGTATCCAGTTTAAGAAATTAGTCAAAATAATGAGTTTGACGTGAGCTACTCACAAATTAGTCATTATTTTGATTAATTTCTTAAACTGGATACTTTCACGTTAAGATTAGTATATAAACCTGTGAAGATGATACTGCCATTGGCGCAATTTGAATACCATAAGCCTACTTCATCGTATTAGTTTACAAATTGCAAAAAACCAAATTAAATTTGAATTTCGCGGGCAGACCCGTCTCTTGGGCCTTAAGCTGTTACAGAGAATAAAACAATAAAATAATGACAAATCTAAAAACTTATACGAACTATCTTCGAATCGTGTTATCCTTACTAATATTATAAATGCTAGAGTGTGTATGTATGTTGGTTTGTCCTTAAACCACCCAGAAACGGAGCGACCGATCGACGTCATTTTTTGCATGATCAGGGTAATTGAGGGCTTGAAGAGTGACATAGGCTGTCTTCTATCCCGGATATATACAGTTACAGGGTTCCCTCGGGATTTCAAAAAACCTAACTCCACGCAGATGAAGCAGTGGACAAAAGTTATTTATGTTATAAATGCTATAGGTACTCAAACCACAAAATGATTATACTTTTGCACAAGTAAATAACAGAGCAGCTTTGTGAACAGCACAGGGTAAGCAATGCCTTGTTGTGTACACGAACATTGGCAAAAGCAATCGACTAAAGTGAACTGGGCTTTACGATTCATAAAGCGAACAAAATTTATTGTCACTCAGTGTAACGATAGCACAGTTGTTCATTGCCTTCAGCTACAACTTTATTAGGTACCTACTCGATTATATACTTTGCTGCATGCAATCAATTCGAGTAAGGAGGTATGTGTGTGTTTTTGAATTACTAAATAAAAAGAGTCTGTTTAAAAAGAGAACCGTCGTGGTCAAACAGCGAATAAACGCTATTTATTCCGCTATTGTACTGCCCGCTAAACAAAACGGGTAATTAAGCACAGCTGTGCCCTCCACTCCATGACGGTTCTCTTTTTAAACAGGCTCTATGAATTGTATTTTGATAAACGAAGTGTCATTGGCGGCTTTATAATAATACTAGCTGATGCCCGCGACTTCGTCCGCGTGGATTTAGTTTTTTAATTCCCGCGGGAACTCTTTGATTTTTCGGGATAAAAAGTAGCCTATGTCACTCTCCGGCCCGTAAATTACCCCTATGCAAAAAATCACAGCAAGCCGTTGCTCTGTTGCTGCGTGATTGAAGGACAAACCAACAAACCAACAAACCAACAAACCAACAAACCAACAAACACACTTTCGCATTTATAATATTAGTAGGGATCGCGTTAAACTGCAGCGCCCCCGGATGACTTATTTTAGTTTAGAACACGTGCGTAATGCCGCATTACTGAATTCTAAAGGCTTATTCTACTAACTCTAGCGCCAAACGCATACTGTACATTGGTTGGAAGTGATAGAGGCTAAGTATTTTCTCAATCTAAATATATAAAAGGCAAAGGTGACTGACTGACTGACTGATCTATCAACGCACAGCTCTAACCACTGGACCGATCGAGCTGAAATTTGGTATACAGGTAGCTGTTAGGACGTAGACATCCGCTAAGAAAGGATTTTGGAAAATTTCAACCCCAAGAGGGTTAAATAGGGGGTTAAAAAATCGAACCTAACGTGAGCGAAGCCGCGGGTAAAGCTAGTAATAACATAATATCCAAAAGCATGGTAATGTGAAAAGTATGTTGATTGACAACAAAACGTCCCCGTTTCTTCATAGATAATAAAAGATCTTATTGCAATAGCCAATTACTGTATCACTGTTACACTGTGTCTAGCGATTTATGTGGAAAATCTCCTTTATAACAGAAAACAAAACAAAGAAGCCAGCACAGTACAACGGGCTGCGGTGTGTAGATTACATATTATTGTATGGAATATTTTGTTTTACTGTCGTCTTTATACGTCTCATTACGATGCGGTGATAAGTATGAGTGGGAGACGTGCGGCTTAGAGCTAGCTACACTGCGAAATAAATCTGCGCGATTTTTTTTCTTCGCAACTTTGTAACACTTGCAATTTACGCACCGCGTGACGTAAAACTACAGATTTTTTTACTGCGTGAAGGATTTTTTTGGACTCTAGTGCATCCGAGTCTAGTAATCACACCACCTTATAGGTTTGTTCAGTGGGTCAAGGTAAACATAATATCCAGGCTTTAAGGATAACAAATATGTTTACATAGTCCCGGCCCGGCCGGTCGACTCCCAGCCGAAGGCAATCGGATACATTATTCAACATTTCAATAACATACACCCTCGTGTATATTTCAATTTCAAAGCACTGTGGTCCGTTAAAATGAGTGCCGAATTCTTTTCTTTTTGCTTTATTAATTTAATAAGTTAGTCATTCTTGCGAGATTTTTTATTTAATGTAATTACTATAATTAGTAACTCAAATGTGTTTACCGTAATCAGTACCGTCGACAATAGATTTCGTTCTAGGAAAGGGGTTCCGACAAAGCTTTGAATCCCATAGGATTTAAGGAATGCTACCAAAACATTCTTAAAAACTAAGATAAAGATTAAGATTACTCCTTTTTTGTTGGTGTTTAAAGAGAACGTTTGTACACAAAATACTTATAATTTTTTGATGTTGTTATACTTATAACTTGTTACTTTAAAATAACTTATCAAGTGTGAACTTAAGGTAGGGCCCCTATCAGCTACTAAAAAATTCTGTACCTGTGGTCGTAATGCTTATGTAATGCGGTAGTTGAGCAATTATAATGCATCCCCTTGAAACTCAAAAATATTCAAATCTTTAAATCTCTTTAAACTCTAAGTAAGGCTGTCGCCTGCCAAGAATCCAAATAAGTTTTCTTTGGCATTTCACTAATTGCACTTAAACTGAAGACAAATGTCTGTAGATACAAGAGGGGACATTAAAACTGCTGCAGATTTCGTAAATTACATTAATTTATGCCGTAGAAATGTTTTAATATCTCTTTACCAAACACTTTCTCCGTTGAGAATTTGAAGTATCCGCTCTTATAGCAAAATGGGTCAAATGCTACCAAAAGACACTTACGCTTTTTGCTATTTAACTCCAAGGTTCCCGGCATTCCACCGTTTTAATTAAAAATGTTTATGCTTTTATTTTATACAGGTAAGTACATTTAAATGGTAAGCGAGGTAATGCAATTAAGTGTTAGCGTGTTTTTAACCGTCGGCATCGTCCGTCATCTCAATTGATAGACTTCCACAGCTGGACATGGCGCTCTTGCAAGGATCACCACGGGCACGATCTTGTGCCGCTTGTAGCCAGCAACTCGCTCGAGATCTTCTGCCTACCTTGTGCTTACCATTCCAAAACCATGGAAATCCAACCTCCTTCGAGATATTCGTATTTATGCTACCGTACGTATTTTTAGGACTACATTGATAAACAAAAAAAATATTATTAATAATAGTCATAAAAAATAAATGTCTCAATTATATTTATTAATTGACTAAGAAATTAATAAAAAAACAAAGATACGGAAAAAATGAAAATCTCCTGATTTTGAAATCATTTAATGAATGAAAACAAAAAGCACTAGAAACAAAGGCTTTACAAAGCTTCAAATTGTGAATTCGTAATCAAATTCAACCTCTCACAATCACGTCTTTGTTGTGCAATGAAAGGAGAAACAATGGAATTGTGAAAATCAAATATTCTTGTGAAAGGGTTTAATTATTAAGAATTTACGAAAGAATACATTTATAAAAATGTGAACTTTGTAAATGTCAGAGGTAAAACGTTTCAAACACTAACGTAGAGCCAGCACTTATTCTGTGAACGGTCGAAGAATTGACAACTTGAATAGGAAATGTGAGAACTTCCTTTGAAAGTCGTTTAAAGACGAGTTCCTGAGTCTAAGGATGAAGTATTCCACATAAATTATTAGATAATAGTCGATGCCCGCGACTTCGTTCGCGTGGATTAAGGTTTTTTAATTCCTTCGGTAACTCTCTTATTATTCGGGATAAAAGTAGCCTATTAGTATTCCACACTATAATCTATCTCTGTTCCAAATAGCCAAATCGGTTCAGTCGTTGAGGCGTGATTGAGTAACAAATATTCATTCATCCATACATCCAAACTTACGCATATATAGTTATTATAACATTAATAGGATTATATTTTATTTTATTTTAGTTAAACGTTCACTAATTGAATAGTTGAATGTCAAAACATCTATATATATGGAATTATTTAATAACTTTTCCGATGACATTACCTTTTTTTGTTCTTTTGTTATTTATCCTAGTTTGTTACTGGCCTATTTCTCAGTAAACGTAAACCGAGAAAAAAGTTAGACGCTTTTATAGATTTTCATCACAACAGTCAGAAAATCTTTATTTCTCGGTTTAACGGTATACATCAGCGAAATATTCCTTTATTAATAATTCTAATTTGACTTAAATTTTAATTTAACGCATGGCTGAATATCATCAAATAATCAAATCAAAAATTTCTTCACTTCGGGTCCGTACGTCAGCATGATCACCAAGTACGTCACGAGGCAGCCGTAAATCTGCATTTACAAACAGAAAAGAAATTTCTAAGATATGAAACCTACTTGAAGAGTCAACTCACAGAAAACTTTATTATAAAACTTTCAAAAACTCGATTTGTTCTCACTTTAATCAAAAGTGGTCTCTCCAGTGTGAGCATATAGAGCGGTGAATATGTTGGCCTGTTGAGCGTCAACAGCCGCAGGAACAGATCCAGCTCAGTGCTGATACCCTGGTCGCTCCAGCTCCAGCTCTTGAGGTAGTTCACCAGCATGTGCGTCCTGAGCATCTGGAATGGTTGCATTTTAGATTTTTGTTCTACATTATTACTAACTATGGGCTGCATAAAAAGACTCAGGGTCACTTTACAGGCGATGGAGAGAACTATGCTTGAAGTTTCCCTGCGAGATCAAATCAGAAATGAGGAAATCCGTAGGAGAACCAAAGTTACTGATATATCTCAGTGAGTCAGCGAAGTGAGCGGGGTACAAAGTTGGAAAACCTGATGGTCGTTGGGGCACCAAGGCGGTGGAGTGGTGACCGGAAAGCGCAGTGTTGGCAGAACCCCCACCAATATCAGACAATCCGCAAGAAACTGCTGGATACAGGCAGTACTAGACCGAGGCCTGTAGAAGTCCATGCAAGAGACTATTGTCTAGCAACAGACGTTCATCAGTTGACAAAGAAGAAGAAGATAATATTAGAAGTTAGTAGAGATAATGCGAGTACCTGTTCTCCGGTGCGGTGGAACGGTTCCATTACACCAATCAGCATAATTGTCAGTTTGATGCACCGGACCGTGGACAAAACGAATATTAAATCATCTGTTGGCGTTAAAATAATTAATATATTTAAAATCTTGGTGCATCATATACTTAATTAGGCATGTAAATACTAGGAGCTTTTTTCCAGACTTGAGAATAATAATCCAATTAAAAAATATGTGTTATGTGTGTAAGCAACCGAAGCTGTATGATTACAATATCATTGCTTCAACTGTTAAGAAAAACTTTAAAAGAAAACCTGAAGTTTTGAGAATTTTCGATAATATTCAAAAAGATATATTGTGGTGCCATCATTCCATAACATCGAACAATATTTCGGAGAGAGAGCTCACACGCAGTGTATCCATGTATTAAACAAACGTACATTGTTGGTCAGGCGCTTGCCGCAACATAATTTTGTACAACAGCAACTCTATGTACAACATAGTGGAGGCTAGTAACAAAAACATCAGAAGGCCATCGTTTGTGTTTGAGGTCCTGACGACGTCACACACGCTGATGTAGCTCCTCGCCAGTAGACGGACCGATTGCTGAACCGTCTGCCCCTTCCTTGCTGATAAACCCGCTGTGAGGAAAACAATTAAACGATTATAATCGTGGGATAACTTTATATTTAGGATTCCGTAAACAGAGGGTGTCAATTCGACCATGTCACTAAGTCTTCGCTGTCCACCGTCTGCAGCGGGCCGTACCTATCTCGTGAACCGTAATGGGTACTTGAAAGTTTCACTGAATGTGTATATTTTCTGTAACTATACGGATAGTTCAATCTACGAGACGTTCACTATTTTTCGTGAGGGTTACTTGCATATATTTCCAGTTGACTTAGAATCTCTATCTTATAAACTTCGTATGACACCCTTTACACTTTGAGTATATAACCAACCCTTTACCACATATACAATCTTTCTTTGAAAACCAGTACTTATCCTACACTGTGGAAACTTTCGTGTGCGTGTGCACACATTATTACAATAGGTGTGTAACGCCAAACACACACTAGCAGGACAATGCATACTTGCACTGTAAGCGATTTGGACAAAAAGTGAAGTGCGTTATCGTGGATTGAACTATCTGTAACAATAAATAATAAAACAAAAAACTAAAGGGGACTCAAATACAAGAACTCAAATACGTGACTTTTGTGGTGTTTTCTGCTCGACGTTAACAATCGCTGTTACAATGGTACGGAACCTTTCGTGTGCGAGTCCGGTCAGCACTTGACCGGTTGAGGCATCGAGGGTTCGACCTCAGGTATCTTTTGAGTTTCAGATTGAAGAACTTAACGAACATCGTGAAAGTTCTCCACAGTGAAATTAATAATTTTGAATGTCGTTCTCAAAGGTGTGTGAAGCGTGCTAATCCGCACTTGGGAGTTGGGCCAAATGGCCTGCCTCCATTTCGTTCGAGGAGCTCCGATGATGAGGATGATGATGAAAAATCAATATCAAGTAATCTACAAAGTTTTTGAGTATTCCAAATGAACAGTGCTTCTATAAGTGCTTCCGCAATTTTTACTAAACTATCTATTCTTACCGCAGCTCACCCTATTTGTAAATGCAGGATTATTATAAATTCTGTTAAAAGCATCTGAAATATTAGGCTGTATTGCACTATTTTCTTTGTCTTCCCATGCTTTTTTGCGTGTTTGTCTTGGAAGATTGTCCCATTTAAATGTTTCTAAAAATAAAACGAAATCACAATGTTATTTCCGTTACTTATTTTTATTGCAAAAACAAAAATGTCCATGGTAAAAAGGTAAACATAAACTTCTCACTCAAAAAATGTTGTTTAGGAATCATTTGTTGCAAGCTGCCGTTGATGTTTTCTAAAGTTGATAAAACTGTCCTGGCAAATAAGGCCAGTTGCAGCGGCAGCAGTTCCACGGCATGATGTATGATCATAAACACTGATTGATATACCAGTCCTAACCCTGAAAATATAACTAAAAGTACTTTTGTGTTATGACTTATGATATTTAACTATAAGTAGATAGAATACATAGATAGGTTGTGAATTTTGTATACAGTGAAGATGTCAAGATGATGGATGTCTTTTATCTTACTTTTGGTGTAAAAGGAATAAATAATTAATCACATAGGTACATACACTCATCTCCAAAATATTTTTTCCTGATCGGAGAAAATTCTATCAGTCGCAAAACAAAACTTCCGGCAATATACAGAAGCATAAGGATAGTCAGTTTTGTGTCTTTCAAATACTTTTCTATAGTATTTTTTGGATGATCCTGTTGGTGAATTAATGGAAAGTTAGTCCCTAATCTATAAAAAATATTTTTTACAATAAAACTGATCTAGCTTAAACTAATTAGGTAGGTGTATTCAGTGTTAGGTATGTTAGAAATTACGCCCGCGTGGAATGTCATAATAAATCTAGAATAGCACCATCCTAATCTGGAAGAATGCTATAATAACGCATTATAAGGCTTCATAATATGACAGTGTTTCAATGACTTTATTTGGTTACGCTGCAACCTTTACTATACTTCTTTCTTTTTCTTCTCCACTTCTTGTTCAATAAAAGTTGATTAAACTTTAAGTCCGAACTTTATTGGCTCCAATATTTTTATCCTTTTTACCTTTTGGCGGTGTTCCACGTTACAACATGCCAACAACGCATTGGTGGTACCTCTGGTGTTCATGGGCGGCGGCAATCATTTAACATCATTCGACTTACTCGCTATTTGTATAAAAAAATATTAAAAAGTCAATTTCATTACTAGAGCCAGCTGTTCCAAGCATGTCATCATTCGGATCGACCTCCGCGCCGCAGTGGCCACTCCCACCGTGAACATGGTCAGCACGAGCACTATGCAGGCCATCTGGACCACGTCTCCAGCGAGCCAAGCATCTTCTGTTCTATGTCGCGCGAATAATGTTATCATTGACACTGTGTATATACCTGAGAACATTTTAAGTTTGATATTGGGATATTCGATTAAAATTATTCTGTCCAAACTACGGTTGCAAAATTACGTAATTTTACCGAAAAAGCTAGTAAAATACGCATATTTTACGGTAATTTATATATATTACGGTAAAATTACCGGCTACGTATGTATGCTGAAAAGTATAGCGGGGGGTGAGAAGAGCGTGTAATTGAAACATACTTACGTACTGCGAGTCGCGTGGCGCGACTCGCACGATGCGACGTTGCCGTTTAGTGCAGTTTGCCTTTATGAGCATTCGGCAAGCCGATCGGCGATCAGTTGAATTGTTTTGACTGACTGCACTACACGTGCATTTAGTAAATTATGCCACGAAATCAAGCAAAAGTGTGGGTCACAATAGTTTTGGTAGTAAGAGTTAAATCGTATTTTACCCAATTTTACCGTAATTTACGTAATTTATTTATATTTTACGTAAAATATGGTAAATTACCGAATTTTACGAAAGTAATATTACCGCTTTACATCCCTTGTCCAAACTCAGTCTCGATATTGCGAACCACGAGTCTGCTGAGTTAGAACCACTTTAATAATGGGGCCCGTAAACGGTCAAACATGTTTGGCAAATTTTACGTGTTTGTCAAATTTTTGATAGTCTGTGGTCGTGTTTGACGCGTTTGTCAAAAAAACTACGTGTTTGGCAAACGGAAACGGACGGAGTTTGAACGGTGTTTGATCGTGTGCGCCGGTGTTTGATGACCTTGTTCAAACAAAACCGTGACAAAAACGTAAAATTTGACAAACATGTTTGACCGTGTACGGGCCCCTTAATATTTAAAAATTATTTTAATATTTATTAATGTTTCACTCAAATGCTGAATGAAACTGTTGATCCTGCGACTATAGGAGTGAGAGTACTATAATATCTCCCTCGCAGATGCTAATGTCTGTGGAAATTGGCCACAGTGGCCGAATTCAGACTGAAAAGACGGCATTAATATTAAACTGCTATACCCAAGTTAGTCCGTTTCCATCTTAGCTGCATCGTTACTTACCTTGTACAAAAACCGCATAAACAGAAGAGGAATTTTTACCGGCAATGATCACAAGGATAGCTCCGTACACTTGCAACGCTCTCGATACACGATAATGTCCTGCTTCGCGCAGAACCGGCGCGAGGCCCAGCAGCCGCGATATCCACAGCACCACGCTCATCGTACCGCGATCCATAGTTCCTATTGGAACGATGATATACTCGTAGGGCCTGCCCTAGCCTTATTACAAACGTGTCATTATGATTGTAATTCAAAATCGCTAAAAAGTGAGAATCGATGTTTTTCCTTCCAGGAGTCGAATTATTCGTTTTCTAAGATCGCTAACACTAAAGCAGGGGCTCCCAAATTTTTATCGTTTCAGTAGGGTAGCGTAATAAAAAAACTTTGGAAACCCCTGCTCTAGAGCGGCGTTAGCGATCATGGAAAGAAAATATATACGACATGTTTGTAATATGGCTTTATAGACATAATACAAACATGTATGTTCAAACTCTGAAGCAGATCTTGTTGATCCATGTCAAACCATCGCTGATCTGATACTGTTGGGTACAGGTTTTTTCTCGAATGAGAATGGTTTAGGCCATAGCCTTCCACGCTGAGAGAGCTTGGTAGAATTCGCACCTTTGAGAACATTGTGGAGAACACACATAAACTCTGAAAAGTCCTCTTTTTTTGGGGTAGGTACAGGCTTTAAACCCTTGACCCCCAAAAAGGAGGCAGAGCTCTTAACCACTACGCTATTCACCGTTTTCCTATCGCCGCATTTTATCAGATATTGTTATGTTTCATATAAGTACCCAGTCGGCACAAGTATTGTAATGCAGAGCTATCAATTGTTGAACCAAAGCACTGAACAGTGAACGAAACGAGAAGCTACTGGATACGCTCAATGTAGACTTACAAACTGAGTCCATTGCTTTATATTGCATGATATATACAATCTTAATGACCATTTCTATGCATACACCCTAATAGAACAACATTATTTCCCTATGTAAAGAACAATTTGACAAGTTAATGTTTTTATTATAAACTCGTTATGTAAGGTGTCAAACAGGGTATCGATCTCAACCGTTCTGTCTGTATAATATGAATCATTAAGAGGATTTTTGTAAGTGAAGATTTGTGTGGGTAGGTGCTCCATTTGCGATACCTTTTCTCATTTGTCGAAGAAATCTCTGAAATTCAAAAAGATTTCCTTGAACTAAGTTAAGTAAGACTTCCTTTCAGAGGTTCATTTAGTCAGTTTTATTCCTTTGAAATTATTTTAAAACTGAATAAACCCAAGTGAAACTCGCGCACTAATGGTTTTCTTTTAAGGAAATGTCTGTAAAAGATAATTTATAATAACAAATCTCTACTGATTTGGATCTAATAACTATACTACAAAAAAGTATTTATATGGTTTGTACAGTAATTAGATAAATTTAATTAAGAACAAGTTATTTTTGTAATATTTTGATTTTAAAAAATATACGCGACGAATTGAGAGCTTCCTTTTTTTCGTCGGTTAATTACTGATAGAAATAATGTAAGTTGAATCTATACACAAAACATATTTTTTTATTTTACTAAATTATATTTACTAGAATGATCGTAGAACAGATGGTCTTTGGGGTCTCAAGGTGCTTGAATGGCGACTTCGCTTCGGAAAGCGCAGTATTGGCAGACCCCCAACTAGATGAACCGAAGACAATGTTGAGTCGCAGGGAGCCGCTGGATACAGGCTGCGCAAGATCGTGCCGTGTGGACATCCATGCAAGAGACCTTTGTCCAGCCGTGGACGCCTCAGTTGATAAAGAAGGAGAATGGTCAGCTGAGAGATAGACCGACGGACGAATTAGCATCATGAGAATTTGAACATTTTGGAATGGAACTCATTAAAGATTTTTTAATAAACAAACACTTTATTTATTTTTCATCAATATTTAATTTGAAAACAGCTAACAATAACTTAAAAATTAGTATCACATAATTTTGTTCGTTAATATTCTCAAAAAACAATAATGTTTCGGTTGCAATGTGCAGGCAAGAGGAAATAGACTTCTTTAACACTTTGAATAAAATAATTGTAATGTCTTTTGCTTTTGAAGATTTAAAGTTCGCGATTACCATTTTAGAAAGTCTGTAAAAGGTAGAAGCGACACCTCAAAGTCAAAAATTGACCCATATTTAAATGGGAAAATCTGCGTCCCATTTTAAATTCATAGACATTTATTTTTCATCTCTAGGTTTTCAGTGCTGTAAATTAAGGTGTCACTCATACTAGAGCAATAGAAAAAATTGGTGCTAATTCAGTTGTAAACAGCAATCATATTTCAATGTCATTAGGTAGGTACACCGCGATTTTAGGGGAAGAATAAAATACCTATTAGACATTTTTAACATGGGACCATGGGACGGAATTTTTATGAAACTAAAAATACCTGAATGTGACGGTTTCCGGTATTGGGCCCTATCCTGCCCTATCTCATTTGGATGCCATGCCTGTGACGCCGGCAGCGCCGCCGGTCCAAACGTGTGAAGTTGTATTACAATGTATCTGACTCTATCTCACTCGGCGACAGCTTGACAGCCGGAATGGCCCGATAACGAAAGGATAACGAGCGCAATCTCTTCAATCTTCTTTGGTTGCGTGAACAAGTGATACTAATCTCGCCTGGCATCCGCTTTGGCGTCCGTGAGACACCAAGGGAAGCCACGGAAGCGCTGCTGGAGTCGCTACCATGGTATCCTAAACATGGTATGGCTCTTATACACTTACATATTATACACGCTAAAATAATGGCTGTTTTATCGCAGCAAAACGATAGTACAATGGATATTTTATTTTACGTATATTATCGTAATAATTCATGTACGAACTATGGTTTGCGTTTAACATGATTAGCACCATTTTTTTATTAGCCTAAGTGCCAATACCACCATTGCCAAGTAAAATTTAACTGATGAATAAATTAGACGTTCTGACACTTTATATTGAAAATCTGCCAAACATTGAAGTAAATAGCAAGAAAATAAGAATTAAAAGACAGCCACCGCTTGGCAACCTCCTAGAAATAATTCATTGGCAAGTCGGTATTTTTTTTTTTTAGAAAATCGCACCAATGAATCGACGCCATTTTGCTAGTTTGCAAGGCCCGGTCCATACTCAGAATATAAGTCAATGGGCCAAACATAAAAAAAAATCATCGCCTGAACGTTACTCGACTATGTCGATATTGGCACTAAGATTGTCACCGAGTTACAAGTTCACACGAGCACAGGCAACCGCGGGGGCCTCGCGACGCGCTATAACGGGGGCCTGGCGCCCACCAGCGCCACGGCCACGCGCAGCGCGGGTTCGGCCGTGGCCCGCCTCCTCAGCGCGGCGCCGCTCGGCTCCTCGAAGGCCGGGAGTCCTCCGAGTTCTGCCAGCTTCTTAGGGTCTAAGCAGAGACCATTGCGTTCTATTGCGCCGTTCTTCGGAGTTGCACTGAGGTCTTCGGTTTGGACTTGTCTGTCGGTCGACGTTGAGCGCTCTGAAAGAGATTGCTATTGCTAGTAAAAGTCATATAAATGAGATATTTTACTATTCTATGTAACGATAGGCTGGCTGGTTAATCACGATAGAGCTAGATCGATAGGTATATTGGGGTCTTGAAGGATTATATTTCCATATTGAGGAGAGAAAATTTACTGACAGACTCCTCGATAGCTTACAAAAAATGTCTCGCAGATAAGCACTCGTCGAATTGTCCTCTCCTATAGACATAATACAAATTTTTCTCACCCCTGGCGACCGCCATGTTGACGGTATCGTGCAGTGATAGTATACCTGTCGTGTCGAGGGTCGACAGGTCTGTGGAGGGAGTGTTCCTGGGCAGCGGCGCGGCGCACACCAGCGCGGCGCACATGGCCCCCGGCGCCGCGCCGCGCGCCCCTCGCGTGCGCCATGTTGACGGTATCGTGCAGTGATAGTATACCTGTCGTGTCGAGGGTCGACAGGTCTGTGGAGGGAGTGTTCCTGGGCAGCGGCGCGGCGCACACCAGCGCGGCGCACACGGCCCCCGGCGCCGCGCCGCGCGCCCCTCGCGTGCGCCATGTTGACGGTATCGTGCAGTGATAGTATACCTGTCGTGTCGAGGGTCGACAGGTCTGTGGAGGGAGTGTTCCTGGGCAGCGGCGCGGCGCACACCAGCGCAGCGCACACGGCCCCCGGCGCCGCGCCGCGCGCCCCTCGCGTGCCCCATGTTGACGGTATCGTGCAGTGATAGTATACCTGTCGTGTCGAGGGTCGACAGGTCTGTGGAGGGAGTGTTCCTGGGCAGCGGCGCGGCGCACACCAGCGCGGCGCACACGGCCCCCGGCGCCGCGCCGCGCGCCCCTCGCGTGCCCCATGTTGACGGTATCGTGCAGTGATAGTATACCTGTCGTGTCGAGGGTCGACAGGTCTGTGGAGGGAGTGTTCCTGGGCAGCGGCGCGGCGCACACCAGCGCGGCGCACACGGCCCCCGGCGCCGCGCCGCGCGCCCCTCGCGTGCGCCATGTTGACGGTATCGTGCAGTGATAGTATACCTGTCGTGTCGAGGGTCGACAGGTCTGTGGAGGGAGTGTTCCTGGGCAGCGGCGCGGCGCACACCAGCGCGGCGCACATGGCCCCCGGCGCCGCGCCGCGCGCCCCTCGCGTGCCCATGTTGACGGTATCGTGCAGTGATAGTATACCTGTCGTGTCGAGGGTCGACAGGTCTGTGGAGGGAGTGTTCCTGGGCAGCGGCGCGGCGCACACCAGCGCAGCGCACACGGCCCCCGGCGCCGCGCCGCGCGCCCCTCGCGTGCCCCATGTTGACGGTATCGTGCAGTGATAGTATACCTGTCGTGTCGAGGGTCGACAGGTCTGTGGAGGGAGTGTTCCTGGGCAGCGGCGCGGCGCACACCAGCGCGGCGCACACGGCCCCCGGCGCCGCGCCGCGCGCCCCTCGCGTGCCCCATGTTGACGGTATCGTGCAGTGATAGTATACCTGTCGTGTCGAGGGTCGACAGGTCTGTGGAGGGAGTGTTCCTGGGCAGCGGCGCGGCGCACACCAGCGCGGCGCACACGGCCCCCGGCGCCGCGCCGCGCGCCCCTCGCGTGCGCCATGTTGACGGTATCGTGCAGTGATAGTATACCTGTCGTGTCGAGGGTCGACAGGTCTGTGGAGGGAGTGTTCCTGGGCAGCGGCGCGGCGCACACCAGCGCGGCGCACATGGCCCCCGGCGCCGCGCCGCGCGCCCCTCGCGTGCCCATGTTGACGGTATCGTGCAGTGATAGTATACCTGTCGTGTCGAGGGTCGACAGGTCTGTGGAGGGAGTGTTCCTGGGCAGCGGCGCGGCGCACACCAGCGCGGCGCACACGGCCCCCGGCGCCGCGCCGCGCGCCCCTCGCGTGCCCCATGTTGACGGTATCGTGCAGTGATAGTATACCTGTCGTGTCGAGGGTCGACAGGTCTGTGGAGGGAGTGTTCCTGGGCAGCGGCGCGGCGCACACCAGCGCGGCGCACACGGCCCCCGGCGCCGCGCCGCGCGCCCCTCGCGTCCTCCACTTTGACTGCATGATGTTACCGCGCACGTTGCGCTCCGGACGAATTAAGATTATGTACATCTAATAAAAGATAACCTTATTAAATCATAAAATAACGATGCGTGAAAATAACTGGAGTCATACTTTAGTTGTCCACTAAAGTATGACTCGCTTTATGGCGTGCCGAGCTTAGCTACGGGGCACGGTCGAATGCTTTTGTATGAACTTGCGTCGATCGGAGCACACACATTGAGGTCGAACATAATAATAATAAAATTAGTTCAAAAAATAGAATAAATAAACTCTATCGACTGATATCAGATGTTGCTAGGTCCGAGTACGGCCCGTTCCCGGCACGTAGACGTAAGTGTTCGAGCCAGTCATTTCTTCAAGGATAAATCCAGCATTTGATATTGTACACTCTGAACTAATCTTGGTGCTTAAGTGTTAATATATCACGACATTATCTAGAATTCTTCTAAATACCTATATAAAAGGTAAAGATGACCGCCTGATGGACTAATCTATCAATACTCAGTTCAAATGACTAGAACGAACAGGCTGGACGGCTATTATGACGTAGGCATCTACTAAGAAAGGATTTTTGAAAATTCAACCCCTAAGGGGGTAAAATTGAGGTTTGAAAAATAAACCTTAACGTAAGCGAAGCTGCGGGCAAAACTAAAAAAATATAGATATTATTAAAGTTACGAGCGTCAAAGGAAACATATTTTGACATTTTTATCTTTATCATATTATTTTCTTATAATAATAAAATAACATTTGAAGTATGAAAACTTTAGTGACATAACCAACAAAATTATATTCGAGAGTACGACTCCATTTCTTATTTAATTTGTCCCTAAAAGCACATTGAAAGAATTGCCATTTCTGCAATATCGAGTAATACACGTATTGACCTCGCTCAAAGTCAGTTTTAATTTAAGAGTCCCCTCAGAGTATTATACAAATGAAAGATAAATATTTAGAACAGTATAATATTTTAAAGAACGCTTTCCCCGCTGCAGTGATTAACAGATGTATCACCGTAAACGCTGAACAATATAATCAGCAGTACAGTAATTGTTTAATGGCAGGGATAGAACAAACCTTTTTGTAAGTTTCGATAACATTCTCAAGTGCAGAAAAGAGTTATCTCTCAATTTTAAACACCAATTGAAACATTTTGAAACGTTTCAATATTTTCTAGGACTTTCTCGTCACCCTGTATAACAAAAGATTCTTGCTGTTGCACGTCAACGGGAGACGCCTTAAGATGCGGAGTAATCAATAGCGAGTGAAGATATTTTCGCACCAACCAAAAAAGATACATTTGTATAGGCACACGCTGTAACTTATAAAAGTAGCTCTGTAACTTACTCGGCGCAGACTCAGTGGCGCCAGTACAAGCTTTATATCCCGCCGAAGGTTGTTTGTGTAGACATCGATGCCGAATAGTAAGCAGATTATCTCATAGTAGTTTAGCAAGTGTACAGTGTGAAAATCGTCTAACTTTGACGTTACAAGAAAGAAAAAGTTGCACAAATTAACATGTGCTAGAACCTTTATGTATGAGCTCATATTTTTTTATAGCGTTTGATTACTATCATACCTGATGGTAAGTGAAGACGAAACCTCAGATAGCTTGCCAAGAAAATGCATATTCACTCTTGATTTATAAGTGAAGCATATTTGCCCAAAAAATACGCACCAATTTAGATTAACTAATTCTTTTGGATTATTTAATTAAGTTTTTGTACTATAATATTTCTAAACTGTATCGTCGCCAAACTGTGATATACGACAATAATCGTATTCGAGAATAGATGTGGAAATAAATACGTGAAATCTCATAAGAGCTACCATACTGTTCCAGATAAATATAAATAAACGGCCAAGTGCGTATCAGCACGGGCAGGGTAGGGTTCCGTATTTGCCTGTCACAATATTATGCTTATTTAGAAGGGTGTACAATGTACTTAAACAATATTTCATCATTTATTATGATTACTTTTAAAAGTTAATCGGCTGTTACTCGTTAACTTGTAAAGTATACTTACACGTGATGAGTTTCCCTTTAACTTCGTTATTTATAGACTACTTACTATCTTAAATACTTTCTGTTTATTACACATAACTCGTTTAAAAATTTCACTTTTAAGCTTTTAATATTTCGCAATCGGGTCCCTTAATCGAAAAAAATGTTCGTAACGTAACGTCAATACTTTTGAAAGACCCAACGATACTCCATTCAAGAAATAGACCAATTAAAAAAATATCACCCTCCTTTACCTACCTGAGTGTAGGGGAGGTACCCAAAATAATAGTTCTTTCGTAAGATTCTGTTATACAACTTTGCCGGCTCAATTAATAAGTATAACCTTGACAAATTGCAGCTATTTAGCACCAACAGTCTCTGCCCTAGGCCGCTGACAGACGGACAGACGGACGGACTTGGCGCAACTATAAGGGGTCCTTGTTTACTACGGAACCCTAAAACGCAATTAAATGTATCACGCTATACGGGCTCGTTTATTGCCCCGGCACAGCTTGTATTGCGTCAGACACTTCTCCATGTGTTTTCTATCGATTTTCAGATTGCGCATATTGTCATGAACATCAACAATGTTTTTGATTAACTAGACTCTAACTAGAGCAAGCTAGGATTTTAATGATGAAAATATTTGAAATAATCAAAAAAAAAACAGTACCTAAAGTAATGTACGATATCAAATTAATATATATTAATACAGAGCACTGATAAATGATATAAAAGCAATAATAAATTCATTATGTGAATGGCAATAAGTAATATTGTAATGAAACTAATAAAATAATTGAAACAGAGATACGAGCCAATAAAACAGATAAAACAGCTGACGTTTATTCGTTTGTATACATAATATTATGTACTTATACAAAAATTGTTAATATACATATTATTCATAGTAACGTTCACGAAAGTACTTAATAATCTAGACCACAATTTTCTTTTTTAAAGACTAGCTATTAGTCAAGTTCATCTTGGCTTTGTTCATTCTCTTTTCCCCTCCAAATAAGCAGAAAGCTTATTAGGAATGGGGATCGAACCTGCAACCTTTACCTTAGGTGCAAATAAGCATGCCAACGTGACGCTGGCGCTCAGGGAAATGGTGACAGCCATGCTGGTGACGCGCAGCGGCACGTGGCTCGCCGTGCCAAAGTACAGCGGCACGAACGCCAGCCAGATCACACACGTGGTGTACATGGTGAACCCTAGAAAAATTACACACGTGAGAAAAATGTGAATTACTGGGTAAAATTTTCCATTGAAACCGTGGAGCCTGAAAACCAGCGGTGAATGAGGTGTCAATCGGTTCGTTATAATAATCAAGGTGATTTAGGATACTTTTAATACGAACGAAATTAATATGACGGATTTTTTAACTTTCAAGATTGTGTTTTGCACCATAAAATTCATAAAAAGCATAGCATTAATATCAAAATTACTACATTTTGAATAGAAAAGTTATTTCTTCAAATAAACTTTTAAAAAGTGCTTTTGAATCGTAAAATGAATCTATCAATGGTTTGGAATGCCGTTCCAATCGAGATTTCATACGAACCTTAAATCATTGGTTTAAATACACTTTAAAGCATATTACTTGAGCACATACCGATGTGCTTGCTCTCGTTGAAAGCCTCCGGTATTTTCCTGGTGAGCACGGCGTACACGGTGCACACCACGATCAGCACCACCGGGTAGAAGAAGGCGATCGTGTAGGACGCGTCCACGTACGAGTCGCACACCAGCATGTTGTCCTCGCGCGAGGGGTAGTGGTGGATGGCGCGCGCCGGCGCCGCCAGCTGCCACACCACCACTATCACCACCTGCGGGTAGCGACCACCTTCAGCAACAGCTACATCGTCGACCTCAGCAGAGGAGAGCAGGCTCCTGATTTCTAATGTCACCTGGGCGGGATCACGAGACCTATTCGTCCCAACGTCATCCTAAGCCGAGGTCCGAGCCTCACGGAAGGCGCCCCTAGGAAGAAGTTGCCCCCCTATGTTTTCAAGCCCTAGAACTCATCCCCCAGGTGATTCCCATCCACCCGGTGACGCTGTAGCAGCCATTAGAGCCTATGCAACATAAACAATTCGAAAAAAACTCCAATCACTTGTTAAGCGGCAAAAGAGCATTTAAACTGAGCGTGCGACAGCTGGGTAGACATCCAAGGAGCAATAATGGAGTTCTAAGCGTGTCATTCTAAGCTCTTTATCCTGGGATTAGAGAATTTTGCTCGTTGCATGCTCTCTTTGTGCTCAGTTCATCAAGTGTACATACAGTCGCGTGTACACAGGGGCTTAAACTAAAAGAAGAAATATTAAAAAACAAGACATTACTAGAGGAAAGAATATTTGATTAATCAAATATGATAATAATTATATTAATATTTGAGAAGAAAGTGTTAGAACAACAAAAATCGTATTTTATAATAAAAATTATTTTCTGCTCAAACTTTTATGAAAATTATTATTTTCAAACATAGTTGTTTGGACTGCAAAAGGGACATAATATGAAAATTATTTTGTTCTACTAATTTGGTTAATCAAAATTATATTTGGAAGAACAAACGGCTCCAAACCTAATTAGGAGATAGTTGATGAAAGGCGTTACACAGAGAAACTATCAAACATAAATTAAGAACTTAATTTGGATTTACTAAGTGCTTTCATGCTCTATCTACCGCTGTGGAAATAATTGAATAAAAATTTTACATTATAACCCAGGTCCCTTGGGGATACTGGGCGCATAAAAAGCCTTTACATTTTAAATAGCAGTATTTAAATGTAAAGGCGTTTTTAGCTAATATAACACAGACATGTTATTAAATCAATCTTCTGTGATTCGGTCCTTAGGTATCATCATCAGGATTGTTTTGACCTTCACGTAGAAAAACACAACTCCTACTTCTACTTTTTCGAAAGTCAAGTTAAAAAAGTAGCCTGTGTTACTCCCGAAAAGATCAGCTATCTACCAGTGAAAGTTCCGTCAAAATCGGTCTAGCCGTTCCCGAGATTAGCAGCAACAAACAAACAGACAGACAGACAAAAATTGTTTTTTGTTATAAGAACCGAATTTACTTACATATACATTTAGTAAGAGGCTGTTATTTTAACATTACTTCAATTTTATTTATTTTTTATCGTTCATTTGTCATTTGATATCAGTGAAAATTTCATTTCATTACAAAAAAGAGCTTTTATGACAACATACCTGGATGGATACTAAAATGGTGCAGATAAGTAGTTGTGACTTGGGAGAAATGAGCGACGGCCGCCGGGCGGAGTGCTTGCTCGCGTCGAATATCCTCGCTATCCTGTTGGTCTTGGTGAGGAGGGCGGCGTACACCACTGTAAAGCAAAACCCCGTACCGAACCTACAAGTGAAGGTGGTCTTATAGCGCTGGAGGAAGCACACAAAGTGACGTCGGCAGCAAGATTTGACAGCATCGGACTCATTATAAGAACAATGCTGTAAGAACGTTAGCAAAGGTCAAAAGATGACCTTTTATTGATCTGAATGGTTGTAATACAAGCTATTAGGGGCATGCTAACGAAAACTGAAACCTAGGATAGTACATGACTCTGAGTCGCTCAGAACTCCTCTTATCCGTAAATCCAGCCTCTGGGCAGCCGTAGTTGCCGAGAAAGAGCCAGAGGCTGAAGAGAGAACGACCTTTGGTTTGTGACCACTGTTCACAACTCCGAAGACGTCATTTGCATTTTTGAGAATAGAATAGAATAGAATAGAAATATTTTTTATTCAAATAAACTTTTACAAGCACTTTTGAATCGTCAATGAATCTACCATTATTTTTGATTTCAACAGTAAACTGTACTTTTTTTAACAACCTTGCGCCTCTGATTACACAGAACTATGATACTTTTTTTCTTTAAAACAAAAACGAAACCATTATACACTGATGACATCAATTATAATATGACACGGAATCATTCGTTTCGGTAAAGTATCAGTTCACAATAATCACGAAATGTTGTTACTAAAATACGGGAACAAATAATCACTAATTAATCAGAAATTTATTAAAACATTCAAATGCAAATGAGACCATTTCAAATGACGGTCGGATAATTCACATAAAGTCGGTAATTGTTAGGCATTTTCAATTGAAATTCCAGTTTTAGGTGATGAAATTCGACTGTAAATGTAAATTAGTCTTATTAAATATTAAGGTTATTGTTTAATTAATTACTGGTAGTTAGTCCTCTACTGCGACCTAAGATAATTTTGACGTCACGATTCACGAAAGATCTCACTTTCTTTTCAAGGTTGATTAGGCTACTGGCTGAAACAAATTTTTTTTTTGACACTTGAGTAAACAGTGAGAAAAACTGACCTTTGAACGGCGCAGAGGAAGTCGGTGGGTCTGAACACCAGCGCGAAGGTGACCAGGTAGCACATCAGTATCCCGGCCAGCAGCACGAAGGACAGCTCGCGCCCGCTCGCGCGCACCACCGGCGTGCCGCAGCGCGCCACCCACACGCCCGCCACCAGCCTGCAACATCGCCCGACCTGCTCGTATCCAGGGGCTGCCAGCGACTCGCTTGTGATCGTCCGATGAGATGATTGCAGAAATACCTTGCTGAGCAATACTACACCACCATGACTATGCCTTGAATACGAGAGGTCGTCGTCGCGGACGCAACATCAAAACTTCAAAAGCCCACATCTTCAAATAGATACACTGAGACCGCTGCCTACAAGCTGCACTGAAATGTCAATCTCGATCACAAGATTGATATCATAGCGACCACCTTCTGTGACCGTAGTTAAGTAATGAGTAAGGTATCTTAAAAACGACAAAAAAATCGTGTTGCCGTGTGCGATACGCATTGCGATACATATTGCGCTACCTCTACCTGGATACTGCAGCCACTAGCCGTGATCTTGGCCACAGAGGAAGCGAGGTTTTTAACGTGCCTGATCCCAGTGTGTCCGTGTACTCTACTGCACGTGTGAGCTAAATAAAACGTACATAGTGAGCAGGATGCCCGCGGCAGAGAACGTCATGGCGCCGATGGCGGCGGGTGAGGTGGGGCGCAGGTACAGCTCGGGCACGGGCTCGCAGCGCGCGCGGCGCGCGTCGGGCAGCGTGCCGCGCGCGCACTCCGCGCACGCCGTCGCCGACACGGGCGAGCGGATCTGCGCACACACCGAGGTGGTATAGCATCATGTCAGACTTTCTCCATCCACCACCACCCTATTTATATTTTTTGCAAACCTTACTCATACTCTACCCAATTCTTCGTTTCCTTCCACGTGGTCTCCACTTTTCGGCTTCGACGTCAATCGATCCTACGACAAGCTTAGCCTGCCTGGCTACTGCCTGGATTGGACTATGTTGATGTTCCTATTTTTATTTTTCCGTTTTAAAATAGTAGAGAGAGAGAAAATAATAAAATTTTTGTTGCTCAAGCCGTTTTATAGTGAGGAAAAATAAATGAACGCACCGAGGAAAACTTTCAATTTCAGGCATTGAGGTAAACATTACATACTTTATTCAAATAATTTTCACAAGATCTTCAAATTACACTGTTAAAACTTCAGACCAATTTAAAAACCTTATCGGCAGCTATGATCATTGTTGATGATTGCACCATTAACCGCATACAACATCTATCAGAACTTCTTCCGTAACGGCTGCACATTTTAAGGACGGTGTCAGCGTGAGGAATTGACCCCATTTCCTTACAAACATTGCCTTTCTGGAAGGAACTATCCTCTGTAACACAGCTTTTCCTAGCGCAGAGAGTAGGGACCAATAGAAAAATGTAAAAATTTTATGTCAATAAATAAATTCTTTTTCTTATTCTTTCTGACACAACAATTTCACGTTCCTCGTTCACATTACTATTCATTGTAACCTGAATAATGGTTGTAACTATCTAAACCTAATAAAAAACGAAAGTGACATGTTTCTCTTGGAAAAAAACACTTGGAAAAGAATGAAATTTGAGAAAATGCCTGCCCTTTTCACATCAAAATATGATAACTTTATCAGACTTTTTTAGATGAAACAATCTCGGCTACTGTCGCAATAGGTAAGTGTACTCACAAACACAAACGCCATGTATGGGAATTCGATTCCAATTTACCCGGGATGTGTTTTATTGGGTTCACATGAATAAAATATATCCCTAAAAATGTCGAGCTTTTAACGAATGTGTCCAAATAACAATTTCTAAAAATAGTTTGCCTTCATTCGATTTTCAAAATCCAATTACAACCACACAGACACAAATTCAATGAGGCTCGTAAACATATCTCGTACAACCTTCGATCACAGAAGAAAAAATAAGGATTCAGTACTTCATACTTCAACAATTATTCAAATGCTTCATTGTTCTTGACGTATGTTATCGTGACACATGCTGTCCTGACTCCCGGCTCAAAACTACAGATAGCGGCTTTTTAATTTTATGATTAAATTATTAAATATTTTTTATTGCATTTCATGACTATGTAAATCTTATGCGTTCTGTCACGTATTTCACGTTTATGTTCATTTTATAGTCTCCTAATGCCAGTAAAAATTTAACTTCAAAATTTTCAATAGTTAATGTAATTCAATAATGCGCATTAAAATGTAAGCAAGTGTACTTTAAAATAAAACACATTATTTACAACTTTGTAATTCAACACCGCATTATACCCATCCAAAGTTTTTACTTATAATATTCAGTATAATAGCACTATATTATTTTTAGTAAAATAAATGAAAAAAAAAGAAATATTTTTTATTTTACACTAATCCAACTAAAAATAGAACATCAAATAAAAAGCATAATAAGAATAATTTGATAGTCTTTAACCCGGATCTTTCGTAAAAAGTACAGCATTAATCCACTTTCTCGCCTCTGCAGATTGAGGAAATCTAAAGGAAAAGGATAATAACTATTGAAAACTTATTATTATTTTCGTCCTCGTAACAATGCGGTTAACAGCGAAAAAAATATATAATCAAAAAATTTCAAAAAATCATTTATTAATATTTATTCTGGTATTATATTGTTGACTTTATTGTTGCATCTCAAACTGTTCACTTATCTAAAAGAAGACTTTGCAAATCGTTTTCAAGGATGAGTAAATATATAATAATTCTAAAGAAGCCGTCTCCACTTTTGTTAACCTAGCTAGCAAAATGATCTTACTAAGTAAGTGCATTCGGTGGTACACAAATCGGACTAACATAAGCCGCCTTATTTTTTTTCTGTGATCGAAGCGTACAACCCATTGTCCCTCAACTCACCTCATACTGCGTGCAGTTGAAGCAATGCCAGCAGCAACTCTCTCCCTCCACGTACTGCTTGGCCTGTCCCAGCTCACACTCCGCGCTGCACACCGACTCCGGGTGATGAGGCTCGTCCCATTTGAACTGGATCTCTATTGGAGAGGCCTACTTTGAGTAGGGTTAACTTTACGTACTACATAACAATAGCAATATGACTGCCAATCTGAACTGCTGTTTATAAGATAGTTTCTAGTACCTAGCTCTCACCAGCGAATTAGGTACCTATTGATTATATTAAAGAATGAATGAATGAATTACTTAATGCACTCTGTACAGTTGAGATCAAAATAAAAGGAGTTACTCGAAAAATACTGTTTAAAACCTTTAGATTCAATTTATACGTCACAAAATTAGTCGTAAATAAAACGAATCAAAAAATGAATCTTCTCGATTGAAACGACATTCCAGTCTTGTCGTGAATTCACTTTAAAACTTAAAGCACTTGTAAAAGTTTTTTTGGATAAAAAACCTTTCTATACACATGGCATTTAGCGGGATCACAATATCTTTAATTTGACACTCGATGATAAGGTTTGATGAAGATTAGAATTGTGATGGTTCCACGAGAGCGCGCGGGTCCCGTACCGTCCATGTCCAGCTGCAGCTCCCCGTCCAGGTACTGTCCCACCTTGACCCAGCGGTACACGCCGCGCAGCACCTGCTTGAAGTGCAGGATGTTGTACCGCGCCGGCCCGTCGCCGAACACGTCGAAGTGGAACTCGTCGCCGCTGAGACCTGAGTGACCTTGACCATGAGTGTACAAACTTAGACAGTTCGTGAAGGAAGTTGTTAGAGGGGTAATAAAACAATTCCTACGATACTTTTTTTTTATTCGATGACAAGATAGTCCTTGATTCACCTGATGGTACGTGACGATGCTAACATGGTAGTGGGCTAACTTGGAAGGAATATGGCAGTGTACATTCAACCCACACTCCTAATCTGTTTCAACACGCCATCATGCCGGGACGCTAAGAAGGCTAAGAGTGAGCAGTGAGTGACCTGTAAACCGCACTTGCCGCAGGTAGCGCAGCAGCGCGGGCCCGCTCACCGGCCGCATCGCCTCGCACAGCCCCGCGCCCGCGCCGCCCCCGCCGCCCCCACCGCACAGCTCCCGGTGCATGTCCCTGCAACCTCATCTCACGTTAACACTATAGGATAAGCACGAAAAGAGAAAACACATTCATACTACTAACTAAGCAATGGGACACGTGCGGTCAGTCACTCACCGTATGGCATACACGAAGGCCCACACCGCGTCAGCCACGAACTGCAACTGCGCCTCGAATTCCGTGTTTTCCGCAGAAAGCCGCTCCCTGCCCGAGCACGGCGGAAAGTTGGCGTTGTGCTTCGCCCGCGGACTGCCCGCGTAGCGACATCGGAACTGCTCCTCCCAAAACTCTGTTCAAATAAAAACTCTCTGTCCACAATTCAAAGCTAAATAATTTTAATATAATATATTTAAATTATTTATAATGATATTATCATTAAACCACTGGAACGGGTAAATGTAAAATATAAATGTAAAATGTAAAATGTAAACGCGGGCTGTGTTACCCCGCTGAATGACCAAACTTGTAATTTTAGGTCCTTATATATTATGAAATTGGCGTTTTGTGAGGGAGGAACATAAAGTCGACTTTTTTTTAAGATATAATATATTTATTTAATCAAATTATGTACCATTGCTATCTATGCACTTTTGCCATCACATAGGTAGTTCATTGATCCCTTTACTAAAAAACCATTCGGGCGGGAATCAATAAAATCTTGATTGTATGAAGGCGCTTTGGACTGCCCCATCGGAGTGGAATTTTTTCACTTGCAAGAAGTTATCCAAATTTCGAAAAAAATGGAAATCTGTTGGAACAAGGTCCGGGGAGTACGGTGGATATCTTAGCCATTCCAATTAAAGCTCCTCTAATTTGGTAGCCGTCTGTTGTGCAGTGTGTGGTCTAGCGTTGTCCTTAAGCAGCAGTGGTCTAGAGCGATAGACCAGCCTCGGTTGTTTAGCAGCTAGGTTTTCCATCATGGTTTGCAGTTGCTGATAGTAGACAACCGCCGTAATCGTCTGGCCAGAATTAAGAAAGCTCTAGTGAACGACACCGGCACTAGTCCACCAAACGCTCACAAGTAATTTTTTTTGAGTCAATTTTCGCTTGGGGCAGGATCGCCAGGGTTCAGCCATTGCAATCAGTGTTTCCGATTATCGTACAGAAACCACTTTTCATCACAGGTAATGATTTGATTTAAAATCCCTTCATTATTGTGCCGGTTGAGTGATGCAACGCAGCAGTCGACGTGCCTTTGTCAGTTTGCTGCACTCAATTCATGAGGTACCCACCTTGCAAGCTTTTTCACCTTCCCAATTTGCTTCACTTGAATCCACTTGGATTAAAACAGTTTTATCACTAACACCGCAGCCTGCAGCTAGCTCGGATATGGTTTGCGATGGATCCGCTTCCACAAAAGCCTTCAATTCTTCATTATTCCCGGCCGTTCACGGGGCTTGTTCTGCAGGTTGAAATTTCAAGAACGAAAATGTTGGAAACAACCACTGTGTTTTCTTTTGCGACACTGCCGCCATACACATCATTAATCCTTCGAGCCGTTTCTGCAGCACTGGTGCCACGATGGAAATTGTACTCGTAAGTAACGCGATATTTCAAGTTTTCCATTTTGTAAACTGAGTGACGCAAATAAAAAACCAAAGAGGAAAAACAAATGAATTAGGGTTTTCAAACCACAAAAGCACGAGTAAATAGCTGTATAAGTTTTGAAATTGGGATTCCTAACCGAAGAGGAGATAATATTTGAGATCAAAGTAGCCAGTACGACAAAACGCCAATTTCATATGTAAGGACCTAATGTTATGCTGGCCGAGGTAACTTATTTAGAAATTACACAGTAGACTTAGCGAATATAATGTGGCGAGTCAAATTATCAAGTTTTGGAATGAAAATAAACCACTCATAGTGTAAGTTAATAAAAACATTCCCAACGTGTGGAATGAATAGACCAATGGATCTGTTTGAAATACCCACCTGACCGTATTCATGAAGCTGGTTCATGAATAAATGAAATATTTTACATTGGCTCGGAAAAGAGTTATATAAAATATAAAATTTCAACAGCTGAACAAATTCGCATCTAGAAATAGCTAAGCATCTCGACTAAACCCGCATTTTAAAAGACCATACTTAATCGTATAAATCGATTCGTTTGGAGCTTTACAATGCCACACATTACACACACACACAGACAAAATTGTCAAATATAACACGAGAAACACGAGTTTTAGCTTTAACGTGAACAATTTTGTTGCGAACTCCTGTGCAGTTAGATGTAAAAAAAGTTTAAAAACTTGTAATCTGACTACGAAAAATTGGATATACATCCGTCACCTGGACCATAAGAACGAATCGATTGAGACCTCATTCATCAAAATCAGCTTAGTAGTTCAAACGCTACGACATACGTTTGTTCGCAGGTACAAACATAAATATACAAAAACTGTTAAAATCGTAACACTTTTTGCTTTGCCGTATTTGGTTAAAAAGAAAGCTTTTAATGAGATAAAACTTAGTATAATAATAAGTGTATAATAAATGTAATAAATGACATTAATAAGTGTACAGGGAGTAATACGCAAGTTATAGCTTATACGTGACAAGAAATTTAGCGTGACTAATTCGCAATAATGTAGCAACTAATTGGCCCTCATTTATTGCCGCGAAATTAACGTTGTTCGAACGTTAACGGTAACGAAAAAATCAATAACCATACGGAAATTTTCCAAAACTACTCATTACTACTTCGTTTCCTGGGAATTTTTTTCCGCAAGTAGGCGTCGATTCGCCCGTTTTGCGTGTACTCATTACTACGTGTACTATTATCGTGAATGGCTAGTGCTAATTTGGTAGTAGGAAACAGCTTCCAAATTATACTAAATTGACAGGACTCAATGATGCCCTTACTCCCAATGTGAAAAGGATAACAAAATTTGACTCATCTATTTAGTTTGATTTACTTAATACGGGAGCCTCGATAGCTCAAAGGGCAAAGAGCGAATTGAAAAGTTCAATATAGATCGAATAAACCGTTGACTCCAGTAAGGTTTAGTGAGGCAGAAACAGATCTTGGGTATAAACTGGAAACATGCTAGCAAGAAAATCTCACAATCATTTTTGGTCACACGGCAACCGCTCTGTATAGAATCTAGAGGCTGCTGGTAATAGTGTCTTAACAGTGCGCAGAATGCCAGAAAAAACCCAATTTATTTTCAAATAAATGCAAATTGGTTAAAAGTTAGACCCAACTTCACGAATTTTTTTTAACGAACCATTATTTAATGTTTATACTCGGTATCGTCCTAAAATGATATTATTTTTATCTGTTTTCTTTTTCGGATAATTAATACTTGATCTACTGTCGTAAAAATCAAATCTGTATCTGAAGATTTACCACTACATGCGCTCCTAAACACTGGGAACGAAGAAGAAAAAAGTGATTTTCACATTGTTGGAAGGCAGGAAGATTACCGACAAACCAGGGGTTCCTCAAGTTGTTCTGCGGAGTCAGCGCCAGGAAGTACTCCTTGAAGCCCCGGACCGGGTTGGCCTGGGGCTGCACGCTCACCGTGCCCTCCACCACCGGCTCGTTGCCGGCCGCCACCAGCGCGCGCGCGCTCCAGCCGTCCGACCCCACCCAGCTGAAGGTGTGCGAGGCGCCGCGCCGCCCCGCCGCCGCCATCACGCCCGCCACCTCCTGGTCGGAGCCGAACACGATCACGCCTGCGAAAACCCCTTTATTTACATCTTCCTCCGCCGAATTACTGCCACAGCTGCCGATTTAAAACGGAGCCGCATGATAACCAACCAGGAGATATTACAGTTCACAAATGAATGCGGAAACGCAAATATGCTCTCTATTCTTTTGTACCTATTTTTTATATGAAAACAGGGAAAAGATCTTATAATGGACCGATGACTCAACGTAGGTACTTTCCGAAGTAGGGCGTGTAACATCACCGACTTTTTAAATTCAGGCCAATAGTTTTATGTCTCGGTCCCGAGACTTGAACCTAGGACTAAGGATGAAATATATAGCACTCACACTCAGCTCAGACTCAAGACAGAGTTGAAACAGCATATGTATTTGTGTCTCGTTTTAACTTCTATCTTAAGCCTGAGTGGAGACAAAGCACGCTCTATAGATCTCAGTATTAGTGTTCTTTAGGCCGCAGTCGAGCCAGCTTGCCACCGATTGCCAATGAGGCAGTCAAGTTTATTAAAGCCAATTTATATGTATATATATTTATATTACCCCCGAATACCGAGAAACATCTCGAAAGGATCTCGAGACGTGCTCTTGGTAATTTATTAAACATAAAAGGCAGCCACTTAAGAAGGCCTTAACTAAAAAATAATTTTTGTAGTGGGCAATTTATTCGCCATCTTTAATATTGAATTCACTCGTCGAAGTCCTTTTTATGAAAACGGTTACTGCTCGAAAACGAGAGCTGTTGAAAAATAAATGATGTCACAAAGCTTTTCCTCCTCGCAAGGTGGACTTGCGTGGGTGTGCTTCAAATAATTTTTCTCTCGGACTCAGTCAGTGAACACGTTTTAGGGTTCTGTATCAAAATGTTAAAAATGGAACTCTTTTTTGAGTGAGTTCGTCTACTGAGAACTGGCGAGAGGCAAGAGCGCTCCAATCTAGATCTCATCAGTGTTTTCCAAGTTTCCATCACTGATTTTGTCAAGATAAATCTGTCTCGTAACAAAAGAAGAACTACTAAGTCAACTGTATAATTTTTTTGAGTGATGTGATTCTTCTCGATAGAATAGGTTTTTAGATAATGTTATGAAACTAGCGCTGTTTAAAAACCAAACCAACATTGGTAATCCCAACATACCTTCAGACTTGTTTCAATATTACAAAATAACGAGTATATTCTGTCAATAATTAGGAGGATCTCAGATCAATGTGAATCTATCAGCTAAGAAATCGTGTAAATTACTTCGCTGTGCAAAATTAAAATCAATCCCAAATAATGGAGTCTGTAACTAACCTACAGCACGAGTAAATACGTTGAATTTAAAAAATCTGAAAAGATTGAAATGCAAAAGTTATTATTTTCATAGATAAGCTCTCTTGAGATCGGCGGCTGCTCTGTATAAAAAATAAGAAATTGAACGTTATTGTATCGACAGCGTGACACTTATTTTCAGGTCATTGCATTTTAATAAAGTCTGTTCTCATGTGGCTGTGGATTTTTGCTGTAAGTACTACCCTCCCACGTCAAGTTGGCCATCGTCGACCATAACAAAATGACGTCATAGCGTACCGTTGACAAAAAAATAATAATTGTAGTTTTTACTTTTTGAACGAGCGAAGCGAAGTTCTCTGAGTCAACTAGGGCGCTTGCCTACTAGACAGAGAAGTGTGTTCGTCTAAATGTCTGTCAGAGCCCTATAACTTCTGAATTACTGAACGTAATTACTTCAAATTTAAATATAATATGTAAACTGATGGCCTTCAGCCGAACATTGTACAAAAAAATATAAAAAGCTTTATTTCAGGGGGGCTCTCATAGAAGCGTATTTGAAGTAAAATCTTGTTTGTTGCTCTACATAGACTTGCGATATATCTTTTTAAAGACGACTTTGAACAGAGTACAAAAATATATTTTTTTTAATTTTTCCCTAAAAATTTACCAAATGGGGGGGTTTCAAAGTGGAGATTTTAATTTGAGCCATATGTCAAGAATTACTGAATATTAGAACGTGAAACTTGGTTGAAAATTCAGTTATATCCTGTACTTGAACAACAAATACTAAAATTAGATAAATGTTATAAAGAAACGAAATTATTTAATTTTAATGCGCCATCTATTAGCATTATTGTGAAGCTAATAGCTTCACTATAATGCTTCACTATAATGCTTCACTATAGATGGCGCTGTGTCAGTAAAACATTTTTATGTCAACTATTATTTTTTTTATTGCGTCTAATGTTAAAAGTTAATTATTACAATATATAATTAAAACTTTTGGGAATTATGGGATATCGCGAGGTCTCAGTTCGGGGCGAACCACTAGTACTAATTTAAAGTTAACGAAAACATTCAAAACATAACAATTACAAAACTGAAAAAATTTGGTAGTACGTTGCTATCTGTACTAAGTGGTTGTGACTTGAGGTGCGGCGCGGGGAAGCGTGGGGCGAGGAAGCGGCCAACTTGACGTGGGTGTAGTACCTACATCAAAAATGAAAAAAAAAACAAAGAACAAAAACTATAAATTATAATTTTTTTGGTTCTTACATACCGATATAAATATAATATATCGATGGCTGAGAAGAGACGACGAAGTCAAAAATAAATAAATTATGTAAAATACGAACGGCTCGCGTAGTATTGTTCGCGGTCAAAACGAAGAAAGATTTTTCTCGATTACCAACTTTTGAAAAGAATTATTAAGTTTCTTCGAAAACAATAAAAATGGAAATTAAATTAAACCTATTGTTTACTCGCAGACTTTTGATGAATCGACAGAATTCCTTATAAAAAGAAAAATTCTGTAATTAATTGTGTAAAACTTTCTTTTGTTTTGATAACAAACACCACAGTTTACTAAAAGCAAGCGACTGCCTCACAGAACGAACTTTTGTGTTTCGTGGACATGTTCTGCGGTAAACAGACAGCTCGATTTTTGCGTTATTGGTATTTGCGGATACCCGCATGTGCCCGCAGGCCTCAAGAGCCGCAATCCATATGTGCCGGCCACACAAAGTAGCGATTAAATACCACTTGGTTAAGTTTTTTTTAATATAAGTTTGCAGTTCACGACAATCAAAGATGGAAAGCACTGATGAGGTCTAGGTTAGGTGCGCTTGCCTAGAAGATGCCTATTTCCTCTTGCCTTGAAGGCACTTAAATTAGACGTGACAAGAATAACGGGCGCCGGAAGAGCGTTCCACACCTTAGCGGTACGTTTCAAGAAACGTTGAACTAATTAAATGTTGAGGGAAAGCATCCGCAAATCCACAATTGGCCGGCGTGGTGTGATTTGGGCAAAAATCTTAGTTAGCGAAATATTGAAATAGTAAAGATAAACAACTTTAATGTGTTGAAGGTAGTTTGAAAAAATCGATGTTTGAAAAAATCGATGTTTGTTTTGTTGACGACGTAGGTGCCCGACTGACGCCGACTTGAACGGTATAAATACAGCGGGTTTGACGTTACGAATTCAGTTTCTTCCAGAGACTTATTCAGCTATTAGATTGAGGGATTGTGATAAAATAAAGCAATCGCGCCCTAATCGAATAAATATTGCCCTGAGGTTTAGATGAGTGTAACTGATTAAATAATACTTGGATATGTTAGATAATTACCCTCACGTTCAGATGGTGGTTTGTCTGACGAGTTGTGGTTAAATTGATTAGATGTGAGGTCAGGGGCCGTTATAAGGGGATGGTGGAGACGGCTTTAGGTAGGGTTTCAGCGTTTCTGAGTTGTCATCTTTTTGATTGGGACTCCTGGCCTAGCAATGATGACGGTGGTGATGATGATGGTGATGATGATGGTGATGATGATGATGGTGATGACGATGATGATGACGATGTATACCTCTAGCCCGCGGCCGCGACAGCAGCCTCTCCACGATGGCGTCGTAGGCCCGCTCGTCCGCCGCCCCGGAGTCCTTGGCGAGGCGCTCCTTCACTGCTATGCAGATGTCATCGCGCTGCAGAAGATGTATACCTCTAGCCCGCGGCCGCGACAGCAGCCTCTCCACGATGGCGTCGTAGGCCCGCTCGTCCGCCGCCCCGGAGTCCTTGGCGAGGCGCTCCTTCACTGCTATGCAGATGTCATCGCGCTGCAGAAGATGTATACCTCTAGCCCGCGGCCGCGACAGCAGCCTCTCCACGATGGCGTCGTAGGCCCGCTCGTCCGCCGCCCCGGAGTCCTTGGCGAGGCGCTCCTTCACTGCTATGCAGATGTCATCGCGCTGCAGAAGATGTATACCTCTAGCCCGCGGCCGCGACAGCAGCCTCTCCACGATGGCGTCGTAGGCCCGCTCGTCCGCCGCCCCGGAGTCCTTGGCGAGGCGCTCCTTCACTGCTATGCAGATGTCATCGCGCTGCAGAAGATGTATACCTCTAGCCCGCGGCCGCGACAGCAGCCTCTCCACGATGGCGTCGTAGGCCCGCTCGTCCGCCGCCCCGGAGTCCTTGGCGAGGCGCTCCTTCACTGCTATGCAGATGTCATCGCGCTGCAGAAGAGTTTCCAATTCCTCGAAAGCCTAAACAAAAACAAGCATGCGGTTAAAAACAACTAATAACTAGTGGTTCGCCCCGAACTGAGACCTCGCGGTATCCCATAATTCCCAAAAGATAGTTTTAATTATATTTTGTAATAATTAACTTTTAACATTAGACGCAATAAAAAATAATAATAGTTGACGCAAAACTGTTTTACCGATACAGCGCCATCTATTAGCATTATTGTGAAGCTATTAGCATTAAAAATTAAATAATTACGTTTCTTTATAATATTTATCTAATTTTAGTATTTGTTGTTCAAGTACAGGATATAACTGAATTTTCAACAAAGTTTCAGGTTCTAATATGCAATACTTTTTGACATATGGCTCAAATTAAATCTCCACTTAAAAGTTAAATAATTTCGTTTCTTTACAATATTTATCTAATTTTAGTATTTGTTGTTCAAGTACAGGATATAACTGAATTTACCACTAAGTTTCAAATTCTAATATCTTGTCATTCTTGACATATGGCTCAAATTAAAATCTCCACTTTGAAAGCCCCCCATTTCGTCAATTTTAAGGGAAAAATTAAAAAATATATATTTTTGTACTCTGTTTAAAGTCGTCTTTTAAAAAATATATCACAAGTCTATGTAACGCAACAAACAAAATTTTACTTCAAACACGCTTCTATGAGAGCCCCCCTGAAATAAAGCTTTTTATATTTTTTTATACAATGTTCGGCTGAAGGCCATCAGTTTACATATTTGAACGAGCGAAGCGAGTTCTCTGAGTCAACTAGGGCGCTTGCCTACTAGACAGAGAAGTGTGTCCGTCTAAATGTCTGTCAGAGCCCTATAACTTCTGAATTACTGAATATTAGAACGTGAAACTTGGTTGGAAATTCAGTTATATCCTGTACTTGAACAACAAATACTAAAATTAGATAAATGTTATAAAGAAACGAAATTATTTAATTTTAATGCGCCATCTAATAATCTATTAGCATTATTGTGAAGCTAATAGCTTCACTATAATGCTAATAGATGGCGCTGTGTCAGTAAAACAGTTTTATGTCAACTATTATTTTTTTTATTGCGTCTAATGTTAAAAGTTAATTATTACAATATATAATTAAAACTTTTGGGAATTATGGGATATCGCGAGGTCTCAGTTCGGGGCGAACCACTAGTATATTTAAATTTGAAGTAATTACGTTCAGTAATTCAGAAGTTATAGGGCTCTGACAGACATTTGGACGTACACACTTCTCTGTCCAGTACAGACAAGCGCCCTAGTTGACTCAAAGAACTCGCTTCGCTCGTTCAAAAATTATAAAACACTAGGCGATGTATGCTACTTATGAACTTACTTATGTAAATATAAACTTTTTCATTTTCCGGGATAAATGGTAAGCTATGTCACTCCCCAAGTCCTCAACTATACCCATCTGCAACAAAACCCGTTGATCCGTAGCTCTGTATAATAAACAAAAACACTTTCGCATTTATAATAGTATATCTGTTACCCGTGACTTTATCCGCGTGGAATACCTACTCGTAAGTTTTTCGCGGATATCCGTGGTTCTTTTTTCAGGATAAAAAGTACCCCATGTTACTGTTCAGGTTCCCAACCTTTGTTAAGTATGTAAACAAAAATACCACTACGGCCGAAAAAAGAAACTTCATCCAACATTCAATACCCATTTTAACCCCTTTGGGGTGGATTTTGCGTAGAATCTTTTCTTGGCCGATGCCAAATTTTCACTTCTCATTTTACCACCCTCTAGGGTTGATTTTCTAAAATGGCTTACATATTTTTTTTGAACGAGCGAAGCGAGTTCTCTGAGTCAACTAGGGCGCTTGTCTGTACTGGAAAGAGAAGTGTGTACGTCCAAATGTCTGTCAGAGCCCTATAACTTCTGAATTACTGAACGTAATTACTTCAAATTTAAATATAATATGTAAACTGATGGCCTTCAGCCGAACATTGTATAAAAAATATAAAAAGCTTTATTTCAGGGGGGCTCTCATAGAAGCGTGTTTGAAGTAAAATTTTGTTTGTTGCGTTACATAGACTTGCGATATATCTTTTTAAAGACGACTTTGAACAGAGTACAAAAATGTATTTTTTTTAATTTTTCCCTTAAAATTGACGAAATGGGGGGCTCTCAAAGTGGAGATTTTAATTTAAACCATATGTCAAAAAGTATTGCATATTAGAACCTGAAACTTTATTGAAAATTCAGTTATATCCTGTACTTGAACAACAAATACTAAAATTAGATAAATATTATAAAGAAACGAAATTATTTAATTTTTAATGCTAATAGCTTCACAATAATGCTAATAGATGGCGCTGTATCAGTAAAACAGTTTTGCGTCAACTATTATTATTTTTTATTGCGTCTAACGTTAAAAGTTAGTTTTTGGGAATTATGGGATACCGCGAGGTCTCAGTTCGGGGCGAACCATTAGTTATTTAAAATTAATAATCTAAATGCCAATTTTCTTGTCATTGGCTTCAAAAACTTAGTGCTTTCATATAACATTCCAACCCCTATTTACCCCGTCTAGGGTGGATTATCGTAACTTTTTTCTTAGCCGATGCCTACGCTCTCGAGCCTGCCTACGCCTTCTAAACAAGTTTGTAAGTTTTATAGTTCTTGAGAATTCGTGATTAGTCGGTGAGTGGTATTTCTCTTTTATATAAATAGGTTATGGGACAGTAGAGATAGTTATTTTCATTCGTGGAAAATCTTTAGTGTTTCGTAAGTCTATATCGAAGACTTGTATTTCTAAAGTGAATAAGATTTCGTGTAATTACTTTGTGGCAGTTTTTAGCAGAACTGTTAGGATTTAGGTACATAAAGTACGTTTACTGAGTAAAATTACAAAATGCTTGTGATTAAATACTCTAGAATTGTACGATTGTGCCGTTGAGATTACCATTTGCAAGGTCATCCGTTTGATCGTCTGGGTTCGTTTGTAGTCTCTTTGTAGTGGAAGGCCGTGTTGCACGTCTCTTATCATTAGTAACAGTTAGTTAGCGTAATGGTGAGAGACGTGAAGATTAAAGTAAGCATATCGAAGACTTAGGTATCTTAGATTGAATTGCTAGTTACCATTCAGAGATTTTCTTAAATTATTTATTGTAATAAAAAAACATTAAATTCCAATAAGTGTAAGTATGCTACGTTACTATACCTATTACTATTTTTTGACGTCACGCCACCCATAACTGCAGCATACGAGCAAAAATGTGTAAAATAGAAGAGAGGAATTGCCAACGAGTTGTTTTTTTCGATATTATAGAAACTTTCAAGAAACCCGCCAGTCTCTCTTAGTAATCTAATTGCTGAGGGTCATTGCGTGACATTGTATACAAGGTGTTTGTTAATGTGTATAACTTACCAGCAACCACCCATGCACTTTGACCCTATAAACACAATGGCGGTGGTAAAAAGTAAAAATTAATTATCAAAAACTTTCATACAAAAATAATTAATTAATTAAGAAAAAAACATTTTGGAAACCCTAACTAGACATAATAACAACACGCCACATAAATCCCTTTCAATTCCTGATTCCCTAGTACCAAACAAGTTCGATGTTTAGAAAGAGTCGTAAATTCTTAGGCTATGTTCACATGTAACGCTCGTTTACGCGCGTCAACGCGCGATAAAATTTGAAGAGAGTTCAGATGATGAGCGCTAATGCGCGTTGCGAGAGTACTCGTCAGTCTAGTTCGGTAGAACGTAGAAAATGGACGTGGAAGAGGCTATTATTTTGTGGTTATATTATAAAGAAAAATATAGAAAAAGAAAACGTACACATTGGGTTCATCCAATTTTGAAAATTCCGAACCTATATTCCAAATTGCTGGCCTTTTTTCTACTTCATCGATTAGTAAGTCGATGTCAATATCTTCAATTTCACTCATTTTAAATGCGAAAACAAAATATAATTACGAAAATTAACAAAATTACATGCGATCGCGATGAAAGCGCGCGCTCAACTGAACAGCAAACGGACATTACATTAATATCAAAGCGCGAGTCAACGCGCGATTGTCTGCGCCTAGAAACTTTTTCTCTGAGCGCCGCGTTGACGCTCGCTGACGCGCGTTAACGCGCGCGCATGTGAACGGTTGCTAGGTCTTTATTAGGATGTCTAAGCGCGCGATTTGAAAACGCGCGTCGCAATTCAGCCATCTGAACATAGCCTTACCGAGTGCCGCGGCACTTGATGTCACGTGATGCCTTTTCGGAATAGGTAGGTAAGCGCGAAATCACTGACGACCTTTGCTGACGACTGACAAGTCGACCACTTTGCCTCGTTACTACGTACACTACGTCAGTAGTGGTGATGACCGGATAACGAGGTCTAGGTTCGAATCCTGGGTCGGTTCAAAATTACACACGCCTTGCCTTATTGGGTTTCTGACAAGAAATTATCAGTATCGGCCTGGAGTTAAATTACAAAGTTGGCGTTGTGTCACTCCCGTTCCTCGGAGAACATGTTATCAATGATAAATTTTAAGATTAATTAAAGCCCACCAACCGCACCTGCAGCAGCTTGGAGGTATGGATGTACTTGGATTGGAGGGTCTAATTAGGTTCATCTCTAAATAACTTGCGAGTGGCACAGGTCTCCCTTCCAGATTGATTTAGTTTAGACTCAAGAAGCTCAAACAGAGCCGCCCTTAGTTTCCTAACTCTAGGCCGGTACTGGGGGTTTCTTGGCAGAAACTCAACTCTAAAAATGTTATGACCGACTACGCAGGATTCGAACTCAGACCGCAGCAGATTTGCAACCGAACACTCACAAACTCACACACATGATTATGTCATAAATACTCCATTCCACAGTTCACTTAACAGAGACGCAATCGATAGTTGATTATACCGCAACCGTTCACGTGCAACTGCGTTGTAAATTGTAATCCAAAAAATTAAAGCCGCAAGACGAGTGTTGCCAGTCATGATTTTGATTTTACCCGTTTTTCTTAAAAAAAATCCCTTTTTTTTATTCAATGACAAGATAGCCCTTGACTGCGATCTCACCTGATGGTAAGTGACGATGCAGTCTAAGATGGTAGCGGGCTAACTTGGAAGGGGTTTAGCAGTGTAAATTCAACCCATACCCCTAATCGATTTCTACACGCCATCGTGCCGGAACGCTAAATCGCTTGGCGGCACGTCTTTGACAGTAGGGTGGTAACTAGCCACGGCCAAAGCTTCCCACCAGACCAGACCAGAGACAATTTAAAAATTATAAATTCCTAAATTGCCCCCGCCGGGAATCGAACCCGAGACCTCCCAGTTATAAGACTACAGCGGTCACCACTGCGCCAGGGAGGTCATCGAATCCCTAGTCCTAAAACAATATTTTGACTTTCTTTTGGCAAATAACTTGTAAAATGAAAAACTGAATACTGTTTTAGGTAGCAATTTAAAAAATACTTATTAACAAAAGTGTTACATTTGAAAAGCCACATTTTCATCTCAAGAACGTACCTAACATTTGGTAGTTACTGTTAGATTCCAAAATTATTAAATGCACTCGCAATTATTACCAATTCCTTTAAAAATAGTTAAGCAAAAATCTTGCATAATACAAGTATTTTGTGTTGATTTTCCCGAGGTAAAGGCAAAATTTCTAAAGACAAACACTATCAAAAAATATTATTTTCTAAGTCTCCTTATTTTCATGGTGCCCTAGTATTCCACGTAATTTTACGATACACCAATATTACTTTGACGCGCCGTGCGAGTAAAGGCGAGGCTACAAACAAGACTTGCGGTTGCGTTTACGCAACGAAAAATTTCATCGCATAGGACATCGTACGAGAAAACTCTGTCCATTAGTTTAGTTTCTAATGAGACATGGACCACACTAAGTACTTTAGTAGAAATTTATCTTTGTATTCTTCCATTGGTTTCTCCCAAAGGACAGGACGTTCCTGATTCAAGAAAATCAGATAATCGTTATCGTAATTAATCATCTTGACATGCACACGCTGGGAAGTGTGGATACCGATAGAATGGTACAGGTTTTTACGGTGCACAGCGGACATTTCCACGGTGCGTTGTGCGACGTCTATGATTTTTACAATGCTGCGACTTCGCACCCCAATGTGTGCTCGCCCTTACCGGCCGGCGGTGTTTCGAAAACACGTACCGGCGCGCCGGTACGTGTTTGGCGGCGCCGCGGCGCCGCCAAAGAAAAGCCGCCAGAGACGCCGCCCGCCGCTAGCTAGAGCGGCACCTGCGGCGAGCACCGGTGAAAATCACCGGTGATTTGCCATTCTCCGGAGATTCACCGGAGATCTCCGGTGAATTCGAATACAGATTTAGCATCAATTAAAATGTTTTTAACTGTTAATGTTCTAGTACAATGCAATGGAATTTTAAGCGCATCGATATTGTGTGAACTCAAAATGATATTAGATGTATTGTAAAGGTTTTAAATAAAAAAAAATATTAAGAAAAAAATATTTTACTTTATTATGATAATTATTATTTAAGGAGGTAGGAAATAATGATAAAGTAATTGTATTTGAATAAATGTTATTAAATAATTAACAATGTTGATCAACAAACTTCTTTTTATTTAAATAATAAAATTACTTGAGTTATGATTCAATAATAATCGGTTAAACACCGATTACTTTCACCGGAGACTCACCGGTGATTCTCCGGTGAAAAATCACTTCTCCGGTGCAAATCACTACGCCAAATACCGCTCGCTTTCAACTTCTAATGCTAGTACTATGCTTGCACTGTACTGCAAGCGATAATAATAATTATTGTATCGTCTTGCAATTGATTTATTATTAAAAATTTCACACACATTCATTCGTTCATTCACATACAGTCATTGTTAATCAAAACCACAACGCGAGATATTAATTACCTGCAAATAAAGAGGCGGCAGTCACTTTATGGATTACGTAGGTACGGACTTTAACTTATGGAGTCCGAAAGTAGTCGGGAATATTCTTGCAAAAATACGAGATTTCTAATCGGTTTTCACTCTACTGAACAATACTACAGGTTACAGGTTTAATTGCATGCCGATTAATGATTAGGTATCGCATCTGGAATATTTTATCGCAACGTTATAGCATAGCAAGTAGTACGTTGTAGGCCGAGACTAGGATACCAGCGCAGTAGTAGAATAGAAGTACTTTTAAGATTTTTCATTCATATTTTTATCGTTGGCAGTTCATCGCCATTGAATCAGCTGTTTTAAAGGGCTGCCACCGATACATTTATGGTGAATTTTTGAAGTCCTCATAACTTGGCCAGGATATGAGCTACACGTCTCATGATATTTTTTCATGTATCTATACACCGACCCCAACTTATGGGTTTCGGTAGGATAGGGACATTAACTAACACCTTGTATATGAGAAATATCATCCACATCATCCAATGCTGACAGAAACCAATTACATATTTAATTAATATACACATTGTCGTGGTCATTGTAACTGCTTGATCCAGTTCAAGAAGAATAATATACAAGGCTCTTCCGTGCAGTGGGGAGTCTTCTAACGCTATTTTTCTAGCTTCATCAGGTATAGTTCATCGATTTGTCGTTCAACAAGCTACCCATTCACACTCCAGCTTGAATTATGTCAATAAACTAACTATATTACGGTTGTCATGTATGGCTCTACTGCCCTAAACTCTGGACGGATGCCATAGCGTTCAGATAGGACGAAGGCATCCGCTAAGAAAGGATTTTTGAAAATTCAACTTCCCAGAGAGTAAAATAGGGATTCTCATAAAATAAGGGTTTAAAAATCGAACTTAAAGTGAGCGAAACCGCAAGCAAAAGCTAGTATTCAAAGATCTTATGTTGCAAGTTCTCCCACGGCAATCAGTGTCGCTCGCACCGGGAACGAGAACAAGTTGAACGAATGTTAGCACCTTTATACCATAGTTGGACTCCTCGTAGATGATGGAGACGTAGCGCCAGCCCAGCCGCTTGACGATCTCCACCATGGCGCGCGCCTGGTGCAGGTCGGAGGGGATGGTGCGCGTGAAGTACTCGAAGCGCGCCTTGTTGGACAGCTCCGGCGACGTGGAGAAGAACGACACCTGCGCGGCATCGTTCAGGTGACAATTTCATCATTATCGTTATTTCCTCATTTTTATTTCACTGCAGCCTAAGCACGAACATTTAGTAAAGGTAAAGACATCGCACTAATATTACAAAGGCGAAAGTTTGTTTGTATGTGTGTGTGTAAATGTGTGTCTGTGTGTGTGTGTTTGTGTGTGTGTGTGTGTGTGTGTGTGTGTGTATGTTTTTTACTCCTTCACGCCACAAAGAATGAACCGATTTGGTTGCGATTTGGAATGGAGGTAGCTTATGAGCCCAGGATTAACACATAGGCTACATTTTATCATGAAAAATGAAAAAGTTCCCGCGGGAATTGGAAAACCTAAATCCACGCGGACGAAGTCGCGGGCATTATCTAGAGTTTTCATATAAAATTTCCTGCTGGCATTAGCTTTAGCTTTACTATTCGAAAGTTAAAATGTTCGTGCTTAGGCTACAGGGTACAGTTTAATCACGTAGTCAAATATTAGTCGCCGTTATTCATATTTCTTATTTGATAAGGATTACTTTCATTGAGTATTCTCCCCCAGTTTCTTCCATTTAGGTATCCCTTTTTAGGAAGTGACAAGTTATGCCACACAAATAGATACCTTTTTAGGAAGTGACAAGTTATGCCACACAAATAGATACCTCGATTCTAAATGACATGTCAGGAAATAAGACATTGTATGGAACTGGCCCACGTTTCGATGTTTTCTATAATAAAATTGTGATGGCACTGGAAAAAGCCATTCACCAAAGAAAAGAAAGAAAGAAAGAAGAAGGTTGTGATGATCGATATATTTAAAAAAAGTCCTAAAACTACAACAATCGAAGAGAAAACCGATACTAGCGACGACAAATAGATACACAGTTAAAAAGAGGATTATACATTTTCCAATGCAGATCGTTATACTGAAAACAATGTTTATTCAGCGCATGTAATATATGTATTGTGAGCTTTGAGTTTGTAAATCCAACAGATTGGAAACGAATATTAAATTCTCTATTTCCATGTTTTCCCATTAGTATTCTATGCGGTATTGCATGCACAAATCGAAAACTGTTTGAGTTTCGGCTTTTAGTCTGTACAGCTCGGCTTATCTTTTTAATCGCGCGAACTTCCAAGCTTCCGAGTTCGGTCCATTACAAACAGATGTATGACCGGAATTCTAATTCACTTTAGCAATTTCATGGCTGTGTAACGTGGAAAATACTGGATACGGCGTACAAGCAAGCACAGTGTGAGGCATTCACAATACGTTCGACTGACGATAAAAAGAAGGCGGCGGGGAATGATTGGAAGACTCAGGACCAGCCCTCTGATTCTGCAACTCAGTGCCTATCAAAAAATGAAAACTACTGACATTTATTTTTATCCATTGAAGGTTTACTATGAAATAGTAAATGACATTTCTCTTCAAACCTTCAATGGATAAAAAATGCCTATCGTTGGTGATAGGAACTGAGTTACAGAATCAGTCCCCAGGTTTGATGGAGCTCATCAGGAAAGACCTACTAACAGACACTACTTACAGTAGACATTACACAAGGTCATGTGATGATGATTATTGGCGACATTCATTTTATCAATCACTAGCTTTTACCCGCGCCTTCGCTCACGTTAAGTTCAATTTTTCAAACCGCTATTTTATCCCCTTAGGGGTTGAACTTCCAAAAATACTTTCTTAACGGATGCCTACGCTATAATAGCTGCCTGTATGCTAAATTTCAGCCGAATCAGCCCAGTGATTTGACCTGAACGTTAATAGATCAGTCGGTCAGTCATTCAGTCAATCAGTCAGACAATCACCTTTTCCTGGTTTATAATCACTAAGATTATTTTTTGCCCACAACTTCACCCGCGTAGAATTAGGTTTTTATTAAATCCGCGTGAACACAGTTTTCCAGGATAGAAAGTAGCCCATGTCACTTTCCCAGTGCTCAATTTACAGCCGTGCAGCCGTCGCGCCGGTCTGTTGCTGCGTGATCGAAGGTTAAACTAACAAACAAACTTATTTTAACTTATAATAATATTATATCAGGATTGGCGTTTCTAGTTAAATCCTACAGCTTTCAATCGAAGGCTAAGTTGTTGTTGGCAATGTACATACGTTCATTTTATGATGAAATTTAAGCAGATTTTTCCACCATTTCGGGGAACTCACCTGAGGTATCTTAAAGAGCCGCAGCAGGTTGGCGACCTGCACCGACGTGACGCTGGACGCGGCGCCCACCACGCCCGAGATCACCTTCCGCACCGCCGACGCGTTGCAGCCGTACTCCTCGTCGTCGATGTTGCTGATGGACCCTGACCCATTCATCACCACCGTCACCATCACCAACCCGTTAACTACTGAGCGCAGGCCTCCTCTAAGGGACAGGTTATAGGCAAATCGGCAGACCTCACACACCTTTGAGAACATTATAACCACCATATTAAGTGGAATTTAGTTCAAACAACTGATGGTCATTGGGGTCCTGAGGTGCTGGAACAGCGATCACACCGGCAGTGCCGGGAGACCCCCCCACTAGGTGGACCGACAACGTCAGAAGAGTCCTACGTCCAAACCTTGAAAAATGTGACAAACAAAGTAATGCATAGACAATTATACATTTTCGTATTTACAGTAACAGTATTTATATTAATTTTAAGATGCCTTTAATAAAATCCAGCGCCATCTCGAGTCCGCGCGTGTCGCTGTCGCAGTCGTCGAGCACCAGCGCGCCCAGCGTGACGCCCGGTGGCAGCAGGCGCGCGCGCGCCGCCTCGTCCAGCGCGAACAGCATCGCCTCCAGCGCCTGCACGCCACCCTGCGCCATGAGCGGGCCGCAGCGCGCGCCGCCCGCCCCGCCGCCCGCCCCGCCGCCCGCAGCGCGCCCGTGCACCTACAATGTACCGGCCGCTTGATTGAGGCAGACACAGATGGCGTTGCTGGTACTTTAAGTCACGCTTCAATATTTTCGATAAATTTTAGTTTGTTTCAATATCGTAGCTATATTTTTACATGGAATTATCGATTACATCTATCGTTCAAAAGATATAATGGTACTTTCGGCTTTTATGGAACTCCACAAAACGAATATCTCTCGACATAAACGTATCATGTGTCCTCTGGGTTCCATTATTATAATGTAATATGTACATTTATGTATGTATATGCTATTTGTAATATTTCTAGTTCAGGGGCCCATGGAGATGAATTGGTCAACGTTAATATCCTCCAGGGTATTTCTGAGCATAAATAAATAAATACATTATTTTGTTACTCATTTATACCAGAACGACTGAATCGATTTGGCCGGGAATGGAGATAACTCATACTCAGAATTAACACTCATTCAACAGTTTATTTCCGGAAAATTCAAGAGTTCCCACGGGAATCAAAAATCCTTAATCCACTCGGACGAAGTTTCAAGGATTATTTAGTCTTTTATAACGTTTTAGAACGAGTAACTAAATAAAATGTGTAGTACAATACTGCAGCCGTCTGTTCTCTGAGTTGAGTTGTTGCTAAATTTCCGGAGTGCGGTTTGAGAGATTGTACTTTGCGCTGGCGCGAGTCCAGTTTGATAACGGTGGTTTGTTTGCAGGCAGCGAGTTTGTACCGCACGGTTCAGTGCGCCACCATTTGCAAACCGAATAGCAATAATGTTGGTTTTTCCTCCACCCCGGAAAGAGATCTCACCAGATTTTTAACAATTCAATCCAGCGTGCGTGGTCACGGGCGAGCTAGTGGTTTATAAAATTACCACAGCCCATCCGGGTCGGCGCTTCTACGTCGACTGCATTAAATATTTATGGGTTCTACAGCGCAGCTAGCCAAGTGCAAAACCTTTTTACATCTACATAATATACTAAGCCTTTTTAATTTAATATAATAATTGTAAGAGCCAAAAAGACAGATACACCTAACTTTATTATTACATTCATCATCATCAACGGCGTTAATGCTCTTTGCAAACTCGGCTGGCTGCAAAAGTTTCCCTAGTACTCGTATTTGTCAGTTTCATTCAAAGCTAATATACTGTAACATTACGTTGAATAATTCAGTAGCGACATCCTCCTGATGAATGAGCTTTACATCCAAATGATTTAAAATTAATAATTCAAAGTACCTATAACAATCACCACTGAGTCTGTTATAAAGCTCTATTCTCAGCAAGTTCTATTTTAGTTTCATGAGTATTAATTAGTCTGTTCAAAAAAATTCAAAATTATTTGAATTGTATTCTGACTTTTGTTTTGCTCGTTGTTTTGTTATCTGTTTTAATGTGTGTGATGTATAGGTAATAAAAGTTTATTCAATCATTCATTCATTATTTATTTCATGCAGGCTAGCTTGTAGCTTTTATGCTTCGATCACAGAAGAAAAACTCTTATGTTACCTCAAGACTCTACCACTGCACTGGTCCGGAATACAGATTCTGCTAAAAAGAGCCGGCAAGAAACTTGGCACTTGCACTTTTCATAACAAAATATTACAATATATGCCTACACTAGTATATTTACATAATAAGTAAACTTTGGCCAACACACATCCACATCTGACGAATACCTATGAATCTACTACCGATACGCGTCGCAGAACTGAGGCTCGCTGCGCTGGGAGGCCCTAAGTACTATGACACTAATGAGAGTTACGTAGTAGATAATATTAATTTGAAGAACTCTTTTTTGCATCGTAATTTCTGCGTAAAAAACAAGAATTCAAAAGTTTTTAATTGATGTAAAACTTGACTACAGCGTGCCGGCCCAGCTTAAGAACTTAAAAAATATAAAGCCACGAGACTTTTTCGCTCCAAGAAAGATAAGATCTTTTTAATGGTTGAGAAAAATAACTTGCTTAACTTGAAAAGTTAAGCAAAATATTCAGTGAATCATTATCCAATATCCAACATAGAATAGTGAATTTAGTAATAAAATCGTCCAAAATAATTATTTTAGAAATATTGCTTTTAATCAATTCTACGTGACGGATGAGCTTGCATGTTTGAACAAGATTTCCAATTCTGGGTTCAATAACAGAAAATGCACATAACAAAGCAGATCTCTAGCAGATATGGTAGTGTGCGAGGGGAGTGCACCCGCACCTCCTCCTTCATGTCTTCGCGCCCCCTACTTTGAAAATCAATTATCTAAATATTTTTTTAATCTAAACCTTTCTAGATCTTTTCACTGCTTAGAATACTTTTATGTATGTGTAAAATGCCTTGTAAACGTTAGTTCAATCTATTAGACAAATTAACTCGGCGAATAATACAGTAGTATTTTTTGCAAGTTTCACAAATTACCAACGTTTTTAATTGTACCTACATAGATTTATGCTTGGTATTCGCTTCGCTGCCTATCTACCAATCCTAAATCTATGGAGTTGTATTTTCAATGATTCTCATTAAACCACGTCACCGTTAATAGCTGCAAACAACATGCCAATTAAAATAACAAGCTGATTTTTTTTACTGAATTCCAATTATTATTTTAGTATTATAAAGGTATGACAACGTCGCATTATAAGCTAGTATCATAAGTAACGTTTGTCTGTGACTTCGCGTGGAGTTAGATTTTTAACAGCACACACGGCTTTTGCGGGAAATGGCCTTTTAAAGGCTTGAAGCTGTGATCCATTGACGGGATCTATTGATTGAGTTGATTGATGAAAACGTGTGTTTATACGGTCTCCGCCGCCCACAAGTGCAATATTAATATGTACACTGAAGGAAAAATACGCATATATCAGCAAAAATCAATTCAAGTAGGTAGGTAAGTACAGTCTTTGTAATTTTACACACGTAGGACGTAGCTATCTCGGCGTCTCACACTTTAATCCTCACGCTGCGAATACATTAACTAATTACAGGTAAAGTGGTGTGTGTCTCGGTCCTCGCAAGTACTAAGTTTCAAAGACTTCGGATGAATTATGTATTCATACTACAGACATCGCTGCTGCTGATTTAATTACAACCTGTATCAAAGCAGACTTCGCAAAGCTTTTCTAATTGATTACTTTGTAAAAGGGTATATTAAAACCTTTGCATGAAATCAGCATGAAAGAAGAATTTTATATCAAAGACTGCGCTTGGCTGCCGATGGTAATTAATTGATACAGCTTAAGGTGGAATCGCACCTGATCTTTTCGCCAGTAATAATGATCACGTACTCGTATCATCGAATAGCCCAATTATCCTTCCATCAGATCACAAGTCGACCAATGACCTCGATGTTTTGATGAATTGTCCTTAGTAAAATAAAATAGAAAACATAATAATTTTATTCAAATTAAATTTTACACTAGAACTTTCGAATTATTAAGTGAATCTTTAATTTAATGGAACTATTTTTATGCCAGTGAAATCCATTTGCCGGCTCATCTCTTTCAAGTAGGTAGACCAAGGCCTCAGTGATTGAGGGATGTACAAACAAACAACACACTTTCATATTTGTAATACTAGTAAGGATTGGCTTAATATACCTAAATATTAGTAAAGGTAACCTCTACTCATATTTGCGAAATGATACTGCCTGGATCGTAGCAAATCGGCAAAACACAAAATGATCGCGGCGAAGCGAGCAATGATTGGCAAAAACGTCAGATATGAATTCACACTTAGAGGTAAATTCACTGACCTGAAAACGTTAACAATATTTCCAAAGTTCCCAAATCCCAGCTGAGTTTGCCTTTCTGTAAGCGTTGCCATGACATGGTGTAAAACAAATCTTAATATGTACCTACCTATGTAGTGTTTCAAAAGCTTAATAACATGATGACAATGTTGATGATGATGTTTTTTGATTCGTCTTCTGAACAAACTGACAGAGAATATTGGTTTCTCAGTTAGTTACTCAAGACCTGGTCTCTACTTGAGAACTTTTCGACTTCAAAATCATCGCCAAAAGGGTTACGTTGGTTACAGTTCTGCATTTCTTTGGCGAAATTTGTGTCTTTTTCTGCCATATCAATCCATCCGACCCACCCACCCACTACTTGCAAAAATGAAGTAATAGCGCGGGCGGGCTAATCAATGCAATGAGTGGTGAACTGGTAGTCGAGGGCGTTCACCCGGAAACAAGCATGAGTCGAACCAAAAGCTACTTTTTATTCCGGAAAATCAAAGAGTTCCCACGGGATTATTAAAAACTAATTTCACGCGGACGAAATCGCGGGTATTAGCTAGTATTACATATATCGCAATCATGATTTTTTATAGTCGTAAAATGCTTCCACGACGAGTTACGTAGGGAACATAACTCTTCATTTGCCGTTTTATCAAACGCGAGATCGTCAAAGTATTCTGATATTGCTTTTAGTGACTGACGCAAAAATAACGTGGGATATTTTATGCGACAAAAAGTTCTTCTATATATTATTTTTTCCGTAATTACAGAGTCGCATTATGCCCGTGAAAAAGCTGTTAGCGGAAAATTGTAGTAGGAAAGCCTAGTAGTTAACATTTTGGTTTCCTTATCGAGGGATCCGGGATTGGAATCGAAAAAATCTTACCTCTAGCTTTTATCTGCGTTGTTGCGTTCTAAGCCCTATCAAATATGACTTGCTTTACCGATGAAAGAAAATATCATACACAGGAAAATAAATACACCTCAGATCGAGTTCTCCATAATTAATGTTCTCATAGATTAGATGACTGAAGTCTATCAGTCCGCACTTGGCTGGTAGTTGACTGCGGCCTGATAAACCGTTCTTATCTCGAGAAGAGGACTATAACCATTGATAGGTCAGCGATGTGTTGAAATAATGATGATAATGATGACTATTCCGGAGTACTGAGAATTTCTTGTCAGAAAAACCCAAAGCATTTTTGGCCCGATCCGGGAATCGAACCTAAGACTGCATCCGCAGTTGAATTTTCTAACCACTAGACCAACGAACGTTCTAATAAGTAATCTACGTTATTCTAGTAATATACTGTTGAGCTGAATCACTATCAAATGCGCGGTTTGCGAGAACAACAGCGGCTACAAGCTAATAATGTAAGTCGAGCTGGATCAGGTCGACAGTTATTGGAACTGGTTGCTCACTGAATTCAGTACATTGTATTGGAATCAAAATGCTGTTCTGCTCTACTCCTATGTTTTTGCTTACATTTTCTGGCTGGATTTATCACAAAATAATTGACCACTTCATCTAGATCGTTCAATGATAAAAGAGACACCCAAATATTGCGAGGACCGGCCTAAGTGCATGTCATTTATATCGGAAGTACTTTCCTACCTTTTGCTCGATCCAGTTTCCTAATCTATCTTCAAAATCACGTCGATCCGTTACTCTATTGCGCCGTGATTAAAGGACAAATCAAAAGACAGACACGTTTTTACATTTATGCGTTTATAATATTAGTAGAGATTTACAGGTTTACTATACAAGAGCTCATTATGATTGTGAAAAAATGACCTACCATCATGAGTCCACCCAATATAATATCCCCTTCCAGCACCGCAGCATGCTTGACCGGCCACACACTTTCATTTTCAGGTTTTTTCTTATTTATTACCCTCGTTTCTCCTTTACTCTCATCGAAAGACGTTGAGTTTTTTGTCTGTGGTTTGATGGTCACAACACTTTTAGATTTACGTGCCACTTTATTCTTAGTTTTTGGATTTCTAACACTTTTAACTTTTTGTAAATATAATTTATTATTTACAGTTGTATCCGATATAGCAGCTAACGAGCTTACTGTACTTGTAACTTGTAAATGAGTAGTATTATTAGCTCCCTTGTAAGATTTAACAGAAGAATTAAATGTGTCTATTTTAATCGCCCGATCAAAAGCTTCAGTTGTTTTACTTTTGTTTGTCGTTTGAGAACTGTAAGAATTTTCAGTTGCTTTATGTTGTTGTTGATTAGAAGAATTAGTCGCTGCAATTTCAGTTGCATAAATTCCATCGATGATTACTTTTTCTGTGCCTGCATCCGTAAGTCTAGCTTGTGAAATAGCTAGCTGTCTCTCTCTAAGTACATCATCAGAGTGCAGTAGTGATGCACTTGGTTGAGAAGTACTTTCCTTTTTAGGACGATTCCTTTTCTTAAACATTTTCGATATATCGAACGGACCAATCAAAGGGTGGGATTCGCGTTTATAGCGGAAGTCACTTGCTCTAGCATGGTACCCTTCTGGTTCCAGGTATCCAATGTTTGATAAAATAATGGTCATGTTTGTTGAATTCTGATATAGGTTAGTAAGTATGAGATGTTGTGCTTCGTGGCGCGACGTGGCAACTGCCAACAGCAGGATAGTAAGTGCCGGACTTTGAATCATGGTCAGACTCGCATCGCCCGTTATTTAGTTATTTTCAACTTTAATGATTTAATTCACTAATTCATCATTTAGATGAACGGTTTATTATTTTATCTTAAAGATTTTTGCTATGAAATAATTTATATTTTTATTTAAACTATATTTTAACAATTGTTTTTAACATACAAATGACGTTAATCTATTAAATTCGTAACAATTAGAGGTACATCGAAAGTTTAGATATCTTTTTGATACGATTACTTCTAATTTTAATAAGTATTGAACAAACTTAATATAAATTTTAATCATGTACAACATTTTTATATTTTCTATATATATATTATATACACAATCTTCTTTACACCAAACTTAATTTTCTTCAAATATTTTAAACTTGATAATTTATATTTTAAACACAGTTAAATAGTTTATTTTAAAACACTGTAATATTATATTATTATTTTTATATTAATTTATTAATCAATTATTTCCTATTAATACTCGACATAATCAGTATAAAACTAAAACTTCTATGACACAATGGTAACTTAGCATTTTACTTTTTAAAAGTTAAATATATTAAATAACAATGTGATATATTTATTGCTTTTAACTAAACATTCGAATAAAATTATTTTATACACTTTAACTCGGCATTTAAGTGTTAAAACTTTTATGTTCGCGCCGTATGAGAGCGGCGCGGCGTGGGCGGGCGCGCGCTCTGGGCGGGCGGGAGATGCTGACTGCCGGAGCCTTGTCTGGAGGCTGCTTGAATGCTGTTTGTTAGGCTATTTGGGATTTTGACTCTTTTCTGTAGTAGATATCGGTCCGTAATGTTTGTACCTTACATTACGCACACCTGCATAAATATGAAGCTTTAGATTATTTTTAAGCTTTTGTATTGTAGTAATTTTTGTTTCTCTAGTGTCTAAAATAATTATTATGCACGATTTCAAAATGGATATTATAGATGTTCGTATAAACTTTTTTTGTTGTTGTTTTTGAAGTGCTGTCTCGTGCTCTTTATTTTTGACTTCTTGTTGCAGCTGACTTCTTGTCGGCTGTCCTACTCCTGAGGGTCTAATAACCTGAACCTCTTCAGCGTTTCACACCATTTTTCTCCCTAGGCTCTTAGTAACCTAGTATGATGATACTACATCTTCTTCTTAATGTATAAAAGAAAACTGACTGATCTACCAACGCACAGCTCAAACCACGGGACGAATCGGGCTGTTTGGCATATAGATAGCTATTATGACGTAGGCATGGGCTAAAGATTTTTTTTAAATTCAACCCTTAAGGGTTCGAAAAATCGAACTTAACTTGAGCGGAGCTGTGGGCAAAAGCTAGTGAACGATAAAGTGCTTAGTGGTATTTCCTCTCGCTTGCCAGCAGCGACTACACTTCAATATTCACGGCAGGCTCCTTTAGAATTTAAATTTTCCATTTTAAATCCTACTCTATAATAAGATGAAGTGGATCAGTGAAAAATAGGAAGACGTTTTATTAAATTATAATACTAATTTTAAGTGGAAATGGAATTCCATTTTACATGCTAGAAGCAGACTTTTTATACATATAATTTATCTGTGGAAGCCTGGTGGAAGCCTACGAATAATAATTTATTTATCGTAGATGGAAGCAGATAAATGCGACCGATGCAGCTGCTGACGTGCGTGACATGTGGCACGCGTGCTGTCCGTGTTACTTGTCACAGTGCAATGCTATCTTAATATTTTTTTTTATTTTTTTTTATTTTATTTTACAGGAAAACTTACAGCTTATTAGAAAATTAAGAACTAGTTAATAAATACAAAAGAACAATTAAAGCTAATTACAAGTTTTCACAGATAGAAATCACATATGAGAAAGAAAAAAAAAACACTCAACTGGGAGAAGGAAAAATAAAAAGAAATACAGGGGGAACAAAAACCGAAAAAAAAAAAATTGTAAAGAATAATCAATCAATCAATAAAAACTATACAATGTGGGGTAAAAATAGCAAAATTTTAGAAGTGGCCAACGAATTTCTTAACGAGGTTTACGAATTATTTATAAGCGTTAAAGAATTCGTTCGCCAACGTTTTGCGAATGGTGGTGGCATTGATGCAAAAAAGGTCTAGATTTTTATTATTTTTACAAATTTTGTTAAAAGATAGGGCAGATCTGAGCATATATGAGTTTTTTCGAAAATTGGTATGTGAAGGTGGTGTGTGTAGAATAGAAAAGTTACGAGGATGTGCATTGATGGGGACTTTAAAGAATAACTTCTCAAGAAGCTGCGAACAATCAACTGTGTTGTTTACAATATTGATGAGGTAGGATATGTCACTTATATTTCTTCGAATGTTAAGTGGCAGTAGATGCAACTGGGCACATAGACCTTCATATTTCTTGTCAGATTTCAGTTTAAATTTAAATTTAAGAAATCGAGTAATTTTTTTCTGGATTCTTTCAATACGTTGAATATACACCTCATATTTGGGGTTCCAAATTTGAGATGCATATTCAAGGTTGCTTCTAACCAGGGCACAATAAAGAACTTTAATTGTTTTAAGTTTGGTGAAGTCTTTAGATGATCGGATTAAGAATCCCAACATTTTTGATGCCTTGTTTACAATTTGGTCCACATGTTTATCATAAAGTAGTTTACTGTCGACTATTACACCTAAATCTCGCATAGAGGATACACGATCCAGTTCATGATTCTGTAACTTGTATGTGGAGTTATATACGTTATGCTTACGCGTGAAGGATATAGCAAAACATTTAGAAACATTAAGATCTAACCGATTAACTTTATGGTAATAATATTATGGATATGGATGGATGGATGTATGGATGGATGTATGTATGGATAATATTATGGTTAAAATTTGGTCATGAAGTACCTACAATTAAATTGATAACAAATATCGCATTAAAATCAAGCATTAAATACTTTTAACGGATTTGATAGATGGGACATTATACTGCAGGACTACTCGACGGTGGCAAACCTCCTCAGAGATCTCCCATCTGCGCGGGAGATATTACAGTGCACAAGTCGCTCATCCAATAGAATCAAGGCGTAATTGTAAAAAATCTAAATCGACTTTTTGATGTAGAGTAAGTATTAAAAGTGGATGTTCTATCCAAGGAAAGAAAAATATAATAATGTAGGTTAGATCTACAGTTGTAGGTCTAATAGATCTATAATTGTGCTTTTTTTCCTTTGATAGAACTTATTAATACTTATAACATCAAACAGTCACCTTCGAGTTTTCGCAATTATGTCTTTGTACTATTGGATGAGCAAAGTGCGAGCGCACACACATATTTCATTTCGTCACTCTCGTAGTACATCATAATACGAGACGACGGGACGTACGGGATGGAAATCCGACATGACAGCAGAGAAGTCAGGCACGGGACCGGCAGCTTCCTAACTCCGGACTGATACTGAGAATTTCTTGAAAAAAACTCAGTACATTTTACTGGCTCGACCCGGGTATCGAACCCGGGAACTCGTCGTCCGCAGTCGAACACGCTAACCATTAGACCAATGAGATAGAGCAGCAGTCCTCCAGTATAATATAACTGGCGAAATGTTGATTAGTTCTGCTTTCCAAACCGATGGTAGAGTCTTGAATATTGTCACAGGAGCGACGAGTTTGCCGACGTGAAATAAATAATTTTGAATAATGAACTTTTTTAAATTTTCACTAACACAAACAGACATAAAACAGCCTAATTAATTTAATATCCGAGAGAATGTACTGGAGCCTGCCATAACCGCGTAAAAAGTCTGCGTTGCTGAAACCCATTATTTCTCATTACGGCGATATCAAGCGCTGGAACTATTGATTTATGGCGGTTTCGATTCAAGTTTAAACTTTAAATAGGTCGCGAGATAGACCTTTGTTTCTCCCACGCTTTTTGTTTTGTCTACCTATTTGTATTTCGATCAAGAAAGTTACCCTTAACATACCCTCTTCTAAATAATACCTTTAATCCCAATGATTAAGTTCAACACAATAATACAAGAAGGAGGTAAACGGTGACAGCCTCCGTTTTAGAGAATACGGGTTTGATGTACGCATCTCTGATTTTCCAGAGGCATGTGCGCTTTTTTAAAGCAATTAACTTTTTTTTTTGTAAAGAATATCAGTCAAGCTGAACTTGACTGATGTTCTCCTCTCCCCTCCAAATAAGTGAAAACTTGTGTTAGGAGTGGGTACGACAATAGTGCAACGGGTGGGGTTCGAACCTGCGACCTTTCAGTTTTCAGTCCGTACCTGTAACCATTGGGCTATTGAGGCTCTATATTACTTACGGTATAAGAAATCGTCGTGAGGAAACCTGCATAACTGATATTTCAGAGTTAATACGCTCAAAGTAGTTTACACTCTGCCTGCCGACCCGCATTTAGCCAGCGTAGTGGACTGTGGTCTAGCCCTTCTCATTGGAGAGGAGATCTGAGACAAGCTAAAATCACTCGATGAAATGTAATAAATACTTGCTAGTTTCTACTTTCAGTAGGTGATGTACTAACACGAAAGCCCGTACAAAAAATCATCTCTGTGGACGAAAGTTTGGCCGGAGGGGCGATACAATATGCCGTGTGAATGACAAACCGAGGTCGTCTAAAAATCTTTTACTTTTTGCAAAATGTAGCTTTATAAAAGAATAATTTAAAATTCTTACCTGTGCGGTGGAGATCCGCTGGAGGCACAAAAATCTTTTGAATGTCACGAAAAACATCAGAAAAGAGAAAAACGTTAAAAGGCCTTTTGTGGTGAAAAATTACTTCTTCAGGGATGTTATTGTAATTTTTTATTACTAAAATTGTAATCGATGAAAATTATTTTTCATCTGTCTTGTTCTATCCATGGAATCCCTGAAAATTACTTTTTAGGTACAATCAGTAAACAATACTGTGTTAACTCAATATTCATTACTTGTTTGATAAAAATTGGCTTTGTCTTAGCCGTCCAAGCGATGTAACGTTTTGTACAAATTTATAATAACAACGAGCCGTGACTTAATCCATATGGATATTTCATATTCCCGCGGAAAATTTTTATTTTTCTTAAGCCTCTGTCACTCTCTAAGTTCCAACTATAACCATATTAAAATTACGCGAAGCGAAGAAAATTTCAAAAGTTTACTTACATTACACAAGGCACAAAAAACTTTCAATTTGATTCCTCCATGTTATGTATTTTTTGTTTTGAGTGCGGATAATTATTATTAAAATAAAAATAGAGTTCGTTTTAAATATTAACAATTTATGTATTAATTTTATGTAGGAGAATTCACATAGCGTAAGAAAAAAGGTTTTTCTGTAGAATCAGTAAAAGAAGCAGTTTGGCTAAAAATATCAGATAGGTGGTTAACCGCCGATTTATATTGTTTACAGTAGAGACGCTTATTATATAACGTATGTAATATATTCACAAAATATTCCTATTTACAATAAAAAAATACGTGTTATTATTTTCCAACCAGATTTTAGTATACAGTCTTCCAAGATTGCAAGAAGACGTACCTAAAGGAGTCTATCACTTTTTTCGATGATTGTGTTTCGTAATAAACTATTTAATCTAGATCGGTGATAGGAATGAGACAATTTATGCCCCCATATTTTATATTTCATAGGCCGCCTAATAAGAAAACTTTAACGTTAATATCAGCGCTCCTAAATCAGAATATTGCACTTGTAGCTTGTTGGCTCATAATATTATTGTAATTTATGCAGGCAGGGTCCCTTGTTATACACAGTTGAAACCGTAAACTTCACGTGAAACTGCTGGATGAAGCTAAGGATGTTGTAAGGATGCTTCATAAATTGTACCTACTCCCTGAAAACCGAAAGATTGCCGCCTCGATCTCCACCCGTTGCTGTACCCTATCTACTATGGTACCAACTCCAAACACTAGTTTTCTGTTTATTTGAAAAGGAGAGTTCGTAAGTAGGTGCGTAATGTCCTCCCGACCGAGTCTGGCCACGGCGGCCAATCTTCACAGATATTAGCCATCTGCGCGGGAGATATTATAGTGCACAAGTGTGCAAGCAAACACAGGTGCACTCTCTATTCCCTCACTCTCATTGTGCTGTCCTAACTCCGGACTAGTACTGAGAATTTATTGACAGAAAAACGCAATACATTTTTTTGCCCAACCCGGGAATCGAACCCGGGACCGTTATTTTCAAAAAATCTTAAAATCAGAAACATGGATTGCCGCACCAAGTTGAAGCAAAATTGCTGCAGGTATGTATTTCATAATAACCATAAATATAATAAGTATACGATTTTGTGAGAGGTTCTTCCAAATAAAAACTGTTTTTATTATAGCGAAATTAAAGTTTACTTTCGCAGGTACAATAGTCTATCTATTTTCATTAGAACACAAATACCTAGTTAGATATTTTATTTTTATTTTTTTCTCCATAATAAAAACCATACCCACGTACCATTCATATCTACGTTTTACAATCTCAGCAGAAAATATAGTGTTATTTATTATTTGGACACTTTCCCTAATGTATGAGTCGAGTACGAGTATATCATAATGTTATCACGTGGGTTTCGTACAGATATTAATTGATCTAGATACTAGACATAACATGCCATTCATATTTATTTTTTGTTATATTTTAGTGTGTTATTTTGTTTGATGTACCGTTGCTTGCAAATTGAGTTACAATAATAAATAATTACTATGTCCCTTTAGCAAATTAAGCAAATTATATTAATGTAACATAATTATTACGAACTCGCGATTCTTAAATTAAATACAAACTTTAAATAGTCAATAAATCAAACAAAAATACGGCATCGCTGGAGGAACGAACCCTTTCAAAGAGTCAAGGGACGATTCTCTGTTGAGAAAATTGAGGCAATTCCAGGCAGGGGTTCCTCTGGAAATGCGCCGTGAAAACACGATATCGTAATTTTCTGTCAACTGACGGTTTAGCGTGTAATACTCGCATATCCCTTTCACAGTTCACATCCTTCCAAAATAAAGAATATAAATTAAAATTATTTGCTGGATGAGATTTCGGGGGCGGACCACGAAATGACCTACCTACGTTAATGAACAACCTATACCTTTTTCATTTTTAATTTATGGCCCCTTTTTCAATTTTATTCTTCAAATGGGTGACACGTGAAGTTTCCAAAGGCCTCATTTCATCAAAATTGTCTCACCGAGTAAAAAGATTCCTTAATTTAAAGTTTTAAGAGTCCGCTCAGCTTACTAAAGTTCGTAGAAAAGACAAAAGTTGACATTTGTAAAATTTTAAACCTAAATCCACACGAATGAATTGGTGGGTATCAACTAGTAAGGAAATGTAAATGTTGAAGTACATACTTAAAATATGATACGCGAGCGAAATTAAAGTGCCTTTTTGTATCGGAAACGCCTCACTTGACTCAATAGAGGCGAAAGGGAGTCGAGAGGAATAGGGGTAATGTAGTGGAAACTGGCGGACTCAGTCGAACGGCGGGCTGCGATAATGTATCCACCCTTGCGAAGGGTGATAACAAAAACATAATAAAAATAAGTTACAGTTATGTTATATTTATTTAAAACATAATATAATATTATTTTAAATTCATAACTCTGGCTCATGGCTTTAAAAAAACATACATGATTATATAGCCCAACGGTTCAAGGTGCGGACTCAAAACTGAAAACTCGCAGGCTCCAGCCCCACCGGTTGCACTGTCGTCGTTATACCCCTCCTCTACTCCTAGCACAAGCTTTCCGTTTATTTGGAGGGGAGAGGAGAATATAAGTCAACTTCAGCTTGGCTAATAATCTTTAATAAAAAATATTAAAATACAATTTGCCAGGCCCCTTTGTGACTTTAAGGCGCTAAGAGGTGTGAAATGCCTAAATTCATGGATATTTAATACAAATTGTGAACAGAATGGTTGGTTTGAGCCGTACAGAAAAAATACAGGATTAAGATAAAGGTTCAATAAATGTTTTCACTACAACAAATGTGTATTTTTGACGACCTCCTCTTATAAAAAACATTCCCAAAGAGCAACCACTACACACCGGTGGCATGAGATCGTGAGCTGTGGCGATCCTTTCAAGGAACCTATAGCTTGCAGCTGGCGTCTATCGGTTGAGAAGATGATTTTAATATTATTTCCGAAACAAGATTATTTAAATTTTAGCTGCAAATGTTAGCCGGCACCGCCTGTAGCCGCCGGCGAAAAATAATAAAACTTAACAGTAATATGTTCGCTCGCGGCGCGAACTGCGAAATACACGATAAGCGAATTCGTTAGCGAATAAAAATGCAGTTAAATTTAAATATTCAAGAAATTCTATACAAGCTGCGAATTCTGTTCTACGAATCTCACATAACGTGAAACTTGAAAAAAGAGCTATTTGATTAGTTCGTTCGTACTAGGGCAATTCGAGTATGAGAGCAAAGAAAAATAGATAAGCGTGTTTTGAATTCCCGCGGGAACTCTTTAATTTTCCGCCATAGAAATGTAGCCTGTGAGTTAATCCTGGGGTTTTGTTGTCTTCATTACTTTCAGGTAAATCGATTCTTTCATTGTAGAGTGAAATAGTAACAAACACACACATACACACATACAAACCTTCGCCTTTGTAATATTAGTGTGATATTAGAGTGAAGTGTGATGTGAAGTGTGATGTAATGTGATGTGACTAAAGCAAGCCCACAACGCGAGCGGTGCTAGCCTCATGAGCCAGGCTTCAGTCTCATTTTCGGAGGGTTTTGATTCTGGGCGTTTCTGACTCACAGATGCATTTTTAGCAATGCGAGCGAGCAAAACGCCATTCAACGGGAAGTTTTAATGAACTCTTCGTTGTACAAGTCCAGAAGCTCGTTTTACATTTAACCTAATCAAAACTCAGTCACCGTAAAGAAAAACCTCGTTAAATATTCTGTTTCTTTATGCACTGCTGCTGCAGAGCGCTTCCATTTGTGCTTTCGTCATTAGACAACTGGGACCCGTTCCTTCTCTTTCTTTTAATAAAACCAACTCCAAATCTCTTTATGTTAATAAAACTTCAGTCCTGCGGATAAATTACGATAAGAATCTGCGCAATTTATTTTTATCCTTGAGTAATATTTTGTTTGTTAAGTGTGGTGTCACATTTGACTACAACTAGTGGTTCGCCCCGAACTGAGACCTCGCGATATCCCATAATTCCCAAAAGTTTTAATTATTTATTGTAATAATTAACTTTTAACATTAGACGCAATAAAAAAAAATAGTTGACATAAAACTGTTTTACTGACACAGCGCCATCTATTAGCATTATTGTGAAGCTATTAGTATTTAAAAATTAAATAAATTCGTTTCTTTATAACATTTATCTAATTTTAGTATTTGTTGTTCAAGTACAGGATATAACTGAATTTTCAACCAAGTTTCACGTTCTAATATTCAGTAATTCTGAAGTTATAGGGCTCTGACAGACATTTATACGTACACACTTCTCTGTCTAGTAGGCAAGCGCATTAGTTGACTCAGAGAACTCGCTTCGCTCGTTCAATAAACATATATGTTTGTCCTTCATTCTCATATTACTGGAGCAATGGATAGACGTGATTTTTACAAGGATATTAAATTAGGGACCTGGAGATAGAAAAGTTATATTTATTATAATACCATCCTGGATCGATATTTTGAGTCAGTATATAAATAATATAATAAATAAAAAAGGATAACGATATCTCTAACAAGCACAGTTTTTAGGAATCGGCAATAATCCTTCACTAACAAACTATTTATTCGCTCCGAGTCAAATGGTATTTGTTTTGGGATCGAACGATTTACATATTTTTAATCAAATAACTATTTTTAGCCCTCGACGGAAAAAGACGGGTGCTACAAGTTTGAAACTTGTATCTGTGTGTCTGCCTCTTCCCTCGTAGCTCCTTAACGAATGGACTGATTTGATGCGTTTTTTTATATGAAAGCTTACGTGATCGAGATCGATCTTAGATACAATTTATGCATAGCCGCTCAGGCGTTTTTAAGATCATCAGCTCACTTCCTATTTAATTAAAGGTGCACACTTTCACTGGTGCGATTGATTTGAAATTTGGTGGACTGTTACTTTGGATTATTTCCAAGGCATGGTAACCTCGAGCTGATGCTGCAGCATCAAGTAGTCTGCGGGATACCCAACTCCTTAGTAGGTTACAGCAGATAGTGTTTGGGTTCATTAGAATGGTCATTAGAATGGGTCAAGTGTCGAGGGGAAGGATGATGAAGCAGAAAACTGGGTAACGGGATAATCCGGCCGTAAATTCACATGTCAGGGTTGTTTTAAATTTTCAATTTATCCTTGTTAAGTTTTCTTTCATTCTGCGCTGCCCTCGATGTACGAGTCTAATAACTTCATATGTTTTTATAGCAAAACGGCCACTTTTTTGTTTTTATAAAACGGCTACACCATTATTGTCTACTAGTACCTAATGATTTATGTACTACATTCATTTTTAAAGTTGTACATAATGTCTGAAGACGATCAAATCTCTAAATTTCTTGAAGGATATAACCAACTTAAATTTAAATTCGCTAATTTTAGGGATAGAGAGATGTGCTATCGTGGCAGTAATTATTTTTTGCTGGCATAACACTAAATCGGCAGGTCTGACTATGGCATGCATAGATTTCCACGTTACATGACCAGAACAATATTAATTCATAATTGATAACATAAATTCAACAAACTCATTATTATTAGATCAGCGATTTCTGCGCGTAGGATTAAGTCAACAATAGCTATCCCCACTACCAGCATTTTTGTTAAATGAAGATCCAAATGAACATCATAACATCGTGAGATATAACCGAGCGATACATCACGGAGAGATATTTAAACAAAAAATCACACGTTCAACCTAAAATTGAACATGACAGCTAAGTTATTACGCTAAACTATTCAATTTAGGTTGGGGTACATAATGCTATTCTAAAATGTACCACTCTGGGCCCGGAGGCGACATGAGCAGGCGTAAGTATGTACATTGTACAACCCGCGTCATACTTGACAGGTCATTACGGAACTACTCGCCGGCGCCGGCAACCAGCGGGAGGCTGGGGAGATTCGCCTCAACTAGAGCAGCTATCGGGAGTATCATTGTCATAACATTTTTATCAAAATCCGCTGTCATGAGGAACTGTTACTCGGCAGTCAACACCTAAAAGAAATAAACTTGTAAATCTTTACTGAACTTAAAATTAGAAGTTTATTGACGTAAACCTTTTTGGTTTTACAACCAATTTTCCTGTTTTCATAGAAATATTTCTTTTTTAATTGCATTCGTTTTTGAAATAAAATAAACAAAGGCATCCATTTTAATATGTTGTACCGTACAAAAATGTCGGATGACAAAATCAGCGCTTATTTCCACTACTGCATAATATGCTCAAAACTTAGTGAATGGTAGAATGCTGCTAGTTTTCGCTTTCGTTAAATGTTTTGTCTCAACTGTCACTAAAGTTTAAATATCTTTGGACGGGAGCCTGTCAAGGCCACAGCTTCCCCCTTCTGCCCCCCGAGCGAGCGCAGCGCCGGGGTCACGCGCGGGGTCATCGCGAGCCTGTGTAACTCGACCACACGCTTCACGTGTCAGCCACGTCAGCGGCGCGCTGCTAACCGACAGCGTGTAAACAACATTCAGAACGAACGTTAAACTTTATACCTGGCTTTGGCACAAAGCTTTCTGTAGTTTGGGGTTAGGGCGTTACAACTTTGTATAATTATGCGGCTTTTAAGCTGCCTTCCCACGGATAGCTGGGGGATTGCGTGGCAGGGAAATGTGGGGAAAATTACTTTCAATACGTAAGATTCTCCAAAATACAACGGCATCATTAGATCATTAGATATTGATATCTAATGATCTAATGATGCCGTTGTATTTTGATATCAACTCAAAAGATACACAACTACCATAAGATTACCCGTTAGGTATATCACCAGCTGATGCCCACGACTTCGTCCGCGTGGATTTAGTTTTTAAAAACTATTCGATTTTCCGGGATAAAAAGTAGTGTCACTCTCCAAGTCCTCAACTATGCCCGTGCAAAAATCACGTCGACCCATCGCTTCGTTGCTGTGTGATTGAAGGAAAAACCATCAACCGAGCCATTACGGAGCTACGTAGATGACTTGACTTTTGCATCAGTGCTTTAACATTAATTCCGACACGAATGTTTTAAATGATCTCGAGCCACCTAGTTACGCACGAATGAAAGCTCGAGTTCGCTCGAGCTCATATGAGATTGTTAAGCCTCTGCGAGGAGATAAACCTTTTTGTGTTACAGGTAAGCTCTGAAGTCTCGTTGTTTGTACGAAGTACGAAGCTATTTATTTCATGTTCTTACATCAAATTTATTTCGCGGTAAAATATCGTAAGCCGTTTTCGTATTTGAATAAAATTTTATAAAGAAGAGAGGCCCTGTTGTGGAGGCGGATTACATTTAATTAGGGCGGCGCTGAATATGCACGGAGCGATGGAACGGGGGGTGAGCCACGGAGCGACGATGGAGCGATGGAGCGATGGAGCGATGGAGCGATGGAGCGATGGAGCGATGGAGCGATGGAGCGATGGAGCGGTAATGCGTTTTGCGTCGGACGATGGGCCCCGACGGCTATCAGTGCACGCGCCGCTCGGGTCGACTGCAGAGATATGGGTCGCGAGACAGCGGAAACATTTGCAATGCCGTCACTGGTTTCTATGTAAAGCCACCTAAAACGAAAGGCTGTGAAATTCTAGCTGAAATCTCCAACTAATAAAATGACGAATAAATTCCTCACGCATATAACATCGGGAGCAAAAGCTAGTAATAAAATAAATCTTGTGCTCATTTACTTATCTACTTAATAGATATTCGTTTGACTGAGCCTTAGGTATATAAACGATAATTAATAACGAGAGAAATTAGACGTCGCGCGTCGTCGCCAAAATCTAATTGGGAATTGTAATTTTAGTCACGTTTTTGAAAATCTTACGACTAAATTAGAAAACTATTCTTAGTAATTAAATAATGAAATGATTCATAAATACATAATATAAAGTAAGTTACGTATATAACTTACTAAAGGTCCTAACCTTTACACAGTGTCGAAAGTTAATGTTAATACGTATAGTCCTCGAAATATTCGTACGTCTATAACAATACTATAATTCATAATATTTTTCCTCCGAATTTAACATATCTATATCAGTCAGTCAGTGAGTTAGTTAGTGGGTTTGTCAGTCATTATGTCATAATCCGAAATAACTGACTGACAAACAATGCACATCTAAATCAGTAGATATAAAGATGTTAAATTTGAAAAAGATGTTAAATTCGGAAGAAAAATATTATGAACTCCCTAGAAGAGTACTATGGAGGTATCTTTGAAGTTCAGTTCTTAAAGAGGTCAAAAGTGGTGGTAGAGTTTGCATGAATTTTTAAACCACGCACTCAAAATGGTGGGCATCAGCTAGTAAGAGTTCATGATTAATGGAACTTACGTGTAAGTGGATTTCGAAAAACTTCCTCTGACTTCATCTTCGTCGACCGACACACGGCCGCTGCTGGACAAAGGTCACCGCAAGGTAAGGTAGGTGGTAGGTATTCAGCCAATAATCTTCCGCATTTATAAAATTGTTTGATGGTTTGTCTTTTTGATCATGTGATGTCGTAACAGAGCTATAGCATCTACTTTTTATCCCAGAAAATCAAAGAATTCCAATGAGATTTTTGAAAACTAAATTCACGCGGACGAAGTCGCGGACATCGCCAGATATTGCGAAAAGTACCTAATCATACTTTACAAGATGTGACAAAATGCTGTGATCTCTTGGTGTATGTGCTACTTGTAAGTGGTGCCTGGGAACTGATCCTCGGAGGTCATCAAAGCGATCGGCCGTCCTTCTCAGGGGACTCTTATAATTGCATTCCGTCCGAGCGGCGCGCGGCGTCGTGCCGCCGGCCCGACACACGACGACATTTCCATAGTTTGTATAGAGCTCGCTTTAAACAAACCACAAGATTTTTTAGTATTTGCAAGTTTAAGTTACTCCTAATCGGTTTTCTAAAAATGAATCCACATCTCTCGGGAATCGCGCCCCGAGTTTGTTGACATCTTAGCTAATTCGAACAAAAATACTGCAAGAGTGTGTTTTTGGGTACCTGTTTGGGGTTGCATGGTGCTACGCTGATCACCGTTTCTATAAAATTACTACGCTTATTTGGGAGGACAGAAAATATTAGTCCAGCTTCATCCAGTAAAGTTCAGCTTCATGATTCTCCTATAAATATAATAATTGGCAATTCTGAGGTTGAGGGAACACAACAGACAATATTCCACAACTTGGCTGTAAGTGGAAGAGCTTCCACAAATAAACCTTCCGAGACGTGCTCTCTATAGGTATTATGTATATTGTATAATATATTTCCATCGACGAGGTGTGTCGCATTGATCGGATTAATTACCAATCAGCATACACTAATGCGATTAGCTCAGTTGACTGCACATAAACCGCAGATCTCTGCCGAATTGCGTACACTCGATCAATGTAAATACTTACTAATATTGACTCGTCCTTAATCTTAGAAATGAACAACAAATTAACGCTGCTATATAAATAGGTAAACCAAACATAAGCTGCTTTTGAACTATTTTGTAACTTTAAAAGAATTACGATATGCTTGAAAGGAGTATACTAAATAGATAAATGTTCATTTGGTAATGTACTCGTATCGTAACTCACTTCACACGTATTGAAATTTGATTTTACTGATTATTTTTTTAATGAATAGGTAGGTTTTGTTTCAAAAGTGGTCTCATTTTAGTGTCAAAGGGCATTTCATTAAAATTGGGCCTGAGTGGAAATTGTAGGATGAATGGGGTAGGGATAGTTATATTGAATTTTTATTAAGATAAACAATAATTGTTTATCTTATTTTAATTTTAAACTAATCCAAATACAAATTTATCACTTCATTATCTAGAAAAAACAAAATAATAAAATTATATTTATTTGTTTCCAAAATGACCCAAATGCCAAATAGGGCAAATGTAGGAGAGTTCGTGCGTAAATAATTATTTACCTTTATAACAAAATAATATAAACTTCCAAAGTAAACAGCTTAGCAAATTATTATTTTTAGCTTGTAAGCTAATAATAATAATTTCAAATGTTTGTGTTCTTTTTTTTTAAGAATATTAGTTAGTTTGCATTTTACATACCTAATACCAAACTTTGTTTTGCTTTGGCGAAATTGTGCGTCCGTAATAAATGTGGAATGAAATTCCCGCTCCCGTGTTTCACGTTTAGCGGTCTCCAGTGACTCGTTTAATATCTTCTGTTTTCTTATGACTTTGTTCTCACCTGATGGTAAGTGTTGACGCATGCGGGTGTCCTTGAAAGGGGTCTAGTCTAGCAGTGTAAATTAAACCCATACTCCTAATCGGTTTCTACATGTCATCGTACCGGAACGCTAAATCACTTGGCGGTACGTCTTTGACTACCTCTTTTTTGTCTTTGTGGTAAGTAACCACAGCCAAAGCACCTCATCAAACCGTGTATAGACTAGACTACACAGTCTACGTTTAATCAAATTACCGTTGCGCTTTCAGTATATATAGGTATATGTATCTACATAGATACCTGCCTAAACCGAGACCTAACTTTAAGGTTTCGCTTTACCTTGCTAACAGGCAAATCGTAAATTAGCAGTTAACTAGAAATGTTAGCGCTTAGCGGGTTCTCTACTTCTAGTTGAGGGCTAACTTCTTAAGTAAATCTCTCGAATGAAATTATATTCTGCATTCTGTCCCAGACAGATATCTAAGCGGAGGGGATCGTTTCAGAAACGGCTATTCTAACTATTCTAACTTCTAATTCTAACTTCTTTCAAGAGCAGTGATGGCCCAATGGTTAGGACTGCTATCTCCTTTCTATTCGGGGGATAGCGGATTCGATGCCGGGCACCTCTGACTACTAAATGCAGACCCTAATTCCACGCAGTCTTCACAAACTGTCATATCAATAGTTAATAACCATCGATGATTATAACTAAATATTTTTTTGCGATTATGTTATAAAATTGCCCATTCACTATTTTGAGACATTGGGAGATATTAATGCACCAAAATAGATAACTTTAAAGAATGACTTTGTTTGACATTCTTCGCAAGCGTACTCGTACCTTTTATCGATGTGATCTAATCATCGATGGATTTAATTTATTTTTATTGTTGTCTAGACTGTCGGATACGAAGTGGGAATTTTCATTCGTATTCATATAAACCGTTCCATGTTGGTACAGTTTGTTCGAATTGACATGGAGCGGCGCGGCGCGGTGCGGCGCGTGCTCGCGCGCGAACGAGATTCAATAATAAACACACCAAAAAAATAAACTGTGACGGCGCAAGAGAAAATTATGCAAATAGGCAGCGCACACCAGCTTCGTTTTATATTCTTGTCGCTCTTCGAAGTACATATATTTTGCTCACAGTCGAGTACAGAAAAATCTTTTAACGCTTGAAAATGTCATACAAAAATAACGTGCCTGACTTTCGATATTTTGTACATACGACAAAGTATTATCTCAAATTAATATCAATTCATTAAGCGACAGTTCCTAAATCCTCACAGTTTAGGTGGGCAGTACCCTGCAGCATCAGGATTCAGGAGCTAGAACCTAGAACCCCATGATGTAGTCTATATTTATTACACACAATAATAATTCATAATCAGCAGTTCCTAAATCCCTACAATTTAGGTTGGCAGTACCCTACAGCATCAAGATTGAGGAGTAGGAGCTCTATGATCTAGTATATGCTTAGGAAAAGCATACCAATTCGTAAAAGACTGTTCCTAAATCCACATAATTTAGGGGGAAAGTACCCCTGCAGCGTCAGGCTTGAGGACTTAAAGTAAAAAAAAAATATGGGACCATTGCGCAAGCTTCTTCTGTCAATTAAAAAAAAATCGCGTGAATCGGTCCTGAAACCCCGGAGTGATCGATGGACATACATAGAAAAAAATATATATCGGCCGAATTGATAACCTCCTCCCTTTTGGCAGTCGGTTAAAAGTGAGATAACGGTGATAATAATTTTCGAAAACTTAAATTCAAAGCTGCGGCAATATTTTGAGATAGTATAATATCTTCAGGTAAACAGTAAACAAGTATCTTATTATTAACTAAGTTATGTAAACTGTTACGTCCTTAAATCCTACGCTCAGATTTGATTCAAAATAAACAGTCTATAATCGGTTAAGTTTAGCCAAATATTGGCTCAGCTCGTCTGTGATTATTATAATCCTGGTACTAGTGTTAAACATTTTAAGCTCAATTTAATTAGGTATTATCTTACATTTAAATTGTTTAAAATTATGACTCTACCTGGACTCTACCGAGAAGAAACTCCGGTGATTTCCTCGTATATCCTACTAATATTATAAATGTGAAAGTGTGGATGTTTGGATGTTTGGATGTTTGGATGTTTAGATGTTTGGATGTTTGGATGTTTGTTACTCAATCACACAAAAACGGCTGAACGGATTTGGATGAAATTTGGCATGCATATAGCCTTTGACATGGAAAAGAACATAGGCTACCTTTTATCCCGATTCCTTAAGTAGTTCCCGAGGGAAAATTGAAAATTGTTTACGAGCTAAGCCGCAGGCAGACCGCTTTGAAATTTGGTATGCATGTAGCCTTTGACATGGAAAAGAACATAAGCTACCTTTTATCCCGATTACTCAAGTAGTTCCCGAGGGAAAATTGAAAATTTTTTAAGAGCTAAGCCGCGGGCAGACAGATTTGAAATTTTGTATGCATGTCACCTATGCTATGGAAAAGGACATGTACTTTCTATACCGATCTCAAATAGTTCCCGTGGTAAGATTAAAAATTGTTAACGAGCGAAGCTTTAGACCCAATTCTGAAGTCCACGCAGACAAAGTCGCGGACAGAAACTACTACTACTACTAATTTTAATCCCGATCTCTCAAATTTCTTCCGTGGGAAAAGCATAAATAATTGCTGCACACCAATAAATAATTTGTTAATAATAATATTAATATTAATATATTAATTATTAATTATTAATATTAATATTAATAATATTATAAATGTGAAAGTGTGGATGTTTGGATGTTTGTTACTCAATCACGTCGCAACGACTGAACCGATTTGGCTGAAATTTGGTACAGAGATAGATCATAGTCTGGAATAGCACATAGGCTACTTTTTATCCCGGAAAATTAGAGTTCCCGCGGGAATAAAAACCCTCAATCCACGCGAACGAAGTCGCGGGCATCAGCTAGTAATTAATATACTAGAACTTGGTATGCGTTTCAATTGAGAAGTTAGAATAGTTATCATAATATTTTTAATATTATGTAACTAGATGTTGTGATGTCTCGCGACTTCATCTGCACGTGAGTTAATTCACGAATGAAGGTTATTTAATTCCCGCTGGATATTTTAATTGAGCTAGCAGGCACACGATTTGTACACCCAATGTGTTGTGTTGTATATGCCCCAGCTGAAAGTTGTGAATATTGTTTGTTTTGGAAAGAGTCGACAAGAAATAACATAAAATCATGTTACAGCTGGTTTCAAAAATACTTATTTACTCAAAAATTCAAAAAAAAATCTTACTAACGAAAAGAATTAAAAATGTCTTTAATAAGTATTTTTAGTGATGTACCTAATAACATTATTATATTATGCCGAAGTACAAAATAAGAGAATCTACTCGTATCACAAAACAATTAATTTCATAAGTGCATCTTTACCGTAAAGATAGCATTTCTGTCAGGAAGTCTATGTACCGCTCTACCTACCGCTAACTCAGCCGGGCTAAACTAATACTAAAACTACGATAGCAGATGTTATACAAACAGCAAGTAAGTCAATATAATGCTGTAAGTGAGCCTTTTGAGCGAGTTGGCTGTTCCGAGCTCCGGAGCTGCGGTCGCCGGTCGCCAGCACACAGCGGGCCAAGGCTCAGATGCAGTTATAACTATCCCACATTCTCACTGCAATCAACTTGAATTTATACGTGTAAGCAAACACATGCAAATCTCTAAGCGGGAATCCTACTAGCTACTAGTATTATAAATACGAAAGATGTCTTTTTTCCTTCTTGATGCCTCAAATATTTACACAACAGATTTTAATTGGTTTATAGTAAATAATGGTAGTGTAGCGTGTGCTGCCCTGCCTGGGAGAACACATTAACAAAGTGTCTGTAAGAACTATCATCAAGAAACACTAATGCGTCATTGAAACAAATTAAAAAAAATGTTACTTAAATTAAAATTACTAATTAGCCAACTAAGTAATTGATTGCTAGATTGTAGTTGCATTAAGCACCACTGTGGTGCTCAGCATCAGGAGAAAAAGATTTTATTAAAAGTACAAAAAGCACTCCCAGCGATGAGAAAGGAATCCAAAGAAATAACTGATTTCCATTCTTGTGGCAACTAAGCATTTCAGTAAAAAAATAATAATATGTGAAGGCACTAATAAGAAAGGCTAAAATCTATAGACCGCTCTCTCACCGACTGATTTATGTCAGAGCATATTTGTGTCTCGTTTTAGCTAGCTAATAGATCTCTCATCTCAGTATTACTATTCGTATATTGTATGTGTGTACTGTGGTCGCCGCCGGTCACTCCGCGGCGGAATCTGTCACTGTCTCCAAGAGCGATCAATGTGACCGTGGGGCCACAAGCTTGGTTCGAAACACTAGGCGCGTAGGCGTTGAACCTTCAATGATTATCAAGTACAGTGTAGTCACAATACTCCTTATCCCGCATCGCCGCCCGAGATGCCCGAGCCCTGGCCCCGCGCTGAGCTTTCTCCGGCCTTTGTCCACTTGTCAGTGATAGATCCGGGAGATAAATCCCCCGCAGCCATCTGAACATGGAAATAATGTAGTGAGAACGCGACGATCGCGGCCTACTGATAATATTAAATAATGTATTGTTTCTGCAGAACGTATCGCTTCGTTCACTAGTGATAGTTAATTCAGTAATAAAACTTGGTGCTATCTTAATTTTGTTTCGCAAAAAGAAAAAAGAAAATCAAAATAATTTGTCATGTAAGAATATCAAAATAATGCATGTAATGTAGTCTAACTTTGAATCATCGTTTTGGTGTGCACCTTTGTCGACCCTGGGGGGATTTATACTGTCCGAGATCTTTCGTCACATTTGCGTATCTTGATTCCGCTCGTATCAACATAAACATAGTATTATTTACTCGAACCACCCATAGACATTTTATCACTCACTAGAACCACCCCCTAGTGTAAACCTTTCTGACTACCTATAGACTACCTGATTTAAAGTATCCGTCGAAACTTTAAATGGCATGTTAAACTCTAAAGGCCGTAAGTTGAGATAAGCGTAAGTTTGAATCGACAACTACACAGTATTCACACAAACCGTTTCCGTTTTCAGCAGTAGTATCGGCGAGGCTGACCAAACATATCGATGGCTGGGCGGGCGGCGGCGGGCGGCGGCGGGCGGCGGCGGGCGGCTGAGGGCGGGCGGCAGGCGGCGTGCCAATGCACGTAACAAAGGGATTTACAATACAAACTATTTGTTGTAGTCTCCGCATGCAATACGCATATAAAAAGTATAACAAACTTAATGCACACGTAAGAAAGAGCTACGAATTGTATTAAAAAAGTATCTCTTAAATTAAAAAAGATCTGAACCAGATCTGAACTCCTGTAACAATTTTGAATCGTAATAATAATAAATAAGAAAGAACACAATAATTATACTTAAGAGAAGAACGTTCAAGTGATTCCAATCTAGCGTTGGAATGGTTGAAATTATAACTTATCTACATCGTGCATAATATTCAGTATTTGACTATATATACATACTAGTACATGCAAAAGTGAGTCTAGACATCTATCTGTAGAAACTGTAATTTTTTTATTGTACTTCCTTTTATTAATGTCTTTATTGTTTTGACTTATGTTATACTACATCTTAGTCTAGTGATTAGCAGGTTCATTTGATAAGTTTACTAAAAATTAAGTCAATAATAAAGATTGTGACAATCGCAATGCAACACAAGTTCCCTAATGCAGGGGGCCGGACTGGAGTTATTAGCCATTAATAAAGCAAATCCGATAAGGGCGGGAAAATAATAAATTATTTATAGAGACAACGAGTTTCAGATGAAAACGACGCTCAGTGATCTTGGAACTTGGCAGTCATAAAACAAATATTGCTGCTTAATCTATTCGCCGAGCGGTCTACTGAATTATTTATACCGAAGAGACAAACATCTCGAATACCTACTACATTATAATAAATAGTTACCTACTAGCAGTTTTGTGCGAAGCCTAGTATTCTTCTTACTTTGAGTGATTAACCCGTATTTTTGTCAAAATCTGAATGTGATTTAATAATAAAGTTACTTGCAGTTATATAATTTGTGTAAATTGAAAATTTGAAACATCTCTGACATGAGAATCTATAGCAAGATATTATGATATACCTGACATCCCAGTTTTTTGTTCTATCATCAGATTCTTCTCGATCCTCGATCATCATTTATCTAACACCTACATTGAGAGCTACCATTCTAATGAGCCCAAACACATAATATCTGCTGTAAGTTGAGGAATCGGGTACCCGCAGACTACTTAATGTGCAGCATCAGCTCAAGATTAGCATGCCTGGGAAATAATCCAAACTATCAATAAGTCTTTCAAATCAATCGCACCAGTCAAAGTGTGTAAACCCCTTTAATCAAGTAGGAAATCAGCTAAAGTTCTTTAATCGCCTGAGCAGATCTTCACAAATTGTAGCTATCTACTACTATCATGTCATGATCTACTTCGATCATGTCAGCATTCAAACTTTAGGGAGCTACGAGGGAACAGACAGATACACACATACACCCACACACAGACACACATAAAACTTATAACACCCCTCTTTTTTGTCGGGGTTTAATAAACAGTAGCAATGACTTCGTCAGCGTAGAGCTAATTTTTTTTTAAATGTTGCGAGAACTCTTTAATTTCCGGGAAAAAAGAAGCCTATGCCATACTCCACGTCCTCAACTACTTGCTCCGTTGCTGTGTGATTCAAAGACAAATCCACAAACCAACATGCTTTCGCTTCATATAATACATATTGCAGGGATAATAGAGGCAGTAGGGATTATAATCATTTAATCTATCTGAAAATATTCCGCTTTGAAACTGTCCTTTGACATTGATTGAATTCTACTTTGGAATCTCTTTACACTCGCAATAGAATGGAATTTTCTAATAAACCCATGGAGAAAATAATCCTTTCCCAAACAAGTGCTCTAAACCGTGAAGCAAAATTAGAACGATCAAAGTCTTTTTCTAATTTGCAATTTAGGATTTCAATTCAAAGTCTTGAAATAGCTCCGCTCCATCTAAAAGAGAATACAGTATTCAAAAGGGCTGTACCTAAAAATCATTACGTATACTTATTAGAATGCTAATTCAAAGAAAAACAGAAAGCTTAAAAAAAATGTTTTCAGAAAAGAAATAGCTTTTGGTCGTGACAAACTGCGTAAAGTTAGCTTTTTAAAAATCCTGCGGAAACCGTTTGTTTGTCCGGGACAAAAAGCCTATATTAATCTCCAAGTCTTTCAATTATATCCATGTAAAAAATTACTTCGAGCCGTTTGTTATGTTGCTTTGGTATTGATGGATAAACCAACAAAAAATACATTCACATTTTTAGCATTAGTAGGGGTTTTCAGTTGCTCTCCTTATGAAGGGTATACGATAATAATAATATCCTCCCGGAGGAATTTAGTCATATCCTCCCAGTGGAATTCAGTCATGACGGCCAACCTTCTCAGAATTTTTTCATCTGCGCGGAATATAATTATAGAAGAAGAAGAAGAGTCACCCGTAGTCGAACGTGCTAACCACTGCGCCAACGCGGCAGTGAGGCGGGGAAAGCATCGCGTCGGAAAAATACATTTCTAAGATGAGCTACTTTGATGCTTCCAAACATTCTCATTGGATTTCAAATCCCGAGAGAATGAAACCTCTCTGAAATTATTTAAATTTCGCAAATCATTAGAAAATAAAATAAGGACAACCACACTCTTAACGATGTTGAGTTAATGTTCCATATCACGCTCGACAACGCAAAATGGAATTTATTTTTAATAGCATATGATTTAAATCGTATTATACGTAACCCACCTCTGTCATTACTGCTCTCGTTATAATATTTCAGCGGTTCATGCGTCGAGTGCCGACGGTGTTAAGGCTATGTAGCTACCAGAAACAATTGTGGAACGAGAAAAACATTGTATCAAACCTATCAAATCTACCAATAGACTCGCTGATATTAAGGCAAGAATGGATAGAGAAGAGAGGAGAAGAATGGTGCAGAGGGTAAAATGTTTCCATCAAAGCGGAGAGCTGACAGCGTGCAGACTGGCATTTAAAGCAAGACAAGCCATTTTAATGAGAAGAGCCATTTAGGTATTGTCATCCGATTTACATATACCGTATATGTAAATCTGATGACAATGCAATATTGTGACATGGAGTTGATCTGATGATGGACCCGGGAGATGGCTATGGAAACTCTGTAATAAAACGACGCAACCCCATTGATCTCATTGGACTCGTTTGAGTCGTCTTAACAAGTAATCTCATCCTAGATGATATCCAGGGACAGATTGATGGAGCCGTAAGGCGGCTATGGGAACGTTTTAATAAAACGATGTAACCATATCGCGTTAGGGCTCTTTTGAGTTGAGATGCCAAGTATTATAGTTCTAGATTATATTTAAGGTCTGATGATGTAGCCAAAATGTGGCACCCTAGAAGTCGGCAGTCGGTATAAAAAAAATATGTACACTTGTTTCATTGCATTCCACCGGTATCCAGCGGCTCCCCGCGACTCTTCTAATGTTGTCGGACCACCCCGTGGAGGGCTGCCAACGCTGCGCAGAACAATAATATAATTTGCTTAGTCTGTATCATCTCCCGAATCAGTTTACAGATCAGCATAATGGCCTGCAGTGTATGCGCCAACACGCACACAAAGCAGGACGCCGAATTTCAAGTGTTGACCCGAATAATTTCACAGCTTTACACTCTTATTAAAAATAAGTACTCATAATGCTCATAAAATATTAAAATTGTGACACTCAATGTGAGTTTCATATAAAGGAAAAACTCATTAATTTATGTTTGACAGAGCTTTCAATTTAATTAAATAATTAACGTAATGAATATTAACGAGTGGACATTCTGATCTTCTCGTATAAATTACTGTATAAATAATTTAATTATGTTAAGCCTCGCGTCGCCGACACTTACCGCGCGCGGTTCGCAGTTAGCTTTTAAATACGACAATAAAAACTCATTTACTGTTCTTCCAACTTCCCCAGGTACTGCCAACTGGCTCGACGCCTGTCCCCTGATCGATCGTTTCATTGGGATCTCCAGATCTCCATGAGGACATTCAAGGCCACGTGATCGTCCGAACAAAAGAAAAAGACATTTTGCCGGCTTTATATTAAACCTTCTCACATAAATACAAAACATACAATTTGTGTTTTTTATGCCCATTCTTCACTTATGACACATTGTTTTGACAATCAATATCGTATCAAAAGCATAGATTTTGATTAATTATCTCATTTTATTTTAAAGAATTTTATAAGTAAGGGTCGCGGTCGTGTAAATATTATATTTTCAATGGCTGACAATTTACCTCTTTTACCAGACAAAGAGTTAGTATATTTATACCACTACTTTATGAGGAAGGAAGTAGGTTTGATTCCTGATATGCATCTCTGACTTTTCGGAATTATTTGCACAATTTGCATTTAAGCAATTAAGTACTTCAAAGGTATATCGTGAAGAAATCTGCACTCCTGAGACTTTTCCATAATGTTCTCAAAGGTGTATGAAGTCTGCCAATTTGCATTGGACCAGCGTGCTAGACTATGACCTATATCCTTTCATTGAAGGATCTGCGCTCAGTAGTGAGCCCTTGATGGATCATAAATGATTAATTACTATTTAGTAGAGAGTACTTAGTATAGATTGGTCGCCGTGGCCTAATTATTTGATGAGGAATTACTATGTGCTGGCTGCCCGTGATACATGACGTAATCACGTTAATGCTTACAAACACTCCAGTAGATGAAATACCAGCGATACAATATTCAAATGTGAGGGATGTTTTGCACAGAGACAGATGCCTACTCCGGCCTGTCCGCGCCGCTGAGATATACCTACTCGTAGCAGCAAACATGCACGTTCTAGTAGTCTGGCCCCAAACTAAGTGTTGGTACTTAACAAGCACGAAGCTCGACTTTAAAATTATATAACTTACTTACAAACTTATGAGTAAGTTACATAATTTTTAACTTTGACATTGAGTCGGTTTTAAGTAGACCCTGGGACAAAAGACGTCAGAAACGGTCGCGTGAAATTAAATTAATATAGAAATAGTTTTTGGCTCTGTTTAAAGTTTTCTTTTCAGCGATGTTCCATAAGCGTGAAGAAAATAATAGACACTCTAGAGGTACTCGATCAAAATTCAAAACGACTTCCCGAGTCTCGTATCGAAAATCTATTAAAAGCGTAATAAAGCTAAAAGCTGTCGCTTCTCAAAGTAACTGTGTGTAATGTCATTTTGTTCGCCTCCACAAAAGGCTAAGCTTAAATACATTAAATAAATCTCTTTTGGCGAAGCCACGGGTAAATATTGCTGCTCTCGCTTCCGTACCCTTGGTATTACGTTTCTGCGCGACGTCGTACTGGAACGTTATATCGTTAGTGGTATGACTTGCTATCTCACACTATTGAAAGGTTATGTTATCTTCAACCGATAGAAAAGGGTTGACTTACATGAAGGTCAAATTACACACGACATTGTTAGTAGCGTCATTTGATGATGTAATCGCTTTTCCGAGCTAAAGAAACTACGATTGAATTTTCTCCGCACATTTAGTTTACGACTGAACGGGGCAAGCCGCAAGAGACCTTAGGCAGTAGACGTTGATAAAGCGGAAGATTTTTTATTATGTTTAATTTAATTATACATAACATTACATTTACATGGCACAAAAAACTTGTGAAACATTATTATGAGAAGATAATATTTAAGGGTCCCAATTTGTAAATAAATACTTCTCGCATTTGCATAGCCCACTTCCACTGATGGAGGTACTAATTCTATAATGTATAACGCTCAAAATTAGTACTAATTCTATAATGTATAATGCTCAAATTCGACAATTTAAGTGCGATTCTGAAGCAGTCGTTACAGTCGCCTTCAAAAACGCGATGCAGATCGTGCGTTGTTAAGAGAAGCGTGTGTGTTGCGGACTTTACACATTATTATCGAGTAGCACGCGTGATCGGTCGGCCTACTTGCGGAAATGTGATCCTGTCGGCGGACTATCGGCCGGGTGTCGACCGGGTGTCAGCCGGGTGTCGCTTCCGGGGCCGGGTTATCTCTGCGGACACAGAACTAAGGCAAATGTTATTATAGGGAATTATAGGAGGGGAAAATATAGCGGTATTTAATTAGCTTTCCAATCAATTGTAAGAATAATAATATGACATTGAAAGTCCAATAATAATATACTAGTTGTTCGCCCCGAACTGAGACCTCGCGATATCCCATAATTCCCAAAAGTTTTAATTATTTATTGTAATAATTAACTTTTAACATTAGACGCAATAAAAAAAATAATAGTTGGCATAAAACTGTTTTACTGACACAGCGCCATCTATTAGCATTATTGTGAAGCTATTAGCATTTAAAATTAAATAAATTCGTTTCTTTATAACATTTATCTAATTTTAGTATTTGTTGTTCAAGTACAGGATATAACTGAATTTTCAACCAAGTTTCACGTTCTAATATTCAGTAATTCTGAAGTTATAGGGCTCTGACAGACATTTGGACGTACACACTTCTCTGTCTAGTAGGCAAGCGCATTAGTTGACTCAGAGAACTCGCTTCGCTCGTTCAATTAATGCGAGTGGCAATTCGTACTAGGTATAAGCAATGTTTATGTTCTTAAAGGCGGAGTAGCATTCCTGAATGATTGACTGTAAACGTACTTATTGATGTTTTAAGTTCGATACTAAAAAAACCTTCATGTGCTATGATTTGAAAAATAAAGACCAGTTTGTCGTTATATACTTAAAAGTTAGTATCCAAAAAGGCAAGAGATCCTGGATCCTGCATCCAAAGCTTGGAATCGAATACCGGACCCTCTGAATAGGATTCCAACCATAAAACTCTCTTCGCAATGCTGTGTGCGTTTTGCATGAGTTTGAATATTCTATAATATTTTCAAAGGTGTGTGTGAAGCCGGCCTATCTACACTTGGGTCTTGGTCATTAGCGGACTACGCTCCTCTCTTTCGACCTGTGTCCGACGCGGGAGCAACGTTTTACGTACTGTCCAAAGCTCCGGAAAAAACTTAAATACCTTTAGTGACCAGACTCGGGAGCAACGAGGTGGTCAGAGACCACAATGACTGCAATGTTTCAGTGCGGCGGCGTGCGGCGACGTGCGCGGCGTGCTGCGCGAGGTGTTCCGCGACCTGGACCACTGCTGCCCCTCCACCGCGGCCGGAGTACCGCCCCAGGGGGACTGTGGGGTACGTCGTTACTCTCTCTCTCTCTGCATCGACTTCCTCATTATTGCGGGGCACGATCCTCGGCACGGATCCAAATTTGTGTAACAACTCGACTTGAAAATGTGCACATTGTAGATCGGGGAGTCCTCTGCCGACTGCGCCAAGCTGTACCAGCGGGAGTGCGAGCTGCGACACGAGCGCGCGCGGCGCCTCGCCCGAGCGCCGCTGCCGAACGGCTACCGGTTGCGCTCCCCCGCTGCACCGCCACAACTCGACGCGAACAGCGACCCGCTGATACTTAAGAGGAACGATTTGAAGCCCTCTGTGGACCAAGATGCTGGAGGTAATATACCCGTTTTCCTTAAAAAACTCTAAAAAACTAAATTTTAGGGAAACTATGCTCAATTTTCTTATTCAACCAAGGTTTAATGGACACTTGAATGCGACCGAGGATATCTTACTCTAAGAAATAAAGAGTTGGATCGATTTGTCAGGTGTCACAAGTGAAAATTAACTTTCATAATTTAGCAAAGTCAAGAATAAATTAAACTTAGCTACGTCTTTATTCCCAGCTACTTGCAGCCAGTGACGCCAGGTACAGGGGCAGGAATAATAGTGGCAAAATAAAGATATTATATTTTAATTAAGATAAAACGTTTTCGGCAATTTAGAACTAAAATTATGGACATCCCTTTCATGTTTACTTCGCTCCTGTGTGTTTGTATGCTGGTTTGTCCTTGAATCAGGCACCAACGGGGATTGTCGTGATTATTGCATGGGTTATGTTGAGGACCTGGAAAGTTCTTTTTAACCCAGAAAAACAAATCGTTCAATCGAGATTTTTAACTACCTATTACCTAATTAAATAAATTCCACGACATTAATCGTATAATCAAACCTGTTTATCACACTGAGCACGCGATTTGTCGCACCCGTTTTAAAAGTTATCTGTCTCGAAGTCGGAGATTACAGCGCCGCGGGGTTTACAGCAGTTATAAATTAGGCTGACAACCGCTGCTTTAAATCATGGGATTAGTGCTGTACAAATCAAAGATCGTTCAATTCACATGGGCTCTGGAGTTTGATGGTAATTTGTAGATTTTATTTCCTAGATTTTTTTTCAACTTCGCTAGCGCAGTCGTTAGCGTCTCGAGTTCGGTTCCGAACGAGAACAATTTGCGATTTTATTATTTCTGAATTGTCTTCTGTCTGATAGAAAGCTATGGCCGAACCGTTTTACTATCCTACTTAAATGACTTGCCACTAAGCGACTCAGCGTAGCGGTACAATGACGTGTAGAAACCAATTAGGGATATAGCTCTACACTTTCCGTTCGTACTGCCATTTGGTTGAATCGTCAAGGGCTATATTTCCATCGAATAAAATAAAAAGATTAAAATAATTAAAATAAAACAGATTAAACTTTTAATAATGGTCTCTTTTTCTCATTACCCAGGTGACCAAAGTCTCTGGGTGCAGAATATTCTTAACAGGAGCTCAGGGGATCTGCGAGCTTTGAAGGTGGCGGGGTCGCGGCTCCACCTGCCCGTGTCGCTGGAGCCGGCAGCCGAGGGCACCGTGCAGTCTGCCAGGTGGGTTGACTATACCAATACCGATGAGTAAACTACAGAGCAATGAGAACGACAATGGATATGAGTACACAACGGGGTTGAGTACTCCAACGAATTTTAGTACACAACAGGGTTGAATACACCAACGGCTTACATAGAAAAAAAAGACGTGTGGCACTCGGGGACTCCCGCCGTAAAGCTATTGCATAGCATTTTTTATCAACGCCATCTAGCGGTGAGAGGAGTCCCGTGTCAGGTTATTTTCGTTACGGAATTTCTGTATTCGGTCTCCACGCTTAAGGCCCGCGATATAAGCTATGCAATAGCTTAATAAAAAAACCTAAAAAAACTTATTTTTAATCGACCGAGCGAAGCGAGGTCTCCGAGTCTACTTGAGTGAATTTGCACTTGTCTGTCCGTGCGTCCGTCCGTCCGTCAGAGCCTTAACTTCTGAATTACTGAACGTAACTTCTAATTTCAATATAATAATATGTAAACCGATGGCCTTCAGCCGAATATTGCATAAAAAAATATAAAAATCTTTTTTTTTTGTTGCGTTACATAGTTTAGCGTCAACTATTATTATTTAGTTTATCAACTACTACTAATTATGTTATTTTAATTTTTTTTATTATTGAACGAGCGAAGCGAAGTTCTCTGAGTCAACTAGGGCGCTTGCCTACTAGACAGAGAAGTGTGTTCGTCTAAATGTCTGTCAGAGCCCTATAACTTCTGAATTACTGAACGTAATTACTTCAAATTTAAATATAATATGTAAACTGATGGCCTTCAGCCGAACATTGTATAAAAAAATATAAAAAGCTTTATTTCAGGGGGGCTCTCATAGAAGCGTATTTGAAGTAAAATCTTGTTTGTTGCTCTACATAGACTTGCGATATATTTTTTTAAAGACGACTTTGAACAGAGTACAAAAATATATTTTTTTTAATTTTTCCCTAAAAATTGACCAAATGGGGGGGTTTCAAAGTGGAGATTTTAATTTGAGCCATATGTCAAGAATTACTGAATATTAGAACGTGAAACTTGGTTGAAAATTCAGTTATATCCTGTACTTGAACAACAAATACTAAAATTAGATAAATGTTATAAAGAAACGAAATTATTTAATTTTAATGCGCCATCTATTAGCATTATTGTGAAGCTAATAGCTTCACTATAATGCTTCACTATAATGCTTCACTATAGATGGCGCTGTGTCAGTAAAACAGTTTTATGTCAACTATTATTTTTTTTATTGCGTCTAATGTTAAAAGTTAATTATTACAATATATAATTAAAACTTTTGGGAATTATGGGATATCGCGAGGTATCAGTTCGGGGCGAACCACTAGTTTATTTTTTATTGCGTCTAATGTTAAAAGTTAATTATTACTAGGTCCATCCACCTAATAATATTAGGTGGATCGATAAAATCGAACTCACCGATGTGACGGTGACAGTGACGTTTGTCCAGATTGTGTAAACCTGTCGAAACAAAAAATCATATTTCTGAACACGGATAAACGGATTTTTATCCATGAATGCATTTTGCAATAATTGTGTAATCTGTCTGGCCTTATTTTTTAACTATATATTAATTGTATACTTCTGAGATATAACGCTGTTGTTTAATTTTCTAAAAAATAAAAAAATAAACGGATTGACGATAGTTTTTGTATGGGTAGGGTATAGTTGAAGATATATGGATTTCTCACTCTACTACATTGACTTATATATATGCTCTAGCTGCTCTACTACTTTTTATTCTGGATTTTTAAAAACTGGATCATACGGATGAATTCTCGGGCTAATATATTTTAATACAGTCAAATTATTCGACCGCCTCCAAAACAGCTTTTGTTTGGGACCACATTACTGAGTTTGTTCGTTACGCATTATTGCTGATTGCTAAAAACTGTGGTAGGTAGAGTCATCGTCGTCGTTGTTGTTCCTGTAATATTTAGCTAAACCCGTACACTAAACTCCAATTATTTCAGATTATTCTCACCAAACTTTGGGGATGAGGGGAAATTGTACTCGTGCTGGGAAACGTTATCGTTAGCACTATGAAAATGAGGTCAACGCTTTCTATATACGACGAGTCTCACTAATATAGTACCACTGTATAACTATTATACTATACTAGAGATGTAATTTTTAATTGTTACCAACCCTCAACTGGCTAATTCGACGAACGGACTTTTTTAGAGAAAAAATTTTTTGGAGATTTTTTCAAGTTTTTTGTGGAAAGACGTTGGTATTTTAATGTCTTCGGGACCGTAACATGGTATGAAGGAAAAGAAGAAAAAAGAAAACTGAAAAGACCAACTGTATTTTCAGTTTTCTTTTTTCTTCTTCTTCTCTTGTTGCCGTGTTATAGGCACTCTCACCAGGGAGACAGTAGGGGTCTTAGCCGGTACATCTTCTTGGGTATTCCCAATCAAAAATATGGTAACCGTAGCGTGGGCGCGCTGCTGCCGAGGCTGGCCGCGCCGCCCGCGCCGCCGCCGCCCGCCGCCCCGGAGCCCGTCTGCGTCGTGGCCATCCCGCCCAGCCTGGAGTTCGTCAACTTCACCGTCGGGCAGCTGCATACAGTATTACACGAACCTACCTATAGATAGACAGATGCTCAAAATGTATATTAATAGTTTCGAAATCAGTGCAGAAAAAACTAATTGTGTTGTTCCAGAATCAGTTCCCATCTCAACTAGTGGGCATAGGTCTCTCGCAAGGATTGACATAAAACACGTGCCTATTTGGTGTATCCGGTGGCTCCCAGTGATTCGTTTGAAGTGCAAAGTTCTCATTCGAGGACCTCGAGCACCCTCGAGCACTCTAACCTCCTCAGAAGGCGGTGGAGAGAGCCGTGTTTGAAGTATTCCAGCACGATCAAACCTGATAGATTATCGTACATACCACATAGTTTGAAGAATCGATAATAATCGTTGGACGATTCGTGGCAAGAATGCACCTAAGTTTGATTTCAAGGTGTGGAGGCCTCGCACTAAAAAACATAGTGTTGACCCCACTAGACGGTATCAGGCGAGACGCAGTGAGAAGGGAAGGCGCGTGGCGTATCTACGAGAGATTTATGTATATGTATAAAGATAGATAAATAGGTAAAAATAATAAGAACGAGAATATAAAAAATATACCTAACTTAGAATTGTAAGCAAAGATGGCCTCTCGACCGCGTTCTAGCAATCCATCCGCCTGGTGAACGTGTCGAAGGCGGAGGTGCGGCTGTCGGTGCGTGTGCCGGCGCGGCGCGAGCTGGAGGTGGCGCTGTGCTCGCGCCTGGCGCTCACGGCGGGCGCGGCGGCCGAGCTGCGCGTGCACTTCCGCGCCCGCGACGTGCGCGCGCTGGCCGACGCGCTGCTGGTGCGCGTGTCGGCCGGCCGCGCGCTGCGCGTGCCCATCGCGTGCTACATGCAGCCGCCTCTGCTGCACGGTACGTACCGTCACTCGGTTCGGTACGCCTGTCGGTGCGCGCGCCGATCTTGATGACCTCCTCGTTGTTAGAAGTCGATTAAAAACAATTTTTATGAAATCGAGTGTCCAATTAATTAAATCGCTGAGTTTAATATCGCAAATTGTTTGTTGGCATGAAATTAAATTGTTCCCTCCAAAACCGTAATTAGGTCACTATTGATTTATGTTAGCTAATCACATCCAAATTTGGAGCGTGTATTGAACGATAAGCTCCTGGCGTACCTCAGTTTAAATGACCTCCTGTCGGACCGGCAGTACGGTTTTCGCCGTAATAGGTCCACGGGAAGTCTTCTAGTGTATGCCATACACATCTGGGGCGAAGCAATCGATAAGCACGGTGAGGCGCTAGCCGTTTCACTAGTATCGAAGGCGTTCGACCTGGTCGAGCAAGACCTGGAGCAAGCTTTCAGCTTATGGAATACCCACTAGTCTTTGTAACTGGATTTTTGATTTCCTGCTTGGGCGATCATTTCGAGTGGTCATAAATGGCTCCTCATCTGATCTGATGGCGATTAATGCCGGTGTCCCTCAGGGATCTGTTCTCTCCGCAACGCTCTTTCTGCTGCACATAAATTACCTCCATAAATAACCGCATACCCAAAGATACCGGGTCTTACCCGGGTCTTACCCGGTATCTTTGGGTATGCGGATGACAGCACTGTTATGGAGAGATACATGTCCAGTCCCCGTGCTAGTGGGGCTGAAATTCTTGAGTACAGAGAGGCTTTGGTTAAACGCATAAAGCCTTTGAAAGAGGTATCCGATTGAGGTGACGCCAACCTAGTCAAATTTAATACTACCGAGACGCAAGCGTGTTTATTCTTCGCCAAACGGAATCCATTCCCACTGACTCCGAGTTTCCGAAATATATCCGTACCGATCACCGATGGTAGCGATCTTCTAGGCATAAATGTCTCGTCTAAAATCAACTTCGGACAATGCATCAAATCCAAAGCAAAAACTGCTGGCAAGAAACTTGGTATCCTCAACAAAGTTTAGTGGTACCTCACGCCCGACCAGCCTCTTAGTCTCTATCGAGCACAAGTCCGGTCGTGCATGGAGTACTGCAGCCATTTATGGGATGGCTCTGCCAAGTACCAGCTCGCTGCTTTGAATTCGGTGGATCGACTTAATTGTAACTTTGTGAAAAGAATTTTTACGTTTATGTTATTTTCTAGTTAATTATGTAGTGCCATTGTTGTTTTTACTATCAGTGCTTACGTGTGGAAGACTGGGATGCGGATTTACAAGCCGCGATACCCGCGGCAATTAGATTTGTCAACCTAAACACGGGTAGTTAGGTGACCCTATCACCCAAGCATATGGCCAAGTTGTAACTTGGTTGTAACGGATAAGTACTCGGCTACATGTAACTACTCGTAGGTTAAGATCATATTTTTGAATTAAATTAAATAAATAAAAAACTTGCTTAAGTTTGGCTCTTTTCAACGTTGAACTTTCTGATGAGGTTTACAACAATTAACTAGTCGCTCAGAGGTAGCGGCTGAACGGTATAATCTCAAGTTTATTTTGTCAGTAATAGTTTCGACGGCTCACATTCCGTGCTCGGCGGCGGAGAGCCGCGCGGCGCAGCCCGCCACGCTGGAGCTGGGCGCCCGGCTGCTGGGCGACGTGCACCGCGTGCCGTACGAGCTGCGCTGCGGCGCGCGCCACGCCGCCTTCTTCCTCATGAGCGACGACGCGTGGAGCTACTGCGACCTGCAGGTGATGTTGTATTTGTGTAAGGGTGGTGATCCCTTTCCGAATCGCGCATCTCTCAAGTTTCGTCTCCGTTAGACGGCCTATAATTCAACGTTCCATGGTCGCAAAGGTCACAGCCAGCACCGGCAAGAGCCGGCCGAGCGTCGGCATATCGACGGACTGCTTCTACCTGCGGCCCGCGCGCTGGCGCGGCGGCGCGGGCGCACGCGGGCTGGCCGTGTGCCGCGCCGCCGCGCCGGGCGCGCACGTGGCCGCGCTGAGGGTCGCGGCCTCCACCGCCGTAGTGCGTTCCTTGAGCCTCGTCGCTGACTCGCTGCTGTTCAGCCCCGACCACGTCACCCTGCAGGTACATCGAAAACCAACAAAATAATTAAGTACTTGTCGACCGCAAGTATTGTAGTAGTCATGAATAAAATGAGACCGGCTGTCTTTTTTTTTCTTGTCTTTTTCATCGTAAAATTTATTTCCACAAGGAGGCGACGTCTGCTCGTTTCATTCCCATTCCAAACCATTAAATTAACCTTACGTAATTGTTAACTGGAAAAACTCGCATAATTTGCACTTTTGCTTATATGCATGTCGGTTTGCCTATAATAATTGGATGCACACCTGAAATATTTTTGTTTATAATTTTTTGTAATTCTTGTGTGATTTCCTGTTGGCAAAGCAATGAATAAATAAACAGCCAGCTCGCTGAGGGACTTCGCTGGCTTCGGTTAAGCTGTAGCGGTTACGCTATAATTCGTTAAATTAGAGTTAGAAATATAGTCTCCTTTGTTGACCTACAGTCTGTTGTATTTGCTGATAGTTCGTTGCTCTCAATCTCTCTTTTACCTTTTCACCAGGCTCATGAAAAAGATTACGACATAATGTGTGAAGACGACCCGGCGTGCGGCTACTACGTGCACTTGGGCGTGGCCTTCCCGCACCGCGAGCTCTCTGCGACCGTCGACATTATCAATAGCAGGTGAGTTAATGTTATAGCTTCGCAAAATAAAGTTGAAAAAATAGGGGCGCCACTTTCGCTGATTTGTCTTGATTCTCGCAACTCAAAGTCAATTTTCACATTTATGTAAATAAAAATAAATAAAATAAAATAAAAATTTATCTCTGAATATGTTCCATTTATAAAATTTTTGCCAAGCTAGAGTTATTAATAAGCTGGGTATTTCCTTGTCAGTCCTCTCGTGTACCAGTACCGGTGGGAAGCGCGCGCGTGGGGCGCGTGCTCGTGCTGGCAGGACTTCCAGCTGCTGCCGGCCGACGAGCGCGCCGACGATGCGCTGTGCGCCGGCGCCCTGCGCGCCAAGACGCTCACTGCACAGGTATACCGGTACCGGGGGGCGCGCGCGCGTGGGGCGCGTGCTCGTGCTGGCAGGACTTCCAGCTGCTGCCGGCCGACGAGCGCGCCGACGACGCGCTGTGCGCCGGCGCCCTGCGCGCCAAGACGCTCACTGCACAGGTATACCGGTACCGGGGGGCGCGCGCGCGTGGGGCGCGTGCTCGTGCTGGCAGGACTTCCAGCTGCTGCCGGCCGACGAGCGCGCCGACGACGCGCTGTGCGCCGACGCCCTGCGCGCCAAGAGGCTCACTGCACAGGTATACCGGGGGGCGCGCGCGCGTGGGGCGCGTGCTCGTGCTGGCAGGACTTCCAGCTGCTGCCGGCCGACGAGCGCGCCGACGACGCGCTGTGCGCCGACGCCCTGCGCGCCAAGAGGCTCACTGCACAGGTATACCGGGGGGCGCGCGCGCGTGGGGCGCGTGCTCGTGCTGGCAGGACTTCCAGCTGCTGCCGGCCGACGAGCGCGCCGACGACGCGCTGTGCGCCGGCGCCCTGCGCGCCAAGAGGCTCACTGCACAGGTATACCGGTACTTGAACTGACATAAAAACCTATCGTCTAAGGCACCCGTTACAACGAAGCTAATTGCTTCGTTAGTTACGCTGGCGGGTAACAGAAAATTAACGATACAATCAAGCTCGTGTTACGCAACTTTCCATTTTTGGTTCCCGAGCAATTAATATAAAAATTTCCTTCCATCGGTCTCTCTAAAAAACAGGCTAAACTCAATGCTTGCTCGTTAACTTGCGATTTTTAATTACCGTTTTTAAACAGACTTCATCCTTACTTCGTAGTTTATAATCCAACTAGAAATTAACTGTAATTTTATTTTTACGGCGTCGTTGATCTAGAAGCTAGCTCATTCGACTTCAAATAATACTCCAGGGTGTGGGATTGTTTAAAAGCAAATAAAAGTTCCCGCGGAAATTGAATAATCCTAATCCACGCGGACTAAATCGCAGACATCATTTATTTGTTAATAAACAAGCGATCGTCGCGCAGGGCGAGCGCCCCGTCAGCGCGGAGCGGCAGGACGCGGTGGGCGCGCTGCGCGTGTCGGCCGCCGCCGGCTGCCTGGCGCCGCGCTCGCGGACCGCCGCGCAGGTGCGCGTGCCCGACGCGGGGGGCGAGCCGCGGGAGCGACGCGCCGTGCTCATGTGAGAGCCCAGTTATACTCTGCGTCGAGCGCCCCGTCAGCGCGGAGCGGCAGGACGCGGTGGGCGCGCTGCGCGTGTCGGCCGCCGCCGGCTGCCTGGCGCCGCGCTCGCGGACCGCCGCGCAGGTGCGCGTGCCCGACGCGGGGGGCGAGCCGCGGGAGCGACGCGCCGTGCTCATGTGAGAGCCCAGTTATACTCTGCGTCGAGCGCCCCGTCAGCGCGGAGCGGCAGGACGCGGTGGGCGCGCTGCGCGTGTCGGCCGCCGCCGGCTGCCTGGCGCCGCGCTCGCGGACCGCCGCGCAGGTGCGCGTGCCCGACGCGGGGGGCGAGCCGCGGGAGCGACGCGCCGTGCTCATGTGAGAGCCCAGTTATACTCTGCATCGAGCGCCCCGTCAGCGCGGAGCGGCAGGACGCGGTGGGCGCGCTGCGCGTGTCGGCCGCCGCCGGCTGCCTGGCGCCGCGCTCGCGGACCGCCGCGCAGGTGCGCGTGCCCGACGCGGGGGGCGAGCCGCGGGAGCGACGCGCCGTGCTCATGTGAGAGCCCAGTTATACTCTGCGTCGAGCGCCCCGTCAGCGCGGAGCGGCAGGACGCGGTGGGCGCGCTGCGCGTGTCGGCCGCCGCCGGCTGCCTGGCGCCGCGCTCGCGGACCGCCGCGCAGGTGCGCGTGCCCGACGCGGGGGGCGAGCCGCGGGAGCGACGCGCCGTGCTCATGTGAGAGCCCAGTTATACTCTGCATCGAGCGCCCCGTCAGCGCGGAGCGGCAGGACGCGGTGGGCGCGCTGCGCGTGTCGGCCGCCGCCGGCTGCCTGGCGCCGCGCTCGCGGACCGCCGCGCAGGTGCGCGTGCCCGACGCGGGGGGCGAGCCGCGGGAGCGACGCGCCGTGCTCATGTGAGAGCCCAGTTATACTCTGCGTCGAGCGCCCCGTCAGCGCGGAGCGGCAGGACGCGGTGGGCGCGCTGCGCGTGTCGGCCGCCGCCGGCTGCCTGGCGCCGCGCTCGCGGACCGCCGCGCAGGTGCGCGTGCCCGACGCGGGGGGCGAGCCGCGGGAGCGACGCGCCGTGCTCATGTGAGAGCCCAGTTATACTCTGCATCGAGCGCCCCGTCAGCGCGGAGCGGCAGGACGCGGTGGGCGCGCTGCGCGTGTCGGCCGCCGCCGGCTGCCTGGCGCCGCGCTCGCGGACCGCCGCGCAGGTGCGCGTGCCCGACGCGGGGGGCGAGCCGCGGGAGCGACGCGCCGTGCTCATGTGAGAGCCCAGTTATACTCTGCATCGAGCGCCCCGTCAGCGCGGAGCGGCAGGACGCGGTGGGCGCGCTGCGCGTGTCGGCCGCCGCCGGCTGCCTGGCGCCGCGCTCGCGGACCGCCGCGCAGGTGCGCGTGCCCGACGCGGGGGGCGAGCCGCGGGAGCGACGCGCCGTGCTCATGTGAGAGCCCAGTTATACTCTGCATCGAGCGCCCCGTCAGCGCGGAGCGGCAGGACGCGGTGGGCGCGCTGCGCGTGTCGGCCGCCGCCGGCTGCCTGGCGCCGCGCTCGCGTACCGCCGCGCAGGTGCGCGTGCCCGACGCGGGGGGCGAGCCGCGGGAGCGACGCGCCGTGCTCATGTGAGAGCCCAGTTATACACTGCATCGAGCGCCCCGTCAGCGCGGAGCGGCAGGACGCGGTGGGCGCGCTGCGCGTGTCGGCCGCCGCCGGCTGCCTGGCGCCGCGCTCGCGGACCGCCGCGCAGGTGCGCGTGCCCGACGCGGGGGGCGAGCCGCGGGAGCGACGCGCCGTGCTCATGTGAGAGCCCAGTTATACTCTGCATCGAGCGCCCCGTCAGCGCGGAGCGGCAGGACGCGGTGGGCGCGCTGCGCGTGTCGGCCGCCGCCGGCTGCCTGGCGCCGCGCTCGCGGACCGCCGCGCAGGTGCGCGTGCCCGACGCGGGGGGCGAGCCGCGGGAGCGACGCGCCGTGCTCATGTGAGAGCCCAGTTATACTCTGCATCGAGCGCCCCGTCAGCGCGGAGCGGCAGGACGCGGTGGGCGCGCTGCGCGTGTCGGCCGCCGCGCAGGTGCGCCCACCGCGACTGCTAAAGTCATAGCCCATTGACACAGCCGTTGATCTGATGTAAGAAGGAGAAGTCAAAGATAGTCCAGGAAATAAAATTATAAGAGTAAATAGAATTTTTAAACATTTGTACCACATTTGTACCGTTTTAATAAACGATTCTAAGAGGTAGGTACGTCTTAAACTGAACCCAATTTATCATATAACGACGGCGAAGTTCCGCGAATTCTACGGTAATGGCTCAAACTCGAAAGCGTCCGATAATAATGGCCACTCAACCCTAATCGGTCATCTCGGTCGTCCCTTCTGCTATTTTTATTTTTGTTTCGACAGGCTGATTTTAAAAAGCGTGCCAGAAGATAGTTTTCCGCCTGACTACGACCCGATGATTGTGAAGACCGATGTGATACAGGAGAAATGTATTCCTGGAGTATGTGCGGTAAGACATCTGTTCACAACTCTAGTGTCAGACGACCTCCCTGCTGCGGTGGGCGTTGCGGTGTGGCCTTGTGTGTGGAAGTCTGGCTCTGGAGTGAGGCAATTTGGGAATGTTTTCGACTGACTTGAGCCACAGCAGCTTACTATCTAATCGGCTAAGACGTGTCGCGAAGCGATGTAGCGTTCCGGTTTGAGGTCGCTTAGAAAAATGTTAGAGGTAGGTTCATAAAACTGCCAACTGGCGCTCCGAGTTAGTCTTTTTCCAACTTAGCCTAAGTCATCATTTACCAGATAAAATTATAGTCGAGAGTTAATTTTGTAACCGAATAAAATATAAGTTTTTTTCTTCAAGCGGTTAATTAGTTTATCAAATACTTGAAAAAAAACTGTAAAAAATTCATCTCCGGCAAATTATTAACGGGTGAATATTTGTTACCGATTAAATTTTAAAGCCTCAATACCGCAAAGGTCAGGGCACGGACTGAAAACCGAAAGGTCGACGGTTCGAATCGCATACGCTTAGTCGGAGAGGAAATTTTAATACATTTTCAAAAGAAAAGTTTGTCGCCACAGAAATGGAGTCGCAAGGTGTGCGACGTGGTGTGCGCGCAGCTCGAGGTGTGGTGGGCCGTGGCGCCCGTGCGCTTCCAGCTCGACCCCCCGCTGCTGCTGCTGCCTCACTCGCGGAGGTCAGTCCTCACTCTACAATTAATATACCGCCTTGATTGCTGTGATTTATAAAAATATGTCGTCACGTTTATTCCCGATCCTCTACGTAAGGGTGAAATCTGTGGAGGTCTACCTCCGCTCGACGCAGCTGTTCGGCGCGGCGGGCGTGCCCGTGCGCTGGTCGGCCGCGTGCCCGGCGTGCCCCGAGTGTCCCGCGTGCCCCGCGTACCCAGCGTGCTCCGCGTGCCCCGCGCCGCCCGCGCTGGCGCCGCTGCAGCCCGCGCTCACGGCCGTGCGCATGCCGCTGCCGGAGCTGCCAGACCGGTTCCCGCACTCGCAGCTCGTACAGTGAGTACCGCGATGTGAATAAGGTAAGTAGTAGTTCAGACGAGGAAATTCTAGAAGTATGGTATCCTGTGCAGGCTGGTGGCGGAATCGGAAGAGTGGAGCTCCTCGTGTCGCGTCGAGCGCTGGTGCAGCACGCGCCACCCCGCGCTGCGCCCCGCGTCGCTGTGGCTGGGCGTGCGGGCGCCGGGCGCGCGCGTGGCCGCCGACCTCGCGCTCCACAACGACACGCACCAGCACGTGAGTGAGCGCCGTCGTCGACTCGAGCGACAGCCGGCCGACACGGCTCTCGAGAAACCTCGGCACAGATCGCGACGGAACACACTCTAGCGTCGCCCGTATCCAGCGGACACTAGCGACTCGCTTGAGATTGTTCATCCACGTAGTGAGTCTCCCGATGCACCTCCTCCCGTTTCGAGGTTTCCGCGCCGTTTCAGCAGTTTGGGAGTCCCGCCGAGTTATCGTCGACTCTGCCACTCGCCATGTCTCGGCAACTCATGGGTTTCCCAAAACGCAAGTAAATTTTCCGTCGTGAAGGATCAGCGGTGATGATTTTCGAGATCGGTTTATCTTTGTGTCCTCAGATCTGCTGGTGGGCGAGCGTCCACCGCTGGCTCCGCGAGCGCGGCCCCGCGGGCCCGTGCGAGGCGCGCGCGCCGTGCGCGGCGTGCTGCAGCCGCGCGTGCGCGTGCGACGCGCTGTCGCCGGCGCGCGGCGCGCTGCGGCACGACCGGCGCGTCGAGCTGCGTTACTGTGTCAACGCGCCTGACGTGAGGGTTCTTTTCTCGTTTCTCGTATATTATTTTACGGCCTGATGTTAAACGATTACTGCCACCTGGAACTTTGCGGCACTTTCATCATCAGTCCTTCGACTAGCCCATATCGTACTTTTATTGTGTAAGCACATTTGAAGGAACGCAACGCACTGGTGCTAGTTTCTATGTATAATTGCAACTGCCATATTATTATCTGTCGTATAATAAAATCGTAGAATAACTCGATATCCACTAGCTACTGGTTCATATTAATATCAGCTTCCGAGTTGAATCTCGGCTAGTACGTACAGAGAGAAGTTCTCTAGACGGACGGCTGCGTGGCGGCGCTGGTGCGCGTGCGGCGCACGGCCGCGGACGTGGCTCGCGTGCCGAGCGCGCGCGGTACAGACGCGCGCGCCACGCTGCTCGCGTACCGCGTGCTCGCACCGCGCCTCGTGCTTCGCGTCAAGGCGTGCCGCGAGCACGACGCTCGAGAATGTAAGCTGACATCACTATTTCTCGAAAATTTAAGCCACCAAGCTAATAATAAGAATATTTTATTTCTTGTTCTAAACTTTACAATTCGATGACTATATGAAAAATAAATAAAATAAATACTCTTTATATAGGTGCTGTTATCCTATTTATATATATTTATATAGGTGAAGGTTGTCGCTTGGAGCCGGATTCCAGCGTGCTGGGTGGCACGCCCGTGCTGCGGCCGCGCGCCGCGCTGTCGCTCGCCGGCCGCGTGTGCTGCCGCCTGCAGCTCACCAACATCACCCCGCTGCCGACGAGCGTCGCGTGGACGCCAGCTATTGGTAGGTGAAGGTTGCCCCGTGCTGCGCCGCGCGCCGCGCTGTCGCTCGCCGGCCGCGCGTGCTGCCGCCTGCAGCTCACCAACATCACCCCGCTGCCGACGAGCGTCGCGTGGACGCCAGCTATTGGTAGGTGAAGGTTGCCCCGTGCTGCGCCGCGCGCCGCGCTGTCGCTCGCCGGCCGCGCGTGCTGCCGCCTGCAGCTCACCAACATCACCCCGCTGCCGACGAGCGTCGCGTGGACGCCAGCTATTGGTAGGTGAAGGTTGCCCCGTGCTGCGCCGCGCGCCGCGCTGTCGCTCGCCGGCCGCGCGTGCTGCCGCCTGCAGCTCACCAACATCACCCCGCTGCCGACGAGCGTCGCGTGGACGCCAGCTATTGGTAGGTGAAGGTTGCCCCGTGCTGCGCCGCGCGCCGCGCTGTCGCTCGCCGGCCGCGCGTGCTGCCGCCTGCAGCTCACCAACATCACCCCGCTGCCGACGAGCGTCGCGTGGACGCCAGCTATTGGTAGGTGAAGGTTGCCCCGTGCTGCGCCGCGCGCCGCGCTGTCGCTCGCCGGCCGCGCGTGCTGCCGCCTGCAGCTCACCAACATCACCCCGCTGCCGACGAGCGTCGCGTGGACGCCAGCTATTGGTAGGTGAAGGTTGCCCCGTGCTGCACCGCGCGCCGCGCTGTCGCTCGCCGGCCGCGCGTGCTGCCGCCTGCAGCTCACCAACATCACCCCGCTGCCGACGAGCGTCGCGTGGACGCCAGCTATTGGTAGGTGAAGGTTGCCCCGTGCTGCGCCGCGCGCCGCGCTGTCGCTCGCCGGCCGCGCGTGCTGCCGCCTGCAGCTCACCAACATCACCCCGCTGCCGACGAGCGTCGCGTGGACGCCAGCTATTGGTAGGTGAAGGTTGCCCCGTGCTGCGCCGCGCGCCGCGCTGTCGCTCGCCGGCCGCGCGTGCTGCCGCCTGCAGCTCACCAACATCACCCCGCTGCCGACGAGCGTCGCGTGGACGCCAGCTATTGGTAGGTGAAGGTTGCCCCGTGCTGCGCCGCGCGCCGCGCTGTCGCTCGCCGGCCGCGCGTGCTGCCGCCTGCAGCTCACCAACATCACCCCGCTGCCGACGAGCGTCGCGTGGACGCCAGCTATTGGTAGGTGAAGGTTGCCCCGTGCTGCGCCGCGCGCCGCGCTTTCGCTCGCCGGCCGCGCGTGCTGCCGCCTGCAGCTCACCAACGTCTCTTCTTTTATTATTGAATTACTTCTCTAGATTGCGAAATTATGGAGTGTTGTCATTGTCTGACACGCGTAAGCTGCTGGACTTATGTTTTTTGCACAAACTATTCGATGAGTCTGTTGATGCACCGAGTTTACTACACAAAATCTCTTTTAGAATATCCAGACTTCATAGTCGTGTAAAAAACTTTTTGCCATTCAAAGCTACTATTTCCAAAACTAAGTTAAGCTAGGTATCTCTGCGCCTGTTAAGAAGATGCTAATAACCTATAACAACATTGGCAAGGTCGTTGACATTAACATATTAGGCGATAGTTTTTCTAAATTTAAAAAGATTTTATTAAATGACTTTCTGTTCTCATATTCTTCTTCTTAATTTTATGTAGATATTTTAATTGATTGCAATTGTTTGTATTTGCTTGCTCATCATTCTCTTCAATTAGTTTTAAATTTTAAGCATGTTGTGGCAACCAGTAAGTAGGTTAGTTACTGCATAATATCTTAGTAACATGCATTCTTTAGTTTTTAATTTTTAATTTATTGTAACCTGTCTGATGTGCATTGTCCATATTAAAAAAATGATTTAATTTTCCAGAAGGAGAAGACGTTCTTGCTGTAACATTCATTCCTAACGAGTTCAGGGTCGGCGGATACTCTACTGTCGAAATACTGGTACCTTATACTCCAACACCATCATCGTCTCGACAATCACCGGTCCACGACCGGACAAGAGTTCCGAAAGACAAGGGCGTAGGCCATAGTCCATCATCCTGAGCATTTATATGGATTGGTAGACTTGACACAACTTTTTCCTTGCGATATTCGCCTTTCCGGCCTTTCCCGTTAAAACAAGTGATATTTAATTGCTTAAAACGTACATAACCCGAAAAGTGAAGATTTGTGAAAGTCTGGGATGGAACCTGGGATCCCTCGAAGCCGAATTATCGGCCGCTGGTCTGCCGCGGCTTACTTATAGTTTGCAGAATTATTATTATATTGTGTTTTGTGTTTGAGAGCGAACGGGCAAAAGGCAAAAAAAACATATTATGAGAAAAAGATTAATTGAGAAGAATAATTTTATTTGTATATACGAGTATTATTATAAAAACGAAATTTTACCGAGAAAGGAAAAAATTCTCTAGAACAACTCGAGCGATCGCAAAGTAATCTTTCTACATACGTGTACCTGCCGATATTCGGTTTCTAAGAAAAATTCATATTACACATACAATACACATTACACATAGGTAATTCGAGACGTAGCTTTCGCCTCGCTGAGCGTTCAGCGTAACAGAAATAATATCCTCTAATCCCTTATAATACGTGGCACAATTCGACACTAAACCCACTCACAGTCGGCCGACGTAAGGGTGATACCGCACGATGCGTTTCGACGTGTGTGCACCTCAGCACCGCCACGTGCGTTGTTATTGCACCATGCATCGCTGCGGCCCCGTGTACAGAGAACAATCCGTTGCATGGTTCATGACAACGGTGTCACAACGGTGTCGGAAGTCACAACGGTGACTCGACGCGGTGCAGTGTCGTTGCAGTCTCTTTGCTGAGGTAGATAGAGCCTGCCCCGGTGCTTATCGCCAGCGCCTACGCTTCGTTCCGCCGCGGCGTCGGTCTGAGGCTAGCGCGCCGACACTGCCGAGACTCGAGCCCGGCCTAGTTACCTGTGTCCTTTGTTCTCGTGCAAACTCGAACTAATATAATAATAACTATATAATTGTTGTCACACTCGCTCTGTCCAGATCGCACGTTTCAACTTTTTCAATTTTCCATCTTCGTACTCGGCGAGTAACTTTTCCAATATCAAAGCAGTACTTGATCGTACGATAACTGAGCCGCAGATGAACTGCGAGTTATCGAAGTGAATGTTTCATGATATATTATATTCTCACAAAAACATGAAAGAATGAATAGCATAATGTATAGTGTACGCACAAAGGTACCCACACTTGATGTTTCCCTGCGTGGGGAAACGGTAGTTTATCATTGTGCGATAGATTTTAAAAACTTGACATAGATGTCAGCGAGTAGGCGTCAGTCATTGTATAAAACTACATTAGCAAAACTTATGTTAAACGGAAGTGTCCCCGCTCGGGCGGCTCGCGTCCCCGCCTGACTGACCGACATTGCGCTGCGCAGGCGGTGCTGGAGGCGCGGCGGCCGAGCGCGCGGCGCGTGTGGCTGCGCGCGGCGCGCGTCGCGCACGCGCACGCTCCGCTGTTCCTGCTCATCGACGCCGCGATCTCGGTGAGTTTACTCCTCTCCAAATAAGCAGAACACTTATATGAAAAGTGGATACGGCAATAGCGTATCAGTTGGGGATCGAACCGTCGACCTTCCGGTTTACAGTCCGCACCTTACGCCGTTGGGCTAAAGAGGCTACAAGAAAAATTATGTAAATGATATTGAATTTATTTAATATTGTGTAGAATCGTGGATGGAAATTGATGATTATTTAGGGAGGAATTTGTTGAAGCGGGCCGTAGTTCACGTTTGTGCTCAATAACAGCACGTAATGAATAAAAAGCACGTAATGAAGCGGTCGCGGCGCGCGCCTCGCCCGGCGCCCGTGCGCGGCCTCCCGGCGGAGCCGAGTTGTAATAATTAATTTATGTACACTACATTTCCCGGATTTCCGTTTTATTAAAAATATCTTTTAGTTTAGGATAAGGAAGAAAACTCGAAGCCAAAAATATTATGTCACCGACGACGATTTACTGTGGGAGTAGGACTCTCATATGGAAGGAAGGATGGGGGGGCAAATCCGCGATGTTAACGTGAATTCATATAAATTTATTCATAAACGTTTATACTGAATGACAACATATTGAGTCTCAGTGCTGAAGCTCAGCTCCCTTTGATCTAACATTTTGTTGAAATATCTCGAAGTACTGCTGTAATCCAATGTTACAATCGAGCGGATGCTCAGAGCGTCGGTACCCCAGCGGTTACGACGTCCTTCTTACGATGGGTTCGGGTTTCTACCCCATCTCTGACTTTTTGGAGGTATGTATGCGCGTTTTAAGCAATTTGTATCACTCGCTTTAACGGAGAAAGAAAACAAACGTGAGTCTTCATGCCTGGGAGTTCTCCAAAATGTTCTCAAAGATATGTGAAGTCTGCCGATCCGCCCTCGGTGGACTACGGTCTAAACATTCGACAGTGGGCCAGCGATAGGTTGAGCTGAAGTGAAGTGAAGGACGCTGGAAGCAAAGTTCACTCGGTAGCAACAAAAAGTACGCTTATAGTAGAGTAAAGAATTTATTAAAAAATATAACCTTTTGCCAGGGCGTCGAGGTCGTGGTAGAGTTTCCGATAGGAGGGGAAGAGCGGACCAGTTCATTCGTCAAAATACCCCTGACTCAGGTAACATTGACAGTCAACTTGTTATTTACATTACTGATAGTGGCGTGATAAGGATTCGTGTTCTACTACGAGTAACGAACTAGTTGGCCACATCTGTCGCGATAGTGCGAATATTCGCAGAATCCCGATAACGTAGCCGCAGACACCAGTTCCACAGGCTGACCAAACTCGCAGGATCTGTGTCACGCCTGTCTCCGCGCGTCACGTCACTTGTACAACTTTTAATAAATAATAAACATTTTGCAAATTTAAACTTGGTCGAAAGATACTTTACAGAATTTCATAATATTATTTTCACTGTCGGAAATGCCATGTCATCTCACAATTTAGAGGAAATGTTGTATATTTTAAATGCGAAAGTTTTTTTGGTTTGTCCTTCCATCGAGCAACAAATTGTTTGTTTGCATTACTCATTAGGTACCTAAGTATAGTTGAAGACTTCGAGACCGGGAGTGACATAAGCTACCTTTTATCCCGGAAACAGAAGGCTAAAATATTTAGCTAGCTACTGTGTAGCAAAATTTTGTAAAATCTATGTATTTTGTAAACAATAACAATAAACATAATGTGGATTGTGGATGGATTCGTTCGTCGACCTTTCGGATTTCGGTCTTGCGACCGGCTTTCGAAAAGGCTTAATAATCTACATATTGAAATTAATTAGTACAAATAAATTAAATGGAAGCGTCTTCAAATTACTGTCTCTTATTAAGCTAAGTTACGGACCGCTAAGTTGTGGATCACTTTTCCGGCGTCCTTATTTACTGCCACGAAGAGATATGTCCGTTCTTACCGACCATCGCCTAAGTAGATAGCCCCTAAATACAATTCCTTATTCAATGTAATTTTCACCTTTAGGTTTTCTCAAAAGATCTGTGAAAATGTACTTGATAGAAAGCGTCACCTATAATTTAGCTTAGGTAGCCCGTAAAAGTTAGGGACCGTTGATGAAATCGGACATGAATCTAGGTAATCTAGGTAAACGCGCTCAAACGTAAACCTTATGATTTCCAACAGACACGATTCATTAAGTGTAAGGCTGTTTTCCATTAAAAAAAACTGTAATAAGAAGGCAATCATCTATTTACTAAGTCTGTTTACAATCAAAAAGTTAACGCTGTTACCTTCGCACAGAAAGAGCCGTCTCATACCAAGTGGAACGAACTGCTAACTCCGGAGGAGACGTTCGCTCGGGACGATTGCAAGAGGGCGCTGCAAAAAGGTAACTACAATCTGATCACAAGTCGTTGTAACTTCTCGGCACGTTTTATTTTATTTTCTTAACTCAAACTAGCGCTTTTTCGTGTTGATTCTCCGCAAGATTTTTCTAAAAAAGGTTAACAATTGCTGACCGATTCTCATCTTTCAAATACATAGCTGGATCCGGTTAGTTGTTTCTGTGCAAGACTGGACGTACACAATCTCCCTGCTTTAGTGGAGAGTGTGGCCATGTAAATGAGAAATCCCAGCTTCCCGAGGACTAAGATTTTGAAAATTAAACTTAACTCAGCCATCTTTTTTTCTTAGTTTTTTCTGATTCCTTTATTGTTTAACTAGATGACGCCCGTGACTTCGTTCGCGTGGATTGAAGTTTTTTAATTCCCGCGGATTAAAAACTCTTTTATTTTCCGGGATAAAAAGTAGCCTATAGGCTACTTTTACTCTGTAACACAGAGATAGATTATAGACTGAAATAATACATGGGTACATGTATTATTTCAGACTATAATATATAAAGAAATATAATCTATCTCTATGTTACAGCGTGATTGAGTAACAAACGTCCATCCATACATTTATAATATTAATAGGAAAATAATAAGATGATTTAAAAATCAAAAAATCAAAATTTTATTTCATGTAGGCCAACTTGTAGCTCTTATGACACGTCATAAATCTACCACCGATTTGGAATGCAGATTCTGCTGAAAAGAGCCGGCAAGAAACTCAGCAGTTGCTCTTTTCAAAAAAAATTTTTTACAATGGTTAACAAAACTATGCTATGCACACAGTGTTTCCACAAAGAAGTTTCAAAAATGCACACTTACCACAACCTAACACATGTTAAGATGGGTAGACACAAAGCAGACCCATTCCCGTTAGTGGCACCCGTTCACGAGCACGACGCATGATCCAGCGGTTTAATTTTACAAAAATACACTGGAACGTAATTTCTTGCTATTCTCTGACAACTAGTCGCGTGCAGAATGTGCGCTGCTATCTCACAAGGGGGAGGTCCCAGGGAATCTCAGCAGAAGCAATTTGGAAGATAAAAGTTTCTAGAAAAGCTGTCCCGTGAATTTGGTTTTCCGGTATATTACCGCGTAGTATGTTAGGACAAAAATGTTCTTTTCAAGTGGAACGAAATGTTGTAGCAATCGTGTGTTCCAGAGAACATCTGCCACTGCCGCTACGAGATGGTCTACCTCCCCCCGCCGCCCCCGCCGCCCGCGCCGCCCGCCCCCTTCGCCGAGGAGTGCGGGGAGTACTCGCCTGTGTCCATTCGTAAGCGGTATACTTCAATACGGATAACGGGTTCCGGGAGGTCCTGCGGTTCTGCCGCGCTCGAAGGAGTCGCCCGTCACAACCCTATCCCTCGCCCGATGCTAACGAAGTGACTCCGACAAACTGAAGCGGTGATTTATAAGCCACCTGGTTTGGATACAGGCCAAGACTAACATCGAAAGGATTAGACTCGTCAACCCATTTGACAAGTGTGGCGTTTTAATTGCCAATTAGGTACATTTGCATGCAGCTGTGGCATCAGTAAAGAGGCTGCGACTGGTGATGATGATGATGGTGATAATGCGAATATCAGTAAGTTCGAATAACGCTTAGACGCACGATGATACGATAAACACAACTGGTAAACCGTGTGCATTGTGCGCTCCCAAAGACGGAAAATTATATTTTTTACACTTCTAACTTTTGTTTCATGCCAGACTAGATGATGTCCGACGATGCGACTTCATCCGCACGGATTGAGGTTAATTTTCCGGGATAAAATGTAGGGTTACGTGTTACTCCTGGATCGTTTTATTCGTCGTGGCCCGAAGGAGTAAGAAACGTCTCTCCATACTCATTCTTCGCATTTATAATATTAGTAGGATAGTTCAACAATAATAGTAACAATAAATAGGCGACCACAAACCTTGTAAATAATGTTATATAGGCTCTGTACTGCTCGAAGTACAACGCGCGCCCTCGCTCACGTGTCGTGTAACGTTTCTAGTGGAGGAGCCGCCGCCGCTCACCCGCGTGTGCCCGTGCTCGGGCGCCGCGCGGCCCGCGCTGCCCGACCACGACGAGCCCTACTGCCTGCAGTTCCGGCGCCTGCCCGTCCGCACCGGTAGCTGCCGCGTTCCTGAACACCCCCACACACCCGCCAATCCGTCGCCGAAGACATTCAACAGAAACTGGATTTTTCTCCCTGCTATTGACTCTCGTGTATTTAAATGACCGTTTTCTGTTGATCGAACGCACGCTGAGTCCACACTAATTTTAAAAAAATTTCTTTATCGGATCTACCTTTTAATAAAAAATCCCACAAATCGAGTTTGCAATCAAAAGATTCCACGTAGAATATAAAAGCTATATTAAAAAGGAACGCGCGAATGCGTTATGTAGGCAGGTAGGCACCGAGCGATTCTCACAAAAAGTATACGTAAATAAGTAAGTAAAAGTAGACGTAAATGAGCGACCGTGCGTGTAGAAGTTTTGAAAGAGCATAATAATTAGATAAGCCACAGAAAACATGAACTATGTATAATATTATGTTTTGGACCTAAATCCCAGTTCTCTTTTTTTACAAATCTTATGCTATTAATTCATCCGCTCTTTCCGGCTTCCTGCGCCAAGATCAAGTCTGTTCACGGTCATCGCATCCCAGAGCGTGCGTCCGTCATTGCAGCCATACTTGGCTGGAATGACGGACGCACGCTACCAGTGTAGGTGTACCGGTGAGATGTGACGGGTTACGATGCTGTACCCGGACGCCGCGGCCGCGGTGCGCGACGACCCTTGTATCGCGGTTACCCGCACGTGGCTGCAGAGCATACTTTCCTTATTTTAAAAGAGCATTTGCCGAGTTTGTCACCGACTCTTCTCAGCAGAATCTGCTCCGAACCGGCGGTAGAGTCTCGACTTTTCATAAGAACCACGGGGTCAGCCTACGTGAAATAAATAATGTTGAATTTTGAACTGTTTTTGGCATTACTCGGGTCGTGCCTGGTGTCGCAGTGAGGTCCCGCACGCTGGTGCTGCGCAACGAGTCGCGGCTGGACGCGCGCTGGCGGGCGGCCGTGCGCCGCTGGCCGCGCACACGCGCCAGGACAACAGACAAGGGTACGTGGAGGCCGTTCTTATTGCAAGACTGGCTTGCGCTTGACGACGGGCAATAATGACGATGACAGTGATGAGGTCTAGGCCGGAGTGCGCGCGCCTGAGGCTACAAGAATCCTATTCAGTCTTGGTTTGTAATAAATAATAATTAGCTGTGCAGTAACTTTCAGAACTGCGGCGTTCCAAGCGTTTTAGCATAACTTTGAGTTAAAAGTGGCGGCCGGCATTTGGTCGCTTTTTACAAACTTTAGCAGAGTTGTGCGCAAATTGCTCAATTGAGAGTTCACAACTTACGAGTACACCGCGGCACGGCGCTGATAGCTTTCGTCGCTCGTACTCGTGTTTCCGGTGCCTCGGCATCACGGTCAGCTAACCAACTGGACTTCTGTCTTATTCCTTCCCGCGTCGCAAGACTTTTGTATTTGATATTGTTGAGGCCTATATTATATCATTATAGCGATATTGTATATGTCCCAAAGAATGAGCATTCCGATTTTGTTTCTTTATTACCGTCTTCCTAAAAAGCGATTCGTCCGATTTCAATACGAATTACGTAATTAATATCCTTTCCTTCGCCCTGAATCTGGTGTTAAAATCTTTTTTTTTTTCATTGATATTGGTAGGCTATGCATTGTATCGTTGATTTTTTTATCTCGATACTTATAATAGTAACTTTTTTGGCTTACGTGAATATTCGCAAAAATAAAATTAATTACAGCAACTTCCTCTCGCAACGGAGCCCCAGTTCCCCGCGGCGGCGACCCGTAAGCTTCACAAATGACTCAATCAGTCCCCGGTTCCTCATTGCCTTTATATTTTCGGAGTTTTTATTATTCACTGCTCTGTTATTTACTGCGGACGTAATATCTGTTTTGTTGCCAAATCCATATTGCGCATATTGTGTTTACTTTGCACGGTTGATGAGACTAGATAGAATAATACCCGTATGATGAAGAAATCTAATAATAATAAATAATTAATTGGAAGTTTTGTGTTCATTTCCACGGCAACTGTTTTTATTGGTTGTTAACTATTAAAAAAGTCTTAAAAGGAGAACGAAATTTATGCAAATAGATTTAGATTGTCATATAAAATGTCACCGCATATCAATCGTTAGGGTGCCAAGATTTAGCACCATGCAAACTTCTAGTAATGAAGCTATGAATATAAGGAATATCAATTCACAAGGTTTATGGAAACTTGCCAAAGAATGAATTGCTCTGCTGAAGAATTACGAACCGTGTCATTTGCTCGCTTATCTTCTAGACTATCGATCAATGAATGCAGCGATGTATCTAGAACAGACAGCTGTCAGTCAGTGACAACTGTATGTTCTATATACATCGCTGCACTGCAAGAGTTGACAGTTCAGTGCTGAATAACCGCTCAGATAAATGTATCTCTAGCTGGCCTAGCGAACCTTAGTGACCTAGTCCCTAGTCCTTAACCACGCATCAAAACAAAGCGTATAATAGCTCGGTATTTCAGTATGTACGCCTACATGGCCTACGGAGCTACAGCGTTCGTAGACAACGTCTACAGTTTATCCCTACGATCCGTTGCGCGACGGTCTTCAGACTCAAAATGGTGATTTTTCTTCTTCTTTATTCGCCGATAGACAAAAACGGAACAAAGGTCTCTCGCATGGACTTCCACAGGCCTTCCGTATCCAGCAACTCCCTACGAGTCGTCTTATGTCATCGGTCCACTCCGCGAAGGGTCTGCCAACACTGCGCTTCCCAGTGCGGAGTCACCACTCCAGAACATTGGGCCTTCAAGTGACCCGATTATGATCCCCAGAGCAATGGGCAGGCGACGTGCGGGAGCCGGGCGTGGCGCTAGAGTGCGCGCCCGCGGGTGGCGTGCTGGCGGCGCGTAGCCGGGCCGAGCTCGTGCTGCGCGTGTACGCCGACTGCTGGGGGCTGTACCGGGACCAGCTGCTGATACAGGTGCGTCCGCTGGAGTGCGCGCCCGCGGGCGGCGTGCTGGCGGCGAGCTCGCGCTGCGCGTGTACGCCGACTGCTGGGGGCTGTACCGGGACCAGCTGCTGATACAGGTGCGTCCGCTGGAGTGCGCGCCCGCGGGCGGCGTGCTGGCGGCGAGCTCGCGCTGCGCGTGTACGCCGACTGCTGGGGGCTGTACCGGGACCAGCTGCTGATACAGGTGCGTCCGCTGGAGTGCGCGCCCGCGGGCGGCGTGCTGGCGGCGAGCTCGCGCTGCGCGTGTACGCCGACTGCTGGGGGCTGTACCGGGACCAGCTGCTGATACAGGTGCGTCCGCTGGAGTGCGCGCCCGCGGGCGGCGTGCTGGCGGCGAGCTCGCGCTGCGCGTGTACGCCGACTGCTGGGGGCTGTACCGGGACCAGCTGCTGATACAGGTGCGTCCGCTGGAGTGCGCGCCCGCGGGCGGCGTGCTGGCGGCGAGCTCGCGCTGCGCGTGTACGCCGACTGCTGGGGGCTGTACCGGGACCAGCTGCTGATACAGGTGCGTCCGCTGGAGTGCGCGCCCGCGGGCGGCGTGCTGGCGGCGAGCTCGCGCTGCGCGTGTACGCCGACGGCTGGGGGCTGTACCGGGACCAGCTGCTGATACAGGTGCGTCCGCTGGAGTGCGCGCCCGCGGGCGGCGTGCTGGCGGCGAGCTCGCGCTGCGCGTGTACGCCGACTGCTGGGGGCTGTACCGGGACCAGCTGCTGATACAGGTGCGTCCGCTGGAGTGCGCGCCCGCGGGCGGCGTGCTGGCGGCGAGCTCGCGCTGCGCGTGTACGCCGACTGCTGGGGGCTGTACCGGGACCAGCTGCTGATACAGGTGCGTCCGCTGGAGTGCGCGCCCGCGGGCGGCGTGCTGGCGGCGAGCTCGCGCTGCGCGTGTACGCCGACTGCTGGGGGCTGTACCGGGACCAGCTGCTGATACAGGTGCGTCCGCTGGAGTGCGCGCCCGCGGGCGGCGTGCTGGCGGCGAGCTCGCGCTGCGCGTGTACGCCGACTGCTGGGGGCTACCGGCCTATTTTAAGATATCTGTCTATTTGCAAAAATAGAGAAATGATTTTATTATTGCTCTTGCGATTTCAGCCAACATAATTACACCTAGCCCCTGTGTAACACGCGGCGCCGAGTAGTTTATAGCTTTTTCACCGAAATTCACTTAGAAACGACGAATGACGCCACTCTTCACTATAACAACATTCGAGCTATCAATTCGCGAACATAATAAAAATTCCAAGTATGTTTATTACTTCGTTTATTACTTTCAGTCGCAGCAGCGATCAAATGTTTCAATCGGTTCGCAAATGAAACTCCATTTTATGCCACTTTTATGGATTCGTAAGTCGCATTCGATAAAATCACAAAACTAAGCATTAAAAATTCTCTCAGGCTGTCTTTCTATCGGCGATATGAGCGAGCTGCGAGCGAAGCGTGCGCGACCTCCGCCAGCAGCATCGCTTCATTTACATCGCTAGCTAGAAATATTTTTATCTAAGCTCTGAGAGAACGTGCAGTGAACGGCTAATAGCCAAAAACTAAAACGCGTCTCAATATTAAGAATTCTCTGAAGGAATAACTATTATTTGAAGGCGTTCTGCAATATTGTGATTCATTACGACCCATATGCCAATATATTATAACCCGTTTAAAAAGATCCCAACTCAAAGTTAGTTCAAATGATTAAAATGCCAACTGAGGGATTCTGTAAGAGTGACTGCTGCACGGCACGACCACCATCGGCTCTGGCCGGCCGGTGCTCTCACCTGCACTGTTGCAGCATGGACGCCGCAAATTCTACCAATCCCTACAATTGACACTTTAGCAATAATTTTTATAGCTTTTCCGAAATCGAACAGCTAAAAGCAGTTAGTTAGAAAGCTATCAAGTTTGAAAAATATTTCAGTGGTATGCCTTTCGGTACGTTTTGTGTCCATAGCCTGGACATAAACGACCCTACCGAGGTGGGTTTTATAAAATATCTCCCTTGCTACTGTTGCTACGCCACCTCGTGGACCGTACGGGCAGCTTTGTTCTGGAACTTAAAGAACAGTAAACGTCGGCGACGGAGGGAAAGCACGTTCTGATCGTGATGTCCATCTTTATGGCTCAGGGAGGGGGGAGAGGGGAGGGGGGGGGGGGCGGATATTATGGGAGTTGGGACCTTGTAAGGCTCTGTGCACACAGAACTAGGGACATGTAAGTAGTTGAATAGTGTTCTTCCAAAATAATCGTTCGGCATAATGTAATACTAGTGGTTCGCCCCGAACTGAGACCTCGCGATATCCCATAATTCCCAAAAGTTTTAATTATATATTGTAATAATTAACTTTTAACATTAGACGTGTTGGCGCTTTGAATTTGTCGAAGTATTTTGCTATTGAAATAAAAACTCTTGCGTGGATTCGGTTAAAACTTTGTATTAATATGATAAAGTTACAGTGCGTATATCGTATAAATTTCGAATGGAAGATAACGACGATGACAATTTGACGTATAATTGACGTTTTACTGATGGATGACTTCGTTGACGGACATACGTGGACCAATAGTGTCGCATTTCTTAAAGCGTTTTATTTCTGCTTGAACATATGCCCCCGGCCTTGGAACCCTTGGCTTCCAAGATGGTTTCTTCAGGGTCAACCAATGGGCAAATTTTAGTGTACGCTCGTCTCACAAGTCCAGTTGCAGTTTGTATCTCCGCCACCCTTGCGATGCCATCCTTCCCAGGCATGTTCCTGACGACCCGTCCAAGATGCCAACGTAATGGAGGTAAGTTGTCCTCTTTGATGACAACCATAGTGTCAGGTTTGAGGTCTTGCGTGTTCTCCCTCCACTTAGTCCGCGTTTGCAGCTCGGATATATACTCTTTCGACCAGCGTCTCCAAAAGTGTTGTCGAATTTGTTCCACCCGCTGGTACCGATCGAGTCTGTGCGTAGGCGTATCCTCCAGGTTTTCGTAGATAGGCGATGTGAGCGTACGGCCAACCAGGAAGTGAGCAGGACTAAGAGGTAATAGGTCGTTAGGATCGGATGACATTGGGGTGAGAGGACGGGAGTTCAGGACGGCTTCGACTTGTGCTAATACCGTGCTGAACTCTTCGTAGGTGAGATGCGCGTTACCCACCACACGACGAAGGTGGTACTTGCAGGAGCGTACTCCTGCCTCCCACAATCCTCCAAAATGAGCAGCGTATGGGACAATGAATTTAAATTTAATTTGTTGTTGATTTGCGTAATCTATAATTTCAGAACTACAGCGTTCTAGAAATTGAGCGAATTCGTTTTTAAGTCCGACCAGATTCCGGCCATTATCGGACCAGATTTCTGAGGGTTTCGACCTGCGCGATACAAAGCGATTGATCGAGAGACAGTAAGCTTTGGTAGTAAGGTCGGTAACAAGTTCCAAATGAACAGCGCGCGTAACGAAACAGATAAATATGCAGATGTATGCTTTAGTGGTCGTAGCACCCCTACCTTTCCTGTTTAGAATGAGCACTGGGCCGGCATAGTCAACACCGCATCGATCAAATGGAAAAGTAGGTGTTATTCTCTCGCTGGGAAGGTTCCCCATAAGAGGAGTAAGCGTTTGACCTCGCACGCGCTTGCACACAACGCATTCGTGAACTATTTTCCTAGAGAGATTCCTACCTGAAAGCGGCCACCAAGTTTCGCGAAGGTGAAAGAGAAGCGCCTGCGGTGCTGCGTGTAGCAACGTCTTATGTTCGTGGCGGAAGAGAAGAAGCGTGAAATAATGCTTGCCTGACAATAGTATCGGATGTTTTTTATTGTAGTCGAACTCTGAAGAATAGTCTAGCCTACCACCGACTCGCAGTAGTTTATCCTCGTCAAGAAACAGATTTAATTTGCTCAAATTATGTTTCTTGTTGAGCGCGCGATTGTTGACCAGTGACTTGTACTCGACTGGAAAAGATTCCAGTTGAGACAGTCTAGTCAGCAACTTGTCGGCTTCTCTCAGTTCATCTACGGTAAGAACGCCCGAACGCCTATTTGATTTATTGCGCGTATTGTGTAAAAATCGTAAAACGTAGGCAGTTGAGCGTCTCAGCCGGTTGAACTGAGAGAATCTTTCGAAATTAATGATAGATTTTTCTTCAAAGTTCGAACTATCGCGGGCTACGAGCGCGGTTACGTCACTACCTTTCGTTTCAGGCAAGTCATTTGACTGAACCTCTGACGCATAAAAAGGAGGTACGTTTCCACAGTCAAATGTACTGTCGCGAAGAAAGGCTGGCCCTTCCCACCATAAGTTAGAAGAAGTGAGCTCCTCGAGATTCACAACTCCTCGCGATACGAGATCAGCTGGGTTTTCCTTCCCGCTTACGTGACGCCACGGAAGCTCCTTCGTCAAATCGTGAATTTCGATCGTCCTATTTTGAACGAAGGTTTTTAATAATCTTGGTGACATGCGCAGCCAACCTAAGACTATCGTGGAGTCGGTCCAAAACATTACGCGGTCAAACGTGCAACGCAGCGAGTTTCGAACCTTATCATACAGCCGAGCACCTATAAGGGCACCTAACAGTTCTAAACGGGGAATACTAATAGTTTTTAGTGGCGCGACTTTCCCTTTAGAACAAAGCAAACGAACTTTGACCGTATGATTCTTTGCGTTTAACGTTCGAATATAAACACACGCCCCGTAAGCGCTTTGCGAGGCATCGGTAAAAATATGCATTTCGGTATACATACAATTACTATCCATGACGTAGCGAGGTACGCGTATAGTTTTCAGGACTGAAAGAGACGCGAGAAACCGGTTCCATTGCCGAGCGATCTCGACAGGGACGGACTCATCCCAATCCAATTTTAATAACCACAGCTGTTGTAATAACATTTTCGCAGTTAAAATGAATGGACTTAAAATGCCCAACGGATCGAAAATTTGAGATGCGTATGATAGAATTATGCGTTTAGTTATAGGTTGATTACTATCACTTTCAAACTCCGTATTAAAATAAAATTCGTCACTGTCATTAAGCCAACCTATGCCTAATGTTTTGTGATTTGTATTCTCACCGTTTATTTGTTTATGAGCGCATGGCGACGATGTGACCATAGGTTCCGACGATGTGAAATTGAACATCCACTTGTGCAGTGGGAAACAGCCCGCTTGCAGCGTCGTAGCTGTTTCTTCGCATAATTTAACGAGATCGTCTTTATCATTAGAACCCGTAATCATGTCGTCGACGTAGAAATCTTCGTTGATTATTCGAGACACCTCTGCGTTAGTAGTTTCGAGTGCCAATTGTTTTAAACAACGAACACTTAAAAATGGTGCGGAAACGGTTCCGTAGGTGACCGTGTTGAGACGATAGATACCTAATGGCTGCGTGGGTTCATCGCGCCAGAGTATTAGCTGAAGATCGCGTTGGTTTTCGTTGACAAGAACCTGTCGATACATCTTTTCTATGTCCGCGCATGCAACGTACCGATGTTGTCTGAAGCGTAAAATAATTGATAGAAGATCGCCTTGGATAGGCGGACCTACCAACTGCAGATCGTTATAGCTGATACCCGTGCTCGTGACCGCCCCAGCATCGTAGACCACTCTCAACTTGGTGCTTGTGGCGTGTTCACGGAACACACCGTGATGCGGCATGAAATAGTGAGGTGTTCCGTAGGTCATAACGCGAGTCATGTGACCAAGACTTTCGTATTCGTGAAGGAAATCTGTATATAACTCTTTGTAAGCGGGTGCGCGTTGTAAACGTCTTTCTAATGCTAGAAAGCGTCGTTCCGCCTGTGAGAAAGATTCGCCTAAAAGATCGGCAGATGTCTTTAGTGGAATGCTAACAACAAACCGTCCCTCGTCATTGCGCGTCGTAGTACGAGTGAACAAGTCTTCGCAAGCACGTTCCGCATCTGTGCGCGTATCCCGATCCCTAGATAGTTCTTCGATTTCCCAGAATTGACGTAATTGCGTATCTATGGATTGCGAAAAATTACACTGAATAATGCTATCGTTGCGCGTATTAATTACGATAGGTCCTGATATTATCCAGCCTAAATGCGTATTCTGTAAATAAGGTCCGTTAGGTAGCCTTATATTACCTTCGTTTAATAATTCCCAAAATGTATCTGCACCGATCAACATATCGATCTGTCGGAAATTAAGAAAATGCGGATCTGCCAGCTGTACACTATTAGGTATACGAAACCTTGCGCGTTCATAATGTACAGCGGGCAACGTAGATGAAATTTGCGGCAATACGAAACAATGTAGCTTAGCGGTGTAAGTAGATATGCGCGATTTTATCTCAATGTCGCACGACTTAGTACATTGCGTCACCGAGTTACCTACACCTCTAATCTCGTGAGTGGACTGTAATAACTCTAACCCTAATTTTTCACTAAAGGGTTCGCTTACGAAACTGCGTTCACTGCCGTTATCCAAGAGTGCAGTTGCGAGTATAAAACCATTGCGTTGAGTCCGTACCTGGATGAGCGCAGTTGATAACAGGACCGGTCTTAATGAGCGATGAGTGCGACAATCGTTTAAGTTCGCACTAGTTGCATAGGTAAGTATTGAATCTGCGGGGGACAGGGGCGCGACGGGGGATGACTCCTGGCCTGCGCTCGCGCCGCTGCTTATTAGTTGCCGATCATCGAATGACGAGTGCATCGCTAGGGAACCGCTAGTGCTATCTTTTGGTTTTGTACCATCTGGAGGATGATTTGAACCACCTGAAGGGTGGATTGCCGAATTATGCTTCAGTGAGCAGACACGGCAACCCCCATATTTGCAAAAATCAGCTTTGTGGTTGCTAGTTTTCATGCAATTTTCACATAACTTGTTATCGCGAAGAAATTTCAGTTTCGTTTCTAAATCAGAGTCGATGAATTTTGAACACGCGTACAGTTGATGGTCTTCGTTGCACATAAAACATTTCCTAGGAGTGAAGCGACGTTCGTGCGGTTTATTAGTGCTAGAAACATTGCATTTCGAGTGAGAACTCGTGGATGACTTCGCGTTATTTTTCGTTATCTTTGAATCCCTATTGTGTGAGTTCTGTGAACTTTGCAATGTTTCTAACATGTCCGCCCGATTCTTTAGGAAGTTAATTAGATCATCAACCTTCAACTTTGATTTAGAATCGTCATTGTTCGTTATCAATGTGCCTTTATGTTGCTCCCATTCGCGTTCAGTGATTTTATCGAGTTTAGACACAATGATATAGATAATTAAAGTATCCCAGGAATCTACAGGCTCACCTAGGATTTTTAAAGCGCGCAAATTCTTAAGAATAGTGTCACTAAGGTTCCTAAGCGATGCAGCGGACTCTTTACTCAACGCTTGAATGTTAAATATCGTTTTTACGTGATTATGCACTAGTAACCTGCTATTATTATAACGCTTGAGTAAAAGTTCCCAAGCTATACAATAATTGTCAGATGTGAACTCCAATGCGTCGATGACTAGCTCGGCACTACCTTTTAATGACGATTTCAGGTAGTGGAATTTCTGGATACTTGTTATTTCATTCGAATTGTGCACTAAGGATTGAAAAGTATCCCGAAATTCCAACCAGTGCTCGTATGATCCATCAAACGATGGCAACGTTATGGTAGGTAATTTAACTGATCGTAACTGACTGTTATTTGCGCATGTTTTGGAACAAGTTACGACCTCACCAACACTGCTACCACTCTTCAACAACAACTCAGCCTGGGATAGTGTCGTGTAGTAGAAATCTTCGAACTGTTCTCTTTGTGTCAGTTGATCATCAGTATCAGATTGGCTGACACATTCCTCTATCCTCGACTGAATGCTGTTATACTCGCGATATAGATTCGTGGCACCCTCAATGCGTAGTTTTAAATCAATTTTGCTTTGCGACGTTGCATCTTTTATGTTGAAGCTATTTAAATATGTACTAAATTTCGTTAATCTGCCTTTGAGAATGCCACGTTTCTTTGTTAAATCACGTAGAATAACATCTAGATTTTCATGTGGGAGGCTTAATTGTGGTGATTTATCACGGCTAGTCATTTTGGAGGAAAATAAGAATTAGGAGTACTTACGTGTGAGTACTTACGTGTCAGCTGGTAAGACTTACCTGCTGTTCGCGGGATGCGTTTACGATTTTAAGCGCGGTATTCAGCACAATATTATACAGACGAAGAACCTAAAGGATGGATCGATGTTGGAAAAGGTTGACCGTTACAACTGCGCGTCTTGATGTCGTAATCTCGTCAACTATGGCTGCTCAATTGCGTTTCTTGAGTCTTCATCGAGTCCATAGGTCGCTGTGTCGTATGTAGATTTGGTACGAAGGATCACTTATGTTGGCGCTTTGAATTTGTCGAAGTATTTTGCTATTGAAATAAAAACTCTTGCGTGGATTCGGTTAAAACTTTGTATTAATATGATAAAGTTACAGTGCGTATATCGTATAAATTTCGAATGGAAGATAACGACGATGACAATTTGACGTATAATTGACGTTTTACTGATGGATGACTTCGTTGACGGACATACGTGGACCAATAGTGTCGCATTTCTTAAAGCGTTTTATTTCTGCTTGAACAGACGCAATAAAAAAAATAATAGTTGACATAAAACTGTTTTACTGACACAGCGCCATCTATAGTGAAGCATTATAGTGAAGCATTATAGTGAAGCTATTAGCTTCACAATAATGCTAATAGATGGCGCATTAAAATTAAATAATTTCGTTTCTTTATAACATTTATCTAATTTTAGTATTTGTTGTTCAAGTACAGGATATAACTGAATTTTCAACCAAGTTTCACGTTCTAATATTCAGTAATTCTTGACATATGGCTCAAATTAAAATCTCCACTTTGAAACCCCCCCATTTGGTCAATTTTTAGGGAAAAATTAAAAAAAATATATTTTTGTACTCTGTTCAAAGTCGTCTTTAAAAAGATATATCGCAAGTCTATGTAGAGCAACAAACAAGATTTTACTTGAAATACGCTTCTATGAGAGCCCCCCTGAAATAAAGCTTTTTATATTTTTTTATACAATGTTCGGCTGAAGGCCATCAGTTTACATATTATATTTAAATTTGAAGTAATTACGTTCAGTAATTCAGAAGTTATAGGGCTCTGACAGACATTTAGACGAACACACTTCTCTGTCTAGTAGGCAAGCGCCCTAGTTGACTCAGAGAACTTCGCTTCGCTCGTTCAACTATTTTTAGCGTAGAGCTATGTAAATATGCTTACGTTTCTTAATTAACTATCATTCAGTACATAATTAGCTAACCGAGCCGAGCGATGGCATCATTAATTTGTCAACGTACTTTATTGCGTTGTAATTAGTCGCGGAGTGGTCACCGTGTTTTGTTACAACTCAATTGTTATAACCGTAGCTCGTTTATTTTGGCGAGCTACCAAAGATCGATTTTATGCCAACTATCGTTTATCCATACCTCCGTGGGCAATGAATTGGTCCCAGTGTAGAGGCAACGATAAATTAATACACATTTACAGGCATCGAGTGAGGTCGAAAGCTCACTCCTATAAATTGTTATTTTTTTAATCTTAGACTCTAAGTACTCTATGTCGGTACGGTGTATAACACGGTGCGCGCCAAATGTCACTTGTCACTATAGAATTCTCATTTGCCACGATAGCTGAGTGGCGCACCACCCGACAGAATCACTAGATTGCGGTCCCGCCGCGCGCCATGAAGCATTGCCTTCAATCTTCTCCGCCGATTTCAGTCGAATTCATAAAGTAATTTTAAACATTTGCAGAAAAGATAGACGTATTCGGTCGTGTCTTTAAGCAGTTCATTTATTCCCAGAAATTTTCCTCGGAGCTAAAAAGCTTAAAGCGACTTTTATAGTACTGTGAAATAATTTAAGGCGGTTTTACAAGCGACGGCTTCGAGAGAAAATATCTATCTATAGCCATGTGGCGCGTCTATAGCATCTCAAACAATAAGGCATTACCGCAATATCAGCGACGTCGATTCCCCGCGATAACTGCCGACGTGTCATTTGGCTGAGCTCCAGGACATAATCCTTGGCAAAGAGTCTAGATTGGGTGTTTTTCGAATCATATACCTACTCATTTAATGCTTTCCAAAATAAACATTCCTTAACTAAAGATCATTACAGTAACATCACAAAGCACTTTAAAGTTCTCTCGAGTTCAGCGGAATTTTATTCAATAGAGAGCTTTTGTTCTTAATCAAATTTCGTTTAAAATCGTTCTAGTTTTGTCCTATGATACTCGTGTAGCAACCATCGCAGGTGACTCGTATAGTCTTGTGTTTGTTTTATCTACAAAATTCACAAGGAACGAAAAGGTTCTTTCGGGTCGAATTTGTTTTATAAACAGTTTACACGTTTGTTATTTTATGCCCTTCGAGATCGTCGTTAATCCCCGGTTCAACTAATTACTAATTCGAATTTTCCACACGAGCTGATGTGTACACCGGGTAATACCGCCACATTAGTGTCAATCCACTTAACATCATCGTTCTCACGGAGTTTATCTCCGGTAAGAGAATTTGGTGTAGGTACCTACCTGCTATACTATTTATAGGTACGATGTATGACGTATTTCCTCGCGTCTTTATTGTCTCGCGCCCTTATTGTTCAATGTTGATAATCGTGGTGTACTCCGCACGTGGTGTGCTGCAGGTCGAGGGGCTGGAGCCGCTGGTGCTGGACGTGTGGGTGGAGGCGACGGGCGCCCCGCTGCAGTTCCCGCCGCACGCCGCGCCGCTCGCCGCGCCGCTCGCCGCGCCGCACGCCGCGCCGCACGCCGCGCCGCTCGCCGCGCCGCACGCGCCCGCGCTCTGGTAACGACGGCTCCCAACTTAGCGCAGGTCTCCTTTTAAAGAAGGGTTACAGGCCATAGGCCAGCATGCTGGCACACACACACACCTTTGAGTATATTATGGAGAACTCTCAGGCGTGCAGACTTTCCTTCGCCGTTGAAGCGTGTGATAGTTAATTGCTCCATAAGTTAGAGCAAAAAATCTAAAAAAATCTTTTTTTCCGGAGCTTAATATTTGTAAATATTTCGTGCAGGATGTCCCACTCGGACCCGGAGCGCGCGGTGCAGCTCGTGAACGCGTCCCGCGCGCCGCTCACCGCGCACGTGTACCTCCTGAAGGAGCACGGTAAATCTGAACTATTTTCACATTAAAATTCAGCACACGACTTTTTCGGAAACGCGACGAACGGGAAGTTCAGGAAAATCTACTATCATTATCTAAGATGGCAATCGATTGTGTAGCGACTGTAAGTTGCTTTACAGGTTTTTCGATTCCCGCGGGAACTTTTTAATTTTCCGGGATAAAATGTAGCCTATGTGTTATACTAGGTATGAGCTGTCACCATTCCGAGTTTCTGCGAATCGAGCCATTCGTTGTGGCGTGAAGGAGGAACGAACGTTCGTGCATCCAAACTTTCGCATTTACTCATACTCAATTTATTTTATAATATTAGTAGGAGTACAAATATAAAATATCATAACTTTCGACACGGTTACTTGCAAGTAATTCATTTGAGTCACTAAAATGATCAATTATAAAAGTTGTGGCGCCCTTTGCCGCGCCCTGTTGCGGAAAATCTGAAGTATGTAACAATGAAAATACTCAATAATAAATAAATAAATGGTCAATCGCGCGTAAGGTCAGGCGCAGTGTAGGATTCCGTAGTTGCATTTCACAATATAATGCGCACCTCAGAGGGGCATGCATATTGCATTTATCTCTTAGTAGGTACGCATTATATTAACATCACAAAATAATAATGCACCTAGTTATAAATTAATAGCAAAAACTCAAGATACAATTAGCCATATACTCCATAATTGTCTCCAGTAGTAATTATGTATAACAAATGTAGTTTGTTCGTGATTATCATAGAAGTCCGCAAAATAATTCTGCTTGAAATTTTTACTTTTAAAAGTTGACGACTATTACTCGTTCGTTGTACTACTATCGTGAATACTTTTCATTTAATTGTCTTAAATCAATAGCTTAGTTTTTAGAAAGGGATTACTTACTTAAGACTTAATATTTCTCAAACAGACCCCTAAATCGAAAAAACGTTCATAGTATACCTCCAATACTTTTAAAGGTCTCTCCAAAGATATCTCACACAATGGGATGGACCAGTAAAAATCATCCCCCTTTACGAGTAGGGGTAGCCAAAATAATAGCTTTTTTCAAAATTTTAATATACAAATTTTTCAGCGTAATTAATACGCATAACCTTGCTAAATTAAAATTCTTTAGTACTAATAGTCTCTGAGATATGCTGCCGATAGAGGGACAGACGGACAGACGGACGGACTTGGCGAAACTGTAAGTGTTCCATGTAGTTTTACTATGGAACCCTAAAAAACAATTGTTAAATTCGGTTGAATAATTGAATTGAGAGAACCGTCTTCCTTTTTTGAAGTCGATTAAAAATTATCCTCAACTCGCACAGTAGACACAAATCGTGGAGCACACAGAGCTCTATCTTCATCATTAAAAATGAATGTAGAGTATCAACCTTGAGCATGAGTTTGCTGTGAATTTAGATTGTAAATTCTGCAGCTCGCCGCGAAACGACTCAAAAACATATATGAAACAAATGCTAACTGAAAAAAAAGAGTTGTTAGATTTACACGTTTTAATTAAACACACTTTTTCACTCGCGTGCGTAGATGTTTACTGTTTTAACGAGATAACTGCTTAAATGAAAACGAGAATCGTAAAATACAAGTTGACGGAAATACCTGTGTTGTTAGTGATCATTGTTGATTTGACGCGAGACGTATTTTATAGCTTCAGTAGATGTTCAAGACATTAAGGTTCACTTTACTATCGACAGAACTATCAAATAAAATGCGGGTGTCTTCTTAAATAGTTTAATAGCGACTGATTCATGGACTTACTAATATGCAGTTATAAACATCGATATAAGGTAAACTAGACATTCGGGCAAACAACATAGATACAATACTGAGAATGTTTAAAGATAAGACTGGACATATTATTAGGAACTAAATTGTCTTAGACATGCCGCCCACCAAAACGACAGTTTTTAACAATGATGCCGCCCACCATGATATCTTGTGATCTTAGCTTGTTTATATTTCTTCAATGAGGTTTTGTTACATAAATCTTGACCAATTTTAAAGACTTTCTTCTTCCTTTATTTTATGTTTAAACTATGTATTGTTATTGATATATTCCTTTTTGTTTATTTTCGTGCGTGAACTGTATATTCACTACCTTCACTTGCCATATTCTTTCACCTTCCTCTTCTGATTACCTATCCTTTTTTTAGAATCTTTCTCTATTTTAAATAAACTCCCAATGTTCTTACTTCTTACTGTACTTCAGCCTTGCGTACTTGTTCACCTGAGATCATCCACCCTAAGCATGTCTTTTGTGCCACTATACCGTCATGCATCTTTATCAAACCATCTTCTATAATTCTAGAGAAGACATCAGCGCCGAGCAAAATATCAATCCCACCTGGCGTAAAAAAGTTGGGGTCAGCTAGCTGTATACTTTGGAGTTGCGTCCTTTTCATCTTGATATGCTTCGAGGGTAAAATTGTCGATATTTTCCTCAGTACAAAAGCCCTCACTCGAATCTCTTTACCTTTCTTGAATCGTGACGTAACTGACAAGTTAACTAAATGTTTACTCGTTATCGGCGCGCCTTCTTGTAGTCCAGATACTACAGCGTTGGTATTTGTTCTCGACAAACCCAGTAGTTTCGCAGCTTCAGCAGAGATAAATGATATTTCAGATCCTTGATCCACAAGCGCACGAAATTTAAGTTCTGTTCCATTACACGCCTTAATCTTCACTTGTGCTGTGGCTAAAAGGACCTTACGACTAGCTTGTAGCTTGTCTGTTGCGACTTCTGTGGTCGTGAACTGGTCTTCTAGGCGTTCTTCTTCTACATTCTTCTCTTCCTCTTGATTCGGTTTGTGTAAAAGAGTATGATGTCTTCTATGACAAAATCTGCAGGTCTTTTTACATAAGTTCTGGTAGACGCTGTGATTGGTTAATAAGCAGTTAAAACACATATTCTTCTTCTTAACAAAGGCGTGACGTTCTTCTACAGACTGCTGAGTAAAACCTTTACAGTGTTGAATGTAATGCCCGCTAGCCCTACAGTAAACGCAGATGCGTGATCTATTCGAGATTGACTGAACTTGGACGGTTTTCGGTTCTTCGATTGTGACATGGAACGATTTGTGAGTGGACTGCCTTTCGTGTGAATAGGTTGCTAAAGGTGAGATGAATTCTAATGTTCTAAATCTAAACTCCAGAAATTTTTTCATCTCATCCCACGTTGGCATATGTTCGCAATTTTCCCTGTAGGCTTGTTCTTCCCAGTCCTTCAATGACTCTGTATCCAATTTTTGACTCACCAAAAATATGATTACTGGATCCCAAGAATCAGTGCTTATGTTTACATTTTTTAAACTGCTCAAACATTCCATCGTCGTATCTAGTATAGTTTTAATATGCGTCGCAGACTGACTATTCAATTTCTTCTGGCCAAATAATCTTAAGAATATCGAATTTACGATCATTCTCTTGTTACCAAATCGTGCTTTCAGCAAATCCCACGCCCGTGTATAATTCGTTTCAATAATCGGAATGTAGCGCAACAGTATTTCTGCATCGCCTGAAACGCTCGTCTTTAGGTAATGTAGCTTCTGCACATCGCTCATCGAAGTGTTGTGCACGAGGGCTACAAATAAATCTTGGTAAGAGGGCCAATCTTCATATTTTCCCGAAAAAGTAGGAAGTTTTATTCGTGGTAGTTTAGCGAATGATATCTGACCCTCCTGAGATGCTTGAGACGATGAAGAAGTATCAGTTATTCCTTGCTGTGACGTCAACAATAGATCAGTGAGATCTGCATGAAGGTGTAAAAACATTTCTTCAAACTTAAAAAATTCTTCATTAGAAAAGTATGGTAAAAATACCCTTTGTGCCTTCGGTGTACATCTCGTAAGGTTATGATGTGCTTGTTTAAATGTATTCCAGTAATCTTCTATAGACTTTAGTCTCGCTTTCACATAACCTTCTGTTAACCTTTGTTTAGGACATTTTTTCATATTACTCTGTGCCTTTTGTAACATGATAGCCACATCTTCTAGTGTAGATAAATAACCAGTTTGCTCAGAAGTAAGAGTGGTCATTCTTTATATTTTAACTCGAAAAACAACAATCAAACGCACTCCAAATACGTAAATACGCGTTAATATTAAGTATTGTTTACGAGTGTAATCTTCAGTAATTTTACCTACGAAAGGTTGCCTTTTGTTCTCCGAGCGTCGAGTCGCTTCGCCAATAGTTCATCTTAAATCCGGTTCGTTATGGCCATTATGTTCAAGACATTAAGGTTCACTTTACTATCGACAGAACTATCAAATAAAATGCGGGTGTCTTCTTAAATAGTTTAATAGCGACTGATTCATGGACTTACTAATATGCAGTTATAAACATCGATATAAGGTAAACTAGACATTCGGGCAAACAACATAGATACAATACTGAGAATTTTTAAAGATAAGACTGGACATATTATTAGGAACTAAATTGTCTTAGACAGTAGAGAACAGGAAACTCATCACTCGGTCAATCGATAGCTGTCTGCAGTCAAGCAGCCCTAAACTTGTGCCATTATTTTCAACGAGGAACATTTAGAAATAAATGCCGCTTCTGAAGCTCCGCTATTCTACTACAGTCTATAATATTTTGTACATTGTGCAAGCGAATATTGTAATCAGTACTAAACACATTAACATAACATTTATAATTGCGATCCTCTCAATACATACAATCCTTTCGTTGCCTTCCAGAGATCACTTTTAGTTATCACTAATCCTTATCAGGTCACCTTTCGTATAAGTATCGATAATTGTTTTATTGTATGCAATAAAGACGTTTAAATAAATAAAACATTTGTAGAGTTTCTACAAGACGAGCTGCCGTTCCGCCTCTATCTTCGCTTCTTCGACGTTGCGCCCCGGACTTGCCCCTGCGTCACCGCTTTTGAATGTAAGTATTGTTACCTTATTTTTAGTAGCAGTAAAAATAAGGTAAATATTTTGACTGTTTAACAGCCGGTCACATAATTAGAAAAGTAGTAAGTATGTGCCAGTACTGATTGTTGATCGAGCATCCCTTCATTTGGGTTTTTTAGAGATTAATTGGAACATATGGCTATGAATCAACTAATGCATTCGGTTATTTAATTGGTTCTGAAATTCAGAATTAAGTTCGACGTTCTCATTTTCAAAAAACAACGTTGTATGTGTGTGTAGAGCAGTGATAGCCCGGTGGTTTGGTATACGATCTTCTATTTGGAGGGTCGAGGGTTCGAACCCGGGCCTCTAAATTTTAGAAATCACGTGTTTTAACGAGTGAAATATTACACGCTTCGACGGCGAAGGAAAACATTGTGAGGAAATCTGCACACCTGAGAACTGTCCGTGTTCTCGGAGGGCGTCGAGCATGCCGATGTGCATTGCGCCGTGAGTCGCGGACGGGTCGCCGACGATGACTGCGTCGCACATTGTCGACAGCGAGCGGCGCCGGGCGACAGGACGCGGGCGCGAGCAGCGCCAGCAGCGCCAGCAGCGCCAGCTCGGCGCGCGAGGAGCCCGACACCGAGCTGGAGATCTTCCTGGCGCCCGACCGCGGCGTGCAGAGCGACGACGGCTTCTATCTCGTTAGAAACATATCACACTTTGTAGTCATTACAACTATTCCGACTGTTACTGGGTCACGCCTGAGAGTCATCGTAATATTCTCGATGGTGTGCGAATTAGCCTCGGGCCGGCGCGGGGGACTGTGGCCTAGAGACCCTCCTCTGAGAGGAGACGTGCGCTCAGTAGAGAGCCGTTAGTGAATTGCTGATGAAGATGAACCGAAATTATCTTGCCGAACTTTATTTTTTTTGGATATGGTCTCAAATATGGTCTCGGCAGTTGACAACATTTTATCTTTAGGATGGCAGAACCGCAGAGGTGGTGTTTGTTTTAAAACTGTAGCTTGTGTCAGGTGCAGCCTCAGCAGCTGAGCATCGGCGCGGGCGCCCGGGCGGCGCTCGCCGTGCGGCTGCGGCGCCCGCACCGGCCCGCCGGCCCGCACGCGCTGCTGCTGCGCGCCGCGCCGAGCCCGCGCGCCGGGTAATGATGTAACCTCGGGGCACCGAGGCCCTCTGGCTTCCGACCTCGACCGATTCTACGTCATATTCCTTTCGACTGAGAGTACAGTCAAATTAATGTAGTTTTTTCGAGATAATTATTGAGTATCCTAGTGGACTCTCACATTATTGAACAAACGACTCGTCTTCGAGGAGGTACAGCGACCGGAACCGACGCCTTAACGTTAGCTCCTTTGTTTTTAATCTTTGAATCGAGAGTAATAATAACCTCAGAAACACATACGTACAATTTTAGACTTGAGCCTTTAAATCCATTTTTGACCGTTATCTCCGATTTGGAAATCCGCTTGTAAAAGTGTTGAATATAATTATCAAAACCAGACTAAGTCAAAATCAATAAGTATTCCACCAATGTGAAAGCCTACAAAATATGGATTTCGTCTAGTCTAGGTCCCCGTCCTATTGAACACAGGTCGCTGTGTGCATTGTGCAACACTCTTGAGAATTAATTCAATGACGTCACGTCATGAACTGCAGACTCAAAATGGATACCGACGAGACGTTATGGTAAAGCATTTTATGTTCCACAATGTCAAGAAAAGGGAAAGAAATGTGAGTCACGATACGTGTCCTAAATACAAAATTTAAGTAACTGTAATGCAGCTCACATAAGGGGCTTTTGTCAGAAATTATAAAGCTCACACTTTATAGCCCTATAATATATAATAAAAATGCCAAGATGTTGTTTATTAGTTTTTTAACTGCTTTGCAATTCCATCCAATAATTTCATATATTCAAACTCTCATTCACTCCTGTCACCGAAATGCTATAAGGCCGCATTTGCACACGTGGTTTTCGTGATTTTTTTTTTATTATGTGTCTATTTATTTATTTATTTATTGGTTGGCCAACAGGAAATCACATTAACAAATTACGTAAAATTATACTACATCTATAGGAACATTTCAGATGTGCACCCAATTACAGGCAAACCGACATGCGTATAAGCAAAAGTGCAAATGCGGGTTTGCCAGTTAACAATTACACAAGGTTAATTTAATGTATACAATTGAACCAAAGAGTAATATATACATAGGGCAGATTGAACTATGAGAAGCATATGAGGCTATGATGCGATTTCAATATATTGATACAATAACCTTTTATACTGTTGCAAAGAGAGTGAGTGTATATCGATAATGACATTAGAGTTTTTAAAAAGCTTGTTGTGCTCACGACAAATTCGAAGTAACACATTGTTAGCTCCCATATTTGTTCTACAACCGTTGATGACGAATGGTTTGTACCTGGAAAACCTTAAGTTGTTTCGAGGCACAGAGAAATTAATTTTAGACTCTATCCTAAATAAAAATGAGTGAACCGCATTATTTTTACGAATCGGAGATGCAAAGTGAAGCCGCAACATTGGGCTTTGTAGTAAGCGTTGCGTTCGTGTCAGCCCCGGCTGGTGCCGGCCGCCGCCGCCTCCGCAGGCACTGCGTCTGCGGCAGGCGCAGCGCGCGCCGCGGCTGCAGGCGCTGTGCGCGAGCGTGCGCGTCGCGCTCTGCGCGCTCGACCTGCCCGCCGCCGACGTGCTGAGGTATCTCTACATTGTGTCGGTGTCGGCCCCGGCTGGTGCCGGCCGCCGCCGCCTCCGCAGACGCTGCGTCTGCGGCAGGCGCAGCGCGCGCCGCGGCTGCAGGCGCTGTGCGCGAGCGTGCGCGTCGCGCTCTGCGCGCTCGACCTGCCCGCCGCCGACGTGCTGAGGTATCTCTACATTGTGTCGGTGTCGGCCCCGGCTGGTGCCGGCCGCCGCCGCCTCCGCAGACGCTGCGTCTGCGGCAGGCGCAGCGCGCGCCGCGGCTGCAGGCGCTGTGCGCGAGCGTGCGCGTCGCGCTCTGCGCGCTCGACCTGCCCGCCGCCGACGTGCTGAGGTATCTCTACATTGTGTCGGTGTCGGCCCCGGCTGGTGCCGGCCGCCGCCGCCTCCGCAGACGCTGCGTCTGCGGCAGGCGCAGCGCGCGCCGCGGCTGCAGGCGCTGTGCGCGAGCGTGCGCGTCGCGCTCTGCGCGCTCGACCTGCCCGCCGCCGACGTGCTGAGGTATCTCTACATTGTGTCGGTGTCGGCCCCGGCTGGTGCCGGCCGCCGCCGCCTCCGCAGACGCTGCGTCTGCGGCAGGCGCAGCGCGCGCCGCGGCTGCAGGCGCTGTGCGCGAGCGTGCGCGTCGCGCTCTGCGCGCTCGACCTGCCCGCCGCCGACGTGCTGAGGTATCTCTACATTGTGTCGGTGTCGGCCCCGGCTGGTGCCGGCCGCCGCCGCCTCCGCAGACGCTGCGTCTGCGGCAGGCGCAGCGCGCGCCGCGGCTGCAGGCGCTGTGCGCGAGCGTGCGCGTCGCGCTCTGCGCGCTCGACCTGCCCGCCGCCGACGTGCTGAGGTATCTCTACATTGTGTCGGTGTCGGCCCCGGCTGGTGCCGGCCGCCGCCGCCTCCGCAGACGCTGCGTCTGCGGCAGGCGCAGCGCGCGCCGCGGCTGCAGGCGCTGTGCGCGAGCGTGCGCGTCGCGCTCTGCGCGCTCGACCTGCCCGCCGCCGACGTGCTGAGGTATCTCTACATTGTGTCGGTGTCGGCCCCGGCTGGTGCCGGCCGCCGCCGCCTCCGCAGACGCTGCGTCTGCGGCAGGCGCAGCGCGCGCCGCGGCTGCAGGCTCTGTGCGCGAGCGTGCGCGTCGCGCTCTGCGCGCTCGACCTGCCCGCCGCCGACGTGCTGAGGTATCTCTACATTGTGTCGGTGTCGGCCCCGGCTGGTGCCGGCCGCCGCCGCCTCCGCAGACGCTGCGTCTGCGGCAGGCGCAGCGCGCGCCGCGGCTGCAGGCGCTGTGCGCGAGCGTGCGCGTCGCGCTCTGCGCGCTCGACCTGCCCGCCGCCGACGTGCTGAGGTATCTCTACATTGTGTCGGTGTCGGCCCCGGCTGGTGCCGGCCGCCGCCGCCTCCCCAGACGCTGCGTCTGCGGCAGGCGCAGCGCGCGCCGCGGCTGCAGGCGCTGTGCGCGAGCGTGCGCGTCGCGCTCTGCGCGCTCGACCTGCCCGCCGCCGACGTGCTGAGGTATCTCTACATTGTGTCGGTGTCGGCCCCGGCTGGTGCCGGCCGCCGCCGCCTCCGCAGACGCTGCGTCTGCGGCAGGCGCAGCGCGCGCCGCGGCTGCAGGCGCTGTGCGCGAGCGTGCGCGTCGCGCTCTGCGCGCTCGACCTGCCCGCCGCCGACGTGCTGAGGTATCTCTACATTGTGTCGGTGTCGGCCCCGGCTGGTGCCGGCCGCCGCCGCCTCCGCAGACGCTGCGTCTGCGGCAGGCGCAGCGCGCGCCGCGGCTGCAGGCGCTGTGCGCGAGCGTGCGCGTCGCGCTCTGCGCGCTCGACCTGCCCGCCGCCGACGTGCTGAGGTATCTCTACATTGTGTCGGTGTCGGCCCCGGCTGGTGCCGGCCGCCGCCGCCTCCCCAGACGCTGCGTCTGCGGCAGGCGCAGCGCGCGCCGCGGCTGCAGGCGCTGTGCGCGAGCGTGCGCGTCGCGCTCTGCGCGCTCGACCTGCCCGCCGCCGACGTGCTGAGGTATCTCTACATTGTGTCGGTGTCGGCCCCGGCTGGTGCCGGCCGCCGCCGCCTCCGCAGGCACTGCGTCTGCGGCAGGCGCAGCGCGCGCCGCGGCTGCAGGCGCTGTGTGCGAGAGTATCATTATACAACGCCACCATTGCCTAAAACCATCGAGACAGCGAAAACCGAAAACATCTTGACAGAAAAATAGATACTTCGGCTCTCCTCATTTAATGCTATTAACTCTCGACTGCGATCTGGCAGGAAGCTGATCCTTCCAACAGACGAGGTGTGAGTCAATTTTATGAGGCGCATTATTATGAATTCGCAAATAATTATCTGCGCAGGGAATAATCTACTCCAATAAAGACGTATTCAAATGAATGGCAATTTTGTTGATGGTGAAGAAGGGACAGGAACGTATCGTTTCGAAGCGATATTCCGAAATTCATAATGATTATATTCCGAAAACTGATAAACTATAAAGGTGAAGTTGTTTAATCCGTATAGTTTCCCGAACATCGATAGTCTACGGCTCTTTGAGCACAGGTTTCGACGAATTTAACTTTGCGATTGGCTTTAATTGCTAGATAAACGTAACGTGTTCATGCTTTATAGGTACAATAAGTGAAAGTTCTCGAAATTATTGAGTGCTATGCACCAAAGCGAGCAACCCAGCCAATTTTGTACACCTCATGAGCTCACCAAGTTTGAATTTGAATATGTTTCACAAGGGTGCGCAAGAAATTTCGAATACAGAATATTGGGGATGGTCCTCTCGAGGCAATAGCTGCGACGGAAGCCCCCTGGCGCGTCGAGTTCTCGCGTGACGTGTGCGACGCTCACTGCGTGCGGCCGGACAGACGCGACCAGTTCGAAGACCTCGAGGTGAAGCTCGGTCCGCGAAGTTCCATTGAGGTGAACTAACTTTTACCTGTCTTTAAATTTGTTTGGTGCCCGCGCCACATTACTTCGTTTTTGTTCAGCCAATGTACATCAGCTGCTCGACAGTCGACATAGGCTTCTTACGCTTTCTGACGAGGCTATCTTCACATCATTTCTAATGATGTACAAACTTGCTTCAATGCTTCAAAACCAGGTTTTATACAGAAGTAAGTGAAACTTTAAGTAACGGACGAATTTAAATAAGTAAAGACTACGAGCACGTTTTCTGTTTTCCGCTATCTTAAAAACTGCGCCTAGTTGTGATGAACTTATTGTAAACAATAAATAAAATCCATTGTGAAAGTGTATCTGTCAGTTTTTAAGTCAGTGACTGGTTCGGCAGCTGTTCGCGGAGGTGTCGCTGGAGACGGAGCGAGCGTGGCCGCCGCCCGGCGCCGCCCACCCGCCCGACGTCGTCACCACCACCAGTCTGAACTTCTACGACCAGGAGAACATCTTGTTATTGGTACTCGTGGCTTCGATAATAAGAATAATTTACTTTGTCAAAATTTAACCCAGTAGATATACTCCAAGCATAGCTCTTTCCATCGCGAGCTGATTAATCCCGAGCCTTCTCATGAGGCCCTTAGTAAATGACTATCATGATTGTATGATCCTTAAATGAACATTGGCTGCACGTACTGTATGAAAACTTTCATCTCCAGACGAGATATTTGCAATATGACAATATTATGGCTTTAGGGACAATGGGCGGAGCACACGACAGGTTTCGAGACCTTTGACCTCTCACTAGGAATTTCATTGTTGGATATAATAGACTACCCGAAGCTCAAGCGCAGGAAATCGCAGAATATAAGCGACATAAGATCATGATGCCATGAACATGACGTCTTTATCTTGACAAAATCATCTCTAAATCTAGCTTTCAGTTACTCAGTTTATTCTTTGAACATTATCGCCACACTCTTTTTTAGTTTGTTTTGAATCATATAGGTTTAAGGTTTCTTATGCTTGTAGTCTTTACCATTAATTCTGGAGCTGGAGCTGCCTGTGTTGAGGACTCAGCCAGAAACGCTAGACTTTGGCTTCGTCAGCGACGGCAGCACGAGGAAATCCTACTTCACCGTCTCGCACTCCAGTCGTAAGTCTGACTTTTTTTCTCTCCTACAATAAAATTCTAATTATGTCCAATATTTCGTGTATTTATATGTTTGTACATCGCCCGTTAGCTGCAAGACTGATTGAGATAAATCTGCTTCTTCATTTTCGTCAACTGTTTTGATGACCTCCCTGATTAAATTGAGAGCACTCTGGTCCGGTATAGGAGCGATTTGGGAATTTATAATTTCTGAATTGATTCTATTTGATCTGATGGAGAATTCAGCCGTAGATAGTTACAGGCTTTACCGTGCCAAGCTTTTTAGCGTGAAAAACGACAGAAGTATGTATCAACAACCGCCACACCCCTTCCAGGCTAGCACACTTCAATCATACACTACGTCATCACTTACTGACTTTAATTAAACTCAGTCCACGAGAAGCCGTGGCACCCAAGGTTTGAACAAAATCGATTTCTTATATATTGACTGTGAATTTTAAAGCTTCTTGTCATAGCTGCATTATATAATTGTTAGATTTTTTTATTTGATGTTCTTCCTCAGGACGTATTCCCATTTTACAGTGCCACCTCCCGGTTGATGTTAACGGATACGTGAGTGGAGTTGTTCTTTATGAGAACTATACTTACCTTATAAAACTAAAAAGTTAAAAACTGATTTAGCAATGGACGGGGCATACAGTGCGAAGAATCGATAGACGATGAGTTCAGTGGCGACTTCGCACCAGGAAACGCAGCGTCGGAAGTCTCAATCGTTGTGTCAATCCTATCGAGAGACTTTTGATCTTGGATGAAAATGTGTACTGTTCCTATGGCAGGGTCGACCCTGGAGCTGGTGACGCAGTGGAGCGGCGAGCGGCAGTTCCGCCTCAGCCCGCCCGCCCTCTCGCTGCGGCGCGGCGCCCGGGCGCGCGTCTACGTGCAGTACACCGCCAGGTTTGACACTTAAGTGCGCCTAACTTAACGCGCTGCTGTAGGATGTCGGTGATAACGATCAGAGCCGAAGGCAGTGTGAAGCTCGACTTTGACGCATAGCTGAAAGCTTAAATCCTTTGACCGAGTTCGGTCACTTATTTTCATTCAACTTCTTTTTCATCGAAGCCGGGACATACGCTATTGACGAGTCCCATGAGACTAGGTATTAGAAACTGTAATACGAGGAGTCGGTGATTTCCCCTCCGAGTACGTATCCAAAATCGCGCAATTCAATTTGACAAATTCGCACGTCGTTTCCAACAACACGGACAATATTCTGACGATAGTCTTTATCGTTTTCACTCTAACCTCGTGCTCTTCGCAGGTGGGTGTCGGATAGGTTCTCGGAGGGCGCGGCGTGCGTGGCGGCGCGCGGCGCGGCGGGCGCGTGGTGCCGCGCGGCCGTGCGCGTGCGGGCGCGCGCCACGCGGCAGCGCGCACCGCACGCCGCGCCCAGCGCCGACCACACCGACGACCCGCAGCTGCTGCCCGCGGTGCCCGCCCATTGCTGCCGCTGATTCCCACTCAAACGTCGCTGACGATAGTGAAGAAAAGTTTTATTTACATAATATTATAATATAGTTGACATCGTCATACACGAGCCGTGGATGTCAGGTGTTTATAATAAAATTGTCAACACTCTGCTGTGATGAAGACTGACCTGAAAAGTTAAAAACCTCGTGTTGCGGAGAACCGATTGAAGTAATTTCTTCTATTTACGAATTTTCTTAAAACTGTAAAATATACGATGTTAGTTAGATATATAACAACCCGGCGAAGAGCAAATATTTCAAGTTACATTATATTTTATACGTCTCGTGCTGAATATAATATATAATATTTCATACCTCCCGCCGTTTGTCTGAAAGTGAGTTTTAGTCTAAGATCCCGCTATACAACGACCTTCACCGAGATGCTTATTTAATGAGACGTATTTTTTATGTTATTAAATATGCCAATAAATATATCCTATATGGGTTGCCTAACAAATTTCAGTCCAGAGTATTTTTAATTAATAATTAAAAAAAAAATTTTTTTTAAACATTGCACCGGTGTGATTATTAAATAAATTTGATACCAATCGAAAGTTTGAAGCGCATAGAATATGCAAACGTTAGGTTGCCTATTTTTTTCCGGTCACAACCACGGGTTGCCAGGTGTAAACAGGTAAATCTATACCTACTAGCATTTTGCAACGGTCTGATTATTGAATCAAACTAAGATAAAATGAAAGATTATTTCATAAGGAACACGGTGGTATAGGGTTGCCTGCGAAAAATCAGTCCCGAATTACGGTTGTCGAATTTTAAATAATAATAAAATATCGCTGCGAGTGAATGTGTGTGATAGAGAGGTCCCAGACCAACCATCCCATGCGGTAGAAAAGGACGCAGCGTAGCAGCTGTTTAAAGTCGTGTAAAAATTACACGGCAGCATTTTACAACAAAGGGAAAGTAAAACCTTTTCAGCTATTTTCAAAAAATGAAAAATATCAAACAGTTTTTGCGTCATTAACAGATGCTGCTGATATTTTCATTGATGAAAAAATGAAGACTGTGCAAGAATTTACGTCTAGTATGTATGGTATCAGGAACTGTACCAGTGTGAATGATGCGAGACATCGCTTTTTTTTTGAACAGTTACTCTGCAAAAGAAGACAGCGAGCACTTTTTAAAAAAAATAAAAGGCTTCGACTCCAACTCATTTCCAAGCACAAATAGCATGCGCACTCTCCTTCTTTAAATGGGCGAACTTTAAACAGCTGCTACGCTGCGTCCTTTTCTACCGCATGGGATGGTTGGTCTGGGACCTCTCTCTCACACACATTCACTCGCAGCGATATTTTATTATTATTTAAAATTCGACAACCGTAATTCGGGACTGATTTTTCGCAGGCAACCCTATACCACCGTGTTCCTTATGAAATAATCTTTCATTTTATCTTAGTTTGATTCAATAATCAGACCGTTGCAAAATGCTAGTAGGTATAGATTTACCTGTTTACACCTGGCAACCCGTGGTTGTGACCGGAAAAAAATAGGCAACCTAACGTTTGCATATTCTATGCGCTTCAAACTTTCGATTGGTATCAAATTTATTTAATAATCACACCGGTGCAATGTTTAAAAAAATTTTTTTTTTAAATTATTAATTAAAAATACTCTGGACTGAAATTTGTTAGGCAACCCATATAGGATATATTTATTGGCATATTTAATAACATAAAAAATACGTCTCATTAAATAAGCATCTCGGTGAAGGTCGTTGTATAGCGGGATCCTATACTATTTGAAATTGTGGATTTAAAAGTTTCGACCGCTTATAAATAAATAATAATCGGTCACGTCCTGTTTGTCGGTGCGGTGTATTGCTCGTGGACGTCCGAGTAGGTACCTACTAAAACTCCCGCAGACAGATCTTCGACAGATCTGCGGCTTTGAAATTTCAACAAAAATGTAAATATATAAATCTTTTGCACTTTTTTATCACTATTATTATGTACTTATAAATAACTTTAAAATAAATAATTACACAGTTTTCTTTTTTATTTAAATAATCCTTGAATGAAAATATTTTGTTCCTCATTTTTCTATTAGCAAAACAAATAGCGACTTTACACGCTTTAACCGAGCGGTTGCCCCGTGTCGTCGACCGCGAACAGCAAAACCGACGACGGCGCCCCGAGCCCCCGAAACGCTTCTAAAAACGTATGCCGGCTAAAGAAGCTTTAGCTTTGAGTTTATTTTCCAGCAAACGCTGAGTGTTTTGCAACACGACTGAAATTAGATAAGTGTTAAGGCCTCTAGACCTCATGCTCCGATCCGGCTCTCTCTGAAATAGTAGGTATATTGTATTGTTTGTATTGTATTTAAACCTACTGTTTGGTTTACGGGCGCTGTGGCCAGGGGTGTAATGTGATGTAATTTCACGTAAAAGTTCCATTCTTTTGGGTACAGTTGACGCGAGCCAATTATAGATTATATCAAACGCCTTCTTTATTGGCCGTAAACTGGTGTTCCGTTTAAAGCGTAAATAGCCTTTTACACACACACGCGTAAACGAAGAAAAATGCTCTTTGTCTGATACCTACGACTCGCCTCGTCTGAATGGAGTCATGTTCAAAAATCTTTGTCACCCCGAGATAAAGCTAGGTGTCCGTTGTTACTTGTCACTCTCACAGTCTTTAACATTTTCGGCCCACCGGTCACCGCTGCGCATGATATAGTGGTTATAATATAATATTATAATCACTATATTGCCGCAACGGACAGACTTCGATGCACCTTTGAGACCATCATGGAAAACTCTGTGGCGTGCAGGCTCCCTCGCGACACCACGATACGACCGTTACTGCGAGTCAAACTGAACTATCATATACATCCATGAAAAAATTTAGTCGCTCAAAAGCGAACGCGCGGACAAAAGCTAGTGTTATTCGTTCGTCGTTAATGCACGAAACAAAAGGAGTGTTATTAAATCACAGATTGAATATACTTCTGAACATTATCACATTTCAAGCGACCAAAACTTACTTCATAAAGTTAAGTAAATTGTGAAATCTTACAAAGTTTAGTGTCGTCTAATGAGATATTGCCTTTTGTAAGGGTTGCGCGTCCACGTAACGACGGTCCTAATGACCCGATAGTGCTGGCGGGGTGGCGGGTGATACAATCTTAACAGATTTTCACCCGACAACTGTACTATCATGATTCATAAGGCAATTGGCAGCGAAGGGTTCGTATGATGGCGTTGTGTGGCGCCGGACCGCCGTTACAAGTGGACTTGCCCGTGGTAAGTGTTATTACGCTTATAAATGAGAAAATGTTTTTTTTCCTTAAACGTATGCAGCACAATATTAAGTGTAATTGAAATTGTATAAACATTTATAATAAATAATTGTACTACACAGAAGAAACATTTCCGCAGACTAATAAAACGGGTTCAGTAATAGCACTGCACGACCTCCAGGCGCCAACGCTCATAATATTGTGATGTTTTTCATATTGCGCTGTCGCCCGGAGCGGACAGCTCGTAAACTCAACAGATTACCACAAATACGACCACGGCGTAGCACAGTAAAGCGTGAGCGTGTATTACCCTGGTTGTACCCTGGTTGTACCCTGGTTGTACTCTGGTTGTACCCTGGTTGTACCCTGGTTGTACACGCCGCGCCGCCGTATTGTTAAGCTCCGAGACCACGCCGGTAGTTGTGAAGTCACGACTACGTCGCGCGTCGCTACGAGTGGTCGCTTCACATTTTTTGTTTGGTTCGGTCGGTCGCCTGCAAGAGATCGTTTCCGTTTTGTTAACTTTTTATTTGTGTTTCTTTTGTTTATTTCGTGGACAATAAAGAACATTTCATTAATTCATTCATTCATTTTAAACCCGCAGCAGAACAACTTCTAAAGGACGTCCTTTCGTGAACCGAAAAGCTACAAACTATATTAAACCTGATAAACCTCTTGTGCATCCCGCTTCTGCACGTGTCTCCGGCGATAACCTCGGTGGAACCCTCTTCCGTATATTCTCTTGGCCCTCTTCCGCTTTAATTATGAAAGGACTAACTTATTTATTTAAAGAAAGAATTAAATATCATTAACTTCTTAGACTTGTCTCATTCTTAGTTAATAACCATCGTGATTATTATTTTATTAAGCGACATCGCAGGAAATGCGCAACAGCCTATGCACAAGCAAAATAAAACATTATAATGAATGCTGTACACCTAGCGATTGAAATGCGATAGTAGCTATACGTCGGAATCGTCATTCGTCACAAAGAGGCAATACTTCAGTTTCAGCTTCGTCGAACACCATCTCCAGCAGTACTGATAACTATCAATGTTTATATAACGATAACGTATACGAATTAAAAAGGCATAGGTTTACCAGCAGGGGTTCGTGTATCGTCGCAAAAAGCCGCGTGGGCTGTGGTCCTTATGCCCGCGAAAAAGTCTCGTTTTTATACCAAATGTAATAAAGTTGGAATGAAAAAATACTATGTAGTTTTATTTACTGCTTAAACTTTGTTTGCGAAATAAGCTTCGGAGACTTATCCATCTTTGATGTTGAAAACGTTTGTGAATAAAATATACAGCGCGGGGGAGGCGGGGTGCGGTTTGTTGAGTGGTACTGTACCCTGTACCTACCTACACACTGTACACTTACCTGCTCGATTAAAAAATAATGAAATGATCATGAATATACGGTGTGCCTAAATCGTGCAACCCAAAGTCTAAAACGAAGTGACCTCTATGATTTATTTAAAAAAAATATTAGTCAAGCTAAATCTGACTAATATTTTCTAAGTAATATTGAGGCAGTATGACACTACATCTGCATAGCTACTATACATACTAAGTTATAAATGCGAAAGTTTGTAAAATATGTGAATTATATTGATAGCAGTGTTAAGATTGTTTAAGAAAATCAAATTGTAATCATGTGAGCTGTTGTGTACACTGTACGTGTACACTGCACGTGTACACTGTACGTGTACACTGTACACTGCAGGTACACACAGTGTAATGGCCCGGCCACTGCAGCGGCAACTGCGGGTTATGGACAGCTTCCTATGGTCGGAGTTACTTCCTTGAAATTTTGCTGAAATATCGCAGCAAGTTCATCCCCGTTGCAGTTTCCATTTCCGCTAGTTTATTGCAGTAAATAATTGTTCAAACATTTCACGATATTAAGATATCTTAGAACTACTTTATTCTATGTCTCATTTGCATGCTTCCACAGTGCCAAATGCTTTGCCAAATGTTACCTATCGGGGGGCAGCGCTGCTGAAATCGAAACTGCTTTTGTATTGCAGAAAGGAGCCATCCGATCAATTTATGAACTAGGATCGAGAAACTTAAATACGTTAGTTTTACCATTAAAGCATTTCATACGCATTTAATAATCCTAACTCCATATAATTTCAGTTAATATCTAACGAGTTTTCGCAAAATGAAAACAAACGCGCGAGAAAATAAATTCAAGCGCCGCGGGTCTCGCCGACAACAAGCCGATGCGACCCTACGATAGAAAAAACATTTAGGCATATGCTGTACTACCCGTGCGAAGCCGGGGAGCCTCGCTAGGAACTAACAATATCCTGTAGATGTGGTAATTTGACTCGACCAGATTTGTTGATTAAGACCTGTTACAAATTTAAAATCCGTTACAAAATTAACGGTTCGCGTTGTACCGAGTTCGTTATAAAAATCAAATAAAAGTTATTATAAATTCTCAAACAGTACAAAATATATCAGATCAAAGCGTCGCGTGGTTGTGACGACACGCGACACGCGACACGCGGCACGCGGAATTATCCACGCGAGAGTTCACGAGAGACATAATATAATGCAAAGCAGAAATCACGCCTAATGTTGACTCGTCGCCTCCGGTTGATGTACGAGCATAGTCACTGACTAATCAAAACAAATTCCCTTTTCGGAATAAAGCTACGACACATTTGGAAGAGAATTATTCTTAGAAACAAGTTTTAAGATCGCATCTTTTACATAATTATTATGTACATAAATGTGGGAGGGTCTGAAACCCACTGCATTACCATCGTATGAAAACCTGAAAGGAATAGTGAAATAGCCCCTTGAATATATAGGCATAGTTGTTGTTACAGCAATGCTATCAACGAAGTGATTATATTACAGGATTATATTCTCTTGGATGTATTATTATGTAGTTATATATTAATACTGTAATATTTTGTTATGAACGGAGCAACTGCTGCGTTTCTTGTCGGCTCTTCTCAGCAGAAACTGCATTCCGAACCGGTGGTAGAGTCATGACGTGTACGATTTGGCCTACACGAAATAAATAATTTTGAATTTGAATTTCATGTTGACTTTCAAATAATAAATGGCAGCAGCGCTCCTGTCATTTTCACACAAAATTTCTTGCTGACGTCAACTTCACCTAAAGTTGAAATGGTCTTACTGTTCGTTGAGCCGTGCGCTGCGTCGCAACTCGCAACTGTATGTCTGCCGCCGCTCTAAATTCGTTCAGCTTTGGACGTCCCACCGAGCGATGCAGCGTTCCGGTACAATGGCGGGTAGTATAGAATTATTGTTTATTCAAATAAACTTTTATAAAGTAGTTTCGAATCGTCGAGTGAATCGGTTTGGAATGCACCGATCGGAGAACCGGCAAGAAACAAATAGAAACTGTAGAAACCGATAGTGATTAAATGTTTGATTTACAATGTCGTACCGTTTCCGAGTTAATCCGCTGCGTCCACTACCTCCGGCGGGTGAGATCGCAGAGGAGGACTATTTTGCAATTGAATAAAAAAAGATGATTACACAGATACAGAATGATGTATGATGTCTTTCGGAGGAAAATCCACCTGTAGGCCATCAGACAATCTAAAGCTGTTATTTCGTTTGAAAAATATCCAGAGGTTAGTAATTAACATTTGACTCTGGAACTAAATGAACCTAAAAGGATGGAAACGTATTAGCATGTAAATATTTTCAATTAGCCTTAATTGGAAATTTCCCCGCTCGAGCTCCGGTGAACACCCACTTCTCGTCGAGAACAATGCCGTCGGCAGTTCGCTGCGACTTCCTCATCAATATTCCTTATTACTAAAGCTATTCATTAAATACTTACTGGCAAATGGCGACTTACGAGTATAATATAATAATTACGTATTGAATAAGTAACAGGGAGATTTTCTTTTATAAGTTTAGCAAAAGAATTCATTCTTAATTGCGGACTCTTTGATTCCTTTAGTTCTTTTTTATTGATTTCATTTAAAAACTCGATATTACACATCGATCGAGAAGGAATCTTTGTTTCTAAAGATATTTAAATTAAAAGCAATCCTGATTGCAATAAAATTTATAATTATTTATGTTAAATTAAAGATCTGAATGCTTTATTTACATTTTTAATGTTTCATACATCTTATAGTACTACAGCTGATATTATTACGTTTAAGGCTAAACACGTCTATCGTTCGAAGGTCAAACAAAACACACATTATTAGCCACTATGTGTCGGCACGCGTCCCCGCCCCGCCCCGGGCGAGGCAGGGGCCAGCCTACACCGGTCGCCTCGGACCCATCACGCGCGCCACTGGGCCGGACTGTAAGCTCATGATGTATCGCTGAGCAGCCATCGGCTGTAATACGAGATTTACGATAAACAACATTACGTAGGTACATTAACGAAAAACGTTCACTATGAAGGGAACATGATAATATCGTTTCGATGGAGATCGTCCGCGTGCCCGAGCACACCTGCACTCTACAGGCCGGAGGGAGACGGTGCGGGGTCCGCGGCCTCGCGTCGTCTGAAGGCGGGCGGGGAACGCCGCCAGTTTCGCACATCCGAGATGCTACAGCATCATGACTGAATATGTAGATAAATACCGCACTGTTGACCGACTTCTCAAACATCGACACAGATAGACGACATAACGACTGAGAGGATATTATTATCCTCGCTATCCATACTAATATCAGAACGGTTCGACGGCGGTGAAAACTTTCCCTTGTTTTTACGCTCTTTCACTTAAGAAATAATAGACCGCCCGCCGTCGCCAAATGTTACCAGATACGGGGTAACTGTATTATATAGTTACATATCAGAGTGATAAAGGATGATAAACGACTTTGTTTTTGTTTCCGCCTGGCGTGTTTTGGACTACGTCTAGTTTAGAGTATTGTTCTGGACATTCGGCGGTATTCATAACATAGCTGTGTTACTCCGCCCGTCTACCGATTGATAATCCATATTTTTTTATTCGAACAAACTTTTTCAAAATGCTTTTGAATTGTCAAACGGATCCAGCATTCTACATAGATATTAAATATCAAGTAGGTAGGTAATATCAAGTAGGTATGCAGTACGCTTTGATATTTTGAAAAGAAAAGCCAGTCAAATAGTACCTATTGAGCCTGTTACCGGTTTGAATTTTTGACGCTGATCCAGCAGATCAGTAGCACACAGCACTTTAGCATGAGTTGTATAACGGAATAGATTTCGATTATCTTTTTCGAAACGTATTGAACTTGTGCTCACGCTCTTTTCGAAAAGAATTTATTCCACAACGAAGAGAAATATTAGAATTAATTCAAAAGAAATCTCTATTTTGAAATATTTTCATTTGAATTGAAACAGAATTGTATTTCAAGTTATTTCCCCTCAATAAATTGATCGGTAGGTTTCTGCGGTGTCTCCAGCACGACGCACTCGTACAAAGCCTTTCTCCCGCTCATATTTACATACATCGCGTCTGCCGAGCGCCTTCAATCCTTCTTATGTTCTCAACGGCAAGTAAATAATAACCTTACCACGTTGTGTTAAGATTCCTTATTCACAGTGTAATAAGACTATACTTGTCGGTATATTGTACATAATATGTATATTCGATGTATTGGTCTAATAGAGGATTGTTCGAGCGAGTGTAATGAAGCTGTAATGCGATTCAACATACTGATTTAACTTTAAAATTTGATTAAACTGTGCTTTGAATGCTAAAAATTGGGTTTCTGAGTTTTTAATGTAGGTACCTACTTAAAATTTTTAAATTAAAGCCCCGTAGACAGCTACTTTAGAATTTTTCCCGAAGATACATTGAATTATTATGTAATTCCTCAAAGCGAAGATAAGACATTTTCTGACAACAATTTCTAAAAAATTCTTTTCAAAAAACCGACTTCAACGCCACTACAAAGTATAAAAATACAATAATTTTATTTTGTACACGTTTGTTGAAGTCGAGTGGCTTAAATAGAAACGATGAAACCAATACGCGATGCTCGCCCGATTTCAATAAACGTGTCTCTTATATGTCACCATAAGGTAAGCGTCGCGCCTCGATTTCATCGTTACTAGTTAAGCTTCAACAAACGTGTACAAAATAAAATTATTTTTATACTTTGTAGTGGCGTTGAAGTCGGTTTTTTGAAAAGAATTTTTATTTTAAGCTTTTTAGTGTAGCATAATCCTGCTCTTTTTCTCTCCTCCCACAACACAAGAGGACTAGGAGCTCCATGATGTAGTCCATGGTTGCTACCAACAGTATCAATTCGAAAGCGTCAGTTCGTAATTCCTCCAACTCTGCAGCATCAGGATTGAAGAGTAGGATGTGGAGCTCTATGATCTAGTATATGCTTAGGCCAAGCATACCAATTCGTAAACGACGGTTCCTAAAGTCCCATAATTTAGGGGGGAAATACCTCTGCAGCATCAGGCTTGAGGAGTTGAAGGTAAAAATTTTTATGGGACCATTTCGCGAGCTTCCTTTGTCGATTCAAAAAAAAATCTTGTGAATCGGTCAAGAAACCCCGGAGTAATCGGTGGACATACATAGAAAAAAAAAAAAAGATACCAGCCGAATTGATAACCTCCTCCTTTTTGGAAGTCGGTTAAAAATAAGCTACCGAGAATGGATTTGAATCGTTTCAGGTTTCATACCCAGATCGGTCAGCATAATAGTGTTAGCTCACACTCCAGAAACGGGTATTGGAACTCTTTACCTAATCACGCCTTAAGAGAACCTATCTCTCAAGACGCGGAAATGCTACCTAAAGCCGCCTCCACTCGCCCCTTTAGCGGCCCCTTGACCTCACGTCTGATTAATTTAACCACAACACGACAGACAAACCACCATCTGAACGTGAGGGTAGTTATCGAAAATATCCAAGTATCAAAATGGTATTTAACCAATTACCTCATATAACCCTACAGGCAATATTTATTCGATTAGGATGCGATTGCTATCGCCATCACTCAATCAAATAAAACGACTTAGACGCAGGAGCATCTAATAACCGAATGAGTCTTTGGCAGAGACTGGATTCGTAGCGTCAAACCTGACATATTTATACTTAACGAAGCGGAACAGCAAGGGCAGGCAGGGACAGGCAGCCCTGCCTGGGGCCAAGCGTCAGAAGTGGAGCGGGTAAAATTAAACTATTAACCTTACGGCAATGACGAGTTTCATTCACCGTAGTTATCTCGTAAGTGTGAAGATACACCTTGCCAAATGACTAATAAAGGGAATCAAACTATCTCAATACAAACAACTATTCACAATAAGGTTATATTGGATTAATTAGATAACTAACATGGAACCCAACATTTCCATGTCTTAGATAAACTTGGCTAACTACCTAGGCTAGTTACGGCCTCCACCTTCCCCATAACCGTCTCGTCACACACCATGATAGAAGAACCTAGCCAACGTCTATTTTAACCACTATAAGCCACGAAAGGGCAACAACACTATAGGTAAATCACAGTAACGTAACATGATTAAACAGATTAAACAATGGAACGAACTCACCAAATAACTGCGATTCAGAGGCCAAACCAGATTGACACCAACAGCACTATTACCAATCACTTGATCACCACCATATCGAACCATCAGAATAACCACTATAACACTAAACCGGCCGCTACTGACTAGCGATGTCAACCGACAACTCATGATAGACGACTCAGCTCGACACACGCTGTGAGTCTCGTTTTTATCAACCGAACAAGTGGGGAGCAATGACGGAACGCCCATCGAACAATGATACCAACGTTATAAAACTACCGTCATTAAACTCACAAGACTACCGTCAATAAACCTTATAAGACCATCGTCACTAGATGGCGCTTTAAATAATAATCACTTTAATCTTAATCTCTGACATACTAATAATTCAAGATGGCACGACATTGGCGTGCCCTCGCTTTCAACAAGTCAAATATCGATTTAATTAACTACCTTCAAAAAGATCAATCTTAAACATGAATCTAACAGTTCGAATAATCAGTATTTTTATACAAACTACCGTAATGATTGTAAAGTATCTAAAATTCATAACTTATTTATAAAAAAAAGCTAACAATAGGTATCGACAGACATTTCTACTTCATTGTTAACATTCTACCAAGATAAAGCGCTTACCATAACCATAGTAGGTACGTACCCTAATGGAATTAATTACAGTAAGATGAGTAGAGGCCGATTAGAGAAATTCTCTTCCATTCGAGTCTGCACTGTCCCATTCAGCCTGTTAGCTCGACAGGGCCGGGACCTCGCAGCGCAGCAGCCTCACGAGCGGGAGGCCTGCGCGCGATGCCCGGCGTTAGTAGTCTGAGAATTTATTACTATATTATATAGCTACTCGTGCTGATTCACTGACTGACTGACTGACTGATTGATCACCTCTCCTGTAAAATTTTGTATGAAAAAAATTTTTTTCACGCATGGTTTCGTAAAGAGGACAAAAATTCATTCGGAGGAAAAATATGGAGAAAGCTGATGATTGAGGATTTCGGAGACGGGTGAGGAGCACCGGCCAGAGTATCGAAGATAGGTGGGGGGTGTTCAACCAAATGTCACTCGAAACCTCATCCAATTGGCAGAGAGCCGAAAAAAAACTCCAAAATGGCGGATTCAAGATGGCGGCCATACAAATTTTGTTTGTGTCTATCTCGGAGAGTATAAGAGATGGAAGAGTGGTTTCTTGACAAAAGATGATCAGGAGTTGAAGGTCCACTTGATGAACAGAAAAAAAATTCAAAATGGCGGAATTTATTTTTTTCCATATAAAACATATGCAAGACTATATGCGGCTCTTTTTCAAAACTTATGTTGATTTTGTATGGAGGACAAAAATTAATTTGGAGGAACAATATGGAGAGAGCTGATGGTTGAGGATTTCGGAGACGAGTGAGGAGCACGACCAGGGTATCGAAGATAGGTGGGGAGTGTTTAAACAAAAGTAACTCAAAACCTCATCCAATTGGCAGAGAGCCGAAAAAATTTCAAAAATGGCAGATTCAAGATGGCGGTCAAACAAATTTCGTCGGTGTCTATCTCGGAGACTATGAAAGATAGAAGAGTGGTTTCTTGGAAAAAGATGATCAGGACCCGACGGTCTACGTGATGAATAGAAAAAAATTCAAGATGGCGGATTTTTTTCATATAAAATGTATGGAAGGATTTGATACGTTCCTTTCCGCTGATGGTTTCGTATAGAGGACAAAAATTTATTTGGATGAAAAATATGGAGGGAGCTGATGATTGAGGATTTCGGAGACGGGTGAGGAGCACCGGCCAGGGTATCGAAGATAGGTGGGGGGTGTTCGACCAAATGTCACTCGAAACCTCATCCAATTGGCAGGGAGCCGAAAAAAAACTCCAAAATGGCGGATTCAAGATGGCGGCCATACAAATTTCGTCGGTGTCTATCTCGGAAACTATAAAATATGGAAGAGTGGTTTCTTGGAAAAGGGTGATCAGGACTCGAAGGTCTACTTGATGAATAGAAAAAAAATTCAAGATGGCGGATTTTTTATTTTTTCATACAAAATATATGCAAGACTTTGTGCGGCACATTTTCAAAATTTCTGATGGTTTCGTATAGAGGACAAAAATTTGTTTGGAGGAAAAATATGGAGAGAGCTGATGGTTGAGTATTTCGGAGACGGGTGAGGAGCACGGCCAGGATATCGAAGATAGGTGGGGAGTGTTCAAACAAAAGTCACTTGAAACCTCATCCAATTGGCAGAGAGCTGAAAAAAAATTCAAAATGGCGGATTCAAGATGGCGCCCATACAAATTTCGTCGGTGTCTATCTCGAAGACTATGAAAGATGGAAGAGTGGTTTCTTGGAAAAAGATAATCAGGGCCTGAAGGTCTACTTGATGAATAGAAAAAAAATTCAAGATGGCGAATTTTTTTTTATACAATAATAATGGCGAATTGGGAACTATGCAAGAATTTCATATGGTTTCCTTTGCAAAATTTCTGATAATTTGGAGGAAAAATATGGAGAGAGCTGATGATTGAGGATTTCGGAGACGGGTGAGGAGCACGGCTAAGGTATCGAAGATAGGTGGGGAGTGTTCAAACAAAAGTCACTCAAAACCTCATCCAGTTGGCAGGGAGCTGAAAAAAACTTCACAATGGCGCATTCAAGATGGCGGCCATACTTTCGTCAGTGTCTATCTCGGTGACTATGAAAGATGGAAGAGTGGTTTTCTGGAAAAAGATGATCAGGACTAGATGGTCTACTGGATGATTAGAAAAAAATTCAAGATGGCGGTATTTATTTTTTTCATACTAAATATATGAAAGACTTTAATACGGTTCCTTTTCAAAATTTCTGACGGTTTCGTATAGAAGACATAAATTCATTTGAAGGAGAAATATGGAGAGAGCTGATGATTGAGGATTTCGAAGACGGGTGAGGAGCACGGTCAGGGTATTACTATATATATAGCTACTCGTGCTGATTCACTGACTGACTGACTGACTGATTGATCACCTCTCCTGTAAAATTTTGTATGAAAAAAATTTTTTTCACGCATGGTTTCGTAAAGAGGACAAAAATTCATTCGGAGGAAAAATATGGAGAAAGCTGATGATTGAGGATTTCGGAGACGGGTGAGGAGCACCGGCCAGAGTATCGAAGATAGGTGGGGGGTGTTCAACCAAATGTCACTCGAAACCTCATCCAATTGGCAAAGAGCCGAAAAAAAACTCCAAAATGGCGGATTCAAGATGGCGGCCATACAAATTTTGTTTGTGTCTATCTCGGAGAGTATAAGAGATGGAAGAGTGGTTTCTTGACAAAAGATGATCAGGAGTTGAAGGTCCACTTGATGAACAGAAAAAAAATTCAAAATGGCGGAATTTATTTTTTTCCATATAAAACATATGCAAGACTATATGCGGCTCTTTTTCAAAACTTATGTTGATTTTGTATGGAGGACAAAAATTAATTTGGAGGAACAATATGGAGAGAGCTGATGGTTGAGGATTTCGGAGACGAGTGAGGAGCACGACCAGGGTATCGAAGATAGGTGGGGAGTGTTTAAACAAAAGTAACTCAAAACCTCATCCAATTGGCAGAGAGCCGAAAAAATTTCAAAAATGGCAGATTCAAGATGGCGGTCAAACAAATTTCGTCGGTGTCTATCTCGGAGACTATGAAAGATAGAAGAGTGGTTTCTTGGAAAAAGATGATCAGGACCCGACGGTCTACGTGATGAATAGAAAAAAATTCAAGATGGCGGATTTTTTTCATATAAAATGTATGGAAGGATTTGATACGTTCCTTTCCGCTGATGGTTTCGTATAGAGGACAAAAATTTATTTGGATGAAAAATATGGAGGGAGCTGATGATTGAGGATTTCGGAGACGGGTGAGGAGCACCGGCCAGGGTATCGAAGATAGGTGGGGGGTGTTCGACCAAATGTCACTCGAAACCTCATCCAATTGGCAGGGAGCCGAAAAAAAACTCCAAAATGGCGGATTCAAGATGGCGGCCATACAAATTTCGTCGGTGTCTATCTCGGAAACTATAAAATATGGAAGAGTGGTTTCTTGGAAAAGGGTGATCAGGACTCGAAGGTCTACTTGATGAATAGAAAAAAAATTCAAGATGGCGGATTTTTTATTTTTTCATACAAAATATATGCAAGACTTTGTGCGGCACATTTTCAAAATTTCTGATGGTTTCGTATAGAGGACAAAAATTTGTTTGGAGGAAAAATATGGAGAGAGCTGATGGTTGAGTATTTCGGAGACGGGTGAGGAGCACGGCCAGGATATCGAAGATAGGTGGGGAGTGTTCAAACAAAAGTCACTTGAAACCTCATCCAATTGGCAGAGAGCTGAAAAAAAATTCAAAATGGCGGATTCAAGATGGCGCCCATACAAATTTCGTCGGTGTCTATCTCGAAGACTATGAAAGATGGAAGAGTGGTTTCTTGGAAAAAGATAATCAGGGCCTGAAGGTCTACTTGATGAATAGAAAAAAAATTCAAGATGGCGAATTTTTTTTTATACAATAATAATGGCGAATTGGGAACTATGCAAGAATTTCATATGGTTTCCTTTGCAAAATTTCTGATAATTTGGAGGAAAAATATGGAGAGAGCTGATGATTGAGGATTTCGGAGACGGGTGAGGAGCACGGCTAAGGTATCGAAGATAGGTGGGGAGTGTTCAAACAAAAGTCACTCAAAACCTCATCCAGTTGGCAGGGAGCTGAAAAAAACTTCACAATGGCGCATTCAAGATGGCGGCCATACTTTCGTCAGTGTCTATCTCGGTGACTATGAAAGATGGAAGAGTGGTTTTCTGGAAAAAGATGATCAGGACTAGATGGTCTACTGGATGATTAGAAAAAAATTCAAGATGGCGGTATTTATTTTTTTCATACTAAATATATGAAAGACTTTAATACGGTTCCTTTTCAAAATTTCTGACGGTTTCGTATAGAAGACATAAATTCATTTGAAGGAGAAATATGGAGAGAGCTGATGATTGAGGATTTCGAAGACGGGTGAGGAGCACGGTCAGGGTATTACTATATATATAGCTACTCGTGCTGATTCACTGACTGACTGACTGACTGATTGATCACCTCTCCTGTAAAATTTTGTATGAAAAAAATTTTTTTCACGCATGGTTTCGTAAAGAGGACAAAAATTCATTCGGAGGAAAAATATGGAGAAAGCTGATGATTGAGGATTTCGGAGACGGGTGAGGAGCACCGGCCAGAGTATCGAAGATAGGTGGGGGGTGTTCAACCAAATGTCACTCGAAACCTCATCCAATTGGCAAAGAGCCGAAAAAAAACTCCAAAATGGCGGATTCAAGATGGCGGCCATACAAATTTTGTTTGTGTCTATCTCGGAGAGTATAAGAGATGGAAGAGTGGTTTCTTGACAAAAGATGATCAGGAGTTGAAGGTCCACTTGATGAACAGAAAAAAAATTCAAAATGGCGGAATTTATTTTTTTCCATATAAAACATATGCAAGACTATATGCGGCTCTTTTTCAAAACTTATGTTGATTTTGTATGGAGGACAAAAATTAATTTGGAGGAACAATATGGAGAGAGCTGATGGTTGAGGATTTCGGAGACGAGTGAGGAGCACGACCAGGGTATCGAAGATAGGTGGGGAGTGTTTAAACAAAAGTAACTCAAAACCTCATCCAATTGGCAGAGAGCCGAAAAAATTTCAAAAATGGCAGATTCAAGATGGCGGTCAAACAAATTTCGTCGGTGTCTATCTCGGAGACTATGAAAGATAGAAGAGTGGTTTCTTGGAAAAAGATGATCAGGACCCGACGGTCTACGTGATGAATAGAAAAAAATTCAAGATGGCGGATTTTTTTCATATAAAATGTATGGAAGGATTTGATACGTTCCTTTCCGCTGATGGTTTCGTATAGAGGACAAAAATTTATTTGGATGAAAAATATGGAGGGAGCTGATGATTGAGGATTTCGGAGACGGGTGAGGAGCACCGGCCAGGGTATCGAAGATAGGTGGGGGGTGTTCGACCAAATGTCACTCGAAACCTCATCCAATTGGCAGGGAGCCGAAAAAAAACTCCAAAATGGCGGATTCAAGATGGCGGCCATACAAATTTCGTCGGTGTCTATCTCGGAAACTATAAAATATGGAAGAGTGGTTTCTTGGAAAAGGGTGATCAGGACTCGAAGGTCTACTTGATGAATAGAAAAAAAATTCAAGATGGCGGATTTTTTATTTTTTCATACAAAATATATGCAAGACTTTGTGCGGCACATTTTCAAAATTTCTGATGGTTTCGTATAGAGGACAAAAATTTGTTTGGAGGAAAAATATGGAGAGAGCTGATGGTTGAGTATTTCGGAGACGGGTGAGGAGCACGGCCAGGATATCGAAGATAGGTGGGGAGTGTTCAAACAAAAGTCACTTGAAACCTCATCCAATTGGCAGAGAGCTGAAAAAAAATTCAAAATGGCGGATTCAAGATGGCGCCCATACAAATTTCGTCGGTGTCTATCTCGAAGACTATGAAAGATGGAAGAGTGGTTTCTTGGAAAAAGATAATCAGGGCCTGAAGGTCTACTTGATGAATAGAAAAAAAATTCAAGATGGCGAATTTTTTTTTATACAATAATAATGGCGAATTGGGAACTATGCAAGAATTTCATATGGTTTCCTTTGCAAAATTTCTGATAATTTGGAGGAAAAATATGGAGAGAGCTGATGATTGAGGATTTCGGAGACGGGTGAGGAGCACGGCTAAGGTATCGAAGATAGGTGGGGAGTGTTCAAACAAAAGTCACTCAAAACCTCATCCAGTTGGCAGGGAGCTGAAAAAAACTTCACAATGGCGCATTCAAGATGGCGGCCATACTTTCGTCAGTGTCTATCTCGGTGACTATGAAAGATGGAAGAGTGGTTTTCTGGAAAAAGATGATCAGGACTAGATGGTCTACTGGATGATTAGAAAAAAATTCAAGATGGCGGTATTTATTTTTTTCATACTAAATATATGAAAGACTTTAATACGGTTCCTTTTCAAAATTTCTGACGGTTTCGTATAGAAGACATAAATTCATTTGAATGAGAAATATGGAGAGAGCTGATGATTGAGGATTTCGGAGACGGGTGAGGAGCACGGTCAGGGTATTGAAGATAGGTTGAGGGTGCCCAAACAAAAATCACTCGAAACCTCATCCAATTGGCAATGAGCTGAAAAAAAAACCACCAAAATGGCGGATTCAAGATGGCGGCCACACAAATTTCGTCGATGTCTATCTTAAAGAGTGTACAAGTTGGAATAGTGGTTTTGTGGTAGAAAATGATCAGGCCCTGAAAGTCTAAGAGCAGAAAAACCGCGGTCCGCTGCAGCGGGCCGCGCACCCACGCACCCTACTAGTATTTTATAAATTGTTTATGGTCGGTTTCGGTGCGCGGCTTGAGCCGTGGTGAGTGACCGGCAGCCAAAACATTCAGCCCAACTAGCAAAGTAGTCCTATAACGAAAGACAAGTTCATCAGTACTAATGAAGCTCCTATAAGGCATTGTATTACACTTTCTTTTACTTAATAGCATTTCACAAGCACAAGCAAATTATAAGATCGTTATAGAAATAAATGTTCCTGTTACTACGCCCAAATCCACCTGCATAGTATGCTACAAGTATTTTTAACTGTAAAATAGAACTCTTAAAGATCGTTTTAAATCATGATTTTGCTAGTCGGGAGGTCCACTCGCACCAAAAATTGACAGCATTACATTTATTAACAATACGTGATTAAGCAGATTGGTGCGAGACGGCCTTTGTGCTCCGGTCCGAAATCGATAGGGACGTTTCTTTTAGCCATTTCTCCCCTTTAAATAATCGCAAAGCTCGTGTTAGAAGTGGCTACGACAACAGCGCACAGGGCGGGGATCGAACCCTCGACTTTTCAGTTTTCAGTCCGCAACTTTAACCGTAGGCCATTGAGGTCGGCGCGCTTCCCGCTGACACCGCACGGTCACTCACTGACAGGTGAGGTCACAGTTAACCCGAGAGTGGTCGCACGGGCTACATATTCTGTAGTCCACCTCTGTAAACATTTTCACCGCCATATAAGATATTTTTTATGTTAATGTTAACTATTTGTAAGACAGAGTTTGTAATTTGTTTCTGGTGAGTTCATTTGAAGACTCCTCGGGAAAAACAATTAATGTCACTTTTTTCGTGAAATTGAGCCTTTAATGCTATCTGTTACTAAAATATAGAACTAAACTATATTTTTTGATAAAGTCAAAGAACATGTTTAAATAGTAATATATGTTATTTCAATATTTATACAAAATGAGCATAAAATGAAAGAAATATAGACTTTGAAACTATAAAAAGTTGTTTTTCTCTTTTTAATCATCTTTTGACATTCATTGTTTTTCCCGATTAGTCTTCATTTAGTAAAAAAGAAGTTGTTAGTAAGATTTAAAATAAAATATTATAAGATGTCAAACTCATTTGACTATTTATTAGAGTTTTTAAATGGCCTACATTATGTAGTTCACGCGACCATTCACGTAACTTTTTGAAACGCGACCACTGCAGGGTTAAAAGCTTGTAGAAGAATCACCCACTTCGCCGTAGCCCCGCGTGGCTGCTTCACGCGCGGCGCGCTTGCGTCTACGCCGTAGCCCCGCGTGGCTGCTGTGTGGTTAGTTTAAGTTTTGATAGTATACTTCATCGAATCTTCGACATCGAGCTTCTTCATACATCTACAGCCAGCGCCCCAAGCGGCGAGCGGCGGACCTAAAAGTGATCGAGTATTTCCGAGTATGAGCTTACACGTTACAGACGTGTGACGTCACCATCGAGAATTAAACACGTCTTCGAACAAAGATACGGAAAGTATTGCTATTTGGCAGTATGAGTTACATGTTTGACATCTCACAACCCGAAAATGACGTCATTTTCGAGTTGTGAGTTGTGACACGAGACGATACTCGAATTGCAATTCACCGAAAATATTCCGTGAGAGCTTGGTGATATACGAACGAAATGTTGAAAAATAATTAATTTGAAGAGTTCTAGGACCCACGAAGACGTGAATAATGATCACAGAGGCTGTGAAAGCTAACCGCCGGGAAGAGGAGGAGAAAAGTTTAGAGGCGTTAATAGTGTTGGTGTTGTGCTTCTCGGACAAAGTGTAGGGCACCAGAAGACGAAGAAAATCACCTATGCGATGGACCCATCAAATAAAGTCTACGATGGGCGGTCAATTGCACAAGTGTACGAGGCTGTCGGCCAGCAGGGAGAAGTGGCGAAAGCTCGTGAGGCGACTCACATCTGCCGCTAAAGACGTCACTTCGTTGATGACCACCACCTCTCTGGCCAGAGTGTCACGAAGACGAAAAGAATCTCAGATGAAGCATTTTGTGCAAAAACTCCCAACGGATCCCGAAAAGTGCTTATTCAATGGAATAACATAGTTTTTTATTTAAATAAACTTTACAAAGTGATTTAGAATCGTCAAGAGAATCTAGCACTATCTCTAACTCTCACAACCTAATAAAGTTCACAAAAAGTATCACTGGTGAGTGGTGACGAAGATAAGTACCTAAGCCGTAGCCAGTTCCGTTGAGTAACTATATAAATCGCTCAGCCAGTTCATTCAGGATTGTCAGGATAGTTCCACAGATTAATAAATTGTTACTTACTTATTACAGGTTGCAATAATATAATTAATAATTCCTCAGTGCCTGAAGATACATGGTCCCTAACTATGGGCCTCACAAGAAGCCTCAGGGTTATTCAGCGGGCGATGGAGAGAGCTATGCTCGGAGTATCCCTGGGAGATCGAATCAAAAATGAGGAGATCCGTAAAAGAGCCAAAGTCGCCGACATAGCTCAGCGAAACGAATCTAAAGTGGAAATGGGCGGAGCACATAGTTCGAAGAGCTGATGGTCGATGGGGTCCCTAGGAGCTGGAGTGGCGACCCCGCACCGGGGAGCGCAGTGTTGGCGGACCCCCCACTTGGTGAACCGACGATATCAATCGAGTCGCAGGGAGCCGCTGGATTCAGGTGGCGCAAGACCGAAACCCGTGGAAGTCCATGCAAGAGACCTTTGTCCAGCTGTGGACGTCTGTCGGTTGATAAAGAAGAAAAATGCAGGTTGCACCATGTTACTTATTACAGGATCACTATAGACCAATATAAGCTGTCAACTAATACCAAGTATGCAGGTGCTAGGTGGAGCTCGAATCATACTTAAATATTATCAAGATTTTCATAAAAAGATAGGTAGGTTATATATGTATAAGACAATAATTACCAAACCAAATGTAAAAATAAATATAATCTTTATTGTTTCAATTTTCATTTTAACTTACATTTTAACATTATCTATTAAAAAGAAATAATATATTTGAAACACTAGCTGAAGCCCGCGACTTCGTTCGCATTTTTAATCCCGCCGGGAACTCTTATTTTCCGGGATAAAAAGTAGCCTATGTGTTATCCAGACTAATCTATTTCTGTGCTAAATTTCAGCCAAATCGGTTCAGCCGTTGCGACGTGATTGAGTAACAAACATCCATCCATAATTTCGCATTTACATTATTAGCAGGATTCTCTGTAATAAATATGTTAGTACTAATATACTAACATGATTGACTAATGTCAATGATAATAAATATAATTAAATCATATGTTGTATTCACTAAGTAGATATAGGGTCTTGACTTCATTAATGTGGATTTATATATTGTTTTTAGGAACCTTTCTTGTATGAAAAGTAGCCTAGTAGAAACTTTCATATAATACTTATAGATAGTCTGGTCAGATGGTCTGCATTAGCAATTAAACTGTATAGCATCCATACTTTACTTGCAGTGCGTCTGCCAAAACAGCATTATCAAAGTCGGTTCAGCCTTTTGACCTTTTTTAACCATGACCAACAGACACAAAAATTTAAACTTAAATGTTTAAGACAGTTTATTTATTATAGATAGACTGCCATTTCAAAATAAATGCCTTTGTTCAGCATCAATTTACCTGTATAATATAATTAAGTAGACTTTGTATGTAGGTATAGATAAAAATAACTTGAATGTACATATAAATGAATATAAATGGTTTGTAAATAAATTTATTTATTTATTCATGTAGTAATTAGTATAAATATAAAACAAGAATGGGTCAATTACAGAATATAAACAATTTATTTTATTTATTAAGCAACCATAACAAATTACATTAGATTCTCTGACATGAATTCTCAAAGTAAAAATTACATTCCATCCCATTATAACGCTGGATACTTGCACTAAAATGATTATAAAGTAGGTATAGGTAGGAATGTGCTGTACCCCTGAGTGGTATAACAAGCGGTGAAAATGCAGAAGACCTGGTGACTGCGCTGCTTTTTCCAGCCTAAGGGCCTAAGGGCTATTCCAGCCTAAGAGCTGAATAGAGAGATGCAAATGTATACCCATTCTTCTGGTATAATAGTGTAAGTAGGCACTAGTTGCGTAGGTTATACTGGAAAAAAAGAAAAAAACATATCCCATAAGCTATTTAATCATTAGTAACTAGCTGATGCCAGCAACTTCATCCGTGAGGATTTAGTTTTTCAAATCCCACAGAACTATGATTTTCCAGGATAAAAAGTTTAGCCTTTGTCACTCTCCAGCTCCTCAACTGTATACATGCAAAAATAACATCAATCCGTAGCTCTTTTGCAGCGTAATTGAAGGACAAATCAACAAACAATAACACTTTCACAATTATAAAAAAATTTGTAGGATTGGTACGGAGAATGACATCACAATATATCAAAACAACATAACATTGTTCTTTAGTGTAGGAAATCTTAACATTTTATAGGTCTAATAATAAAATTAAGTATGCTTACTTCAACAAATACAATAGTTTATTTTCTTTACCACACATTCTGAAACCAGTCATTTCTCAACACAGGATGTGTTGAGCTACACAACTGGACAGCCGTGCGTCAGAGTCACAGAATCAAACGAAGTTTAGGGTCTCCTCTCGAAATGAGAGGATTAGGTCATAAAATAGTACAATTACATACCTATTAGTTTACAAGATGATGCTTGATTTTAATTTTTCAATTCCAATTCAGTTGGTCAGTTTGCGTAAGCCCGGACAGTTTTAAACCAGCTAGGGTTATGAAGTTATTAACTTGGTGGCTGGACAGTAGATACTGGATTAGTGCGAAAATAATTGGTGGCGAATTTTGAATTCAAACACAAACTGTTTACAAAACTATTACAAACTCGTCAGAGTATTATGTTCCTTGATTACAAATGACCACTAAATATATATAACATTTTTCGGTTTTGTATTCCGTTATCTTGTTTTTGTTGATATTTAGGGAGCCACAGACACTTAAATCTGTTTGTGGTTTTTAATGACTTAGGTCATAGAAAAAGTATCCTTTATTAGAAATAGAATCTGCAATGGGCACGCAGTGAGAGACAATAAATTGTGACTGTGTCTCATTCTATCTTGTTTGACTTTTCTATACTGCATCTCTTTCGTGTACAACATTTACATCAACTCTTAGGTCTTATGTCAAATTACCATAGACAACCATACCATAGATTGTATGATGTACTGACACTTCCCAGCACATATATAGTCTATGCTGCCACTGTGATGCCGTCAATGACGTCACAAAACGAAGCAAAAAATGTCAAATTGGATAAGACGGCAGCGTATACCTGTCTCGCTTTTTTTGCAAATGTGTAAGAGAGACAACAAATGTCAGGATTTTGACCTTGGTATAGTCGTAATAGTTTCCTCATGTATGCTATTTGACTGACTCGTGGTACCAAAGTGACATAAACTATTCACGCAGTGAGTAGTTTGTGAGGAAACTTTACGGAGCTCGAAATTGTAGTATAAAATCTTAAACTAGGCACACTGCACGCGCGGCGCGCTCGTGTCTACGCCGTAGCCCCGCGTGGCTGCTGCACGCGCGGCGCGCTCGCGTCTACGCCGTAGCCCCGCGTGGCTGCTGCGCTCGCGTCTACGCCGTAGCCCCGCGTGGCTGCTGCGCTCGCGTCTACGCCGTAGCCCCGCGTGGCTGCTGCGCTCGCGTCTACGCCGTAGCCCCGCGTGGCTGCTGCACGCGCGGCGCGCTCGCGTCTACGCCATACGCTCTTGAGCATTTTCCCGCTGCGCTGAATGCATTCTTTTTCACGAAACAGAGCGAAAAGTGTAGTTAAGAGAAAATTTAGTGAGAGTAATTAATCTCTAATGAGGTGGTATCGCTCTCCGCGATGTTTCCGGCTCGCGGGCTTCGCGTGCGGAGCCCGGACTCGTTAGAGCACGAAGCGCGGACTCGTTAGAGCACGGAGCGCGGACTCGTTAGAGCACGGAGCGCGCTCCGGAGGAACACCACTTCAGCCGAGCTCAAAGCAGGAAACGGAACTCTTCCTATTGTTACCTGAACGAGCACTCGGGAGTAGAATATTGTAACGATATTATATTATTTATTATCGATATCGGATGAGTACCTGCGGAGTTAAGTACGATCCAATTCTTATACTTTTTTGGCACAGAAATGTCGTACTTTATTTTTACCGTTAGATTCCTTATAATTTTCCTCTTCGATGTTTTCATTTCCCGACAAAATTGCTTTTTCTGTTCTGAACATTAGCCCGTACCTACACACAAACGGACAAATATTTTAAAAATAAACATTTGGGTTATGCTGTCGTTCAGGTAGTTATTAAAAAATAACAAAAATATCACAATTTTATTCATTTGTAACTACGTTTATCCATACTGAACAAGCTTCAAGTATGTAGTTATCGAGACTACATCCACAAAAAAATGGTAATAAGTAATGTTAGATTTCCTATCGATGGACTACATTGAATAGCAAGCCACGGCATTGCATCTCTACAGTAGGTGCATACTACATACATAATGCTTCATGTTTCCTTACAGCACGTAAATAGGTTTGCTGGCCGGCTCGGGCGGGCCGCGGGCGGCGCCGGCGCTGCCCTGCGGCCGGATGGCACGCCGACCGACACAAAGAGATCTCATCTGCGGAGTGGATGCTGTGACGACGAGCGCTTCGTCGCAGTTACACTGCCTTAGTGCTTCACACCTACTAAAGTAGGTTAATTGCTATCGAACTTTTATTGTAAAGTGTACTGGAGCTCGGATGAAACGCTTCACATGGACCTATTTGAATGCAGTTTTTTTGTTTGAAGGCGGAGAGAATAATATAATCTATTCTTTTTACCAAACAAACGATTAATTTAAAAGTAGATGCCTCAGCTTCAGCATTTAATTCAATAACGTTTCGAGTGGTTTTGTGTAATATTTTGACTCGGGTCACACCGAGATGTTGAAGCGCCATTAATGGCCAAAAGCGAACTTTCTGAAAGGTCGATTGTTCAATCTAATCATTATTGTTTAACATGCACCTTTAATACGTTGTGTTATTTTTTTTCCAAAACAACAATTAATTATTTACCAGTTTTATTTCCTTTAGAAAACATAGGTATACATATATTATAATTTAAGAGTCAAGATAAAATACTTTGAGATAAAATATGCTTGTTTGCAAACTTTAAGTACTCGGTAATATTAAGTTTCTTTTTTGTGCAAAAGATCTCCATCAATATTCCATCAACGAATTCTAATTATGCGATATTTCGCTTCCAGAATATAATATTCACATTTGAATCAGCTTTGCAAAATTCTTGTTAGGTACGAGATTATTAAATAGAGCGTTCGTTTCCGTAATTTAATAAGGAAAATCTGTAACGAGCGGCTACGCTTTACCTTTCCTGTTCGCGATCCACGACGAAATGAAGAACATAATATTGTTATCTATACAAGTAAACCTATATTTACATCTACACACAAAAATAAAATTGAAGCGAAGGGAATGAGAAGCATTTGCTATAGCAGCGTCTTATGAAAGCTATTAACGAAATCCACACCGCGTGCCAACCTACAGCTAGCGCCATCTATTTGACTTGCAACATTACGAATGGGAGTTTTATAGTATTAAAATTGAAGCGCATTCACAAAGCTACAACGGCCATATTATATCAAGAAAGCAAAATGTATTCAAATTGAAATTCTAATTCTCGTGGTCTGCGGCGCGGCACGGACGCAGTGGGGGGGGGGGGGGAGGGGGGGGCGACCCATGTGTCAGTTTAACTGCACCTCGCTGATATACGACCTTATTGCCCGCAGCTTGCGAGCGCTCGCACGGAAAATAGCCGCTGAGACAAATGAAAGAAGAACGCGCGTTTTGATGCGAGCTACCGAGCTACCAATTTTACAAACATTCTTAATCTAACCACAACTATGTCACTAAACCACGAATCAAGTCTAAAATCTTTAATTCTTCATTGAAATGACTGAATAAATTCCTGAATATTGGACTGATCTATTTGTAAGTTTAGGGTCATATTCACTTTATTGGTTTTACATTTTTTCCATTTCACGTTATATTAATTTCTAGACAAAGAAAACTGGAAATGGACTACAAGTTAATGCAGAATGGATTACTGTGAACCTCCATCACACTCGCACGCGGGGCTATCTTTCAATTTGAATCGGTATAGCTATTCGCCGAACATCCCGTGTTCGGTGAGTAATTGACACATTTTGTATTTTGTTATCTATCTTTATATTCTTAGCTATTTTATATGCCATGCGTACTTTGCATCAACAAAATTTTTTTTCCTTCGAGGTACTTTGGCTAGAAAATACTTTGTGACGCCAGCTGTTCGTTCCTGCACGTAGGCTTCTTGTCTCGCCGCCATAGAGTTGTTGATGATGTGCCACTTTACGGAGGCCCCCGGGACTGCATCGTAAACTGAATTAGTCTTTTTCTTTGTTGCGTTCATTGCCCGCCAGCCCTTCGTGTGCCTTTATCCAAAAGAAGTGGACCTCGCAAGAACATCACACAGTTCTTCCACTCTAGCGTATTTGCACCACGATTGGATGAAGGCTGCTCGCGTCTTCCACAAATTGTAAAGCGGACCTGGAGTCTGAGAAGAGATTAATTTTCGCTTTTTGTTGATGGCCATCTCTATCGCCGTTCGATCAGCTCGGTGAGCGGAGCGGAAAGTAGTTTTTCAACTTCAGAGTGCGGTACGTCCTTTCTTCGTCATTCTTCCACCACGAGACCGCTGCTCCAACTTTTCCTTCAAATGTATGTGAGTCAGGGAATGATTTAATGCCTTATCGTTTTTAGTAACGCAGATGATATATTGGCCCATCCCGTGGCGCAATCTTTCTTGAGATTAAAAATTAGGGTTTCATTTTCAGTTTCAATTTCAATTTGTAAGTAGGTATGTACTTAATGAATAAAATCTTGAATTTCATACATAGGTAAGTAATTTTACTCAAAACGGTCACAGATAGATTATAAAATTATACAAGGGCTGCCTAAAGAATCAACAAGAAGACCTAATCTTCCTTCTCGCACCTGCTCGCATTTGACGTTCGTTACGAGCAAAAGTTACATAAGCAAGACCATCATACAATATTTTTTAACAATTAAATAAGCCAAATATTAATTATTATAATATTACCTACTAAATCGTAACATACGTACCTACGTAATATTATGCTGTGTTGGAATGTTTCATATTCTGTAGGAAACTCAAGTATCCGCGCGCCGCCGGCCGCCGCGATGAATGTGTAATTAGATCATTATAAGTTTAGCGTCAGTGCGGAATTACACTTTAATGTGCCCACAAAAACTTGAAGCTGGCAAGGATACAGATACTCCGAAAATACAGTTCATACAAACCTGTTGTCGCAACGTCCTTATACACACACACAGTAGTTAGTATGCTCTATCGCTAGGCGTCATTGTGTCTACCTGACGCCCAATTTCACTAACTCTCCCATCGCCGCGGCACCATACGCTAGCCGATACTTTAAAATTAATTCACACCGCCGCCCACCGTCCGCGGCTAAGCCTGATAAAGTAATTAGCAACAACCCGAGCGGCTATTAATATTTAACGATGAAATGAAAATTCAGCAGCGGCTCTTTACGAAAGCCTTTTAAAAGTTTCCCCGCGTAGGAGTTCCGATATTGGCATCTCATTAATTGTTCGAGTCCGCTGAATTTGTGGCCACTGTTAACTGTTGATAGTGGTCACGAATTCAGCGGAGTCGAACAATTAATGAGATACAAAGTAGGCATTACGCCGCCCGCGCCCGTTCGAACGAGACCTACGACGCGATGTGTGCGCGTGACTGTGCGCATGACTGTGCGCGTGACTGTGCGCGTGACTGTGCGCGTGACTGTGCGCGTGACTGTGCGCGTGACTGTGCGCGTAACTGTGCGCGTGACTGTGCGCGTGACTGTGCGCGTGACTGTGCGCGTGACTGTGTGCGTCGCAGATCGAGTCCCGGAGTGTCAAATAATCAATATTCTAAAATAAAATTCTTAAATGTATAGGCTTACCTACTTGAGATTTATTATTTTTTATTAAAGTGTTAACCTCCATTTAAAGGAAATATCCTAACAGATTTATAAAAATTCCGAGGCCGGCGGGATTCGAACCCACATCTCTTTGGGAATCGAAAGGGGAATCGAGCCCGAGTGTGTTAACTGTTAAGCTACTACGGCACTATAACTGTACTACCTGAGATTGTGCTAGATTTATCTAGAAATTAATATAAACTGTATTAATTCCAATATTGCATACTGAAGTACCTTACTCAGGCCTATAAATCCCTCGGAAGTGAAATAATCCATCGTTTCCTAATTTAAATAGGACAGCGCCCGACTGTCCCGACTTTACTTATTATGTAAATTATAATCAAAACATTTTTTGACGAGTGCCTCGAGTTTATTTTACTTTTAATCTATTCATCGAATCAATTTCAATACACAAATTGCTCGATAAACTCGTACCTAATTAGAATTTTACTCAGTGACCGTTCCGTCGGTGGGCAGTGGGTGTACTCACGGTTTTGAATTATTCAATGTTAAGAATCACAATCTCTGCGAGAAACACTGACGCAATAATGTAGGTGCTCACCAGACGCCGACGCAGCGGGCCTTACGCCGCAGTAGCGTTGGCAAAAACTTGTCAAAATTTAGTTAGAAAAGAATAATAAAGAATTCATAATAAATAATTACTATTTTGCGTCACCTCCCTGGTGCAAGGCGAGCAGGTGGTGAGCTCGAATTTGTCAACCCACTGCTTCCCACTCGGGAAGTCCCGACTTTGATTTATGGGCAGAGGAAGTTTGGAAAACATTTTATAAATTATAACTGGTCTGGTCCAGTGGGGGATTCCAGCCGTGGCTAGTAGTTACCACGCGGTAGTCGGTTTGACGCAAAACCGTGTCGCCGAGCTCCGACACAGTGCCGAGTTGAAACCAAAAGAATAGAAGAATCTATAAAACGGCTTTCACCTCCGGCCGCACGATCACTTGCCACCGGGCGAGATCGCAGGCGAAGGCTAATTTGCAGAAGAGTGAAAACAGCGATTTAAATTGGACTTCGTTTACCGCAGCTTCGGTACACTAAGGGCAATTTGAGTCGCCGAATAAAAAATAGGATAGGCACATGTTGGCATGTGAGAACTCTATCAATTGTGAGATTTCTAACAACAACATTTGCCTCACTTCTTATTACTAAATACCTAATAAAATTCTGTGAACCGGCCTCGGAAAGTTCTCTGTAAATGTTAAACACAATAACTGGCGCCCAGAGGCTTCGATATAATATTAGATGTCTAAACAGCAATTTATAACATAGAGTCATGCGACGGCCTGCAGGTGGCGCGGGCGGCGCGGGCGGCGAGGGCGGCGCGGGCGGCGCGGGCGGCGCGGGAGGCGCGGGCGGCGCGGGAGGCGAGGGCGGCGCGGGCGGCGAGGGCGGCGCGGGCGGCGCGGGCGGCGCGGGAGGCGCGGGCGGCGCGGGAGGCGAGGGCGGCGCGGGCGGCGAGGGCGGCGAGGGCGGCGAGGGCACTCTACAGCAACTATAGTAAGGATTATTTTACACGAGGCGATTTTCTTGCCTGGCAATAAAATTGAACCGATAAATTATATCGTCACAGAAATATTCAATACACTGAGGTTTCTCTAGAGGTAAGTATCCATTCAAAACAGTCATTGATGCAAACGGCACTCGCAAGAATTTTTTAACTCTAGAACAAATTCTCTCTCATATCATATTTTGTAATCGCAATTATTTAATCAGTATAAGCGTAACTTAATACTTTTATATCTTTAGTTAAAAATATTGATGATTCTTCAAAAAGACATTCGAGACTTGAATGGTTAGCTCAAATGAATATTTGCAATAGATACCTACTGTAAAAAATTAATCCAATTCCGTCCACGGAAATTGGTCTCGCGTAAATAGATTCTGGTAAACGGCCAGCCGGCAAAGTTCAACTTCAAACGGAAAAGAGCCCTCTTTTCAGCACCGAGTACCTAGCCAGGTACCCCGCGCAGATAACCTACCCTGCGTACTGAAATAATTTCGTCATAAAAATAAACTTTAGTCGCGGCTTTATCTTCGCAAGATAGTTAAGTTTTACGTTGTTATTTTTTTGATCACAAAACTAAAAATATTGTACTTTCTTCGAAATCAGTATCCTATTACAACATTTCATTATGTACAGCTGTTATAAGCGACTATATTATGTTATCTGTTCGTATTATAACTCACAGAATAATTCCCTGCTGCGCTCCGCGTCCCGCCCCTGGCCGCGCCGTGAGGCTGCGCTGCGAGGAATGAACATAAATAAGCGTTGTATGCGTAGGCTCGCCGTGACGTCACGTAATCCTTTGTGCTCGGAGTTTTTGCCGCCACAGAGAAGCCTGACGTGAAATATGACCGCGATATTACGCCGGCCCGACACAATACACCGCACTGAGTACACTAATTAATATAAAACTCTATTTTTGTAACAATAAAAAGACTATCCATCCGACCAAACAACAGACCATCAAAATACAATGAACGTAACAATTAGATGGTTATATCGGCCTCTTTCTGTTACAGTCATAATTTATAAAACTTACCATAATAGCGTACCCACTTAGCTCTTTCATTAGCTCAGAGCATCGATGTATAATAAACCGTCGTCGTTGTAGAGACAGAATTCCTAGCCGCCCGATGATGGTAGGGTTAATATGGCTGTGTGTGTGTCGGTCTATTCATGTGTGTCTATTCAAGTATGTGGCATGATGCGACACAACACACCACAACAATCGTTTGGGCCATTTAACAATTATGTACTAACGTACGTTTGTGCCTTCAAAAGTCATTCGACAAAAATACAAAGCTGGGAATTTCATCCGACCCGATGTTATTTTGCTGTTGTATTTGCACTCAATTTTATAACTTCACTAGTCAGTATACTCGTACTTATATGGAAACACGTGCACATACGCGCTTTCCGCAGCGAATGCTGTCAAGCTTCACAGGTCTTACATACAGAACAACTACACATATACACTAACTTTACTCTTTTGCTGCGTGCCTAACTTCAGATAAACTCAGGCTAAAATCTATAGATTTCAGCCTATATCTATATATCTATAGCTCTGAGCCTGAGCTGATTGAGAGTGCGGTCTCTAATCGGTGCGGTGATCGGCTCAGACTCAAGACAGAGTTAAAACGAGACAGATTTATGTCAGAGCATATTTGTGTCTCGTTTTAACTTTATTTTCAGTATGAGCTAAGTCAGAGCACGCTCTACAGATCTAAGCATCTGTGTGTGTAGGTAGAGGTGGCCCTCGTGTAAATCCACCAAACTTGTCAATCTCTCTTCTAAACTAGAGTCTAGAAGGGAAAATATAATATTAATTGTGACTTAATTATGAATTCATAATTTTACACAAATAATAATATAGATAAAATAATATGACGTACAAAAAAGTGGCTAAAGTACACAAAATATAATATACTTTTATAACCCCGGGCCCCGCGGGGAATCAGAACTTAATTACGCGCTCGAATCACTTGCGGCAGCTGCCGAGTGTGAGTATCGGTCGAGGAGACGGAGTTACGATAACTAAAATATATATTATCAATCGTGATTACTTCTACATTCACATATTATACTAATTGTGTTTAAATTAATATATAAGTGTAAAATAAAAATGCATGTAGCGTTTACGGATAAGTTCTCGATCGAGTCCGAGATATTGAATCGTTGTCGACCGCCTCGATATCGTGCGAGCGTCTCGTGAGCGCAAATACACAAACACACTAACGGTTGTAGCCTCACACGTCGACCTTCACCCGCCCCACGCTCGGGTTCTGAACGGCCACTGAGCCACTTAATAATAATATAATCATAACAATGTGTAATATCTTTGGAGCTGATTAACATATTAGTATAATGAGATCGGTGGGAGGCGTGTGGGATGCGTCCGGAGGCTGGCGCTAGTCGAGCCCGCGTTGTGCTAATCCGACGTTACGGTTGCGAGCTCCGCGCGCCACTTCGTCCTCGGCGCCACGTGCGAGCGGTTACACGCTCATAAAACAAGTATTACTCACGAGTACGATCAACAATGGCGGAACTCACAGAAACTTAGGACAAAAAATAGAAAAATAAAAATATATATTTTCTATTTTTTGCATAACCGTTCACGAGTCTCGCAACTCTTTCGATCAAAATTATTTTTTAAACATTTTAAAGAGTAATTTCGTAATAAGAAAATGTCTGAAATAATAGAGTTGGGAAAAAGTCAAAAAAGAAAATTATATTTTCCTTTCCTCGTGTTCGCGAGCCGGACAGTGCGCGGTACCGGCACACGGCACGTGACGTCACGCTGGCGGGTGGCGGGGGCATCCATCGGGGGAATCCCTTCTTAATTAGACACAGCTTGCGCATGGCCAGGCGCATGAGATTAGTGAAAATTTTTGTTTTCCGCTATATTCTGTTGATTTATTCTACCTTCAGCGCTGAGCTTCCGGAAAATCACAAAATATTTTCATTTTCCACTCGTTTGATGTGAACATCAACAGGGATGGGTAAGTAGTTCACCCTAAAACGATTACCTAGTTCTTAATCTCTTAATGTACTTTCAATAAGGTACGAATTATATCCCCTCTCCCCTCCCCTCCCCCTCCCCTATCCACCATCCTGGCTCATTTTGTTGGTTATTAATAAAGTTTCGCAATATACAACTTGTTAACTTGATAACTAATCGCAGTTAGATGAGTTCCTTGCGGGGGACAGTTTTCGTGCAATCCATAAGCTGGCAGTGACTGTCACGCTGATTGTCTCGTCAATTTCTGGTTGCTCCAGAAATTAGGCTTACTCATATTTATGAAAAAAGGTCAAAATTCACTAGAAGAGATAGCTATCTTATAACTATGAATTATTATATGTTGAGCGCCGGATGCGTGTTTACAATAATAAATCTGTGACTCCAGTATTAGGGCTAACGTTTGTCACCACGTTTACTCGTGAATTTCTAGTCACGAGTAAACGAGAGGTTCACATAGAGATTACGAGTACTTAATTTTCTCGTGGCGCGCGTGTTAGCGCTATAGGTCACGTTTCATGCGTCACGTCAACGCGCGTCTCGTAGCGCGCAGTAAGTGCGACAGGGAGACGTGCCACATTTAAAAGCCCTTTCAACTTGTTGGATAGCTCTCTACGCAAAAATTGCAGGCTACGTGACAATTTGCGAAAGGCGCATCATAATGGTTTTAAAATGAAAAAAAAAAACATTTTTTAATATCAATTACATAATAACATTTTTAATCCCTTCTAATTAAGCATTATTATGACGGGACACTAAGGATTCGCCCGTGGCCTGACACGCAATCGGCCGTTTATTTATTTATATTATAAGCTTGAAAGATTTGAACCTAAACAAACAAACATATACGAATAGTTTTAGGCGTTTTATTTAGTGAGTGAGGTGAAATATTAATTGATATCAAAGCTAAACAAAATATTTTTTTTTAAATAAATAGTAATAAAACTACGTACATCACACAGGTACTAGGTACTGGTACAAGTGTACCAGGTGAAAAAAAAACAGAATCTTTAATTAACACGTCACTGCAAAGAATAAGCAGAAATGAAAAATAAATTAAAAAGAATATCAAGGACCCACGATCTGTAGATTACTGCACAGTGAGAACGACATAAACACAAGGTCGGTTGAAGATCTCGCCCTTCTATCTCAACGAAAAACGATCTGAAAAATCTGATGTAAAGGGAAAAATTAGCACATGGTGCTATATTGCTATAGAAATTTTAACATTCATCTTGAAGTAAATATCTTAAGAGATATATTTGACCAAGATAACATGTCGTAAAATTGATATAATATCTAACAAAATGTATCGGCTCGGACAGTAGCAATAAAGTTGTAAACTTACTGCCTACCTTCTAACCGTTAGGTTTGGGTTAGGTTTGGGTTAGGTTTGGGTTAGGTTTGGGTTAGGTTTGGGTTAGGTTTGGGTTAGGTTTGGGTTAGGTTTGGGTTAGGTTTGGGTTAGGTTTGGGTTAGGTTTGGGTTAGGTTTGGGTTAGGTTTGGGTTAGGTTTGGGTTAGGTTTGGGTTAGGTTTGGGTTAGGTTTGGGTTAGGTTTGGGTTAGGTTTGGGTTAGGTTTGGGTTAGGTTTGGGTTAGGTTTGGGTTAGGTTTGGGTTAGGTTTGGGTTAGGTTTGGGTTAGGTTTGGGTTAGGTTTGGGTTAGGTTTGGGTTAGGTTTGGGTTAGGTTTGGGTTAGGTTTGGGTTAGGTTTGGGTTAGGTTTGGGTTAGGTTTGGGTTAGGTTTGGGTTAGGTTTGGGTTAGGTTTGGGTTAGGTTTGGGTTAGGTTTGGGTTAGGTTTGGGTTAGGTTTGGGTTAGGTTTGGGTTAGGTTTGGGTTAGGTTTGGGTTAGGTTTGGGTTAGGTTTGGGTTAGGTTTGGGTTAGGTTTGGGTTAGGTTTGGGTTAGGTTTGGGTTAGGTTTGGGTTAGGTTTGGGTTAGGTTTGGGTTAGGTTTGGGTTAGGTTTGGGTTAGGTTTGGGTTAGGTTTGGGTTAGGTTTGGGTTAGGTTTGGGTTAGGTTTGGGTTAGGTTTGGGTTAGGTTTGGGTTAGGTTTGGGTTAGGTTTGGGTTAGGTTTGGGTTAGGTTTGGGTTAGGTTTGGGTTAGGTTTGGGTTAGGTTTGGGTTAGGTTTGGGTTAGGTTTGGGTTAGGTTTGGGTTAGGTTTGGGTTAGGTTTGGGTTAGGTTTGGGTTAGGTTTGGGTTAGGTTTGGGTTAGGTTTGGGTTAGGTTTGGGTTAGGTTTGGGTTAGGTTTGGGTTAGGTTTGGGTTAGGTTTGGGTTAGGTTTGGGTTAGGTTTGGGTTAGGTTTGGGTTAGGTTTGGGTTAGGTTTGGGTTAGGTTTGGGTTAGGTTTGGGTTAGGTTTGGGTTAGGTTTGGGTTAGGTTTGGGTTAGGTTTGGGTTAGGTTTGGGTTAGGTTTGGGTTAGGTTTGGGTTAGGTTTGGGTTAGGTTTGGGTTAGGTTTGGGTTAGGTTTGGGTTAGGTTTGGGTTAGGTTTGGGTTAGGTTTGGGTTAGGTTTGGGTTAGGTTTGGGTTAGGTTTGGGTTAGGTTTGGGTTAGGTTTGGGTTAGGTTTGGGTTAGGTTTGGGTTAGGTTTGGGTTAGGTTTGGGTTAGGTTTGGGTTAGGTTTGGGTTAGGTTTGGGTTAGGTTTGGGTTAGGTTTGGGTTAGGTTTGGGTTAGGTTTGGGTTAGGTTTGGGTTAGGTTTGGGTTAGGTTTGGGTTAGGTTTGGGTTAGGTTTGGGTTAGGTTTGGGTTAGGTTTGGGTTAGGTTTGGGTTAGGTTTGGGTTAGGTTTGGGTTAGGTTTGGGTTAGGTTTGGGTTAGGTTTGGGTTAGGTTTGGGTTAGGTTTGGGTTAGGTTTGGGTTAGGTTTGGGTTAGGTTTGGGTTAGGTTTGGGTTAGGTTTGGGTTAGGTTTGGGTTAGGTTTGGGTTAGGTTTGGGTTAGGTTTGGGTTAGGTTTGGGTTAGGTTTGGGTTAGGTTTGGGTTAGGTTTGGGTTAGGTTTGGGTTAGGTTTGGGTTAGGTTTGGGTTAGGTTTGGGTTAGGTTTGGGTTAGGTTTGGGTTAGGTTTGGGTTAGGTTTGGGTTAGGTTTGGGTTAGGTTTGGGTTAGGTTTGGGTTAGGTTTGGGTTAGGTTTGGGTTAGGTTTGGGTTAGGTTTGGGTTAGGTTTGGGTTAGGTTTGGGTTAGGTTTGGGTTAGGTTTGGGTTAGGTTTGGGTTAGGTTTGGGTTAGGTTTGGGTTAGGTTTGGGTTAGGTTTGGGTTAGGTTTGGGTTAGGTTTGGGTTAGGTTTGGGTTAGGTTTGGGTTAGGTTTGGGTTAGGTTTGGGTTAGGTTTGGGTTAGGTTTGGGTTAGGTTTGGGTTAGGTTTGGGTTAGGTTTGGGTTAGGTTTGGGTTAGGTTTGGGTTAGGTTTGGGTTAGGTTTGGGTTAGGTTTGGGTTAGGTTTGGGTTAGGTTTGGGTTAGGTTTGGGTTAGGTTTGGGTTAGGTTTGGGTTAGGTTTGGGTTAGGTTTGGGTTAGGTTTGGGTTAGGTTTGGGTTAGGTTTGGGTTAGGTTTGGGTTAGGTTTGGGTTAGGTTTGGGTTAGGTTTGGGTTAGGTTTGGGTTAGGTTTGGGTTAGGTTTGGGTTAGGTTTGGGTTAGGTTTGGGTTAGGTTTGGGTTAGGTTTGGGTTAGGTTTGGGTTAGGTTTGGGTTAGGTTTGGGTTAGGTTAGGTTAGGTTAGGTTAGGTTAGGTTAGGTTAGGTTAGGTTAGGTTAGGTTAGGTTAGGTTAGGTTTTTTTTTTTTTTTTTTTTTTTTTTTTTTATTTGTATTATCCCTCTGACAAGGATACTCAGAGACGTATACATGCTTTCTTCTGTTTTATCTTTTATTTTATGCTATCTTGCTTTATTTATTTCTTTGTATCGTTTTCGTTGCTATTTTAACACAATATTTAATGAATTCGTCCCTTTTCTTTTTATTTGCTATTATGTCCGCTACACTTTCTGCGTTGATTTTTGCATTAAGTCGATGTTCCGCTTCGTATTTTAATCTAGAGTTTATTGGACAGTCAAAGAGTATGTGTTGAATGTCTTCTTTTGCGTTAGGATCGCAAAGGCACGATGCACTCTCCTTGCACTTGAACCTGCTTAAATATTCTGAGAATCCACCGTGCCCGGTCAAAACTTGTGTTAGCACTCCTGTGAGTTCAGTTGTCCTTATTATTTTATATGCATTTACAGCATCCGGGAAGAAGATTCTCGTGGTCTTTGCAGTAACCCCTGTTTGGTACCTCCGGTTCCATTCGTAAAGCGACTTCAAACGTATTTGTCGCTTAACGAATGAAACCGGGCAGCGATCGTAATTTGGTTTAACTTTTGTTTTTAATGCCGCCTCTTTCGCCAGTGCATCCGCTCGCTCATTTCCGTCCAGTCCAGCGTGCGCTTTTATCCAGAACAAGGATACCTCCTTGTTCTGGAGTTTGCTGGTGGCGATGTTCGCCCGCGACTCAACGGCTAGGCGATGCATTGATGCGTTGTTTATAACCGTCTCCAGGGCGGATCTCGAGTCACTGTATATGCCGAAGCTCGTCTCTTTTCGGTCTATAATCATCCGAGTGGCTTCATAGATGGCAAGGAGTTCCGCCTGATAAACTGTGCAATACGGAGACAGTTTCAATTTGACGGCTTTTATTTCGGTCTCGCTGTTCCACAAGGACAGCGCTGCCCCGACTTTGCCGTCAATTTTACTGCCATCCGTGTATATGCGTATTGCTTGTGTATTATGGCTTTGAACTTGTTGTTCGTCTATCAGGCTCACGAACTCCAAGCTCATATGCTCCGCCGGATGTGGAGTTCCGGCATATGCAACGACCCGCTCCACTTCTCTGTCACGCAGGTCCTCCCGGGGCAGACCCCTCTTGGCTTCATAGAGTGCGGCTGCCTCTTTTATACGGATGTCCAAAGGGAGTAAACCGGCCAGCACCAAAGCAGAGTTTAATGACACGGTTTTGTATGCTCTGGTAATTTTTTGCGCAAAGCCCCTTTGCACATTATTGAGCAATTTTTGCACGCTCAGTTTTTCTGTTGCCGACGCCCAGGCGCTAGAGGCATACATGATAATCGGCTCCACTACTGCCGTGTATATTATACGGACGACATCTGGATGAAGGCCCCAACTGATTCTGGCCGCTCTGGATAGCTGCTTGTAAATTTTTATGGCTTTCCTGCATACCTGCGCTACGTGATTGTTAAAGGTGAGCTTATGATCGATGTAGAGCCCCAGAATTTTAATTTCTTCAGACATGCCAATGCCAACCCCACCCATGCTCAGTCTTGGGACGTCATATTTCAGCTTTCGCGTGATGGTTATGGCTTTGGTCTTTGACGGGCCAAAGTTTAGCTTATTTTTGACGCCCCATTCCCGAACATAGGCAAGGGTGGCATTGGCCTTCCGTTCAATGTCGAGTGCCTTGTCCCCGTCGAAGACGAGGACGACGTCGTCCGCGAACGCCTGACAGTAGCCACCACTGTGTTCAAGGCCCTTTAAAAGGGGGTCCAGAAGCAGGTTCCACAAAATGGGGCCACCAATAGACCCCTGCACGCAACCTTTTGTTGTACTCTTTGTACACTCTTCACCCCCGTACCGGACAGTGACCTTTCTGTCTCGTAGGTAGCTGTCGAGCATTCTTCGAATGTTTGTAGGGCACCTTTCCTCAGCCAAACGGACTCTAATGGCTGGCCACCATGCGTTGTCGAAGGCCCCCTCTATGTCTAGTGAAACCATAACTACAATCTTTTTGGCTTCAATTCTTTGGCGTATATGGTTCACCAGATCATAGAGGGAGTCCTCAGTGCTTTTCTGGGGCATGAATCCGTATTGGCGAGTACTAATCTTCGGGAGAATATGCCATTTCAGCCTACCCACGATCAGTTTTTCCAGAATTTTTCCCATCACTGGCAACAGTCCTATTGGCCTGTAAGCTTTCGGATTCGTGTAATCGTCCTTCCCGGGCTTACGGAGGACCACGACCGTGGCTTCCTTCCAGATGGTAGGGAAGTGCTCCAGCTCCAGGCATTTGTTAACCAGAGATAGGAAGAACTCCGGATCACTAGACACAGCATGACCGCAGATGTCCGCCGTAAGGCCATCCGCGCCTGGCGCTTTCTTTGGGTTGAAACTCTCCACCACAGTACGGAGCTCCTGCATTGTAAACGGGGGATCCCGATGCTCATCACGAGAATGCCCGTTTACCCGGTCAGCCTCTTCTCTTATTTTAGTGTGGTACAGAGTATCACCTTCTGTCGTGTCATCCGGATAGAAGGCCTCCATAAGCACCCTTGCCGAGTCCCGTAGGTCAACTGTCCTCCCATCCTTTTCCAGCGGTATGTCTTCTGGTCTCTTAGTGGTCCCACCCACGACCCTGTAAATCCCCTCCCAGACGCCTTCCCTATCCTGCTTTCCACAAAACTCCTTCCAACTCTCAATTTGTGCTGTTTTTGCCTCTATCTCATATTTTTCTTTTATTTTCAGGTACTCCTCGATTACCTTCGCTCTCCGGACCGGCGCTGCGCAGCGGATACGTCTCTTCCTGGTGAGGACCTCTTTCTTCAGGGCGTATAGTTCGTCGGACATCCAAGGTAAGTTAAGTCTCTCTTTGAGCTTCTTTTTCGGAAGGGTATCTTCACATGTCTTTTGAACAATTGTTGTGTACCCCTCCGCCAAGGAGTCCAGATCCCTTATATTATCTGTATATACTACTTTTTCTTTATTTATGGCGCCTTCTTCTTTCAATTGGTTCAGTTTTTCACAAAACTTGGGCCAATTGGCCTTCTTAGTGCCATAAACTCTTGTAGTTCTTTGGATGTTCATGCCTTTGGCTTTTATTAGCCTGATATTGAAGGTCACTGTGTTGTGGTCTGAACTTGTAAATGTTTCATCCACTTTCCAGTCCTCAACCAGGCCGAGCATATCCATTGTGCAGGCCGTGACATCAATGTAACTAGAGTAGCGTGTACTGCCCCTGATAGTATCGAACGTAGGGATATCTCCTTCATTGAGAATCTGTAGACCCATTTCATGTACGGTTCCAGCCATTTCTTCGCCTCTCCAGTTCACGACGTCCCCTCCCCACCAAGTGTTTTTGGCGTTTGCGTCTCCACCAATGAGAAGTAGCTTAGGTCGCAGCTCCTTTTCTATTTGCTTTAACTGCTCCAGGTATGGCTCTATTGGCTGGTCTGGCTCGAAATAGTACGAGATCAAGGTGATTTCCCACGCACAGGTACGTAGGTTCACCACAACGATGTTGTTTGTGGTGAGTTTTGGGAATGGTATAACGTCAATATCTGGATCAAATATGGCAATAGCCGCCTTTACCGTCCCATTCCCCTGGTTCGTACTCTGGAAGATTCTAGTACCTCCGTAACTCTTCATGCATTTGGACCTACCCACATATGGCTCCTGGAGCAGCGCAAGGGCCGCCTTTATTTTATGCGCCCCCAGCATCAACTCGTTTGTTGCTAATTCTTTCCGCTGTAAATTGGCCTGAAGTACGCTATATAGTTTTTCAGTATGTGCGGTAGTCTGTTTAAATGCCTTTGGGTTGCCCGGGACGCCCTTAGCAGTACGCCGTGGTAGCGCGTGCTAAGGAGTCCCATTTTCTCCTAATGGGGCACTCTTGGTTAAAGGCGTTATGGCTTACTGCTGCGAGTTTCGCCCGACTGCAATTACAGCATGTCGGAGCACCGCCCGAGAGTCGGTTTTCGCACTCCGCCCATTTGTGGGGGCCTCCGCAGTAGCTGCACTTCTCAGTGGTTTCTTTGCAGAGGCGCCGACTGTGCCCGTAACCCAGACACAGCGAGCACTGCACCAACGGCGATTGGTCCTCGACACGCAGTCGCTGTAGATCGATATGTATTTGACCCGCCGTGGTGAGGCGCTGCCATACCGTGGGTGACACTTCCATCACAATATGGGCAGTGTGCGGATTCCTAGCTTTCCGCCTATAGCGGACGGCTACTCTCATTTCCCGTTCCTCGATATTTGCTAATAAATGGCTGTTTTGCTTCTTAAGTGCCTTTACGATATCCTCGTCCGTGTGAATAGTCAGCACATCTCTCACGATGATCAAGGGGTCCCTATTGTGCGCTTCTTTGACTTGGAGGTTACTAGATTTTACAGCCTCACTGATCTTTGTTAGCTCCTCTTTGCTGTGACACCCTATGACAACCTTCTGGTCTCTAACCTTCCGCACCCTGTCTACGCGAATGCCACTGTTTGTCGCATCCACAGCGTCCCTTATCTTCACTATGAGCTCTTGACTCGAGTCCTCTTTGTCGTCAGAAGTGACTATTATAGAGTGAAGGGGCGCTGCGTTGATCTGCTTTGGCCGGCTTACTGCCTCTGCGTAAGTAGGTTGCGGTACGGCTTGGCTGTTGAAATCACTCCTTAGGTCGGCGATAGCCTTGGATAGCTTTGCTACCTCAGCATACGATTGAGCCTGTCCGCTTTCCAGGAGCTTCGGCATTTGCCTGACGTCCGCAGATAGAGTGATGGTGTGTTTCTTAAACTCCGTTAAAGCGTCATTATGCTCTTTGATGTTTTTGATGAGCTTTTCCATCAACTCCATCTGCGGCGTCACGCTCGTTTCACTATCCACGATTTGTTCGTCACCGACCTGCGTGCTCTTCAGGGGGCAGCTCTTTGGTTGCTCCTTAGTCCCGGCTTCCTCGATGACCAGCCTGTAGAGCCTTTCCACCGCTTGCGTCACTCCCGATTTAATGTCCGCTTTTAGGTTGCGCGACTCGCCCAGCAAGGTCTTTGCCCTTATCAGACAGGCTTTTGCCTCAGCTGGTCTGCTGCCATATTTAGGCTTCGGTTGTGTAGATCTCGCTGGTTCATATGAGGCCCTACGGGCTGCAACCGAAACCTCCTGTGAGGGCTGCGTCCTATCTTTAGGGGGAGTGACAGGTTTTTGGGAGGGCACTGCCCTAGGTTCTGTGTTCGACATTCTCTCAGGAGCTGCTTCAGGAAGGTCGTAAGTCACGTCGCTTGGGGTTTTTGGGGGGCCAGCTAAACTATTAGGGACTTCCTTTGTCGATGACGTTGCGGAATTCGACATATTTTCTGGAGACTTCGATCGCCTCAGGTCTTTTTTCGGGGTTCTATATCCGAACATAATACGATTGCTACACCGGACCTGCCAACCCCTATCCAAGTGAATACACCTATTCTAGTTCAATAGTTGTAACACTATGGATCTACGCTAGAGTCTCCAGTGGAGCAACAGTACCACTCGCGAATACAGGCCGAAATTTATTTATAGGCAATACCTAACTGGGAGGTGTAAAGTGCCTCCCAGGTTGATGATTAATTAACCTAACCAGTCAATGTGTTTATGGGAGGTGTAAAGCCTCCCAGGTCAGAAACTAATAAAACAATAAAATTATAGTCAAAAAACAAAAGTGTATATAAAACGTTAACTTAGTGTTTGGGAGATGTAAAGGCCTCCCGAGTCAGTGTCTATAGTTGGGGGTGTAGAAAGCCCCCAACGTCAATTAAAACTAATTACAAATTAAATTTGGTATTTTAACTGCCTGTTTCCACCGAAGGGGTTAGGTTAGGTTAGGTTAGGTTAGGTTAGGTTAGGTTAGGTTAGGTTAGGTTAGGTTAGGTTAGGTTAGGTTAGGTTAGGTTAGGTTAGGTTAGGTTAGGTTAGGTTAGGTTAGGTTAGGTTAGGTTAGGTTAGGTTAGGTTAGGTTAGGTTAGGTTAGGTTAGGTTAGGTTAGGTTAGGTTAGGTTAGGTTAGGTTAGGTTAGGTTAGGTTAGGTTAGGTTAGGTTAGGTTAGGTTAGGTTAGGTTAGGTTAGGTTAGGTTAGGTTAGGTTAGGTTAGGTTAGGTTAGGTTAGGTTAGGTTAGGTTAGGTTAGGTTAGGTTTTTTTTTTTTTTTTTTTTTTTTTTTTTTTTTTTTTTTTTTTTTTTTTTTTTTTTTTTTTTTTTTTTTTTTTTTTTTTTTTATCCCGGTGGTGGGAAAATGCATTTACGCATCCCTGCCGGAACCGGGACACTCGCCTCCCGCCTACTGCGAGCGCTCCGGTTCCGGGAGGATATGTGGGACTCACGGTTGCCCGTCCTACCCACTAAAAACCCACCATCGGTCCTACCAGCCTGCTGCTGTTGATTATGCAGCATCCTTTCAACTGTGTATTAAGCTGTATTAAACGTAAAACTTAAAAGCTGCGCGCACGACGCGCCAATGTACTGAGTATAGCTACTTAATCAGAATGGTGTATATAGGCGTGTTTGGTTTTTTTTTTTTTTTTTTTTTTTTTTTTTTTTTTTTTTTTTTTTTTTTTTTTTTTTTTTTTTTTTTTTTTAATAAAGGGTTTGCTGTATTCAAGTAGTACTGTTTTTATTTTACTGCTGTTGGGTTTTTTTTTTTTTTTTTTTTTTTTTTTTTTTTTTTTTTTTTTTTTTTTTTTTTTTTTTTTTTTTTTTTTTTTTTTTTTTTTTTTGAATACACGCTCTATATATAACAGTAAGTATACACTATATATAACAGTAAGTACACGCACAAGTTCTATATATAACAGTAAGTACACGCCCTATATGTAACAGCAAGTATATAGCCCTACATATAACAGCAAGCATACACTATACTATACTATTACAATAAACTATATAATAATATACTATATATATACTATACTATTACTATACTATTATATACTATACTATTACTATACTATACTATACTATACTATTACTATATATACTAATAATATGCTATACTATTACTATACTATTACAATACATCCAACGTATGTGTGCCATTTTGCTTATGATTTGCCCGCAACCTTACATCCATTTGCCCTGGCCACCTTCCCTACAACGCTGAGTGCGAACTCTAGGAAAGCCGCACGGCGACTGTCATCATGAATCAACTCCGCAAGCGTGCCGCTTGTGACATTCAGATCCACTCTGCACTCCAGCTCGTACCTCTCCTTAGCGAAGCGCGGGCAGTCTACCAAAATATGTATTACGGTCTCCGGAGTCTGGCCGTCGCAAGTGCAGTGTGGATTCGAAGCCAACTTAAATCTGAAGAGATAATCTTTGAAACCTCCATGACCGCTGAGGGTTTGGGTCTTCAAATTGTTAAGCTTCATTTTCTTCAATGTCTTGAACGCCTGTATACAATCTGGGAAGAAGTGTTTAGTGATGCTGGCAGATGTATACTGCGTGTAGCGCTCTTGCCAGGTCTGCAAAGTAGATGCCCTGATGAGGTGTTTGGCGTAGGACACAGGGAAGTGATCATAGGCAAGACCCTTTTTGCACCGCAGGGCCGCCCTCTTTGCTAGTTCGTCCGCCCTTTCATTGCCCTGGAATCCGACATGGGATCGGATCCAGAAGAATTGAGCTTGTCCGCCCTTCGTATTAAGTTCTTCCACCATTGATCTTACGGTCGCAATAATTGGATGAAGAGATGGGCTACGGAGACTATCCAGGGCTGAGCGCGAGTCCGAAAAAATCTGCGCCCTCCTGAATCTACTATCTGCGCACATTATTCTTGCTGCTTCCTTCAGGGCCACGGCTTCCGCCTGGAAGACGGAGCAGTAGCTTGCGAGAGGGAGCAAAGTATACCTGGCCTCTCTGCCGTTTTTCCAGATAGTGACGGCGGCGCCAACCTTCCCTTCAAGCTTGCTACCGTCCGTGAAAATTTGGACGATCCCGTCATTAGAGACAGCATCCAGGTCCTCCTGGGTGCTGATGGTGGAGTAATCTAGTCGCCGTCGGAAAGCCGGGTGTGGGAGAGAGAATGGGCTGACTGGGGTCTCGATTTCTCTTCCTGGCAAGCCCGGCAACTCGTCCCCCCTTTTGGCAAGATATAGCGTTCTCCTTTCCTGCGCGCGGAGATCTAATGGAATTATGCCGGCCAGTATAGCACTAGCTGGGAGGGAGAGCGTTCTATGTCCTTTACATACGAGTATGGCAAACATCCTAGTGACCCTGTCCAGCTTGGTCCTGACTTGGACGGTGTGGCATCTCGCTGCCCATACGTTGGCCGCGTACAAAATGATGGGCTCGACCACGCTAACATATATTGTGTGTAATATGTCAGGATTCAAACCCCAGTGGGCCCTGGCCGTCCTAGACACTCCTTTGTAAAGGTTGATAGCCTTCGCTGTGACTTCAGTAATGTGCTGTAGATAGTTGAGGTTTCTATCTAGCGTAAGACCAAGTACTTTTATTGTGTCAGTCGGGTTCAAGTCCACGCCCGCCATGGTTAATCTCGGTTGGTGGTATTTCAGTCTCTTGGTAATTGTCAGGACTTGCGTCTTGTGAGGAGCAAACCTGAGTTTGTTTCTGCAGCCCCATCCTGCGATTTTTTCTAATACCTCGTTTATCTTTTCCTCAAGTCTGCATCCGTCGTTGTCGGCACCTATGAGTAGGATGTCGTCAGCGAAGGCCTGTGTGTGCACCTCTGATTTATCTAATTCCTCGAGTAGGTCATCCAGCAGAATGTTCCAAAACAAGGGGCCACACGTAGAGCCTTGAATGCACCCTTTGTTAGTGTCCCTGGTGATCTCCTCGCCAGAGTACCTGACGACCACACTGCGATCTGATAAGTAGCTGCCAACCAGCGCCACCAAGCTAGGGTCGGTCCTCTTTTGTATCAGCTGGTTGATTATGGCCGGCCACCAGGCATTGTCAAATGCCCCTTCGATGTCCAAGGACACAACTGTGGCGATCTTTTTCTCCTTCGTAGCTCGTTCGATGCGTAGGACTGCATCGAATAGTGCGTCCTCGGTGCATCTCTGGGGCATAAACCCATACTGCTTCGTGTTAATTTTTCGTTCCTTACCCAGTTGCCATAAAATTCTTGAAGCCATCATTTTCTCTAAGGTTTTCCCCAGAATCGGAAGAAGGCCGATGGGACGATACGATTTGGGAATGGTGTAATCTTCTTTTAGCGGTTTCGGTATTATCTTTATTGTGGCCCTCTTCCATGTCCTGGGAAAATAGGCCAGAACTAAGCACCTATTGTAAATGGCCAAAAGTGTCGATGGTGCTGCCATGTACGCTCGGTTGCAGATGTCGGCAGTGAGGCCGTCTTCTCCAGGCGCTTTCTTGGGGTTCATTTCCTCTAACACTGCTGCTATCTCCAATTCTGTGAAGGGTATTGGTGTTCTATTATCAATTTTCTCGAGGTCCTCAGTTATTTTCTCCCTTATTAGTCTCTGATCTAGTGTGTCCGTATTGCAGTCATCCAATGGGTAAAATGTGTCAGCTAGCAAGTTGGCAGAGTCCCTCGGCGTGAGCATTTGCTGATGGTCTGGTGCTCTCAGAAGTCTATCTCCTTCCCTCTTATTCTTCTTCCTGATGACTCTGTAAATACTATCCCAGAAGGATTCCCTATCTTGCCTGCAGCAGTGAGCTTTCCAGCTGTCTGTGATAGTCTGCGACATTAAATCCTTGTATTCGGAGAGGGCAGTTAGGTAGTCCTTTATCACAAAAGGCTTCCTCCTGGGGTTTGCATGCCTGATCCTGTTCCTGAGCCTTATCATGTTCCTCTTCTTGATGGTCAGGTCTTGAGTCCACCATTCCGTTCTACCTAAGTTGACCCTGTCGGAGATTCTTGGGATCTCCGAGTCGCACGCTGTGGTTATGACTCTGGTGTATTCTTGGGCTATTTCCTCGAGTTTGTCGATATCGGTGATTTCCTCAATAACGTGAGAAGTCAGTTCCTTTTCGTCTAGACCCTTCCTGACATTCTCCATAAATCTAGACCAGTTCGCTTTCGATGTGTTATATTTCCGTGTTGAATTCCTAGCGGAGGTGTGAACTTCCTGCCCCTCCCTAGTGGTCTCTATAACAAAGGTAATGGCCCTGTGGTCGGACAAGGTGCTAAATCCGGTGTCCACTGTCCAGTCTGTTATCCTTGTCATCAAGCTCTCAGAACAGAGAGTAAGGTCCACTATGCTGGTGTAAGTTTTGTTGTTCCTGATTGCAAAGAAGGTTGGGACACTGCCTTCGTTGAGAATGTGTAGGTTCAGGCCTGCTAAGGAGTCCGCTACTTTCTCTCCCCTGTCATCCTCCACCTCACTACCCCACCAAGGGGATTTGGCATTAAAATCACCTCCTATCACCACGTCGTCGGTTTGAAGCTTCTGTAGGATGTTTGAGATTTGGTCGAGGTCATCGGTTATGTTCTTTTCTTTTTCGAGATACACATTGATTATGCCTATTGATCTATTGTTAGTTTTAACTATACAAGTTGCAATATTAAGGGTGCATAAGTCAGGGTTATCAATAACTACAAGGTTTGCATCCATGATGACAGTCGCCGCCTTAACGGGATTGTTTTTATCTACTGACATCTTCTGAATAACTCTATGGCTGCAGCTTGCATGGCCTTGGGCTCCCACATACGGCTCCTGTAGCATAATGATTGATAATTTACGCCTCCTAGCCTCGTAAATAACCTCTTGCATGGAGGCGTATCCCCTCCCAAGATTAGCTTGAGCCACCTTTAATTGGTCTGGTCTAGTCTGTCCGTTATTATCCTTCGAAGTGCCCGTCTCAACAATACGAGACCGAATCACGTGCTATGCGGTCCCATTTTTGCCACTGAGGGCATATGGCACTGTAAGCCGCATGCTTGTCTGTGGATTCGTCCCCGTTGCTTGCGCAGTTAACACATGAGGGGGGGTCAGACCTATTTGGGCACTGACGGGTGTCGTGCTTGCCAGCACAATAGCCACAACTGGATTCTGAGTTACGACACTCCCTGGCGTAATGACCGAAGCCCATGCACCGATAGCACTGAACTACCGGTGATTGGTCTGCAGCCCACACCACCTGGTACCCTATGCGCAACTTGCGGTCGATCATCTGATGGTACAGGCCCGGAGCCACCTCAATAATCACGTTACACAAATCGTTGGTCCTGCCTTTCGTTCTTCGTACCACTCTCACCGATTTCTCCTCAGTCCCCGCCACAGACAACATGCCGCTGTTTTGGCGGAGGACCGCTTCCTCCACCTGCTTGTCACTTAGATCTTTGACAATTCCCACCAGTCTGAGGAGGGGGTTCTTTGGCTCTATCTTCGAGACTGATAATTTGTTGGTAGAGCCCTTGATTGCTTGCTCCATTCTATCTCTGCCGTCCGACGAGTCACAAGCGATTACTACCTTTTGATTCTTCCTTTTCCTAACCGAGCTGACTCCGACCCCCAGCTCTATGACATCGACGTTATTCTTAATAGATTTAACCACGTCGTCACTGGTGTCCCTGGGGTCGACCGACTCAATCAGGAGTGGAAATCTAGGCTGCATGCTGGTGGCTGGTTTTGGTTTGGAGACGACACCCGCATAGGTCTTGTGGGCTTTTTGCGCCTCATTTTCCTCAGGGGGCCTTTGGCCTTGAGCCACTATGGTCTTGAGGGTCTCTGTTACCTCCCGCCTGAGCTCCTCAAACTCTTTGTCCAGGGCACCGTCAACCTCCCGCAGCATAGGGGCTCGTGATAGCTCCAGCATATTTTGTAGAGTCCCGATCTCCAATCTGAGAGATGCTATGTCCTGTTGGACGCTGCGGAGCTCACGGTCGGAGACCAGTCCCTCAGCCTGCTTATCAGACTTTGTTAGCTCCCACGCATCCGCCCTGGCGGCCAATGTCTTTAGATGGGTCTCCATCTCATAAGCCAGGTATCTAGAAGCCTCTGCCTCTTTAAAAGCCTTCGATACATTGGCCGCAATGTCTGTCACCACTGCCGCGTGCTGCCTATGCAACTCCTCTAGGGCCGCTGCATGCTTGGCCTCCAACTGAGACAGTCGGCGCTCGAATCCAGCTCTTTGCTTCTCTTTGTCGGCGATATGCCGATTTCGAGAGTCCGACAGCCGAAGGATCATCTCGTGGAGTCCATGCATGCCGCTGCACACGTCCTCTCTAATGTCTCTATGTAAATTTCTGCTCTCCTCCAGCCTGGCCTTCGTCTTCTGGAGAAGCGCATTCGCGAGTCGGGGCATCTCATGAAGAGCTCCCCCTCCCGCAATGGAGACATTGGACATGAAGGACCCGCTTCCCCCTTCCTCGTCCTGTGGTTCCTCCTCCCGCTGCACGCTCCTTTCCAAGGTCGCCGCTGCGGCTGCCCTAAGCTGGGCCTTAATCCGCAGCAGCGACGACTCCGACCGAGGTTTCGGCATCGCTAGCTCCCCACTTGGTTTGGGGTCAGGGGTCGACGTCGCAGAAGGTAGGTCGCTCTCACTGCTCCTGCGCGACTTAGGCAACTTCTCGACCCCAGATATAGCACTCGACGATCCCTCTGCGCTGGCATATTCGACGCTGCCAGGAGACGAGCCTCCCTCCGCAGTCCGCTCCTTATTCCCGATAGGGGGAGTCACTCGCTCGCCGGACTGCATTTCCCTTCCCAGGGGGGTTGCCTGTGTAGGGACCCCGGCTGCCCCACTTGAAGGACCGGTCTTCAATTCCTTTGCTACGGCGGAGCCGGTCGCTTTCGCCATTTTTAAATTGGCTCTACGGACCTTGGACACCAGCTTCTTCGTCGGAGTGCATAGCCTCGCGGCCGACCTGCCGCTCGCAGTTGATGATGCTGAACTCGATTTGGCGGACATGTTGGCCACTTCAAGGACACTAGGTCTCCGTCTCCGTATCAGAATGTAAATAGGTCAAGTTTTGGGGTCAAAGGTCAGAGGACAGGTCAGAGGTCAATTTACCCTGACAGGCCTTGGTGCGCCCACACCAGTAGTGAAAACCGCGTCGTCCTACGACCGACGGTTCCCGAGTTACCGAGGGTTGAAAATCTCCAAGATGGCGGAACAAAATGGCCGCTGAAATTTCAAACCCCGATAGCTGCCGATCCACCGGCCGCAGAAACTCGCGGAAAAGTCCTTCCTGGTCTACTCGCGGCTGTCTAGCCGGTGGGGGGGGAAATTGGTGTTGAAAAGTGGGGGGGGTTCAATCAGCTCTAAACCCGTTGTATCCCCTCGGCCCGTGCGAGCCCTCCACTCCGGTGAAAACCGCGTCTCTCTGCGACCACCGGTTCCCGAGATATTAAGACTTTTACAAATCCAAGATGGCGGCCTTCCAAAGTTTGAACCTTTGTATCTTTGAAACTATGAGTCTGCCGTTCCCGCGGTTTTGGATCTTGTGCGAAGCCTGAACTGGGCTACCAATTTCCGGCGCCAAAACAGATCGCAAGTGGCGCCCCCTATGGTGCCTCTTTCCTTAGAAAATTCAGTTCCCGGCACTTCGCCACCAATCTCGCAAGAAACCGCAACGTTCTACGACCTTTCGTTCCGGAGATATAGAACTTTAATATTTCCAATATGGCCGTCCAAAATGGCCGCTCGGGCCGTGGAACCTTGTATCTCCTGAACGAGGAGGCCGATTTGGGCGTGCGAGGTGTCCAGGCGTAGGTTTCCACGCGCTCTTGTCAACTGAATTATGTAAATAATTTTAGAACCTGTATTCCGGATTTTATTCCCGGAAAACCACAAAAAATGCGATATCTCCGCTCACAGTTATGCTAACGAGCTGCCAGAAACGGCATTCGTCTCCACCCGTTTAGGAGTTCCTTTTCTGGGAGGAGACGTTTCCGGAAACCAACGGGATCAACGACCACGTGGCCACGTGGTTTCCGGAAAAACCTCGGCGCTCGGACAATTCGAGTCCTAAAATTTTTATTTTTGGAGGGAAGATAGAGTTCAACGACCTCTATAATCTACAATAAAAATATACTTGGGTCCTCGATCTCTCCTCCGAGATAATTCTCTCCGAAAAACCCCCGAATTTTCGATAAAGAATTTCTCCTAAATTAGTTGCCCGATTTTGATGTGCCCGATTTTGATGAAACAAGTGCCCAGTTAAAGGGCTCCAACTGGACTTGAGGATGATGTTATTGAACCAAGTGAAACTCTGCAGGGAAAGATTTTCCCTGCCACGTGGTTTTTGGTTTTTCCTCTATAACTTCCTCAATTTAACTCATAAAAATCTGGAACAAGTGCCAAAAGTTGGAGCTCATAAAGGGTCAAAATATGACAGTAAAAAAGGGGCACCTTGCCGATCTCTTTTACGCAGCGCATGCGGTGAAAGGATAAAATTACCTTGTTTTTGGTTATTTCCCGGAAAAACCAGGAAAATCCCGTCGCGCCGCGTAACCCGAGCAAAATCCAAGTGGCCCCCAGATCACCGACACAAAATCACACACTTGGGCACAAATTTCACGAAAATCGGAGCACTTTTTCCTTTTTTCCCGATTTTTCGAATGCGGAGCGACTCCGAAACGCTGTTTTCGCGTCGGCGAGCGGCGCGCAACTTTTTTCGGTTAGGTTAGGTTAGGTTAGGTTAGGTTAGGTTAGGTTAGGTTAGGTTAGGTTAGGTTAGGTTAGGTTAGGTTAGGTTAGGTTAGGTTAGGTTAGGTTAGGTTAGGTTAGGTTAGGTTAGGTTAGGTTAGGTTAGGTTAGGTTAGGTTAGGTTAGGTTAGGTTAGGTTAGGTTAGGTTAGGTTAGGTTAGGTTAGGTTAGGTTAGGTTAGGTTAGGTTAGGTTAGGTTAGGTTAGGTTAGGTTAGGTTAGGTTAGGTTAGGTTAGGTTAGGTTAGGTTAGGTTAGGTTAGGTTAGGTTAGGTTAGGTTAGGTTAGGTTAGGTTAGGTTAGGTTAGGTTAGGTTAGGTTAGGTTAGGTTAGGTTAGGTTAGGTTAGGTTAGGTTAGGTTAGGTTAGGTTAGGTTAGGTTAGGTTAGGTTAGGTTAGGTTAGGTTAGGTTAGGTTAGGTTAGGTTAGGTTAGGTTAGGTTAGGTTAGGTTAGGTTAGGTTAGGTTAGGTTAGGTTAGGTTAGGTTAGGTTAGGTTAGGTTAGGTTAGGTTAGGTTAGGTTAGGTTAGGTTAGGTTAGGTTAGGTTAGGTTAGGTTAGGTTAGGTTAGGTTAGGTTAGGTTAGGTTAGGTTAGGTTAGGTTAGGTTAGGTTAGGTTAGGTTAGGTTAGGTTAGGTTAGGTTAGGTTAGGTTAGGTTAGGTTAGGTTAGGTTAGGTTAGGTTAGGTTAGGTTAGGTTAGGTTAGGTTAGGTTAGGTTAGGTTAGGTTAGGTTAGGTTAGGTTAGGTTAGGTTAGGTTAGGTTAGGTTAGGTTAGGTTAGGTTAGGTTAGGTTAGGTTAGGTTAGGTTAGGTTAGGTTAGGTTAGGTTAGGTTAGGTTAGGTTAGGTTAGGTTAGGTTAGGTTAGGTTAGGTTAGGTTAGGTTAGGTTAGGTTAGGTTAGGTTAGGTTAGGTTAGGTTAGGTTAGGTTAGGTTAGGTTAGGTTAGGTTAGGTTAGGTTAGGTTAGGTTAGGTTAGGTTAGGTTAGGTTAGGTTAGGTTAGGTTAGGTTAGGTTAGGTTAGGTTAGGTTAGGTTAGGTTAGGTTAGGTTAGGTTAGGTTAGGTTAGGTTAGGTTAGGTTAGGTTAGGTTAGGTTAGGTTAGGTTAGGTTAGGTTAGGTTAGGTTAGGTTAGGTTAGGTTAGGTTAGGTTAGGTTAGGTTAGGTTAGGTTAGGTTAGGTTAGGTTAGGTTAGGTTAGGTTAGGTTAGGTTAGGTTAGGTTAGGTTAGGTTAGGTTAGGTTAGGTTAGGTTAGGTTAGGTTAGGTTAGGTTAGGTTAGGTTAGGTTAGGTTAGGTTAGGTTAGGTTAGGTTAGGTTAGGTTAGGTTAGGTTAGGTTAGGTTTTTTTTTTTTTTTTTTTTTTTAAATAGAAGGCAGCTCCCTCCGACGTAGTCGGAGTCGTTTCTTGGCTTATTTTATTTATGACGTAATTAATTAAAAGTTGTAAAAAGTAAAGTTTAAAGTAAAGTCAAGTAAAAAAGGGGACAGAACGAGCGTAATTTTACCCATGTTAATTTTAGTATTCTATAATACTGAACAACATTGCGTCTTGATTACCTCGTTCTGTTCCTCTCTATAACCACTCTTGCTATCTTTTTACAATATTCCAGGAATAGATCCCTGCTTCGGTCTTCCTCTAATATGGCGGGAATAGAGTCCCTACACAGCTCCACTTTTATTTGCTGGTGGAGGTCCTCTCGAGCACGGCTGTGCTGTGGACAGTCAATGAGTAGGTGCAATATAGACTCATTTACACTTTCATCACAGACACAGCCAGGACTATCTTTGCACTTGAACCTGTGTAGGTACTCTGAAAACCCGCCATGACCGGTGAAAACTTGGCTCAGAAGGGGCGTTAGGGTGATTTTCTTTAATACTTTGTAGGCCCTTTCTGCTGAGGGCAGAAAAGTCCTGGTCACCGAGGCTGTTCCCTCCGAACGATACCTTCTGTCCCACTCAACAATCGTCTCCCTCCGCATACTACGCTTGATGAATGAGACAGGGCATCGATCATAATCGGGCTTTTTCTTTAGTTTTAAGGCCGCCTCCTTAGCAAGCTCATCGGCTCTCTCATTACCTGCCATTCCAATGTGTGCCTTGATCCAAAACAGGGATACAACTTTGTTTTGGAGCATGCAACGTTTCAGGTTGCTTCTTGCTTGGACTGCCAGGGGATGAGAGGAACCGGAGTTTGTCACAGTCCCGAGTGCTGCTCTAGAGTCACAGTAAATTGCAAATGTGGTTTCGCTGCGCTTTTGTGCGACCTCCGTTGCCTTGCACAGGGCTAATAGTTCCGCCTGGTAGACGGTACAGTATGACGATAAAGCAAGTTTGAGGGCTTTTATCTCTACAGCATCGTTCCAAACGGATAGTGCCGCCCCGACCCGGCCCTCAATCTTGCTCCCGTCTGTGAAAATGCGCACGTCATAATCACTGTGGCGAGAATATTGATCCTCGTCCCCCAGGTTTTGGAACTCCAGGCCCATTTGTTCCGCAGGGTGTGGGGCTTGTATCTTAGGTGCCATCTTCTCGATCTCTCTGTCAGGTAACTCGCGTCTAAGTAATCCCTTCTTAGCCTCGTACAACGTAGCTGCTTCACGGACTCGGAGGTCTAAGGGTAGTGTCCCAGTGAGCAAGAGTGCCGAGTTAAGCGACACCGTCCGATACGCCTTACACATTTTTTGTGCGAAACCCCTCTGGACCGTGCCAAGCTGCTTTCGAACTCCCAGTTTTTCTGCAGCCGGAGCCCACGCCGCTGCCGCGTACAATATAACCGGCTCCACCGCCGCTAAGTATATCGTGCGGATAATTTCAGGGCTGAGACCCCAGCTGACACGGGCCGCTCTACTAAGTTGCTTATATATCCCTATAGCTTTTTTGCAGACGTTAGAGACATGGGAGTTAAAAGTTAACTTGTTGTCAATGGTGAGCCCGAGGATCTTGATTTCCGGGGACATTCCAATGCTGACCCCTCCCATGCACAGGCGCGGCGTGTCAAATTTAAGTTTCCTGGTTATGACCATGGCACATGTTTTATGTGGTGCGAACTTCAACTTATTTTCGACACCCCACGCCCGGACACGTTCGAGGACAGCATTCGCCTGTCCCTCGATCTCTCGAGCCTCTCCGCCGTCAAAGAGCAACACCACGTCGTCCGCAAATGCCTGGCAGTAAATTCCTTTGTCCTCCATTTGCTTAAGGAGTGGGTCTAGTAGCAAGTTCCACAGGATTGGTCCTCCTATGGACCCTTGTACACATCCCTTCTCCGTGCTCCTTTTGTACGCCGCTCCCGCGTATCTCACCTCTACCACCCTGTCGCTGAGGTAGCTGTCGAAGACCCGCCTCAAGTTCAGGGGACATTTTTCCTCAGCCAGCCTGGTCTTTATCGCTGGCCACCAAGCACTATCGAAGGCGCCCTCGATATCTAAAGAAACCAGCGTTACTAATTTTTTCTCGTCCAGTTTTTCGCGGATGCGTGTTATAAGAGTAACGAGGGCGTCCTCCGTACTCCTCTGTGGCATAAATCCATACTGGCGAGTACTTATCTGAGGTAGCACGTAGAACTTGAGGCGGCTCACCAACATCTTCTCGTATATCTTTCCTAATACGGGTAAAAGCCCGATAGGTCTATAAGACTTTGGCGTGGTGTAGGTGTCCTTTCCTGGCTTTCTCAACACGACCACAGCTGCCTCCTTCCAGGACTTAGGGAAACAGCCATATTCCATGCATTTATTCAGGAGAGCCAGGAAGTACTCGGGGTCCACACTTATGGCGTGCGAGCATATGTCGGCCGTGAGACCGTCAGCTCCGGGGGCTTTCTTGGGATTGAAGGACTTTACCGCATCTTTCAACTCATCGATTTTAAACGGGGGGTCATGTTCATCATTACCGCCTTCGTTTACTGTTTCCGCTAAAGCTCTTATTTGCAGATGATGTGCGCTGTCTTCATCCTTCAAATCCCTTGGGTAAAAAGTTTCAGCCAGGAATCGAGCAGAACCCTCCGCATCCAAGGTCACATCCCGTTGTATTAAAGGAACATCCTCTTCTCTACATTTCACCCTACTGATAACCCTGTAAATTCCCTCCCACACTCCCTCTCTGTCCTGCCTTCCGCAGAAATCCTTCCAGCTCTTCTCAGCTGCCTCTTTGACTGCTAATTCATATCTCTCTTTCTCTTTCAGGTACAGGTCTACAACCATCGCCCTGCGAATCGGCGCTGCACAACGGATCCTGCGTCTCCGGGTCGCCACCTGCCTTTTCATTTCGGCTAGACTCTCGGACCACCACGGCAAGGTAAGTGTTTCTGTATGTTTTTTATTTGGTATTGTGTGCCTACATGTGTCTGTTATAGCTTTAGTGTATGTATCTATTGTAAAGTCTATTTGTTCTTTAGTTTTTATTTCTGTTATATTTTGTGTGGTGAGTTTAGTGTCTTGCATAATCTGGGTCAGTTTCTCATGAAAGAGACCCCAATTTGCTTTTTTTGTGTTGTATTTACGTGTTGTTCTTTGTATTTTTATGCCTTGTGATTTTTGTAATGCTATTTCAAACCTTATGCCGTTGTGATCCGAGCTTGTGAGCCCTTCCACTACACGCCAGCCGTCCACGAATTTGAGCATATCCGCCGTGCACGCCGTCACATCGACGTGGCTGCAGAATCTCTTTCCACCCCTGATGGTGTCAAAAGTAGGTAGGTCTCCCATATTGAGAACGTGCATGTCAATTTCAGCGAGAGCCCCGCACATTTCCTCACCTCTTATATCTTCGTTCTGGCTGCCCCACCAAGTGCTTTTGGCATTGGCATCTCCTGCTATGATTAGCCTTTCGGGTCCCGTTTTGTGCGCAATCTTTTTTAAATGGTCTAGGTATATCCCTATGGGCTGATCCGGCTCGAAGTAGTAGGAGACAAGGGTGATCGTCCATGCTCTGGTTTGGACTCCTACCACGACGATGTTATCCGTGGTAAGTTGTGGGTACTGTATTATATCAAGGTCGTCGTCCAAGACCGCGATGGCTGCTTTAACAGTCCCATTTCCTGTTCCTGAGCTCTGGAGAATTCTGACACCCCGGAAGCTTCTAACACTCCGAGTCTTACCCACATAAGGTTCCTGAAGCAACGCAATGGCTACCCTGTCCTTTTCGGCTTCAATCAGGAGTTCGTTTGTAGCCAGTTTACTGCGCTGCAGATTTGCCTGAATAATTTTATACTTGTGGGTTTCTCGTGGAACCACCTTAGCAGTACGTTACGGTGGCCCTGGCCAGTGCATCCCACCTTCTTCTGATTGGACACTCGCTGCTAAAGGCGTTATGACTCGACTGCTGTCTAATATCTGCTTTTATGCAGTTTTTGCATGCTGGTACTGTCCCCGCCAATCTGTCTGGACATTCCGCTCTTAAGTGCAGGCCCCCGCAATGGCTACACAGATCGGCAGGTTCCTTACAGAACCGCTTACTGTGGCCATACCCCAGACAACGGGTGCACTGCACCAGCGGCGATTGGTCCTCCACATTTACCCTTTGGAGGTCTATCCGCATTTTCCCCTCATCGATTGCCCTCCTCCAAATTATGGGCGAAACACTAAGTATTATGTGGCAGTTGTGAGGGTTCCGCGCATTTCTTCTGTACTTGACTTCTAGGGAATTTTCCTCTCCGTCGAGGTCATTAAAAACTTCACGATTCTGATTTCTGAGGGCTCTGACGACTTCCGCATCACTGTGCACTTTCAGTACGTCCCTCAGAATCAGAAGCGGGTTTCGGTTTTTAACCTCCTCGACGATGAGGCCCTCACCCGCGGCTTCCAGTCTGTCTTTTACTTTCTTTCTCTCCTGTTCCGTCTTGCAGCTCATAACAATTTTTCTGTCCTTGGCCTTTCTTACTCTCTCTACTTTTACCCACCCTTCCTTTGCATCTACTGCTCTTCTCACTCTCTCCAATACTTCCTCCCCAGTTTCCACTTCACGACTCGAGGAGACTACCACAGAGTGCAGAGACGCCTGTACCGGGTTTTTGCCCCTATTTTGACTATCTGCTACTACTTCTGCGTATGTCGTCCTTTCTAGGGTCACTCTTTGTGCCTCTACTAATTCCTTCAGTTCGTCCATCTTCCGTCCGTTTTCCAAAAGCAATCTTGAATTTTCTTCAATCTTAGCCATTATCTGGTTTTGATCTACTTTTTCCCCCTCTATTTCTCGTTCTACAGTCCCTGAGGGCAAAGCGACAAACGTAAGGTCCGTCGGTTTCGGCATTTGCTTGACGTCCGCAGATAGAGTGATGGTGTGTTTCTTAAACTCCGTTAAAGCGTCATTATGCTCTTTGATGTTTTTGATGAGCTTTTCCATCAACTCCATCTGCGGCGTCACGCTCGTTTCACTATCCACGATTTGTTCGTCACCGACCTGCGTGCTCTTCGGGGGGCAGCTCTTTGGTTGCTCCTTTGTCCCGGCTTCCTCGATGACCAGCCTGTAGAGCCTTTCCACCGCTTGCGTCACTCCCGATTTAATGTCCGCTTTTAGGTTGCGCGACTCGCCCAGCAAGGTCTTTGCCCTTATCAGACAGGCTTTTGCCTCAGCTGGTCTGCTGCCATATTTAGGCTTCGGTTGTGTAGATCTCGCTGGTTCATATGAGGCCCTACGGGCTGCAACCGAAACCTCCTGTGAGGGCTGCGTCCTATCTTTGGGGGGAGTGACAGGTTTTTGGGAAGGCACTGCCTTAGGTTCTGTGTTCGACATTCTCTCAGGAGCTGCTTCAGGAAGGTCGTAAGTCACGTCACTTGGGGTTTTTGGGGGGCCAGCTAAACTATTAGGGACTTCCTTTGTCGATGACGTTGCGGAATTCGACATATTTTCTGGAGACTTCGATCGCCTCAGGTCTTTTTTCGGGGTTCTATATCCGAACATAATACGATTGCAACACCGGACCTGCCAACCCCTATCCAAGTGAATACACCTATTCTAGTTCAATAGTTGTAGCACTATGGATCTACGCTAGAGTCTCCAGTGGAGCAACAGTACCACTCGTGAATACAGGCCGAAACTTATTTATAGGCAATACCTTACTGGGAGGTGTAAAATGCCTCCCAGGTTGATGATTAATTAACCTAACCAGTCAATGTGTTTATGGGAGGTGTAAAACCTCCCAGGTCAGAAACTAATAAAACAATAAAATTATAGTCAAAAAACAAAAGTGTATATAAAACGTTAACTTAGTGTTTGGGAGGTGTAAAGGCCTCCCGAGTCAGTGTCTATAGTTGGGGGTGTAGAAAGCCCCCAACGTCAATTAAAACTAATTACAAATTAAAATTGGTATTTTAACCGCCTGTTTTCCACCGAAGGTAGCCGGTAAAGTGGGGGTCCAAATGTAGATTTTGGACCCTCTCGAGATGCCTAATAATTTAAGCCAATAAAAATTTTTTGCCTAAAAAAGACCCTCAACCCTATATATATAACTAATGGGCGGGCGGGTGGGCACGGAAATCGCGTTTTTCGCCTGTATCTCGCGAACCACGCGGCCGATTCGGTCGCGCGACGGCGCGTCCGACGCGGCTCGGCGGGGGCCACCGATCACAGCTGTGACCGGGAAAATCGGCCTTTCCTCGGAAAAGTTTTCGAGGAAAAACCGATTTTTCCTGACTGGACCGGTGGAATTCGCACGCGTTCGGGAGATACAGACGACTAAATCGCGTAGGCGACTACAGTCGCGCGTGCAGCTTGCGAAAATTTGCGAAAGTGA